>OX384037.1:27272529-28667529 GCA_947534325.1 Agonum fuliginosum
TCTTTCTCTTGAACTTCTTAGAGCTTCTTATAGTATTTATATTCTTGTTATTGAAAATTTTGTATCATGTATTCCATGATCGTTGTATATTTGTTTTTTCGTAAAATTAAAATTATGACAGTGAGAATTGAATAAAATGTTTAATATTTATGTTAGTGGGAAACTAGTGTACACAGATCGTAGAAAAGTGTCTATCGAATGTTCGTAAGATTTCCGAGCAAACTCGGAAAGCCTCGTGCGTCAACATTCTTATATTCACATATCATTCACTTTACTTTGCTAATTACAAAATATGTAAACATTGTATATCCTATAGTTAAAAAAAGTCTACACGCGGTATACAGGGATGGGCATTTACGCGTGGCGTAAAACATAGTTTTGCGAAAAAGGTAAATTATGTAAATAACGTAAAGAATGTAAAATTTTAGTTTTATCTGTAAAATAACTAGCGCTGTGCATTCCGAATGGAAATGACTAAAAATAAATTGTTGTGGAACATGATTCATTCCTTAGTTCAAATAACAAAACGATCTTAAATATAAAATTTTTAATTATCCATACTCAAATCTTTGTGCTTGACTTTACCCAAACAGCACAAAAAATCGACTGTAACTGTCTTTTTTACATAATTTACATATTATACATTATTTATGTTAAAAAGTCATAAATTTGGGCAATGTAAAAAATGTTTTTTTCGTGTAAAAAATAACGTATAATACGTGTGTTCATCCTGCCCGTATATCTTAAATTTTAAAGGTCAGAGGAACAGGAAGTCAGTTTGATTTCTTGTTTAAAATGTTTCATAACCCTACCTTCACTTGGGATAAAAAATAATAATTGGTGTATGGTAGACAGGTTTATAAAAGGAAAAGAACAAAAATCATTTAGATACTTAGCTAGCATTCTTCTTAATTATTATATGATATAATTATTGAAGTAGTGATTATTCGTCGCAGCTTTGTTCAATTTTTATTGAATAAAATGTTTGTTGTATTTTTTGCAGTGTTACTTGTATTAATTACAAATATAGTATTTTTACATTATATAAGAAAACGAAAATTTCGATCATTAAATAATATTCCAGGTCCTAAATCTTACCCAGTTATAGGCAATTTGTTGGAATTTCGAGCCAATTTAGTCGGTGAGTTTTTTAAAATTTACACTACTTCTTACTTTATAATACATGAGTTTAGAGAACAATAAAAATGATTTGGTTTATGGCAAGCCGTTTTACTTTTTAATAGCAAGCTTTTTAAATATAAAAATTAAACTAAATGTATTATTTAAAATTTGACAAATTTATATCTAAGAACATTAATATTATGATACAACATAAAAATAATTAATTAAAATTATGTATCATGATAAAGTTTACTCTCAAAGTATAGAGATCATAGACGATTCAGCTCATTTATGATGATTTAATTTTATGTTATGTTAAAATTAAATTAATTTTTATTATGTCATAACATAATTTTATTTCAATTTTCTTGAGAAATATTTACAATACTCCTTATTTTCTCCAAATCTTATTCTGTCAGTATAAATAGTACCGTTTTATTCTTATGTAGCACGTTATTTTATAATGTTATTTTAACTTATAGTTAAAAATTTACGGAATTAAAATTATGTACATAATGGAATTTCAATATAATACATTTTAATTATGAACATATAAAAACCAGAATGATTAAAAATACGTTAGTCGATAATTTGAAATCGTCAAATGATTGTACATTAAAATATTATAGTGAATATGAATTTTATAAACAATAATAATTTTACGAATTAAACTTTTATACAGACCATTAAAATGCGATATATTAAAATTATTAGTAGATATCATTATAATACATCAAATTATTTTTATGTAACAACATAATTTTAATGCATTGTAGTTTTATTTATGATAAAAGTAAGTTTCTAGTGATGAATTTTTATTATGGCCATAATTTTAATTCAGCCAATTTTTATTATTTATATATAATTTTAATTTTACCAATTTTTATTATGATAACATCATAATTTTAATTATATAAATTTTTATTATGATACTACATAATTTTAATTCTATCAATTTTTAAGTATGGAATTTTTATTAATGCCATAATTTTAATTTTATCAATTATTATTATGTTACTACATAATTTTAATTCTATTAATTTTTATTATGATACTACATAATTTTAAATCTATCAATTTTTATTATGTTACTACATAATTTTAATTCTACCAATTTTTATTATTATTATTCATAATATTAATTCCATGTTAACCTGCCGTTGGCAAACCTGCAGAACTGCAGTACAGAATTAATATTATGATGAATGATAATAAAAATTGATATAATTAAAATTATGTAGTAACATAATAAAAATTGATAGATTTAAAATTATGTAGTATCATAATAAAAGTTAATAGAATTAAAATTAATTATATTAATGTTTTTTATGATAGTACATAATTTGAATTCTACGAATTTGTATTATCATTCATCATAATATTAATTCATAATAAAAATTAAAAGAATTAAAATTATGTAGAAACATAATAATAATTGATAGAATTAAAATTATGGCCATAATAAAAATTCAATACTTAAAAATTGATAGAATTAAAATTATGTACATAATAAAAATTCAATATTTAAAAATTGTTAGAATAAAAATTATGTAGTATCATAATAAAAATTTATATAATTAAAATTATGATGTTATCATAATAAAAATTGGTAAACTTAAAATTATGTACTTACATAATAATTGGCAGTAAAAATTCAAAACTTAAAAATTATATTTATCATAATAAAAATACAATGAATTAAAGTTATCTGCACCAGTAATAAAAATTATACGAATTAAAATTATGTACATAAAAAAATTACCAATTATTATTATTTAAAGACAATTATAATTCCTAAGATTATTCTGATTATGATATAATAATAAAAATGTACATTTATTTTTATGTTGAAGTATAATTTTAATGTATTAAAATACGATTATGGTGAAATACAATAATAATTATTTAAATTAAAATTATACTTTAACATAATTTTTATTTTCCAGCATAGAGTAAATAGAAATCAAATGAAAAAGAAATATAATATTTTTGTTATGTTATAAAATTAATTTGTCTAAATTTTATTATGTTGTAACAATAATATATCATTATTTTATATTCTATTTTCTGGTCAATATGATTATTATTTGACTATTTTATATTAGACCTAATTTTAAATATACATTTAAAAAGCAAAATGGCGTGCCATATTGGTTTAAATTTTGTCAAAATTTTAGTACATACTAAAAACTCTAATGACAACATAACATCATTGTTAATTATTATCATTCCTAGCGGCGCGAGCTCAAAACCGAATTCATAGTATTAATAATAATAATAATAAGTGTGACGCTTGGTTATGTGAACTAATAGAAACCAATGCAATTATTCATAAAATCGAATTGTTCAAATAATCGAAAGTGTATTTTAAACGTTTATATTTAATGTTTTTCGGAGCATATCTATACATGTTTAAAATAACTCAGTAGTTATTTGTTTTTGCAGTTTTTTTGGCAATTAAACATATTAGCAATGTCATATCGACCATATCTCTAGGTTTCCGCAATACAGGTAAATCATCAATTTCAAAAATATTACTTTCGCGTAGGCTTGGATTAGAAATAAAAAATGGAACTCCAGATCTAGTAGGTATATTATTTACAACTTCGTTGGGGCGGATCTAGGATTTTTTGATTGGAGGGGTCTAAAGGTTTTAAAATTTCAAATTGTGCTAGTGCTGGTAATAAATATTTCAGCAGGTGAAAATATGTTTTTATCCAAGGTCAAATGCCTTCTGCCTTGTAATTTATAATTGAATGTTCCCCTGCTCATCTCGTCATATACGTGCCTGAATTATTCATTTTAGTATACAAAATAATAGAAAATTATTTTTGTTGTTATTCTATTTTGTTTAGGAAATACTAATTCAAAATAGTATACAGGGTGTTCATTTTAAGTGGCGCACCATTGCTAACCCGAGAACTATAAGAGCTACGAAGCTGGTTAAATTAGCAAACAATTTCTATTTTATATGACTACTTTATAGGGTGTTCATTTTAAGTGGCGCACCATTGCTAACTCGAGAACTATAAGAGCTACGAAGCTGGTTAAATTAGCAAACAAATTCTATTTTATATGACTACTTTAATGAACGAAACAAAAAATTTTTTTGACCAGTGGTTCTCAAACTACGGTGTGCAACTTTTTTATTTTAAATGGGGACCAATTTTTTTATTTGCTTATTCGATTCAGTATTTTTTTCTGAATTCAACGAGATATTAGTTTTATACCCTTGCATAACAAAAACATAAGAAAAACGCTATTGAAAATTATGATAATTTAATTAAAATCTAATTGTTAGTTAGTGTTATGGCAGAAAAAAAATTGAATATTTTGTATCATATTAATTGTTAGTGAAAAAGATTCTAGTATACTACACTGATCAGACCAAATAAGGTCGAAACACGTGTCCGTAGTTACCGCCACCTTACACTCTACTGGGTACTTAGTACCCTGAACTCATACAGTCAGTAGCGGTCCTGATCTCCTGATTAAAATCAGAATCTTTTTTATTACCAAATAACAATAATTAATATGAAACAAATATTCAATTGTTTTCTTCCATAGCACTCTTGTAACAATCAGATTTAAATTAAATTATCATAATTTTCAATAGCGTTTTTCTCATGTTTTTGTTATGTCAGGGTATGAAACTAATATCTCGTTGAATTCAGAAAAAAATACTGAATCAAATAAGCGAATAAAAAAAAGGTCCCCATTTAAAATTAAAAAGTTGCACCCCGTAGTTGGAGAACCACTGGTCTAATTTTGTTTTGTTTCGTTCATTAAAGTAATCATATAAAATAGAAATTGTTTGCTAATTTAACCAACTTCGTAGCTCTTATACTTCTCGAGATAGCAATGGTGCGCCACTTAAAATGAACAGCCTGTATAATAGTATAAATAAATTCATCATATTTTACATTTACATCGTCAGCATTAAATACATTTTTCCAGTTTTATATACTTAAGTAATATTGAAAACAATTTATATTACTTTCTGAAAATGTTCGGTTTACCAACTATTTACATTAATGCTACTATCAGCAGTCTGCTGTGTGATCTGATAATGACTTGGTCATAACGTTAGTTACATATTATTTAAATTTATAAAAATATTGTCTAAACAACTACTACTCGTTGCCGAAATTCTTGTTGGTTCGTTGATAGAGGGATGCAAATTAAGAGAGTTCATTACATCTAAAAATTGCTTGGATTCTGTGCAGTCATTAAGTAAATTAATATTAAAATCATCTCAAATTATAAATGTTACAGATTTTGTCTTTGTCATTATAATTTCTTAATATTTGTATGCAAAAGTTTGTAAAAGTCATTCACATCCCCAGATGTGAACCGATACACAACCCATACGTAATATAGCACAGACAGTGTTAATTATAAATTTAATTGCACTGCACTCATAACTTAATTCCTTCTGGTAATGTTTAATGTAATTAACATTTTTACAAATTAAATTGTTTTTACAAAATATTGATACTCCACCATGAGTAAGTCTATAAAAAAAGGACTACATAATTTAAAATTGTTCAATTAGATATGCAGATTTTTCTTCATTTTTCAACCAATGTCCCGAGAGACAAAGATTACATGGATTACAATTTAGAAAACCCTCTAATTCTTCTATTTTATTAAGAAAGTTATCGAAAAAACTGAAAATTACGCACAGTCAAACCTTCGGGCCAAAATGTGCTATCATTAAGATCTGTTAATAGGTTGAATTCAGCGCCAATTTGAAATGAATTATTTCTAGCTGACTCACTGGATATATTTTTAATAGATTATACGGGGTAACTGTGGGGAAAACTAATTATTTCTAATACGGCGGGACGGCTTAGGTGCTTAAGAGAGCCGGAATCTGTGGGACTTGGCAACCTCTAGCTATCGGGCACAGAGGCAAAGTATATAAAATAAAAAATTAATACTGTGTGTGTGTGTATGTGTGTGCCATCAAGTCACCCTAGCGATACAAACCAAAAAGAGGTTCAAATCGCGAAATGATAATACATACATATATACTAATTATTTCTATAAAATATATTAAAGTTAGTGATCTTAAAAATATTTAATAAAAATAATTAGTTTCTCCGTATGATCGGATTTTACAGTTTTTATTTATGCCAGCTCCAAGCACTTGTTTCACTTTCAAGAAACTTTTTAGGAAATACTTTCCTCGTGTGAACAGTGCATTATAAAGTATACACCAGACAATTTTTTGTAGGTATTGCTTTAATCCTTTAATTACTATAAACTACTTTACCGCTATATAACCCCGCCTTTATTTTTAAAACTGCTTCAATGGACTACTTGCACGACTTTTTTATTTAAAAAATTAAAATTGAATATTAGTAGTGACGTAGAGACGGCTGGAACAAATGACTGGCCGTAAGCTATTGTATCGACACAAACTAATTAATTTGCTTTCCTCCTCCTGTTCAAGATAATTTTCTTTCTCAATTTACTAAGAAACATAATAATTTTAAAAAAATTATTATTTTTACATATATTTTCGACCTAACATTAGGTAAATAGTAATAGTCTAGGTGAGAAATTCAAAATTCGCTTTATTTCTTAATTCCAGGTTCATTTTATGTAACAAGTTTCTAGACTAATTAGACCCGGGTGAATTCTAATCGGCCCGTTACCAAGCCTAATTTTGCATGCAACGCCCGGAATCCAAGATGGCGACCGTCTTTACTTGAAACGAGTAATTATTGTCGTATTTTTGAGAATGAGTCTTTTTCTAGGTTTGCGGTGTATCTGATTTCATTGAATCACACAGTTTTGAAATTCAATCACCATAAATGTAATATTCAATATGGCGGCCCAAGAAACCGAAAGTTAACCGTTTAAATGAAAAAACTAATTCATATTATTTCAACTAACTTACTAGCGTTAAAAAGATATATTGATCATAGCCGCAACTAAGGGCAGAAGACTAAGCCTCTCTAAAATAAAAATAATCTCCCCTCCTTCACAAATATTTGCTTTAAATTCAAAATTTGAAACACATACCCCAGTCAATTTAAACGAAAAAAAGCCTGAACCCGAACAATTATTTCCATCAAGCAACTATTTTGTTCACAACTTTGTCTCGACGTACAAATAAGGTATGAAAAGTCAACATCGGAATTGTTATCCTATATCATAATATTTATGGTTAAAAAAAAGTCACCAAAATGGGTTCCTCCGAGCTTTTTCGCAAATAACTCGCTTCCTATAATTCGTACGTCAATAGGCGCCAATGAAATTATAGAGCATAAAATTCCCTATAAAATGGTCATTAGCGATTTTCATGTAAGTGGCACATTTTCCTAATGTTCATTTTTGAAAAACAAATTTCAGGGGCTTAGTTATGCCAAAATTAAAAGATTTTCTCTGACAGAAAGTTGAGAAATAATAGCTTTTTCGATTTTTTGTGTTTGATGAACTGTAATTTCTAAAATAATGTAAATAATAACTTCCGGTTTTTTTCATTAAATTCTACAAACATTTCCCTATAAGATACATTATTTTAAAAACTTTTTTGAGCTTTCATAAAGCCAAAATAATATATATTTCTCCAAGAGAAAATTAAGAAATTTTCAAATTTTATATATCTTATTTATATTATATTATTTTTAAATACATTATTTTAAAAACTTTTTTATTTTCATTTTGGAGAGGCTTTTAGCGCAAGTAAGTTAATTGAAATAACATTAATTAGTTTTTTCTTTGGACGGTTAAATTTCGGTTTCATGGACTGCCATCATGAATATTACATTTATGGTGATTGCATGTCAAAACTGTGCGATTCAATGTAATTAGAGACACCAAAAACCTAGAAAAAGACTCATCATTCTTAAAAATACAACAATAATTACTTAGGTAGGAGATTAGCGAGAATTTGGACAGATGATCAATAAAACAAGATTATTGAAAATTCCGACTAATCTCCTACCTAAATAATTCTATTGCTGGACACTACTTCCAATTAATAATTACTTATGTCACGCAAAGACTAAAAAACGGCCGATAACGTGCAGATTCGAATTCAGCGGAGTTATGTTAACCTAGAAACCTATGTTACCCAAATGTTACATAAAATGTACCTAAAAGTAAGAATTTTGAATTTCTCACCTAGACTATAATAGAAATCTCATTTTCAATACCATGTAAATATTCCACTCATTGTGGCATAGTATCTACAAGTCTTGAACATAATTTTTTGACAAAAAATCCCAAATATCCTGCTGTATGTATAACAATAATTCTTCGATTGTCTTATAGGACGATTTTTCATTTTTTTTCTTTCGGTTCCATATAAAGTTTCGATTGGGTATTTTATTGTATTGCAGTTTTCAATAAAAAATGTAAGATACATTACATTATACTTGTATTTTGACCTTGATTTAAACTTTTGTATAACAAAAAACGATTTTATTACGTACGGCGTACGGGTGTAGGTACTCGTATGATTTTGAGCTCGTAAACCAGATTACAGATTACAAATGTCAGTTAATATAACCTTTAACCTTGATCTTTATAACCAGCTAGCGTATGAGATAAAGGAATTAAATCTTCTGAAATTCAAAAGTTCCATTTACAAAATAATGTTACAGAATGCTTAGTTTTGACACTGTATAATGACTGAAGAACCTGCCTTATGTTTTTTTTACTACCCGTTCTTTGTTTGATTCTTTATTGTAACTGACCTACTAAAACATTAAAAAATTAATTTAATTAAATAAATAAATATAATAAAGTGAAAGAATTATTTTTTAAACATTCAGTGCAATTTATTAAAAATTAATTTAAATAAACCTTATAATGCCACAATAATGTTATGTTATAGCTAGTTATGTAACAAGTACATAATTTAGGACTTTCTTGGACGAGCCGAAGTTTATGACAGAGCGAGCGCAGCGAGCGAGGCTTCTAATTTAGGCGAGTCTATAAAGTACTATTATGTACGAGTTGCATACAAAGCTTTATGTTTACTGCCAAGATGAGATTTTCTTTTAAAATATGTTAATATATTTGAAAAATTTGCATTTCATAGTGCGGTTTGTGACAAAAAATTTCTAGTTCTTTGTTCTTCGCAATTAGCTCATTTCCAAGATTATGCATTCTATGAAATGGAACAAGATGCAAAGAGAGTAAGAGAAATTTTATATTTAATTTGGTAAAATGCATTAAATTATAACAATTAGTTTGACATGACATTGACAGCAGTACAATTTTGTATTTATTCGTACTAGTCCAAAAAAATACCCGTATTTGCACAGTAAACAGTGTTATAAAACAAGGTAATATTATGCACTCGAACATAAACTACTATATTTAAGATTATCTTAAAATACACTATTGGTTAAATTGTCATCAAGAGGGGAGCGGTAACTATACATAGCACACACGAAGCAGAAATTGCTATTCTTTACGAAATATTTTGTACCCGCTCCCTCTGATGTAGATCTTTGCGCCGCCGGTATCATTTTCCCGCCGCCTACGCCGGTATCTTAGACAATAGCGCGCCGGTGCTATTATTTTTTATTCAATTTTGACGTTTTAAACTGCTATTATTAACTCCATAGCAACAACTTTAAATAAATGTTTATTCACAAGTGAATTAAAACTTTTAAAATCACTCAACACATTTTTAAATCACTCTGATGTCATTATTTCGCCACAATGCATAAAAACAATGACAACTTGCCACTGACGACTACTTTGATTTTCTTTTTTGTTATGTCAAAATAAATTCATAATTCATATAGTTGAAATAATTTCGTCAAAATTTAATAAAATATTGTATAAACCACGTGAGATACGAATGTTTATTAACTCGAAGAAATTATGTCCCACTCGCCCTTCGGCCTCGGGGGCTAAACTTTCTTCTCTTGAATAAACATTTATGTATCTCACTTGGTGTATAAATATCTATTACGGCGCGCGGCCATCAAGATTCGAAGTTTAATAAAAATTTCGACGATGTTAATAGGAATTTTAATAATTAATATTAAACATCTGACGTGGACACCACATGACTTCCTTGTACGCCTTGTTTGTTCATACTTTTCTTAATAACTAAAATGTAGAATAATATAAAAAATTCTTTTAACTTATTATACTAGTATATTCACAAATATATTTTAGTCATTTTATTTAAACTGCAGAAGACGATAGAAAGCATATTTTACTATTGTCACTGTCATGTCATAAACATTTAAATTTTACGTAGTAACAAATGTTAATTGATCATGGACTACAAGATACCGAAATATTAAATTATAAATATATACTTTAATTATTCAAATGATACAGATACAAGAATATTTATAAAATACCGATTGTAGGTAATAATCACATAATCCTTCATTTAAAATTAAAAAATTTGTCTTAAATTAAATATTTATCGAAATATTTGAAAAAAGTACTACTTCCGGTTTGTAGATTGAAACCAAAAATAGGAGGTGCACAACTAGATGCTATAACAGTCTTAAATACAAAATTTCAACTTTTTACGTCTAACCGTATTTGAGTTATGCGACACACATACGTCCGTACATACATACGTACGCACGCACGTACGTACAGACGTCACGACGAAACTAGTCATAATGGATTCAGAAAAGGTCAAAACGGATATTTCCATCAAAATCTGAAAACCTAAATTTTTCGCGATTACAATACTTCCTTATTACTCCGTACAAGGAAGTAAAAAATGAATAAATTTGTATTTTTACTTCCTTGTACGAAGTAAGGAAGTATTGTAATCGCGAAAAATTTCGGTTCTCAGATTTTGACGGAAATATCCGTTTTGACCTTTTCTGAATCCATTATGACTAGTTTCGTCGTGACGTCTGTACGTACGTGCGTACGTGCGTACGTGCGTACGTGCGTACGTACGTACGTACGTGCGTACGGACGTATGTGTGTCGCATAACTCAAATACGGTTAGACGTAGAAAGCTGAAATTTTGTATTTAGGACTGTTATAGCATCTAGTTGTGCACCTCCTATTTTTGGTTTCAATCTACAAACCGGAAGTAGTAAATTTAAAAAAAAAATTGATAAATAATTAATTTTAGGCAATTTTTTTTATTTTAAATGAAAGATTATGTGATTATTATCTACAATCGGTATTTTATAAATTTTTCTGTATCTTCTATCATTTAAGAATAATTAAAGTATATACCTACTTATAATTTAATATTTCGGTATCTTGTAGTCCATGATCGATTAACATTTGTTACTAGGTAAAATTTAAATGATTATGACATGACAGTGACAGTAGCAGTGACAATAGTAAAATATCGTTTATATCTTCTTCTGCAGTTTAAATAAAATGACTAAAATATATTTGTGAGTATACTAGTATAATAAGTTAAAGAATTTTTTATATTATTCTACATTTTAGTTATTAAGAAAATTATGAACAAACAAGGCGTACAAGGAAGTCATGTGGTGTCCACGTCAGATTTTTTGTGAATGGCATCTCATAAGATATTTCCTTAGTACAATTTTGGCTAAAAGTCGAGATCCGTGGCGTCATAAATAACGTCTTGTCAATGTTACGAAGTAAGATAGAAGTAAATTTTGATGTAAACGAAGTGAAATGTAACAGCTTTTTGTATAAGGAACCTTAAAATAAAAATATTTTTTACTGTTACTTCCTTTCATTCAGCACATAGAAATAAATAATTTCAGTTATATTTTGAAAATACGTCGACGCGCAGCTTGAATAAATGACCGCCGTCGCCACTTAGTAATTTTGCGTTCACGCCACTGCAATTCACCGCCGGCGCCTCAATGGCGCACATGTCTACTCTGAAGTCTTTGTCACATAAGTACCTACCGCTTTATGCTTTTAATATAGTACTAATTTCTTTTATAATTTTGTAGATACTTTTAAAACACTATTAAGATTGAGTACGCAGTATAACAACACGCCATTTTTTAAATTATGGCTAGGACCGTGGAATTTATACCTGTTTTCAACTGATCCTCAATTTATAGAATATATATTAAGTTCTCCAAAATGTATGAAAAAATCTGCCGATTATAACTTATTTAAAGATTTCACAAAAAATGGCTTAGTGAACTCAAATGGTAAGTGTTTTACTAAAAATTATAATTATTACTTTTCTTAAAATAAGCTTATTGTTTAAGGAAGCTATTGGCAAAAACATAGGAAATTATTAAATTCAGCATTTAATTTGAAACTTTTCGAAAATTACGTAAGAATATTTAATGCTAAAACTAATATTTTAATAGAGAAACTAGCGAACCAAGTAGATAAAGGTGATTTCGACGTTCATCCTTATATTTCTAACTGCACTTTCGATGTAATTAGTGGTATGTATAAATGTTTTATATTATTTTTTCAAGTTAGATTATTTATATAAAGCATAATATAGGCATTTAAAAAATTTATGTGCATATATTTTAAACTCTTTCGCCGTGTGTCGTGTGTGTCGTGTGTACCATATCTTAGGTACACAATTACGGCCTTTCTGTTTACCTTATTAGAAAGAGACAAAATATGAGCCAGTTTGGAACATGCATTCTATGACGATAAATATCGGTAACGATGGTAACGCACGAACCCAGTTCGTAGCATCAAATGCGCACGAATGGCGAAAATACATTTAACATTTATATTTCAAAAATAATATTTATACAAATCTGTGGTTGTCATGTCATTAATATAATCGAAATTATCAAGTGGTGGGGCTAGCATTAACTTAGTCCAGCAAAATAATAGCTCATCTATATCTCGTGAATGAAGCAAGCACAAAATCTTTGTTTGACAGCACAAAACTAGCACAAAACAATCTGCTGTTAATATAATCGAAATTATCAAGTGGTGGTGCTAGCGTTAACTTAGCCCTGCCAAATTAATAGCTCTATATCTTGTGAATGAAGCAATCACAACATTTTTGCTTAACAGCACAAAATGATCAATTCATAAATTTCTTGAAAATGCAAAATGGTGGTGCCAGGCATTAACTTAGCCCGACCATAATGAAACCTCTGTATCTTTAATTTGGAGCAAGCACTTTTTTTTTATTAACAGCACAAAATGAGCACAAGTAAATGAAAAATTAATAAATTTGAATTGATGACTTGGTTGTGCTAACTTAATGCACCCTAACTTGGCAGGGCTGAGGAATGTAATGCTATCCACTATGCTTTACAACTAAGTTTTACAACCATTTAGAGCTAAACTTGTGGGTTAGCAGGATGGTGTGGTAAAGGAAATGCAGCCCAAAATATCATATAGAGGTGCATAAATTTAAATTCCTCTGTCCATTGGCGAAAACAATGTAAAAATATTGTATATAGAATTTTTACAAATCCAGTACAATGTGCAATTATGTATGTGTTAATTTATTGTAGGTATATAGATTTTTTTTTCCGTAAAAATTCACAAATCCTCAAAATTCATAAAATTATCTTCCGAGTATTTAATGTACATTTAATAAATTGAATGTTTTTTGGCGCGCCTGTGGTTTTTGTTGATTTTACTTCTATAATCCCTAACTGTTTACAACCCAGCCTCACCAAGTTATTTTGCGCGGACAGTAATACATAATGGACATGAAACGACGTAGGATTTTATTGCCGAATAGTTGTTTCTCATTTGACATTTTTGTCATGTCCATTATGTATTAGAGGTTTCGATCATATAACCTACGGTAGAATCGGACGGACAACTATGACAGAACATATTTCTATTTTGTCATTTTAGGCAGAAATACGTAATGCACATGCGCTTCTGTCAACTGATACTTACATAAATATTATTTTAATCAATTATTAAACATGACAAATTATACCGAAAAACAGGCCCAAACCTCAGAAAAATTAATTCATAAAATTTTATGACTGATTTCTGTTCCTCAGACAGTGCACTATCACCGGAAACAAAGTCCCCAAAAATCCCCGCATTGGAAAATTTGCAGGAACCAATAGAAATATACCTATTTTAATGTAAACTGCTAGAAAGTGAAATTAGCGTTTACGGACCCTAGGGGTGGTCTGATGTGGTTCAAATGTTATTTTATGAAGAAAAAATATTTTTCTCGACCCAAAGACAAATGGATCTAACCCGAATCTAACCATAGAACAGAAGCTGATGCGCAATTTCAAGACAAGCGGGCTAATAGACTAGACGGGAAATCCGAAAGTCAAACAAAGATTTTGTGCTTGCTTCATTCACGACATATAGATGAGCTATTATTTTGCTGGACTAAGTTAATGCTAGCCCCACCACTTGATAATTTCGATTATATTAATGACATGACAACCACAGATTTGTATAAATATTATTTTTGAAATATAAATGATAAATGTATTTTCGCCATTCGTGCGCATTTGATGCTATTATATATATATATATATATATATATATATATATATATATATAATACTAAGTTGTAACACCCGAAAATGGCAGTTAGAACTCATCGAAACAAACAACTTTTCTTTGTAAAAATTTTTGATTTGGAGCCCCAGTTCCGAGTTATTGGCGTTTTTTTGTTTTTCTTACTCCCTTAGTTTAACGAATATTTAAAAAATACAAAAATTTTCAGTATTTGCTTTCGGTTCTCTAAAACATTTGTTTTTAGAATTATTTTCTATTTTATCAAATAACAAAATGGCCGTAGGAGTAGCGCCGCTTCTCATGAAGCTTTCTAGATCCTTTTATCGGAAGGGATCAGTCTCCACCCATTCATCTTAGTACAGTCAGAACCTCAATCCGTGCGGCGATCTGTGGTTTCAACCACAGCGGCAGCGGAGATATTCTTTGTGCAACCAGGACTACATTTAAGGGGAACAAGTGGATAGCTTGTAACACCCGAGTGTGATTGAATACCAGACCTTGGACATTTTTAGTTTTACAACAAATCACACATTGTTGCCCGACGGAGACTCTAACCATCTCACGTTGACTGACGTCACAGCACGTTAGCCGGCGAAAGCCAGTTAACACACTGGACCACGCTGTCGGGTGGTCTTGAATTAACCTAACCTTCGAGCAATACTGACTAGAGGCCGTCTTACGGCGTTTGTTGTGATCGGAAGATATGCGGGAGGGGAGATTTGCGGGGTCGGAAGACGTGGTGTATTGAGGAATGCGTAATTTCTTAATATTATTCCACAAAGTAAAATAATACTTACAAAACCTCATAAAACTTTTCACAAAGTAAACGCAGAACTTAGCGTTAAAGTAAAATGACATGTGTGACAAGAAGTAACAAAGAATAACAGCAAAACGCTGCCCGCAATACTCCATGACTTCCAGCCCCGCAAGTCCCCCCTACTGCATATCTTCCGATCACAATACGCTATGCATTGGTATAGGGAATTATTTCTCTAGTCAGTATATGCTCGAAGAACCTAACACCAGATCGATCAGCTTACCTTTCTATTACCTACTAGTGATCAGTGTTGCCAACTTTTAGAAACTAAATTCCCCGTTTCGCTTGTTAAAATTTTCCGCTTTTGAACCAAATTCCCCTTTTAAATAAAAATGAATAAAACTGTTATTTGAGTGTTAAATAAATATGTATTAGCACAAAATATTAATCACAAATTATTGTACGTTTGAGGTTAGGTTTTCAGTCGTTCAGTTTACTGAAGTTGTGGTTGTGCAGTGTCAGTGTTAAACATGAGATGTCAGTACTATTTACAATAATTATTTGTAATATAAACATTTTTTGCAATTTACTCAAAATTATGTTCGTATTTATACAAACTAGAGTCAAATTAATATAATTTTCATTGAAATAATTTAAATATAAAATTTATTTTAAACAAAATTTTTGCTTGACAGCACAAAACAATCTGCTGTTAATATATAATCAAAATTATCAAGTGGTGGGGCTAGCATTAACTTAGCCCCGCAAAATAATAGATCATCTATATCTCGTGAATGAAGCAAGCACAAAATTTTTGCTTGACAGCACAAAACAATCTGCTGTTAATATAATCGAAATTATCAAGTGGTGGTGCTAGCATTAACTTAGCCCCGCCAAATTTATAGCTCTATATCTCGTGAATGAAGCAAGCACAAAACGATCAATTAATAAATTTCTTGAAAATGCAAAATGGTGGTGCCAGGCATTAACTTAGCCCGACCATAATGAAACCTCTGTATCTTTAATTTGGAGCAAGTACAAATTTTTTAATTAACAGCACAAAATAAGCACATTTAAATAAAAAATTAATAAATATGAATTGATGACTTGGTGGTGCTGACTTAATGCAGCCGCTAAGTTATCTTGCTGGAACTGTAGAGGACACTGGGCCCAGGCCAGTAGTGAATCTCTTTAGAGCTCTCTCTCTCTCTCTATCGCACAGGGTAAACAGAAATGCTACGAATCTACAGTATTGCTAAAATACGTAGTTCGCTCTCCCAGGTATAATACATCGTGATAATGACCATTGAACCATAGTTAAACTGTTATTATTAAATGAACTTGTTTTCACTACTAAAACATAATATTGTTAAATCACATGAATATCGTTAATACATACCTACTACTCACTTTCATGGCGACATTTTAAAGAAATCCATTATTATTATAATTATAAGAGAATCATTTTCAGAAAGTGCAATGGGAATATCTGTAGATGCACAAACTACAGATAATAAAATGTTAAAAAGTGTCAAAAAAGGAATGAGTATATCAATTAGTCGACTTTTTTCAATATGGAAAAGATTTGATAAATTATTTCAATTATTCTCACCTGACTGCAAAACGTTACAAAAGTTGGTGGAATATGGAGAAAAATATACAAAACATTTCATAGACGAAAGAAGAAAGTATTTGTTGAATAATAATAGAAATGAAGCAGAAACGACTGACGATGTGGGGATAAAGAACAAAAAGAAAGTTATTCTGGATATTCTGCTAGAAGGTACTATTGACGGGAAACCACTCACAGATGAAGAAATTCTAGAGGAAGTTAACACGTTCACAATTGCAGTAAGTAAAATTACAAAATTCGACTATTCAATTCAGAATGTTTAAATATACCATAATGCGATCCATTTAAACAATCTCAGCCAGCACATAACCTCTTGCATTGATATTGTAATATTTGTGCTTGATAACTTGATAGTAATAGTGTTTCATTTTATTTCATAAGATTTTTGCAAAAAAGGTGTTCTTCAAGTAAAGTACCATTTCCAGTTGGCAGATTCTTCTCAAAATCTAATCAACTCTTTGTAGATGAGAAATTTGATTTTATAAACACCTTACTTATTTATAGATATTTATATTCAAACAAGTTTAGGACAAAGGTGTAAATAATTTGGTCCACCAGTCCCCCATTTTGAAATTGTTTTTCTTTCTATATTAGGGAGCAGATACTACAGCCAGCTTACTTATTTTTGCGATATATGAACTGTCGAGAAATTTGGAAATACAGGTAAGATATTGAAAGCAACTCTGTTTTGACATTTGTTAAGAGGAATACCCACTCCTTACAAAATAAAGGAAAAATATGTTCTCATTGAGGAAATAAAATTGACTCTAGTTTTGGTCCGATTTGCTTGCTCCTTTTTTTAATTGAAAGATAAAAGATGTCTATAGGTCAGTTAAATACCTTTTGTTAAATATTAAATTTGTACATGTTTTTTAAGCTCCAAAGTTAGTAAAGTTTAAAAGGTAAGAGATAAAATACCAAAACCTTATTTGTAGTATAAAGAGGCTAAATACTGTTCATTCAACGAATCAACCGATGGCGTCACATTGGGCGTTTACGAAAATTGTACCTACCATTCACCAACCGGTTGACAGCTGATTTGTAGGTACATGGATCAGGAGACCTATTCTAATTCATAGCGAGATGAGGCTACAGTAACTAAGACAACAGTTATGATGTCAGACGTGACAGCCACATTCAAATGTTGCGATAGCAGGACTTAGTAATATGTTAGTAAATTTTTATTTCAATGTTGGTATTACAAATGGAGTGCTGTTGGTAGTACTTGAAACGCGATTAAAATTTTTAATTTAAAAAATTGGGGACGATTTAAAGAACAAGTAGAATAGAGGAAAGAAACTAATAAAATACTGAGAGAGTTGACAAACGCTATAAGAAATTTAAATTAATTTATTTAATGTTTCTATAATAAAATTTGTAAAAGTTTGTTTAACGAATATTTCTGACTTCAAGTAGCATGGGATCTTCTTAGAAGTAATTCATCTTCGTACAATTAGAATATCAATCGATAGATACAACAACTTGGGGCAAATCCAAATCAATTTCGACGAACATTGGTTGTGGATCCTCTAATCGGTAAAAAGTATAAAAAGTAGCCATGTTATGAAGGATTGCACACGTTATGATTATTCTGGCGGCAATCTGGGGCTGGTAATACAATTTTCGAACGTTCAACGGAACTTCGAACGCATTTGAATCTTTGGTTAAAATTTGCCTCGTGACAGTTCGTTGTATTTGGCACTGGAACCATCAACCATGGTAAACAAAGATAACCTGAATCACCTAAAAATATTTCGTTACTAATAACAATATTTTTGTATTATTAAAAAAAATCAATATGCAAAGTAATAGTAATACCCATTATTCTGATATCGTGGTCTCCATTTTCATAGTTCCCGCGTAAAGCTGATCCCACGCGACTCCTCCGCCAGGACCATTTTTAAATCCGTTCCACAGTATCTTCAAAGAATTATCAAATTTAAATATAATAATAATTAGTATTAGGTAATTGAAACCTACAATTTGTACATTTAGACTTGTATCCTCTTCTGTTTACAAAATGATTTCATTTTTAATCGGTGTCACAATCGCAATGTATGTGCCATTCTCTACCCCAATAATGTGTTGCATTCGGTGACGTACATGTTATCTGTCAATATCATTGATGAGATCCATTGCAAATTTGGATAAACGAAAAACAGCAATAAATTCCGTATTAGATTCTATTCTAAATGGATCTTGAGCATCACGTATGAATCGCCGATGGAGTCTGTCAATCTCATCCCTTTCTTCATTCTCCAACATCTTTATGGCCAAAACCTGACCAAATAGTGCAGCCATAACCTTAAAATATAAACAATAACTATTTTAAAAGTATACTATTTTAAAACATATAAAATATTTACCAAAATGACAATACTTACGATAAATATGATGAAAATTTTTATGTTAGGTCTGGCCGGTTTAACAACGTTGCGGTTGCAGAAATTCTTGGCAAAAACGTTGGTCAAAATTGCAGAGGCCCGGGCATGCCTGAAGCTGTTTGATCGTCCTCGGAATCAGGAATTCTTCCACCGCTTGGACACGCTCGGAGTCTGGCCTCGTCCACTCTTCGTCAATAATGTAGCCCAGGATGGTGTGTTGAAAAAACTTACACTTCGGCAGTTTTCATTCCGGCTGAGCGGATACGACTAAGCATCAGATCGAGATGCTGTACATGGTCTTCTTCTGTCTTTGAAAAAATTAGCAGGTTGTCCACATTGGCGACACAAAACTCTGCGACGTCACTGCCAAGGACCGCGTTCATACTTTTCATACCGCGTGAAAATTGGGACACGGGGGTGACGAGTTCAGACAACAAGATGTATAAAACGTATAACTGATCTTGGTAACGGAACCGATACACAGGCTGTTAATACTAAGTTGTAACACTCGAAAATGGCAGTTAGAACTCATCGAAACAAACAACTTTTTGAGTTAAATTTTTTGATTTGGAGCCCCAGTTCATAGTTATTGGCGTTTTATGTTTTTCGAAAAATCGTCATTACTCCCTTATTTTAAGGAACATTTAAAAAATACAAAATTTTTCAGCTGTTGCTTTCTGTTCTCTAAAACATTTGTATTTAGAATTATTTTCTATTTTATCAAATAACAAAATGGCGACCGATCAAAAATTTCAAAACAAGATATTTTGAAAACCACTCGATCGATTTTTAAAAATAAAACATTTATAAAATCCTTAAACTATCTACTATACTATAACACTTGTCTGAAACATTTTTTTTTTCGATCTGTCCAAAAAAAGGTTTTTATTCAAATTGAATTACAATTTCCGTAATTTTGTAATAAAAATAAATTGTTCTCTAGGATATAATAATTTTTCAACACTGAGTTTGAAATTATTTTCCAGTATCTCTTGGTATTTCAGTGCGTTGATTGTTCCTTTAATAAACTGCATACTGCCCACACCTCTTGCAGACATACAGCCCCAAATCATAACCCCAGCAGGAAACTTCACAGTGCGTTTCAAGCAATCTTTATGAAACGCTTCATTTGGGCTCCGAATAACTCGTTTTCTATTATCACTTACACTTAAATCAAATTTGGATTCATCACTGAAAATAACCAAATTCCCCTGTTCTTGTGTCCATGCTCTGCGTTCTTTACACGAACTTAAGCGCTTTTTTTCTGCCGCTCAGTCAACAAAGGTTTTTCTTCGCCTAAAATATAACATTTCTGTTTCAAAAAATTACTGAAAAAATTGCTTTATAAAAACTAGGGCCGCGTTTGTGAATCCACTTTCTACATGTTTCTCGGAAAAATGTAGATCTTCCATCTTCATTCCACTCTGCCGCTATTTCTCTAAGAGTAGCCCTTCTGTTCTTTTTACATGTTTTTACTAGTTCTCTTTTTTGTCGATCTGATACTATGTAAAGTCTGACGGTCAGGACTTTTTCCCTGTGTATCGATGGTACTGTTTTCACCATACGATTTTATAATGTCAAAAACAGTCGATGTTGATATTTCCAAGTCTTTAGCTATTACACTTCTTTTTTCCCCATCACAAAACATTCTAATAACTAATTCTCTTACTTTCCGTGGGGTTGCCACACATCGAATCATTTTAATACAACACGTTCATAGAAAATTAATAAACTGTCAATATATTCAGATAAAATGAGACGTAAATTGTTTCAGATATAAAAATAAATTCCAACGCTACCCACAGATTTATTTAAACATATTGTAAATACATAATAGTTTTGTCCGAACATTTAATTGTCAATCGAGTTTAGTACAAATAAATGTTAAAGCCTATTTAAAAATATTTTTAATTTTAATTTTGTCATCACACAGTAGCCAAATTAGGGTTTAATCCAAAATCGAAGTCAAAAAATTAATCGACAATATATATTAAGTGAGCAACGACACAAACAAAGATATTTTGATAGAAATTATGAAATTTCCGAACATAGTTCTTAGGGCTCATATAATTAATAAATCTTGAAATAAAAATTGGATTTCAGGGGGCAATATCTATTTGAATCCTTATCGTTCGGGCGATTAGTCATCAAACCTTCCTATTATTAAATAAATTCGTAATTTAGCAAGTTTGCATACCAGGTCAAAAGACCGCATAAGATTTCATTAAGGAAGTGACTATTTGCACCTTAAAACAGGAAACGGGAAAAACAGGAGAACAGCGTTGCCGTTATGTTCCTGTACCGGAATACAAGAATACGTATCGGAAAAAGGGGAAAGTTGAATTACATACAGGAAAAACTGGAAAAAGTTGATAAACCGTGGAAATTAGGTAAGCTATTTCGCGAAATAGCTCGAGACATAACCTCCGATACATCAAAGTGTCATAGCTTATATAGTTTATATTCAATTAATATTAGTCTTTTGCCTGGTGCGCAAGCGCAATTTTAAACCAGCGCTGCCAAACAATTTTCATTTCGAATTTACAGTATAGTACAGTTCAGCTAGATAGTTAAGTATATATGCTAGGCTCAATTGCCGAATTCGGCCATTGGGCGAAAAAAACGGCCACAACGCGATCTGGCAAACTATTAGTTTATGTTAAAAAAACGGAGTTCTGTTGGACTCAAGAAGGGTTTTGTTAGCATAGATTAGTTTATGTCAAAAAAACGGAGTTCTGTTGGACTCAAGAAGGGGTTTGTTAGCATAGATTAGTTTATGTCAAAAAAACGGAGTTTTGTTGGACTCAAGAGGGATTTTGTTAGCATAGATTAGTTTGTCAAAAAAAACGGAGTTCTGTTGAACTCAAGAAGGGTTTTGTTAACATAGATAAGTTTATGTCACAAAAAACGGAGTTCTGTTGGACTCAAGAAGGGTTTTGTTAGCATAGATTAGTTTATGTCAAAAAAAACGGAAAACGGAGTTCTGTTGGACTCAAGAAGAATTTTGTTAGCATAGATTAGTTTATGACAAAAAAACGAAGTTCTGTTGGACTCAAGAAGGGTTTTGTTAGCATATATTAGTTTATGTCAAAAAAACGGAGTTCTGTTGGATTCAAGAAGGGTTTTGTTAGCACTGTTCAACGTTGCAAACACTACCAGGCCATCTATCCAGAAAATTTTACAATTTTTTTTTACAAAGCGTTTATTCTGCAATTTCATCTAATTATTTATATGCTATAAATCCACAATTAACAATTATTGATAACATCGAATATGATGGGGTTATAGTCAGGTAAGAATTTATACTGATTTTATTGTATTTTTGCTTAATTTGTTCTTTTGACACTTCGAGGTTAACATACAAAATATTCAATTTGTTCAAAAAATCTTGATAAAAACACTCTTCCGCGCTCTAATTTTGTTTCCAACTTTTTTGTAATTCAACTTTCCTGTTTTTCCGGTACGTATTCTTGTATTCCGGTACAGGTAAACATCGGCAACGCTGTTCTCTTGTATTTCCCGTTTCCTGTTTTAAGGTGCGAATAGTCTCTTCCTTTAATTAAATTCGGAATTTAGTAAATTTTCATACCAGTATTAATAAATATCGGAACTTCCCCAAGGTCAATAGTCCGCATGAGACGGTATAAAATTTTCAGAAAACCGTTTTAATTACCATTATCATTGGGAAAGTAAGATTGTTCAGTTCATTATTTCCAGTCTAACTTTGCTCATCTGATACAACTGTGAAAACTAAAAATATTTAAAATAAGATAATTTTCTCCGACAAAACGTGTGAAAAGTTATGCAATCAGTAAATGAAAAGTTAATTGTATTAAACATGCACGATGCCCTCAGACATCAACAACCTTCAAGAAGTGTTGTCGTATTGTGCTCTATTCTTCTTATTCTTCGTTTTATATCAATATAAATATTCGTAATAAATTATTATTTTTAAAACAGAAACTCTTTCTAAGCATTTATTGCCATAAAACTATTTTGTTAATAGTTATTTAACTATCTAGTATTTTAATGAGGGCAAATAATATATGCGACATTTTAACTCGTGAGATTGGCGAACCCGTAAATTATTAAGATAATTAATCGTCTATTAACACATATGTCAGTTACAATATTTTTCTGTTTAATTTGGAGTAAATCTAATTTTATTCCATGACAAGTTAGGTTAGTAACGTTTTATACTACTGAGCATCAATGCTAATACTACGAGAATATTATTTACATAACTACAACTGTCTAAATAATTTTGTTTAACTTTGAGCTAACCAATACTTGACTACTACGTATACTTAACGCATCTAAAAAATCGTTTATTAATAAAAAATCATGCATTAATACGAGCCATTAAAGTATTGATATAAGACGTTATTGAAATGAACAGCTAAAATACTAGTATTTTCATTCGACACATTACGTAGCACAGTCTTTATATATTTCTACCGCATCAATAAACGCTTAGACGTTCGTTTCAGGAGAAGCGTCAAATCGTGCACTACATTTTACAAAATTTCCATTTTCAATGTTTGACATTTCTGACGTTTCGCTACTTCGTTGTATTATAAAACTAGCTATCAATTGTGAAAACTGCTTATTAGTCATTACAATAGGCGAAGTAGCCATTTAGAGAAAAAAATTATTTCAATTTTTTTATATAATTTCATTCTTAACATCAAACTGGTAAAAGGGAAAATCTAAAACTTTATTATTTTTTAAATAAAATGTTTTTTTGAAAATATAGCGACAGTTCGATGTGCAGATAGAACAGCAAATAGTGTGTAATTTTTTTGAAAAATATGTTCCAATCGACAAAAGAGTTATTGGTAAACTACGATTTTTAATAGTTTTCTAGACTTTTCAATATTCAAAACATGCGCTGAAAATCGGAAAAGATAATACATATAGCATAAATACTGTTAGCAAAATTTGGTTTATAAAGCAATCGAAATGGTCGAGTAATTAATTTAATGAGTAACTACCCTACTATTACGACACGCTAAGTATACTATCCCCTTAAATTTCTCGATACTCTGCTCTAAACTTTTAATTTAAAAAAATCTGACTTGGCCAGCACACAACCTCCCGCCATATCTAGACTTATAAACATAAATGTATAGTATGTCCAAAGGTATAACGTTATGGCCTTCACAGCAGGCCTATTGTTAAACATTTAAGCGCATTTAATCTTGATTTATGGCGTTGAAAGAACAGGTATGTATTCAATATTTTCCAATTTTATTTAATTTAAAAATCTTAATTCTCTCAAGATATGTTCTCACTAATCTTGTTTTTTCCTAATTTGACGAAAAGATCAAATCCCTTATTTGATTTTCGGAATTCATTACTAATAGAAATTTTAAAATGTCTAATGAATTGAAATGGAAAACCTTAGTGTATTTCAAATTTTGCTAATCCAATCGCTCGCGACAGGTAGTGCTACTCCCTGCTGTGTGCGGCATTCCGCAAGCTTAGTAAGTCAAAGCTATAACGATATATTTTTGTACAAACTTTATACGTACAATCCGGTGCCCATTTAAAATATACAAATAAAAATTTTAATATATTCAAACAGAAATTTGCATCACCTAAATCAAAAGATTCATTCACAGGAAAACTCTTGTGTTTTGAAGCCATCCTCCATTCAATTATTACATTTAATATCTTATGACATATATTATGAGTTTGTGTCAACGTGTCTCACCCGTCTCACCTGTCAATTTTTTTTTTCGCAAAAACAAATATCAACTGATCATGGATTACAAGATTTCAACGTTTTATTTGATAAAATTTTTAAATTTTACTACAGTTATTCAATGCTACCAGACAATTTTTTTATAAGTTGCAAATAACTTTTTCCCTTAATCCTATTACAAATAAATACTATATTTATCGAAATTTAGAAATTTTTGACAATTAATCTTTTCAATCTTCAAAAAATATCACTTTCCGGTGAAGATATTTGTACCAATATCTATAGTCCATTTGAGAATGACTGACAGTAATAAATCATTATTTGCAAGAGTAGTATTGGATTTTTGCCAGCAATGCGGCAAATAAAACTACCAGAAAAATCAGTTGTAACTACACTAGGATGGTCAAAATAAGACGCACGCTTTATACCTGGAACGAAACTTACTTCTCGAACAATAGATAACGCTCTGATAATCCCCGTCGGACTGTGTCATAGACGTAGATAGGAGTGATCTGTTTATACATTTACTAAAAATAAAAGTTTTTTATATTTAAATATAACTTTATCACTCATTATTATTAAAATAAATCTTTTCCCTGAAAAACAACTTAGACCTAAAACGATAGTTCTCTACCGAATTTAGTCATTTTGACTATCCCTGTGCAAACAATTATTGACGCGCCACTGGAATGTCTTTGACAGAATGATTTATTACTGCCAGTCATTCTC
This sequence comes from Agonum fuliginosum, assembly GCA_947534325.1. Taxonomy (NCBI): domain Eukaryota; kingdom Metazoa; phylum Arthropoda; class Insecta; order Coleoptera; family Carabidae; genus Agonum; species Agonum fuliginosum. The sequence continues at coordinate 27,298,248 of OX384037.1, forward strand.
AAATATAGTATAATGAGCTCTTCCAATTTATGTACAAAACCAAGTATCAAAATTTTAGGGTAACTCGTATTTCAGTTATCCGACAGACAGGAATCCGGCCCTGACCACACACATACATACAGACATCATCGTGAAACTATCAAAAATGAGTTGTAAGGATTCTAATTCGTGCTCATTCACTTAAAACTCATTACCCGATTTTTAGCATTACATTCCAATACCTCCCTTACAGGTAAGCGGAAGGTAAAAATAATGTCTGGAAATTATTTAATTAAATATAAACAAACAATAAATTTAGATCATATTTTAAATTTTAACTTTTTGACTGAAATGTTTAATGATTAAAAACAATATCTGGATTTCAGTCAAAATATAAAGTTATATTTCCACCTCAGAATGTTTCACACCCCGCTTGGGGCTTCTTCAGGAAGCGAAAGTCACAATAATAAAATAACACAAAAACATTCAAATTAACCTTCATTTTTTACATGGACGATCTGACTAAGTAAAATGCTAAGCACACAGCAAATAGTTTGTGACGGCATCGCTTGATTTAGTACTATAATGGACCAATGGACAAAACTAGTGGGAAATTCTCTTAAATAAGCATGTGATGTGAACTACCGAGACCGAGAGTATTAGAAATTGTACAGAATCTTTGTAAGTTCTAAATGTAATGTAATTGTAGAACAAAGCATTCTCAGAGGTGAAAGACGTATTCCAGGATGATAGAAGTTATAAGCCGAGGTTAGAGGATTTGAACAGTATGAAATACATGGAACTTGTACTAAAAGAAACCTTGAGATTGTATCCTTCGGCCCCCTATATCCTCCGACAGTTAGAAGATGATGTTAATTATAGTAGGTTAAGTATTTATTTCATAGGCGTCCAAAATTATAGCATTCAGTTTCGGGCTGGTTTTGAGCAGCCGTAGTAGTGGGGAAGGGAGTAGAATTAAAAAAATTGAAATCGAGAATATTATAATGCAGGAAAAAGGTCTGCGTAAGCCAACTGGCGTGGCAGAAATAACGGTTAGCTTCGCCTAGCACAACAAATATCGTGCGTTTTATTAACGAGTTAATTTGAATTTTATAACTATTTGTTAAATTTGCTTTATTGTAAAGAAATCTTTATTATTAGTACGGGAGCATAGGCCTGAAAAACAGGCTACCGTGGCGGTTTTCGTGCCGAAATTGCGGAAGTGATCTTGTTCGGTCACAAACTAGGTACCTATAGATTAATAATTTTCATGGTGTCATTTCATGTTCTATTGCAGACAGATTTGGTGACGTCATAAAGATGACAGACAAGAAGAATGTGTAAAACCTTTGTTTTTCTTCCGATTTCCGCGTTACACGACTCATTCGATAGAGAATTTTTTTCTTTGCAAGGAAGTTGTTTTCGTTATGTTAATTTTTCCCAGAGAAATTGGAAAAATGCTGAAATTTTATCGAATTTGCAGATTCTTCATATTTGCATTATACCCATGGCGGATTTGGTGGTTAAAGGGCTGATGGATTTTTTAAAATTAACATATATGTAAGAAGGAACCCATTTATATGTAATTTGGACGATTTTTAAATGTTTTAAATCTAGTAATTTAAATCTAATTTATGCTATATTCATAATTCCCCAAAAATGGGGTAAAGCCCTTAAAAAGGATTCCCCTGCAGTTTATGTTCCTTCTTACATATTTTAAAAACAAAAATTCCATTAATCCTTTCACCAACAAATCCATCATGGGTATAGTGCAAACGTGAAGAATCTGCAAAATCGTTATAATATTCACATTTTGCCATTTATTCTGGGAAAAATCAACTCTATCGAATGAACCGTGTAAAGCTAAAATCGGATGAAAAATAAAAGTTATACACATTCTTCATGTCTGCCATCTTTATGACGTCACCAAATCTGTATGCATTAGAACATGGAATGACACCATGGAAATTATTAATCTATAGGTAGTTTGTGACCGAACAAGACCACTTTCGCAATTTCGGCACGAAACCTGCCCTATGCGGGAGTACTATATCTAACTTTGCATTAAAACATGTTCGACCTTGAAAATAAAAAAAAATCGTCTGGATCTATTGATTTGGAAAAATTCAAAGTTGGTAACTCTAGCTGTAGCGGTTCATTTCTCGTTTAGTTCAGTCTACCAGTTAGTAATTAACAAGTCAAGTCAGCCATCCTTCAAATTATTTCCGTTTATATTATTGTGTTAGTAATAGAAGTACTAATAGTACTAGTAATGTGACTAGTACATATGCGACTATTTGTATATTATTAAATAATTTTAGACGGCACAATTATTCCGAAAGATACGACAATTGTCCCATTTATTTATGCGATGCAAAGAAGAAAAGATTTATTTCCAAACGCCAGTAAATTTGATCCCGACAGATTTCTCTCACAGAGCGATACAATGCTGCCATTTTCTTACATTCCATTCAGTGCTGGACCCAGGAACTGCATTGGTACAGTATTAATTATGCCCTGTTTACATAATGATTCTCTCATGCTTCAGAATTTTAAATTAAATCTTCAATGAGTTTTCAAAAAGAAGAATTTATAGTTCATTGATAGCTTTAAAACAGTGAGTTTCTTTTTTTTTTTCAAGATTCAGAAGCATGAAAGAATCCTTGGTTTCAAAATACTAATCATCATCAAATATTATATATTGTAGGACAGAAGTTTGGAATGTGGGAAGCTACATGTATACTATCAAAACTAATTATGAACTTTGAGATTTTGCCATCTGATTCTAAATGCGATTTACAAATAGCAGCTGCAATAGTATTACAAGTACCGAATGGTGTACACATTCAGTTGAAGAGAAGACAGTAACATCAAGTACATCATGATATTTAGTGTGAAAATAATTGCGAATATCAAAATATTTAGTAAAATTTTAAGGTTAATAAAAATTAATAAATGTAAACTTATAATAATAATAATGTGTTTATAATTGCTATTAATATAACAAGAATATTATGCGATTTATAATATCAAGTATGTTGCTAAGTGACGAGGTGCAACCGAGTCTCTTTAAACGGGTAAGAATAAAATGCTGACCTTGTGTATTCTTAGTTAAATTTGTGGCTTCTGGAGTAACAATGCAAATATAAGACGTTTTATATGTATGCCAGGTAATTCAAATTTGCTGACCGCTAAAAACTTTAAATGGCATGCTGACCATTGCAGGACATTTTTATATTCAATCAATATTGTGATATCTGGCATAATTATGTAAATATCAGGAGTTTTATATACCGGGTGTAACACCATACATGTATACATAGGCTATTTATACATATATACATTTACGCAGATTCCTGCTCCCCATTTCCACGTAGGAAAATGGTAAAGATGTCAATCGAAAGGTAAAATTATTTCACACCAGATGCAATTTGTAATTTCGTTTAAAGAACAATATTAGGAATTTTAAATTCGATATTTTCAAATCGAATCTTCCATTGCTATGGTTACTTGGTACAACATATTTTCAAATTTTGACGGAGGTGTCAGATTTGTTTTGTGTGTAATTTAAAAACATCTGTTGTGGCCAGCACACGACCTCTCGTCTAATTCTGCTTATTATATATTAATCTGATAAATAATTTTACTTACATTTTAATAGTTTAATGTTCATGTAATACGTAAACGATAATGTAAACCAAGATGCAAGCAAAAGATGTCAACTGTACTTAATAAGGATCTTAACACCGGATAACATTTTGGTAGAAATCCGCAAACCGGAAGTAGTACTTTTTGAAGCTTGATAAAGTTTTCCATAAAGAAGTATATTGGTACATTATTTATTTATATATATTCAATCACCCCCAAAATTCCGTTTACACCCATTGAACTACAAATTGAGGCTTTGACGTCAACCAATTTCAGGTTTATTATAGGAAATGCCATTGTGGAAGCGTTTGGAAATCGAGAGTTGAATTGATACGCCACTGGCCAACGCAGTCTTCGAGATCTTGTTTCCACCACCATACTTCTACGCCCTCTGAATTCCGGAGCTGGGTAGCCACCGCCAGTTAAGCAAACAATTTTTATTAATTTAGTTACTAACGTATTCCCGCTATTTAATTTTAGGTTTCTTTACGTTTACTCAACTACATGGTTATTCCAATTTTGAAAAAGTACTTGTTCGGGTGCTTGTTGCCCAATTTTTTCGTGACTCGTGTGCAATTAATTTTCTATTACTTGCTTTGTATAATTATTTTATTTAGAGGAAAAAACAATCATTTTTTTCACTTTGACATTTTAATCAACACTTTTGAAAAACATTGTTATAGTTACATACAAAAATTGAATTAATTACAAACTAGTAGTCTATGACATAAACAATAAATTATACATAAATATGAAATGTTCTCAACATATTTACATTTAATTACATGGAAGCACACTTATTTTACACACTGCACGTTTGTATGCTGTTATTTGTCCTTATTGTAACCACTCTCGTTATACCATCCGCAACAGGATGCAGTTGAATAAATCGTCCTAGCGTTCATTTGTGTGGAGGCGTGTTGTCACCGTGGAGGACTACGAGTGAGTTTTCTTGAATGTGACTGGGACTTTATTTATTCTGATTCCACTTGGCGCGAGTAGTGGAGATACTAGAAGCTGCACCCCAGTCGCGATAAGACCGGCGCCAGTTTTAAGATAAGATAAAGCGTTGTTATTGTTTAATAAGATAACGTATACGGGGTTAAAGCTCGTTTATCTATAGTTTATCAGTATAACGTTTTGGAAAATTTTAATTATAGGCGTTTAGGGGTTAAGATACTCTGGAAATAGTGATACAAGTGTTTAGTCATCTGCAATGTTTTCAAAAATAGAAAAGTTTAGTAATATTTGTAAGATTAAAGGCCTAGGTAAAATATGTTATCTGCATTTACTTCAAAATAAAAACAAAATGTTTACGAGGTCAAAGCTCTCGGAACATAAAATAAAATTGCTTTGATGTATATATATATATATATATATATATATATATATATATATATATATATATATATATATATATATATATATATATATATATATATATATATAGTAGTATATAGTATATATATATATAGTAGTGGGTGTGACAGTCAAAAGTTGGCCAAAAATTTAAAGTAGACTCTTTAGAATTTGTCAAGCTTTCGATTTATTTTAAATCTTCATCAGGACACTGTAACAATGTTGATATTATAATAAAAATCTCAGACTTACATAGTGTTGAGGTTAGTTTAAGAAAAGCATCTGATGTATATTAGAATTTTGACAAATGTCGTCAACATTGGTAAAAAAACACATTATATTAACAATAGAACAAATTTTGTACTAGTTAAGATCAAACAAAATAATTTTGAGAATATTTGCCACAAAAAAATGGTAGGACGGTAACTGCGTGATCAGGTGTTCGATCACTGAAAAATGTATGTCAAGTAATGGCTACCAGTTTTTGCCGCGTTTTTAGCTGGAAGAAAACTTCTTCTTGATATTTAGACAACAAAGGATACGTAGTTACAGGAACTGTCACTAGGTTGAAAAGGAACAGTTTAGAAAAATTTTTGAAATTAAAACCGCCAAGGAGCAACTTTAACCAACTCCATCATTTTGTACATTTTGAATTGATGTATTGTGAATGTTTTTAGATTCGGCTAATTTTAATAAATAAATGTATATCTGGCTCAAACCATCAACGTCTGTTCTTTTATTCATAGTGTTAGTTTTATTATTTCATCCTGTGTCAAATTCAAATACTTTACGTCAACAGTTTGAGTCCGGGAAAACGCAAATAACGGCCTTTGTCCGGTAAAGTGTTGGAATAGAAATTAATCAACGCAATAACAATTAAACAATCGCCAAATTGCAGTTGTTAATTATGTTTCGAAAATGTTACTAGATTTGGAGCATTAGGTAAATTATTTTGAAATTAATATTACTGTTTCTTTAAAACGGAATTTGACACAGGATGAAATAAAATACATAACGACATTCGTCCGTGAATTCTTTTAACAATACTCGTTTCGAGTTTCAAGACTCGGCTCCTTCGTCGCCTTGTCTTCAAACGTCTCACTCGTACTGTTAAATATGAATTCCCGGACTTGTAACGTTAATTACTATTATTTATGTGGTACATCTCTAGGAAAGTACGTTTAATGATATTTTTTTCCACATCTAAAATACTGGCTTGTTCGTATGCAATATTATGTTTGGTGCTGTGGTGATGTTCCGCTAAAGCACTGCTATGTGGTTTTAAGCGACAATCACTTTTATGTGAAATAATTCTACTTTTTAGGTGGTTACACGTTTGACCTACATAAAATAAATCGCAGTCATTACATGGTATACAATAAACTACGTTAGATTGTAATTGAACTGGTGTTGGGTTTTTTAATTTTGAAAAGACCGATTTGACAGTCGTACAACTTCTATTGGCAATTTTTACTGAATCGTCATGTAATATTTTTTGAATTTTCGGTGTTAACTCTTCGATATAAGGTAAGGATGCATACTTTATACGCTGGGTTGTCTCTTGTTCAGCAACAACCCGGGTTGTTGGTTGATTATTTTGAGTGACATTGAAAAGTAAATTGTTAATCAAATTTTTTGGGTAAGCATTTTGCAGTAACACATCTCTCAACCTAATTAGATTTTTATGATGATGTTGGTGGTGTGATATACGTAGAATTCTATTTTTTAGCCCTAGTATTACATTTATTTTCATTTGTTTTGGTTGTTGGGATTTGTAATGTATGTACCTCCCAGATGCAATTGGTTTGACGTACCAGTCTAGTGTAAGTAAACCACTTTGATCTCTACTAATTATTGTATCTAGGAAAGGTAGGCACATATTTTGTTCAAATTCAATGGTGAATTGTAATAATGGGCTAAACGAATTAAATATTTGCAGTATATTTTGTGTTTCACCAACGGGCACTGCACAAACAATGTCGTCTACAAACTTCTTTAAAAAAGGTATCTCATAATCCAGTTTAGGAATACACTCATCAAGGAGTGCATCCATCACGTATTGAGCAATTATGGGGCTTATAATTGCACCCATCGGACTTCCAAGAAGTTGTTTATAGAACATACCATCATATGTACAGTAACTCGTGTCGAACACAAATTTAATTAGATCAATAAAATCCTTTTTATTGAGAGGTGTGTAACTGCGAATGTCTTCCCATTTGGTGGTAATACTCTCAATCGCCAACTGAACCGAAATGTTGCTGAACAACGAGACAACGTCCAAACTTATCAGGATATAATTTTCTGGAATTTTGAATTCATTAATAAAATCTGCAAAGTCAAACGAATCTTTTATGTAATAGTTGTTATTTTTATCATAAGCCAATGTTAAGGAGTCCGTAAGAAATTGAGCAATTTTGCTGTTAGGTGCATCCATGGAGGCTATAATTGGACGCAAGCTTAACGTTGCCTTATGTATTTTCGGTTGTCCGTAATATATTATATATATATATATATATATATATATATATGTCGGGGTTAGCAATCATGTTGATTGTAATAATAATTAATGATAGGAATGCAAGTGTGCTAATGAAGTTATGATCGTGTTTGTTTGTTTGATTACGTTAATATTTATGTTAGTGGGAAAATAGTGTACACAGATCGTAGGAAAGTGTCTATCGAATGTTCGGAAAGCCTCGTGCGTCAATATTCTTATACTCACATATCATTAATTTTCCTTTGCTAATTACATAATATGTAAACATTGTATATCCTATAGTTAATAAAAAGTCTACACCCGGTATACAGGGATGGGCATTTACGAGTGGCGTAAAACATAGTTTTGCGAAAAAGGTAAATTATGTAAATAACGTAAAGAATGTAAATTTTTAGTTTTATCTGTAAAATAACTTGCGCTGTGCATTGCGAATGGAATAACTAAAAATAAATTGTTGTGGAACATGATTCATTCCTTAGTTCAAATAACAAAACGATCTTAAATATAAAAATTTTAATTATCCATTCTCAAATCTTTGTGCTTCATTTTACCCAAACAGCACAAAAAATCTACTGTAACTGTCTTTTTTACATAATTTACATATTATACATTATTTATGTTAAAAAGTCATAAATTTGAGCAATGTAAAAAATAGTTTTTTTACGGGTAAAAAATAACGTATAATACGTGTTCATCCTGCCCGTATATTTTAAATTTTAAAGGTCAGAGGAACAGGAAGTCAGTTTGATTTCTTGTTTAAAATGTTTCATAACCCTACCTTCACTTGGGATAAAAAAATAATAATTGTAAATAATAATAGCAATCTTCTTAATTATTATATGATATAATTATTAAAGTAGTGATTTTTCGTCGCAACTTTGTTCAATTTTTATTGAATAAAATGTTTGTTGTATTTTTTGCAGTGTTACTTGTATTAATTACAAATATAGTATTTTTACATTGTACAAGAAAACGAAAATTTCGATCATTAAATAATATTCCAGGTCCTAAATCTTACCCAGTTTTAGGCAATTTGTTGGAATTTCAAGCCAATTTTGTCGGTGAGTTTTTTTAAAATTTACACTACTTCTTAATTTACAATACATGAGTTTAGAGAACAATAAAAATAATTTGGTTTAAATTTTGTCAAAATTTTAGTACATACTAAAAACTCTAATGACAACATAACATCATTGTTAATTATTATCGTCCCCAGCGGTGCGAGCTCAAAACCGGATTCATAGTATTAAAAATAATAATAGTAATAAGTGGACGCTTGGTTATGTGAACTAATAGAAACCAAGGAAATTATTCATAAAATCGAATTGTTCAAATAATCGATGTATTTTAAAAGTCTATATTTAATGTTTTTCGGAGCATACCTATACATGTTTAAAATACTTTAAAATAATTCAGTACCTACTATCGGAGTAATAAGTATAGTCACTCGGATGTAAAGTTGAATAACTTGTTTAAAAATAAGCCAAAAAATTTAAATAAAACTTTATATTAAAGTATGCACATTTCTACGTTATTGTATAGAATTTCAAATTTTTAAATGTATATGTGTAGAAATAACAAAAATTTATAGCAAAAATGAGCTATGATTTTGACACATTTTTAGAAACTGTTAACTTTAATGTCGTCTACTGTCAATATACATCATGCAAAAAAATTCAAATTTTGGTATAGTATATTTATAAGCTTAGTTAAGTTATTTGGTACTGTAAATTTTTTTAAATATTTATATTTTGTTTATAATAATAAAATAAGTGAACATGTAATATCTTTGTTACTGGTAATCTTATAAGATTCAAATTGAGGTTAGCGATGCCTTATATAATTATAAAAAAGATTTGTTTATAATTTTTATATAAAAATTATTACTTTAATTTCAATATTTTTTTTTCTGAAATTTATGAATCCTGGAGGTATCACTATTTCAGAAAACAATTATTATAATTCATATAATAAGTTTAAAATAAAAATGATTAACAATTCTCAACATTCTCAAAAATACAACAATAATTACTTATTTCACGCAAAGACTCAAAAACGGCCGCAATCTTGGATGCAAAATTCGGCTTGATAACGGGCAGATTCGAATTCAGCGGAGTTAAGTTAGTCTAGAAACCCATGTTACCCAAATGTTACATAAAATGTACCTAGAAGTAAGAATTTTGCATTTCTAATTTCTCAAAGTTTGAACATAATTTTTTTGAAAAAATCCCAAATATTCTGCTGTATGTGTAACAATTCTTTTAGGACGATTTTTCATTTTTTTTCTGTCGGTTCCATAAAGTTTCGATGGGGTATTTTATTGTATTGCAGTTTTCAATAAAAAATGTAAGATACCAGTGGCGCACCCAGGATTGCATCTTGGGGGGGGGCTAAGAATAATTTTTTTTATGAAACCGTAGTACGGTACAAGAAAGACATGCGCCGCAGGCGAAATTTTTTTAGAGTTCAAGGTCAAACACCTTTAAATTGAAAGTTTCATTTATTTTTAAAGATAAACAGTTGCACGTTTTACTCTCTTTCTTGTGCACACACATTGTTTTTTCGGCAGCTCTCTTGATATAATTTCATAAGAACGACTCTGAACGACTTGTGTAATATTAAATAATAGTTGTATATAAATGTTGATATTAGTTCCAATAACATATATTTTAATTTTATTTCATATTTAATGTATCAGTTCTTTCTTTCATCTTTTTAGTTTCACTCCCAAGTGCACCGTTGTTTAAGTTCAAAATTTCACCACAAGGTTCGCATTCTTATTAAAATATCCCAATAATCGTACACATGCGTTATACAGAGTGTATATTATTATATATTTGAACTATTTGAATTTAAGATAAACATAAAAACAGAAAAAAGGCGATTATTTTTAGTCTTCAGTGAACTTAAATAATTTTACATAATGTTTAAAATGTTTAATGAATTTTTTTTTTAAAGTCCAGTCGTCTGGGGGGGGCTCAAGCCCCACGAGCCCCCCCCTTGAGTGCGCCCCTGTAAGATACATTACATTATACTTGTATTTTGACCTTGATTTAAACTTTTGTATAACAAAAAACGATTTTATTACGTACGGATGTACTCGTATGATTTTGGGCTCGTAAACCACAATACAGATTACAAATGCCAGTTAATATAACCTTGATCTTTATATCCACCTAGCGTATGAGATAAAGGAATTATTTATATATGTAATAAATAATAATAAATAAATATAATAAACTGAAATAATTATTTTTAAAACATTCAATGAAATTTATTAAAAATTAAATTAAATAAACCTTATAATTTCCACAATATGTTATGTTATAGCTAAGCTAGTTATGTAACAAGTACATAATTTAGGACTTTCATGGACGAGCCGAAGTTTATGACAGAGCGAGTGCAGCGAGCGAGGCTTCTAATTTAGGCGAGTCTATAAAGTACTATGATGCAGGAGTTGCATACAAAGCTTTATGTTTACTGATTACTGCCAAGATAAGATTTTATTTTGAAATATGTTAATATATTTGAAAAATTTGCATTTCATAGTGTAGTATTGTAGTTTTGTTTAATAATATGTTGATAATTTTTAAATTTGTGAAAATTTTTTTTTGTTCTTTGTTCTTCGCAATTAGCTCGTTTCCAAGATTAGGCATTCTATGAAATGGAACAAGATGCAAAGAGAGTAAGATAAATTTTATAATTAATTTGATAAAATTCATTAAATTATGACATTGGCAGCAGTACAATTTTGTATTTATTTGTACTAGTCCAAAAAAATACGCGTATTTGCACAGTAAACAGTGTTATAAAACAAGGTAATATTATGCAGTTGAACATAAACTATATTTAAGATAAAATATCTTAAAATACCCTACTGAATCAGTGAATAAATTGTCATCAGTAGGGGGCGGTAACTATACATAGCACACACGAAGCAGAAGTTGCTACTCTTTACGAAATATTTTGTACCCGCTCCCTCTGATGTAGATCTTTGCGCCGCCGCCGACGGTATCATTTTCCCGCCGTCTACGCCGGTATCTTACACAATAGCGCGCCGGCGCTATTATTTTTTACGGCGCGCCGCCATCAAATTTCGAAGTTTAATAAAAATTTCGACGATGTTAGTAGGAATTTTAATAATTCATATTAAAAAATAAGTAATTTCTTATATTTATTAAAAAAATCTGACGTGGCCATCACAGAACCTTCCGCCATATCTAGACTTTAAACAGAAATGTATACGTACAATCCGGTGCCCATTTAAAATATACAAATAAAAATCTAAAATATTCAAACACAGAAATTTGCATCACCTGAATAAAAAGATTCATTCACAGGAAAACTCTGCTGTGTTGAAGCCATCCTCCGTTCAATTACTACATTTAATATCTTACTTAGGACTTATATAGCGCTAGTATGCCAACTTGTCACCCGTCTCACCTGTCAATATTTTTTTCGCAGAAACAAAAATCAACCGATCATGGATTACAAGATATCAACGTTTTATTTGATAAATTTATTTTTTAAATTTTACTGCAGTTCTTTAATGCTACCAGATAAAGACAATTTTTTTATAACGTAAGTTGCAAATAACTTTTCCTCTTATTCTTATTACAAATAAATACTATATTTTTCCAAATTTATATACAATTTTGACAATTAACCTTTTCAATCTTCAAAAAATATCACTTCCGATGAAGATATTTGTACCATAATCTAAGGAGCTCTTCCAATTTATATACAAATGTTAAATACCAAATATCAAAATTTTCGGGTAATTCGTATTTGAGTTATGCGACTAACACCCCTTGACCACACACACACACACACATACACACACACATACACACAGACATCATCGTGAAACTATCAAAAATGAGTTGTAAGGACCCTAATTCGTGCTCATCCACTAAAAATTCACCACCCGATTTTTTGCATGATTCTAATACCTTCCTTTACAGGGAAGCGGAAGGTAAAAATGAATAAATTTTTATTTTTTGTGAATGGCATCTGATAAGATATTTCCTTGGCACGATTTTGGCCAAAAGTCGAGATCCGTGGCGTCATAAATGACGTCTTGTCAATATTATGGAACTAAATTTGTATGTAAACGAAGTAAAATGTAACAGGTTTTTGTATAAGGAACTGAAGGTTAAAATATTTTTCTACTGTTATTTCCTTTCATTTAGCACATTCTGAAGTCTTTCTCACATAAGTATCTACCGCTTTATGCTTTTAATATAGTACTAATTTATTTTATAATTTTGTAGATACTTTTAAAACACTATTAAGATTGAGTACACAGTATAACAACACGCCATTTTTTAAATTATGGCTAGGACCATGGAATTTATACTTGATGTCAACTGATCCTCAATTTATAGAATATATATTAAGTTCTACAAAATATTTAAAAAAATCTGACGAGTATAACTTTATCAAAATATTTTAAAAAAATGGCTTAGTGACCTCAAATGGTAAGTATATTACTAAAAAATTATAATTATTACTTTTCTTAAAATAAGCTTGTTGTTTAAGGTAGTTATTGGCAAAAACATAGAAAATTATTAAATTCAGCATTTCATTTGAAAGTTTTCGAAAATTACGTAAGAATATTTAATGCTAAAACTAACATTTTAATAGAGAAACTAGCGAACCAAGTAGATAAAGGTGATTTCGACGTTCATCCTTATATTTCTAACTGCACTTTCGATGTAATTAGTGGTATGTATAAATGTTTTACTTTACTTTTTCAAGTTAGATTAGTTATATAAAGCATAATAGGTATTTAAAAAAAAATGTATGTGCATAGGTTTTTAACTCTTTCGCTACCGTGTGTCGTATATGTATTGTCATCCATCACTACGATTTATTTATTTTATGTTTTTGATTATGTGGTCATATGTTGTTATGGAAGTTGTTTATTTTAGTTACTGAAATATATATTCAATTTTAAGACTTCAAATACACTGCTCAAAACAAAAATCGAGCCACTTGGCCGAACCAAGAAAATGCCTGTTTTTTAAATGTGGGGCATTTCTTTCAGGGACGTGTTAACCCAAATCTGGAAATTCCCTCTGGAGATACATTCCTCCTCTACGTTCTCCAAAAATCCCGAAGAGATTCGCTCCCCCCGACCCCCTGAAAAATCGCTTTATGTCATATTTGAGCAATGAAAAATCTCAAAGATTGAAGGCTTGTAGCTCCAAAAAATCCTATCTTAAGGGGGTTGTTCGACTCGATTGTCACAAAGCCCTATCAATTTCCTTTTCAGAGCTGAAAATTTCGTCCTTATTGGTGAAGAATTGAGTGAGTTATCGCGTTTCAAAGGAAAAATGGGGATCGCACATGGACATTTTTTGTCAAAAAATTATAGTGTCATAATCGAATTTGATACCTCAAATTGAATGGCTAGATAAGTGTAAATGCACGCATGCACATGCACACACATGTACACACACATGCACACGCATGCACGCATCGTATCCGATGATTTTTCGAAATAAAACCCTAAAACCTTTAGATGATGTAAAGGATGGAATGAGCTACAGGAGTGCAGCCGCTAAACATAATATAAATCATTCCGTCTTATATAGAGGCTGCGTGAAGTAGGCAGGCCAACATTGAGCAGAAATGTAAATAATTTTACATACGTTAGTGCTTCGTTAGTGCACTTTACTGCCTTCAAAATTTTTTTAAAAACCGTAAAAGTTTTTGAGAAAATTCTCAAAACTTTTTACCTGCCTACTTCACGCTAGCAGGCCATATATAGATTTTTAACAAAAATATAAATATAATTTGTTAGTGCTACGTTAGTGCCCTTTCCTGTTTTTTGTAGTTTATTAATTCGTTTACTCTAATTGGCAATAAAAAATGTTTTTATCCGGCCTGCTAACTTCACGCCAGCAGGCCACAAACGCGCTTTTAAAAAAAATCTATTTTGGTTCGTTAGTGCTTCGTTAGTGCTCTTTACTGCTGTTAATATTTTTCAAATTCAGTTATGCAAATTAGCAATAAAAAAATATTTTACTTGGCCTGCCAACTTCACGCTACCCGACCAAGAAAATATTGAAGTTTTAAAAATATAAATCATATAGTTCGGTAGAACTTCGTTAGTGCCATTTACTGCCGTATAAAGATTTCTAATTCGATTACGCATTTGCAGAAAAAAATTACCTTACATAAGTACTGCCCAACATTTTTATGACTTGATACGGATAGGAACAAGATTAGTTGCTTGACTTAAATAAACAATATGATTCTTAAATGTTGTTAATAAAAATTTAATTTAAAATTTTATATTCAAGTGTAATTTATAATTCGAGGGATATCGATATTCAACACGTTGTTTCTATCGGCTAAGTCAAGTTGGTCCTCCAACTTAAATATTTCTATAAAAATATATTAGTCTAGTTTGCGCTCGTATTGCGCTTTATTGCTCCACCAATAATATTTTTTGCGCTGCTATAATTTTGCCATAATTTAGAGAATAAGTTAGGCAGGGCTATGTTGACACTAGCCCTACCTTATTGTAAATTTTAAAATGTTCATAATTATTTCGATAGTCGTTCGTTTGCACTCTATTGCGCAATTAATAAAAATATTTGCGCTTGCATATTTTTTATTTTATTAATAATCAAATTAGGAAAGGTCAACTTGACAGCGAAAAAAAAGTAAGATTGTGTCATATTTTTTCATTACACTTCATTCTATGTACATTGCGCTCCGAAAATATATTTTTTGCGCTGCTATAATTCAGCAGTAATCAAAGTAATTAGTTAGGGAGGGCCAAATTGACATAGCCCTCTCTTTGAGCTATTGTAAAGTTTTTATTATTGAATAGATAGTGCTTTATATGCGCTATTTTGCTCTATTAAAATTTCATTTTGCGCTTGCCTCAAATTTATTTCTCAAAATTGTAACAAATTTGTAGAATTTTAACTTCTTGTAATTGGAAAATGAAGATAGAAACGGCTAAGTCAAGTTTGCCCTCCCACTTAAATACTTCTATTTAAAAAATGTTAGTCTAGTTTGCGCTCGTATTGGGCTTTATTGCTCCACCAATAATTTTTTTGTGCTGCTCTAATTTTGCCATAATTTAGAGAATAAGTTAGGCAGGGCTATGTTGACACTAGCCAAACCTTTTTGTAAATTTTAAAATTTTCATAATTATTTCATTAGTCGTTCGTTAGCGCTTGCATATTTTTTTATTTTATTAATAATCAAAGTGGGAAAGGCCAACTTGACAACGAAAAAAAAAAGTAAGATTGTGTCACATTTTTTCATTACACCTCATTCTATGTACATTATACAGTAATCAAAGTAATTAGTTAGGGAGGGCCAAATTGACATAGCCGTTCCTTTGAGCTATTATAAAGTTAGTGCTTTATATGCGCTATTTTGCTCTATTAAAATTTCATTTTGCGCTTGCCTCAAATTTATTTTATTTAAATTCTAAATTGGCAGGGCTAATTTGACGACATAAAAAAAAGAAAATATTTGTAGTTTTCTTATATTGTAATTAAATCTATATACATTGCGCTCTTATGCTCACTTAAAACTCACAACCCGATTTTTTGCATGATTCCAATACCTTCCTTTACAGATAAGCAGAAGGTAAAAATATGACACAATCTTACTTTTTTTTTCGTTGTCAAGTTGGCCTTTCCTACTTTGATTGTTAATAAAATAAAAAATATGCAAGCGCAATTTATTTTATTAATGGCGCAATAGAGCGCAAACGAACGACTAATGAAATAATTATGAAAATTTTAAAATTTACAAAAAGGTTGGGCTAGTGTCAACATAGCCCTGCCTAACTTATTCTCTAAATTATGGCAAAATTAGAGCAGCGCAAAAAAATTATTGGTGGAGCAATAAAGCGCAATACGAGCGCAAACTTTTTTTTATAGAAATATTTAAGTGGGAGGGCAAACTTGACTTAGCCGTTTCTATCTTCATTTTCCAATTACAAGAAGTTAAAATTCTACAAATTTGTTACAATTTTGATTTATCTGTCAAACAAATTTTTGACATTTTGACAAATTGATAATATGAAATGTCATTTATAATTTACCTTATGGTTATGATCTTATGATAAACATTAATAATATTATAACTACAATTCCCGAATTCTCTTCTACAATGGTATATTTGGGAGTAAGTACTACATAACTTAGGTATATTAGATAAATAAAAATAGTAGAGTATGGCGGGTGGTTATGTGTTGGCCACATCAGATTTTTTAGTTCACGCCAAAGAACATATGCATACTATTCTTCATGTCACTAGGCTATAGACGATTAAAATTTAACGGAATATTTAAAAATATGGCGTATATCATGAAGATATAAATCCGTGCTTTCGGGGAAAAAGGAGATAAGTCGAAATTTGTCCAAAATGAGATATGTAGTAATTCGGACGCAGATTTTCACGAGTTATATTTGTAAATAACGAGATAAGTTCTATGACTTCAGAAAATAATATTATTTACTTGTATTTAAGGAGATAAGTCGCCCCGAAACTTTACTGATGCTCAAAAGGGGATATGTGTACTTACATCCTTTTTTACTTTAAGAGCAATATTATATTTGACGCTCAAATAGACATTTGTAGACTTATCTCATTCTTCACATTAACTTTGACAGAGCTCATGTGTAATTTGGTTACCAGTGTTTAGAATTTACTAATTTCTAACATGGCATCACGAGGACAAAGAATGGTGGCAATGTGTAGGAAATACTATGATGACATTGGTAAGTCCGTAAGATTTGATTTGGATATAATAATTTCTCCTAACCTCAAAAATTTTGTTTTCAGATTCTGATTCAAGTGAGCCAATATCAATTCCCGAAGAATATCAAAATGTATTTGATAATTTAGATGACAGTGATAAAGATAAGGATTATCTCCCATCAGAGGCAGAAAGTGAAACTGTTAGAACGAATACGCAAAGGACATCAGATGTTGAAGAAACCGAGGAACAAACTCTCAGGCAAGAAAATAACGCATCTGTAAACGTTCCTACTGCTGTTTTAAAAAAACAAAGAAAACCAAGAAAATCAGTAAAAGGGAAAACCAGAGCAGTGATAGCTGAACGAAAAAGGAAAAGAAATCGTGGTGAAGAATACACAACGTACCAGGAAAATTAAAGATAGCTAGAGAATGTCAACCTTTACATGAATGTAGATTGAAATGCAAGAATAGATTTACCGACGACGACAGACGAAGGGTATTTCATGAATATTGGTTGGCTGAATCTCATGAGAAACGAGTATCATTTGTTACTGGACTAGTAACAAAGACCAAAAAGGCTTCCTCAAGAGAAAAAAAAAACAGGGAAGAAAAATAAAAATAGGACTTTTACTAACAAATACCATTTAAGAATTAATGGTCTACAACATGAAATTTGCAAAGAATGTTTTAGGAGAACGATTGGTGAAACTGTAAGTTAATATTTGTATATTATAATAGATAATAATTATTGGAACAAATCTATTTTATTAATTTAATAAATGTTACAATTTTATGAATATCAACAGAACAAAACTATCTTCAATCGTTACTAACAACAACTTATTTATTTCCAAAACTAGCAACTCGATGTATGAACCCAATTAATTTTAGAATGGTAAATAGATCTAGTTGCTACATTTACTCCCCCTCAAGAAAATGAGTAATTTGAAATATCATTTCATGAAAAATGCAGGTTTTAAACGATCAATTGAAACATTTTCTTTTTTTGAATTAATATTTAAAGTAAAATATTTTGGTTGTCTATCAATAATTTCATAAGGTCCATCATATGGATGTTGTAATGACTTTTTTATTTTATCTACTCTAACAAAAACGTGAGTGGAAGTAAATAAATTTTTATTCAAAAATATCCTACCACTAGCAGCTTTCGTGGGAATAGGTTTTAAATTAGAAATGAAAGATTTTAATTTATTAACATAATCAGGTAAATTTTTAATATAAATGTCTTTTTGGTTGTCAAAAAATTCTCCAGGCAAACGGAGAGAACTTCCATACACCAAATCAGAAGCAGAGCAATTAATTGGTTCTTTAATAGAAGTTCTAATACCTAATAAAACTATGGGTAACTTATCATACCAATCTTTTAGAGAGTTGTGAGTCATTAAAGCCGTTTTTAATTGTCTATGAAATTGTTCCACTAAACCATTAGATTGAGGATGATATGAAGTAGTACGAATTCTATGTGAACCGAGTATTTTAAATAAATATTCAATTATACGAGATTCAAACTGTTTTCCACGATCGGTAGTTATAAATGATGGAACACCAAAACGTGATATCCATCCCGACACAAAATTTTTAGCAACTGTTTCGGCAGAAGTATCTTTAATTGGTATTGCTTCTGGCCAACGTGAGAAACGATCTATGCAGGATAGAATATAATGAAATCCATTAGAACAAGGTAAAGGACCAACAAGATCAATATGAATCTCATCAAATCTCTTGGATGGTAATGAAAAAGATTGTAAGGGAGCTTTAGAATGAATATTGACTTTAGATTTTTGACAATTAATGCATGAAATTGTCCAGGCTTTTATATCTTTATTCATATTCTTCCAAACAAATCTACTAGTAATTAATTTTAAAGTAGCTTTAATACCTGGATGAGAAATAGAATGTATTTGATCAAAAACAATTTTACGAAACTTTAGAGGAATAAAAGGGCGTAACGAGTTAGTTGAAATGTCACATTTAAGGATTAATTTTGTGTTAGGTAAAGTAAAATTTTTAAATTTTAAGGTAGTAGTAGAGTTGTTTAATAATGAAAATAGTTCTTGATCATTAATTTGCTCTTTCGCAATATCTTCGTAATTAAGTTTAGAATCTAAATAAAATGAATTAATATTAAGACGAGATAAAGTGTCAGCAACAACATTATCTTTTCCAGGAATGTGTCTGATGTCATTGGTAAATTGAAGAATATAATCTAAATGTCTTATTTCTCTAGGAGAGCAAGTGTCAGAATTTTTAGCTAAAGAATAAGTAAGTGGTTTATGATCAGTTAAAATAAAAAATTCACGACCTTCTAAAAAATAACGAAATTTTTTTATAGAAGCATAAATTGCAAGTAACTCGCGACTAAAAGTACTATAACGGCTTTCTGTAGAAGTTAAGGTGCGAGAAAAAAAGGCTATTGGTTTCCAAGAATTATTAACGAATTGTTGTAAAACAGCTCCTAATCCAGTGTTGGATGCATCAACCATAATGTTAATGGGAGCATCAGGTTTAGGAAAAGTTAAAGTAGCTGAATTAATTAAAGCTTTTTTAATACATTGAAAAGCTCGAATTGCTGTATCATTCCAAATAACAGGTTTGTTTCCTGATTTAGAGTTATCAATTAAATCATTAATTGGTTGCATAATAGATGCACAATTAGGAATAAACCTGTGGTAGAAATTAATTAGTCCTAAAAATTTTCGTAGTTCCTTTTGTAATTTTGGTAAAGGGAAGTCTTTTATAACATCAACTTTTTTAGAATGAGGTTTAATACCAGTTTTTGAAATGTGATGGCCAAGAAAGTTAATCTCAGTTTTTCCAAATTCACACTTATTTTTGTTAATTAAAACGCCATATTTTTCTAATTGTTTAAAAATAATTTTTAAATGATTTTTATGTTCTTCTAAATTTTTGCTAGCTATTAATAAATCATCAATATACGCAAAGCAAAAATTAAGACCAAGAATGATTTCATTAATAAATCTTTGAAACGTTTGAGCACTGTTGCGTAATCCAAATGGCATAAAAACATATTCAAATAAACCGAAAGGAGTACTGATAGCAGTTTTAGGAATCGAAGATTCCTCCATAGGGATTTGATTGTAGGCTTTAATTAAATCAATTTTAGAAAAAATAGTGTTGTGTAAATTATAAGTAAAATCTTGAATATGAGGGATTGGGTATCTATCAGGAATTGTTATATTGTTTAATTCCCGATAATCACCACATGCACGCCATTCATTTCCATCATCATTTTTTTTTACCATATGAAGAGCTGATGACCAACAACTAGAGGATGGTCTTATTGTGCCATTATTGAGCAAAATGTCAAATTCTGTTTTTGCAATTGACAATCGTTCTGGTGCCAATCTACGCGGTCGTGAAAAAACAGGTGAACCGCGAGTAACAATAACATGTGTGACAGAATGCTTAATTTGACGTTTACAATCTAAAGGATTGGTCAAAGAGGGAAATTGCGATAAAATAGCTTGAAAGGGACAATCTATATTAGAACCATTAATTGCCTGAATATTTAAATAAGGTGATGAAAGTTGAGAATTGGTAATTAGCTGCTTATTACATACATCTACAAGTAATTTAAAATGTTTCAAAAAATCAGCTCCGATAATTGAATTTTTAATATCAGCTAAAACAAATTTCCAGGTAAGTTTGTTTTTAAATCCAAAATCAAGAGTTAATAGTCTTTCACCAAATGTGGGAATACTAGAACCATTAATAGCTTGAAGAGCTAAAGTTTGTTTCTGAAATTTTTGACTAGAATGATATTTCAAAATACTCACCTCAGCACCGGAGTCTATTAGAAACAAGTTGTTAGTCGTTTTATCTTTGACATAAAACAAACAGTTTTTACATCTAGAAGTCAGTTGACTGCTTGAAAGGAGAGGAGAATTAGTATTATAATTAACTTGAGGAATAGTCTTCATACAGGGGTTAATTGGAGAATCTGCAGTACTCAATCGACAGGGAAGGATACATTTTTTAGCCTTGTTCCCGAAGTTGAAGTGATACCAACATAATCCAGAGGCTAAATGGTTGTTAGATGCAGAACTTGCTCTTGTTCTAGAAGATGTTGAAACAAGTTTCTTTAGGTCTTCAATTTGGAGACGTAGATTATCTAATTCATCATTTTTAATAGATGTAGCCGAAATTGAAGGTTCAGTAATTTCATTAATTTTATCGGCGATTAAACTCTTTTGCTCCAAATTAGTTCCAATTGAAGAAGTTAAAGCAATTTGGGTATTTGGGGGTAATTTTTGCAAGAAAAGTTCTTCCAGTATTGAATCATCAATAGATTTATGAGTTACTAACTGCTTCATTTCACGTAATATTTCTGAAGGTTTCTTGTTTCCAAATTCATTTGGGGAAAGTAGTTTTTGCAATTTTACTTTTTCAGAAAGTGAAGTTCTTTCGATCAAGGAGATTTTTAAAAAATCGAATGGATTTAAAGAAGGTGGGTTTAAAATTATATCTCGAACAACAGATGCAAACTCAGGACAAAGCGAAGCTATAGTTTGATTGAATTTAGTTACTTGACTTTTGATATTATTATTTTTAAAAATTGCTTCCACTTGTGCAAACCAGAGTTCCGCATCATTTGGCCAAAATATGGGTAGTTTCACAGACTCAGCACCAACCATTTGGGGTTCTGTTACTTCAATCGTAGGGATAGACATTCTTGTTACCACGGCCAAAATAATACACACTGTTCAATGATCGGGGTCACCAATTTGTAAGTTAATATTTGTATATTATAATAGATAATAATTATTGGAACAAATCTATTTTATTAATTTAATAAATGTTACAATTTTATGAATATCAACAGAACAAAACTATCTTCAATCGTTACTAACAACAACTTATTTATTTCCAAAACTAGCAACTCGATGTATGAACCCAATTAATTTTAGAATGGTAAATAGATCTAGTTGCTACAAAACAAACAAATTTCTCGAATTATGCAATCTCCGAACAAATTCATCTTGGTCCGGAATTTATGAGGGTGATCAACGGGGTAAACAGTCACCCAAAAATAAATACACAGATGAGGATATTAACAAAGTTCGCCAATTTATTTTAAGTGTCCCTCTTTACGAAAGTCACTACACAAGACGTCACACTCAAAAGAAGTATTTACCACCACACTATACAATCACAAAACTATACAATGAATACCTTAATCTTTCCAATAGTAATCCTGTTAGTCGTACGAAGTTCGATGAAATATTTCACAGTTTAGATATTGGAATAAAGACTCCCAGCAAAGATACTTGCAGCAGATGTGACAAACTTAAAATGAAAATAAATTTATCCTCAACAGAAGATGATAAAATGAAATTTCAACTTGAATTGGACACCCACCTTAAGAAAGCCGAGGCTGCGTGAAGTAGGCAGGCCAACATTGAGCAGAAATGTAAATAATTTTACATACGTTAGTGCTTCGTTAGTGCACTTAACTGCCTTCAAAATTTTTTTAAAAACCGTAAAAGTTTTTGAGAAAATTCTCAAAACTTTTTTACCTGCCTACTTCACGCTAGCAGGCCATATATAGATTTTTAACAAAAATATAAATATAATTTGTTAGTGCTTCGTTAGTGCCCTTTCCTGCTTTTTGTAGTTTTTTAATTCGTTTACTCTAATTGGCAATAAAAAATTTTTTGACCCGGCCTGCTAACTTCACGCCAGCAGGCCACAAACGCGCTTTTAAAAAAAATCTATTATGGTTCGTTAGTGCTCTTTACTGCTGTTAATATTTTTCAAATTCAGTTATGCAAATTAGCAATAAAAACATATTTTACTTGGCCTGCCAACTTCACGCTACCCGACCAAGAAAATATTGAAATTTTTAAAATATAAATCATATAGTTCGTTAGAACTTCGTTAGTGCCGTTTACTGCCGTATAAAGCTTTCTAATTCGATTACGCATTTTGCAGAAAAAAATTACCTTGCATAAGTACTGACCAACATTTATGACTTGATACGGATAGGAACATGATTAGTTGCTTGACTTAAATAAACAATATGAAATCTATATGAAATATCAACATGATTCTTAAACATTGTTAATAAAAATTTAATTAAAAATTTTCTATTCAAGTGTAATTTATAATTCGAGAGATAGCGATATCCTTATTTTTATTCAAAATTAAATGAGCTGTGATTTTGAATTTAATTGGATGTAGCTTGTACTTTAGCGACTAAGATTTTTAAAACTTCAATTTTTTGTGGTTTCTTTTATGATAAATCCACCTACTGAGAAAAAATTGCTGGTGCTGCGGCGAGGAGGAAGGTGTGGTTTTATTAGCCAGCAAGTACCTGCATAACCTACCTCATTATTTATATCTTCATGATATACGCCATATTTTTAAATATTCCGTTAAATTTTAATCGTCTATAGCCTAGTAACATGAAGAATAGTATGCATGTTCTTTGGCGTGAACTAAAAAATCTGATGTGGCCAACACATAACCACCCGCCATAATCTACTATTTTTATTTATCTAATATACCTAACTTATGTAGTACTTACTCCCAAATATACCATTGTAGAAGAGAATTCGAGAATTGTAGTTATAATATTATTAATGTTTATCATAAGATCATAACCATAAGGTAAATTATAAATGACATTTCATATTTTCAATTTGTCAAAATGTCAAAAATTTATTTGACAGATAAATCAAAATTGTAACAAATTTGTAGAATTTTAACTTCTTGTAATTGGAAAATGAAGATAGAAACGGCTAAGTCATGTTTGCCCTCCCACTTAAATACTTCTATTTAAAAAATGTTAGTCTAGTTTGCGCTCGTATTGGGCTTTATTGCTCCACCAATAATTTTTTTGTGCTGCTCTAATTTTGCCATAATTTAGAGAATAAGTTAGGCAGGGCTATGTTGACACTAGCCAAACCTTTTTGTAAATTTTAAAATTTTCATAATTATTTCATTAGTCGTTGCATATTTTTTTATTTTATTAATAATCAAAGTGGGGAAGGCCAACTTGACAACGAAAAAAAAAAGTAAGATTGTGTCACATTTTTTCATTACACCTCATTCTATGTACATTATACAGTAATCAAAGTAATTAGTTAGGGAGGGCCAAATTGACATAGCCGTTCCTTTGAGCTATTATAAAGTTAGTGCTTTATATGCGCTATTTTGCTCTATTAAAATTTCATTTTACGCTTGCCTCAAATTTATTTTATTTAAATTCTAAATTGGCAGGGTTAATTTGACGACAGAAAAAAAAGAAAATATTTATAGTTTTCTTAAATTGTAATGAAATCTATATACATTGCGCTCTTATGTTCCGTCAAAAAAAAATTTTCGCTACAGTAATTTAGCAGTAGTTGGCATAATTTGTTTCAAAAAGCGCGCGAAAGGCTTTTTAAAACGAATAGGTACCTACTTTATTTAGAAGTAAACGGTAAATCTGGTTATTTCATTGTTGTCCGAGGCTAGGCGTACATTTAAAGTTTAATAATGTGACTCAATAATATTTTTTATGCGAAGGGTTAAAAGTAGCCTTTTGCAGATAAAGGCTAACACTGCAGTACGAGTGAAGTGATGGGCTCAAATTAGGCGAAAATTGCAAAAATATTTTCAGCCAGAAGTATAAAAATACACGGCTTGTTTTTACAATGAATTGATTTTTATTAACAATCAACAGAAATGTTGTAATTTTTCAACAGTATCATCATATCTACGAAAGCTTAAATTTTGAATGTAGAAAAACATTACAATATATCACATAGGTGTAAATAAAAGTGTAAATAAACTTGACATTTGGAAATAATTTTGTTTGAAAATTGGTAATATTGTTTTCAGACCGTCACTATTAGCAACGGTCTGCAAAGAAGTATTGGTTTGCAATTATTATTAATCATTTTCAAGTAACCACCAAGTGAAATGAAGTTATTTACATTTTATTTAAACTTTATTTACCTTTTATTTAAAATATGATGTACCTATTCTATTTTTAATAATTTCTGATTTAAAAATTTATTAATATGTATTAAAACATTGTAAGTGGCTCAAAAATTATATCGTATAAATAATTTGTACGTAAAATTATTCTAACAAAATTGTCATTTTACGAAAGTAAAAAAAAATAATTAGAAGCATAGGGGAACTTAATTAGTGCAAAAAGTACATATTAGGTAGGTAGTCGCGTGCGGTTCGTATAACATACCTCTCATTGAATAACCTAGGTACATTTATAATCACATACAATAAATAAAATTAAAAGCCTAACATTATTACGATCGGAATTTTTAGTCTATTAACAGGGTTTAAATAAATGATACATAACTTTTGAGAAACATGTAAATTAAATTTCATGCCATTCCTTTGACTCTCACAAAAATTTAGAAAAATTACCGTAACTAAATTTATCTTGTACCCAATAATTTAAAATTTGCAATAAGTAGGTATTCGTTTTATACGTATTTCGCGCGCTTTTTCGTAGATATGATGATACAGTTGAAAAATTAAAAAATTTCTGTTGATTGTTAATAAAATCAATTCATTGTAAAAACAAGCTGTGTATTTTTATATTTCTGGCCGAAAATATTTTTGCAGACTTCGCCTAATTTGAGCCCATCGCTTCACTCGTACTGCAGTTTTAGCCTTTATCTGCAAAAGGCTACTTTTAACCATTCACATAAAAAATATTATTGAGTCACATTATTAAACTTTAAATGTACGCCTAGCCTCGGACAACAATGAAATAACCAGATTTACCCTTTACTTCTAAATAAAGCAGGAATTCGTTTTAAAAAGCCTTTCGCGCGCTTTTTCAAACAAATTATGTCAACTACTGCTAAATTACAGTAGCGCAAACAAAAATTTTTGACGGAGCATAAGAGCGCAATGTATATAGATTTAATTATAATATAAGAAAACTATAAATATTCTCTTTTTTTATGTCGTCAAATTAGCCCTGCCAATTTAGAATTTAAATAAAATAAATTTGAGGCAAGCGCAAAATGAAATTTTAATAGAGCAAAATAGCGCATATAAAGCACTATCTATTCAATAATAAAAACTTTAAAATAGCTCAAAGGGAGGGCTATGTCAATTTGGCCCTCCCTAACTAATTACTTTGATTACTGCTGAATTATAGCAGCGCAAAAAATATATTTTCGGAGTAAAAGAGCGCAATGTACATAGAATGAAGTGTAATGAAAAAATATGACACAATCTTACTTTTTTTCCCTGTTAAGTTGACCTTTCCTAATTTGATTATTAATAAAATAAAAAATATGCAAGCGCAAATGTTTTTATTAATGGCGCAATAACGAACGACTATCGAAATAATTATGAAAATTTTAAAATTTACAATAAGGTAGGGCTAGTGTCATGTCAACATAGCCCTGCCTAACTTATTCTCTAAATTATGGCAAAATTATAGCAGCGCAAAAAAAATTATTGGTGGAGCAATAAAGCGCAATACGAGCGCAAACTAGACAAGGGCCAACTTGACTTAGCCGATAGATACAACGTGTTGAATATCGATATCCCTCGAATTATAAATTACACTTGAATATAAAATTTTAAATTAAATTTTTATTAACAACATTTAAGAATCATATTGTTTATTTAAGTCAAGCAACTAATCTTGTTCCTATCCGTATCAAGTCATAAAAATGTTGATCAGTAGGTACTTATGCAAGGTAAATTTTTTCTGCAAAATGCGTAATCGAATTAGAAATCTTTATACGGCAGTAAACGGCACTAACGAAGTTCTGCCGAACTATATGATTTATATTTTCAATACTTCAATATTTTCTTGGTCGGATAGCGTGAATTTGGCAGGCCAAGTAAAATATTTTTTTATTGCTAATTTGCATAACTGAATTTGAAAAATATTAACAGCAGTAAAGAGCACTAACGAAGCACTAACGAACCATAATAGATTTTTTTTAAAGCGCGTTTGTGGCCTGCTGGCGTGAAGTTAGCAGGCCGGGTCAAAACATTTTTCATTGCCAATTAGAGTAAACGAATTAAAAAACTACAAAAAGCAGGAAAGGGCACTAACGAAGCACTAACAAATTATATTTATATTTTTGTTAAAAATCTATATATGGCCTGCTAGCGTGAAGTAGGCAGGTAAAAAAGTTTTGAGAATTTTCTCAAAAACTTTTACGGTTTTTAAAAAAAATTTGAAGGCAGTAAAGTGCACTAACGAAGCACTAACGTATGTAGAATTATTTACATTTCTGCTCAATGTTGGCCTGCCTACTTCACGCAGCCGGAAGCCGACGACTACTACAATATGAAATCAAATGACAAAGATAAATCAAAGACCGATAAATCGATTAAAACGGCTGTTTTTGATCTTCAACAGTGCCTACCAACACCACACCTACAATCTGGAGTTACTTTTTATCTAAGGCAGCTGTGGACTTTTAATTTAACTATCCACGATTGCGACGAAAATCAGGCATATTGCTTTATGTGGCATGAAGCAATAGCAGGACGAGGCGCTAATCAAATATCATCTTGTGTACGACAATATCTACTTCAACTACGTCCAGATATCGAAGAGATTACTTTCTATTCTGATTCTTGTGCAGGACAGAATAAGAATAGCCATATTGTTGCAATGTACTTTGCAGTTATAGAAGATCATCCTTCTCTTATAAAAATATATCACAAGTACTTAGTTCCTGGCCATACGCATATGGAGTGCGACGGAGATCACGCGTTGATTGAAAAACAAAAGAAGCGCACACAAACACCAATACATCATCCACGTGATTGGTACCAATTGGTACGATGTACGGGTAAGAAAAAACCCTTTAAAGTTATAGAAATGACCCAATCAGACTTTTTTGATTATGCTTCTCTTGTAAAAACAGATTAACAAGTAAAGAAGAAAGACGAAGATGGCAACAATTTCTACTGGCGTAATGTTCGGGAATTTTG
Source organism: Agonum fuliginosum (assembly GCA_947534325.1). Classification (NCBI taxonomy): domain Eukaryota; kingdom Metazoa; phylum Arthropoda; class Insecta; order Coleoptera; family Carabidae; genus Agonum; species Agonum fuliginosum. The sequence continues at coordinate 27,326,440 of OX384037.1, forward strand.
GGTGACGAAACAGGATCCAAGAAAAATATTTTTTGAAACAGAAACAGAAGGTGAATATAAGACGTTGTCATTTAAAAAACGGGGTCGAGATCGAAAACTATTTGCACATTTACAGTATGGTGGACCGGTACAGATTTCAGCAAAAAAGAAAGAAAATTTGTTACAACTTCTTCCGTTTATATCAGATGTTTTCTGGGATTTCTATAAAACTTTGCCTTTTGCCAGATACTATTTTATGGGCGGCATCCATTTATTTTAATAATTTTCAAAGTTATAACTTAATTCGAAGTATAAAAGTATTAATCCTGCCACATTATAAAAAATTGACATTGCAAATGAATACTGCGGCCCATTCAGGAATATCAGATGCCCATTTACAATTTTTAACACAAAAGTGTAATTTATTGCCTCCCAATGAAAGATATGTTAATTTAATGATTGACGAAGTTTATGTTAAATCTGACGCATCATACAAATCAGGTTGCATAGAAGGATATAGTTGCAATAAAGAAAACAATGTTGTTGCTTGTTGCCAAAACTATACAATCTTTCATGATATCCTCGTTATTATCAAAGAACAAAGATATTATAGCTTTATTTCCTGTAAGTAAGCTTGATGCACAAAATTTAGTGTATATGATTATTAAAGTTATAGAACTATTATATTAACTAAGGCAGGATATCAATTATTTCTGACAACAATAGAATGAATAGAAAAACATTCGAAATATTATGTGGAGGACAATTGATGAATAAATTTGCAAATCCATTCAATTTAAGTTGTGACATTTTTGTATTATTTGATTCTGTTCACTTTATAAAATGCATTCGAAATAATAGGTTCAATCAAAAAGATTCTAAACAATCGTTTGTCTTCCTCAAAATTCAAGATTTGGGTGTTGAAAGCCAAGCTGAATCTTATTGGGCAAGTGTTAACGATCTAAAACAAATTTACAACCTCGAAAAGTTTAAAACGATCAAACTTGCTAGTTGGATACGGCTTAAATCTGTGTTCGTACAGCCACCGCTTTAGTATCCTGACGGAACGTCGGGGCAGGTTGGGGCGTCTCCTGCGCACCGCGTGATTTGCGGCCTCCTGGTCCGACCCCGAGTCGTTTTCGTCGTTACTACTCAACGACTGGAAGCTGTCACGGGCTACAAAAAAAATACCAATCATTAATGCTTCAAACTCTAAAACATGATCGTCTTAAATGTTGCAGCTTGAATTTCGTCGCACGGGTTGAGATTCTAACTGCATCAAAACGAATCGGTCGAAGTGGTTATCATCTACCGTTCTATAATCTTGTTGAAGGGTTACCAGCAAAATAAAATGACTTACAATATGTGAGACTGCCACATTCAAGTTTGATTAAGGCGTAATAGGTATAAATAATATGAATGATTTGTTTGTTGAAATAGCGCAATTTTATGCATGTATGAACCGTATCCGACTACACCACTGACTCAAATCGAATTAACCCTTGACCTTTGGGCCAAACATGCGCATGTTATTCGTTTCGTTTCAGCGTTAAAATTGGAATTGTGCTATTTACAGACTGCGCTAAAAATAACGTTAGCTGCTACTTCCTCGAATCAAAAAGTTCCGTGTGTTGACAGACGTTGGTTTTACGTTTTATATAAAATATTTAAATACAATGTGGCACAAAGGACGACATTTGACATTCAGTTCGACAAAAACCTTTTCAAGGTCTGTGAAATCTCACGGTAAATCGGCTTTGAATTAATCGAAGACTAACAGGGAATTTGTCGATTGACGCTAGTATTAAAATATAATTTTTACTTTAATTTGGGAAAAAATACATAATTAACGTATCGCGATAAATTTAAAATGGAAGTTAAAGTAGGTATTTATGTACTTAGGTTGTTATTTTTAATTCGATACGTATTGTTTCGTTTTGATTTAAGCTTTTAATCCACTATGAATTTTAATGAAATATATGTGGAAGTGTACGTGTATCATTTAAAATAATATGTTTTCCCGCATGTGTTCAAATCTGTAAGTTCAATGTATTGCCACGAAAAAGAAGCGCTATTGTGAGCGTCGTAAGTTCGCCCAGGCATGAATGCGCGGAAAGTGCGTGTGACATGTAACGTAAAACAGAAAACAGTTGTTCTTTTATAGTTGTTCAAACACGACGTACTTATCTATGTAAATGTCAACATATTGTGTTTTGTTCTGATCGAGATGTATTTGCACATTAAGTAAATAAAACCTCTTCTTTGTTAGTTTCAGTAGCATATCGTTTTATTCAACAATATATTATGTTAAACTGATAATTAGCATTTAATACAAAAATCAAAAATATAGTGTAAAAATAATAGAAGTGCGAAGCTAAATTATGAGAAAAGTAAAAAAAATATTAATAAGAATTAACATATGTCACATAAATAAATTTCTGTTTGATAAACATTGTACTAATTAATAACTTTAAAACAAATCACATAAGTACTTACACTGCGTTTTTGCTGTTAAACTCGTTGCGGTCGTACCTGTACCCATCATAATAATTTTGACTTTTATTAAGGGGCAGAAAAAAGATTGTTAAATAAACCTGTATTATTATTATAAGATGCAATGGATAAGATAAATAAAGGACCATATACGAACAAAAAGTTTCCATACAGTTACCAAACTACGAAAATAAACAATACCAAATATCCGTTCTACCCGTTCGATATGTTATCGAACAGGTCACATCGTCGCAATTTAAATTTTTGTTTCACCTTTTAGTAGCCGTGTGTTGTCCTTCTGACATTTGATATTTTTTTCCTGTCATTAAGTATTTCGTGGTAAATTGCATTATTCCATTAAAATGGACAAACACGACATTAAAAGTGATTTATTATTATTTTATTATAAGTAGTACTTTTGCTGTATCTGGTATAATTTAAAAATTTAAATAGAATTTATATTCTTGTTATTGAAAATCTTGTATCATGTATTCCATGATCGTGGTGTGGTATATTTGTTTCTTCGTAAAATTAAAATTATAACCGTTGACATTAAAATATATTCATGAATAAAATGTGTAATATTTATGGTCGTCGTGAAAATAGTGTACATAACTCTCAGAAAAGTGTCTATCAAATGCTCGTGAGATTGCCGAACTCGGCAAGTCTCGTGCATCAAGATTCTCACTCACACAAATATCATTCACTTTCCGTGCTTATTATGTAAATGTAATATGCTACTATAATTATATTCAGTGTCTAGATTTTAAAATTATTCGCTTTCTAATAAAGTGTGTAATTAATTATTCGCAAACTGCTATAAATTTCTTTTATAATGCTAATATTTTCGTTCTCAGTTTAAATAAAAAGTAGGATATTTAAGTCCTTAAAAAATAATACTTAATTATTTTCATGGTTATTATGTACTATGTAAAGCCAGACAATAATTTAATAAATTCGCATCAACAAATTTCCTGTTGGCCTTCGATTAATTCAAAGTCTCCGCGGTTTCCGCCTATATAGTACACATTTTGGCTTTTGGGAACACTGACTGCTAGACTTGCGAACTTGCCAAACATTTATATTCAAATATTTGAATTCAGGTGTCTTTATCTGCAAAATTTATAATATAGGTTTATATAATCACGAAGACTCATTCAGTAATATGTATCACAGTTACGAAATATTACTTATATACGGAAAGATGTATAGTTTCCAGGTATATCTCATATATAATAATAATAATAACGTTTAATTGTATTAAAAGTCGTACAACTTCATTACAATAAATTAATCTCAATATTTATATCAAACTGATACATACAAAACCCTGAAGAAAAAAAATTTATATTTATTTATATATAATTTCAATAGTTCCTTTTGTTTATATAATGGAACGATACATAATTAATAGAAAATGTTATTTAAATAATGGAGATTCACTGAGGGATTTCAAGTCTAATTTAGTTGCAACTAATAATTTATTATTAATTAATGATAAATCTATTATTAATTAATGATAAATCTACGTAAACGCAGTGCTCCACGAAGGAGAAGACAAATTAAAAGAAAATGATATAATTCCTCTAGCTCCTGTATGTTACATTATTGTGCAGTTTTGAGTGACACAAATGAAATAAGCACTGGCCTATTGAACGATTCTTTTTTTTTGCCGAGTCTTTTAACTCCTTCAATATCTTCCGGTTGTATATTTAAAAGTAATTTGTCTTGAATAATATTTATTATAATTTCTTCCAAGCTGTTGTTATTACTTTCTTCTTCATTTATTCCGGCAAAGATTAGATTACGCTTTTTAACTTCCATTTCTAGTTTGTCGATGATTTTTTGTTGATTTGTTATGATTTCTTCTACTTTTGTATAGTTGCTATTTACTTGATCCAGTTTTGTGTGAAATTTGATTATTTCATTGTTAGTAGATTTAATTTGAGTTTCAATGGAATCAAGTTTACTTAATTTGCACAAAATTTCTTCAAATTTTTCTTATGTTATGTTTTGCATGTACTTTCACTTTTCACTTTGCTGAGTGTTTTATATTCTAATTAAATCTCTATTTTCTCGTATAAGAACAAAAATGGGGATAAATATAATTGTTTCCCTTTTTTTTTATAGTTTTACTTCTTGATGACTTTTAACTACGTCTATTTTGCCAACAGTTTTGCCAACCTTATATATAATTTAATTTACATTTTTTATATTAAAAGCGTATATTTCATAAAGACACAACCGGCGTACCATAGTGGGCGCCTCTGCTGACTTGTATAATAATAATATTTATTTAGATAGCTTTGCTAATATAATACACCACATGTACATTGTTAAGAGGATGTTCGACCCTATTCCACGCGGTAGCAAAACATGCGTTCGAATTTCCCACAGATTTTTCTTGTAGTTTAAGATACGAGGGGTCGTTTTTATATTCCCGGACTAGGCATGAAAACAAAAGACTAGAGCAAAAAAAAAAATTGTTTTTCAATATAGTCCCCCTGCTTTTGAATACAGGTATAACACCGTTTCAATAACATCTTTAATCCAGTATAAAAATATTCATTTGGTTTTTCCGCAAAATGGCCCTCAACAGCTGCTATAAGTTCGTCAGTGTCCCTAAATTTTGTCCCCCTTAGTGTTTTTTGAGATTTGGGAACAAAAAATAGTCACTGGGTGCTAGATCTGGACTAGAAGGCGGATGTTCAATTTCTTCGAAGCCACAATCAGCTACAGCAGCTTTTGAAAGTCTGGACTTGTGCACTGGTGCATTGTCGTGGAGCAACAAGACGCCTTGCGTCAGTTTTCCGCGTCTCTTCACTTTAATAACATCTCTAAGGCGATGCATCAGGTTTGCATAATACTCTAATTGCTAACTGCTAATTGTAGCTTCTTTAGTCTTGCATCCTCCAGTACCAAACACTTGGTTTTTTCAACAACATCTGAAGTGATCCCGTTAACATGGCGCCCTGGACGGGGATCATCATCCAGTGATTCTCGACCATGTTTAAACAATTTTAACCACTCACAAATAGTTGACTTAGAAGGGCAATCATCCCCGTATACAGCCAACATTTCTTCAAGAATAATTTTTGGAGGTTTTTCGTTGTTTTGTAAGGAATTTTATAACAGCCCGGGTATTCGATTTTATTCATTTCGATAGATATACAACGCGCGACGACACAAACTGACAGATAATAAAATTAATAATGTTGCAATTGTTTTGTAAATTGCCACACAAGTTACCAAGGCATATGTGATTAAAAACAGCATAATAAAAAATTGCATCAAAATTCTAAACAGCCCAGTCCGGGAATATAAAAACAACCCCTCGTAATTCAAAATTTTAATTTTTTTTCAGTAGTTAAAGAGTTGATCTAGGGCTCCAAATTGTTAGATTTTAAGTTTTTAATTTCGTTTTACGTAATTTAATACGTCAAATATCATGATATTTTAACGAATTTTTCTACTACTTCTAAATACAATTTTAAAATTCTAACAATTTGGAGCCCTGCATTGAACCTTTCTCTAAACAATAGTCTTATAATAATAATAACAATAGTCTTTATTTGAAAGAAATACTTATCTTGATCGGTATAGAAAAATCTGTGGGATATCCCGTAACGCTTTTGCTTCAATTTCGGCGGAATTTTTGTAGTGTGCGCTAGCGAACCTGGCGGCTATTGAAAATATTAAGATTTGGCTCTGCCCATGTACACTCTTGAGCATAAAGTTGTTTTGTGAATGATATTTAGTTGGGATAATGCATACTGCCGTACTGGAGAAGTTTTTCATATATGCTTGCTACGCTAATATCAAGACACACGGCAGTGTCTCTGGCCAAGTACAAAAAATTTATAATATATAGAATAAACACAATAAATGATTGTTTATTATTTATCAACAATTATTAAAATTATATGTTCATTATTGTTACTTGAGTTTATTACTGCAATTATAAATTGATTTAGATTAATTGTTAATTAATATCAATATTGGCTTATAACTCAATTAGTAAATTTTAATTCTTATATTGCACGATGCACGTGGCAATACTTTATGAAATCTATCATCAAATTTAATGCAGATTATGTTATTATATTTCGCGAAATTTAGCGACATAAACAAAAATATTTCAGAATATCTGGTTTGTTATTTTTATGAGGTGCTGCAAAAGTAATATAATAATTATTGTTATTCTGCAGTCATGTCTTTAGAATTCTGTACTTACACGCTTTATTGTGATTGGCAATTTGTCGAAATGAATTTAATACAAAAAAGTATGACTTACTTTTGTATTATAAAAGAAAAAAAAAAGAAAAATTTACAAAAAAATCATATTGGGTTCGAACTGTCTACCTACGGCTCCGTAGTCCGACATCCTAACCACATAGACATAACCGACCGAGTAACCAACACATAACTACCGGCTAACGCAAATAACAGGTCCAATAATACGTTTGCAGCAATAGAAACAAGCAAAAAAAATTGAAAAACATTTTTTTATTTATTTCTCTAAATTTTGAAAATGAAATAAAATTATTTGTATTATTATAAATGCATGAATAAGTGAAATATTCCTATGTGCAATATTAATTATTGACCTATATGCTAAAACCAATGACACATGGCATGCTTATTATTTTTATTAGAAAAATAAATAATAAATAAATTATTATGTATTTATTAAATTTTGGGTACAAGAATTTTATCAAATTTATTTTTTCTTTATAAAAAATTATTGAAAATTTCTGTAGGTACCTATATATTAAATATAATATAATAATTGATTTCACAACGTCTAACTACTTAGATTTTATTGTATGTCATTTTACGCCTTTTATCCAACTTCAATGTTCCAGCCTCACATACTGTGAGCCATCGGTATATATTTTAGCGTGTGTATTTTTGTTATTGTTAATACTTTTTTCCTTCCTTGTACGGAGTAAAAGAAAGTATTGTAATCGCGAAAAATTTCGGTTCTCAGATTTTTACGGAAATATCCGTTTTGACCTTTTCTGAATCCAGTATGACTAGTTTCGTCGTGACGTCTGTACGTACGGACGGACGGACGTATGTGTGTCGCATAACTCAAATACAATAATTTATTTTAAATGAAAGATTATGTGATTATTACCTACAAGCGGTATTTTATAAATATTTTTGTATCTGGTATCATTTAAGAATAATTAAAGTATATATTTATAATTTAGTATTTCGGTATATTGTAGTCCATGATCGATTAACATTTGTTACTACGTAAAATTTGAATGATTATGACATGACAGTGACAATAGTAAAATATGCTTTATATTTTCTTCTGCAGTTTAAATAAAATGATTAAAATATATTTGTGAGTATAGTAGCAGTAATAGTAGTACTTATATAATTAATATATTTGTATAATAAGTTAAAAGAATAAAGTCAGATTTTTTTATATTATTCTACATTTTAGTTATTACGAAAAGTATGAACAGTTTAATAGGCGTACAAGGAAGTCATGTGGTGTCCACGTCAGATTTTTAAATAAAATTATGTTGTTTAGTAGGTCAATTTATTTTTCATTATTTTAATTGTCGTGTAATAATATTTTAGGAGCCTATAGTGCGTTCTGTTAGTCATTTGATAGTTCATATTTGGATACCAGCATGAAATTTTGCACAAACTATCTACACAATGACCTTTGTCAAAAACCGTCGAGACACAACTCATATCCCTCCAGGGGGGAAAGTAGGGGGGGAAAAAGTCACCAGAAAACGTTTTTTTGCTTTATATTGAAAACTGTACATTATATTAAAAAATAATTTTTGACAAAAAATGTTCCTCGTACAATTATCTACGAGTATAACAAAATATTGTTACAGTTTTTTGATAGGATGAGCCGTTGGACCAATAATAATATTTTTATATTGAAAAAATATTAGTACGGGAGCATAGGGCATTCCGTGGCAGGTTTCGTACCAAAATTGCGGAGGTGATCTTGTTCGGTCACAAACTAGCTATATATAATTAATTTCCATGGTGTCATTCCATTTTCTAATGCAGACAGGTTTTGTGACGTCATAAAGATGACGGACGTGAAGAATGGTAAAATCTTTATTTTTCATCCGATTTCAGCCTTACACGGCTCATTCGATAGAGAATTTTTTCTGTACAAGCAGGTTGCTAGAAATTTCTCCGTAAAGTTGATTTTTCCCAAAATAATTAGAAAAATATCGAAATTTTATCGATTTTTGCAAATTGTTCATGTTTGCATTATACCCATGGTGGATTTGTTGATGAAAGGGTTAATGGAATTTATTTTGTTAAAATATATGTTAGAAGAAACATAAATTGCAGAAGAATCCATTTTTAGAGCTGTATCCCATTTTAAGGGGTTATAACTATAGCATTAGTAATTAAATTTAACAAAATTAGTTTTAAAACTTTAAAAACCGTCCAAATTACACAAAATGGAACTGATACAGACGTAAATATAAAGGACGAGGATTATATTGTAAGATATGAGTTTAATTGTGAAATTAAAGCATTTTAACGCACAAGTACCTATGAGCTATGAATTGCTGTCTATGTATCAAAGATATGGGAGATAACATAAAGAAACTATTACCTATTTATAACACCTAAAATGGGGTACAGCTCTAAAAATGGATTCTTCTGCAATTTATGTTTCTTCTAACATATATTTTAACAAAATAAATTCCGTTAACCATTTCATCAACAAATCCACCATGGGTATAATGCAAACATGAAGAATCTGCAAAAATCGATAAAATTTCGACATTTTTTCAATTATTTTGGGAAAAATCAATTTTACGGAGAAATTTCTAACAACCTCCTTGTACAGAAAAAAATTATCTATCGAATGAGACGTGTAACGCTGAAATCGGTTGTAAAATAAAGATTTTACATATTCTTCATGTCCGCCATCTTTATGACGTCACCAAATCTGTCTGCATTAGGACATGGAATGACACCATGGAAATTAATTATATATACGTGGTTTGTGACCGAACAAGACCACCTTCGCAATTTTGGTACGAAACTTGCCACGGAATGCCCTATGCGCCCGTACTAATATTTCTTCAATATAAAAATATTATTATTGGTCTACCGGTTCGTCCTATCAAAAAAACTGTAACAATATTTTGTTATACTCGTAGATAATTGTACGAGGAACATTTTTTGTCAAAAATTATTTTTTAATATAATGTACAGTTTTCAATATAAAGCAAAAAACCGTTTTCTGGTGACTGTTTCCCCCCTGGGGGGATATGAGTTGTGTCTCGACGGTTTTTGACAAAGGTCATAGTGTAGATAGTCTGTGCAAAATTTCATGCTGGTATCCAAATATGAACTATCCTTGAAAAATTATAGACTAACAGAACGCACTACTACTTAGATACAAAATTTCTAAATACTGCAATAAATATTTTGTTTTTGAACTGAAATTTAGCACTGTAATTAGCAGGTTGTATAACTTCATGATTCATTAAAAAAATGAAAATCAGAATATTTTTGTGAAACTACTTACCTATCTACTACATCAGATTTTTTTATTTTTGTTCTTGTTTCTAGTGCTGTGTAATGTTAAATAATATAATAAGTACCTATCTACGTATTTTCTGTCCTTTATTTATTGGATTAATGTATTTTCATTATAAAAATCGCTAGATTAAAATAATGATATAATCATTATAAAAATCAACCATTTAAATTACATACAAACTGGTAATAATAATAATATTAAATTCGTAAAAATGTTAATTTCAAATGAAAATTAACAAATTATAATAATAAGTGATCAATGTGTTCGAACTATTTCCTATAGTTGAGTAAAATACTAACACTAAAGATTAAATAAATCATTTATAATGTAATGCTCGAGTTAATATTAACATTAATATTAAAATTTAATAATATACATTTTATAAATACTTTTTCGGATTTTTAAATTAAATACTAGCACTCTGTTTTATAAAATATGAGACTGTTTTGTTGTTTCTATATTAGATTTATCTATTCTTGTACAAATGGTTTAATAATAACTAATTTTTTCTGATAAATAAAACTGCCATCATAATTTTAAAAAATGGTATGTCATTTTCCCTAAAATGCCTTAAATCCTATGCAAACTTATTTTGCTGCTTTGTAAAAAAATGAGATAATCATTACGGAATCACAATAAGATATAATAGGTACTTGTTAATGTTCTGACAAACATAAATTTATAAATAAATACATTTAATTATAATTTTGTTCATGGGATTTTACAAAATAAAACAATAGGTACGTAGTATTATGAATGTTGTAGTTAAATATTTATTATTATCCGTCGATCATAGGCGTGCGTGATTTCGCTGTGAGGTGAGGCCAATGCAGTCAAATAATGAGAAATCATTCATGAAAAATCGTAGATTTGGATGTAAATTATAAATCATAGGTATCCATTGAAATAAGAAAAATAATTGAATTTAAAATTTATACTGAAAGGCAGTATTACCACGTGAAATAATTTTTTTTTTTTGAGACAAAAACCGTTTATGTGCGATTTCCAATAATTATTGCGATGACACATTGCATTTATATTTTTAATAAATACGTCAGATATTAAAGAATACAGAGCGAACGCTAGTTTGCTGTACTGACTGTACATACAGCTGCTATCTTTATCATAAGAACGAGATAAACAGAACCATAGATAGGTCCGGTTAGTTCTGCCTCCGCGCGGGGTATAGTTTTCAGGAGTGGGGGTCAGAATTGAAACTTCGGCCGGTGTCATACATCCTCTTAATACATACTAAGCATTAAATTAAATTAAGTATACTAAATTTATACAAAAAACTAAAACAAAAACACTCAAGTACTTTCATGTTACATGTAATATTCTTTCAGTTGATCCAAACCTTTATGAAAAATTGAAATGTAGCTGCTTTTTTGTTTTTTAATTTTATATAAAAACATTTCCCATTTCTTGTGTTATAAGAATGCATATGATATTTTAAAGTTTCTTTCAGGTACTCCTTAACAATTTTAAAAATAAAAATCATGCTATTATATTCACATATTAGTTTAATATAAAGCCAACCTAATACATCTTTCATATCATTTATCCTAGTTGTTTTCGAACATTTTAATATGACACGCATGGCTCTATTTTGTAATACTTGCAATCTACTCATGTCAGTTTGATTACAAAGGTATAAAACTGTACTGCAATACATGAAATGAGGTAAAACAATAGTGTTGTACTCGAATAGTGTTGCCGCGAGAGTCGAGACTAGTCTCGGTCTCGTTTCGTCTTGTCGAGAAAATCGAGACGAGACCATGAGGCAACTCTCGACTACAAATTCGAACCGAGACGAGACCAGTAACAAGTCTCGCCGAGAGTCTCGTCGAGACTCTCGACTCTCGTCTTATATAATTGATTAGTAACTATTTGCTTAAAATTAAAATTAACAGAAATGTGCTTTTGTGAATATGATAGGATTAAAAAATTACTCTCAAAACATTTTCACTTCTTGTCCGTGACGCATTTTTAGATTCTAATGATGCTGGAATATCAGGACCAGATCATAAATGGAATCTTTCACAAAAAAGTTGTATTTTAAGCGTGATTTTAAGTAATATTCCCAAGATCAATAAACAATAAATGTATACAAACTTACATGTTTACAAATAAAATCTTTATTTTGATCTACATAAATCAATTAGATATTTAATAAAAATAATACCTATTCCTAAAATTATGTAACAGTTATTTACAAAATAATAAGTTTAGTAGGTATACGAAACATTTTTATTAATTAACAAAAATTAATTTTAATTATAAATGTAGTCAAGTATAGATGAAGAACCCTGGATTAAAATAAACATGTATTAGTTAGAGTTAAATATATCACAAAAGAGTTATTTCGTACAAAATACGTATCCCATAAGACTGGACCTAGGCCGTACTAACACTAACAAACTAATACCGACTTGTTTTGCATGTCAAATAAATAAATACCACACCACCCAAGTTGATTCGAGATTTTCGAGACTCTCTACTCCATGTCGAGATTAGTCGAGAAATTTCGAGACGAGACGAGAGTGACTTTTATTAGTTTTGGAAATTTCGAGTCGAGACGAGAGTCGGGTGCACTCTCGACTACTCTCGACAAACGGCATCACTATACTCGAATATAATTTGCATGGTCCAAGAAGACACATATTTGCCTATTCTAAGCATGAAGCTAATTTTTTGCAATTTTCTTACAGATATAATTAATATGAATATCTAACCTTAATTTTCTGTCAATAATAATTCCTAAATATTTTATCTGTTCAACTATTTCTAATTCAACAGTTCAAATTAATATTCTGAAACTATTATATTATATTTACATATGTATTTCCGCTGTCATAAACATACATTTACACTTTTCACTATTTAATTTTAATTTGTTTTTATTCATCCAATTTTCCACATTTTTAAGATCGTTATTTACTATTTCAATAATATCCTGAATATTTTGTCCACTGTAATATATCAACGTATCGTCGGCAAAAAGGTGAATTTCACAATTTTTAAAACATTTGGGATATCATTAATATACAATATGAACAAAAGTGAGCCAAGGACACTTCCTTGCGAAACTCCTAGGTCATTTCATAATACTTTTGACTGTACTTATTTAACTTAACAACTTGAGACCTGTTATTTTGGTAACTTTGGAACCAATTAAATGCAATACCATTAAATCCATAGTTGTTTAACTTTTTAATTACTAACTATCGGTCTAGGGTCTCAAATGCTCTCTTTAAATCGAGAAAAATACTACATACCTATAGTATTATTTTTATCAAGTGCTTCTTTCCAGTTATTAATGACAAAATTTATTGCTGACTCGCATGAATGTTTTAATGTAAAACTTGATTGTTCCTTACCTAACACATTGTTTTTATTTAAGTATATCATTATTTGTTTGTGTACTACAATTTCTAACAATTTTTCACAAGCAGGTAGCATGTTTACAGGCCTAAAAACATTCTTTTTAGTGTTGGTTATTTTAGCTATTGGTCTAACTCAGAGATTCCCAAACTTTTTTTTCTCGTAGACCACTTTCAAAATTTTAGTGGTTTCGGTGGACCCCCTGCTGCTACATTTCTACCATATTCCCAAAACTCGTCAATTTTTTTTTTTAAATAACAGCCGCTGATCTTTTTAAAATGCACTACTCAAAAAAATAAGGAAGGTTTTAAAAAAAGGAAACCAGTTCTAAGTAAACAGAGGCTATAAAATTTGAATCTTAAAGCAGAGGCTATAAAATTTGAATCTTAAAGCTTCAAAATGCTTTTTTGAAAGTCTCAATACGACCATTTTTCACCGAAATACAGGCTGTTAAAAATGACCGAAAAATTTGTAATATTTTTGCACTCTTAATTTTTTTGGGTAGGTAGTGTATTATCTGCCTACATTGATAGTTATACAACATTTTTGTTCTTTACTATCGAAACCAGATAAATTTTCGTGGACCCCCATTTTTTGTTCACGCCAACGTAGACCCCCGTCGAGTCTCCCGTGGACCCCTGGGGGTCCACCTGGACCACTTTGGGAATCACTAGCTAACTGTAGCTAATTTTAATTTAAGGTGTTCGTCTACCCTCAAATTTTACAGCGTTACAGAGGTGTACGCCTCCCACGTTTACTTTAATTGTAATTGAAATATATGATGCTTTTACATATGAGTGTATTAACAAAGGATGTCTTAATGCTTCTATATTTTTATTTTTTTTCTTTGGCCTAGGAATTTGAAGTAAAAAAATATTTAAAATGACGTTTTTTGCGGATTTTTGACATTATTTGATAATATTTGTCTCGGTCACTATAAATGGCAAGAAAAATTTAAAAAACAAGAAGCATGCAGCTAAGCTTCCTTTTTCGAATATTTTTTGTTTTACTTAATTTCTTTAAAAAATACACAAGTTATTATGGGAACCTGGAGCCATGTTTACAGTAATTTTCAACTTCAAAATGACATTGCATAGCTAGGATGCGGGAAAATACAAGTTTCGGGCTGGTTTCGGGCAGCCGTAGTAGTGGGGAAGAGAGTGAAATAGAAAAAAAAGTAATATCGAGAGTATTCTAGGAATTCGAAAAAATGGTAGACGAGCCTCTTAACTGTAAACACTCCCGACTGTAAAGAGCAATTAACAATGTTCAAAAGTGTATGACCGACAATGTGAAAAAAATCTTTAATAAATTTCATACTGATATCTCTAGCACTGGATTTACTTTTTTGTTTAAAAATTATATGTTTTATATCATTTATAGAAATAGATATAAATGCTGTAAATTAACTATGTTGTAGTTAAAAGTAATAAATGCTTAAGACATCTGTATTATTGTTGGCAGGAATAGAGTTACAATGCTATCTACAAAATATTTATTAAATGTGTTTACTATAGTCGGAGTGTACCTGCACAAATTATTTTGAATGAGTAGGTACTTCTTTTACCTCTTCATTTTCTTTTGTATTAATTATGGTTTTTAGAGTTCGCCACATTAATTTAGAATTATTCTTACAATTGTCCACAGTTCGATTATAATACTGTTCCTTTTTTGTTTAAGAAGTTTTGTAGCACTGTTTCTTTGTAGTTCATAGTTTTCCCAGTCATTTTGTGTACCAGTTATTCGAGATTTGCTGTACGCATGGTCCCTCTCACGTATAGCTGTCTTTAAACTTTTATCAAACCAGGATTTGTTATTAGTTTGCATGTGTTTTAATGTTGTAAACTTTTCACTACACTCTTCAATGTTTTTTTTTTAAATTTATCATGCACTTTATTGACATCTGTACATTCATATTACCAATCATATTTAATTAGTTTCGTGATTTGTATGTCTATAAACTTTATTTTTATCAAAACACTGATACCTCTGATTTTGAAAAACAAATTAAATTATGGTCCGTAATTTTAGGCGTAGAAATCACTTTTATCTCTCTGCAGATTATAATTATTTCAGAGAAATAAGTCGATTATTATTTTACTCTTTGAGGATTCTCTTGTAAAGTTCAAAATTAGTTGTTTGTAACCGTTTATCTGTATAATTTGTTTCATTTTATTAGTGTAGTAGCTGTCTTCTAACCAGTTTATGTTAAAATCACCTACAATTATTTGTGTGTCGAGATTATCACAGTTTGAATCTAATAATTCCGTATATATTGCAGAAATTTGATGTAACTACTGCTTGGCGAATGATATAGCGTGGTTACTATATAATTAATTTTATTCTTAACATCATATGTTATGTCTTCCCTTACAAATATTATCACTCCTCCTGTATGTCTATTGAGGGAATCGCATCGCATAGTATTGTACTTAAAGTTTAATTTCCTTATTTTCAATGTTATCTGTAACTTTAGTTTCGGAGAGGCATAAAACCACCGGATTATTTTCTAGAATATATTCCTCTATTTCATCTTTATGTGGGCGGAAACTTTGGGAATTCATATATTTAATACAAGTTGTCTTATGGCCGTTTGCACCAACTATATTTTTAAGTGGTACCTAACTAGGTAACACTTATATCTAAGTTATATTTAAAATTGTATTCGTTTGCGCAAGTTACACTTAAGCAAAGAATAGCTAAGCGTAACTTTGTTCCTATGAGGTTAGGGACTTTTGGTATTCTACGATTGAAACTACATTCATCATAATGAATTGTCAAAAAAAAATCCATTTCGTTTACGGTTATTAACGGTTTTGTTGGTTATTGGTTGTGGTTGTAGGAAAAATTATATTATTTGTCAAAAAGAGTATTATAATATGAAATGAAATTAGATAAGCTAGTAATTATGTAAATGTTTTATGTTAGAAATGAGTGACAAAAAGAAGCGGGCACCAAATTTCAACAACGATAAAATTATTTTGTTATTCAGTATAGTTAATAATTATTATATATAATCCTTGTAGTCCAGGAAAATTGCATAAAATAAACAAAAAAAGTAGGAGACTTCTGAAAATTTGCAGAGTTATAAAAAAATATGTAACATACAATATTCCGATGAGTCCCCATCAGCAGAAAGTGTGCTCGAGCCGCCATATTTTCGTACATTCCATTCAGTGCTGGACCCAGGAACTGCATTGGTACAGTATTAATTATGCCCTGTTCACATAATGATTCTTCTGAATTTTGAGAATTACCTGACAAATGCGCCGCTAGATTAAATCTTCAATGAGTTTTCAAAAAGAAGAATTTATAGTTCATTGATAGCTTTAAAACAGTGAGTTTCTTTTTTTCAAGATTCAGAAGCATGAAAGAATCCTTGGTTTCAAAATACTAATCATCATCCATTATTAATTCATTAATTATTTTATTGTAGGACAGAAGTTTGGAATGTGGGAATCTGCATGTATACTATCAAAACTAATTATGAACTTTGAGATTTTGCCATCTGATTCAAAATGCGATTTACAATTAGCAGCTGCAATTGTATTACAAGTAACGAATGGTGTACACATTCAGTTGAAGAGAAGACAGTAACATCAAGTACATCTCCAGGTATCTCGAAATTATCTTAATTTTTTACTTTATTATTGTGATGTAAATTTGTTTTTAGGAGCTAATATTTGGCTGGTGATTCTCTCCAGGATTCTTTTTTTCAATATTCAGACCATGAAGGAATCCTTAAAGAATCCATGTGTGAACAGAACTTAAAAGTGCGGTCACATGATATTTAGTGTCAAAATAATTGTAAATATCAAAATATTTAGTAAAATTTTAAGGTTAATAAAAATTAATAAATGTAAACCGATAATAATGTGTTTATAATAGCTATTAATATAACAAGAATATTACCTATGCGATTTATAATATCAAGTATGTTGCTAAGTGACGAGGTGCAACCGAGTCTCTTTAAACAGGTAAGAAGAAAATGCTGACCTTGTGTATTCTTAGTTAAATTTGTGGCTTCTGGCGTAACAATGCAAATATAAGACGTTTTATATGTATGCCAGGTAATTCAAATTTGCTGACCGCTAAAAACTTTAAATGGCATGCTAACCATTGAAGAACATTTTTATATTCAATCAATATTGTGATATCTGTCATAATTATGTAAATATCAGGAGTTTTATATACAGGCTGTATTTTTGAATGCAACCAATCCGTTTTTCGGGCTAACTAATTACTTTAGAGAAAAAAGTGATACATAGGCCTATGTAGTAAGGAGGAGGACATAATTATATGGGGGTTAAAAAAATTAGGGTGGCGGGGTGCGGCGGTGGTGATAAAAAATATATTTTCTTTAAATGAGAAGGGGTACCTTTCTTTACAGAAATGGATAGCCCTAATTATTCTCTTTTCAACGATATATCATTTCCTATACCTGAAATTAAAATTAAAGTATCTAAAATTAATAGTACAGTCAAAAAATTTAAAAGAAAACTAACATATTTTATATTAAAAATAAATCTGAAACTCAGGTAGGCTGCGTAATAGAACTAACTTTGTCTAAAACAAAAAATATTTCGCACATTCAATAATGTAATTACGCGATGTCAATCAGTACCTGAGCTAAGAATTTATTTTTAATATTAAATATGTTCATATTTTTAAGTATTTTTACTTTATTTTTAATTTCAGGTATTAGTCCATGAGCCAATTACTTTTTTGGTACCACCTGGGGTGGTAAATGCCGACTATGATTTTTTTGTCCAATTTTATGTGTAGACCAAGAATAAATGTGATAGCAATGTCTAAGTAGTAGCTTTATGGCACAAAATAACGATTTTTATAGTAAATAGTGATTTTTCATCATCAAATTATAAAAAGGTACCAATCAAGGTGGCACATGCTATCAATGTTTTTATTTTTCAGTTTTGTGTTGAGATCAAGAATATATATGGTAGCACAGACTATGAAGTAGCTTTTTGCAGAAAAAAATCTGACGTGGACACCACATGACTTCCTTGTACGCCTTGTGTGTTAATACTTTTCTTAATAACTAAAATGTAGAATAATATAAAAAATTCTTTTAACTTATTATACTAGTATACTCACAAATATATTTTAGTCATTTTATTTAAACTGCAGAAGAAGATATAAAGCATATTTTACTATTGTCACTGTCATGTCATAATCATTTAAATTTTACGTAGTAACAAATGTTAATCGATCATGGACTACAAGATACCGAAATACTAAATTATAAATATATACTTTAATTATTCCTAAATGATACCAGATACAAAAATATTTATAAAATACCGATTGTAGGTAATAATCACATAATCTTTCATTTAAAATTAAAAAATATTTGAAAAAAGTACTACTTCCGGTTTGTAGATTGAAACCAAAAATAGTAGGTGCACAACTAGATGCTATAACAGTCCTAAATACAAAATTTCAACTTTCTACGTCTAACCGTATTTGAGTTATGCGACACACATACGTCCGTACATACATACGTACGCACGAACATACGTACAGACGTCACGACGAAACTAGTCATAATGGATTCAGAAAAGGTCAAAACGGATATTTCCATCAAAATCTGAAAACCGAAATTTTTCGCGGTTACAATACTTCCTTATTACTCCGTACAAGGAAGTAAAAACAATTTAAAAAAAAGAAATTTTAGTATTTTTAAATTTTTGTGTGTTTAATCAACTCTAATTTCTAAACGGATAAAGATATCAACTTCCGGTTTGCAGCGTTGGATTCCTCAGTAAATTTTGCGTAAGATACATTATATTATAATTTTTGTTAGGCCCTTGATAACCCAAAATTTAATTATTATCTTCAAGTGATAATTGCAAAATTTAAGAATTTAAAATATTTTTTGTTTAATCAACTCTACTTTCTGAACGGAGAAAGATATCGACTTACGGTTTGCGGCGTTGGATTCCTCAGTAAATTTTACGTAAGATACATTATATTAAATTTTTGTAAGGCCTTTGATAACCCAAAATTTAATTATTATCTTCAAGTGAAAATTTCAAAATTTAAGAATTTTAAATATTTTTTGTGTTTAATGAACTCTATTTTCTGAACGAATAAAGATATAGACTTCCGGTCTGTAGCGTTGGATTCTTTAGTAAATTTTACGTAAGATACATTATATTGAATTTTTTTGTAAGGCCCTTGATAAACCAAAATTTAAATATTATCTTCAAGTGAAAATTGCAAAATTTAAGAATTTTAAATATTTTTTTGTGTTTAATCAACTCTACTTTCTGAACGGAAAAAGATATCGACTTCCGGTTTACGGGGTTGGATTCCTTTGTAAATTTTACATAAGATACATTATATTAAATTTTTTGTAAGGTCCTTGATAACCCAAAATTTAATTGTTATCTTCAAGTGAAAATTGCAAAATTTCAGAATTTTAAATATTTTTTGTGTTTAACCAACTCTACTTTCTGAACGGTTAAAGATATCGACTTCCGGTTTGCAGCAGGTAAACTAGAAAATTTTTATTTTATTTAATTATTACCAGAAATAATTGATCCTAGGAAAAAACGGAATATGAAATTACGTGGCTAATAATGAAGATATAAAATTAACTGTGTTTCATAACTGACTGTATAAATCAAATTATATTGCCTTTGATTCTGTATTAAATAGACTGTCATTTTTCTACAATATGTTTTCCCTAACAATTCGCATGATATCATTATCTTTAGTTTAACACGCACTAACTATGTATAAAAGACAGGTAACAAGTGTTTTAATTTCTTAATTTAATTTTGTTTGTATCTTTGTTTTGTTAAAGTATCTATATGTTTGTTTTTATTGAATGTAATAATTATTGTGACATTTTTTCTACTGACTTACTTTCTACTTTATTTTTAATGATATTATTGTATGTATATCAATTCATTTATAATTCGGACACTGTCCTGCTGGAAGGCCAAAGTTAAATAAATAAATAAATACCTATTATATATCACGAACCTTTATTTAAACTTTTATTTATACTGGTGGAAAACAAAATGAAACACTTGAAATTCGTAAAAATATCGACCATTTTCAAACCGCCATAACTCGGTGTATTTTCAATCGATTTCGATGAATCTTCGAGGGCGAGAAACTTTGAACATTTTTTTTTACTTGATCCACCAAAAGGGCACTAAAATTTTTGTTCAATTCCCTGTGCAGGACTCAAAGAACGAAGTTCCTACGATGATTTGGCACAAAGTTATGGATTTTTTTAAAAAAAGGGCATTTTTTGGTTTTTCGTTCATAACTCAGCGACTTTTCAACCAAATTAGACGATTTTTTCGGAGAAAACCCCATAGAGGCTCTACTTTAAGGAGGTAAACTCAGATTAGGATGATCTCTTTTTGTACCCTTCAAAACCCGAACAAAAAAAACACGTTTTTGGGCAAAAACACGTCCAACTTTGGCCATGTGTACCGAGTAGTGCTGTTGATTTTCAAAAAAATTGAATTCGAAAATTCATTCGAAAAAAATTCGAAATTCGAATTTCGAATCTTGACGAAAATTCGAAGTTCGAATTTTAATGAAAATTCGAAGTGCGAATTTCGAATTTAAATGAAAATTCGAAGTTCGAATTTTCGCGGAAATTCAATTAACAGATGGTTGTATTTATTTTCCTATATTGTATTGTATAGAGATACCACTACACTGCGTCAAGGGCAAACCTTGGGGCAAACAAAAACGTGTCTGCACTCTGCACTGCAGGCATAAACGTGTAAATATTAAATAACTAGTGTGCATGTGCATCATTCTTGTTCTAATTAACCTGTTTTCGCCCTTTCTCCAAAACATGCCACTGTATTGATGAGAGCATGACGATAATCGAATTAATATGTAATGTTAAAAAACACCGTTTATACAATACACTCGAATGTCAAATTTAGATTTTCGAATTTTGAAATTCGAATTTAAATTCGAATTTTAAATTCGAATTTTGAAATTCGAAATTTGAAAATTTGAAAAACATATTTTTCGAATTTCAAATTTTTCAAAATTCGAAATTCGAAAATACGAATTTTATCAACAGCACTAGTACCGAGTTGGAAAAAATTTGTCGACTCGATCCACAGAAAAGGCATTGAAACTTGTTCAATTTCCTGTGCAGGACTCAAAAAACGAAGTTCCTACGACGATTTGGCACAAAGTTATGGGCGTTTGAAAAAAGTGCATTTTGTGGTTTTTTGACTCATAAGTTGGAAGTTTTTTGACGAAATTGTTTTTTTTTCACGAATGAAATTTTCTTTCAAAATTTCTAATATTTTAGGCAATTTGAGTTATTCACACGAAATATCCAATTTAATTTTAAAGAATTAAGCAAATCTCACGAGTTGGAATGGAATAATTAAATACACAATCGATAACAGAAGATAACGAGAGAATAAGCCGCCAATCGGGCGAATGGTACCGGTTAGCCCCAAAGATATAGAAATATTCCACTTGAGACTTATTCTAATTCATGCAACAGGAGCTACAAATTTTGATGAATTTAGAACTGTGGATGGAAAACTTTTTGATTCATACCTACCTAGAAACAGATATAGCAAAAAAAATTATTAGCTGATTATAATAAATGTGAGCGATGTTTAGAAGAAGCCGTATTAGACATGCCTAAATCAACTAAAAGAGATATTTGCCTATTTGATTTGTTTGTCAATCAACGCAGGAGAATTATGGGAAAAATGTAAAGACTATTTAATTGAAGATTATTTACATACTTTTTCAAAATTATTTGCAGAAAAAAATGTTTATTTATAATTCAAGAAATACTTATATTACATGGATTTAAATTAAAAATTCTTGCACTACCAGAATTAGAGCAACTGGATGAAATAGAAAAAGATGCAATTGACGTAATTGACAGAGTCACGGAAAAATCGGAAGGAGAGAAAAATGCTACATTATTTAATGACGAACAGAAATAAATTTTACAAAATATCATGAACGCAATAAATAATCCTGGGTGCAAAAATAGATATTTCTTTATTGATGACCTTGGTAGAATAGGGAAGACATTTTTATACAACACTATCATGTTGTATATTGTAAACCTGGTGTTACTAATTAAATTAACTTGCTTGTCGGACTCTGCGCACATCACTTGTAGTTGGTCTTTCAAGTAAACAACTTGGCTAGTTATAATATAATAATGTTTATTGGGTGATCTAGTTTTATTTATATAAACCTTTCTCACAATCCATATTCCACATCAAATATAAAACAATCATAAGTACCCTTAGAGGACAAGGTTTAAAAGTAGTAATTGCGATCGTTCGGACCGGAATAGCAGCAACATTGCTAAAAGGAGGACAAACTGTTCGCTCAATATTTAAACTTCCGGTGCGTATCAATGAATCAAGCGTATGTAAAAAGGCAGGAAAATTTATTTAAAACACGTCTGTAATACTTTGGGATAAAATAACGATCACAGTGCATGTGATGGCGCAAAGCAATAGATTTAGTTCTTCAAGACTCATGTTAGTATGTATTAGTATTTCGTTTACTTAGGTACCAAGTTTTAGAACATTGTTGTCATCGGCACTAATTTTAAATGAATTCACATCCATGGCTATTCTATTTTTGAAACAATCATGTTCTGTTAAAGATTCACAGTGTTAATTTATAACCCACCCACAATATCTACATTTGAAAATACTCTTATCCATTACTATTAATATCTTTACTACTTGTCAAGTATCAAGTTGTAAACAAAATGTCACGATGTCTGTTGTCACGTGGTTGTCACCGTCACTATGCGCATGCGTCAAGTCGTCCGTATCCGTGAAAAGTTAAAATTAATCAACTTTCGTACGTTGCGTTCTTGAAACTAGACCAGGGCATTTACATAAAAATAAATACATTTTGTCTAGCAACTCGGATCGGGATTTCGACATCTTACTCGGCAAAATACCAGGAATTCATTGTACATGTGAAAAGGAGCCGCTCGACCGAAAGTGTATCTCCGGTGCATAAAGTGCATTACCGAAATTGCATAATTCATTCAAAATTATACAAAGTCGATAACGTAACGTAAAATAACGCGATAATTACTCCTCTGGGGTTTTCGAGGGTGCTGATTCCAAATATGACCTCGGAACACTCTTACGATGCCCGGGGTGGCTCTGCGGGGGCGGATTTTGGCCAAAACCACCTCTTAATGATATGCCGCGAGAATCCGGGCCAGAGCTACTTCTCGGAGGTTTTCGAAGGTGCTAATGCCAAATCCGACCTCGAAATTTCCCTACGATGCCCGGGGGTGGCTCTACGGGGGTGGATTTTGGTCAAAACCACCCCTTCACGATAGGTCGCGACAATCCGAGCCAGAGTTATTTCCCGGGGGTTTTCGAGGGTGCTGATTCCAAATATGACCACCTAAAACCCCTACGATGCACTGGTAATGCACTTTCGGTCGAGCGGCTCTTTTTCATATGTACAATGAATTCCTGGTATTTTTCCGAGTAAGATGTTGAAAACTCCATCCCGGTTCGAGCTGCTAGGCAAAATTTATTTATTTTGGCCTAAATTGCTGTATTTGACCTGGTGTAAACGGACCGTTGTATCAATTCGCTGTTTTGATTGGTTATCACGTATCACGCATACGTGAAAACGGATACATGGGGATGCAGATGTCAACTTGTGTAGAGGCGGACTGGGGACTGGTAAAGTGTCGGCCCAGTGGGAAATACATTTCGCCGGTGCAGTCGATTTTTTTCTTTTGTTCAAGGTCAATAAGCTGTTTCATTAAAAGTTTAGTTTTTCCATAGATCGTCGGCTTACTACGAAAACTGACCAAGTCAACTTTCTTCTTTTTTCAGAAATCGAGGTTAAAGATTTATAGTACAATGGAGACTGTATAAATCCAATTATCCCTATATTTTTACGGGAGATATATTTTTCCTTGTTCAATGGAAACTTTAGTAACCAGTATGAATTAATTATTTGATCGGTAGATAAATATAGCATATTATAATTAAATGTATTGTGATGTTTGTAGTGACTTGGTCAATTTTGGGTGAAATTAATTAAGTGAAGTAGGTTATGAATTTCATTTATTATAATAACATAATATACTTAATAATAATTTTAATAATTTTTTGTATTTGGCAAATATTCAGCATGGTGCTGTTCTTCCATATTAACCTTTACATCGATATATTGGTTAAATATCAACAACAAAAATCCAAATGGTATGGCAAATACTGCAAAATACAATTACAACGAAATAGCATTAGCAAACTGAGAAAACATAGGTAGCTAGTAAATAATTAGATTCCAAATTAATACAAAGAAAAAAAAATAAACTAAGCTAAAAAATATATGAATAAACAGTAACACGATTAGAATAAGGATACATTTTCAAACAGTAACAATTTTACTTTTCTTGAGAAGACAGATGGAGTCAGACTTAGTAACTGTTCTTGTGAATAGAGTAGTGCTGTAGTAAGGAATGTGAAACTGTTGATTGTTCCTTAAATTGCATAGATGATGCTGATTACGAGCTGACAACTTATTATAAAAATATGCGGGTGATCTATTCTGAATCAAACGATGTGCCGAACATGCAATATGCAACATTCTGGTCTGTTTCATATTCAGCCAGCCCAGATCATTTAGATAGGGTGATACATGTTCACGTCTGTTTAAGCCAAATATGAATCTAATGCAATTGTTCTGTACTTTTTGAATTCGGTTGGCATCATGTAATCGTGTAATGTAACTTGGCAAGGAGGAGCTCGTGTCAAACGCTTTACTGAAATCCAAGAGAGCTACCATTACCGTACGTTTGTTATCATCAATTATTTGCAGTAAAGCTGTTGTGGTGCTATAGCCGGGCCTAAAACCAGACTGATATTGCGGAAGTATATTATGGGTTTCCAAAAAACGCACAATTTGCAAATGGACAACCTTCTCAAGAATTTTTGACGCAGTAGGGAGAATGCTAATTGGACGTAGGTCGTTGATAGTGGATGGATTTTTACATTTAGGAATAGGTGTAACTACAGCTTGTTTCCAACTATCAGGAACCGTATTTTGAAGAAGACATTCATTTACTATGTGCGTTAATTGTGAAACCATGTCGGGAAAAACGAGTTTTAGCATTCTTAGGTTAATATCATCGCTACCCGTAGAATTTGATTTTAGTGAATTGAATATTTTTAATATTTCATCCTCCGTAACCAGGGAAAAAGAAAAGGAAATGTTTTCCGCAAGAAGTCGGTGTGATTGATAGAATTGTAAGGTGTGATCATCAGGTTGAGTAGTTGGAATGGAATTAAGGAAATGTGAATTGAATTTATTAACATCGCACAAGTTATTTGGAATTTTGTTTTCAGTTATTATACTGATGTTAAATTCCTTCATTACTTTCCAAATATTATTACCATTATAGGTGCTGACTTTAAATTCAAAATAAGCTTTTTTTCTTTCTCCTAGTAGTCCCAATGGGCGGCAGATTTAGTGCGTTTAAACTGAGAATAAGCATTATTTCTGAATTTAATCATTATCTTAACAACCTCAGTAATCCATGATGACGGGGGATGTCGTACTTTAATAGTTTTCAAAGGTGCATATATATTGAATAGTATCAAGATGACATTATTGAATATGAACAACTTTTCATCAATATTGCCGCAGGTATAAAAGTGATACCAATCTCTATACTGCTTATATACAGGCGGATTTTTAGTTTGATAGTCTAAATTAATGTTACAAGATAATTACCTATGGTCGGTAACTTGGTGCATGTCCGTCACACGTACTCCCGAACAAATCTCCTTACAGGACGTAATCAACGTGTGGGTTCCGTAATCACTTGTTGGAGATCAAATTCATTTAGTAATTCTGTGAAAATATGAATGAAATTGTTACTAGGAAATAACAAATTAATGTTAATATCACCAACACATATAATATGATCTGCTTCCGGGAATACAGATGAAATTGAGGTTTCTAAGCAGTAGATAAACTCAAGACATGAACGATTAGGAGGCCTGTATATTACACTGATTATTAATTTGGTTTTACCAAGAGCAACTTGTACCCAGCACTGTTCTAAATGGATGCTATTTACATTAATTTCTTTCATAATGTGTATTGAATTTGACAAGATAGATTTTATAAAAAATCCCACACCACCACCACATCCTGTGTATGCTATATATACTTGATTCTAAAAGTAATTATATTACCTATAATAAATAAAATAATTATTATTATTGCGTAAACATAAGTAATATAATAATTATGCAATAAACTAACAAAACAGAATCTTGAACTTTACTTCTACTATTCGTCATACTCAGAATCATCGCTTGATTTGTTGCTCGCAGGTTCGGGATTTAAGTCCTTCTTTTTCTTGTGGGTAGTGAGTGGTACCAAGTATGGAACTCATTTGGTATTGCTCCTGATTTACATAATTTAACTAATTCATTTTTGTAACGTCTTCCCCCAGTTTTAATAACCCTATACTCGGTGTCTGAATAATTGTATTTAAAAAATATACATTCTGGGTTATCTTTTTCATATCGCATGATTTTAATCTTCAACCAATTTAATTTGTTCCCTGATTCGTCAATATTTTTATTCTCCAGGAACGAAGCCGCTAATCCCTTTAAATCAAGCATGCCATTATAATGTAACTCGGTTACATTATACTTATCTGCCTTGCCTTACACGTTTGGCACGGGCCGTTTTAAAAATATTTAGCCAGTCATGAATACTATAAACAGACATTCCTTTTTTAGCAGATTCGATGGTACTGTGCATCGAGTCCACCTCCATGAAGGAGTGTCCCTTTTCCATAAGTTTATGTTCAATAATTTTTATGTTACAGTAACGTACACAATGTAGAAACAATGCTGCTATATACTGATTCCGGTTCTGTCCGGAGCATGTGTCTGAAAATAAAGATATTTCTGTGATTTCCTCTGGAATTTGTCTTATCCAATTATATAATGCCGTACCGATTTCACAACTTCCCCTTTGGCCATTAAGTTCAGTCCATGCGTAGCTGTGAGCTTTGTTGGGAAGTGCGGCCTCGTATATTGTCAGATTGTACATGCACAACTTTCTGCTGTAGTACATCAACGAAACTTCGATGATGGGATTTGCAACCCGCTCTGTAAATCAAAACTGGCACTTTAAAAGTTTGCATCGGTATTTGCTCCCTCTTTATCAAGTTTTTTAGCATCATAGGTTTCATTTTTTCTTCTTAGGTGCTCTGCATGTTCATTGTCATTATTGTTGTTTAATTTATGGTTTTCACAAACCAAGCACTGATCTTTCTTCGGCTTGAAAAACGATAAGTTGTAACTAGTACAAAATGTTCGGCAATATACGCTTTCAGTAACATACTCCTCGTTCCTCAATTTACAATCCTCTATGTACAGTGAATACATTTTTGCGATTGACAGTTTTGTGTGTAAGTATTCTCTCTTAGTGGATTTCCGACAGTAATGAGACTCTGTTCTCGGATAACTGTCAATATGTGATTTGACTTTTGCAATCAGTACACTTGACGTTTTATTAGCAAGTGGACGTCGGCCACGGTTATCTGGTTTGTCGAAAATTCCAGCGTCGTTCACAGCAGAAAATGCTGCGTCTACTGGTGTACTGGTCCATGACTGATGGACAAAGTCTTTAAATAAAAGCCCTTGCAGGTTTTCACTTTTTTACCATCCTTAAATAAATAGTAGAATCTACTTCTTGTCTTTGGTTTCCGAACCCCTGAACGTGCTCTGTGCATTCTGGGGGACACTTGCTACTACTGTTTTAAAAATATAATCTTTCTGTCTACAATAATCAAGCCTCCAAAATTCGAGACAAATATTTATACGGCTATCCTCGTCGAAGTTCTCTGAACACCGAAACTTACATTTAGAACAATCTATGCCTCGTGGCTTTTTTCCTATTTTCTTAGTTTTCTTTTCAACGTTTGATTTCCAATTTTCTTTATTAGCTTTGGATAATCGTGGTCTCTTCACTACAGAACTGGTAGGCTCTTCATCACTCGTGGAAGAAGAATCTTCACGTACAGAAAAAAAACCATCATCGCTCCTGTTGCTAAGGTCATAATGTGTTGATTCAGCTTCCTGGTCAGTATTTTCGATAATAACTTATTCCTGTACCAAGACGTCGTTTAAGAAAGAAGAATCTCCACATAGAGGAACAACATGTTCATTGAGGTTATGTGTCGTAGCTGCTTCAAAATCTGAAAACAGAAATGGTCCCAAATATTCATTAGTAGAGTTGCACATAAATTAATCAATATTGCTATCACCCTGGAACTTAAAAATTACATAACTTAGTTTAGAGGAAAGTTATAAGTAATAGCTACATACCTTCAAATTGAATAATTATACGATTATTTTCATCTTCCTGGTCAGTATTTTCAATAATATTATTAAAAATAATTACTTCTTACCGTGCCAAGGAGTCATTTATGGGTGAATTATTATTACATTCAGAAAGAAAATCATCATTGCTGCCGCTGATAAGGTTATGCGTTGATCCAGCTTCAAAATCTGAAGATAGAAAGGATCCAAAATATTTATTATTCATTATGTAGTTGAATTACATAAATCAATCTAGCATTAATCAAGTTATAATAGGTACATACGTTCAAATTCAATAACAGATGCAGTTTGGTTGGGCACGTCCACAAAAATATTTCTACTTTCCTGTTCAGCATTATCAATTACTTCTTCGTCTGGAGAAACCTGACCTGTAAATTTTAAATTTAAATAAACTCAATTATTACTATCGGAGTAATAAGTATAGTCACTCGGATGTAAAGTTGAATAACTTGTTTAAAAATAATCCAAAAATTTTAAATAAAACTTTATACATTTCTACGTTATTGTATAGAATTTCGAATTTTTAAATGTATATGTGTAGAAATAACATAAATTTATAGCAAAAATGAGCTATGATTTGATACATTTTTAAAAACTGTTCACTTTAATGACGTCTACTGTCAATATACATCATGCAAAAAAATTCAAATTTTGGTATAGTATAGTTATAAGCTTAGTTAAGTTAATTCCTACTGTAATTATTTTTAAATATTTATATTTTGTTTATAATAATAAAATAAGTGAACATGTGATATCTTTGTTATTGGTAATCTTATAAGATTCAAATTCAGGTTAGCGATGCCTTATATAATAATAAAAAAGATTTGTTTATAATTTTTATTTAAAAATTATTACTTGAATTTTAATAAAAAAATTTCTGAAATTTATGAATCCAGAGGTATCACTTTTTCAGAAAACAATTATTATAATTCTTATAAGTTTAAAATAAAAATGATTAACAATTCTTTTTTATAATTATATAAGGCATCGGTAACCTGAATTTGAATCTTATAAGATTACCAGTAACAAAGATATTACATGTTCACTTATTTTATTATTATAAACAAAATATAAATATTTAAAAAAAAATACAGTAGCAAATAACTTAACTAAGCTTATAACTATACTATACCAAAATTTGATTATTTTGCATGATGCATATTGACCAGTAGACGTCATTAAAGTTGACAGTTTTTAAAAATGTGTCAAAATCATAACTCATTTTTGCTATAAATTTTTGTTATTTCTACACATATACATTTAACAATTTGAAATTCTATACAATAACGTAGAAATGTGTATACTTTAGTATAAAGTTTTATTTAAATTTTTTTGATTATTTTTAAACAAGTTATTCAACTTTACATCCGAGTGACTATACTAATTACTCCGATAGTAGTGATCATTTTAGTGCACATTCTTTTTTATTAGAATATGAATATCATTAGGTAGTGGTACAATGTACAATAGTTGATTAGAACCGCCATTAACAGAATTAATTAAAAAGAGAGGTAAATATAGCACACTAAAAATAATATTATGGTGTCAAGTTTGTATGTACAGTAATGTTCAGAAATAATGCCCAGACTCCCTACTCCAGTGCTGACGATTTATGAAAAATTCGATATACGTTCGATTGAGTGAGGGTGATGGGAGATAAGTAGCAAAGGAAAGGTATATTGCTTCTATTCCAAGAAAATAGAACCAAATTTAGAAGTATCCTCTTTACCTGAGAGGCAAGAAAATACCTTGACTTAGAATTTTGTCAAGTGTATGAAATCCAAATGAATTTTGAACCAGAGAGTTAAACTGTAACCTACTATGTAAGAAATAAAAATGTTTAGATTTTTGTTTCAGTTTTAATCTGATTTAATTAACAAATCTAATTCAATAAATTATTTTTTCAATACCTGCACCGAAAACGCCACCTTTCGTCCCTATTATTAGGGACGAAAGTGAGGTATTTCTGACCGGTCAGTAATATTCCTCCCTGGGCAGTAAAAGTAGTTTTCCTCCCGCTTTATGCGCGCATCCACTTTATTTTTTCTCCTTAGGGAGGAAAAGTACTTTTTCTCTCGCCTAATGCGGAAATCCACTTTATCTTTTCCTCTCTAGAGAGAAAAAATACTTTTCCCCCCGCTTTATGCAGGATTCCAAAATATATTATTTAGATTATTTTTATTTATTCTCCTTAGGGAGGAAAAGTACTTTTTCTCTCGCCTTATGCGGAAATCCACTTTATCTTTTCCTGTCTAGAGAGAAAAAATACTTTTCCTCCCGCTTTATGCAGGATTCCAAAATATATTATTTAGATTATTTTTGTTTATTTTTAATTATTATTAGAGATATAACTTCTGACGACCATTTTTTGTAATATAATAATATTTATTTATTTGAATATAAGATCTATAAAAATATATCGTTATAATGTAATTAAATTACATTATTCTTAAATATGTTTTATTATTAATTTACCTATTATTGTCTTTGTGTTACAAAGTTTAGAAATAGATACCGGGAGTTTTTTTTATTAGTAAACATAGGGCATGTCATTACCATAGTTACAGTGTTACAGAATGACAGCAATGTATTGGAGCGTCTTTTTTATCAGTAAACATAGGGATAATTATACATACTAAAATAAATATGAAATATAAATTAAAGAAATGATAAATTATTTATTTATATTTTCTACACTTAAGAACTATAATAGGTAGATACCTACATTAAACTATTGAGAATTTTTTAAACGAATTAAATGCTCAAAATTGGAACTATTAACTTCTAAACAATATCCTAAACGGTTATAAAAATAATTTATAGCATTTGCTGGGGAGTAATATTTTTGGAAACAGCACTAATTCGATTTTTTAATTGTTCAACATTCATTCTGTCACCATTGTACACATTATTTTTTAAGTGTCTACCTAGTTCTTAAATTCTCATAAGTTTAATGTATCTACCTAGTTCGTATAAGTGTAGATAACATAAATAAATAATTTATCATTTCTTTAATTTATATTTCATATTTATTTTCGTATGTTAATTATCCCTATGTTTACTGATAAAAAAACGCTCTAATGCATTGCTGTCATTCTGTAACACTGTAACTATGGTAATGACATGCTCTATGTTTA
Source organism: Agonum fuliginosum (assembly GCA_947534325.1). Taxonomy (NCBI): domain Eukaryota; kingdom Metazoa; phylum Arthropoda; class Insecta; order Coleoptera; family Carabidae; genus Agonum; species Agonum fuliginosum. The sequence goes on from OX384037.1 coordinate 27,358,392, forward strand.
CTTATAAAAAAAACTCTCTGTATACGAGTATGTAAATATAAAAAGCATCGTTTAATTATTTTTTTATGATAATTCTTAACGCATAATTTGATGATCTACTAATTTTATTTGAGTTATTTCACTACAATATGTTTTATAAATAAATAGATATGAATTAATGAGTTCTAATTTTAATGCAGAATTTTGACAATACAAGTGATTCAAAAAGAAAGTATCTATCCAAGGTATCATCGAAAGTAGTGAATTCTAATTTACAAAATATTTAAAAATCTGAAGCCTCTGTTTACCGTAGCTAATGTTGTGTTTCCGAGAAAATTGGGAATATAGCTTTCTTTTGCTTTGTATCTTCTGCCTCTGTTCATCAACGACTGCAGACGTATTTCGAATTTTTCATAAATCGTCAGCACTAGAGTAGGGAGTCTGGGCATTATTTCTGAACATTACTGTACATACCTTTATTTTTCTCTTTGCACATCTGCACAAGTAGCTTTCCTCTGGAAATCATTTTGGAGATATGCAACAAAAGAAACCGCACTTATCAACAACTCGAATATTATTGTACGCTACCAACCAATATTATTATTAATAATATTATTTTTTGCACAAACTACCTGGTCAAAACACAAGTCGGCAACGGAATAACAGATCAAAATTATAAAATAAGTAATAGGTTACAAATCTGACAAATCAACAATACCAACTGTCAATTTGTGACGTTACGAAATTTTTCCTGCGTGAGAAATTGACCAAGTCGACATAGTGAGTTTATCCTGTAATGAGGTCAACTAAGTTACTACAAAGAACTGACCATGTTACTTGGGCACTTATTGCAGAATGTGCAGTTTGATTATATACTTAAGCATTTTGAATTATCAATAGCAGCTGGGTATTTTATTGGAGGAATAGACTTGGACACTTTTTCCTGAATAAATGGATGTATAACAAGCATAGACCAAATATGGTATACTATAGACCGGTATCAACAATGTTATTATAGTGGCCGCTATTGCAGCGCCGATCTGTTGATTGGAATTGAATTTATATTTCATGGGTAGCTGGATAATTCAAATGCTAAAACACAACTTTAAGATGTTTGACATAAGTCAATGCGGCTGATCATTTTCACAACTATGACAGTAACAGTACTTGGAAAGTGGAAACGATCAGCCGCATTGACGTATATCAAACATCTTAAAGTTATGTCTTAAAACTAAAACAATGTTTATGTTAAGAGGTCAAAATCTAGCTTAAATATTATATTTTAATGTGTATTTAATATTAAAATTCATGTTCAATATATTTTACATTTTAATGTATGTAATTTATTATCATCTACAGTATTGTTATGATACAGTTTTTCGTGTGACAGTTCGCATAAATAATCCAATTTGATAATGTTATTTTAGCCGTTTAAAATTCGTAGAAGAGGAACAATCGCTGTGCTATTTAGTCAGAGTGTTGTTCTCTGTATTATTATTGTAAAATTCCTTTGGCGGCTGTAGTAGGCGGGCCTTCCAATCACTGACAGAGAAAGAAAACTGTGCAGCATGTGTTAAAAGGAAACAGTATGAAAAGAATTTGTCGTAACCGTAGAAGTAGAGGGGGAATAACAAACGGTTGTCCGAACTTACAACATACACACACCAAATCTGAATTCACTCAGCCTCAGCCACCGCCAATGCTCTTAAAAGTGTAAGAGGCACGGTGTGGTGTCAAAATTGATATTTTTGACGTAAGAAACCAATGACTCTTGCTACATGTTTTCTATAACAATTACAAATGTATTGTTGTATTTATATACGCAATAATATAACTAAATTTACCTGACAGCAGCAAGATGCCGCGTATCTTCTATTTCTTTATTTTGTAGTTGTCGACGACTCTTTAGAAATGCCGGTGTCTTCACGTCAGCACACAGCACCATACATTATTTTAACAATTTCCTTAAAAATAAAAAGTTATTATTGAAGAAAGGAAACATTAGATATGGTTTTACGAGTATGTACCTATAGCTGAATTAAAAAGCCACTATCGGCTAAAATCAAATCACCAGGTAATAAATTGTCCAGAATACCTCAATCTTCGGTCAATTTTTTATCTCCAATTCTTCCTCCATATCCTCTGAATATAAATGATATTGACCCGTTGGGAGTGATGCCCAGCAATAATTTCATTGTATTATCGTGATTACAATTTGACCAAGTCGATGCCTGTGCATGTAAATTTGTTCCTTTTTCTATTTTCACTTCAAAACAATCAACAATTACTGTAACTTTAGAATTAAAATGTTCTTTGAAACAAGTAGGCATACTATTAATTAACTCATCCCTCTCTGGCCATATTATGAAATCTTTGAGGCATAAATACATTACGTGCAAAGTTCTTTAAAAAATTATTGATGCAGTTATCTCATGTACATCGAAATGATAATAATAATAATAAATTTATTTAAACTGCACAGTTACAGACAATGGTCCAATTACAAATGTACAGTACATAGTAAATAACAATAATGAAAAATTAATATTTACATAGTTAAACATTTCTTAATTTCTATTTTATTAGTGTGGAATAGGTCAATATTATAAGTATTGGTATAAATATTTACATTTCTTAGTATGCTGTATAAGGGCGACATAGAATACTTAACAATAAAAGTTGAATTATTGCGTATACGTAAACGTATATCAGGCACATTTAAAGGTAATACAGAAAGAATATGGGGAACATCTAGATTACCAATTAATACATTATATATAAACATTATATCTAAGTATTTCCTACGTTGGTCCAGTGATACTATATTAAAAAGATCAAGTTGATTTTGATAGGATATCATAAAGGTTGAAGTTTGGAATTTTTTAAAATAGATGCTGCGCAAAAATTTTTTCTGTACTTTTTCGATCATGTCAATGTGGTTGTTTGTAGTGGGATTCCAGATCATACAGGCATATTCTAGTTTACATCTAACAAGACTGTTAAAGAGTAATATTAGAGTGTCTATATCAAATAAATTACCATATCGAATTAGAAAGCTGAGAATTCTGTAAGAGCTTCGTACAGTATTTTCGGTATGTTTTACAAACTTTAAATTACATGTATAGATTAATCCTAGGTCAGAGAATTGTGTAACTTTTTCTAGTGAGGTAGTGTTTACAGAATATTGAGTCTTGATGGTATGTTTGCTTTTGGTGTAAGACATAGATTTGCATTTTGATTCATTAAGACTTAAGCTATTATTTTCGCAATAGATCTGTAAGGCGTTTATATCGTCCTGCAGTTCCTGTGTATCAGATTCTGATGTTATAGTATGGTACATTTTGAGGTCATCTGCATAAAGTAGATATTTTGAGTTTTTAATGTGATATGATACATCATTTATAAACATTAGGAAAAGAAGAGGCCCTAGTATTGAGCCCTGTGGCACACCAGATGTAGAAACAAATTCCTGGGATATAGTGTTATCAAATTTAACTACTAACTTTCTATTATTTAAATAGGATTCAAGAAAGGTTATTAAGTCAGAGTCCAAACAATAAGTGTACAGCTTTGCTACTAGGACTGAATGGTTAACCCTATCAAAGGCTTTCGCTAAATCTGTATACACAACATCAGTTTGCAGCCCTGCATCTAGATTTGTAGCAACGTCGTTAGTAAAAATCATTTGGTTTGTTACAGTTGATTTTCTATTAATAAAACCATGCTGTTCAGGGATAATGACTGGTCTTACATGATACCAAAAAAATCTAAATGAGACATTCAATCGAAGCCTCATTAATGTCAACAAAATTTGTTTAAATGGCGACAAGCTTTCCAATTTTGACAAATAAGGCAAAAATAATCCTTGTTACCATCGACAACGTCCTGTACGCAGGCAGACCAGTAAAAAATTAGTTTTTTTGTCGTCACCGGCGTAACAATCGGCTGTTGTGTTGAGGCTTTCCATTTTTTTTAAAATTTGGCAATGGTTAGTTTTGCTTCTTCTAGCTCTTGCAGCAAAACAATATGAGCATTTTCTGTTTGGGTACTGGTTGTTGCTGCCACATTTATTTGCTGTTCTACGTCATCAGTGTCTTCGATTATAGTATCAACTCCTGTTAATTCTGTAGGAGTTTCAATCGAAGCAGCATTATCACAACTAGTAGTAACCGTAGTCGCTTTGCTGTGACAAAAGCTCTAAAATATTTAATTATATAAATAAATTATGCAATAAGTTCATGCCGAGTTACATTATTCAAGCTGCATCTAATTTTTCCTAAACGCATTAATTTCTTAAGCTACTATATTACTCTGGCACCATTTAACTTACTTATATTCATCATTGAATATGTACTATTTTACCCAGTTTTGACTATGGTAGCAGCATGTACAGTAATGTTCAGAAATAATGCCCAGACTCCCTACTCCAGTGCTGACGATTTATGAAAAATTCGAAATACGTCTGCAGGCGTTGATGAACAGAGGCAGAAGATACAAAGCAAAAGATAGCTATATTCCCAATTTTCTCGGAAAAACAGCATTAGCTACGGTAAACAGAGGCTTCAGATTTTGAAATATTTTGTAAATTAAGATTCACTACTTTCGATGATACCTCGGATAGATACTTTCTTATTGAATCACTTAGTGCGTTCGGTAATGCAAATATTTTTACTCTATCTGCTCTTTTGCGTTCTTTAATTGCAAAGAGCGTAAAAGGTACAGAGACAGACCGGAAATAGTAACGTTCGGTAATAGCAGAGCGGAGTGTTTGGAGTTCACTCTCAATGCACCAGCGTAAGAGGTGGTGCTCGCGGAGTGAATGCTACAAAACGCGCCAAATTTTAAACGTACGTAAACCTGACAGGTTTGTTTGCTAAATACCACAATGTTATCATTACTTGTTTGTCTATTTGTAATTCATGCCGTCCTTTTGCATTAAACAGAGTAACAGTATGTAGTTTTGTCAACAATACTTCAAGTGATCAAATTGATTAATGGATTAAGCGGCAAGATGAAAGGGCATGGGATATTAAGAAATACTCATATACTTCAAATGTTGTTGGCAGTATTCTAAAGTGGGATTTAAATTATTGCTTATTTGTAAATCGAGGAACAGCTTCTTCTGCATAATTTTCAACTTTTTCTAATAATACACCATTTTCATCATCATCATCGTCAAAAATTAAATCATAACCAATTTGAATCGCATGAATTAATAAATTGTTCATATTTGTATCTTCCAACCGTTCTAACGCCATTAATTTTAAAATTTTAGATACATTTGACAGTTGAATCGTTCTTTAATTCACGGAGTAAATGGAGTGATTTGACATCACGTGACTTAGCTCCAAGCTCTGTACGCTCTGCGCTAGAGCTGCATTAACGAACGCACTAACTAGTATTGTCAAAATTCTGCATTAAAATTAAAACTCATTAATTCATATCTATTTATTTATAAAACATATTGTAGTAAAGTAACTCAAATTAAATTATGCGTTAAGAATTATCATAAAAAAATAATTAAACGATGCTTTTTATATTTACATATATCTATTTCTAAACTTTGTAATACAAAGACAATAATAGGTAAATTAATAATAAAACATATTTAAGAATAATGTAATTTAATTACATTATAACGATATATTTTTATAGATCTTATATTCAAATAAATAAATAAATATTACAAAAAATGGTCGTCGCAGAAGTAAAAAAACAAAAAGTACCATATGCAAAGAAATATCACAGTTATGATCGTCGAATAAACAAAAAAGAACTTTAAATAAGATAAATGTAAAAAAATATATATAAACAAAGGTGTGTCAACAAAAAATCACAAAAAATGGTCGTTACAGTTTAACTCTCTGGTTCAAAATTCATTTCGAATAAAAATGATTAACTATTCGTTATTAAAATTTAAAAGCGGAAAATTATGGAGTAAAGAAGAAGATTCTCTGCATTCGATGTAGTTTATCTTTTTTTTGGCGCCATAAGGTTGCAGAATATTCGCTAAATATTCGGTTATTCGACAGACAAGCACACATTATATTCGTTATTCGGCACATTTCCGCATAAGGCGAGAGAAAAAGTACTTTTCCTCCCTAAGGAGAAAAAATAAAGTGGATACCCGCATAAAGCGGGAGGAAAACTACTTTTACTGCCCAGGGAGGAATAATACTGACCGGTCAGAAATACCTCACTTTCGTCCCTAATAATAGGGACGAAAGGTGGCGTTTTCGATGCAGGTATTGAAAAAATAATTTATTGAATTAGATTTGTTAATTAAATCAGATTAAAACTGAAACAAAAATCTAAACATTTTTATTTCTTATATTGTAGGTTACAGTTTAACTCTCTGGTTCAAAATTCATTTGGATTTCATACACTTGACGAAATTCTAAGTCAAGGTATTTTCTTGCCTCTCAGGTAAAGAGGATACTTCTTCTAAATTTGGTTCTATTTTCTTGGAATAGAAGCAATATACCTTTCCTTTGCTACTTATCTCTCATCACCCTCACTCAATCGAACGTATATAGAATTTTTCATAAACTGTCGGCTCTGGAGTGGGGCTTCTGGGCATTATTTCTGAACATTACTGTACCTGAATAGTATTTAAAAATACTGATGTTTTCAAGATTAAAATATATGATAACAAATATGCGTTAGTAATGATGATGTGATATGATATGTAAGTGAAAAAATATAAAAAACACTCTGTTTGGGTATCTCGATCCTAAAATAAAAATATACAAACAAGAATATCGCGATTTTTGGCTTGCTCGTATCTTGCTCGCTTCGCAGCCAGGTTGCTAGCTGTTCCATATCCCATTTTAAAATTTAGGACATAATCGGGATTAGTCGAGTTACCAGAAGGATATCCTAATTTGCAATAAATATGTTCATATTTATGAAATCAAAGTTATTTATATCAAATAAGAAATGCACACCAGAAATTAATTGATCTGAACAGATCCTGGCATTTCGGATTTTTTCCTCCGGGAAATCCTTTCGATGAAGAGCAGCAATCCACAATTCTCTCTGCTTTACTCCATCTGGTAGATCTCTTCCTCGTCGATCTTTTACACCAGGAAAAGAGATATTTTTTATTTATATCCCTATTGCTTCTGTTGGCACAACTAACCACAGCACAGAAACGTGGCATGCTGAAAAATTATATAAAATATTTATCAAAATCCTATAATATTCATATATTTATGAATTAAATAAATTTCATATTGTTTTAAATAATTTTCAAAAACTATTTAAGATGTTAGGTTATTTTACCACTTTTATGAAAATACATGTTTTACTTGCATTTAATTAAACGTTCCCTTTAATATTTAGTAAAGTTGTATATGAAATACCCGACATAATAAGTAAAATATTTCAGATTCTAAAAATCAACTAACCAAAAAAATGGGTTACTAAAATTCATTTCATTTAAATTATATTACCTAAACATTCATTTATTTGATACAAATACATAATATATTCACTTACCTTACTTACATGAATTATAACATGTATGAAAATGACAGCAAACACACGATAAATAAAAATATATTAAACAATCTAAGAATCTCCGATAAGGCTCAATGCTAATATGAAGCGACGTTGTCCACAATCAGATTCCCGCCACGTAGGCCACGCCTCTTGCTAGTGCTCTATTATAACTAAAACAACGTTTGAAAAATGAAGTTCAGTGCGAGGGAGTATGCAATGTAAGATTGATCGCGTAAAGTTCTAGCATGCATATTGGACCTATACAGGTTGGTGGAGATGAAATACGAACATAGGGATTAACAATCGAACTTTCATGCCAAGTATCTTGATATATTTTGTAGTAGTGTCACAAAACGAAGTAATGTGAATTTGTCTGACAAAAAGAGTAATGAATAACAGAAAAAATAATAAAATCTAAAAGTGCATGTTGAATAGTATAGTAAAAGTAATTATTATGAAAATAAAGCAGGAACATATTTATTTTAATTGTTAAATAAATTATAAAGCTAGAATTTACAATAAATATTCAAACAAATTTCCTCCCTCTGCCAAACAGTAGCCTAAATGATTGTAAGATCCAGTTCTAACATTATTTACCATTTGTGGCGTAATTGTTGCAAATGCCATCTAAAATTTGAGGTTCATCCAGGGTTGTCGCTCTTTCTTCTTGACAACTATAAATTTTAGATTTAATATAACAACACAAGAAAAAATCTTGGGTAGCTAAGTCCGCAGACCTATCTGGCCAAGGAATTATTCCACGGGTAAATAAAAATTTCAATAATATGACAGCTACTTTGACATTGGCAGTATTCCAAGATGTCTTGCATGATAAATCAATTGTCATTATATTTCCCTATGTTCGCATTTCACCTCCACCAACCTGTATATTACTTTGGCCGCCAGGTAAGAAGGTACTATAGAAATTAATATTCGGTGAATACAACATGCTAAGTGATGCACTCTGCGATTTTGCATATTTAGTCAGCCCATATATTGTAATCGACCAGATATAGAATAATATATGCGCAAACCATAATAAACCGCACACAACAATTTTGTACTTTCTGTATTCGACGAACGTCTACTGAACTTAAGGAGGTTCGATACCAATTATCTATCTAGGGGATCTTGATGCATTTCTATTGTATTTTTGCAAGATTACAACTCCTACACACTAAAATTTTACTTATTAAATATATTATAAATTCATTTAGTTTTAAGAATTGATATATTTTTATCGTAATTGTTTATTAATTATTACTAGCTTCCTGCACGAGTATTATATGGGTGTATTAGTGAGTTGTCAAGATATAAACAGAAAATGGACAGGAATAATGTTAAAAAAAGAAAATATTGGAAAGGGAAAATAGTTTCAGATTCCGTTTATGATAAACGGTTCAAACAATCTGAAAATGGTAAAAAAAAACAATTATATATGCCAGGCATTGAAGAGGTTAGGACAGATAACAGTGACGGAATCCAGTTTTCCCATAAAAGAATGTAGAATATTTAACGTCGAGTATATTGCAAAATTGGAAATACAGAAAGGACTAGCCACAAAATTACAAATAAAATGTGAAGAATGCTTATTAATTAACGATGTCCTAACTAACATAACATGACATAAATTTACAAGCAGCATTAGGTAAGTAAAATTTCATTAAAAATATTGTACATTTTGTTTTTATAAATATTTTATTGTTTTAGCATGTTTACACGCAGGCCTGAGCCATAGTCACATTAATAAATTTTTAAATGTCATGGATGTTCCGGCATTGTCATCTGTAACGTACAAGAAACATGAAAGAGAAATGGGAAAAACTGTTGAATATGTTGCTAAAGACAGTTGTGTGAAAGCTGCAAAAAAAGAACGAAGTTTAACAATCGAAAAAGCATTAGATTTATAAAAAATATTGTAAGTATGAAACATGTGTGTTAGGACTTCGATATACATTCTGCATATTTAATTATAAATATTTGATTTATTGTATAATATTAAATTGTATACAGGATGTCCTATGAAACTGTTTAAGCATGGAGATCTCGAAAACCATAAGAGATACGAAGTTGTTTAAATTTGACAAAAGTTGCTCCTTTAGGGGGCCAATTTAGAAATGTTTTTGTTTTCCCACAAAAATGCATAGGTGAGTAGATATACGCAAAAATGTTAAATTTGACAATTTCGTTTTTCGCCTATAACTCTTTTATTTGAATTAGTACGTTTCTAATTTGCTCGTTCTATAGGCAGTTTTTAACGAGAAATTCACAGCAGTCCTCAAATTTTTTTATCTCCTACAGATTTCGAGAAATTCAAACCAAATTCAAATTTCCATATGGAGCTCACAGTTGGCTATGACCTGTCTTAATTGAGATTTTTTCTCTATTTTCAACGATATAAAACACGAGTACATTAAAATTAAAATAAAAGTAGAAATTAAATAATCTTTATTTTTAACTGTTTTTATTCAAAGAGACCACGAATACAATACCAACCAATACCAACCAACAAGAGGAAATTATCTTATAGATTACCAATACCAACCAACAAGAGAAAATAATCTTATAGATAACATTTTTACAAATATTACCTCAAAAAATGTTATGGTGGACCTTAATTTCATATCTGACCATAGCGCTATATTTTATGAATCTGAAACTAATGTAACCACACATAACAAGGTTAGTATTAAACGTAGATGCTTCAATGAAACAAATATTTAAAAAATTTCAACCATGCTAGAAACTGAATTTTGGCACTCTGTGTATTCTGAAACTGATCTTGATCTCGCATTTGATAAATTTCATTGCATATTTCTACAGTTTTTCAACACTAGCTTTCCATATCAAATTTCTAATCGAAAAAAAGTTAAAAGCTGGGTAAACCATGAAATTAGAAGTTCTAGTAGATTTAAAATCTCTTTTTATCTTAAAAATGAATAATAACCAACTAACACCCTTATATTCATATATGAAAAAGAAACATGACAAACTTGTTAACAATACTAGAAGTAACTTCATTCAATCACAAATAATTGAATCAAGTAATCCTTCTAAAAGTTTATGGTCTTTTGTACACCAAAAACAATGCAATACTAAAGATGTTGATAATATACAGATAACATTTAACAATGAAACTGTTGAATATCCTGTCGATATTGTTAATAATCATTTTAAATAGGCTCCATTAATCACCCTCAAGTTAATACCTAATAAGGATAACATTACTTGAAATAATGTCTTAAAGCACATTCCGAACAGCTTTTTAATTTAATTTAATTTAATGAGACAAATTTATATCAATTAAAATTAAAACACAAATACTCGGCCGGCCCTGACGAGATGCCCAGTTTTATAGTACGACGAATTTTACACCTCATTATTGAACCACTCACGTTTTTAATAAATTTATTTTTTAAAACCGGTTCATTTCCTGATAGCCTCAAGATTAGTAAAATCACTGCTATTTATAAAAAGGGTGACAAACACAATATAAACAATTAAAGACCAGTTACTCAGACCTCAATATTTTCTAGATAGACTAGAATCGTTTATCAGTAAATACAATATTCTTAATAAAAATCAGTTTGGCTTCAGGCGTAATCTTTCAACTGCAGATACTATCACTGCCGTATGATAAAATTGCCTCTCAAATTGATAATAAACAAGCTGTTGTTGGGATATTTTGTGACATATCTAAAGCCTTTGATTGCTTAGATCATGAAAGGCTATTAGATAAGTTAAACTCATACGGTATTAGAGGTACGCCACTCGATTGGTCGCACAGCTTCGTAAGTAACAGGACCCAATTTGTTTCTTTAAAATTAAAAAACAATTCTTATCATAATGTTCAGTCAGATACTCTACAAACCAACATCGGTGCGCCGCAAGGAACTATTCTTTCGCCAATTCTGTTTATTCTATACGTAAACGACATACAATATGCGGATGACACTTCGATGGTAGTCACCGGTAATAATGTAATTGATGTGAAACAAAAATGTGAGATTAGCATGGAGTTACTTACACAGTGGTTTAATGATAATAAACTTTATCTCAATGGGTCTAAAACCTCGTTTATTCATTTTCGTAACTACCAAAACATAAATGTTTTAAATTTAGACATCTATGTAAATGCAAAAATGACACAAAACGGTTTTTTTGGGAATCACAATTGATGAATTCTCTATATGGCGTCCTCATTGTGAAACACTCATTACCTCTGTGAATCGCTCTACGTTTCTTCAAAAATTACCTAAACGTATCACAACTACGTATGATATACTTCGCTTTAATTGAATCTCGGTTAAGGTACGGAATTTGTATCTGGAGCACCTCTTCATGGGCAACTCCAGGTTTTTGTTGCTCAAAAGCGCGCAGTGAGATGTATTTATGGAGTTAACATTCAACATTCTTGCAAACAATTATTCAAACAATTGGAAATACTCACTTTACCTTGCCTATATATTTTGGAAATATGCAAATTTATTTATAAAAACAAACATAACTTTGCTACTAACAAAAACTGTCATTCATTTAATACGAGACCACAGGATCAGTTTAGAATTCCATGTGCCAGAACTAATATAGCGACTAAAAATCCAAATGTTTTTGGCTTGAAAATTTTTAATGCCTTACCTAAGGAAATTTCGAATATCCCCAAATACAATTTATTTAAATATCATTTAAAAGTCTATTTAATAGATAAATGCTGGTACAATATTGATGAAATTTTCTTATAAAACTAACTCATTCTATCTCTTTGAAGAACTTCGCTGGTATTAGGTGGGATCCACAGCGCAAACTAATTTTAATTTTTATGTTATTTTATATAACTTTTCTGTGTACCTATTATTAGTCCAGTCATTAGAGACTTTTTGCATGCAAAAGGTTGAGGAGTTTTGAAACTTGGTAGGATTGTAGACTAGGTGGCCCTAAGTTTGCGACCTCGAGCGACCACCGCCATCTTGGAAAAATGGCGCCCAAAAACACAATTTTGTTTTATTTCTTAAAAAAATTATGTTGAAACCAGGGTCCGAAAAATGTTGATAATAATAATGTTGATAAAAAATGTCTCTGGAATCGAAGCTAGAAATCAAAAGTCGATATTTTTTACCTGCAAAAATTAATTATAACCGTTTACGAGACAAACGTGAAAAATTCAAGAAATGGATATGCAACTCGCAATACACATCCCCTGTAGGACTCCAGGGGTTACTAGAATTTCGGTTCGGTAGAGAATGATCTAAAGAACACATATTATGCTAAACGGTATGCTTTAATCATAAAATGCAAAGTACCCCCATCTTTTTTGATCTTAGCGTCCGATCTAGTAGTCTTAATCATTAGGGGTGGTGTGATAACGATTTGACAAAATCGTGAGTTTTCATTACTTAATTGCATGAAACAACTTTAGGTACACTAATTGGCATATAATTGGAAAAAATTGCATGCAAATGCTGCTTTTCTGCGATTTTTAAAAATTCAGTCTATTATTCGGCCCTGCAACTCCTAAAGTATTAGCCTGACAAAAGAGTATACCAACAATTTTGTAGCAAATTTAGTTCTCTACAACTTTTGTATAGAAACTTTTTCTCTAAAACCTACAGGGACGGAGCTATATACCAAAAACTGATTTTGGGCGCCATTTTTCCAAGATGGCGGCAGAAGCGGCGGTCGCTCGAGATCGCAAACTTAGGGTCATACTTTGGGCCACCTAGTCTACAATCCTACCAAGTTTCAAAACTCCTCAACCTTTTGCACGAAAACACCTTTTTTATGTCTCTAACGACTGAACTATATGTCATATAAATTATTTATCTGTAACTGACGCTATCCATATGCATTACCTATGTATCACAGGATCAAATAATAAATACAATACAATACTTATTATACATCGTTATGTTAACTCCACGGATAAAACGAAAAAAATTTTTTTTTAATTTTTAAGGGATTTTGTATGAATATTAAAGAATACTAATATGAAACATTTGACGTAATTATTCGCTTTTATAAATTACGATTTTTTTAAATTTTTACATTTAGACCTGACGATAGGAGAAGTGGATATTTTCCTCCTGGGAAAGATCCGTGTAACGTGAAGGATGATAATGTTGTACGAATTATGGGTTCATTGGACATGGGTTATAAGTGGACGAGCAAACGGCTACACTTATGACAGCGCTAATGGTTATTCTGCAATGATTGGGTCACAGTCTGGATTAATTATTAGCTACGATACTACAAATAGGATTTGTCGTTTATGTGATTAGGGACATCCTAAGGATGACCATGATTGCCGTTTGAATTTTTATGGCAGCGCAAAAGCTATGGAAGCTCATTCTGCAGTCAAACTAGTAACGGACAACCCAATATTACTAACTATTTATTTATTTATTTTTTAATTATTTTTGACGAAGAGATCCATGTTATGAACTGTTTTCAGTTATTGTAATGCTTTTAATGTGTAGGTACCATAGTTTTTAAAATTAATCACGTAAGTTTTATTACATGTTCAGTTTCTGTGATTATTATTTATTATATTGTTAGAAATAAATTAGTGCCTAGCAATAATTAATTATTGTTTATAATGATGTGGATTACATAATGTTATTTATGAAAATTATATTTTTATTTACTGTCGATGTGTTTTTAAAAACTTTATTATTACAATAATGAAGAAGTTGTAAGCATGAGCTACAGATTCAGACTGGTTTGATTAAAATATTACAATACACAAGTAAACTAACACTAAGTATCTTATCTAATAAAGGGTGTCGTGTGGCACTGTGAGAAGGTGCTGATTCATTGGAATCTGCGGGATGGTGGCGATGTAACTCCTCCCTCCTCAGAATGAAGTTCCCCCCGGAAGACGCTGTTCTTGAAGTTCAATTACTTGATTTTCCGATTGTTGCGGATTGCATCTTGATTGTTGCGGATTGAGTTTTGATTTTAGGCGGATCCACAATAAATAACTTGTTATGATGATAATGCCACAGTATAATATTATTGTCCAAGTATTAGGGGTGTTGTTTGATTTTAAGATTTCTTTTAAGAATGTTGGCGGATGAATTGGTACATCTTCAAGTTTTATCGTTTTTAGTTTGATGGTTATATTTGAGATTTTATTTTTTGTTAAATTAAAGTTCAGTTTGGGTAATATTAAGGGACTTCCAGATGTTTTGTCCAGATAAGTTAATGTTTTATGTTTGAATGAAATCACACATTTGTTTCCTTTAATTAGGTATACACCAACTAGTGTTTCAATTTTTGAGCTGTCCGGGCATTGAACTGTAATTTTCTCTTCTTGTGGAAATATTCCCAGATATTGGTTTATTTCAGGAATTATTTCGATGTGACTCTTTGTGATTTCCAGCTTCGTGAAGTGGCATAGACTCGAATTTTGTTTTAAAAGGACTTCTTCTTCACAGGACGGGTTGTAATGAGTGTTGAATTCGTTCGGGCACTGGTAGACTTTACTTTTAATGCACATACCACGTAGAGGCTTGATTTCATTATCATTTGATTTTAGGACATAACTGACATCGGGAATAACAGTAACAAATTCTGACCCATATCTAGTAGGGAGTGGGTGTAGATAAAATAGGTCAAAGTTCTTTTCAAAGTTAATTGGAATTGAAATAAAATAAATTATTTGATTGGGTTCGATTTTACAATTTACTTGCAATAATGATTCGAAATTTAGAATATTTTCTAGTTTAGGTTCAAATGGCAATTGTCCATTATAATAATTTGATATTTTGTATAGTTCTGGTAACAACTGTTCAGGATTAATAATAGACGGATGTAATGTTCTCATTTTACAAAAAGTTATAGAATTTTCAATATCTTGAACTATGTTCAAAATTGTACTATAAAGTATTGCTAATTGATTATATAAATCTTTTACAAACAATATTTCATTTAGACCAAGATTAAGGTTTAATAGTTTATTTAAATGTTCGATTTTTGATTTTAAAACAGACTCATTATGCTTAATGTTTTGAATTGTTTCATTAAAATTTCGGATAAGTTTGTTGTTAACAGAATATGCCAGTTTTAATTGATTTGCAAGATGATGTTGGTTTTCTTCTAAATGTTCTAGAATTAAGTTATATCTTTTGCCATCTTCTGCGTCCAAATTTCCTGTTATTTGTTTAAATATTGAACCTAGGCCGTCGATGAGGCCGCGTTTACCTCTTGCTTTAGAATAGAGTGTTATTCGGTTTAATTTTTCGATTATATTCCCACGTACGTAGTCCAAAATTTTGTCATTATTTTCAAATTCAGCTGTATATTTTATTTTGTTGGCGGTATTCGATTTCAATAAATTATATTGATTATTTAGGTTATTAAATTCTTCAAGAAGTGGGTTTAAATCGTAGTAATGAACGAATGTGTGTTTTAATTTTTCTAATTTTGCTGGTCCCAAATTAATTGGCAGGATGCCTCGATTTTCTGTTATATTTGTTATTTCGGATCCGTAGCAGATCCCGAACAACCTGAAAGATTATTAAATTTGTAAGTTTTCTTCTTGGGTCTTTTTATATTAGAAAGGTGAATGTTTTCCGCGGTATTTCCATGCCTAGCATTAATTTTTGCAGTTTTTAAGTTTCGGTTAATTTTATAAATTTTTTCCGCTTTATATTTGTTGCGTGTTTTTGTTGCTTTTGACGGTTTTTTATATAGACTTGTTCTGGAATTTCAGGTAATTCATCTCGACTTTCATTACGTTTGTTTATAATTTTTTCTTTGTTCTGTTGTATATTTTCGTTTAAATTTTGATATAACAATTTCATTTTATCTTTGTGGTTTGAAATATAATTGTTTATTAGCTGCCTATTTATTTCGATATTAAATGGAGAATTTGTATCTAGATGACCGTTTATTATTTCGAAAGGTTTCAATTTGGTTACGGAATGTATTGTATTGTTGTAGGCTAACAATGCGTAATTTACTTTTGTTTCTATTACTTCGTTTCTGTATTCTTCCTGATTGTTAAATAGTCTAATATGTTCAATTAATGTTGAGTGAAATCTTTCAACAATTCCGTTGGATTCGGGATGTTGAGAACTTATAAAATGAATTTTTACTTTATGTAATTCTAATAGCTCTTTAACTAGGGAGTTTTTAAATTCTAAACCGTTGTCTGAAATGATTGTGTCTGGAATACCGTGGTGGGTAAAGAATTTTATTAGGTTGTTTACAATTTCTATACCTTGGGCTGAATTTAGTTTATATGCTTGTGCATATTTCGAGAATGAATCTACGATTGTAAAGAATTTTGTGTTTTCTAATGTTATGCTATCTACGTGTATAATTTCGAATGGTTTAGTAGCTGTCGGGGTGATATTAAATTTGAGGTTTAATGGTCTTCTATCGTATTTTGTTATTTGGCAGATGTGGCAATTATTAATAAAAGTTTGAATTGATTTCTTTTGGTTTGGCCAATAATATATTTGTTTAATACGTGCAAGTGTGTCATCAATTCCGCGGTGGTTGGTTTTGCCCTCATGATAATTTTGTATATGTTGAATTATTTCGTTTTCACCATGAACGTCAATTAACTTTTTGGTACATTTGATAAATTTAATACTGGAGTTTATAAAATATTTTTGAAGAACACTGCTAAATTTTTCATATAGCTCGCTTTCAAAATAAAGGTAATATTTAACATTGGGAACAATGAATTCTTTAATGAATTTTATCATTTCTGGTTCCGAATTTAGTTTAGAAAATTGTACTAATATTCGCTGTTTATTTTCAAAAAATTTTAAAATTTTTGGATTGCTAGGGCTGTGTTCGACCTCGGATATTATAATCTGATTTTTACCGAAATTTACTGGGCATTCTACGATTGGAATTCCTGCAACTGGATGTTCTGCACTACTATGTACTGTTACGTCACTATCGGTATCGTCTTGTGTTTGTGCTATGTCAGCGTTAGCATCTATTGTCTTATCGTCAACTTCGACTATTAGTGATTCGCTATCGTCTTGGTTATTATTGTTTCCGAATTCTTTAATAAAATTTTTCATATATTTAAAGCAATCATTTTCCGTTATTTCATTTGTTTCGTTAGCGTTAATTTCAAGATTTTGGATTTCATTTTCAGGAAGTTTAAAAACAGTGATTGTTATGCCAGTATTTTGGAAAATGAATTGAATTATAGATTTTACTTGTGTCCATTGGAGTAGGTCTAATCCACAGCCAATTTTTGGAATATTCAGAAATTTTATATTATTTTTTAAACAGAATAATTTTAGATTTAAAAATGAATAAAATATGTCTTGATAATCTGGTAGATCGGAGTATTTGTTTTTGTTGATTAGGTAAATGATGAATTTATGTTTATCTTTCAAGTAGACCAAATTATGTAACTGCGGGTTCTGTTTCTTTAATTTGTCTACATTTTGAAATTTTTCTTTGAATTGTTTTGCTATACCACGTGACATGAATAGATCTTTACTGACTCCATGTGCTAGGCTTTCAGAAGGAGGTGCATCAAAAAGATCGCCTTCTACTTCAAGTAATTTATAGTCGTTATCTGAAATAAGGTGTTTATTATTTAAATAGTTTTGATATTGTGCCAAAGGTGATTCGTCTTCTGGAATTTTGATTGAATTTTGGGTCGAATTTTCAATGTTATGTGGAATTCGACTTAATGCGTCCGCATTTGTATTAGATTTACCCTTTTTATATACTATTTCGTAGTCGTACTCCTCTAGCTTTAATCGCCATCTAATTAGTTTTTGACTGCACTCTTTTAAGGAGAATAGCCATTGTAAAGGTTTATGGTCTGTGTAAATTTTGAATTTGCGTCCAAATAGGTATGGTCTGAAATACTTAGTTGCCCATATGATCGCTAAAAGTTCCTTTTCGATTGTGGCATAGTTTAGTTCAGTATCATTCAGTGTTCTGCTGGCGTAAGCAACGGGAAGGTCATTACCTGGGCTGCCCTGCGATAGCACTGCTCCCAAGGCACAGTTACTAGCGTCACATGTTAGGTTGAATGGTCTAGTAAAGTCTGGATATTGTAGTAATTAGTTAAAAGGGTTTTGCACGTTTCAAAGCATTTTACATATTCGGGATTATTAATGTCAATAACTGCATTCTTTTTTAAACATTTTGTTAGAGGTTTTGTTATTTTACCTAAATCTTTTATAAATTTTCTGTAATAACTCAAAAGTCCGAGAAATCCTTTAATTTGTTTCGTCGTTTTTGGAATAGGATAATTTTGAATGGCAATGATTTTATCGGGGTTTGGTTTTACACCTTCTGGAGTAACAATGTGTCCTAAATATGCAACTTCCTTTTTTAAGAATTCAGATTTGTCAAGTTGAATTTTGAAATTTGATTGTCTTAAACGGTCAAATACTAATGACAAATTATCTATGTGTTCTTGTAAGCTTGTGCTGAATATAATAATGTCATCGAGATAAACGAGACATTTTTTGTTAGTTAACCCTCTTAATATATTGTCCATGACTCGTTGAAATGTGGATGGAGCATTTTTTAATCCGAAGGGCATACGAAGGAATTCGTAATGTCCATCTTCAGTGTTAAAAGCTGTCTTTTGTATGTCGTTGTTTTCCATTTCAATTTGATGGAAACCCGATGCTAGGTCTAATGTTGTAAAATACTGACAACGTCCGAGTTTGTCAAGTAGGTCGGTAATGTTCGGCAGTGGGTATTTGTCGTCAATTGTTTTGTCATTTAGTTTTCTATAGTCGACTACTATACGCCATTTTCTTTTGCCGGATGCGTCAAGTTTTTTCGGGACAATCCAAATTGGGGAAGACCACGGTGAATTTGATGGTCTAATTATGTTTTGATCTAGCATTTTCTTAATTTGAGAACGAACTTCTTCTTTATGAATTTCCGGATATCTGTACGTTTTTGTATAGATGGGAAGTTCATCTGTTGTTTTGATTGAATGTTTGATTTGATTTGTGAATGTTAATTCATTATTTTCTAAATGAAATATGTCCGAAAAATCGTTTATTAATTTTGTTATAGTCGATTTTTCCTCGTTGTTCATGTGATCTGTGCGAATCTGTGAAATGTCGAATTTTGTTTTTTCGAATTGAATAAAATTAAAATTTGGATTGGTATAGTTAAGATCTGAACTTGAATATGTATCGTAATTGTTTATATTTTCTACTGTTACTGGTTTTAGTAATTTTAAATTGACTTTGTGTTCTGTTGGGTTTATTACAGTGCAGAATGCTTCATAGTTTTGCGCTTCTGTGATACATTCAGGAATTATTAAGTTATTTGTTCTTATGAGTGGTATTAAAATTGTACCGTTGTTTTGACTTACTTTAATTTTTATAACTTGTTCGGTTTCTGGGTCTAAAATAATTTCTTTATTGGTAGTATGTACGTTATTGACGTTTACTTCGTCTTTAAGGTCATGTTGTTCAATTTTAATTTGACAAGTGGGAGTTATGATTAGATTGTTGTGCAAATCTATTATAATTTTTAATTTCTTTAGATTATCTAATCCAAGTAACACATCAAACTGATTGTGAAAATTGAATAGATGGTATTTTAGATTTAAATCATTTGTTTTCAAATTAAATAATTTTGATATTGGAATAAATGTGCTATAATTTTCTGTAGAAGTACCATGAGCGGTTGAAATTTGGAATGGATCTTTGATTATTGAGTTTTTATAATATTTGTTTGCAACGTCAGGTTTGATAAAAGATTTTGTACTTCCAGTATCTATGAGAACTTTTAAATTATTTTCCGGAAAGATTATGTATGGTAATTTACTCTGATTGTTAGTTAGGTTCATCACTTCGAATCTTGGAATTGATGTTGTTCTGTGTCCGAGGCTATTGCTTCTAAAAAATTATTTTGATCGGTATTTTGAAATTCGTCATTATGGAATTCATCTGGGAATTCGACAGTGGGATATTCGTTTTCTTGTTCATAATCGGTTTGATAATTTGAATATGTTCCGTTTTCTTCTATATTAAAGAGTTCTTCGGAATTGAAATTTTGTTTCGCGGGTTTAGAAAATTGTTGTGACGGTCCTGGTTGCGCTTGTTGATACGTATTTCTTGTAGAAATACTCATTGGTGTTGGTTTGTAATTATTTGTTACTCTGTTGTTTGGAGTAAATGCAAATGGTTTCGAATTTTGGAATTGCGGTTTGAATTGAGATTGTTGTTGTGGTTGATAGTTTATTCTAGGTAATTTTGAGTTTGGATTGAATCGCGAAGCATTAGGGAAATTTGCTTTTTGTAATTGTTTATAGTAATGCTGCGGATTAAATTTCACTGGTAATTTCGCTGATTGAATTTGTGTGGTTTTATTAGATTTTGGTTGTTCAAATTGGAAGTCATTCGTTAACATGTTAAGGGCCTTGTTTAGGTTTTCAGGATTTTTGGCGCGCATTAGTTGGCCAATGGGTTCTTTTAACCCTCGCAATAAAATTCGAAGTGCATAATCTCTAAAGTATTCAGTTAAAACTGGTACTTCTGCCGGTTTTTTGTGAGTAGCTATATAAGAGATAATTATATTTAGTACATTGTTGATGTTACCGTAAAAGTCAAATACAGTCTCATTAGCATTTTGCTTTAATTCTGTTAATTCGATGTTAAGAGTGAACATATCGCGTTTATCAGCGTATGTGTTAATGAGTGCCGTTTTTAAATCATTCCATGTTTGAATGTCACAAGATGCGATATTGATCGCGGCTTCGCCTTTAATCTTCGAATAAATAGTATACATGAGGTAATCATTTTGAAAATCGTTAACGTCTGTGGAATTATAAAATTTTGTTACTAATTTTTCGGCTATGTCCAGAAATCTGGGTAATAGTTCGCGTTCTCCGCGAAATTCGGGGACCATGTCCAAATATTCTTTTTTTAATGGTGTTGCCATTTCTCTTAATCTTAGGATTGGTTGTCTTAATGTGATAGGTTTTTTTGGAATTAGAGGGGTAGGTTTATCCTGATCTGAGTCTGAATCTAAATCACTGATTTCCGAGTTATCGGAATTAATAATGGGTTCGCCTCTAAGTGACATGTACTTACAGTAAGATCCAGTACATTGGTCCTCTGGTTTTCGTCACTCGCTCGAACTGAAGGCTTCCCTTGGTCTGCTTTGCTGTTCCGTGGTTTTGCTGATATGCTCTCAGCTAACGGTTAACAGTTATTTACACAGATTTCTTCACACACGACTTTAGGTTACTATTTAGCCAAATAAATCGTTAAAACGAAACAAAATTATTTGCACTAATTTTGTTTTGGCTATCCTACTTCGACTGCGCCAATTATATTTTTATTTACTGTCGATGTGTTTTTAAAAACTTTATTATTACAATAATGAAGAAGTTGTAAGCATGAGCTACAGATTCAGACTGGTTTGATTAAAATATTACAATACACAAGTAAACTAACACTAAGTATCTTATCTAATAAAGGGTGTCGTGTGGCACTGTGAGAAGGTGCTGATTCATTGGAATCTGCGGGATGGTGGCGATGTAACTTGAATGAATATCAGTTTAATTTGTTTATTAATTTACTTGTATAAGTTATGTAAGGACACCACCCCAATTTCATAATAAAAACACTAAATTGCATCAGCCATAAAAAGCTGACTATTCAAAAACTAATCACAATTCTAAGAGAAAAGATAATCGTTGCATGGTACATATTATATTATTTTATGTCATTCTAGTTGTAACTCTCAGACGAATTAGTCGAATAAACTTATATATTTTCTAACTGATTAAATAAAGTTTTTTAAAAGATATACATCGGCTTTCAATATATAAGTGGCGCAGTCGGTAGGATTGCCAAAAGCCGTAATTTCACGAAAATCACCAATTTTCGACTTGAAATCTACGTGCGTCGTTTTTAAACGTTAAAGTCGGCGATCCGAACAAAAAGTCAGTGTATCTACCAGAGTGTATCAGAAAATCGAGCCGTCGCAATAGTCAGAGCTCCGATTTAAAAAAAATATACATCATCAACTCGACGAGTTCCTGAGCTGCTAGAATCACGAGTTCGAGCTGTTCCTGTCGTCCTACAAGCGAAAATTGTGGTCAACACGTTCCAGCCCAACTCAACCCACCAACGACTCATCTGAACGAACATCAGTTGCAGTCAAGGCTAACGAAGAAAAGTGAAAAGTGAAATGTTAACTACAGTGATTCTACTACTGTAAGTCATAACTATATTATAATTCTTATAATTGTACTCCTTGAAAAATCCAACTGGATTCATTAATTAACAAATTTATCAAACTAAGAATAAGCAAAATGGTTGAACAGGCGCAAGTACCCGCCAACATTTTCCAAAACTCAAACAAAGAGATACTAAAAATGTAGAATTAGCACCTACTTTTGACGGCGACGTCTCAAATTTCATTACTACGATCGATGATATGACATCACTAATCAATCAAACAAATTCATCCCAAATTACTAGAAAAATTGTTTTAATGACAATTAAAAATAAAGTACGTGGCCAAGCCGCACAAAATTTAAACCTAAGTTCCATAAATACATGGGCTGAACTCAAAGTAAATCTACAAGAAAATTTTGCAGACACTAGATCCGAGCATACGTTAATGTATGAATTAACGCATTATAAACAAGTAAAAGAATCAATTTTAGAATATTTCACAAAATTTCAAGATTTATTCCTAATTTATAAATCAAAATTAGAATGCAAACATGCCGCTAATGTCAGCAAAATTATAATAGACAATTCTGTACAGTACTTTGTACAAACTTTCATCAATAATTGCAAAGAACCATTCCGAAGCCAGTTAGCTGCTAGGAACCCTAAAAAATTAAGCGAAATCCAAAATTTGTTAACAAATGATTTACAATATATACACAACCAACAGAAAGCAACACAATCACAATTTCACCACCAAACTCAAAGACAACCACCTAAAAATCAAATTCAGTTCAATGCACCAAAACAATTCCAATCTCCAATGTATAAATTTCCTGCACAATCACAATCACATATTCCAAGAATACAATCTCAATCCCAACAAAGACAGTTTGCTCCAAGGGAAAACATCCGAAATGCCCAGTTTAGAAATCCAACACCTATGAGTACACAAACTCGTCAAACTGTAGCAACAGCAAGACCAAACTTCAATCAATTGAACAACGTTAGTAGTTTCAATCCTGAAGAACTATTTAACCAAAATTTAAATACTGACGACAGCGAATATCAAATTGTAAATTATTATTCAAACGATGAACAAAATTTTGATTTACAAAATGAAAACCTTACTTCACAAGAAACTGACATTGACAATGCAGAAAACATAAATTTTCCCGAAGTCGAGTTACTCATATCGAAACCTTAACAAACAATTTTAGTAAATTACCCTTTATTAAAATTGGACAATACAAAATTTTATTAGATACTGGTTCGACACAAAATTATATACATCCAAAAATGCTAAGTCCTGATACTACAAAATTCCCAGAATTTTTCACTATCCATACTTGTAATGGTAAATCGTCAGGAAAAGAGTTTACCTTTTTTAAGTATAAAAAGCATCATATAAAAACTTACATTTATGAATTTCATAAAGACTTCGATATATTATTAGAAGTTCCAGGAATATTGTTATTGAAAACAAAATTTAATTTTATAAAAGGAGAAGTTACATTTTTAAATAAATTCAATTATAAATTCCAATACTTAAATCAAGACGATAATAAAAATTTTAATATAGAATCTAATAACTTCAAAATTCGCGATGATCATTTAAACTATGAAGAAAAAGATGCAATTACTAAAGTAATAAATAAAAATAAAGATATTATCGCTCATGAAAATCAAAAATTAACTTTTACAAATAAAATAAAACATCACATTAAAACTACAGATAATATTCCCATATATTCTAAACAATACAAATACCCAGCAATATATCGAGAAGAAGTGCAAAGACAAGTAAATCAAATGTTAAATGACAATATAATCCAACACTCGTACTCTCCATGGTCGTCACCCATTTGGGTAGTGCAGAAAAAATTAGATAATAACGGAGAAGAAAAATTTCGAATTGTAATCGATTTAAGAAAATTAAACGAGAAAACAATAGATGATAAGTTTCCGATACCCGATATAACGGATATATTAGATAAACTAGGTAAATCCAATTATTTCACTATAATTGATTTAATCTCGGGCTTCCATCAGATTGAAGTAAACGCGGAAGACATTCCAAAAACAGCGTTTTACACCGATTTTGGACATTATGAATTCTTACGTATGCCGTACGGATTAAAAAACGCACCGGCGACGTTTTTGAACGACTTATGAATTCCGTATTAAAAGATCTTATTAACAAAATTTGTTTTGTATACATAGATGATATTGTGATACTTGGTACATCTTTACAAGAACACCTACAAAACATTGAAACGGTATTCCAACGATTAAGAGAAGCAAATCTCAAAATCCAAATTAATAAATGCGAATTCCTTCGGAAAGAAGTTGCCTATCTTGGACACATTATAACAACAGACGGAGTTAAACCTAATCCCGATAAAATTCAAGCAATCAAAAAATTTAGTATTCCTAAAAGCAAAAAAGAGATAAAATCATTCCTAGGATTACTTGGATATTATCGCAGATTCATAGACAATTTTGCAAAAATTACAAAACCTTTCACTAACTGCCTAAAGAAAAATCACAAAATTGATATTAATGATAAAGATTATATTGACTGTTTCGAGAAATGTAAAACTCTTCTATCCAATAACCCAATATTACAGTATTCAGACTTTTCTCAAGATTTTATCCTGACCACAGATGCTAGTAATTATGCACTTGGTGCAGTACTATTACAAAGACAGAAAAATAACAAAGACTTACCTATAGCGTACATTTCACGTACTCTAAACGATCACGAAATAAATTACAGTACAATCGAAAAAGAACTATTAAGCATAGTTTGGGCAACTAAACAATTTCGAAATTATTTGTTCAAAATTATAACAGACCATCGTCTTCTTGTTTGGCTAAATTCTCTAAAGGAACCAAACCAAAAATTAATACGTTGGAAGTTAAAACTCCAAGAATATAATTATACAATAGAGTATAAAAAAGGATGCCAGAACTATGTCGCGGACGCATTGTCACGGATAAAACCAAAATTTGAGATAAAATATCACGACTCCGACATATTTGAATCTAATAATCCTCTAGTACATGCTATTTCAGAAGATTTAAAATTAGGTGCAGGATTCGCACAACAAGTAAAAGAAAAATATCCTATCAATAAATTATATAATTTAGATAACAAAATTTATATTCAAAAAGAACCACGATTAATCTTGCATTTAATCACGAAAAAATTGTATCCAGAGAAACCAACTTACCCAGACATAGAAAAATGTCTTAAAAAATTATTAGAATATTGTATTCAGAATGATATCGAACAACTAGATTTACCTCGCATATGCTATGGACTAGATAAGAAATCGTGGAAAAATATAGAAAAATTAATAGAGAAAGTTTTTGGCAATAGTTCAATTATATTCAATGTCTATAATGAACCAAAAGAATTAGAACTAAATATAAATTCTGACAACGATTCAATAATTGTAGAAACCGGGAGTGAAACAACGATCACAGCTCACTCAGATGACGAAAACCCTATAAACGGATTAACCTATTTAGACACTTCAGTTAACACTAATAAAAACCAAATTATTGTAAAAGAAACTAATACCAAAAATGAAATCAAAATTAATAAATTATTTGACAATAAGATTCAACAAATTTATTTCTATCTAAATAAAATAGACAGTAATAAAACTATCATGAATTTCATAAAAGATTATTTACAACCAGGTATAACCTATTATTGCATAATACCAGACTCATTTAAATTAAATTTCAATGCTGTTTTACAAATTTATTTTGATCCAGGAAGTTATAAACTTGTTAGCTGTAAAAATTTAGTAAATGATATAGAAATAAAAGATGACCAACAACTAATAATACAAAATTATCATGAAGGCAAGATAAACCACAGGGGAATAATATAAACTTATAATAAATTAAAACAATCATACTATTGGTCAAATATGCTGAAAGATATACAGAACTATATTAATAAATGTAATACATGCTTAAAAACAAAATATGAAAGAAATCCAATTCAAATTCCACCTATATTAACACCAACAGCTGAAAAACCTTTTGAAAAAATTCATATCGATATATTATTTTTAGAATCAGTAAAAATTCTCACTATAGTAGACTCATTCTCTAAATATGCTATCGCATACGTAATCAAAGATAAAAATGCAGTAACAGTATTAAACAAATTAATTAAATATTTTGTACACTATATGACTCCGAAAGAAATAGTATCTGATAACGGACTAGAGTTTAATAACAAAATTATTCAAAATTACTTAGCACTAAGAAAAATCGATATTCATTATATATCAATCGACAATCCAAATAGTAATGGAATCGTTGAAAGGTTTCATTCATCATTAATCGAACACATGAGAATCCTAAATCAAAATCCTAAAATTAAAGGAAAGACTCAACTATGCATTATTAGCATATAACAACAGTATTCATTCTATAACAAAAAGAACACCCTCAGAAATTATTTTTGGTCAAAATTTCGAATCTAACTTGAAACCGGCAGAAATACTAGTTGAAGAATACCTTAACAAACATGTAAAGACCCTCAGAGAAATTAACAACCAAGTCAAAAGAAATAATGAGACGAGTAAATTAAAATATGCAAAACCCCAAGAACAAAAATTCCAAATACCAGAACAAGCTCATGTTAAAATACATAAAAGAAATTCAGGGAAAATAGAAAAACCAAAATTTAGGAAAGTCAATGTTACCCAAGTAATTAACGAAAGAGGTCAAATATTAGATGATCAGAATAAAACACATAAACTAACTCAACTGAAAAAACCTCGTATTGTTACAGAATAATTCCATTCGGAATAACGCAAATCATTCCCGATGAAAGAAACACCGGAATCAATATCCTTCCTTTAGGAAATGTACATATACAGGTAAACACACAAATTATCCCTCTTAAAATATCCCTCCAAGGACTATTCGAACAAAAAAGTATATTAGAAAGTAATATAAAAATATTAGACCAAAAGTTGGAAAACTATGATTTCAAAAACAACATAATAAATAATAAAAATATTCTAAATGCACTAATGAATCGAATAAAAGTAAAAATTGATTTATTAAACATGAAAAGGACAAAACGCGGATTAATAGATGGTTTAGGCGCAATAATTAAAAGCATAACCGGAAATCTCGATTCTGCTGACAAAGAGCGATATGATAAAATAATTGAGAATATAAACAATAATCAGAAAATAATTTCTAATAAAGTTAATACCATAATAAAAATTAATAATAATATCACTGCACAATTTAATGAAAAGATAACGATATTAATAAAAATAATAATATATTAAACGAAAAATTAAATACTATCCAAAAAGAAATTGGCAAAATAATAGATGAAATAGATATTATAAAAGTTCAAAATTTAATAAACGAATTTATACAAGTTGGGCAAAATTTATATATTTCAATCATTCAATTAGAAGAAACGTTAACCTTCTGCAAATTAAACACCCTCCATTTCGGCGTGATTAATCATGAACAAATCCTGGCAGAATTTGATAAAATAGAAGATAAATATTATAAATAATATCCAAAATAATGAAATTTTGAAAACGTATTGTTCTTATGATAGTCCAAATTTGATAATATTAATAGAAACCCCATCCAACACACACATTGAAGAACTGATACAAGTCACTTCCATACCCACGAAAATACATGACACATACGAAACCATTAGTGTAATAAATGGTTTATATTCTAAGAATAATTTTAAAGTTAAATTGCTTAATAAATGTACTCAATTAAACCATAAAGAATATTACTGTCTGTCACAAACTACCGAATATAACAAATGTATAGAGAATGTTATATGTTACAAAGATTTCCAATTTTGTGAATACAACAAAATTGCCCATGTTAATTCAATTATCGAAATTAAAAATTCGAAAACAAAATACTTATTTTTCCCAAATAAGAAAGAAGTTAAGTATATCTGTAATAATGATATAAAAATCCAGGAAATCAAAGGAATTTATTATACTGAAAATTGTAAAATGAACAATCAAATAGAATTAATAAACAATTTTGGAGATCTAATAGATTTAAAAAATAATGTTACTCATAATCAAATTATAAGATTAGAAGATAAGATAAAGAATTTAACTGGATTTAATACTATTAAAGACAGTAGTATTCAATTAGATTCAATTTATTCAAATGTATCCAATAATTATATTCATTATATAATCATTTATGTTATATTAACCATTATTATACTTGTAATTATGTTATATAAATGTAACATTTGTAAGTGTAAAGATTATCTAAGAAAAAGAAATAACTCTGAAGCACGACATAATCCTAATAATTGTGCTGAATTAAATGAAAATATAATTTAGAAATTTAACTTTTTAAGTTAACTTTCTTCTTAAGGGCGGAGGAGTTATAATAATAATAATAATAATAATTTTATTTAACCACTTTTACAATACATGATAATGTTTGTGGCATGTCAAGAAAAGAATACATACATACAAATGTCACAGAGATACAGATAAATAAATTATAAAAGTTACAAATACATTTTTAGTAAAAAACAAAAATTATTATTATTTTTTGCATCAGGAAAATAACAATAAGATTACATATTACAGGTCAGTGTCTAATCCAGCAATGTATTGGGAATACTCTTCACATGAGTAAAAACAGTGCTCTAGAAGAAAATTTTTTATTTTAGCTTTGAAAGCAACTAAATTTAGATTTTTTACAGTTGTAGGTAGTATATTATATAATTGGATGTTCAAAGAATTTATTTTCGATTTGTTGAGTCTGAATCTTGGAATACATAAAAGATTTGATGATCTAGTGTTGTAATTATGAGTATCAGACATTAAAGAAAAGTTATTAATATTACTATGAATTTCAAGAAGTGTATGATATATAAATAAGCAAGGTAACGGCAAAACTTTCAAGCTTTTGAATAACGGTTTACAGTGTTCTCTGAAACCTGCACCAATAACTATTCTAATGGCTTGTTTTTGCATTATGAAAACCCTCATTGCATGGGATGAGTTTCCCCATAAAATTACTCCGTAGCTTATCAGAGAATGAAACAAGGAGAAATATGTCAACCGTAGAGTATCAGGATCCAAACTGTGCTTTAGCTTACGTAATAAAAAATTAACACTTGCAAGTTTTGGAAGCAAAACCCCGACATGAACACACCAGGTTAGTCCATCATCTAAAGAAAAACCTAAAATTTTAACAGATAGACTTTTAACCAGATTATGTAAGGACACCACCCCAATTTCATCATATTTCATAATAAAAACACTAAATTGCATCAGCCATAAAAAGCTGACTATTCAAAAACTAATCACAATTCTAAGAGAAAAGATAATCGTTGCATGGTACATATTATATTATTTTATGTCATTCTAGTTGTAACTCTCAGACGAATTAGTCGAATAAACTTATATATTTTCTAACTGATTAAATAAAGTTTTTTAAAAGATATACATCGGCTTTCAATATATAAGTTATAGTTTTAAATTTAGTGTGATTTGTTATTTTAATGAGGTTTGTTATATGAATGAAATGTTTCGATTTGTTACATAAATGTTATTAGCCGCTTCTGGCCAGCAGGTCTCTGTTCATTCTGGACAGAGCACTCGTGCTGTTCAAACCAAATTGCCGCCAAGTTTTGATAAAATTAAACGGTGTCGAAGATAGTAGAGATTATTATTATTTTTTAAATTCCTTATATCCTTATTCTAACAATATTGTAAAATAATTCTTTCTGTAGCTCCTGATGAAGACGCATGTACCGGTAGAGGTTCATTTGAATAAACTGAGTGGCTGAATTCCAGTAGTTTAATTTTTCATTCGATTTTCCAGCCAAGAATATAATATCCAGAAAGTAAGGTGAGAAGTGCTCTGAAGAGTGCAGGGAATTTTTTTTACAAAGGTTGACACACCTGCGTGGAGGGGGATTCGTAACGGTCAAACCGAGCCTTGGCCCAATTCAATCCGTTGAGAAATGTCGTCACAGGAGAAACCGCGGCCGACGGTATCACTCGTTTCTTCGTCATGAGTGTTAGTGGAACCTTCTTTAAACAACCTAACCTCCTTGTAAACGTGCTGACATGACATTACCTGAGGCTCATAGGTTTCCACAAGTTGACGATGGATTTCGGCCGCGGATTCTTGACGCATAGTGAGAAAATTGATGATCGAGGAGGTGGAGCGAACGGCCTCTGCGGAGGTTGACGAAAGATCCTCCTATGACGACAATTCTCAACGGATTGATTTGGGCCAGGGCTCGATTTGACCGATACGACGCGCCCTCCACCAAGGTGTGCCAACCTTTGAAAAAAATCCCTGCACCCTTCAGAGCACTTGTCACCTTACTTTCTGGATATGCCTCGTAATAACGCGTTCTATGTGGATTCGCAGCGCTGCAATTTTCTTGCTTTCCAGTACTTTCTCCTCAGTCATTATTTCGTCAGCAGAGACAGAAGGCGGACGAACTAATTGACAATTTTTATTGTGCAATATATGCTAAATATTTTTGAACCCTCTGTCAGCCATTACGGTACAGTTTTCAGGTAAATGATCAATAAAACCACAGTTTTCTACAATTTTCTTGTCACTTGCACGACCACCGTAACCCACAGATATAAAATTTATAAGACCAAAAGGAGTCGATGATATTAAGTATCTACTCCATGTTAATGCCTTGTTGACAGCATTAGTTGGTTGTTCAATTTGAACTTCCAGGCGATCAATGATGGTTTGAATATTTTTGTATCTTGTTACAAATTGCAAAGGTAAATGCATTTTCAAAATATATCCTTCGGGCCAGTGTATATATTATTGCATAACATTTGCAATTTTCTGCACAGAAGTAACAAAAACGTGTCCAATTGTAGAAACACTGTATCCGAACTCAACTGCAAGACGGTAGTATGGATCGTTTAATCTTATTTTTTTTATAGTTATTAATAACCACTCATATCGGATGTTTATTTCATTTACAAGTTATTTCGTTAAAAAATACTCCTCTTCAGGCAAACCCAAATAAAATCTACTGTGATTTTCAATGTTTATAACAGACAAATTAAAATTTGTTTGTTTTTGTTGCATTTTTACTATTTTTTCTTGTACTGAATATGGCGATGAGGATGGTGATGGTGACTGATAGATATCAGAACTTCTTACACTAGATGATGGAGAACTTAATATTTCTGTTGAGTCGGATTTCACTGGAGATATTTGTTTCTTTTTGTTCTTCAAACATTTTAAATTTATTAAATTGGCTTCTGTTCGTACTTGGCGTACTTCTGGATTAATTTGTTTAAAATTGATTTGTGATTTCACACTGCGTACTTCAGGCTTTACATATATATTTGTGCATGCTTCTACATTTTACTTGTCAGATGGTGGTGAGATATTAGCTGCTACGGAAGAAGTATTTGGTAGATCAAAAAGTGGAATAGAAGTACTAGATGAAGTGTTTGGCATATCTTCAAAAGTTAATTTTTTTCGACTGCGAAACGTTTCTACAGCCTCCTTCTTTCTTTTCTTTGTTGATGAAGAAATTTGAACTTTCGACATATCTGGAAATACAGCTTCATATTATTTCTTTCTTACTTCTATGTTCTTTGGTAATATAACAAAAATTTTCTTCGGATATTGTTACTATTGTTTTTGCATTGAGGTACAAAACAATATTTTATAACCATACTTAATATAAAACATATGTTTCATTAGTCAAGCATTTTGAAATAACTCCTTGAAAATTTTAATTATTTCTTATTTCAATACATACCTTATTCACAATGATGAAATAATCAACTATAATAAATTTCTTGGCAAGAAAACTTAAACGGAAAATAGATTCACACAGAACAAAATAGTCTCTTTACATAAACACAGGATCAGTGAATAATGTCAACTGAACACTTTACGAAGCGCTAAAATTTAAAAGGTATTTTAATTTAAAAACTACTAGTGCTATCTGTTTTCTTTATTTCAAAGATTTAACGTGAAGTGAACAGCAGTTTAGGGTAACCGACGTCACAATTTTCAAGGACATTTTTGGTCGCATGAAAATATCCAATCTTCTAATGAAAACTTTATATTCAGAACTTTTTATTAAATTTTTCTATTATATTTAGATGTGAACTATATGATTAAATCATTATTTTGCATAAATTCAGTTACACCGGAATACCCCATTTAAACCATTATCAAAGCTAAAAAATCACACTTGAATTATTACATTGTATTTTAACAAATTTTAGTACGTACCGTAGTGGTGAAATTGTCGTTACAATTACATTACAACGAGGTCAACAAAACATCTTGATAGCCTGGAGAAACAACGTGAACTAACAACAAGTCACTGCACTGCACTGCACTGCAAAACAGCTGACGTCAATGTCAAGAAACAGAAGACAGCTTTGAAACAACCCGGGAAGTTTAAATATTATTTAAAACATTAGAATAAATTTTAATCAAATATTGTGTATCATTTCTAAAAAAAAATTTCTTCTGAGTTATGCTAATGTGACTCTTTATCCAGTATACTAACATTATCAAAATTGAAATTGAAATAAATTTAAATGTAATTGTAACGACAATTTCTCCACTACGGTACGTACTAATATTTGTTAAAATACAATGTAATAATTAAAGTGTGATTTTTTAGCTTTGATAATGATTTAAATTAAAACCGAAACGCCAGATGAAGTGAAATAGTAGTTTTTGCCTTGTTCCTGTCCATGTTAGGCAAGAATATGTACTAGTTTTATTGTTTTTTACTCAATTTTCAGCAATTTTGACACTTTGAGGTTAATATACAAAAACTTCATTTTATTCAAAAAATAAAATCTTGTTAAAAACACTCTTCCGCGTTCTAATTTTGTTTTTTTAGGTCATATTTTAGCATAAGAAACCATCTTCTAAAAACAGAAACGCATTTTAAGTATGTACCCTATTCGACATTTCGTCCGTTGTGACAGTTGTAATGTGTCAGATATTTTTATTAATCATACTGTGTATTACTAACTTTCCTGTTCATTCGGAAAATAACGAAGCGAAGATCGGGTGTCTTCGTTGTCGATCTAAAGGTGGGATCAGACTAAGCAAACATTGTTGAACAACAGTTGAGCAACATACGAGTTCGCACAATGTGAACGTATTGCTCAACAGTTGGGCCGTTGTTGACGATCTTTTGCACTATGTTCGCTCCAGAGGCGGTACTTCAGAGGAAATGTGGTATTGATGTACTACGGTGGGATTGCCCTCGTGTCGTCACAGCTATTCTTAGTTGTGTGACATAATGATGGACCGCTGAGATGTTGCTGTATTTAGACACAGAAATGTTCTCTCATTTTTAGTATGCTGCTAGTCTATAAAGCGAGTAATTATTTACGCATCTCACAGTTCATCTCAGTTCTCCACAGATGGCACTAGTAGTTTCTTGGTGTCTCTCCGGGCGCAATGCCAACGCGTAGGCGGATACCTACCCTGAGGTCGTTGCGTTCTGACACCAGAACTGAGTCACACTGACGAGACCTAATTGGTCGAAACAGCTGTCTGTGACAGTGCTCTGTCTGGTGGGTTCTGAGATGAACTGTGAAATGCGTTACCATTTATTATCAAATTATAACCTTGATCGAACTTGTAAAGGCTGGTTTATGTAAGCTGTAACCTTATGAATTTACTTTAGCACTTACATTATACTTATCATTAAACTTAGTCCGGTCCATGTACTTCTCAGATATAAGTCTGCATTCTTAGGACAAACCAATAAGAGCAGAGCCGGTAAAAACAATACCTACTAAACAGATACGTCAGTGTCAAAATATATACAAACGTGATACATCTTGAATACACTAAAATAATATAGAGAAAATGGATAGTAATACTGAAGAAGTGATAATTTTATCTACAATTTTAGTAAGCATTGCTTTAGCAATAAAATTAAAGAAAAAGAGAATGAAGAGACGTTGGGGTGTGAGACCTATATTTCAAAGACGGGAGCAACTTGGACATTTTCATAAACTTTTTCAGTACATGAAAAATGAAGATAGTGAACAATTTTTTAAATACACAAGGATGTCTGTTCCTAATTTTAATTATTTGCTAGGCCTGCTTAGTTCAAAGTTAGAGAAAAATAGTACTCGTGCTCTTAGTCCAGAACATCGATTGGTTTTAACTTTGTAGTAAGTATTTATCTATGGTTTTAAATTATTTCTTTTTTATTTATTTTATAAATTACAGTTATCTCGCCCACGGCTGTAGTATGCAGGTAGTTTCATGGTCTTTCCTTGTTGGAAAATCAACAGTATCGCTTGTTATTCGTGAAACATGTCTTGCGATTTGGGAAGTATTATCTCCATTATACATACCATCACCAACGTCAGAAGATTTTGAAAACATTGCAAGTGATTTTTATAACAAATGGAATTTCCCAAATTGTTGTGGTGCAATGGACGGCAAGCATGTTCAAATTCAAGCTCCAAAGAAGTCTGGATCTGAATATTTCAACTATAAAAAAACCTTTAGTATAGTTTTAATGGGAGTTTGTGATGCCAACTATAAATTTATTTTATTGGATATTGGAGCTATAGGTTCAAGAAGTGATGGTGGTATATTTAGTGATTGTGATTTTGGCCGTGCTTTAAAATCCGGAGCTTTAAAATTACCAGCAGATAAAATTCTTCCGGGTACAAATACACCATATCCACATTTTTTAGTAGCAGATGAGGCATTTCCTCTCCAAACATATATAATGAAACCTTTTCCTGGCACCCAGATGAATAATATTGCATACAAAGTATATAATTATAGACTGTCAAGGGCACGTCGAATAATCGAGAACGCATTTGGAATCTTGGCATCACGCTGGAGAATTTTTCGTACCCAAATTATTGCAGAAGTGGATACTGCAGAAAGAATTGTTGCAGCTACATGCTGCTTACACAATTTTCTCCGCGTTCAAGAAATGAACACATCAGCTTCCACAAGATTGTATTGTCCACCTGGATTTACAGATACTGATGTGGATGGAATTGTTACACCAGGCACTTGGAGAAATGATGTAAATGGAAACCAAATGACTCGGATAGGTAGACAAGGATCAAATTATTCGGCAAGAAACATAGCGTCGCTACGACAAACCTTAGCTAATTACTTACTTTCACCTGAAGGAGCTGTTTCGTGGCAGCTGAATCATGTCAGTAGAGGTTCTCGTCCGAGTAATTAATATTATTTATAGTTATTAATGAGAATTAATTAATAAACATGTTTCAACTAACATAGGTACCTACATAACTCTTAAAATGTTTAGATATAAATAATTTGGGTAAAATATTTGGTAAACTTTGTGCATAAACATAATTATATTTCATATAAAATAAAGTACATACGGTACGATTGTAATGAAATGATTGAACCCGTAAATTAGGCTTTATTGAACAGAATAACACAATATGTTTTTATGACAGTAATATTAATTCTATTGTTTATTTAAACAAATTACGATCCTTGATAACTTGATCATCACATTCTCCCGTGCTTCTTTTATTTAGCAACATAATCGATTAGATAAGCAGGTCGATGGCGTGATCTCTCTGAATGCCGTGTGCCACAATCCGTATGTAATGTTGGACTCGCAGCAGGCTCTGGTTCAGTTATAAATTCAGGCAATAAATCTGATCTTTCTTTTTGCGTAGTTATGGCGGTTTCGGATTCATTATTTTGTACCGGTGATGAAGTAGTTGGAGCGGTCATGTTATGATCAGACATCATTCTTTCACCTGCTTCTCCATCTGGAGCCAAATGTCGGTTAGAAATCGCTTCCCCAGCTGGAGCCAAATGTCGATTAGAAATTACCATTTCTCTCCCACTTTGTAGTCTAACGCGTGAATGTTGAGGATTAGCTTCCAACAATTCTACCTCTTCTACAATCGGGTCGTACTTCCTAGTCCGGTAGTGATTGCGCATCAGGATTGGCCCTGGAGTTGTGAGCCATGTCGGAATTGACTGCCCATTTGAAGATGTTCGGGGATGTGAAAACATTCTTTCGTGAGGTGTGCAGTTAGTTGCGGTGCACAACAGTGACCTAATTGAATGTAATGCTTCTGTTAGTACGAACTCCCATTTTGTTATCGGCAAGTCATTGTTCTTCAATGCCAATTGTACTGTCTTCCAGATTGTTCCATTAAACCTCTCGGTTTGGCCATTGCCTTGAGGATTGTATGGCGTTGTATAACTTGTCGCTATACCTTTTTCATGAAGAAACTGTTTCAAGTCGCTAGAAAAGAATGATGTGCCACGGTCTGAATGTACATATGTTGGCATTCCAAATGTAGAAAACAATTCAGTCAGCTTGTTTTTTACGGTGTTGACAGTTAGGTCTTGACATGGGAAAGCCCATGGAAATCGTGAATACTCATCTACAATAGTGAGGATATAACGGTTTCCCAGGCCAACATTGGGCAAAGGTCCTTTAAAATCAATTGAAATTATTTCCAGTGGTGCCGTTGCTTTAATTAGTTTTCCTCCATGTTTATAAAATCGCGGTTTGATTTCTGCACATATAGCACAATTTGAAATAATCCGTTTTACTTCTTCGACGGAGTAAGGCAAATTTTTACTTCTTATCCAATGTACCATCCTTGTGATTCCTGGATGACAAAGGGTTCTATGTAGCTCTCTTAATGCATCAGTAGTTATTGTTGTTGTTGCTACAACGTTCGCTCTAGATAAAGTGTCAGCCACTACATTGTCTTTTCCCGGTCGGTACACAATATCAAAGTTGTAATTCGACAGCTCTAACCTCCACCGTTGTATTTTATCATTCTTAATTCTTGATGAGTGTTTTTGATTGAACATGAACGCAACAGACTTCTGATCTGTGATAAGCCGGAATGATTTTCCTACTAGAAATTGTCTCCACTTTCTTAAGCATTCAACAATAGCAGCAGCTTCTTTTTCGATTGCTGGATGGTTACGTTCGCTATTGGTCAAAGTTCTCGAAAAGAATGCCACGGACCTGCCTTCTTGTGACAATATACCTGCAATAGCATAGTCGGATGCGTCGGTTTCTACTGTAAATTGTGCTTTATCGTCAATTGCGCTAATAGCAGATTTCGCTATTTCTTCCTTTAAATTTTCAAATGATGTAATAGCATCTATGGATAATGGAAATACCTCTTGTCTAACAAGGGAGTGTATCTTGTCAGAGAACCGAGGCACCCATTTAGAATAATGGGCGAAGAAACCTAAAGTTCGTCGAAGTGACGCCGAGTCGGAGGGTACTGGCAATTCTAGAAGTGGGCGTAAACGTTCTGGATCTGGTTTAATTTCTCCGTTACAAATGTTGTATCCTAGAATATTTATTTCTCTTTTGGAGAATTCACTTTTATCAAAATTTATTGTAAGGTTGTAACGAGTAACTGTATCGAAAAATTTTTTTAGTTTTATATCATGATCAGCTTCATCTACCCCGCATACGGTTATGTCATCAAGATAAGCAAATACCCCTTGTAAATCATCTTTTGAAATGATTGAATTAATTGCGCGTTGGAAAGCTGCTACTCCATTAGTTACACCGAATGGTATTCTACGAAATTGATACAAGTTTCCGTCTGCTTCAAATGCCGTATAAAGTTTGTCTTGTTCTAAAATTGGTATTTGATGGTATGCGCTTTTTAAATCAATTTTGCTATAGACTCGATACTTGGCTACATTTGTAACTACGTCTTCTATACTTGGCAAAGGATACGCGTCCAGCTGTGTGTATTTGTTTATTGTTTGCGAATAGTCGATGCACATTCGTTTTTTACGATTATCGCTTGAAATGACAAGAACTTGCGCCCTCCAAGGCGATAGACTTGGTTCTATTATCCCATTTGTTAATAATTTCTCTATCTCGGAGCTAATAAATTTCATGTCGTCTTCTGAGTATTTTCTTGACTTTATAGCTACTGGTTTACATTCAGGTATGAGATTTGTGAATAGACTTACCGGTTCTATGTTAGCACATGTTAGGGCACATAATTTCAATGGAGCGCGTGGTCCACCAAAATACATTTCAAGAGTATTATGCATCTTCAAAATGTCGTGACCAAGGATAACATCAGCACACAACCCGTCCATTGTCAATAAATCAACCTTGAATTTCTGGCTTTGCAGTTTAATTTCTAACGAGCAGATGCCGTCAACTTTTGAAACCAAATGTGTCGACGCCATGATGACTTTTTGCGAGCATGGGATCTTTTCTAGATTGTATCGATTTACTATGCGATTATTTATGAAACTGGCGGTACTACCAGTGTCAATAAGTGCTTTAGCCGTGATCTGTTCATTTATAATTATGTTAATAGTGGCTTTACTTAGATCCATCGTAGCGGCAGTGATGCATGATAATAATTGAGATTGAGTTTGTGATACGTCTGATTGGGATCGAGTCTTTTCATCTTCAGTTGAGTTAGCTTGTATAGCAAAAGCTGTTTGTTTTTGTGGTCTGCTTTTGCATACTTTAGCAAAATGTCCTTTTTTGCCACAGCTGAGACATGAAGCTCCGGCGGCCGGGCAATTTCTACGGTCATGTCGTTTGTTTCCACAAAAATAACACAGATCATTTTTAGTTGATTTTTGATTATTTGAAATAGCAGCGTTAATAGGGAAATTAATATTTGGCTGATGATAATTCTCATTGTGTAGTTGTGCCATCTCTAAAGACTGTGCTTGCTTGTGTGCATCATCTAAACTGAGGGAGCTGTTCTCTAATAGCCTTTGTCGAATCGCCGATGTGGATAGTCCGGATATAAATGCATCTCTAATTGCATCCATTTCATTCTGTTCCGCGGTTACTGATTTGAAATGGCAGTCCTTGGCCAGTAATTTAAGGGCTTGCAGATATTGATCGATTGTTTCACCTGGTTGTTGTTGTCTTTTCGCAAGTTTATGTCTTGAATATACTTCATTTGGTGTTTTTATAAATAGTTTTTCGAGTCTAGACAGGGCAATATCATAGTCGGAACAATCTTTGATGTACGCGTATATGGCTGGCGATAGATGATTTACAAGGAGATTAAGTTTTGTTTCTTTTGATATTGACTTTTCAGTAGTAGTGATGGCAGTTAGAAAATTTTCAAATGTATTTTTCCAATGGGTCCACTGAGGAGATTGGTCCACCGACGAGGAAGGATCTACATCGAAACGTTCGGGGCGTAAATATTTATCCATCTTAATCTTTATGATTCTTCGGCTTTTATTCTGTTCAATAAATTGTAATGAAATGATTGAACCCGTAAATTAGGCTTAATTGAACAGAATAACACAATATGTTTTTATGACAGTAATATTAATTCTATTGTTTATTTAAACAAATTACGATCCTTGATAACTTGATCATCACAACGATATAAAAATTAACTGTAATTAATTAATCCTCAATAAATTCTTCCAAGGTCTGTAAAATAGAAATCTTTGCCTTGTTTTTTTTCCTTTTGTCTTTTATATTTTTAATAGTTTCACATAAACTCAGGCAAAACATCATGTCTGAGTCTTCTTCAGATTTCTTGGAGTTTTTATTTGATACAAACTCGTTCAAAGTTGTTACGGCCATATTTAAATTTTTTTCTAAACTATTTTCCCGACTTCTTTGTCTGGGAGTATTTACTTTGGGAGCAGGCGTTCCTTCTCTAGACACAGAAGTAGAAGAGCTTGACGGTTGCGATGGTGGTGGTGGCGATTCAGTTCGTCTTTGTTTTGACGCTGAAGCATCATCAATTTCTTCAATATTGTATGATTCATAATCTTCTAGCAATTCACTTGTCTCAATGACCTCAATGACAGTATTTTGAGACAAATTAGTATTTGTGAAGCTGCCAAATCGTCTGATAACAAAGAAATAAAATGAATAACAATATTTTCAACATACCTATATCATAATGGTATTACTTTCGTGGTACAATAACATCTTGTAAAAAATGAAGGACCGTCATACAGGGCCATTCTTTTCTTATTCCACCAGCAGACCCCGATGGATGACCTTTTCTCTCCTTGTTGTATCTGTTTCTGATAACGTCCCAACGATGTTGGCATTCACTTGCTATAAAAAATATTAATTTCAACATATTAATGAACGTCATGTATAAATAAAACATATTTTCATCATATACACTTACATGGTATTTTCATTTCTTGGGAAATGCTTTCCCAAGCATTTTGTATCGCTATCTTGTCTTTATACAATGGCTCTTTTTTATCATAAAGATGTTTGTACTTTTCAACTAATTGAATTAATTGAATATCTTTTTCAATCGTATTACTCATTTTTTTGATTTACTTACAACTTTACGTAGGTTAAAAATGCAAGACAACAGACAACACTTATGTCAAATTCAAAATCACGAAAATAGTTGACGTTAACCGGCCGCCTACGAACGTAAACTGTTCTGATTGGTTAGCATTAGCCTTATGCCTCAAAAATTGAGAAATTCTCATATTTTAGGGTTACAGCATAATGCTATTCTCTTGCGCGGCAGCACTAGTACCGTAGCATGTGTTTCCGTATGCTTGAAATCCTAATGTTAAGGCATAATGCTAATGTTAAAGTAAATTCATCTTACATAAACCAGCCTTAACAGATTATTATTTAGAGATTATTTGGTTCTCACTCCTTAATACCGGCAAAAAATTGTGGATTTCTGTTGGCGTACATACCGCCGCTTTCTATGGTTTCTTCGTGAAAACTTCATTTTTAACAACAACATCACGCGATTACAACATCTTCTTCGTCACTCATTTTGGCACCCACTGAACTAACATGAAGCAACTAGATAGGTTGATGTTTCCGAACAGTTTGTCAACTTTAAGTATGTATAAGTTCGCCAACTGTAGTCCAACTGTTGTTCAATTGTTTTATTTACACATTCACATTAAACAATATTTGACTTATTGGATAAACACAGTTCTATAAGGATAGTAACACCAGATAAAAAATAAATATTCAATATGTAAGTAGTAATAAATTTTGAAATTAGCAAAAATGAAGATACTTGACTGTGCATACTTAAATTTATACAGGGTGGTGACTTGGCCGACGCAGCATAGCGATTACAATGTTAATTTTTGAATGTGCATTTATTTGCTCCCCTAATTATTTTAGAGTTAAAGTTCTCATAGCTTTTTGGAGAGAAAAAAATACTGAATCCGAATATATTTTTGTTTTCAAATTTTGAAATTCCAGAACCGTAATAATCAACATTTTAAATAATTGTATTTTTACAAAAATCACTGAGGCCATGGAATTATTAAAACAAACAAGGCATTTCCATTTGTTGTTTCTATTTGACGTTTGTAACTTTTTAAAGTCAGTTCTTATTAGAATGTATTCATTACAAGAAAAAGTTGAAATAATTAAGTATTTTTGTGCTGGAAATAGTGCTCGGCAAGTGAGTGCCTTGTTTAGCATTAAATATCCGAATCGGCCAATTCCAGCTAGTACTTTAGAGTTATTGTAAGTGTAATAAAGACGTATAGAATTTACGTGAAAACGAAGAAAATGAGACCTTCAATGTTTTGGCTGCAGTAACGGAAGATCCAAAAACAAGTTTAAGGCAAATTGCGGCAAACGGTGGCTTACATCATTCCAGAGTATTGCGAATTTTTAAAAAAGCACAAATTTCACTCTTATAAATATCAATGTCATCAAGAGTTGCAAGAAAATGATTTGGAGAGAAGAAATGTGTTTTTTCTTGAAATGATGGAAAAAAGTAATGAAGACATAGATTTTCTAGAGTGAGGGAATTTTTTTCTTTTCATAATTTTTGTTAAAAGCTATAATAAAAGCAACCCAATACTATTAAAATACAAAATATTCAAAAATCTAGTAAAAAAGCATCTAAACATGAGTGATGCGTATAGAGACCGTGCGCCAGTACAAGTAGCGCTGCACAACGGCGTGTTTTGTAAGTTGCGACGGGAGATTTTGAATTTGTTGCATATTTGTTGTGAGTTTATATTTACACGAAGTGTATTTACCATAGCAAATAATAGTAGTAGACGAGGAAATAGTAATTGATGTGTTGTTGGGTGTACTAATACCTATGGCAATACGGAAAAAACATTAGTTTTTATAAATTTCCAGAAGCATTCGTCGTCAACAATGGATTACTGCTGTAAAACACCAGAAGTAAATATAGAGTTTATAATTTCGTTTTAAATTATTATTTTATTTTATTATTGCTTATGCTTTTTGCTCATAGTTTAGATAGTACACCGTGGATTCCTACAAAAAAATTCAGTAAATCGTAGTAAACATTTTGTTGGAGGGAAAAAAGCTGAACATCCACATCTCCCAGCTTACAACCCGACAATATTTCAACAACAACAAATAAATACAAATGATTTACTACGT
This sequence comes from Agonum fuliginosum, assembly GCA_947534325.1. NCBI lineage: Eukaryota > Metazoa > Arthropoda > Insecta > Coleoptera > Carabidae > Agonum > Agonum fuliginosum. The sequence continues at coordinate 27,401,445 of OX384037.1, forward strand.
TTTCAAAGAAAAGTGTAAGAAGCTATCAACAGAAGGAAATAAGCAACAATAGTTTAAGAAATTTCAACACAGTGTATAATTCTTCAAAATAAATTGATTGCCCAACTGATGATTTAAATGAATCATTATGCACGACTCTAATCATTGAAAAAACATTTGTTTATTGTGCATACATAAAAGATAATTCTGCTAATACTGATTGTGCAATTCAAACTTCAATTATACGAACAGAACGTACAGCAGTAACAAATGATAAAAAAGTAGGATCCAATTTAAAAGATAGTAAACAAGTTACCTACTGGATATAATAGATGCTTATTAGATTGCCACTGCATTCATAGTTTTGATTCTTTAAAAGAAAAGGAACATTTTATTGACTTAGTAGGAGTTTCTAAAGATGTATTTAATTTATTATTAGAAATGCTGGAATCACGAACAGAATTTAAATTGTCAAATGCAAAGAGACTATTAATATTTTTATTGAAACTTAAAACATTGTTTGATTATGCATTTACTTAATATTTTATTGTTGTCAACTTTCAGCTACACCTGATCACCAGACCACACCGATTCTCAGAAATATAAATATTCGAATAAGAAACGTCAAATCATTTATTGTAGTACACAATGTTGATTCAATCGGGTAACTATTACAACACAGAAGAAATATGTAAAAATAAATCCTCTTTACAAAATTTTATTGTACCTTTAATTTCTTCCACAGCAACCTTCGATTTACTTTTTTCAATTTAATTTTATTAAAAATAACAATTTTCGTTAATTTTTCTGTTAATTATAAAAATAAACTAATTTCTTTTTATATTGTTGAAAAGAAAAAAAAACTATTTAAAAATGTCATAGCTTACTATGACGTCCATATGCAAATTAAAAGTAAATACCAATAACTCGAAAATGGTGAAATATTAAAAAAATATTGAAGACTCCTACAAATTTTTCATGAAAAAGTGCCTTAAGAAAGTGCAAACCATAATCTCGTATTATTTCATATAACAAAGTTATAAGCAAGAAAAGAAAATCACGAAAATTACCTATGCATTTAATTGGAAAAACAAATACATGGTCAAACTCCTCTATTAATGAGGCAACTTTTGTCTAATTTAACCAACCTCGTAGCTCTTACGGTTCTCGAGATCCCAATGCATCGGTACCTTAAGTGGGACACCCTGTCTAGTGGTGAAAAAAATGAAACACTTGAAATTCGTGAAATTTCGACCATTTTCAAACCGCCATAACCCGGTGTATCGATTTCGACGAATCTTTGCTGGCGAAAAACTATGAAGTGTCTACTTTAAAGTCATGCATGCGAATTTCAACGCAACCTCTTCGGCCCCCATCTAGCACCCCTGTGAAAAAAAATGTTTTTAATGGAAAAAATGTCCAACTTTGACGATGTGTACAGAGTTGAATTTTTTTTTGAATTTCGCAATTCTCGACGTCGGAGTTGAGTCGCTTGTCGAATTTGTTGTTAAGAAAACTTGCGATTCGACAAAATGCTTTAGTTTTAGGCAGCAACTAGTTGTCGAGTTGGTGATGCAGCAGTTTATATTTCTGATCTATGGCGCCATGCACTACCTCCACAACCCATCGAACCTTAATGACTATCCGAAATGCATTCGATTCAGCAGTAGTTAATTGCTTTCGTTTTCCTGCAATATTCCAATGTTTAAGTTATGCCGTAATCTTGGAAATATTTCGATGTTCGGTTGCCGCCTTTCTGGATATAAATTAAAATACATTTCTGCAGCATTAACTGCGTTACTTTGACAACGAATGTAACAACTCAACATAATCATACTTTTCCAAAAATGCAACTTTTAACAATAATAAAAGCAATAAATTCAATTGTTGCTCTTTTTGACAACAGCAACCTTCGATTTACTTTTTTCAATTTAATTTTATTAAAAATAACAATTTTCGTTAATTTTTCTGTTAATTATAAAAATAAATTAATACTTTTTTATATTGTTGTAAAGCAAAAAAAAACTCTATTTAAAAATGTCATAGCTTACTATGACGTCCATATGAAAAATAAAAGTTAATATCAATAACTCGAAAATGGTGATATATAAAAAAAATTTGAGGACTCCTGAAAATTCTTCATGAAAAAGTGCCTTAAGAAAGTGCAAACCAGAATCTCGTATTATTTCATATAACAAAGTTATAAGCAAGAAAAGAAAATCACGAAATTTACATATTTTTCCATATCTAGTGACCTATGCATTTAATTGGAAAAACAAATACATAGTCAAACTCCTCTACGAAATGCATTCGATTCAACAGTAGTTAATTGCTTTCGTTTTCCTGCAATATTTCAATATTTAAGACCATTTCGACGTGAAAGTTAAATACATTTTCAAAATTAATGTTGAAGATATCTTTTAGAGCAGGCATACAGACGGTGTAACCATGGTCTTCTAATTCAGCCTTGACGTCACGAAATCCTCGGCCAACGATGCAAATGTCACCCTCTTGCAGAACTCATTTCAGCAGGCGGAGCCGTCTCAGTAGTCCCATCCGTCGAGACTTTGACGATGTATAAACCCTTTCACTTTTAGCGCCAAATTCAAATAATGGTGAAATTAAAATATATAATCCTACCACGTCATAATTCTTATGCATTTTGAAAATAGTTAGAGTATGAGATGAATTATCCCAGTCTTACTGCGTATGATATGTGAGAGTGGAAGAGAGCAAAATACGCATTCCATATTAAATCTATTGTGAAGTTTGGTTGTAGTATTATGATAATAAAAATACTGCCAGCTAGGGTTTGTGCCAAAACACTATTATGTTTACACCAACTTAAATTTGGGTCAATGTAAGCGCCTAGATGTTTGACGCTTTCCTCCGTTGCATTTTTTTCTTTTCAGGATATACTAAGAAATTTAGCTTTTTCCTGATTTAGTTTTAGATTATTGTTATTAAAATATGCTTCTGCTTTATAGCTCATATCAGTTAAACTATCAGCTTCACATGGTGGTAGTATCATCAGCAAAGAGTATGCTTAGGTATGGATCCATGTATATGTTAAAGTTATTGATGTAAACGAGGAAGAGAATAGCCCCAAGGATACTTCCTTGCGGTACACCGTGCCTCACACACAATAAATCAGAACACACGTTCCCCATAGTAACATACTGTTTCCTGTTACTAAAGTAAGATAAAATAAATTGTACGCAATGTCTCTAAAACAATATCGTTCTAGATTAGCTAACAATATCTCAAATGATATACAATCGAAAGCCTTTGATCAAAGTGCTCTCGCCGTTTTCCAGGTTGTGAATGATTTCGTTTATAACATTAGTTACCGCTTTCGTTGTTAAAAAATTATTCCCAAAACCAAACTGCAAAGTATTCAAGATATCGAACTTATCCAAGTAGATCATCATTCGATTTTTAAGTAAGGATTCTAAAATTTTGCTTAGGATTTTTATTCTTTGTAGCAAGTAGCAAAAATGTCTGGCAAAAGAAAATTTGAAGGAGGAGCTTCAAAATTGCGAAAACAAAAGTTAAAGATTCTTGCGGAAAAATTAAAAATTATTTTGAAGCTCCTAAAGAAAAAATTAATGAAAATTTAGATGAAGCGAACAGTAGTCATACCATAGTGCAGAACATTGTTTTAAATAAAGAAAATAATGCCGGAAAAACCTTCATACTACAGTACTCGTAAATAATGACGAAAAAATTGAAAGTGAAGATAACATGATAAATAATTTCACCGAATACGAAACAAACTATAGTAACAACAAATGAAAAATATATCTGATTGGCCACAAATAATTACAGAATCGTTTATAAATAACGTTTTATTAAACAAACCGGAAAGTGATGTAATCATAGAAAACAATTGTACGGGGAAGAGAAAACAGCTCAATATAGATTTTTAAATGAAAATAATTTTTATTTTTTAAAACCAAATGGACAAAAGCAGAAAAGAGAATGGCTAATTTACAGTGTAAAAAGTAACTGTGTATATTGTTACCCATGTAAATTATTTTCATTGCAAGAGAACACTCTACGCACTGGTTTCAATGATTGGAGAAATATTAATAAACGATTAAAAATGCATGAAAATTCAAAAGAGCATATTACATCGGTGTGCATATTAGCAAAACGGTCTTCAAACGTGGGTAGAATTGACAAAAATCTCATTGAGAAAATAAGAAATGAGCAAAATTACTGGGAAGAAGTTTCAAGGAGAATAGTTTCAAAAGTAAAATTTTTAGCTGGACAGGGTTTAGCCTTCAGGGGATCAAGTGAAAAATTTTCAAAGAGGGAGAAAGGAAATTATTTTACTCGTTTGTCATATTTGGCTGAATACGATAATTTTTTAATGGAACATTATAAAAAGATATGGATACAAAGGAAGCGGACATAGTAGTTATTTGTCGCACACCATATGTGACGAATTTATACAAGAACTTGCCAATATTGTTCGTACCGTCAACTGTGGTGTCTCGGGACTAGGGGTTGAGATTGGACATTTTTCCGCCTTTTCATTTAAATCTTATTGTGAAACCACTGCGCAATTCTAGTGACTTTTCAAAAATACGGTTGGCTACAATTGCTTTCACTTATCAGTATATAGGTTAGTGTACGCGTGTAAAAGGTACGTGATGCTAATTAAAAATTAATTAAACAGCATGTTTATTTTGTTACTTTTGTAACAACATTCTATTCTCTATTGGATCTATTATTTGTAGTACAAATTTCGAGTTTTTTTGCACGTATTTATATGCTTATATATGTCATTGAGGTTATGTCTTTTTGTCATAAGACAATTAAATATAGTTTTTTATTTAATCAATTTTATTTTAAAATGTGCACTTTTAGGGGTGACTCGGAACATGCCGAGAAATTATGTAAAACGTCTGGAAAGCAGGCCATACATAAATTACGATTTGAAAAAATTGCAAGATGCTGTCAAAGATAGACAGAAGAATGGAACCGCGTTCAGAATTTTAGAAGAAAAATATGGCGTACCAAGGAACACTATTTGTCGACATATTAAGAATAAAAATTTTAAAAAACCAGGTGGGCAAACTGTAATGACAGAAAAAGAAGAAGCTTTTTTAGTTAAATCTCTGATTACTGCAGATTATGTGGATAAAAGCGCTGTTATTAAAAAATTAACCCAACATAAAGAACTCCGGCGAGGTGGTTATGAATTTTGTGGAGATGTTATTTTAAACGTTTCACAGTGTAAGGAATAGAATGTTATTTTTATATACTATTGTACCTGCCAAAGCAGTATTATATATGTATCTCCAATTGTACTTACCAGAATGGCTGTTTTTTTAAAATTACAATGTGATACAATCAAAGATATAATAGTCTATAAGAGAAAATAATTTATTTTGATAAATAAAAGTTGATCATTCATAAGTTTTTTGAGTTTTTTTGTATTTTTGTACCTTTATTCTTTTAAAAAATATATTTTTATATCCCAAGGTATTAGCAAGTCTGACACTATAAATTCTTTGAAAACAAAACGCGTGTCCCGAGTCGTCAAAATAACGGGGTCAGTCGGGACAAACTATAAATATATAAAAAAACTGCAAATACATAAAATTTTTATAACTACATGAAAATGTAGGTAAAAAATGCAAAAACCCATAGCTATAATAAAAATCTGCTGTGGCCAGCACAGTACTTCCCCGACTATAAGTTTTAATAACTTACTTTCGTAACACCTTTAATTTTACGTTTCATATTCTGAATTATTAACAATAATTTATTTTGTAAATAGTATGTACAGTTAAAAATTTTATATACGATTTGTAGATGACAAAAATATAATCCATCATTTGAAATAGAAAATTTTGTGATAAATTAAATATTGAAGCAAAGTACTACGTCCGGTTTGAGGATTGCTACAAAAAATAACTGGATTCTTAAGATTTGTATTAAAACCTTAAATGTAAAATTTGGTTGTTAAATGTTTGATATTTTTTGAGTTATCGTCCACAAAATATTGTAACACAAAACACACACAAACGCGCACAGACATCTTCTCGAAAATACTTTGTTCGTATTGTAAAACGTACTTATTCACTAAAAACTCACACTCGAAAATTTTAACTCCTCACAATACCTCCCCTTATAGAATATAATGCGGGAGGTAAAAACAACTGACCATCGTTTAAATGTTGTTATTAATTCTCCGACTAATTTTTTTCCGCAGAGAACTTTTGATAATTTAAATAATTTTTTGAGAAAAAATTGAATATCGCATAAATGTCATTTTTTACATTTTTACTAAACTTATCTCCTCGAGCGCTTTAACTTGACACCAAACTCGGTACAATTTGAATAATTTATAAAAAAAACACAATGACGATCGGTTAAATGTTATTTTTATTTTTCTACTAGAATTCTTTTTCCGAAAGCTTTAATTTTATACCACACACGATAGTATTTTAATAAAAATAAAATAAGTTATGTTTATAAAGTTGGTACCACTGGTTGAATACAAAAAATTGAATAATTTTTTGAGAAACAATTGAAAATCACATAAATATCATTTTTTACATTTTTACTAAACTTAGCTCCCCGAGCGCTTTAAATTAACACCAAACTCGGTATAATTTGAATAATTTATAAAAAAAAAACAATTGCCGATCGTGTATATGTAATTTTTGTTTTTCTACTAGAATTTTTTTCCCGAGGGCTTTAATTTGATACCACACACGATAGTTTGATAAAAAAAATATATATGTTTATAAAGTTGGTACCACTGGTTGAATAAAGCTCATTAATGAACTTGAAGTCAGATTTTGGCTCAAGATCTTAAATATAAAATTTCAGTTCAAAATTGCAACGCGTTTTTAAGTTATGCAACATCCAGACAGACCGACAGACCGAATTATTTTAAAATGATGTTTTTTGGGTTCAGTAGGGTCTAAAACGTGAAGATTCACCAAAATCTCGAACTGTCAAAAAATCACGATTACAATACTTCCCTCTATTACTTAGATCGGGGAAGTAAAAACTGAAAAATTATTTACTGTAAGACAACTATAGCCAAAAAAGTGTCAGAATCGTCCCTAGTGAACCCGTTTGACGGTATCTATCAATATTATAAGCCAAATTCAGGTCCGTGAAGGTGGAGTCCCGACATGAAAATTACAATGTAATAATAATTCTATAATTTTTTGCTAATTTTGTGCTATTTTTTGCTATATTCCACAAATTTTGTGCTATGCTCGTTTTTGTTATATTCTCAATTTTTCACTTGGGACTTCAGGTTCACGCCTAGTCCCGAATGAAAATATATACATTTTTGGTATGTCTATAATTTTTTGCTAATTTTGTGCTATTTTTTGCTATATTCCACAAATTTTGTGCTATGCTCGTTTTTGTTATATTCTCTATTTTCACTTGGGACTCCAGGTTCACGCCTAGTCCCGAATGAAAATATATACATTTTTGATATGTCTATAATTTTTTGATAATTTTGTGCTATTTTTTGCTATATTCCACAAATTTTGTGCTATGCTCGTTTTTGTTATATTCTCTATTTTTCACTTGGGACTCCAGGTTCACGCCTAGTCCCGAATGTAAAATATTAAATATTTTATTATGCTATAATTTTGTGCTCATTTTGTGCTATTTTTTGCTATAGTAAACAAATTTTGTGCTCATCAAGTTTACTTGTTTCGTTGTTTCTTACGGATAATAAATTGGGACTCCAAGTTCCCGGCTAGACCCGGGTGTTAAATGTTTAATGTTTTGTTGCACTATAATTTTGTGCTCATTTTGTGTTATTTTTTGCAATAAGAAATAAATTTGGTGCTCATCAACTTACTCTGTTTTTACGACAATTTCAATGGGATTCATAAGTTTACGTTGAATAGCGAAAATATGTGACTGTACTGATGGATGTAAAATTGTTAGTGTTACCACAAGGCGAGATAAGACGAGACTTGACATTGGTCTTAAGTTGGTCGCGACAACTTGGATTTCATCTTGGTCTTGATAAGACTTTAAGTAAGTCTCGTCTTGGTCTTGAGTCTCGACAAGACTCTTGGTAATAGGCCCCTCATTAATTATCAAATTTATGTATTTTTGAATCCATAAACAGTGAAACTGCGATTGCATTTTTTTAAATTAAAGTAATAGAGATATTAATTTTAAATAATTTAAAATGTCACTTAATTTAAAAAATTCACATTTGAGTTAGTTTTTTCTGCGTTAAATAATTACAAGTACCTACTTGTAGATAATTGTACAATATGAACTGCGCAAAATACCTATACTCTATAATGTAATTTAAAAAATAATAAAAAATTCGTCAATGGTAAACGAAATGGTAAAAATTAATTTTAAATAGGTATATTTATTTATTATGTTTTCATTATTTGTGAATTGAGCTTGAAATTTATAGTCTATTATGCTCCTTTATTCGGAACTGGAAAATATCATACTTAAGTACATTTAAGTAATATAGCATAACTAATAGATTGTTTAATTTTGTGGACCATACAAAAACAGTAACTATTAATTCCATACAATACATTACTAATTTTATTAAAATTAACAGATAATAATCTTACATTTACCCTGTTTCGGTATAGAGAAAATTGTGAATTAGGTACCGCAGATTAACATTGATTGCCCTTTTCATTTTCGTTTTTTATTCTGGAGGTTAACAGTTTAACTGAATTTTATTAGCAAACGAAAGACAAAAGCGAATGAACTTATGTTCATATACTTAAAAGAGCTCTATAATGTAACTATTCCTAGTAGGATTAGAACATTGTAGGTATATTCCTTTGAAACTATAATCTCTATTTTCTTCATAAGCAGATTAACACTTTTAAGGACCGAACATTGTAAATCATCTTTAATTTTACAGGTAGAAAATTAGGAGGAACAGTAAAACTGTATTACAAAAATTAGCATCTTCTTTAATAAAAGTAAAATTATTCGGATGACAGAAAAGAGAAATATGAAATCAATGTGTGAATTTTTGGCAAAAAGTTGATGATACTACAAAAGCGTTTTTTTTTTAAATATATTGCACAGTTATTATCATACGTAACGAATCGATTCAAGTTCATTTTAGATTTACAATAATACACCTGTACTACTTGTGTAATTGTGTATTAGTTTAAAATATTTTTATTTGTTTTATTTTTGTACTGTCTTAAATTGTTTAATAATTTTTTGCCACGAGTACCCACGCATTTGATGTAATTATGTCATTGTTTTTTGTTAAAATCAGGTCATTTAGGGATTGTACAAAAAGTAAATTATTTCTCGGACTAATACAGAAAATAATTTTCATTCATACATAAAATGTTTGTTTGGGACTCGTTAGATCTTACTTACTTGTCTCAAAATCATGCATTAATGAAACAAATTATAATTATAATTCTCCTAAAAATCCATTGTTTGAGCTTTAAGAACTAGGATAATTTAAAGATTTTGAAAAATTAATATCTCGCATATAATAAATAATTTTCCACTGCATGTATACTTATGCTCAGCGTTTTATAAACTATTAAATAAAATTATAAAAATTGTTGATGAAATAATAATAATAATACTCCTATACCTAGTTTTTTATGGGAGCGGGGACATCACCCAAACGGACAATGGCCGATTGGGACAGTGGCCGATTGGGACAGTGACCGAGCGGAATGCAGCCGACGGGACATTGGCCGAAGAAGGGTGGGGATGAAAAATGTGATGACGTCATAAGGTTTGAGTTTATGCTTAAAGTTTAGCTTCGCGTAAATAGATGTCTCTAAACGTGACAGTGGTTTAAAAAATGTTTGATGTTGGTGATAATATTTCTTGATTGACACTTTTAAAATAACCTACAAAAGCAATTTGAAAGCAATCACTAATCAAGCAGTAGAAAAATGTCAGTAAATAAAAAATACAAATGAAATAAATGTTTGATTTTGGTTCATAATGTAAGAACGCAAGTATTAATTACATAGTAAGTATTATATACTGTACGCATATCTTTATTACAATAATTGTTATTATAATATTAATTTAATGTGTATGCAAGATAAAGTTGGAACATAAAATAAACCTACATTTATTTGATATAAATTTAAGTCTATATCAAAATGATTAAAATCTATTGGATATATTATGACATGTCGAGTGATTCAGATGGGAACAATGTACTATGTAAGAATGAGGAGTACAATAAAGCCGTAATGTAGCTTGCTTGGTAGCTTGCTCGATTTTCCACGATTTAACTGGCAGCGTTAGCTCATCCCGCGCGTGTACTTAGAGCCATTTTTTACATAAACAGTGTTTCGTTGGGCGATAATAATCATGGAGCTACTATCACAAACAAGGCTTTATTTGAAAGATGAAAGTAGTCTATATCTATGTGCTGAAATTTGTAATTTTTGTTGATTTAATGAGTAGCAGAGTTCAGTGAAATTATATAGACAAGACATTTTAAATATTGTATCATTATTAAAATTAGAAATTAAACTAATATTGCAACAATTTATAGACATATGGGACCAAAAAACTGATCTGATCATGATTGTCTCAAATTCATTTCCTATCCAAAAGAATGGAAACCTAGGTTTCATTATAATTACGTTAGGTTATACGTTATACCTACCACAGATGAAATAAAACATTTAAATTTTTTTCAATATTTATTGTATATTTTTTATCTTTTACAAAAATATATATAGGTACATACATTCCGCAAATTTATTGAAATTATCAGTTTAGTTTTAGAAATATTATTTTCATTCTTATAAATTTTAAACATCTGAAAAATTTAAATTAATCAGTAGGTACGTACCTACTTAATAAAATAATATTTCTAATTAAGCCCACCCGCCTCGCCAAGGCACTGATATTTGAGTGGGTCATGCACTAAACTACAACTACAACCTCTACAACTATACTTTAATACATACGCCATATAAACAAAATACTTACTAAGCACTTATAAACTAAAATATGTTTAAAACAAGCTATTATACTATAAATAATTAATAACTTAGATAGTAATATAAGTTAAATAATAATAGTAATAATTAATTTTAATTGTTGAAAACCTTAATTACTTCATAACAATATCTAATTATCTGACCAAGTTTTTATCGGTGTAAACCGACCACTCGATCATTGGATAATTGTTATGAATTTATTAAGAAAAACTGAAAGAAATAAGTATTAATTAATTGCTGTAAATGAATATTCATAACAATATCTAATTATTTGACCAAGTTTTTATCGGTGTAAACCGACCACCCGATCATTGGATAATTGTTATGAATTTATTAAGAAAAACTGAAAGAAATAAGTATTAATTAATTGCTGTAAATGAATATTCATAACAATATCTAATTATTTGACCAAGTTTTTATCGGTGTAAACCGACCACCCGATATTTGGATAATTGTTATGAATTTATTAAGAACACTGAAAATAAATAAGTAATAATTAATTGCTATAAAGGAATATTAATAATAAATATGTAATTATTAGACCAATTTTTTATCGGTGTAAACCGACCAACCACTCACTGGATAATAAATTGGTATATCGGAAAAACTAAATGTAATAATTATTATTATTATTAGTAGTACTCGATAATGAAATATAAATTTAATATAAAGTTGATACGTATACATACTACCTGAAAGTATATTGTGGATCAATTATCACTAAAATGTACAAGAATTAATATAAGTTTTTAGATATTTAATTTTATTTATTCTTACGTGAATTCTAAGAACATAAAGTATCACAGACGAACAAGCTGGACATCTGTTACCATTTTGGGTAGGTTCTCGAAGATTAACACCGCAATCATCGCAAATACACAGATATCCACAGTGTGAGCATGCGAATCTAACTTCATGTGTATTACATATGATACACATCCTCTGAATGTTATACAATGTTGTGTTAAGCTCATTATAAATCATTATGTATATACATACATTCCCAAGCCCATCAATTTCCTGTTGTTCTTCATGGCGTTCAATATTTTCTTCTTGTTGTCCAGGTCGACGTTGTTCAATCTCGATTGCAGGTTCTTCTACATTTTGAAATTGTCGAATATTTGCAGGATTATCTTCTTCTTGTTGTTGTTCTTCATTTTCATCAATATCTTCAGGTATCTAAAACATAAATTTGTTTTTACATTAATAAAATAAATATAAAATATGCTTGTGTTTATGCTTCTTTTACTTACATCAATAACCTCATCTCCAATAATATGTCTAACGTTGTCGTGTGCAATATTCAAATTGCGTTCCAAGTTATCCACAGCATGTGTCATTATTTCCAAAAAATGAAAAATGTCCAATGCTCCTTGTGCCAAATTTCTTTGTGCATCCTTTATGCGTTGGTCATTCGCTAAATAAACATTCTTTGTTGGTCGTGATATTCGTACACCATTCATAATTTTTCTATAGTCTAACATCGCTGTCTTGGTAATTTGAATCAGTTTAACTATATAATAGTAAAGTCAATATTAATAATTTTAATTAATTTATAAATATATTTATTAGGTACCTAAAAATCCAAAAACATTCGGCCTTAATTGAATTTTGTTTAACAATTGTTTGTTAAACGACTCCACGTTGTTATTTGTTCGTCTTGGAAATTGGTACACACTTAATGAATTTACTCCAACAATTCTTATCCAGTATCTGTACATGAATAGAAATAGAAATTAATTTTAAAAAGTCACAAGCTAGGTTTTTATAAACAGTATATAATTTAATAATTATTACGAAAAGACTGCAGGTTTTTAAATAAACCGTACCTTCGCATATAGGCAAACATATTATTAATATTAATATTTTGCGCTTGGCACCAGTTTTCGATGTCATCTAATCCTTGGATTATATTCTCGGCTGGCAATAATGGTAATGCAATAAGTAACCTTATAGCTTTTCTATAATTCTCATTTTCTGTCATTAGTGGTCTTAATCCGATACTAACAGCTTTATGCCACACGGCCTAAGAAAATATTAAAATTAGACATTTGATTTTATAAATACTTTTTCATGGCCTTGAACTCACTGTTGCGTAATGATAATAGCACCCGACAATGTGACTATTGGGGTAAACTGCAGCTAAGGATAATCGCATTGCTCTTTCATAATCCGTCATTATAATCCGTGGTTGTAAATTTGGCGCTATTTCCCTAAAGGCTTCGAAAACTAAATCATAAGTTTCCCTTCTACGATCAGGCATCAAGCAATAAGCAAGAGGAATCGTCTATAGAGAAAAATATAAAAATTAAATTATTTCAATTATTGGTAGCACTTGTGAACAAAGTTTTACTTTATTAACAACCACACAATGTATCGTTAATAATTGCGAAGATTCTGGTGCTTGCGGTCGGACTTTAAATGTTCCGTCTATATGCATTTCTATCAGCTCTATTACTAATCAAATCTATTAAATATTGAGATCCAAATAATAGTGCTGCATTATTTCCTACAAAATAATTAATATTTAATTTACACAACCGCATAGATAAATATCTTTGAGTTTTATAAGTACCAGTGGGAATAACTCTACGTAAAAATGTTTCCTCTATATTTCTTCTTTCTTCATTTATAACGTCAACAGTAGATACGTTATATCGGTCAGCCCACAACGGATTTTGGATAGTTCTTCCTAATTCTTCGAGAGTTCCAGGAATTATTGGATTCTTTCGACTGCGCGCTTTTCTCATAGCTTCAAATGCAGTTGGCCATGGATAAATGAGTGCAATTTCCGGATTCCTGTTTTAATATTAATAATAATCTCTGAATAATTCTAAACTCAATATTTTAAATTTTACCGTTCTGCTTCTTCATCATAAATTTGTCGTGGATTTGTATTTTCTCTTATAGCTCTTTCTACTAATCGTCTTCTATATTCCGCGATGAAATTATTCGTTACTGGATGTCCATTGTGTGGATTAAGTAACGTAAGGAGTCCATGTTCATCTACCTTGGCTGTAGCTCGACACGCATGAGATCTTCTTTGAGCACAATTGTAATAACTGATACATAAATTTTTATTATTCTTAGTTCTCAATTATAAATAAAAATAATATATAACTTACATAGTTGCACCGATTTGTTTGTTTATTGTAAACTTGTATCCCTGGAAGTCCATTATTGAAAACGTTTTCTTCTAAAAGATACCTAGATAAAATCTAGAGGAACGAGTAAATATAAAAATTTACACAAAGTTTAACAAACATGCAGTAACTACAAGTAAATTATATTAAAATGCGTGCAACAAACAACAAAATATTATTTAAATGAATATGATAATAGTAGATTAGTTTTATATCGCCTTTTGTAAAAAAATATTGCTGCTTATGTGTAACAAGACACGAGGGCAAAACAATAATGGCTTAAAATTTCAAAATGTATGCTAAGGGAGAAAATATAAACTGAGAAATAAATTTCCCTAGAATAAACATTGCTACTAAAATTTCAAATTAAATATTTAGAATTGAATACATTTTTGTTACTTAACTTGTAAGATAATAAACCTTTTCTAGAAATAATGTTGCAAACCAATTTTTTGTAATTATTATATTTTAATTATTTTGTTTTTAAAAACCTTTAGTGTACCTACCTAACATTATTATCCATAAAGTTATTCTTTAGTGTGTTAATGTGTGACATTTACAATAACAGGCAAAAATAAATACCTACAAAATAACAAAAGATGTAATTTGTAACCTTTGATGTACCTAACCAATAAATTAGATTTTAAAAAATTATAATTTTGCGCAACTATGTCAAATAATTTGACATTGACTTACGCTATTAAAGTCGCAAAGTTAAACATTCAATTTTAACTGTAAATTACGACAACTGAATCTGAGTACGCCAAATTATTTTATGGAAAACCAATCTAGTCTGTTAAAACTCCGCAGTTCGCGCGCTTTTCTTTGTGGGTGACTGATGCGCCAGTTGCGGTTAAAAGAAAAAGCAAGGCAGCCGGGGGAATTTTTGCCGGAATTATTTGATTGTAAAATGGATACATAAAAGTAACATTAAAAACTCATTGTACATTTAATAATTACTTAAATTACAAACTAATGTCCGGGGAAGAAGAATACTAACAATAAGAAAACAAAATTTTATTTGATTGACAAACTTTATTTATTTAAATAAATATGTAACCATATTTAGTCATTATGTTTTTACACAAATCTGTGACCTAATAGTGTTGAAATCAAATAATTATTGATTAAAGTGTAAACCCCCATTGTCTCACTTTTTGTAAGACAAAATTTTGTATTTTTATTATTATTCCAATACATTTTAATTCGGATATTTCTATTAGTACCAGAACCAGTACATTCGTCGCAAATGATTATTACATTATAAATTATTATTATATGGTAACTTTAACAGTAAAAACGAAACTATATTTTTTTAAATTGTTAATTTTTATTTAATAAAATAATAATTTACCTCAAGAACTCGTACTAGTAATATTTTATTCTTGGGAATTCTCAACGATCCTTCTAACATGTGTGTTACCACCAGCCAAGGTATAGAAAAATAAGTACCTATATAAGACAAAACAATGTTCTAACAATGATTGGATCCATTGGATCCTTTTTATTAAAAACAGAGAAATTACGTCACATCTTATTTTGCCTTTAACTTGCTGTGAAATGAATATGAATATGTGTATTACAGACCAAGACAGACAAATTGCAACCTAATTATAATAGAACTGAACAAAATATAGTCACATCATTTATAAGAAATAAATTATTAATTACGATTACGTATTCTGAAAATTTATTTCAGTCAACTTATTCTTAATAGTCAAATTTTATTAATAAACAGGACTTCTCGCTCTAGGGCTAATAATGCTGACCATATTACCACATTATTTTAGATTTGTCGTTTGTCAATAGTCCGTCTCGCAATTTTACGTTTCTCGGGAAGAGGTAAACATGTTCGCCGATCGCTAGCAATAGTTTCGTACTCAGTCCCGTTCATAAGTCAAACATTTAATTGCTTATAATAAATCAAAAACCTATGAAGATATTTAATTTATTATTTATATGACGTAAGAGGCACAAATTATGATCAATTCAAATATATTTTTTATATCGTAATTTGCTAGAGAGCGGGAATTTATTCTAACTCAAATTTTATTGCTTCCTGAATTGTATCTTCCGTTTCTTATATCATAAAAGTCATAGGTACTTTGTGTGGTAACAACGTAACAACCACGTGTGGTAGTAATTGGTTCGGTAGCAATACAACATATTTTTGTAAATTGTAAGTTAGTTTGATATTTATATTTGAACATGATTGCAATAATGTTGTACGTTCATATTTATAGATGTTTATGGGATATCAACTTTTGGGAGATTCCAATTTTGTTCGCTTCTTGAATAGCGCATTAAAAAAAGAAACTTCAAGAACTGGTAATATTTCATTAATATACAATAATCATTAAAAAATAGAGTTTACAATTTAATCTTTCAGAACAAGGAGCTACAAAAATAGGAAGATGTGTCAGCGGCCAAGGGATACGTGGTCTTCTAAAAATGTTAAAGAAGAACAAAGTAACAAATACGAATGTTCTTATTATGATAGGAACTAATGACATGAAAAAAGTATTTAATCATTATAATCTTTTTTTACATAAATCAAATTATATAAACAAATTTTTTTAGTCCGTAAAACAAGAACATTGAAAAAACTTTTGATGAAACTGGTGCAGACAATAGGACGAAATAAAAATATAGTCTTTCTTACGATACCGCCAATACCTTTATTAGGCAAAAACCAAAATAAAGTTGTAAAATACAACAATATTTTACAAAACATTAAAGGTTTGTATTTAATTTTGTAAACAGATATTTTACATCAATTATTAAATTTTTAGAATAAGTACTGAATATTGTGACATTACTTTTTTAGGATGCAAAATTATAGATTTATATTCAGAATTTGTAAATAAGGACGGCAACATTAATGTTGATTGTTTTGAAAAGTAAGTTAAGAATTTTTTTTTAAATTGCTGTATCATTTTTATTTAATTTACAGAAAATATTATAACAACAGACCAGATAAAATTCATTTAAATAGTAGAGGCCATAAAATGTTATTAAATTTATTAATAAATAAATTACCACCAGGTATGTACAGTTAATAAATAGGTGAAATTATGTGCATTCATTTTTAAATTTTAGTTTCAGTATCAGTATTGGCGGTATCTGTGAAATAATATATTTTTATTTTTCTATTTCACCTGCATACTTTTTAATTTTTTAAACACTTGTATGTTATCTTTTCATTTTTATTTAACGTAACCCTTGGCCGCTGACACATCTTCCTATTTTTATAATTTCTAGTTCTGAAAGTTTAAATTGCAAACTCTATTTTTTAATGATGATTGTATAATAATGAAATATAAAAAACATAATGACTAAATATGGTTACATATTTATTTAAATAAATAAAGTTTGTCAATCAAATAAAATTTTGTTTTCTTATTGTAAGTATTCTTCTTCCCCGGACATTAATTTGTAATTTAAGAAATTATTAAATGTACAATGAGTTTTTATTTAATGTTACTTTTATGTATCCATTTTACAATCAAATAATTCCGGCAAAAATTCCCCCAGCTGCCTTGATTTTACTTTTAACCGCAACTGGCGCATCAGTCACCCACAAAGAAAAGCGCGCGAACTGCCGAGTTTTAACAGACTAGATTTGTTTTTCAGTTCTATTATAATTAGGTTGCAATTTGTCTGTCTTGGTCTGTAATACACATATTCATTTCACAGCAAGTTAAAGGCAAAATAAGATGTGACGTAATTTCTCTGTTTTTAATAAAAAGGATCCAATGGATCCAATCACTGTTAGAACATTGTTTTGTCTTATATAGGTACTTATTTTTCTATACCTTGGCTGATGGTAACACACATGTTCGAAGGATCGTTGAGAATTCCCAAGAATAAAATATTACTAGTACGAGTTCTTGAGGTAAATTATTATTTTATTAAATAAAAATTAACAATTTAAAAAAATATAGTTTCGTTTTTACTGTTAAAGTTACCATATAATAATAATTTACAATGTAATAATCATTTGCGACGAATGTACTGGTTCTGGTACTAATAAAAATATCCGAATTAAAATGTATTGGAATAATAATAAAAATACAAAATTTTGTCTTACAAAAAGTGAGACAATGGGGGTTTACACTTTAATCAATAATTATTTGATTTCAACGCTATTAGGTCACAGATTTGTGTAAAAACATAATGACTAAATATGGTTACATATTTATTTAAATAAATAAAGTTTGTCAATCAAATAAAATTTTGTTTTCTTATTGTTAGTATTCTTCTTCCCCGGACATTAATTTGTAATTTAAGTAATTATTAAATGTACAATGAGGTTTTAATGTTACTTTTATGTATCCATTTTACAATCAAATAATTCCGGCAAAAATTCCCCCGGCTGCCTTGCTTTTACTTTTAACCGCAACTGGCGCATCAGTCACCCACAAAGAAAAGCGCGCGAACTGCGGAGTTTTAACAGACTAGATTGGTTTTCCATAAAATAATTTGGCGTACTCAGATTCAGTTGTCGTAATTTACAGTTAAAATTGAATGTTTAACTTTGCGACTTTAATAGCGTAAGTCAATGTCAAATTATTTGACATAGTTGCGCAAAATTATAATTTTTCAGTCACCCACAAAGAAAAGCGCGCGAACTGCGGAGTTTTAACAGACTAGATTGGTTTTCCATAAAATAATTTGGCGTACTCAGATTCAGTTGTCGTAATTTACAGTTAAAATTGAATGTTTAACTTTGCGACTTTAATAGCGTAAGTCAATGTCAAATTATTTGACATAGTTGCGCAAAATTATAATTTTTTAAAATCTAATTTATTGGTTAGGTACATCAAAGGTTACAAATTACATCTTTTGTTATTTTGTAGGTATTTATTTTTCATTTTTGCCTGTTATTGTCACACATTAACACACTAAAGAATAACTTTATGGATAATAATGTTAGGTAGGTACACTAAAGGTTTTTAAAAACAAAATAATTAAAATATAATAATTACAAAAAATTGGTTTGCAACATTATTTCTAGAAAAGGTTTATTATCTTACAAGTTAAGTAACAAAAATGTATTCAATTCTAAATATTTAATTTGAAATTTTAGTAGCAATGTTTATTCTAGGGAAATTTATTTCTCAGTTTATATTTTCTCCCTTTGCGTACATTTTGAAATTTTAAGCCATTATTATTTTGCCCTCGTGTCTTGTTACACGAAAGCAGCAATATTTTTTTACAAAAGGCGATATAAAACTAATCTACTATTATCATATTCATTTAAATAATATTTTGTTGTTTGTTGCACGCATTTTAATATAATTTACTTGTAGTTACTGCATGTTTGTTAAACTTTGTGTTAATTTTTATATTTACTCGTTCCTCTAGATTTTATCTAGGTATCTTTTAGAAGAAAACGTTTTCAATAATGGACTTCCAGGGATACAAGTTTACAATAAACAAACAAATCGGTGCAACTATGTAAGTTATATATTATTTTTATTTATAATTGAGAACTAAGAATAATAAAAATTTATGTATCAGTTATTACAATTATTGTGCTCAAAGAAGATCTCATGCGTGTCGAGCTACAGCATAGCCACCTTTAATTCCAGGCCCTGGCCGCACTACTTGGCAACAGCGTTTGACATGACGTCACCCGGCCTATGCTATTTCATGTGTAACTTTTACTTTACATTAGAGGCGAATTCTGGCGAGTAACACAAGTTTGTGTTCCTGGGAATCACGGAATATTAAAATTCTTGCGACAAACTCATGACGTCATTAGTTCTTAATCCAACGGATTCATGGATACTGGTCGAGAGCTACTTCCATATATCTCCCTCTCTTTTTAAACAGTACCTATCTCTGTTATCTGTCACGAGCACTGACGGCGAGGTCTTCTGTTATTGTTTTGGTTAGATATATTTATTTTATTGCTTATTTCGTTTTGTTTCAAAATGGATAGTTATGTACTATGTACTATTTGTGGAATTGTAATAGAATCTGCAGAAAATATAGATGAGCATTTCAATGTTTTTCATTCTGTTGAGACTGGTAAGTGAGGTTATAATAATTGTTTTGAAAAACTTCATAACAAAAATTTATTTTTTAGATGACCCTAGTTCTTTAAATTCTTGTGAGAATCAAACTAATGGCTCAAGCGAAGGTAGGTGTTTTTTTTTTTTCGGATACATTAATATTTTATTTAAAATATGAACATTTTCAGAAAATCCAGATATAGTATGGAGTTCTTCGAGAAATCCAACAAAACATGATATTGAAGCCACAACGTATTTTTTGGAGCTACGAAAATCAGATAAATATTCAAAACTATTTGACAATAAGAGAACACAAAAAAATCACGTGTGGGCTATGATCGCAAAAGAAATGCAACAAGCTGGTTACATGGTGGGAGAAGGAAAAAATGGGTTAGAAAAATGTCGACAAAAATATGCAAATTTAGTTAAATCGTATAATAACACTATGAAACATAGGAAGACAACAGGAGCTGAAAAGAAAGCTGTTCCAGAGTATTTTGATCTGCTTCATAGTATTTTAAGTCCGCTACATAAAATAAATCCCGTGTACACAATTGACAGTAATTGCAATAAAGAACTACACTTAAATGAATATAAAACCAGCTCAACCGAGAGTGCACCACTGAAAATATTTCCAGCCTCTACGGTGAGTGACGAAGAATTACGAAATGAAGACCCAAAAACGCCGATAAATAATGAAGTAGGTTCTGACAAAAACGAAATAAATGTGGACTTAAATAAATCAAGAACTAAAGTACAAGCCAATAAAAAGAGCTTGAAAACCACTGTTACAGACACAATTTTAAAATGCCATGAAGAAATCAAGGAACAAAATGAAAAACATTTAAACAGGGTGGAAACTTTGATAAAGGAAGGAAATGCACAGAAAAATGAATTTTTAGGTTTATTTAAACAACTTGTTGAACATAAAATACAAAAAAAAAACGTAAACGTTCCTCCTCAGATTCAGAGTAACTTTTACTTTGAAAATTTCGTACATTGTAAGAATGTTGCTAACAATGGACCGACAATGGACTAAATTAGAAGAAATATGCAGCGAACAATGGACTGATTAGAAATCTTATGTTATAAATAAGTGATATTTATTTTTTCTTTGAACTTATAAATAGTATATAATTTATGAAATATAATAAATAATTAAAGCAATGTTGACAAAAATTCAGTAATTTGAATCCTTTTATTAATTGCTGCTTGATCAGATTGGCTAGCGTCATCTGTAATATCATTTGTATTATTATTGTCTTCTTCAATTTCATCCCAATCATCATTGATTATTAAACAAAAATTGTGCAATACGCAACAGGCAACTGTAATATTAACTACTTTCTGTATGCTGTATACGTTTACGAACCGAAGTATTCTCCATCTTCCCTTCAAAAGTCCGAAGGCAGTTTCTATTATAGCACGAGTAGCACTATGGACGTAGTTATGCCTTCGTTGTGATGCATTTAATTTTCCTGTATCTCTATAAAAATTAAATAGAATATTAATTATTATAATAATTAAAACTTTATCCCTGACGCATAATATAGTAATCACAAGTAGTAACTAATATTACCTGTATGGAGTAATCAGCCACTGCTTTAAAGGATAAGCTGAGTCGCCTAATAAATGATATTTATAATTATTAAAAAGGTCTTCTAAATTACTAGTTGAAAAACTAGAATTATCTAGTACCTGAAAAGTTTATAATTTAAGTAAGAAATTAATTATTACATCGATCATTTATTAAAATACTTACTCTAGAATCATGAGCAGATCCTGGGAATCCGGCATAAATATGCGTAAACATTTTTCTGGAATTGCAAGTACCTTGCAAGACAATACTGTGTGTTGTTTTTCTATTCACGTAACTAGAGTGATGCTTCGAAGGTACTACACATGAAATATGAGACCCGTCGATAGCGCCAATGACCCCGGGGTAGTTTTTTTTATCAGAAAATTCCCTCTCTATAATTTCTTTTTCTTTATCTGAGGGCCACTGAATAAAATCATTTGCTAACTCAACCAAATACCCTATGCATTCTTCGATAAGGTTGTGAACTTTAGATTCGGTAATATTAAATCTATCACTTATAGAAATAATGGTATCACCCTTTCCTAGGTACCACAATGTAACCAAAAGACATTTTTCTATAGGAATTGGATAAAAACCTCCATGATACTGTTTCATTTTGTTTAAATATTTTGGTTCTAGAATATCCAATAACTTCAGAAAAGAGTTGGGTGTCATTCGAAAAAGCCTATAAAAATCATATTCTGAATACGTGCCAACAATTTCTTCATAATAATTTTGTATTCTATTATGTTTCTCTTTGCATAATGATAATGTAAGGTTAAAGCTCATTATATTTTGAAAATGTATTAATCTTTTATTAAAGTTATTAATTATGCTATCATATATTATATTATCTTCTTCATTGTCAAAAAATAAATGAAAACTTGCAGCAACAATTTCAAGTGTATCCATAATGTCTAAAAGTCGTTAAAGCTGTCAGCTGTCAGTGACACTTAGGAATTATTATGGAATATTATCATTCTGGCGAAAAATTGGAAACATGACGTATGCATGGATTTGTGACGTCATTGTTAGGAATAGGTTTCACGGATTAATGGATTAATGTTACTCGCCAGAATTCGCCTTGTTTCATGGGAGATATAGTCCGTCCCAAACTTCTTTGCCGTTACGTCATTATTTTATTTTCAAGAATAACTACAGAATACATTGTCGTACTCTTTCTATCTTATTACAGTCATATATTTAGATGAAACACGTATGTCATTCGAAATTTGCGAAGTATTGATACTGTTACGTGAAGTTTTGTTCTTTGTTTTTATTATGAAGTAGAAAAAGAAAGAAATAGAAAACGTATATAATTATATTGTTGATATACCAGCAATTATAACTTGTTATTTGAGTAGGCTGTTTTTCATGTTGTTTTATGAAATACATTGTATTGTAAATTTTGAAACTGTCAAACAAATAAAAACTATTTTCACTGAGATTAAATAATTTAACATAGATATATCGTTGTTTTATGCATACTTTAGCTGTTTACATATAGATATTTATAATATTATTTATAAATATGCCCGGCAAACGCAATAATAAACAAACAATTCAGATTGTCTTGAATTTGTACCAATATTTTACTGCTGAAAAAGAAAATTACTTATTCCCGTGTCAGATGTTCTAGAGGTATTTATTTATTATTAAATTTATATAGTTATTCCAAATATTCACATAATATAGTTTAAAAATATTTGATATCAAAATATAACTTTCCCGCCATAATTTCAAATTGATTCATACGAACTACAGGTATGACGTCACGGCAAAGAAGTTTGGGACGGACTATAGTACAAAATTACGTGAAATATTATTTGGAAAAATAACATAGAAAAAGAAACATTGTTAAAATATCAAACATAGATAAAAAATCTGACGTGGCCATCACACAACCTTCCGCCATATCTAGACTTTAAACAGAAATGTATACGTGCAATCTGGTGCCCATTTAAAATATACAAATAAAAATCTAAAATATTCAAACACAGAAATTTGCATCACCTGAATAAAAAGATTCATTCACAGGAAAACTCTGCTGTGTTGAAGCCATCCTCCGTTCAATTACTACATTTAATATCTTACTTAGTACTTATATAGCGCTAGTATGCCAACTTGTCACCCGTCTCACCTGTCAATATTTTTTACGCAGAAACAAAAATCAACCGATCATGGATTACAAGATATCAACGTTTTATTTGATAAATTTATTTTTTAAATTTTACTGCAGTTCTTTAATGCTACCAGATAAAGACAATTTTTTTATAACGTAAGTTGCAAATAACTTTTCCTCTTATTCTCATTACAAATAAATACTATATTTTTCCAAATTTATGTAGAATTTTGACAATTAACCTTTTCAATCTTCAAAAAATATCACTTCCGATGAAGATATTTGTACCAAAATCTAGGGAGCTCTTCCAATTTATATACAAATGTTAAATACCAAATATCAAAATTTTCGGGTAATTCGTATTTGAGTTATGCGACTAACAACCCTTGACCACACACACACACACACACACACACACACATACACACAGACATCATCGTGAAACTATTAAAAATGAGTTGTAAGGACCCTAATTCGTGCTCATCCACTAAAAATTCACCACCCGATTTTTTGCATGATTCCAATACCTTCCTTTACAGGTAAGCGGAAGGTAAAAATGAGGAAAGCAGTGTAAATATCGTTGGAATAAATTAAATACGAAATATAAATAATAATACATTTTATTTCATATTCTAAATTACACAACATTATAAAATTACTATTATCTTATGTAAACATTTAAAAATAAATCATAGTAGTAGTCCAGGCTTAAATTTCTCAATTTTCTCTCTGAATAAAAAATTAAATTACAGTTTAAATAAAGGTCCCGAATTTTTATCAAATAATGCATCAAATAGAGAATTTTCCAAGGAATTGCATGCCGCAAACCGCAAGTCAATATCTTAACCCGTTTAGAAACGACAGTTAATTAAACACAAAAGATACAGGCATTTGTTTTTCTCACCTCGGCAAATAAATCGCACCTGTACCTTAACTGTTGTCCCAAAATTTTTAAAAATTATGTCTCTTATAGAAAAAAGCTTTAGGAATCGAATGCTGGAAACCGCGAATCGATATTATTACCCGTTAAAAAATTAGAGCAATATTTGTGTGATAAGACAAAATTACGACTTGATTTAAAATCATTAGAAATTAACCAAATTTATTTTCACGATTTTCTCATAAACTGTAATAGTTACAAAAAAAATTGTTGGCATCTTTTTGTAGAGAATTTTATGCTCTACAATTTAGTAGGTAACAGTTTTCTCGTAGTATTATCCACATACATGATAAAGCAAAAAAACTAAAAATGGCGGCCATTTTTAATTTTCGAACCCATTTTTGGGGGTGTTCCCGTGATCCGATTTTAGCAGATTTTGGATATGTTATTCTGTGACATTTTCTGGGCCGAAAACCGTTTAGAAAGCTTCTGAAGCAATTTTGCCCAGGTTAGAGGGTTTTTTTCTCTAGATTGCCTGGACTATAGGTACAGTCTCTATTGCACAAATAAACCATATTAGGTGGAAAAATATGTTTACATGATATTCTTTACAACATTATGGTTAATTTCCTTTTTTAAATATATGTACAGTTTGATATCTTATCATTTCTAATTTTCGTATAATTATTGAGCAAAATATTTGCTGTAGTTGAAATAATAGTATTTAAAATTGGTAAATGATTATTTTCACAAAATAAACAATTTTCTTGTATTATATAATTCACTGTTGAATCAGACATTACACCTATTTCAGTCAAAATGTACAAAATGTGCTTTTGTTTATTCGATGACTCTAAAAATTGTTGTTCATAATTTTTTGAAACCAAACTTTGCATAATACCAACAACATGTTTAACAATTGTTACAACAAATTGAGAGGGAACAGATAGACCAACTCTATCTAAAATGCTATGATAATAACTGTCCATCGGTTCTTTACTAATGACTAATTCTTTACAATCAATACATTCTATCTTTTTCCATATTTTATGAGAGATGTATTATCTTTAAAAGTTAACCATTTATCTGTATCTAGTTTACTAGCAACATGTGTACATAAATGTTCAAAACTTAAAATTTTATCAACATGCTCTTTCTCTTCTTTTATGGTATGAATTTTTTCAACTTCTCTTACGGATGCTTCTAGTCCCCTAACTTCTGGATTAGTGGAGTAGCTCCAGAACGAAGCACTGGTTTATCACGTTTGTACTGACGTTTGTTACCATTTTTGTCAAAATATATTTCGATCCAATCTAAATCACAGTCATGAAAATGTTTTATGCACACCACAGAACGATGTGAAGGCGCCCATTTGTCCCGTGGAATTGCGCGAATCCATGCTTGTCTTGTAATTGTATCTTTCGGAAATTGAAAACACTGCACATATCCTAAATCTTTAGTACTTGAATAATTAGTCTTGCAACCTGGTACACAGCACTTATCTGGCATCTATAATAGAGAAAACAGTTACTTTGGAAAATCATTAATAAAAATTAGCTAATAAACATTAAATATAGCATAAAAATTATTGTTAAACTTTGAAAAATCGTCAGAACTTAGGTTAGGAATAAAATTGTTCATGTTTTCAGAAAAAATTGGAAATGACAGCAGCTGTCTAGGTCAACATAAAAAATTTCAATAATTATACTTACTTCTAAATTATATTGTAATGCATAAACAAATAATATTTAGTTTTTCGTAACTAACATTAACATCTGAAATCACCACTGACAGTACTGGTTGCAACATGACATAGGACGGGTAAGCGACGTTGCCAGTTTTAGCCGTTCAGGGCCTGGAATTAAAGGTGACTATGGCTACAGCCAAGGTAAATGAACATGGACTCCTTACGTTACTTAATCCACACAATGGACATCCAGTAACGAATAATTTCATCGCGGAATATAGAAGACGATTAGTAGAAAGAGCTATAAGAGAAAATACAAATCCACGACAAATTTATGATGAAGAAGCAGAACGGTAAAATTTAAAATATTGAGTTTAGAATTATTCAGAGATTATTATTAATATTAAAACAGGAATCCGGAAATTGCACTCATTTATCCATGGCCAACTGCATCTGAAGCTATGAGAAAAGCGCGCAGTCGAAAGAATCCAATAATTCCTGGAACTCTCGAAGAATTAGGAAGAACTATCCAAAATCCGTTGTGGGCTGACCGATATAACGTATCTACTGTTGACGTTATAAATGAAGAAAGAAGAAATATAGAGGAAACATTTTTACGTAGAGTTATTCCCACTGGTACTTATAAAACTCAAAGATATTTATCTATGCGGTTGTGTAAATTAAATATTAATTATTTTGTAGGAAATAATGCAGCACTATTATTTGGATCTCAATATTTAATAGATTTGATTAGTAATAGAGCTGAAGAAATGCATATAGACGGAACATTTAAAGTCCGACCGCAAGCACCAGAATCTTCGCAATTATTAACGATACATTGTGTGGTTGTTAATAAAGTAAAACTTTGTTCACAAGTGCTACCAATAATTGAAATAATTTAATTTTTATATTTTTCTCTATAGACGATTCCTCTTGCTTATTGCTTGATGCCTGATCGTAGAAGGGAAACTTATGATTTAGTTTTCGAAGCCTTTAGGGAAATAGCGCCAAATTTACAACCACGGATTATAATGACGGATTATGAAAGAGCAATGCGATTATCCTTAGCTGCAGTTTACCCCAATAGTCACATTGTCGGGTGCTATTATCATTACGCAACAGTGAGTTCAAGGCCATGAAAAAGTATTTATAAAATCAAATGTCTAATTTTAATATTTTCTTAGGCCGTGTGGCATAAAGCTGTTAGTATCGGATTAAGACCACTAATGACAGAAAATGAGAATTATAGAAAAGCTATAAGGTTACTTATTGCATTACCATTATTGCCAGCCGAGAATATAATCCAAGGATTAGATGACATCGAAAACTGGTGCCAAGCGCAAAATATTAATATTAATAATATGTTTGCCTATATGCGAAGGTACGGTTTATTTAAAAACCTGCAGTCTTTTCGTAATAATTATTAAATTATATACTGTTTATAAAAACCTAGCTTGTGACTTTTTAAAATTAATTTCTATTTCTATTCATGTACAGATACTGGATAAGAATTGTTGGAGTAAATTCATTAAGTGTGTACCAATTTCCAAGACGAACAAATAACAACGTGGAGTCGTTTAACAAACAATTGTTAAACAAAATTCAATTAAGGCCGAATGTTTTTGGATTTTTAGGTACCTAATAAATATATTTATAAATTAATTAAAATTATTAATATTGACTTTACTATTATATAGTTAAACTGATTCAAATTACCAAGACAGCGATGTTAGACTATAGAAAAATTATGAATGGTGTACGAATATCACGACCAACAAAGAATGTTTATTTAGCGAATGACCAACGCATAAAGGATGCACAAAGAAATTTGGCACAAGGAGCATTGGACATTTTTCATTTTTTGGAAATAATGACACATGCTGTGGATAACTTGGAACGCAATTTGAATATTGCACACGACAACGTTAGACATATTATTGGAGATGAGGTTATTGATGTAAGTAAAAGAAGCATAAACACAAGCATATTTTATATTTATTTTATTAATGTAAAAACAAATTTATGTTTTAGATACCTGAAGATATTGATGAAAATGAAGAACAACAACAAGAAGAAGATAATCCTGCAAATATTCGACAATTTCAAAATGTAGAAGAACCTGCAATCGAGATTGAACAACGTCGACCTGGACAACAAGAAGAAAATATTGAACGGCATGAAGAACAACAGGAAATTGATGGGCTTGGGAATGTATGTATATACATAATGATTTATAATGAGCTTAACACAACATTGTATAACATTCAGAGGATGTGTATCATATATAATACACATGAAGTTAGATTCGCATGCTCACACTGTGGATATCTGTGTATTTGCGATGATTGCGGTGTTAATCTTCGAGAACCTACCCAAAATGGTAACAGATGTCCAGCTTGTTCGTCTGTGATACATTATGTTCTTAGAATTCACGTAAGAATAAATAAAATTAAAAATCTAAAAACTTATATTAATTCTTGTACATTTTAGTGATAATTGATCCACAATATACTTTCAGGTAGTATGTATACGTATCAACTTTATATTAAATTTATATTTCATTATCGAGTACTACTAATAATAATAATTATTACATTTAGTTTTTCCGATATACCAATTTATTATCCAATGAGTGGTTGGTCGGTTTACACCGATAAAAAATTGGTCTAATAATTACATATTTATTATTAATATTCCTTTATAGCAATTAATTATTACTTATTTATTTTCAGTGTTCTTAATAAATTCATAACAATTATCCAAATATCGGGTGGTCGGTTTACACCGATAAAAACTTGGTCAAATAATTAGATATTGTTATGAATATTCATTTACAGCAATTAATTAATACTTATTTCTTTCAGTTTTTCTTAATAAATTCATAACAATTATCCAATGATCGGGTGGTCGGTTTACACCGATAAAAACTTGGTCAAATAATTAGATATTGTTATGAATATTCATTTACAGCAATTAATTAATACTTATTTCTTTCAGTTTTTCTTAATAAATTCATAACAATTATCCAATGATCGAGTAGTCGGTTTACACCGATAAAAACTTGGTCAGATAATTAGATATTGTTATGAAGTAATTAAGGTTTTCAACAATTAAAATTAATTATTACTATTATTATTTAACTTATATTACTATCTAAGTTATTAATTATTTATAGTATAATAGCTTGTTTTAAACATATTTTAGTTTATAAGTGCTTAGTAAGTATTTTGTTTATATGGCGTATGTATTAAAGTATAGTTGTAGAGGTTGTAGTTGTAGTTTAGTGCATGACCCACTCAAATATCAGTGCCTTGGCGAGGCGGGTGGGCTTAATTAGAAATATTATTTTATTAAGTAGGTACGTACCTACTGATTAATTTAAATTTTTCAGATGTTTAAAATTTATAAGAATGAAAATAATATTTCTAAAACTAAACTGATAATTTCAATAAATTTGCGGAATGTATGTACCTATATATATTTTTGTAAAAGATAAAAAATATACAATAAATATTGAAAAAAATTTAAATGTTTTATTTCATCTGTGGTAGGTATAACGTATAACCTAACGTAATTATAATGAAACCTAGGTTTCCATTCTTTTGGATAGGAAATGAATTTGAGACAATCATGATCAGATCAGTTTTTTGGTCCCATATGTCTATAAATTGTTGCAATATTAGTTTAATTTCTAATTTTAATAATGATACAATATTTAAAATGTCTTGTCTATATAATTTCACTGAACTCTGCTACTCATTAAATCAACAAAAATTACAAATTTCAGCACATAGATATAGACTACTTTCATCTTTCAAATAAAGCCTTGTTTGTGATAGTAGCTCCATGATTATTATCGCCCAACGAAACACTGTTTATGTAAAAAATGGCTCTAAGTACACGCGCGGGATGAGCTAACGCTGCCAGTTAAATCGTGGAAAATCGAGCAAGCTACCAAGCAAGCTACATTACGGCTTTATTGTACTCCTCATTCTTACATAGTACATTGTTCCCATCTGAATCACTCGACATGTCATAATATATCCAATAGATTTTAATCATTTTGATATAGACTTAAATTTATATCAAATAAATGTAGGTTTATTTTATGTTCCAACTTTATCTTGCATACACATTAAATTAATATTATAATAACAATTATTGTAATAAAGATATGCGTACAGTATATAATACTTACTATGTAATTAATACTTGCGTTCTTACATTATGAACCAAAATCAAACATTTATTTCATTTGTATTTTTTATTTACTGACATTTTTCTACTGCTTGATTAGTGATTGCTTTCAAATTGCTTTTGTAGGTTATTTTAAAAGTGTCAATCAAGAAATATTATCACCAACATCAAACATTTTTTAAACCACTGTCACGTTTAGAGACATCTATTTACGCGAAGCTAAACTTTAAGCATAAACTCAAACCTTATGACGTCATCACATTTTTCATCCCCACCCTTCTTCGGCCAATGTCCCGTCGGCTGCATTCCGCTCGGCCACTGTCCCAATCGGCCATTGTCCGTTCGGGTGATGTCCCTACACCCTTTTTTATAACTATTTTTTGCAAATTTTTTTTTTATATAGGTAGGTACTTGTTGTAAACTAGTTAATAACTACCTACACACATTATTTAATGTGTATCATTTAGCAACATAAACATAATAGCACAAAATGAGATAAAAATAATTATTATAGCATAACTACTATACATTTTACATACAGTGCAGTCACTTATTTTCAATATTCAACGTAAACTTATGAGTCCCATTGAAATTGTCGTAAAAACAAGGTAAGTTGATGAGCACCGAATTTACTTCTTATTGCAAAAAATAACACAAAATGAGCACAAAATTATAGTGCAACAAAACATTAAACATATAACACCCGGGTCCAGCCGGGAACTTGGAGTCCCAATTTATTATCCGTAAGAAACAAGTAAACTTGATGAGCACAAAATTTGTTTACTACAGCAAAAAATATCACAAAATGAGCACAAAATTATAGCATAATAAAATATTTAATATTTTACTTTCGGGACTAGGCGTGAACCTGGAGTCCCAAGTGAAAATAGAGAATATAACAAAAACGAGCATAGCACAAAATTTGTGGAATATAGCAAAAAATAGCACAAAATTAGCAAAAAATTATAGACATACCAAAAATGTATATATTTTCATTCGGGACTAGGCGTGAACCTGGAGACCCAAGTGAAAAATTGAGAATATAACAAAAACGAGCATAGCACAAAATTTGTGGAATATAGCAAAAAATAGCACAAAATTAGCAAAAAATTATAGAATTATAATTATATTGTAATTTTGATGTCGGGACTCCACCTTCACGGACCTGCCAAATTCAAAGCGCAATATATTTTTCTTTAATATTGGATTCGACTCCGGACGTTGCATATAGTGATCAGTTGCATTTATTATACGATGCGTACTTACGGATGGTTCGACTGTTGAAAGATTCATTGATTTTATAAACATTAACAGTCATAAAGCAAAGGATTTAGAATCAATTGTTTTAGAAAAATTGAATGATTTATATATTACAATAATTACATATTGCCGTGGACAAAGTTACGACAACGCCTCCAATATGATCGGAAAATACACAGGATTACAAGCAAGAATTTTAGAAAAATCTTCAACAGCGACGTATATTTCATGTACCAGAGCTGGGCAGTAATGCATTACAAGTAATTGCATTACATTTTATTTTATAAGTCATTTTGTAATGATATTGTCATTACATTACATATCTTAGTAATGTGTAATATATTGCATTACTCTTTGACAGTAATTTAAAATTTCACATTACGCATTACAATTTCAAAAATTACGCATGCGTTGATCATTTCATTATTAAGAATGCATTTGTTCGCTATATCCGATCTTAAACGACTTTATACGAAAAGGAACATGGTCGTCGTTGCCATGAAAACAATGAAACAACGAACAAAAAGGAACATGTTTCTTGCTTTCTTGTTTAGTATACAAAAATATTAGCTATGGAAACAAATACAACAGCGTAAGTTATTTTTAATAATGTTACCTGTTTGAAACTATAAAATTTGTAAATATTATTTTACTTATAAATTTCTGTTTTAGCGCAAACATAGTAACGCATTAAAAGATTACAACGCAGCGAAATTAAATAGAGACACCAATTTGAAACGGTTGCGTCAAACATGTATAGGTGAATCTTTAAAAAAACAAGGAACAATTCAACCTAAGAAATTAGTCCAAGCATGTCTGAATAATACAATTCTTAAATTTGTGATTAAAGGTATGCATCCTCCTATAAGTGTAGTTGAAAGTGAAGAATTCATAGAACTTGTGCGAGATAAACATTTTTCATCTTCAATAATTATTATTGTTACCTGCATGTTGAATACATAAGGTTTACATTTGTTAAATATATGTATATTTTTTTAGTCTTATCTGGTTCAGCAGATCCCAATATTGTCACGGCGCAGTGTTATGCGTAAATTAGACATTTTCTTCAACGAAAAAGTTTCCGAAATCGCAGACAAAATATGAAATATATTTGTGAAACATGCGATATTTGGTCTACAACCACAGAAGCATCTTAGGTGTAACTGCTCATTGGTTGGATAAAACTACGTTAGAACGAAAATCTATATCACTTGCATGTCGTCGATTTTCTGGATCGCATACTTATGACAGAATTTGTGATTATTTAGTAAATATCAATGAAGAAGATGGTATTAGTTTAAATAAAATTTCTGCAACTGTAACAAACAACGGTGCAAATTTTGTGAAAGCATTTCAAACGTTCGGTTTTAAATATGATTTTAAAGACCCTGATTATTGTGAAGACACTGATAATCTAAATTTTATGAATATTGAAGATTCCATAGACAATGAATTCATTAGTAATGACCGAAATCAGTTATCATATCACACATTGGCGTCGTAAGGGTGGGGGAGGGGGGTTTGTAATGTACTGTGAGGTGGACTTTGAGTTTGTGCCAGTGTGAGTCGGGCCGATCCAGGTGGCAGCAGCTATCAGTGTAGCCAGCGATGGAAGCGAACACATGCGGTGAGGGTTGAGACGGAGAAGAAAGAAAGATGGAGTGAGTGCTTTTGCTAAACTCAAGCAAAGCAAAGAGTTTATTTTATTATTCCACGGCATTTTAATATTGCCATTTTGGGATAACAACCTGGAATCATCGTCTGCGGATTGTTTCACGTCCGATCAGCATAACATCAACCCGACAACCGTAGTTTTTGGCTTACTACAAACAAACAGCACGTGTTGGACACACGACGAGCTCTGCATCACACGGCAAGGGAAATAGAACGTTTTCCACGGTATTTGCGCACTCCCAACATATTGTTTTATTGTTGCTTGTAATTACTTTATTTAAAACCGGCCGGATAATAATTGTAAGTAAATATTTAATATATCATTTTTTTATGTCAGAATTTACGTGTATCGGCCATCAATAATTGGACGTACCCCTTTTCTTTCAGTATTTATTGTTTTTTTGTTGTTGTTTTGCGGTAAGTACATTACAGGTTTGCCCCTCCCCTCCCCGAGATAATGATACAGAAACTCAAATTTCATACCTATATGACAAAAAAGACCAAACACTTGGAATTTTTTTTTAGAAATTTCAATGTACGAAATACGCGAATCTTTTCAAGAATAATGCTCCTGTACTCAGAAAATGAGTTTAATTGGAGGGTAGTATTTTCCTCGAAAATCGAAATGAAGCAACAATGGGCAACATGGGTTGCAGTGAGCTTTGATATGCTTTTCTTGCCCGAAGTTGGCTAAATGTATTATTTCTTATTAAATATAGGTATAGAGATTTGCAAGAAACTGTATTTAAGATTTATTCTGAATCTTTAATGTAGGTACTGGATATCAGAAATGTATAGTTTTAATCATTGGTGTAGCCAGGGTGGTTTAGGGATTAAACCACCTCCCTCCAGCGAACTAGTATATTTATATTTTTTGCCTACGTACTTATCTAAATGCTAAAATAAAACATTTATTTCATTATTTTTTTTTAATTTATTTTAATTTTTGTACTTGATAGAGGGTAAAATATGATGTAATTTCAAGTGTATGTATTACTTAACTTTTAATGAAGCAGCCTTTGACCTTGAACTCAAAAAAAATTCTCCTGTGGCACTTCTTTTCTTTCTCCCTACCAAATTATTTTTGATAGGACTATATTACTGGTCCAAAAAATATTGCCCCCCCCTCCCCCCGGGAAATAACCTAACGACGCCCATGATATCACATTCGTTGTGCAGTTCACACTCTCAGCTTAGTAGCTACGAAAGATGCTGAAAAAGCATTGAAAATAAAATCTTTTGCACGAATAAATATCTTAACAATGAGTTAATTCTACTAATCGTCCCAAAACAAGTGAACAAATTGAACAAATTGTTGTGCGTATCAGACACTCGTAATGTAATAGGGCACAATATGCTTTAAGTAGCACAATAATAACATAGCAAACGAAAACTACTTTGAATGAATATTTATTAACTGACAGAAAACAAAGTATCAACTTAATGGCCGGTTGCACCAGATCTACTTAAGTGATCCATAAGTAAGCATTCCTTATACTAAGTGTTCCTTAAATATTTAAGGTGTTGCTCAGCGTGGTCTTAGGGGATCCCTAAGTAATGAACAAAAATAGGTGGGGAAATTTCTAGTGACTTTTTTTGTTTTCGTAATGCATGTAATATTGTAAACTGAAGTTTGTAGAATTTGAAAATTTTGAAGTCAACTAAAAGGTAAATGATAATAAATGTACTGCTATTAAAATGTATATTTTATAACACAATTTTTAATCAATTTTAGAAAATGGACAATCAAAAAAGATCACGAGGAGTTAATTACTCGAATGAAGAAAAAGCGTTGATTTTAAATTTAGTTACTGATAAGAAACATATAATTGAAAATTTTAAAAAAAACAGATTGTACTACTAATAAACAGAAAAAACAGACTTGGGAGATAATATCTCACCAATTTAACGCTAGGGCTCCAAATGGTGTAATTTAAGAAATTATTAAATGTACAATGAGTTTTTATTTAATGTTACTTTTATGTATCCATTTTACAATCAAATAATTCCGGCAAAAATTCCCCCAGCTGCCTTGCTTTTACTTTTAACCGCAACTGGCGCATCAGTCACCCACAAAGAAAAGCGCGCGAACTGCCGAGTTTTAACAGACTAGATTTGTTTTTCAGTTCTATTATAATTAGGTTGCAATTTGTCTGTCTTGGTCTGTAATACACATATTCATTTCACAGCAAGTTAAAGGCAAAATAAGATGTGACGTAATTTCTCTGTTTTTAATAAAAAGGATCCAATGGATCCAATCATTGTTAGAACATTGTTTTGTCTTATATAGGTACTTATTTTTCTATACCTTGGCTGATGGTAACACACATGTTCGAAGGATCGTTGAGAATTCCCAAGAATAAAATATTACTAGTACGAGTTCTTGAGGTAAATTATTATTTTATTAAATAAAAATTAACAATTTAAAAAAATATAGTTTCGTTTTTACTGTTAAAGTTACCATATAATAATAATTTACAATGTAATAATCATTTGCGACGAATGTACTGGTTCTGGTACTAATAAAAATATCCGAATTAAAATGTATTGGAATAATAATAAAAATACAAAATTTTGTCTTACAAAAAGTGAGACAATGGGGGTTTACACTTTAATCAATAATTATTTGATTTCAACGCTATTAGGTCACAGATTTGTGTAAAAACATAATGACTAAATATGGTTACATATTTATTTAAATAAATAAAGTTTGTCAATCAAATAAAATTTTGTTTTCTTATTGTTAGTATTCTTCTTCCCCGGACATTAATTTGTAATTTAAGTAATTATTAAATGTACAATGAGGTTTTAATGTTACTTTTATGTATCCATTTTACAATCAAATAATTCCGGCAAAAATTCCCCCGGCTGCCTTGCTTTTACTTTTAACCGCAACTGGCGCATCAGTCACCCACAAAGAAAAGCGCGCGAACTGCGGAGTTTTAACAGACTAGATTGGTTTTCCATAAAATAATTTGGCGTACTCAGATTCAGTTGTCGTAATTTACAGTTAAAATTGAATGTTTAACTTTGCGACTTTAATAGCGTAAGTCAATGTCAAATTATTTGACATAGTTGCGCAAAATTATAATTTTTTAAAATCTAATTTATTGGTTAGGTACATCAAAGGTTACAAATTACATCTTTTGTTATTTTGTAGGTATTTATTTTTCATTTTTGCCTGTTATTGTCACACATTAACACACTAAAGAATAACTTTATGGATAATAATGTTAGGTAGGTACACTAAAGGTTTTTAAAAACAAAATAATTAAAATATAATAATTACAAAAAATTGGTTTGCAACATTATTTCTAGAAAAGGTTTATTATCTTACAAGTTAAGTAACAAAAATGTATTCAATTCTAAATATTTAATTTGAAATTTTAGTAGCAATGTTTATTCTAGGGAAATTTATTTCTCAGTTTATATTTTCTCCCTTTGCGTACATTTTGAAATTTTAAGCCATTATTATTTTGCCCTCGTGTCTTGTTACACGAAAGCAGCAATATTTTTTTACAAAAGGCGATATAAAACTAATCTACTATTATCATATTCATTTAAATAATATTTTGTTGTTTGTTGCACGCATTTTAATATAATTTACTTGTAGTTACTGCATGTTTGTTAAACTTTGTGTTAATTTTTATATTTACTCGTTCCTCTAGATTTTATCTAGGTATCTTTTAGAAGAAAACGTTTTCAATAATGGACTTCCAGGGATACAAGTTTACAATAAACAAACAAATCGGTGCAACTATGTAAGTTATATATTATTTTTATTTATAATTGAGAACTAAGAATAATAAAAATTTATGTATCAGTTATTACAATTATTGTGCTCAAAGAAGATCTCATGCGTGTCGAGCTACAGCATAGCCACCTTTAATTCCAGGCCCTGGCCGCACTACTTGGCAACAGCGTTTGACATGACGTCACCCGGCCTATGCTATTTCATGTGTAACTTTTACTTTACATTAGAGGCGAATTCTGGCGAGTAACACAAGTTTGTGTTCCTGGGAATCACGGAATATTAAAATTCTTGCGACAAACTCATGACGTCATTAGTTCTTAATCCAACGGATTCATGGATACTGGTCGAGAGCTACTTCCATATATCTCCCTCTCTTTTTAAACAGTACCTATCTCTGTTATCTGTCACGAGCACTGACGGCGAGGTCTTCTGTTATTGTTTTGGTTAGATATATTTATTTTATTGCTTATTTCGTTTTGTTTCAAAATGGATAGTTATGTACTATGTACTATTTGTGGAATTGTAATAGAATCTGCAGAAAATATAGATGAGCATTTCAATGTTTTTCATTCTGTTGAGACTGGTAAGTGAGGTTATAATAATTGTTTTGAAAAACTTCATAACAAAAATTTATTTTTTAGATGACCCTAGTTCTTTAAATTCTTGTGAGAATCAAACTAATGGCTCAAGCGAAGGTAGGTGTTTTTTTTTTTTCGGATACATTAATATTTTATTTAAAATATGAACATTTTCAGAAAATCCAG
Source organism: Agonum fuliginosum (assembly GCA_947534325.1). NCBI lineage: Eukaryota > Metazoa > Arthropoda > Insecta > Coleoptera > Carabidae > Agonum > Agonum fuliginosum. Next base: position 27,439,486 of record OX384037.1, read on the forward strand.
ATATAGTATGGAGTTCTTCGAGAAATCCAACAAAACATGATATTGAAGCCACAACGTATTTTTTGGAGCTACGAAAATCAGATAAATATTCAAAACTATTTGACAATAAGAGAACACAAAAAAATCACGTGTGGGCTATGATCGCAAAAGAAATGCAACAAGCTGGTTACATGGTGGGAGAAGGAAAAAATGGGTTAGAAAAATGTCGACAAAAATATGCAAATTTAGTTAAATCGTATAATAACACTATGAAACATAGGAAGACAACAGGAGCTGAAAAGAAAGCTGTTCCAGAGTATTTTGATCTGCTTCATAGTATTTTAAGTCCGCTACATAAAATAAATCCCGTGTACACAATTGACAGTAATTGCAATAAAGAACTACACTTAAATGAATATAAAACCAGCTCAACCGAGAGTGCACCACTGAAAATATTTCCAGCCTCTACGGTGAGTGACGAAGAATTACGAAATGAAGACCCAAAAACGCCGATAAATAATGAAGTAGGTTCTGACAAAAACGAAATAAATGTGGACTTAAATAAATCAAGAACTAAAGTACAAGCCAATAAAAAGAGCTTGAAAACCACTGTTACAGACACAATTTTAAAATGCCATGAAGAAATCAAGGAACAAAATGAAAAACATTTAAACAGGGTGGAAACTTTGATAAAGGAAGGAAATGCACAGAAAAATGAATTTTTAGGTTTATTTAAACAACTTGTTGAACATAAAATACAAAAAAAAACGTAAACGTTCCTCCTCAGATTCAGAGTAACTTTTACTTTGAAAATTTCGTACATTGTAAGAATGTTGCTAACAATGGACCGACAATGGACTAAATTAGAAGAAATATGCAGCGAACAATGGACTGATTAGAAATCTTATGTTATAAATAAGTGATATTTATTTTTTCTTTGAACTTATAAATAGTATATAATTTATGAAATATAATAAATAATTAAAGCAATGTTGACAAAAATTCAGTAATTTGAATCCTTTTATTAATTGCTGCTTGATCAGATTGGCTAGCGTCATCTGTAATATCATTTGTATTATTATTGTCTTCTTCAATTTCATCCCAATCATCATTGATTATTAAACAAAAATTGTGCAATACGCAACAGGCAACTGTAATATTAACTACTTTCTGTATGCTGTATACGTTTACGAACCGAAGTATTCTCCATCTTCCCTTCAAAAGTCCGAAGGCAGTTTCTATTATAGCACGAGTAGCACTATGGACGTAGTTATGCCTTCGTTGTGATGCATTTAATTTTCCTGTATCTCTATAAAAATTAAATAGAATATTAATTATTATAATAATTAAAACTTTATCCCTGACGCATAATATAGTAATCACAAGTAGTAACTAATATTACCTGTATGGAGTAATCAGCCACTGCTTTAAAGGATAAGCTGAGTCGCCTAATAAATGATATTTATAATTATTAAAAAGGTCTTCTAAATTACTAGTTGAAAAACTAGAATTATCTAGTACCTGAAAAGTTTATAATTTAAGTAAGAAATTAATTATTACATCGATCATTTATTAAAATACTTACTCTAGAATCATGAGCAGATCCTGGGAATCCGGCATAAATATGCGTAAACATTTTTCTGGAATTGCAAGTACCTTGCAAGACAATACTGTGTGTTGTTTTTCTATTCACGTAACTAGAGTGATGCTTCGAAGGTACTACACATGAAATATGAGACCCGTCGATAGCGCCAATGACCCCGGGGTAGTTTTTTTTATCAGAAAATTCCCTCTCTATAATTTCTTTTTCTTTATCTGAGGGCCACTGAATAAAATCATTTGCTAACTCAACCAAATACCCTATGCATTCTTCGATAAGGTTGTGAACTTTAGATTCGGTAATATTAAATCTATCACTTATAGAAATAATGGTATCACCCTTTCCTAGGTACCACAATGTAACCAAAAGACATTTTTCTATAGGAATTGGATAAAAACCTCCATGATACTGTTTCATTTTGTTTAAATATTTTGGTTCTAGAATATCCAATAACTTCAGAAAAGAGTTGGGTGTCATTCGAAAAAGCCTATAAAAATCATATTCTGAATACGTGCCAACAATTTCTTCATAATAATTTTGTATTCTATTATGTTTCTCTTTGCATAATGATAATGTAAGGTTAAAGCTCATTATATTTTGAAAATGTATTAATCTTTTATTAAAGTTATTAATTATGCTATCATATATTATATTATCTTCTTCATTGTCAAAAAATAAATGAAAACTTGCAGCAACAATTTCAAGTGTATCCATAATGTCTAAAAGTCGTTAAAGCTGTCAGCTGTCAGTGACACTTAGGAATTATTATGGAATATTATCATTCTGGCGAAAAATTGGAAACATGACGTATGCATGGATTTGTGACGTCATTGTTAGGAATAGGTTTCACGGATTAATGGATTAATGTTACTCGCCAGAATTCGCCTTAGGTTTCATGGGAGATATAGTCCGTCCCAAACTTCTTTGCCGTTACGTCATTATTTTATTTTCAAGAATAACTACAGAATACATTGTCGTACTCTTTCTATCTTATTACAGTCATATATTTAGATGAAACACGTATGTCATTCGAAATTTGCGAAGTATTGATACTGTTACGTGAAGTTTTGTTCTTTGTTTTTATTATGAAGTAGAAAAAGAAAGAAATAGAAAACGTATATAATTATATTGTTGATATACCAGCAATTATAACTTGTTATTTGAGTAGGCTGTTTTTCATGTTGTTTTATGAAATACATTGTATTGTAAATTTTGAAACTGTCAAACAAATAAAAACTATTTTCACTGAGATTAAATAATTTAACATAGATATATCGTTGTTTTATGCATACTTTAGCTGTTTACATATAGATATTTATAATATTATTTATAAATATGCCCGGCAAACGCAATAATAAACAAACAATTCAGATTGTCTTGAATTTGTACCAATATTTTACTGCTGAAAAAGAAAATTACTTATTCCCGTGTCAGATGTTCTAGAGGTATTTATTTATTATTAAATTTATATAGTTATTCCAAATATTCACATAATATAGTTTAAAAATATTTGATATCAAAATATAACTTTCCCGCCATAATTTCAAATTGATTCATACGAACTACAGGTATGACGTCACGGCAAAGAAGTTTGGGACGGACTATAGTACAAAATTACGTGAAATATTATTTGGAAAAATAACATAGAAAAAGAAACATTGTTAAAATATCAAACATAGATAAAAAATCTGACGTGGCCATCACACAACCTTCCGCCATATCTAGACTTTAAACAGAAATGTATACGTGCAATCTGGTGCCCATTTAAAATATACAAATAAAAATCTAAAATATTCAAACACAGAAATTTGCATCACCTGAATAAAAAGATTCATTCACAGGAAAACTCTGCTGTGTTGAAGCCATCCTCCGTTCAATTACTACATTTAATATCTTACTTAGTACTTATATAGCGCTAGTATGCCAACTTGTCACCCGTCTCACCTGTCAATATTTTTTACGCAGAAACAAAAATCAACCGATCATGGATTACAAGATATCAACGTTTTATTTGATAAATTTATTTTTTAAATTTTACTGCAGTTCTTTAATGCTACCAGATAAAGACTATTTTTTTATAACGTAAGTTGCAAATAACTTTTCCTCTTATTCTCATTACAAATAAATACTATATTTTTCCAAATTTATGTAGAATTTTGACAATTAACCTTTTCAATCTTCAAAAAATATCACTTCCGATGAAGATATTTGTACCAAAATCTAGGGAGCTCTTCCAATTTATATACAAATGTTAAATACCAAATATCAAAATTTTCGGGTAATTCGTATTTGAGTTATGCGACTAACAACCCTTGACCACACACACACACACACACACACACACATACACACAGACATCATCGTGAAACTATTAAAAATGAGTTGTAAGGACCCTAATTCGTGCTCATCCACTAAAAATTCACCACCCGATTTTTTGCATGATTCCAATACCTTCCTTTACAGGTAAGCGGAAGGTAAAAATGAGGAAAGCAGTGTAAATATCGTTGGAATAAATTAAATACGAAATATAAATAATAATACATTTTATTTCATATTCTAAATTACACAACATTATAAAATTACTATTATCTTATGTAAACATTTAAAAATAAATCATAGTAGTAGTCCAGGCTTAAATTTCTCAATTTTCTCTCTGAATAAAAAATTAAATTACAGTTTAAATAAAGGTCCCGAATTTTTATCAAATAATGCATCAAATAGAGAATTTTCCAAGGAATTGCATGCCGCAAACCGCAAGTCAATATCTTAACCCGTTTAGAAACGACAGTTAATTAAACACAAAAGATACAGGCATTTGTTTTTCTCACCTCGGCAAATAAATCGCACCTGTACCTTAACTGTTGTCCCAAAATTTTTAAAAATTATGTCTCTTATAGAAAAAAGCTTTAGGAATCGAATGCTGGAAACCGCGAATCGATATTATTACCCGTTAAAAAATTAGAGCAATATTTGTGTGATAAGACAAAATTACGACTTGATTTAAAATCATTAGAAATTAACCAAATTTATTTTCACGATTTTCTCATAAACTGTAATAGTTACAAAAAAAATTGTTGGCATCTTTTTGTAGAGAATTTTATGCTCTACAATTTAGTAGGTAACAGTTTTCTCGTAGTATTATCCACATACATGATAAAGCAAAAAAACTAAAAATGGCGGCCATTTTTAATTTTCGAACCCATTTTTGGGGGTGTTCCCGTGATCCGATTTTAGCAGATTTTGGATATGTTATTCTGTGACATTTTCTGGGCCGAAAACCGTTTAGAAAGCTTCTGAAGCAATTTTGCCCAGGTTAGAGGGTTTTTTTCTCTAGATTGCCTGGACTATAGGTACAGTCTCTATTGCACAAATAAACCATATTAGGTGGAAAAATATGTTTACATGATATTCTTTACAACATTATGGTTAATTTCCTTTTTTAAATATATGTACAGTTTGATATCTTATCATTTCTAATTTTCGTATAATTATTGAGCAAAATATTTGCTGTAGTTGAAATAATAGTATTTAAAATTGGTAAATGATTATTTTCACAAAATAAACAATTTTCTTGTATTATATAATTCACTGTTGAATCAGACATTACACCTATTTCAGTCAAAATGTACAAAATGTGCTTTTGTTTATTCGATGACTCTAAAAATTGTTGTTCATAATTTTTTGAAACCAAACTTTGCATAATACCAACAACATGTTTAACAATTGTTACAACAAATTGAGAGGGAACAGATAGACCAACTCTATCTAAAATGCTATGATAATAACTGTCCATCGGTTCTTTACTAATGACTAATTCTTTACAATCAATACATTCTATCTTTTTCCATATTTTATGAGAGATGTATTATCTTTAAAAGTTAACCATTTATCTGTATCTAGTTTACTAGCAACATGTGTACATAAATGTTCAAAACTTAAAATTTTATCAACATGCTCTTTCTCTTCTTTTATGGTATGAATTTTTTCAACTTCTCTTACGGATGCTTCTAGTCCCCTAACTTCTGGATTAGTGGAGTAGCTCCAGAACGAAGCACTGGTTTATCACGTTTGTACTGACGTTTGTTACCATTTTTGTCAAAATATATTTCGATCCAATCTAAATCACAGTCATGAAAATGTTTTATGCACACCACAGAACGATGTGAAGGCGCCCATTTGTCCCGTGGAATTGCGCGAATCCATGCTTGTCTTGTAATTGTATCTTTCGGAAATTGAAAACACTGCACATATCCTAAATCTTTAGTACTTGAATAATTAGTCTTGCAACCTGGTACACAGCACTTATCTGGCATCTATAATGCCTGTGGCACACCGGCCGAGGAGCATCGAGGACCATCGAGTAACTCCTCGATGAAACGATAGAACGCACCCCGTCCTCGACGAAAAATAGGGGCGCCGCTATTTTCATCGAGTTGTTCCTCGATGAAACGAATGTATCTCATTTCAGACGTATCTTTGGATTTGATTTCGCGCAAAACTTTGATGTATTTGTCACCGATTAAATAGAAATCCATCGCGGACGGGTGCGTTCTTTCGTTTCATCGAGGAGTTACTCGATGGTCCTCGATGCTCCTCGACCGGTGTGCCACAGGCATAATAGAGAAAACAGTTACTTTGGAAAATCATTAATAAAAATTAGCTAATAAACATTAAATATAGCATAAAAATTATTGTTAAACTTTGAAAAATCGTCAGAACTTAGGTTAGGAATAAAATTGTTCATGTTTTCAGAAAAAATTGGAAATGACAGCAGCTGTCTAGGTCAACATAAAAAATTTCAATAATTATACTTACTTCTAAATTATATTGTAATGCATAAACAAATAATATTTAGTTTTTCGTAACTAACATTAACATCTGAAATCACCACTGACAGTACTGGTTGCAACATGACATAGGACGGGTAAGCGACGTTGCCAGTTTTAGCCGTTCAGGGCCTGGAATTAAAGGTGACTATGGCTACAGCCAAGGTAGATGAACATGGACTCCTTACGTTACTTAATCCACACAATGGACATCCAGTAACGAATAATTTCATCGCGGAATATAGAAGACGATTAGTAGAAAGAGCTATAAGAGAAAATACAAATCCACGACAAATTTATGATGAAGAAGCAGAACGGTAAAATTTAAAATATTGAGTTTAGAATTATTCAGAGATTATTATTAATATTAAAACAGGAATCCGGAAATTGCACTCATTTATCCATGGCCAACTGCATCTGAAGCTATGAGAAAAGCGCGCAGTCGAAAGAATCCAATAATTCCTGGAACTCTCGAAGAATTAGGAAGAACTATCCAAAATCCGTTGTGGGCTGACCGATATAACGTATCTACTGTTGACGTTATAAATGAAGAAAGAAGAAATATAGAGGAAACATTTTTACGTAGAGTTATTCCCACTGGTACTTATAAAACTCAAAGATATTTATCTATGCGGTTGTGTAAATTAAATATTAATTATTTTGTAGGAAATAATGCAGCACTATTATTTGGATCTCAATATTTAATAGATTTGATTAGTAATAGAGCTGAAGAAATGCATATAGACGGAACATTTAAAGTCCGACCGCAAGCACCAGAATCTTCGCAATTATTAACGATACATTGTGTGGTTGTTAATAAAGTAAAACTTTGTTCACAAGTGCTACCAATAATTGAAATAATTTAATTTTTATATTTTTCTCTATAGACGATTCCTCTTGCTTATTGCTTGATGCCTGATCGTAGAAGGGAAACTTATGATTTAGTTTTCGAAGCCTTTAGGGAAATAGCGCCAAATTTACAACCACGGATTATAATGACGGATTATGAAAGAGCAATGCGATTATCCTTAGCTGCAGTTTACCCCAATAGTCACATTGTCGGGTGCTATTATCATTACGCAACAGTGAGTTCAAGGCCATGAAAAAGTATTTATAAAATCAAATGTCTAATTTTAATATTTTCTTAGGCCGTGTGGCATAAAGCTGTTAGTATCGGATTAAGACCACTAATGACAGAAAATGAGAATTATAGAAAAGCTATAAGGTTACTTATTGCATTACCATTATTGCCAGCCGAGAATATAATCCAAGGATTAGATGACATCGAAAACTGGTGCCAAGCGCAAAATATTAATATTAATAATATGTTTGCCTATATGCGAAGGTACGGTTTATTTAAAAACCTGCAGTCTTTTCGTAATAATTATTAAATTATATACTGTTTATAAAAACCTAGCTTGTGACTTTTTAAAATTAATTTCTATTTCTATTCATGTACAGATACTGGATAAGAATTGTTGGAGTAAATTCATTAAGTGTGTACCAATTTCCAAGACGAACAAATAACAACGTGGAGTCGTTTAACAAACAATTGTTAAACAAAATTCAATTAAGGCCGAATGTTTTTGGATTTTTAGGTACCTAATAAATATATTTATAAATTAATTAAAATTATTAATATTGACTTTACTATTATATAGTTAAACTGATTCAAATTACCAAGACAGCGATGTTAGACTATAGAAAAATTATGAATGGTGTACGAATATCACGACCAACAAAGAATGTTTATTTAGCGAATGACCAACGCATAAAGGATGCACAAAGAAATTTGGCACAAGGAGCATTGGACATTTTTCATTTTTTGGAAATAATGACACATGCTGTGGATAACTTGGAACGCAATTTGAATATTGCACACGACAACGTTAGACATATTATTGGAGATGAGGTTATTGATGTAAGTAAAAGAAGCATAAACACAAGCATATTTTATATTTATTTTATTAATGTAAAAACAAATTTATGTTTTAGATACCTGAAGATATTGATGAAAATGAAGAACAACAACAAGAAGAAGATAATCCTGCAAATATTCGACAATTTCAAAATGTAGAAGAACCTGCAATCGAGATTGAACAACGTCGACCTGGACAACAAGAAGAAAATATTGAACGGCATGAAGAACAACAGGAAATTGATGGGCTTGGGAATGTATGTATATACATAATGATTTATAATGAGCTTAACACAACATTGTATAACATTCAGAGGATGTGTATCATATATAATACACATGAAGTTAGATTCGCATGCTCACACTGTGGATATCTGTGTATTTGCGATGATTGCGGTGTTAATCTTCGAGAACCTACCCAAAATGGTAACAGATGTCCAGCTTGTTCGTCTGTGATACATTATGTTCTTAGAATTCACGTAAGAATAAATAAAATTAAAAATCTAAAAACATATTAATTCTTGTACATTTTAGTGATAATTGATCCACAATATACTTTCAGGTAGTATGTATACGTATCAACTTTATATTAAATTTATATTTCATTATCGAGTACTACTAATAATAATAATTATTACATTTAGTTTTTCCGATATACCAATTTATTATCCAATGAGTGGTTGGTCGGTTTACACCGATAAAAAATTGGTCTAATAATTACATATTTATTATTAATATTCCTTTATAGCAATTAATTATTACTTATTTATTTTCAGTGTTCTTAATAAATTCATAACAATTATCCAAATATCGGGTGGTCGGTTTACACCGATAAAAACTTGGTCAAATAATTAGATATTGTTATGAATATTCATTTACAGCAATTAATTAATACTTATTTCTTTCAGTTTTTCTTAATAAATTCATAACAATTATCCAATGATCGGGTGGTCGGTTTACACCGATAAAAACTTGGTCAAATAATTAGATATTGTTATGAATATTCATTTACAGCAATTAATTAATACTTATTTCTTTCAGTTTTTCTTAATAAATTCATAACAATTATCCAATGATCGAGTAGTCGGTTTACACCGATAAAAACTTGGTCAGATAATTAGATATTGTTATGAAGTAATTAAGGTTTTCAACAATTAAAATTAATTATTACTATTATTATTTAACTTATATTACTATCTAAGTTATTAATTATTTATAGTATAATAGCTTGTTTTAAACATATTTTAGTGCTTAGTAAGTATTTTGTTTATATGGCGTATGTATTAAAGTATAGTTGTAGAGGTTGTAGTTGTAGTTTAGTGCATGACCCACTCAAATATCAGTGCCTTGGCGAGGCGGGTGGGCTTAATTAGAAATATTATTTTATTAAGTAGGTACGTACCTACTGATTAATTTAAATTTTTCAGATGTTTAAAATTTATAAGAATGAAAATAATATTTCTAAAACTAAACTGATAATTTCAATAAATTTGCGGAATGTATGTACCTATATATATTTTTGTAAAAGATAAAAAATATACAATAAATATTGAAAAAAATTTAAATGTTTTATTTCATCTGTGGTAGGTATAACGTATAACCTAACGTAATTATAATGAAACCTAGGTTTCCATTCTTTTGGATAGGAAATGAATTTGAGACAATCATGATCAGATCAGTTTTTTGGTCCCATATGTCTATAAATTGTTGCAATATTAGTTTAATTTCTAATTTTAATAATGATACAATATTTAAAATGTCTTGTCTATATAATTTCACTGAACTCTGCTACTCATTAAATCAACAAAAATTACAAATTTCAGCACATAGATATAGACTACTTTCATCTTTCAAATAAAGCCTTGTTTGTGATAGTAGCTCCATGATTATTATCGCCCAACGAAACACTGTTTATGTAAAAAATGGCTCTAAGTACACGCGCGGGATGAGCTAACGCTGCCAGTTAAATCGTGGAAAATCGAGCAAGCTACCAAGCAAGCTACATTACGGCTTTATTGTACTCCTCATTCTTACATAGTACATTGTTCCCATCTGAATCACTCGACATGTCATAATATATCCAATAGATTTTAATCATTTTGATATAGACTTAAATTTATATCAAATAAATGTAGGTTTATTTTATGTTCCAACTTTATCTTGCATACACATTAAATTAATATTATAATAACAATTATTGTAATAAAGATATGCGTACAGTATATAATACTTACTATGTAATTAATACTTGCGTTCTTACATTATGAACCAAAATCAAACATTTATTTCATTTGTATTTTTTATTTACTGACATTTTTCTACTGCTTGATTAGTGATTGCTTTCAAATTGCTTTTGTAGGTTATTTTAAAAGTGTCAATCAAGAAATATTATCACCAACATCAAACATTTTTTAAACCACTGTCACGTTTAGAGACATCTATTTACGCGAAGCTAAACTTTAAGCATAAACTCAAACCTTATGACGTCATCACATTTTTCATCCCCACCCTTCTTCGGCCAATGTCCCGTCGGCTGCATTCCGCTCGGCCACTGTCCCAATCGGCCATTGTCCGTTCGGGTGATGTCCCTACACCCTTTTTTATAACTATTTTTTGCAAATTTTTTTTTTATATAGGTAGGTACTTGTTGTAAACTAGTTAATAACTACCTACACACATTATTTAATGTGTATCATTTAGCAACATAAACATAATAGCACAAAATGAGATAAAAATAATTATTATAGCATAACTACTATACATTTTACATACAGTGCAGTCACTTATTTTCAATATTCAACGTAAACTTATGAGTCCCATTGAAATTGTCGTAAAAACAAGGTAAGTTGATGAGCACCGAATTTACTTCTTATTGCAAAAAATAACACAAAATGAGCACAAAATTATAGTGCAACAAAACATTAAACATATAACACCCGGGTCCAGCCGGGAACTTGGAGTCCCAATTTATTATCCGTAAGAAACAAGTAAACTTGATGAGCACAAAATTTGTTTACTACAGCAAAAAATATCACAAAATGAGCACAAAATTATAGCATAATAAAATATTTAATATTTTACTTTCGGGACTAGGCGTGAACCTGGAGTCCCAAGTGAAAATAGAGAATATAACAAAAACGAGCATAGCACAAAATTTGTGGAATATAGCAAAAAATAGCACAAAATTAGCAAAAAATTATAGACATACCAAAAATGTATATATTTTCATTCGGGACTAGGCGTGAACCTGGAGACCCAAGTGAAAAATTGAGAATATAACAAAAACGAGCATAGCACAAAATTTGTGGAATATAGCAAAAAATAGCACAAAATTAGCAAAAAATTATAGAATTATAATTATATTGTAATTTTGATGTCGGGACTCCACCTTCACGGACCTGCCAAATTCAAAGCGCAATATATTTTTCTTTAATATTGGATTCGACTCCGGACGTTGCATATAGTGATCAGTTGCATTTATTATACGATGCGTACTTACGGATGGTTCGACTGTTGAAAGATTCATTGATTTTATAAACATTAACAGTCATAAAGCAAAGGATTTAGAATCAATTGTTTTAGAAAAATTGAATGATTTATATATTACAATAATTACATATTGCCGTGGACAAAGTTACGACAACGCCTCCAATATGATCGGAAAATACACAGGATTACAAGCAAGAATTTTAGAAAAATCTTCAACAGCGACGTATATTTCATGTACCAGAGCTGGGCAGTAATGCATTACAAGTAATTGCATTACATTTTATTTTATAAGTCATTTTGTAATGATATTGTCATTACATTACATATCTTAGTAATGTGTAATATATTGCATTACTCTTTGACAGTAATTTAAAATTTCACATTACGCATTACAATTTCAAAAATTACGCATGCGTTGATCATTTCATTATTAAGAATGCATTTGTTCGCTATATCCGATCTTAAACGACTTTATACGAAAAGGAACATGGTCGTCGTTGCCATGAAAACAATGAAACAACGAACAAAAAGGAACATGTTTCTTGCTTTCTTGTTTAGTATACAAAAATATTAGCTATGGAAACAAATACAACAGCGTAAGTTATTTTTAATAATGTTACCTGTTTGAAACTATAAAATTTGTAAATATTATTTTACTTATAAATTTCTGTTTTAGCGCAAACATAGTAACGCATTAAAAGATTACAACGCAGCGAAATTAAATAGAGACACCAATTTGAAACGGTTGCGTCAAACATGTATAGGTGAATCTTTAAAAAAACAAGGAACAATTCAACCTAAGAAATTAGTCCAAGCATGTCTGAATAATACAATTCTTAAATTTGTGATTAAAGGTATGCATCCTCCTATAAGTGTAGTTGAAAGTGAAGAATTCATAGAACTTGTGCGAGATAAACATTTTTCATCTTCAATAATTATTATTGTTACCTGCATGTTGAATACATAAGGTTTACATTTGTTAAATATATGTATATTTTTTTAGTCTTATCTGGTTCAGCAGATCCCAATATTGTCACGGCGCAGTGTTATGCGTAAATTAGACATTTTCTTCAACGAAAAAGTTTCCGAAATCGCAGACAAAATATGAAATATATTTGTGAAACATGCGATATTTGGTCTACAACCACAGAAGCATCTTAGGTGTAACTGCTCATTGGTTGGATAAAACTACGTTAGAACGAAAATCTATATCACTTGCATGTCGTCGATTTTCTGGATCGCATACTTATGACAGAATTTGTGATTATTTAGTAAATATCAATGAAGAAGATGGTATTAGTTTAAATAAAATTTCTGCAACTGTAACAAACAACGGTGCAAATTTTGTGAAAGCATTTCAAACGTTCGGTTTTAAATATGATTTTAAAGACCCTGATTATTGTGAAGACACTGATAATCTAAATTTTATGAATATTGAAGATTCCATAGACAATGAATTCATTAGTAATGACCGAAATCAGTTATCATATCACACATTGGCGTCGTAAGGGTGGGGGAGGGGGGTTTGTAATGTACTGTGAGGTGGACTTTGAGTTTGTGCCAGTGTGAGTCGGGCCGATCCAGGTGGCAGCAGCTATCAGTGTAGCCAGCGATGGAAGCGAACACATGCGGTGAGGGTTGAGACGGAGAAGAAAGAAAGATGGAGTGAGTGCTTTTGCTAAACTCAAGCAAAGCAAAGAGTTTATTTTATTATTCCACGGCATTTTAATATTGCCATTTTGGGATAACAACCTGGAATCATCGTCTGCGGATTGTTTCACGTCCGATCAGCATAACATCAACCCGACAACCGTAGTTTTTGGCTTACTACAAACAAACAGCACGTGTTGGACACACGACGAGCTCTGCATCACACGGCAAGGGAAATAGAACGTTTTCCACGGTATTTGCGCACTCCCAACATATTGTTTTATTGTTGCTTGTAATTACTTTATTTAAAACCGGCCGGATAATAATTGTAAGTAAATATTTAATATATCATTTTTTTATGTCAGAATTTACGTGTATCGGCCATCAATAATTGGACGTACCCCTTTTCTTTCAGTATTTATTGTTTTTTTGTTGTTGTTTTGCGGTAAGTACATTACAGGTTTGCCCCTCCCCTCCCCGAGATAATGATACAGAAACTCAAATTTCATACCTATATGACAAAAAAGACCAAACACTTGGAATTTTTTTTTAGAAATTTCAATGTACGAAATACGCGAATCTTTTCAAGAATAATGCTCCTGTACTCAGAAAATGAGTTTAATTGGAGGGTAGTATTTTCCTCGAAAATCGAAATGAAGCAACAATGGGCAACATGGGTTGCAGTGAGCTTTGATATGCTTTTCTTGCCCGAAGTTGGCTAAATGTATTATTTCTTATTAAATATAGGTATAGAGATTTGCAAGAAACTGTATTTAAGATTTATTCTGAATCTTTAATGTAGGTACTGGATATCAGAAATGTATAGTTTTAATCATTGGTGTAGCCAGGGTGGTTTAGGGATTAAACCACCTCCCTCCAGCGAACTAGTATATTTATATTTTTTGCCTACGTACTTATCTAAATGCTAAAATAAAACATTTATTTCATTATTTTTTTTTAATTTATTTTAATTTTTGTACTTGATAGAGGGTAAAATATGATGTAATTTCAAGTGTATGTATTACTTAACTTTTAATGAAGCAGCCTTTGACCTTGAACTCAAAAAAAATTCTCCTGTGGCACTTCTTTTCTTTCTCCCTACCAAATTATTTTTGATAGGACTATATTACTGGTCCAAAAAATATTGCCCCCCCCTCCCCCCGGGAAATAACCTAACGACGCCCATGATATCACATTCGTTGTGCAGTTCACACTCTCAGCTTAGTAGCTACGAAAGATGCTGAAAAAGCATTGAAAATAAAATCTTTTGCACGAATAAATATCTTAACAATGAGTTAATTCTACTAATCGTCCCAAAACAAGTGAACAAATTGAACAAATTGTTGTGCGTATCAGACACTCGTAATGTAATAGGGCACAATATGCTTTAAGTAGCACAATAATAACATAGCAAACGAAAACTACTTTGAATGAATATTTATTAACTGACAGAAAACAAAGTATCAACTTAATGGCCGGTTGCACCAGATCTACTTAAGTGATCCATAAGTAAGCATTCCTTATACTAAGTGTTCCTTAAATATTTAAGGTGTTGCTCAGCGTGGTCTTAGGGGATCCCTAAGTAATGAACAAAAATAGGTGGGGAAATTTCTAGTGACTTTTTTTGTTTTCGTAATGCATGTAATATTGTAAACTGAAGTTTGTAGAATTTGAAAATTTTGAAGTCAACTAAAAGGTAAATGATAATAAATGTACTGCTATTAAAATGTATATTTTATAACACAATTTTTAATCAATTTTAGAAAATGGACAATCAAAAAAGATCACGAGGAGTTAATTACTCGAATGAAGAAAAAGCGTTGATTTTAAATTTAGTTACTGATAAGAAACATATAATTGAAAATTTAAAAAAAAACAGATTGTACTACTAATAAACAGAAAAAACAGACTTGGGAGATAATATCTCACCAATTTAACGCTAGGGCTCCAAATGGTGTTATCAGGAACACGGAATCTTTAAAAAAATACTACGACAATATTAAAAAGAAGACAAGATTTGACGTAGCAAATCGAAAAATAGAAGCAATCAAAACTGGGGGCGGCCCAGTAGTTGAAATAATGGATCCAAACCATGAGTTGGCAATGTCAATCATGAACGAAAAAACTGTTTTTGGATTACAAAATATATTTGATTCCGATGTAGGTGCGAACGAAAACCAAGAGAATGATGAATATATGTCTAATAAGGTAATATAATAATTTCATTCTTTTTTTTATAAATAATTATGTATGAAATTAAATATTTTTTAGGAAATTAATATCTCCCAGCCAAGTACGAGCGGGATATCGTTTAGTAATAATAAGGTACAATAATATTGAATTTTGTATTTCAAAACTAATAATGAGTTATTCTCTTGTAAAAACTAATATAATTACTGATTTTTGAAGGAAAAAGTTAGAAAAAACGAAACGGATTGGGGAAATTGGTCGGCCAAAAATTAAAGCACCCCTGTAAGCAAGGAGCTACATTCCAAAAAATCTAACTGGGAACAACGCCGTCGACCTATCGTTGCAGATAATTTGCAAGAAACGCACATTAACTTAGCTAATGCTAAAATGGAATTAGTTAAAATGCAAATAAAAATAATGCAAGAGGAACACGATATAAAAAAAGAAAGGGATGCAATAGAATTTAATTTAAAAATTAAAAGTTTGGAATTATAAACAAAATTAAAAGAAGCTCAATTAAAATTAGTAGACTAAATTTTCAGTATCTATTATTTTGATAATGACTTTTATTTTTTCTTATGCTTGTACGTACCTAGTATATGTTTGCCAGTGCGCAATTTTTAATTTGTAAGACTATAATGTGAGTTCATAGAAGTAATTTTAATTTATTTTTTTGACAATGTTATTTATTTAAAAAAATGATCTCCTGAACTGTGATTATAAGGTGTGTTTATAAGATTAATTAAATAAAATATTTTCACAGTCTAGCGAAATAATTGTATGTTAATTCATTTTTCAAATCAATCCCAGCTGCGGCATTTACATTATCATTAATAATGTCAGGTATTTGACCATCCTCTATTAATATCTGCAAAATATGAGGATCTTGTCCTTCTCATTTCAGGCTCATTGTAGTTACGAGCGATGTTATAAAGGACTGCAGTTGCAGTAATAACAACTAATGTAGTTTCAAGTTTCAAACGACACCCATATGCTGAAATTGGAAACCGTCGTTTCTATATTCCAAATACGTTTTCAACAATAGTTCGGGTTCTTATGTGGGACTGGTTATATAGTTGTTGAGCACGATCACCCGGATTTAAATATGGCGTCAACATAAAATTACGAATTCGGTATCTACCATCACCTATAGAAAATTAAATTTATATTATATAATACTTAACTAAATTAAAAACTAAAATGTACCTAACAATATACATTGAGGAAATCTTCCAGCTTCAAATTGTGCGCGAATTCTACTATTATTAAAAATAGTTATATCATGTGTGGAACCCGGCCATCGTGCTACTATGTTCGTAATTTTTTTTTGTGCATTACATATAACTTGAGTGTTAATAGAAAAATATGACTTTCTATTTCTGAACACTTCTGCATCGTCATGACCTAAGAAATAAAAATATATATACTTAATAAATTTATACAAAATGAATGCCCTATTTCATTATAATTTGTATACTGTATATACTGTAATATAAATAAATTCATACCAGGAGACTGTATTCTAACATGTGTGCAATCTATTGCACCTACAACGCGAGGAAATCGATATAAATCGTAAAATTGATTTTGTGCCCTAATAATCTCTTCCCGAGTTGAGGGGAATTTAACATATTGTGGAATTAATTGTGCCAATGCTTCGGATACTCTCACAACAATTCTCGACACAGTTGACTTATGCATCCCACCAAAATCAGCAATGGACAACAAATGTCCCCCAGTTGCAAACACTCGTAGGCAAACAAGTATCTGATTTATTGGTGATATCGTCAGCCTAAAGTGTTAAACTGCTATGTCCATTTTGACCAATTTGCAGGAGAGACAAAAATTTAAATATAAAACATAGTATTATAAGAAATAAAGTAAAATAAAGTTAAATGGTTTTTGGGTCATGCGACTCAATTTCCAAATGGTAAAACTTACAAAAATATTACTTGAACTGCTCTTAATTAAATAATTTTGGACAGGTTTTCTATTACAATAATTGATTTAAAAATTGAACTTAGCAGGTTATAAAAAAATAATTAAACAGCAAGTTATTTGAAAAATTATTTATTATGCTCTGTGTTTATAAACAACATTTATAGATATAGCGAATATTTTCATTCAAGAATGTTGTAATAAACAAAAAATGATACAAAGACAAAAAGAACGAAAGATTTCATAATGTTCCTCTAAATTACTCATGGAGAATATCATCGTAAAATTTGTGGTAGTCATCAGCTAAAGTTTTTTTAATAATTTGTAGATCGTCATATTTACGGGTTTTAATTTTGCGCCGCTCTACATGAAGACTTTTTAGTTCAATCCAAGGACAAGGATTAACCTTTGGGCTTCTTCTTTGAGGAATTATTTTCCAATCTTCTTTGAAACAGGTTTTATAAAACAATTCACCTTCTGGAGTGTACCGTAAGGCACGAATATCAGTTACTTTTGCGTCTCCCTTTGTCCTTCCAGGTCTAATACTTTTATAAAATGAAACTAAGTCAAAGTTCTTGAAAAAATTGTGATTTAAGTAAGTTACTTCGTAGGGAGAAGGTTTCTTTTTTGCTTGCTGGCATATTAGTCCAGTCAAAATAGGAAAAGTGACGGTTCAAAATCCGAAAGTTTTGAAACTTGGTAGCATTGTTCGGGAAGGTCTAGTAATGAACATATCAAAAGTCCTGACCCGTAGGTGGTGAGCGGGGGCGTAGGGACCACAAAATTTCTGCCAAAATCTGGTTTTTCTATAATATCTCGTTATCGCTGCATTGTAGAGTACAAGTACTTATTATAAAGTTGTAGAGAATAAAATTTGCTACAATTTTGATATAAAACAATTTTTCCCCAGATCAATGGTTCGCAAGTTATTATAAAGACAAGCGGAGCGTTTTGTTTGCTCTTTGCAAAAATGTTGAATTTTTCCTATTGCAACTGTAACTTTCAAACAGATGAACATATCGACTTCCGGTTTTAAATATTCAATTTAGCAGACATTTTTCGATCCAAATTAAAATTTTCAGATTTTGGGGACCCTTGTATAGCAACATTTTTAACAAAGAATGTAAATAATTTTTAATTTATTTTCTTTAATTTTTGTGATTTTCTTACTATAATTTCTGAACTAATTGAGATAATGACCTCCGGTTTCCGGCATTGAATTTCTTAGACAATTTCCTATAATACACATTATATTTAAAAAATTTATAGGCCTTGGTTAAGCTAAAATTTTAAGTTTTTTTCGAAGAGAAAATGGTAAAATTTTGGCATTTTAAAAATTTCTTGTGTTTAATCAGCTCCATATTATAAACGAATTGAGATATCGACTTCCGGGTTCCGGAATTGAATTTCTTAGACAATTTCCTATAATATACATTATGTTAAAATTTTTTATAGGCCTTGGTGAAGCAAAAATTTTAAGTTTTTTTCGAAGAGAAAATGGTAAAATTTTGGCATTTTAAATATTTCTTGTGTTTAATCAGCTCTATATTATAAACGAATTGAGATATCGACTTCCGGGTTCCGGAATTGAATTTCTTAGACAATTTCCTATAATATACATTACGTTAAAAATTTTTATAGGCCTTGGTGAAGCTAAAATTTTAAGTTTTTTTCGAAGAGAAAATGGTAAAATTTTGGCATTTTAAATATTTCTTGTGTTTAATCAGCTCTATATTATAAACGAATTGAGATATCGACTTTCGGGTTCCGGAATTGAATTTTTTAGACAATTTCCTATAATATACATTATATTAAATTTTTTATAGGCCTTGGTTAAAATTTAAAGTTTTTGCCGAAGAGAAAATGGTAAAATTTTGATATTTTTAAAATTTCTTGTGTTTAATCAGCTCTATATTATAGTCCAGTCAATAATAGTCTTGTAATATTGTTCAGTCCTACTCAGATTTTATTCATCAATAATATGAAATCTCAATCTCAATTCGTTTATAACCCACAGCTGATTAAACACAAGAAATTTTTAAAATGCCAAAATTTTACCATTTTCTCTTCGAAAAAAACTTAAAATTTTAGCTTAACCAAGGCCTATAAAAAATTTTAATGTAATTTATATTATAGGAAATTGTCTAAGAAATTCAATTCCGAAAACCGGAGGTCATTATCTCAATTAATTCAGAAATTATAGTAAGAAAATCACATAAATTAAATAAAAAAAATTAAAAATTATTTACATTCTTTGTTAAAAATGTTGCTATACAAGGGTTTCCAAAATCTGAAAATTTTAATTTGGATAGAAAAATGTCTGCTAAATTGAATATTTAAAACCGGAAGTCGATATGTTCATCTGTTTGAAAGTTACAGTTGCAATAGGAAAAATTCAACATTTTTGCAAAGAGCAAACAAAACGCTCCGCTTGTCTTTATCATAACTTGCGAACCATTGATCTGGGGAAAAATTGTTTTATATCAAAATTGTAGCAAATTTTATTCTCTACAACTTTGTAATAAGTACTTGTACTCTACAATGCAGCGATAACGAGATATTATAGAAAAACCAGATTTTGGCAGCCATTTTGTGGTCCCCACGCCCCCGCTCACCACCTACGGGTCAGGACTTTTGATATGTTCATTACTAGACCTTCCCGAACAATGCTACAAAGTTTCAAAACTTTCGGATTTTGAACCGTCATTTGCCCAAAATGATCCTTCGTTGACTGGACTATATTGGTATATAATCGGCAGGAACGTTTATTACTGTCTCTTTCATTTTTCGTTCTATAGTTGAATGGATTGAATCTACTTCCATTTGTGTATGACCAGCTCTAGATATTTTTGTTCTATAGTTATATTGTGATTAATTGCTAAATTTAAAAGAGCGTTGGCCATCACCGAATTTCTATTTTGGTAAGTACATCCGTCAGTGTAAATAATTAGGGTTTCTGGTTCACCACTAGTTTGATTAGTATTAATTTCAGGCAATAATTTGTTTTCTATGAAATGCACCCAGATACTAGCGAATTCTTCTGCATTAACTTCTCTTTCGGTTTCATTCCAGATGAAACAGTAACCATCATTATTTACCAAATTATAGAAACAGAGGTTGTGTACTTGCAGTTTGGTTCTGTAATACAATGTACTGACATTCGATTTTGGAGACATCAACACTGCTTGCAGGTCGGCTGTAAACACATATTTTTTAGATAATTTATCGCTGTTTTTTTCTTCTCTAGCTTCATTTTTTCTTTGGATATGGCTATTGAACTCATCATCAGAAACATGTCCAAGCTTATGACCAAGACACTTTTCACATTCATCTTTCTTTGGATGAAATAATGCAAAATTCATTTCTTCAAAAGCCTTTGGGAAAACATGCTATTGAAAGCGGTTCTATTTTTGTGACCTACACCAGTCACTGACATAGAATTCGTAGAGACTTTGTTTTGATTTCCACTCAGATAGTAGGTATTTTTTTTTGTGAGGAAGCCCTACAGTAGTGAGATTCCATAACCGGTAAAGAATTTAAAAAATTCAATAAACCGCTTCGGCGATTATCAAATAGGGTGCTGTTTTTCTGTGGCTTTTGTCTTTGAATGCTAGGTGCACGTGTACCAGAAATACTTTTCCAACGGAGGACGGTCCATCTGCCTATTCCCAAAGTATTCAAAAACATAGTCCTACAAACTCTTAAGTTTTCGAAATTATTTATTTTCAAAAAATATTGCAGAGATTGTCCTCTTCCAGTTTCATTGGCATTTTTTCGATTTCTTTTTCTGTTTGTAGGCATTGATAATACTTGTCCGTCAACAAATTTTTTTTTTCACCCCATGTCAATACCCAAAATGTCTTAAATATCTTTTTTCTCTCTTCGTCAGTTACTAAAGTGCATTTCATTATACCGTTTACTTTGTGCTTGCATTCACATCTTGGTTTTATTGCACGTGGTTCATGTGGATTATCATAACTCCATTTTCCTTCTATTTTTGATCTTCCTAAATCCCTTTTCCCACTCTCTCTCTCAGTTTTTTATTAGTTTGTGCAAACCACGTAGATTCCTTAACTTGAAAGCGCTTTCTTCGTTTATTACTTTTTTGGGATATTCTTCAGAATCTTGGGAATCAGTATCAGAATAATCAACTAATTTAGTATCGCCAAATTCAGAATCAGAGATATCAATGTTATAAGTTTGTAGCTGTTCACTGCATTTTCACGACATTTTCTTTATTGTTAATAGGAACATTGTTCAAAACTTCGGTTGCATTGTTGGAAACAAACTGATCAAGGTTGACTTCAGAGCTCTCTTGATAGTTAATTTCGGTTGACGATGTGGGAAATGGAAAACACAATATTTGTGATGGTGTTGTGCATTTAATTTATGTACCTGTAACTGATTGTTCAAGAATATAGCTGGAATTTTGCGATACTAGATTTAAATCGTCTTGTCCAACAGGCAGAGAATCAATAATTTCAATTTGGACGTTCTGTACTATTTCAAAATCCAATTTTGTGGTTTGTTTTTTTGTTTGGTCGTCTAACATTTCTAAAAATTTTCTACCACGCGACATCTAGAAAAAATAAATCTGTTAGTTTCTTTTTAATTCTTTAATTAATATTATTATTAACACCTCTTCCTACTTCCCGAAGCTAAACTTACCTTTTAAATAGGTAAATCACACCAACAATACAAAAAAGAACTCGTGTACAGTGTTCAAAATAAACCATAACAACCATAACCTTAAAAATATCTGTCACTCGGGCTGAGTTCACTTGGACTTAGCAGTTTTTACGTATGTAAAATGAGTTATGTAGATAGCGGTTTTTCGTATCATTAGAAATAAAGATTTTTTACATTTAAAGTGACTTAGCAGGTTAACTTGACACAGAGAGAATAATAATATCTTTCTGGCGTTCAAATATCTCAATTTGCCGCTAAAGTGGACTTAGCAGGTTAACACTTTAGGGCGACGATATACTATTATTTCTGTAATATAATATTGTTCAAACAATAAACTTATTTAAAAAAAATTATATTACTTATTTATACTTACTTGTCGTATGGATATTCTAACTCTTGTTCAATTTATTCTAAAATGCCTAAAACTGTTCTTTTGGTTAATCGAAACCTCTCAAAAAACCTTTCATCAGACATTTGATGGAAGTGATCAGCTCGCTCATAAATATGACGCGGACGTGGTTATAATTCAAAATAACTAAAATGTCTTCAAGATCTTCCATATCATCATCAAAATTATTAAAATTCATCATATTTATCTGTTCAATCACTTGTCAAACGCAATACAAAACGTCACTTAACTGCTAAGCCACCGATTTCGGCGGCTTAATTTAAGTATTACTTAGGGACATTTAAGTGTTAAATAAAAGTTCGTGCAACGATTTATGGAACACTTAGCAATTTAAGTAATACTTAAACGCTAAGGAACTGTGGTGCAACTGGGCATAAGTGGTTTTTTTAAGCCAATTTAAAATATCCATATAAAACATTTTTACTTCAACACTTCCCCTAAATGTTTATATTGCAACAATAGAAATAAACTTACTATAACAACCTACAACATTCCGATCAAGGATTGTAAGCGTACAAATTGAACATGCGGAATAGGTTTAGTTAAGATATCCGCAGTTTGCTCATCACTTGATAGATGCTCGATTGTTAGCTGCTCTTCTTGAATTTGTTTTCGTATATAATGGAAACGGACATCGATATGTTTAGTTCTTTTGTGGAACTCTGGATTTTTGGCCAGTTTAATGGCACTAACATTATCCACAAAGAGAACTGGAACACAGAAGAGATATTTCGTTAAAGAGTCTAGTCAACCAAACAGCCTCTCTTGCTCCCTCACATGCTGCCACGTAGTCCGACTTCGTCGATGACAGGGATACTTACTTGTCCAAGTAATGGCACCTCCACTATACATGGAGACCATTCCGCTTACCGAACGCCGAGACGCTGGATTTAGTGCTTCGGAAAGTCGAGACCAAGACTGGCTTGGTCTTGGTCTCGAAAAGTATTGAATAAGTAAGTCTTGTCTTGGTATTGCCTTAGTCTTAAACACCTTAGTCTTGGTATTGCCTTAGTCTTCAACACCTTAGTCTTGGTCTTGTGACATTCAGTCTTGGTCTTGAATCAAGAGTCTTGATAAAAAACTGTTTATTATTATCAAAATCTACTAAATTTTGAATAAATTTATAATTACATCAATATTAATTTTTTAATAATTTAGGACATGTCACCAGTAACAGTTAACTTAATTGCGAACAATTTATATTTTATTACGCTGTAATGATTTATTTTAAAGTATATAGGTATCTTCATTCCGTATTTAGATTTATAATTATTTATTTATAAGGATCGTAACGTTGATCATTATGATCCAAGTCGTAAAGATTATCAGATGAAGCGAAGCCGAGTTTGATTACATGACGTGTACCATAATAATTGGATACGATCCGTATTGCATACAAAATTTAATCTGCTAGCGTAAATTAGTCAAAAAGTAAAATACATTATTTGGTATTAAACAAAAAAAATTAAATCTAAAAAAGCAAGTTATGCTATTTTTGAAACTTCGTAAGTAACGAGTTGTTTAATATTTTATTACGGTACTGAGCTACTGAATACCGTACTGGATTCATTATGGTCCTTGGTCATTATGACACGGTCGGTCTAGTCTTGAGTCTTGGTCTTGATTTTTAATCTCAGTCTTGTCTTGAGTATTGGTCTTGAATTTGTCAAGACCAATACCAAGACTAGTCTTGGTATTGTCCGAAGCACTAGCTGGATCACTTGTGTAGTCAGCATCGGTGTATATTTCAAGTCTTCTATTTTGATTATTTGTATCAAACTTGATGCTCTTCGAAATTGACCCCTTGATATACTGAAAGATTCTCTTGACCAACGACCAATGTATTTCTTTCGGATTCTCCAGAAACTGAGATGCGTAGCCCACGGCGAAAGCGATGTCAGGCCTGGTAGCAATCGCTAAATACATTAAACATCCGACTGCCTCTCAATACGGTGCCCTCGTCAAGTCAACATCAGTCCGATCATCAGGTTGAGGATACTGTTCAATTGGAGTTGAGACAGGATTTGCCTCCATCATCTTGAACGGTTGAAGCAAGTCTTCAGCATACCTTTTCTGGTTAATTTCAATGGAACCATCGTTTTGACAGATGATTTGAATATTTAAAAAATATCCAACTGGTGCAATCGTGATCTTAAATTATTCCTGAAGTCTTTGCAAAAATACCCTTATGTACTGTTTGCGAGTTGCTGCCACCAATCCATCATCGACATATAGCACCACCATCAGCTTGTTGTTGCTATCTCCTCGATAATATAAGCAAGGATCAGTCTTACTCTCTGGAAGTTCGAAACTAACAAGCACATCCTTTATTCGCTGCTTCCAACATCTTGGTGACTGTTTCAACCCATATAACGATTTCTGGAGCTTACATACTTTTCCAGTGTCGTCAGTGAATCCCTCTACAATACTTGGTTGACCTGTGTCACCACACCCATAACATTTGAATTTCTTCTTCTTATTGGCGTGCTTCTCAGTTTTTTTTTCGATAAAGTGTCTTGTCCACGTCCAGGACCCACTCGGGTACTCGCTTCCTTAATCTTTACCTTCGCAGAAAATAGCGCCACTTACTCGTCCTGTTTTTCCTTTCGCTGAGATTGACGTTTTTCATCTGAGGTTAGCACTTCAATTAAACTTTTCAACGTTTGTTGATCCTCAGATCTCGCCCACTAGGACTGTCTCAAACTCTCGTAATTATCCGATAAGGTATCTAAAAGTCTCAGCATCAATGAAGATTCGTCAGGTTTTACATTAAGCTGTTGTAAGCGAAGAATCAAGCTTTCAAATCGCGCGAGGTGCATCACCATGTCGTCTTCTGAGATAAATCTAAAATTTAAAAATTTCGACTGAACAGCATGGGCAGCTTGTTTCGTTTGCTGTTCAAAAACCGCGTGTAGTTTCACCCACATGTCTCTAGCAGTTTCACATGCGACAAGTAAAGCTAATACCTTTGCTTCGACAGTTTTAACGACGACTTGTGACGCCAGCACCAAGTTGGTTTGGTTTCTTCAATTGTCCATTACATACCTCGTACGCTCCTTCAACTGCGCGTAACAAATTCCGCACAGCAAATTTCCAGATAGTCCAGTTCTCAGCCCCACAGAGTTTCTCGATTCCGTGGAAATCCATTTAATGTAAGTTGCAGTTCTCAGCAAAACAATTTCAATAATAATTGTTAGCTACCACCACCACACAATTTCCACGCGAGGGTCACTATCTTAAGCCAGAAAGACCGCGCGAATTCAGCCCAGTGCCAAAAACGTGTTCTGATGTAACGAGATTCACTTATCGCCCGATTCACATTAAGAGAGAACTACGCTCTGCTACCATGTTGTGCGTATCAGATACTCTTAATGTAGTAGGGCACAATATGCTTTAATTAGCACAATAATAACACAGCAAACGAATAGGACTTTGAATGAATATTTATTAACTGACAGAAAACAAAGGAACAACTTAAGTGGTTTATTTTAAGCCAATTTAAAATATCAATATAAAATATTTTTACTTCAACAAAAATAAAAGACTGTTTAGGTTCACAATTAAAACGACCTGTTCCTACTAGATGGAATTCATTGTACGATGGTTTGTCGAATTTAATTCATAAACATGGTACGAAACTTAATACAGTTTTAGATATTTTGAATATACGAAAATTTACTGTTTCTGAAATTAAATTTATAAATGAATATTTAATTGTATTAAAACCAATAGCTGATGCATTAGATCACTTGCAGTCTCAAAACGATTGTTATTACGCAATTTTATTACCGACATTATTTACTGCACCGTTATTAGCATCAATTTATAGACGGTTTGGTACAGCGATTCAAAAATCGATTTGATTTGCAAGATAATTTTGCTCTGATTGCAACTACTCGTATATCACACCCATTTTATAAAATAAGATGGCTACCTGCTGAATTAAAAACATAAGCTTTTATTTCTAAAATTAAGAACTTGTTACTAGATGGAGCAAAATCCCTTCAACCTGTAACTATTGCAACTACTTCTTCACAAAATAATTCAAATAAGTGTTCTGATAACAACAGTTTGTACGAATTTGAGGAAACTGACGACATTATATATGAATTAGTAGATTCTGAAATATCAAATTATTTTAATAGTTCCGATTATGAACTAAAATAATTATCTAAATTTACAAGTTTAAGACTAGTCTTCTTAAAATACAATACCCCCATTCCATCGTCTGCACCAGTGGAACGTTTATTCTCATATGCAGGAATGATTCTCCGGCCTCATCGCAGCGGCTTAAGCGATGATAATTTTGAGAAGTTAATTTTGTTGAGAGACAAAATATAAATTATATTATGCCAAAGTTATATATTTTTATACAGGCTGATTCACAATTTCGTGCATATATTAATAATGGCATAGTTTTCAACTTACTGAGCATGGAACATAAAGAATTTTTTTTAATTTCGTAAATTTAAGGCCAGTTTTCGCAAGAATCACATTTTTGAAACCATTGGATTGTTGAAAGAATAATGGATATCTGATTAACTGTGAATGGAATAAAATTTAATTTCCATTAATTGTGCAATGGTATGAATAGTAAATTTATTAATTCCATTTGAAAACATTGGCCCAAAACTCTAGCCATCTGCGAATAAAATCAGAATAAACTATTCATCGAAGAAGTGGAAAATATCGCATTTTCAAAATCATAGTTAAAAATTCAAATGATAAAATTTGACCTAGCTTTTACTACTTTCTTACGCAAAATTTTTCATTTTACAAACAATTTATTCTACGTTAATTCGTAAATAGAAAGATAAGCGCCGAGTCACGTATCAAGTACAATTTTTTAAATATACTTTATCGTACCTATTTAGTCATATGGGTAATTTAGAAAAAAAAATTAACGAAAATGTCTTATTGTTGCTATCTACTCGTATATTGTAATATAAATATAAATAAAAGTTTATTTACTTGTTTTATTATCTTATTTATTAATAAAAACTATCTATTCTATAACATGTTTCTATATTATAAACAAAAATGTAGTATCCATACGATTTTAAAAACAAAATTTAGATTCTTTACATTTTTCCAGTAATTTGAGTACCATAAAAGTAATGTGTAATGTAATTAAGATAAAATTGTAATGGTAATTACATTACTTTTGTCAGATTTTAAAAAAGTAATGTATAATTCTGAGTCTTTTTTGTAGTTAATTGTAATGGTATTGGAATTATATTTTTCAAGTAATGTGCCCAACACTGCCATGTACTAATCATTCCTTAAACTTAGTAGCTAATTTTGCCGCAGAATTTTGTTCTCAAACCACACAGATTTTTTGCTTAGTAGAAAATATTTATACATTTTTCTCTGCATTTACTTTTAGACGAAATCTTTTATTGCAATATTTTCAAAACAAAGGCAAAACAATAAAAAAGTTATGCGATACAAGATGGGCAGCTAGAGCAGAAGCGGTAAGTGCATTGAGAATAAATTTCAACGAAATTAAACATGCATTAAGAACAATATTTCAAGATAACAATCATAAATGCGGTACTAAAAAGGAAGCCAGCGGAATATTTAATAAAATGAACACACTAGAAACATGTGTTATGACTATTTTATGGGACAACTATTAGACAGAATTAATGCTACGAGCAAATCATTACAAAATCCAAATTTAGATATAGGTATTGGTGTAAATATTCTAAAATCACTCATTTGATATGTAAATCAAGTTCGGTCCGAATTTGACATGAAGCAAGAGGCAGCATTAAAAATTCTGAAACTAAAATTTACAAAGATATTGGACATAGGGAAAGACAAAGAAAAACTTTTGCCGACGAAAATAGATTACGCGGAAAAGATGCATTTGTTGTCAATACATTTAATGTAATTTATGATAATTTAATTAGCGAATTAGAAAGATAGTATTGAGTTATTCTGATGTGTATAACAATTTCAAATGCTTCTTTTCTGATGATAAAAAGGACCAATTAGAATCAATAAAGAATTTAACATTAAAATACCATAATTATATTTGTACAGCTTTAGATACTATTGAAAATGAAATAATGCATTTTTTACAATTTTGTCATGATTCCACGGATAATAATATAATGCAAGAAAAATATATATTGATTATTAAAAATGGATTACAATCTACATTTCCAAATGTAGTGAGTCTTCTACAAATATATTTAACGCATCCTTTGTCAAATGCGTCTGCACTAGCTATATTAAATATAGAGTCAGATATTTTAAAATCCATTACCTAATAATTAATGATGTAATTTTAAATTTTGCTGCAAAAAATCTCGGAAAATGAAACCGAATAAGTAATATGTGAATGTATTTAATAATTAATTCTATGTTACTTATATAAGACAGTGCTTTTTATCTAAGTACTTACTAATTAATTTTGTTATTTCTGTGTATAAGTGCAATGTATATTCTTTGTTTTTGATTATTTGAATTTTGTTAAAATAATAACTTTATTTTGAGATGATTTATTTAATATATATATATATATATATATATATATATATATATATATATATATATTATATTAATTTGCATATAATTATTTATTATTATTTCGGCCTCAAATATCTTTCAGCCTCAGGCCTCCAAAACCGATGTGCGATGTGTTTTCAGGGGTTCAAACCGTTTTTGTACTTCCACCTTTTTTTTACACGTCGATCCACTTTGCTCAAGATTGTTTATCCACGTTCGAATCGCCCTATTCGACGGAACAGGCTGATTGCGCGGTACGTTGAAATAACGTCTAAAGTCGCGTCGCGTTTGCCCCAAACTTTCGCCACTGAGACAGTACTGCGTAGCCACGCTCAGGCCCGGCGGATAGTGTGGGTACAGTGGGTAGTTTACCCACTCGGGATTTGGGGTGAGAAAAATATTTCATAAATGACAAATTCCAGAAATGCCTAATTTTCTAAACGTTATATTTTAATAGTTAAAAATTATTATTGTTACAATTATGTCAGTGTTACTGTTACATGACTTCAGCAGACACTTCATATTTATTAATTAATATGATCGAATTCCTACTTTTGAATTTACAGCGGGAAAAGTTCGCGCTTAGTGCATGCGCATTAGGCATTAGGTTACGCGCACAATACAAAACGCCTATGGCAACATACGTGCCCATACGTGCCTAAACAAGTAAAGAGACAGGCAGATGGACCGATTCGTGGTGCGACGGAAAAGAAAGAACGAGGAGAGCGTGGACAAGGACAATGCCGTTAGGCAACAGAGAGGGGGAGAAATCCCCAACACCTTGGAGAAAACAGTCTTTGTAGCTGAGTGTGTCGATCCAGCAGACCATGCTGACAGTCAAATTCTACAAATCAAGAAAGACCATTTCGAAAATCGTGAGTATGAAATTATATTAGTTCCTTTTTTCGTGGTTTTCTAATTTTTTAAATGAATGTCAACACTAGTTAACATAACTAGACATAATCTTATAAAATAATGAATTTGTAGAGTTAACTGTAAAGAGCTATGCGGTGCCTGCAGCTTGGAAAACCTGGCAACAGCATAATCCGTGGCTTCAACTCAACAGTAACAACAAAGGCATTTGCAGTATTTGCAGCGAAGCGTGCAGGCGAAAATTAATTATCAAGTTCGACTCGCGTGCCAAATCAAAATCAAAGCAAGCCTGGGTTGATGACGGATTTTCGAACTGGAAGCATGCAGTAGAGCGGATAAAGGCCCACGCGACGAGTCTTCACGTGGATTGCACCGAAGCCTTGAAAAACGTTGAAAACATCAACGTTGTACAATCCATCTCGACGGGACACCTGCAGCAAATGTTGAGTAACAGAACGGCGTTGCTGAAAATCTTCAGCACGTTGAAAGCACTGGCGAGACAGGGTCTTCCTATTCGCGGGGCCACCAACGACGAGATTTCCAACTTTATTACAATTTTAAAGGCTCGAGCAGAGGACGTGACGGGACTGAAATCCTGGTTGCAGAGAGATGGTCACAGGTGGATCCATCACGATCCTCAAAATGATATTCTCGAGCTGATGGCCACTACAGTTTTGTCGAACATCATGGAAGAGATAAGAGCAGTTGAATTCTTTTCGATTTCATTAGATGAAACTTCCGACGTGTCCCGAACTGAGCAAGTTTCTGTTTGCCTCAGAGTCGTTTCCGAAAATTTAACAGCGAATGAATACTTCATTGGATTTTTTTCGACTCCAAACACGAAAGCAGAGATCTTATTCGACCTAGTCAACGACGTTTTTATCCTACACAAGTTGCCGGTTTCAAAACTCAGGGGCCAATGTTATGATGGGGCCGCGAACGTTTCTGGCAAAATCACAGGCTTGCAGTCGCGAATATGCGAAGAAGAGCCTCGAGCGTTATTTGTGCATTGTAATGCCCATAATCTCAATCTCGCTATCCAGGACGGAATTGAAAAGGTTTTGCCAGCAAGAAAGTTCATTGAAACAGAAAAAGACTTGATCAACTTTGTTCGGGACTCGCCGAAACGCGTCTGTCAGTTCAAGGACTAAAGCGGCAAAGGAGAGTCAGAACGTGTTACCTTCTCTAGCAGCCTATTGCCCGACCAGGTATATATTATCATAACAAATTTTATAAAATTACGGTGGATATTGTGTACATAATTATTTCTATTTTACAGATGGGTAGTACGCATCAAGTCTCTGAAGACAGTAAGAGCCAATTACGAGCAGTTGTTACAGTTCCTCCACGACCGTGCGGAGGACCAGGACATTGACAGTGCAGTCTCGGCGAAAGCATTAGGGTTCTAGGATTATATGCAGTCGTTCGAGTGCATCTTTTACCTCACCTTGATGATTGAAATTTTTGATCGCGTCGAAATATTGAACAAGGATCTCCAGACGTCCAGTTTGTGCGTTATAAATTCGTACGCTAAGATAGAAGCAGTAACTGATGTGCTGGACGCTTCACGCGATACCAAATTTCAGGAGATTTGGCGTAAAAGTGTTCAAGCGGTTGATGATCTTGAACTGGACGAACCTCAAGTTCCGCGTCAGAGAAAAGTTCCAATACGTCTAGATCCAGGTTCAAGCGAAAACTGCAAATTCAGATCACCTGAAGATTTCTTCAGGAAATCGTATTTTGAAATTTTCGATCAGTTGCTCGTGTCCTTGAGAAGTCGCTTCGATAACGATTCCGCTCAATTTTTTAAATTGTTGGAACAATTTACACTGGGACAGCCCGCTGACATCGACGAAATTGTACAATTTTATCACACTAATTTCGACAAAGAAAGGTTGCTGAGCGACTGTGACATGTTTCTGCAACTTTTGCAGAGACAAAAAGAATCGGCGATAAACTTGGGGGAAGTTGTACAGTTTTTGCAAAAGTATGAATGGGCAAGAGGGCTTATCCCAGAGTTTGTTCGTTATGTTCGCCTGCTGGTCACGATTCCTGGATCGTGCTGCTCAAATGAACGAAGTTTTTCGGTTTTGCGTCGGCTTAAGACATACATGCGATCAACGATGTTGCAAGATCGGCTGAACAGCATTGAGTTACTTCACGTGTACAGCGACTTAACCGACAAACTAGATCTCCCACAATTGTTGAATGTATTTATATCAAAAAATGTTAAGCGCAGCGCTGTTTTTGCTTTGCAAAAATAAAGATAACGATGTGATGAAATTGTTTTGTATTTTTCCCTTCACATGCATTGTCAGATGGTGGTGCAGTGGTATGGAGAGGGGTGAGAGTGGCAGGGAAAGGGGAAGGGAGGGGAACCCCCAACCAGATCAACTAACAACTACCCACTCGGATTGAACACGAACTGCTGGCCCTGGCCACGCTGTTCACCCGTCCAACGATCCATTGCAAACTAAATGGTAGACCACATGGAGGTAGGAAAACAAAGGAGGGAGCATGAACCCATATTTTAGGCCAAGGGAATGAAGCCTAGAGGGGACGAACGGCCACCACTGCTAGTTCAACCTAGAGAGGGGATACGCGCGGCAATTTTCAAACAAAATAAAAATTTAAATATTGGAAGTACTGTTTTGTATTTATATTATTTATTGAAATATAAAATTTAATTCTTTTTTATTTATTTTAGTGTTGAATTTAGTTAACTTGATTTTGTAAAATGATAAAATGACATATTTATCAAATATTTTTATTTAATTAACAAATTAAGCATTGATATTCACAAAGTATAATTCATAATTTATTATATTACATTATTCTAAATTATATGAATAACGGATAATTTGGTTGATATATGTTAATTATGAACGACAAAATAATAACACAAAAAATATGTTCATTCAGTATTTATTTGAAACATTTAAAAATATCGTTGTTAAAGTGTTACTTTATCTACTCAAAATAGTCGATAAAGTAGAACGTTAACAACAGCTATGGAAAAAAATATAAAATTATTTCATCATACATTTAAAGTTTTAAATTAATGACCACGAAATAACATGACTTTGTTGTACCAATGACGAATATTTTCAGATTTATCTTTAGATTTTTTTGCCAAATAATGGAATCTTACTTTATAATAATAGGCGCTTATAGTTTTTATTAAATGAACCACACATGAATCTCTAAAGGTCCTTGTTCAAAGCAATGTTCTGTTAAATTAAAAAATATGTTCGTATTGACAAAATCTTGCAAAATAATTGTTACTACATATGATATTACATTTCATATAATTTTCTTGAGATTTTCTTCTTAATAATAGTTCACACTTCTCACAAATTTTTATTACGTCTTTTGAGGGGAAAATTAAATATTCTTTGGTTTTCATATTAATTAAATTATAATTTGAAAAATTGACGTCAACATCATCTGCATATAATGCACTTCACACAAGTTGTTGGGATATACGACGAACTACAAATCCAGCAATATTAGTAATGACGTAATTGGAAAATTCTGTTAAAGATCCAATGTCAGGTAAATAATCGTGATCAAAAATCTCTTCCTCATCATCGCCATAATTTATATCCGTGTTATCATTTAGACGGTAGCGACCACTACTTTGATTTACTACATTCACAGAGCTTGATGCATGTAATGTGCGTATTTTGTCCAAAGGAATGCAATTTTCAAAGCGATTTTCTTGCAATTCGAAATGAATTAAAAAAAATTTATACGCTGACATAAACTGACGAGCAGTAGGGTTATTATTAATTTATTATAGTCGGAGAGCTGGCTACGAAAAAGTGAACTGATAAGGTGCAATCACGAATTTTGTATAAAATGTTTCCTTGGTACCTTATAAGTACGTAGCGCTGCCGTCAGAACGCTCTCCCGGGGTGGGAGGCGTGGGTGGGCGGTCAAAGTCGTAAATTTATATTAAGAAACAAATGATAAGGTGCAAGCCTGAAATTTAGTAGAGTTATAGTTTTTAACTGTAGGAATCGAGGAAAATTATTGTCAGAACTCTAGGTCGGGGCTTAAAGACTGTCAGAAGTCGACAAAGTTGTAAAAAAATTGTTGAAATTTAAACCACAAGGTGCAGTTCTGACAATTGCATTTTTATATTGTTTATGGCTTACTGAACCTGTATATAAATTTTCAGAAGTCTAAATAATGGCTAAGTACATGAAAATTGATAATATGGCCGAAAGTCGCTGAAACGGCTATCGCGACGGAAAGCAATCTTTCGTAGCTTGTTTCAAATTTAAATAACAAGGTGCAGTTCTGACAATTGCATTTTTATATTATTTATGGCTTACTGAACCTGTATATAAATTGTCAGAAGTCGAAATAATGGCTAAGTAAGTACATGAAAATTGATAACATGGCCCGAAGTCGCTGAAGCGGCTATCGCAACGGAAAGCAATCTTTCGAAGCTTTTGTTTCAAACTTAAATAACAAGGTGCAGATCTGGCTATTTCTTGTTTTTAATTTTTACGTTGCTATTTAAATGAATATATATATATATATATATATATATATATATATATATATATATATATATATATATATATATATATATAAGCTACGAAAGATTGCTTTCCGTCGCGATAGACGCTTCAGCGACTTCCGGCCATATTATCAATTTTCATGTACTTAGCCATTATTTAGACTTCTGACAATTTATATACAGGTTCAGTAAGCCATAAACAATATAAAAATGCAATTGTCAGAACTGCACCTTGTGGTTTAAATTTCAACAATTTTTTTACAATTTTGTCGACTTCTGACAGTCTTTAAGCCCCGACCTAGACTTCTGACAATAATTTTCCTCGATTCCTACAGTTAAAAACTATAACTCTACTAAATTTCAGGCTTGCACCTTATCATTTGTTTCTTAATATAAATTTACGACTTTGACCGCCCACTCACGCCTCCCGCCCCGGGAGAGCGTTCTAACGGCAGCGCTACGTACTTATAAGGTACCAAGGAGACATTTTATACAAAATTCGTGAATGCACCTTATCAGTTCACTTTTTCGTAGCCAGCTCTTAGACTATTACACCTTCCATGGGAACATATGACACCAAATACTAGCTCTATGTGGTCTTGACTGAATTTGTAACTTTGTAAGTATATCAGTACTTGTTGATCCATGCAAAGTTCTTGATAAAGGCTTGTCAAACTCTCTATACATATCAAAAAACCTATAAATATTTTATGAATTAGTATTATTGAATGAATTGCTCACCAACAAATCCTGTTTTTCTTGATGTAGTAATTATTGGAACACCGTGTTTAGCCGTTTTTAGTGCTTTGATAGACGGAGAGCCAGAGCCAAAAAGAGTATCTGAATTTACTAAGCCTAGTTTTTTTATAGTTTATTACAGTGGTTGTGTACATAAACATACTGCGGCCAGTCAAGCAAAACTGAGAACAGGCGTCTTAGGTACGCTGTCGAAGTTGTCGTTCCTGCGAGGTAACAAAATGAATTTACTAAGGCTGAAAATTGTTATACAAATAGTATATTTCATATAAATGAAAGTTATGACAGTCAGTCAGCTAAATGTGGGGACGGAGCTGGTCAGTCGGCCGCAATGTATGTACAAAAAATAATAGCCCTGTCAAATTTGACATTAGAATGTCAAATTTGACAATATAATATTTGTGACATTTTCATCGACT
The DNA here is from genome assembly GCA_947534325.1 of Agonum fuliginosum. Classification (NCBI taxonomy): domain Eukaryota; kingdom Metazoa; phylum Arthropoda; class Insecta; order Coleoptera; family Carabidae; genus Agonum; species Agonum fuliginosum. The sequence goes on from OX384037.1 coordinate 27,475,269, forward strand.
TTAGTTTCAACTTCAACTGTATCTCTCAAAGTCCTATCCAAAGAGCGAAATTCAAACACTGTAGGACAAGAATGTTCTGTATTACTGCAGGTGTTAGCATTTTTACTTGGTTCTATTTTCCCACTAAATAGCATTTGACGCAAAGCCCACATGAATTTGTTTGTTGTGGGATTATTGTTCCATCCCCCTCTTTGTCGTATTGCTGAAAAGTACAGTTCTAAATGATCTTCTGACACTTTATATGGCAAAAATATTTTAAATGATCTTCAATCCACAGATAAATGTTATGGCATGTGAAAATATTGGTACGCCGTATATTTTCAAGCCTTTTAAATATATTTCCGTCTCAGAAAAGTCTTCCAAAATTTTTTGTATATTGTCTGGTCTTATAGGTGTTTTAAATCCGCGCCCAAAAATATTCCGTGTATTTAGTTGATCAAATGTTCTATCAATAATTCTAATAAATTTTGTAGTACCCTCGGAGCCATGAAATTCAGGAACATGTATTTAATTTAAAAAATTATTTGCATCTGCCACACCTTGGCTTAATGCTTGTCCCGCTGGTTTTACATTCATTATTTTGTTTTTGTAATTTACATGTGCTGAACTCAAATTATTAGCAAAATTTAATTCATTTTTATTTTGAAAATTATTAAGGCGTTTAATATTTTCCCAACTTATAATATCGGGAACACTTTCTGAAAACTTGTCACAAAGACAATTACGCTCTAATTTTATCTTGTGGCAAGTATCTAATATGAAATTAATTTTTAAATTCGGATTTAAAGGATGCGGAAATGACGATACAATATTCTCTTCTGTCAGCAAAAACAGCTCAAAATTTGTCCAGTTTTGAGGTTTACTGGTGCTCCATCGCATATTACAGAATTAACTTCTATATTTATTTAATATAACATGGAAATTGATGTTTTAATTAATTCAGATTGAACATTTGCATGCAGAGAATGTGTTTAAAAATAAGCTATTGAACATTTAAAATTTTGAGTGTAGGACACAATTTAAAAAACTAAAGCCTCTGTAGCATTTGCGTTTTCAACTTCCTCTATGCTTCCACCATAGTCTACTGATCCTGTGTATTTTCCAGTTGACTGGTTGTAATTCACAGTACTGCGAATATGTATGCTATCTACAACTAAACCTACATGTTTTAAGTAGTCCGTTTTATGCTACTTGTACTATGAGGTATTGAAAAACCTCAGCAAGGAATCCAGGGTTACAATCATGAACTTCCATACTGAAAAAAAAGTTCTGTTGATTTCACCACTAAATAGGTACGACCAACAGCTATTTTGGTTAAAATAGCGCCAACAAATTTAATTGTTATAGGTACAATTCGAAATTGTTGGTTGCTAATTGTTGATTTTACTGTACAGAAAAAGTCTTATTTTTACAATTGCAAAATGTAGAATGAGCCATGTAAGTTTTTGTTAATAGTACAGTATGAGTTAGTTAACTTTATGATGTGGAAATCTGTGCTGTACAAATAGGTTTTGTTTATTAAGAAGTGTATTTCACTATTAACAATGTCAAAATATTAAAAACCAAATGTGTATTTTTTAGTCACAAATATTCTTTTTACAATCTAAATGATAATACAAACAATTTAATTTGTTATTTTGATGTTTGTTAGTTGTTGGCATAATTAAGTAAAATGTTAAATAAAAATTACACGAACGGTAAAATAATTAAAACTAATTGTTAATTTTCTTATAAAAACTTTATTTCTATATATACATTTTTTTAAAGAAATATAAAAAACATTCAAAAAAATAACATTTTGTTATACATAGGTAGGTAAGATAAATGCTTTATAGTCTAATATACATATCACCACTAGGCAGTTTATGTATAGTTGTAATACTGTATATATCCTTAAGATTTAAACATTCAAATGTATTTATAGGATTATTTATATGATACGCATCAAGATGCGAATTAAACCCTACTATGAGTATTACTTTACAAACAAATTTAACTATTTTTCCAAATATAATTATATAAACTATACTATTAAAAACAAAATATACACAGTTTTCTGCACTTATTAGATTATTGGGTTTTGCAATCACCATACCGAGTTTAACTTTAACAGAATTTCTAATTATATAATTTGCCAAAACTATTTCCGACGCCGTTTCAAATTCAATCATATTTTTAAAACAATCATAATCCTGTAAATACTTTGATTTTACAATATCTACTGAGCCGATTGATATTGAATTTTCAAATCCTCTTTTTTCTAAAATTCTATTTGACATTTTTAATTGAGACTTAATAGCTAAAGTTAACGGAATATTTTTTCTCGAAGTGGTTGAATTACAAAATTGTTTCAATTCTCAATGATTTGCTTCAAATCTCATTGACCAAATGTGCTTTAAAGGCCCAAGATTTTTAATTACATGATGGTAGTGTACCATAAAGTGATGTTTGGGCCTGAAATGGTCTCGAAACAGTCTTTTGTATAATTCATGATGCTCCGTAATCAATAGTTTTAAATGCTGAATACATGAATGGTTTATACTATTTAACAAAATTATATCACAAATTTTTATTAATACTATTAGAAAATTCCATACTTCATCTTTTTCTGGTACTAAATCACCGATAATCAAAGTAATATATTTTACGAAAGTTTTCATTTCTGACGCAGACATGTTAAATTTTCTTTTAATCAAATCTTCCCGTTTGATAGGTAAAGATAAATTACTTTAAATGTTTCAAGAGTAAAAAGTTTAATTTCATCTATATAATGCAAAATAACAATACTGATGTCGTAATGACAAACACCTTCAAACATATCATGCATAATGTCAACTACACAATTTTCAGTTATGTGGTAATTTTTGATAGAATTGAATATAGAATTTTGCCTAACTCCAGTTAGGTATACGTCATCTGTGTTTACATCAGCTGAATAATTATCTATATTTCTGTGTATTTCTGGAATATCTATGCATTGATTTTTAAGCATAGTTTTATGAATTTACATATTCTACACGGATAGTTAGCTGAAAATGACTGTACAAAATCAAATATAGTGTTTAAACCTAAGTTATCGCCCAGAAAAAGACCAAATACGAAATATACTTCAGTTGTTTTTGTTGAAGTATTAATTTTTAAAGGATTTTCTAATAAGAAGTTTATTTCGTCAATTAAAATAGAAAAGATAGCAGCATTTCCAAATTCTTTATTTTTTGAGTGAAACAACATGGTTGTAAATATATTTTCTAATATTGATTGGTATTCACTTGGAATAGTTGGTACTTTACAGTAAACTGCACCTAAACAATGACTTCCTGAATGTGACCCCAACGGATTATTTGTCTCAAAATCGTCAAAATACAAAAAATATGGTATGACTAATTTTCCTTCGTAACTCTTTAACTTATTTCTCCATAAAGAACCCTGAATAAAATTCGAGATTGTGGAAATTTCATTGTACAACAAATTTTGACAACGCAATGTTTCTTCTAATATTCCCGGAATTTCAAAAAATAACTTAAATGTATCACGAAGTGGAACAAATACACCTTTGATTTCTTTTGGAACTGTTTGTGGTAAACCGTTCTTTAAAAAGTGAACTATTGAATTATTTATTATAAATTGCAAGGGTTCAATGTACGCTTTTTTTCCTTCAAATATTTTATAAGTTTATACTCTGTATCAATATTAATAAATGGATGTTCTATCTTTTTAACTAGGACCAATAACTCTGATTTATATTCAACATTATGTAGTTTATCAATAAAATTGGTAACTTCAGTCAAAATACTTTCTGAAATAAACTGTTTTACATCATTCATTATAACTTGACATTGTTTACGATTTAAAATATTGTAACTATGCAATTTAGTTAAGAATGACACAGATGCGTTATCAAAATTAGTATCTGAAACATTAGCAGGAATAACATGTGACGTGTTATTTATACTTTCAATACATTTATCATCTAAATAATTTCTGATGTATTATTTATATTATTAAGCACATTTGGTCCATGAGATTTTTCTATCTGATCATCAGCATCATTCAGTTCACTATGTTTAGTAAGCAAATGTTTTTTAAACGCTTTACCAGTTTGGTATGTTCGAAAACAATTATTGATTTTACATTTATATATACTATTAGAATTCAAATTATGATTGAATTTGAAATGACGAAATAAAATGAAAATGAATACATTCTTAAATTTATTTTGGCAAACGAAACATGCAAACATCTTGTAATTGTTAGAGTACAAATTGTGTTTACGCAAGGCTTTTATTATTAGCCAATAATTAATTGTGTTTTTGTATAGCAGCCTACCGAATTACAGAAGTATTGGATAACAATCTTATTAACGAGAATATTACTTGATCATTTATTTCAGTTGTTGGTGTGATTTGTAAGCGAGCGGATCAGCAGTTATTTAGTTATGAATTGTGACAGTTATTAAAACGTGTGATACAGACTATATTGGTGAGTAGAGACTATTATCATTGCTATTATTTGTATGTTATGTGTTGTGCCTGAGAGAGACCACCAAAGCGATGACTCTCAGAAGGCTTGAGAGAGACCACCATAGCGATGACTCTCAAGCGTGCGTCGAGTTTCCTGAGAGAGACCACCATAGCGATGACTCTCAGAAGGCTTGAGAGAGACCACCATAGCGATGACTCTCAAGCGTGCGTCGAGTTTCCTGAGAGAGACCACCATAGCGATGACTCTCAGAAGGCTTGAGAGAGACCACCATAGCGATGACTCTCAAGCGTGCGTCGAGTTTCCTGAGAGAGACCACCATAGCGATGACTCTCAGAAGGCTTGAGAGAGACCACCATAGCGATGACTCTCAAGCGTGCGTCGATAACGCATGTTATGTGTTATGTCTTGAGAGAGACCACCAAAGTGTATGTTTCTGACTAAATAGTATAACGTTAATGTTTCCAGGATTTGATATATAGATATATATGTTCCATCTGTGCATTCATATGTGAATGTCTCTTTTTCCTCACTGAGTATTTTCTCATGTTAGTTCTCTTTTCCAGTCAGTACCTGCGCACCGTTGAGGGTATCGTCGGACGTTCCTCTATTCGGTCTTTTGGGATACTACATGTTTAATTATTTTCGTCCTACTAAAAAGGTATTTAACATTTCAGAAGTGGGATCTGAACAGCAAGGTAGTCCAATAGGTAGCATTTGTTGCGAGACTGGATTAAAAAGCTAAACCAACGATATACCATGCCTCGTAACAACAGTCCTAACATTTCGTTTGAGAACGATGGATCTCCATCACCTGGCAGAAGTACCGAAACCAGTTGTGGTGCGACTGTACTATTGTGTGGTTTGATTCTTGGTCGTTGTATGTTTTTACATGCATTTTCAGGGAAGCCTAATTAGTAAGTGATTTGTACGGGGCTCTTAAGCACTGTTGACGTGCCTTGCAGGATGAATGTGTGATGGTGGGTCTCACGCTGGAGTTATTAAGGTGCAATGCCTTATGTATGTGTGATTGAGGAAGTCCTCTCGTATAGGGGCCTCTGGCAGCAACTCCATGCTAGTTGGGTGCGAGACCCTGTTTATCGGACACGTTGCCGACGTGTAGGTTGGTAGTCGTCATTGTGAGCGATACATATGAGATTCATAAGGACAAGGACGCAGTTCTGAAGAAGAAAGCTAGATAACCAGAGAACTTGTGATGAGATTGCCGCTACCGGACAAGTGCGGGGCCGTAGCCCCGGTAAGTGTATATCTAAGACTTAAATATAGCGAACATCAAACTAAACTCTGTATTCTTTTTCATGCAATGTGAATTGATCAACTCCGCGGAGTTGAATCACTAGGAGACGGTGCAGGGCTTTGTACCACCCGAGGGTAGTGTTATGATTGTATCTGGCACCGGAAGCCAACGGCGGTGGCCACGTAATTGAGCGGTTGAATTCACTTGTTACACACATAATCTGTATACCTCTATGATTAGAATAGAGTGGTAACTGCTGTGGTCGTGATCACTTCGAGAGAATTTGTTCCAATAGTATTTACTCTGAAGATTATTTATTCTACTAGGGTTGTTTGTTAACTCTTACAGAATATATCTAGCAATGTGATGGCCGAATTGATTACTGAGTCATATATTTTCTATTTTTGATATGACACAAAGCAGTAAGAAATACTAAAACTAAACATGTAATTAAGTTTTTAGATCAACTCCAACAGACGTTTGGAATACCTACTAGATTACTTTCGAACACGGAAACAGCACTTAGTCTACTTGCGTGCAGGGTTGTATTTGCAGAGCGGAGGTAGTTGATAGTATGGTAACAGTATGGTAGTATTGCGCCCGCAGAGAAACGATTCGAATTAATAACTCTGGGAATCTGGTGAGTCTTTTAATTTCATAATAATGGCAAGGCTAGAAGTTCGTTAATTGAAGGAAGTATTTCTATTTGAATATTGAGAAAGAATTTAGATTGTTATTTCGTAATACAGTTTGTAGCAGATTACAATTTATTAGTGACATGAGAGATTAAAGGCATTAAATAATCTTGTAATTATGTTGTTTCGTATTTAGATGACTTTTGTTCATTACCGATATAGTTGGAGATTGTCCCAAACACTACGTTTGTTGTTTTCAGAGGTGTCAACCTATGTTAGTTATTCGTTATGACCTCTGTTACCAAAGATCGGGTACAGTTCCTTTTATAAACAAGGCAGACAGTGAGTTAAAACCAAATTCTAGTAAGATAGAGGACTGCCCAACCGTTTTATAAACTGACCCTCCTGAAAGAGTAGTTGGAACTTCATTGTTTAACCCTTTAGTTTCCAAAAATCTCTCGTAGATCATTAATTTATTTCATAGATGAACTGCTCTTTAATATTTAGTAAGAATATCACATTTATTCTGACATGTGAATTTGACGATTATTGAATTAGGTTTAACTTCGACATTGTGCGTCAATCGTAAATTCATATCAGAAACTTAATAAATCTTTTATGAGCACGAATTCCTTATTTTCGCCAATGTTATAAAATTATTTCAGCATTTCACTGATAGCTGTTAGTTCATTATGTTATTTGTCACATATTGTCACGTTAAATAAAGTCAAAGATTTAAAGCTCTTAGATGATGAGCTTTGTTACAAGCTGTTGATTTTAATGTTGAACTCAGGAGCTACCATTTCGAGTGATTAATCGGTGTGAAAAATAGGCATGTCTCAAGAGATTTCTAAGTATCTCCGTAATAAATTTGTAGATAATTGAATTGCCTGTAAATATTAATTCCAACAAAATTCCAGTAGAATTACCTCTGTCCCTCAGATAGCAGTCTCGTGTCATATTACGAATAATCAAATTGATAAGAATGGTATGTGGAAGTTGAGAGTTTGTTCGTTTAGATATTTACCTTTATGGACGAGGGTTTTGACGCGCTTAGTATCCAATTGTGTTCGTGGCTATGCTGTACTAGAAAACAATATCGTGTATTTTGGACAAGTCCATAATATCATTATATAACTGCATTTTATGAAATAGGTTCGAACTGTGATACTGATCGGATTAACGCGCTATGAGTTTAGAGTTAAATCGAGACTAGTAATAATTTGTAAAATCATGTTTCAAAGATCAACTTTCTTAGCAGTAACATGCGCAATGCGCACTACATCAACAGCGACTCTGGAGGTCTTTCAAGGTCGATGAATTAGCTACGCATGATTATACACTTCGCCCTGTAGTCCAGAGCCAATGCTTCCACCAGTGTAATAGACCCTGCATGGTATTGTCAAAAATTACTTTCTAGAAAATTTTACAGTCCATTAAACCACAACGTTTCATGAGTTTTTCCTGAGTATCACAGCAACTATTAAATTATTCTCTGTTTCTATTTCTTACGTTTCTTCTCTACTAGCACCATATGGCGGACCATTTGTAATAAATAAAATTTTACCGAATGACAGATATTTGGTCTGAGATATGCCAGGTATAACAAGGAATCAAAAGGGGAAGTACAGTAAGGTGGTAGCGATTGATAGAATAAATCCATATACGCTTATGCAGGAAGTATCAGAATCGCCAGAAGATTATTAATAATAGTTTGAGGAAAAGATTACATAAGTAATAGAGCCTAAGTCATATACAAGTACTCGTATACAAAAAAGTTTACATTTCGCCTAAGTTGGCTTTTAAGAATTCATTGACACGACACCTATAACAAGCCTTACTAATTAAGTGTTTCTTTTTAACATTACAAAAGGGATTATTTCCAGGATCTCATACATAGTTAGTTAATTCATTAAACAAATTTATGCCAACGTACATCGGCTGACTTTGAGAAACACTTAGTCTCATTTTGGGTAGGCGAATTTCATCTTTTAGTCGAGTTGAATACGAATGGATATTGGTATTGAATTTTAACGCCTTATCGTTGCTTTTAATAAAACATAGGCAAATTATAGATAAAAATGCAAGGAAAAGTTAATAACTGCGAATATACAAATAATAGTCTACAAAGTTGCCGGTTGTCTGCATATAATTGTAATTGTATTTTTTTATTTAACTTGAAAATAGCAGCCATTCGTTGGACATCCCCCCTAATATTATTCTATAAGACATATTTTATGTGAATACATATGTGCATAGTAAATTAATATTGCAGTCTCGAAGGAGACTAAGTTTACAAGTTTTATTAGTATAAAAATACAAGTGTTCAACTTCTTTGCCACAGCATCTACTTGGTATTTTCCAGTTAGAGAAGCATCAAAGAGAAAACTCAAGAATCTAACGGGTTTATTTGTGATTTGAGGATACTGGATAGTTAAGATTTTATTTAGTGAGAAAACTAATTTCTGGGTTTTAATGTCATTTAATTTTAATTTATTAGCTGAAAACTAATCTATAAATGCGTTGCTGAATACTTTTATCGGACTGTATGACTGTAGTGTCATCTGCGTACAAAATAGTAGATATTGGTAAAACAAAGTTAGGTAGATCGTCTATATAAATTAGGAACATAAAGAGCCCTAATACTGAACCTTGCGGTATACCAAAATTTTGAGTAGTTATGTTTGATTTTGTATCATTAAGTATGACTATTTGGCTTCTAGATGTACAGAAAGATTTTAGTAGTTGTAGAGCGGGCCTTCTAATTTCATATTGGTAAAGTTTCAGAAACAAAATATAATCACCTAGGAGTAACGAATTGATTCCTCGAGGACGAGGAATGGGTCAGGACAGCCGAACTGTTAGAGTACAAATTGTGTTTACGCAAGGCTTTTATTATTAGCCAATAATTAATTGTGTTTTTGTATAGCAGCCTACCGAATTACAGAAGTATTGGATAACAATCTTATTAACGAGAATATTACTTGATCATTTATTTCAGTTGTTGGTGTGATTTGTAAGCGAGCGGATCAGCAGTTATTTAGTTATGAATTGTGACAGTTATTAAAACGTGTGATACAGACTATATTGGTGAGTAGAGACTATTATCATTGCTATTCTTTGTATGTTATGTGTTGTGCCTGAGAGAGACCACCAAAGCGATGACTCTCAGAAGGCTTGAGAGAGACCACCATAGCGATGACTCTCAAGCGTGCGTCGAGTTTCCTGAGAGAGACCACCATAGCGATGACTCTCAGAAGGTTTGAGAGAGACCACCATAGCGATGACTCTCAAGCGTGCGTCGAGTTTCCTGAGAGAGACCACCATAGCGATGACTCTCAGAAGGCTTGAGAGAGACCACCATAGCGATGACTCTCAAGCGTGCGTCGAGTTTCCTGAGAGAGACCACCATAGCGATGACTCTCAGAAGGCTTGAGAGAGACCACCATAGCGATGACTCTCAAGCGTGCGTCGATAACGCATGTTATGTGTTATGTCTTGAGAGAGACCACCAAAGCGATGACTCTCAAGTGTATGTTTCTGACTAAATAGTATAACGTTAATGTTTCCAGGATTTGATATATAGATATATATGTTCCATCTGTGCATTCATATGTGAATGTCTCTTTTTCCTCACTGAGTATTTTCTCATGTTAGTTCTCTTTTCCAGTCAGTACCTGCGCACCGTTGAGGGTATCGTCGGATGTTCCTCTATTCGGTCTTTTGGGATACTACATGTTTAATTATTTTCGTCCTACTAAAAAGGTATTTAACATAATAGAATTGCCAAATTTGGAAGTATTCAGAACTATAACTAACATTTAATATCTATGTAATATTTTTTATTTTAAGTCACAAATCAATGATACTATGGAAAAATACTTTTATGAATTATTCAACTTACTTTATAATAATCGAAAACAGAAAACAAAATCCATAAAGATTGAATTATGTCACTTTTCTTTTTAGAATAAAGTATTTATTGAATGATATGACGTAAGCACGTTAATTAAACTTTTTTACTATTTTTGCATAGGTAGGAAAGCTGGGGATTGAGTGAGTTTTTAATAAATAATATTAAATATTTTATTAAAGACATAACACATCAATTAAACACAGGAAAACAAAATTTGAAAAATAAAATCGTTTTTAAAGTAAGAAATCATTTTTTTGAAATTTTACTAAGCATTAAATACAGATTTATAAAAGTCTTTGTAAGCTGCAGGGATGTGATGGGCTGTTATTAGATCTGTTATGTCAGATTTTGTACGGTCTGAAATTTTGAGTTTTTTGGAATAGGCTTGTTCCATATTCTATGGCATTTTGCGCCGATTAGATTGTCGTTCTTTGTTGTCTGTAACAATTTTTTAGTACTCCATCTGTTCATAAGAAGTCTTGACAAATAAAGCTCCAGGGGTATCTTTCTGCACTTTTATGATTTTTATATATGCCATTTTTACTTGGTTTGCATTATCTGTTTTAGAAAAATTACTTCCCTGGCGTTGACAAACATCTTTAAAATCTATAAAATTTTCGTGTGTTAGTTCTACAATCTACAACCTTGTACGGATTACCTTGGTTTTTAGCCCCGCGTATTATGGAGACATACTGGTAAGGTTCATAAATTGGACCAGATTTTAATAATCTTTTAACCGCTTTCCCGATAACGGAATGTATGTTATCTCCTTCATTCTGCGTGTGACCGGGAATCGGGAACTTGTGTGTAATAGATTTGATATTATTTAAATTCGATATTGCATACATATACAATGGCTATTGTGAATTTGTTTTTTTGTTGACCGCAACCATTATCGGAGTAGAAAACTATCTCAAGATCATTGTTTGTTGAAATAAAAAACTGATGTCTCCCCGCGGAGCAGGTAAGACTGGTTGCAGGTCATAACAGGCCACAATATAATTAGATTTGCTTTTTCTTTATATCTTGTTTTCTCCGCTCGAGATAAATCTTTTTCTTTTTGATGCTTATCGTACTTTTCTTTTAAGGCTAACTTTTCTTCATTTTCAGCATTTGTAAATGCTGTACAAAGTTCACATTGATCTTTCTTTGTTATAAAAAATGATAAATATGTTAAAAATATTAATTCACGAGTTGTCTGTTTGCTTTCGATGCGCTGAATAGAATTTTTGTGATCTCGATCGCTATCTTTAACTCCAGGTGCTAATTTCTTGTGATTTTTGTGCTTACCTCGTAAAGGCTCTCACAGACAGGTCGCGGTGGCGGCTGCGGCCAGATAACAACACATGTGGCCGCGGTGGCGACTTGCGGCTGCGGCCAGAAAACAACACATAGTCGCGGTGTTTTTTGATTCATTTTTTGCCTACTGTTGTCACTGCTCATTATGTTTGCACATCAAGAAGACGAGTTTTTCTTTTTAGTTCAAAAGTTACAAGCATTTTTAATTTTTATTTGAGCGCACCGCGCATTATTTCTGTCACACATGACCACAAATTCACACTATGCGAAAGTTTTTGTGTCGTGTATGCAGAAGCAAATGAACGCAAGCTCCGTTCGTTTGCATTAGTTAGGATTTTAAAGTAAGATTATTTGTTTCTGATTTACCTATTTTGACATTTAATTGTATGCTAATATTCCTTAAGAAACGAACTCGATGGTTAAAAGCAAACAGACAGACATAACTAATGTATTTCAATAAATTAAATTAATCATGTTAATTTTTAATAAATTATTACCTACATATTTTTATTTATTTATTTCATGTTTTATTTGATTCTCTTTGTGCAGTCTGCAATAAAATATAATTCATTTTGTTAAATAGATATTACTTATATTTATAATTTAAGTTTTGACAATTATTCTAGATTAACTCGTCCTATTTGTTCATGATTACGATCTTGATCATGTATGATTCCTAAATCTATATTCTTTATCTTCTTTCTTTTCATTTGTTCATTTATATTAACACAATATGTAATCACAAAATAATAACCTATAAAGCAACTGACATTTGCAGTTTCGCATACGAATGTTTACTTTTCAGTGATTACTACCCATGCGCATGAAAGAAACAGATGCGATTGCGGAGGAGGCGGAGTTTGCGGCTGTGGCCGGCCGCGTACAGAACGCGTCGCAGCCGCGTATGTGTGAGCACCTCATAGTACTAAGAGCAAAGACAACAGGCCGCCACCGCGACCACCACCGCTGGCCGCGCCTGTCTGTGAGAGCCTTAAGTCATCATCGAGAAAATCCCATTTCAGATTTTTGAATAACCGTTCTTATTGGTCGATCATTTATATCAAGCGTCGCTTTAAAAATTGTTTACACACCTGTATTTTATTATCATCAATTTCAAAATAGAAGTGCTTGTTCAGACGTCGCTTAATCCCTGGTTTTTGGTTTGTGATAACGGAAAAAAGGTTTAACTTGTTGCATAGCCTTAAAAATAAAATCTCGCTGTCTTGTTATATTACCAAGATCCCATTATTTTTTAAATTCAATAGATCTTTGGTCTTCCGGTATTTTCGTAGAACATTTAAGTCGGCATTTGTCGCCGCATGATGGACGTAAATGTCGTTCGTTTACTTTTTTAATGGCTTCTTGAAACTAAAAAATACGCTTTTCCAGAATTACGGAGAATACTAGCTATCTTCTTCCTTCATTTATTTGGATTAGTAACTCGCGACTTACTCTTCTTCGACTGGTTATTTTCTGCATGGTGCCCAGAATTATCTTAGACTTCTTTTTGTAATGGTGTAGAATTGCTTTCATCATAATCATCGGGTGATGACATTCATGACGAATCCGAAGATTCGGAGGAACTAGAAGAACTGGCGAAATTAGGGTCACAAATAGAATCATTGTCGTCTTCGAATAAACAGTCTTCTGAAATGTTACCACTGTAATTTTGTGATGGATTTTCTCGACGCAATTTATTCCTCGCATTTTCTTTCTGTTCTTGTTCCTCAGTTTTCGATTCTTCACTACAGACTTAGTGTTTTCACCGATATCTTTATGAACAATTACTTCTTCCATGCTCGTCTCATTTTCATGTGCCACATCAATTTGATTATTCATTCCCCAATTCCTATATTCTAATCTATTTTCTTTACCAGCCACTTCCTTATTTGTTACATTTTCTTGGTCATGTTGTGTTCCGTTTTCGTTCTTTATACTTTTTTCATCATTAGTCGTCTCCGGGTCTGTAGCGTACTTGACATTTTCTTGATTATTCTTTTCGCTATTTCTATTTCCGACTTTTCTTTTTTCAGAAACTACGGGGCTATACATGTTCTTGATTATCATTTTCACTATTTCCATCTTCGACTCTTCTGTCCTTAGCAAACAGTTATCCATTTGTCACAGTTTCAGGCTTCTCATTTCCTTGATCCTTCAAGACAGCTAGTACCATACGCATCCCTCTGGAATTCATGATAAAATCTGAAAAAAATATTCATAAAGATATTGGTAAGGCTGAAGAGCAGTATATTATCTCAAAAAAAAGATATTCGAAATGTTATTTTTGTCAATGTCAAACTCAAAATAGAACGTTAAAAAAGTAATCGTTGTGACTATTTTATTTTGTTGTTGGCAACAATAAGTACTTTCCTTTGTCGACCCCAGTACATCCTTATTCGGGGCAAGCCATAAATTCCGATCAGCATTGAACAACCAAAGAATTTACATATTTCATGAGGTGTAGTATCTAAAGACTTTCCGGAAATATGAACTTGTTTCAAGGGCAACAATGTTGTTATTATTTTTTGGTGGAGTACCATCATTTCTAGATATTACGGTAGGCTGGAAATTATTAACAGGATTCCACTTTTTCTTGTTGTCAGGAACTAAGTTTACCAAAGGTTCATCGTCAGAAGAATTGAAGTCGGAGTCAGCATCGGCATCGATATCATTCAAGTCATCCTTGGTACTAACATCGTCAATAAAATCTTCCTCGTCATCATCTTCGTCATTATTTGAAATTAAATTTTCGTCAATATCAGAATAATCTAAATTAAAATTTTCAGCTATCTCTTTAAGTTCTTTATCTGTTAAATGTCCTGTCAAAAATAAACAAAATAAGTAAAATATGTATTACTCGCAAAATATGTAATACCCTGACTTGGTAGTGGTAAAGACACAAGGTATCGCATATGATACCTCGAATAAAGGTGCCCTTGTGAAGGTTATAATATAATTTAAATTGCACTACGAATGTATGCAGCCATAACTTAACTCACTACCAAGCCATTTGTCAAATAATATGAAATAACTTACGTTTATTTTGATATTTATCCATTTTTATAAACACACTATAAAAATAGGTTAACTTTCCTGTCTGTGAACAACTATTTCTGCGCATGTCTAACAAAGTATATCATAAGATACCTACGGAACTACAACGATTAGACAGACACAAAGCTTTAAAAAAAGTTTTCCTTTAAGTATCACCTATGATACCTTGGGTCTGAAGAGGATAAAGTGCCGAAAGCACACTCAATATATCTCCGTTTATTATTTAGTAGTATGCCAGAAAATGGTCGCATTAGATAAGTGTGAATACAAAATCCTTCATCACCTAATATCACATAAGGAATACACAATTATGTTGTTAGATTTAACCAACGGTCTTGGTGTCGGAAAAGGTAGTGTTCCATTAAAAATGTCTTTCCAAAGTTTAGTGTCTTTGAAAATAGTTGAGTCACAGTCTTTTCCGTATGCTCCTATATACTCAAACAAAAATCGGTATTCATAATCAACTACAGCAATCAAAACAAGTGAAAAATAGTTTTTGTAGTTAAAATACAACGATCCGCTTTGTTCAGGCTTTATCAATCGTATATGCTTCCCGTCGATTGCTCCAGTGCAATTGGGAAATTGAGTTTTTCTTTCAAAGTCAGCAGCAACAGACTCCAGTTTTTCCAATGACAAAGTAGGCATGCATTCTTTCAGCAAATTAGACCATATGACGTCGCAAACATTATTGACGATATGAATTTCCACTTGCCAAATATCTAAAACTAAATGGGAGGATTATAATTATTATCACAATCAGAATGTTTAGAAATTAATAATCAGCAAGGAAAAGAAATACTTAAGAAATAGAGAAATATTAAAGAAAGATGGAATAAATATCTGAAGAAATTGGAAGATCAAAAGAATTTGGTCTAAGGTCAAAACTGTTAAGAAATATGTTTCTAATGACCAGTTATCGTAAAATACCACTAAAAACAAAACTGTATCTAGTTTACAAGGGAAACAAGAAGAAGAAACGAGGGAAGAAATATCTACCGAAAAAAATTAAGGAAGAACATAATATTTCTGAGAAAATTTCGAATGACTTTCGACGTCGCTCAAGTTCTCCACCAACAAAAGACATATGAGTTTTTTAAAAGGAATTATACCCTCCCTGCAACGACTCAATGATGATGAGATAATAACCAATTATCTACCAATCAGGTTATCAATATTCACAGCAACTATCAAATTATACATATACATCAAACTACGCACAATCATCTTTCGTACCTGAACCATCACCACATTCATCAAATTATGTAACACATCCATATGGAGTTTTCAGCCATGAACAATGGAAAACACCTCAACCTATATGCACTACTTCGCAAGTAAACAATAAAGAAAATACTGCATCAACAATTTCTGATATAATCGACATAAATTATATAGAATTGTAATTAATGAATTAGAAATTAAATCTACAGATTAAAACACGTATAATATAATATATATATATATATATATATATATATATATATATATATATATATATATATATATATATATATATATATATATATATATACAGGGTGAGTCATCGAAATGCCCGTCGTCGATATCTCCCTTGTCGTTAAAAATACAGCATAATTTTTTTAACAAAATTTTTCGTCTACTCAAGGAGCATAACTTAAAATTATTTTCACATATACAGGATGTTGCATAACGACTTGGCAATAATTGTTCGTCTTTTTTAAATGAAACACCCTATATATTTTTATATATTTTGAATTGTATTTTATTTACCTATACGAACATATAAATTTCATTTAAGTTTTCCGCGGCGTTGCCAAGTTATTCAATTTTTTCTCTAAAAAAAGCCGAATACACGTATTGTTTTATAAAGGCGTACTGAAGTTATTTTAATAGTAAAAATTATGAATTTTTTTTTCTGTACAACTGTAACTATACTCTTTGTTCTGACATAACTTTTTTTAAATGTTATTATACAGGTGTTCAGTACAGAGAATCAAATTTACTCATTTTCAAATGGCTATAACTCGTCATTTTCAAATGGAACACCCTATATTTTATAATTTTGTTGTGTGTATTTTTGCATCTTTTTATGTTATACAGGATGTCCTATGCCTAAAAACATTATTTTCTAAATTAATTAAATTAATATTTTTATGCATAGGACACCCTGTATAACATAAAAAGATTCATAATTTTTACTATTAAAATAACTTCAGTACGCCTTTATAAAACAATACGTGTATTCGGCTTTTTTTAGAGAAAAAATTGAATAACTTGGCAACGCCGCGGAAAACTAAAATGAAACTTATATGTTCGTATAGGTAAATAAAATACAATTCAAAATATATAAAAATATATTGGGTGTTTCGTTTAAAAAACGACGAACAATTATTGCCAAGTCGTTATGCAACACCCTGTATATGTGAAAATAATTTTAAGTTATGCTCCTTGAGTAGACGAAAAATTCTGTTAATAAATTTGTGCTGTATTTTTAACGACAAGGGAGATATCGACCACGGGCATATCGATGACTCACTAATTACGTTACTGTTACCAAGTATTTACTGTACACGTTATGTAATATATATAATTACGTTACTGTTCCCAAGACATTTTTCATTTATTACTATCTTATGATCGTAGATAAAGTATAGTACATAACTTGAATTGTAACGCAATTACATTGCTCGTGAAGTTATTGCACTCGCCAAGGCTCGTGCACAACTTTTTCACTCGCATGTAATGTGCTTTTTACAATTCGTGTTATGTAATATACTATTACCTTATAGTAATAGCAAGTCTTACAGTTGGTAATATAACGTCTCTCATTTTACTATTTTCTCTAATGAGCTGATATTTTGCTTTTCTGAAAAGCTCATCAAATGTCAATATTGACATTCTTAAATAGTTAAAAATGTATTTTCATCGTTCCACAAATTGGAAAATAACGTTTCAACATCTCCAACTATAGGTTGGATGTTAATAATTATCGACCTATTTCTATCATCCCAATAGTTAGCAAAATATTGGAAATTGCAATAACAAAACAAATAGTAAACTATTTTGAATCAAATAATTTGCTGAGCAACTCTCAGTTCGGCTTTAGAACCAATAAATCTACAGTACTAGCTCTGTTAGATTTAATAGAATGCAATGAAAAAGGTCAATATACAAGTGCACTCTTATGTGACTTAAGTAAAGCGTTTGATTGCGTATCTCACGATTTACTTATAAAGAAACTTAAAGCATATAATATGAAAGACAATGCAGTCAAGTTTTTTAAATCATATTTCTCAAATCGCCAACAATATGTTGAAATCTGAACCTTGTCCAATTACAAACGGAGTTTTACAGGGATCTATATTAGGACCTACACTTTTCATAATATTCATAAATGATATCTCCTTGAACGCCGAAAATAATCATTTAGTTATTTTCGCTGACGACACCACAGCTCTAAATTCTGCCCCTCAACTAAATGATACCATAGCTTGCGCAGCACAGGCTAAAGAAGAATTATTTGAATGGTTCTGTGCTAATAAACTGTGTATGAATGAGGCTAAGACTCAACACATGATATTATCAACACGCGATCTCTCTAATTGAAATAATCCTGTTAGCATTAAACTATTAGGTCTAATCGTTGATCCTAATTTTATATGGATAGAACACTGCGACTACATCGCTAAAAAGCTTTCTTCAACCATATACCTATTTAAAAATCTTCATGGTACAGTATCCAACGCCACAATAAAAACTGCTTACCATTCTTTATTTGAAAGCATTTTGTATTATGGTATATTAGTTTGGGGTCACTCTGCTGCCGCCCATAGAATTTTTAGTCTACAGAGACGCTGCGTTAGAGTCATCACAAATAGCTCCTACCGCGCGAACACAAAACCTTTATTTATAAGTCAAGGAACCTTTCCCAGTTTATACATATTACACTGTTTGCTACACATAAAAAAATATCCACAGGACTACTCATGTAAAAATACTATCCACTGTTACAATACTAGAAATAGTGCAAACATTTATCATCCTTTTTTAAGATTAAGTAAATCACAATTTAGCACCAATTATTATTCAATAAAAATTTACAATAGTTTACCCCTAAAATACAGGTCGCTAAATATTATCGAATTTAAACGAACCATAAAAAATATTTTACTACAAACAGCACCCTTTACCACTGCTGACTTCCTGTTAGAGATTAATAAACTCAACTAGAGCAACATTGTACTATGTCTATTGTGATCTAGCTTTAAGTTGAAGTTAATATGCCTTTTGACTTATGTAAACATACTGTATATGTACCAGCATCAATAAAATATTATTATTATTATTATTATTATTATTATTATAGGTTCTTTCTAGATTTAGTGGATGAACCCACATCCTCTTCCCTTGGCGTGGCTTTTTATGTTGCTGTATATTATAAATCAAATACAAACACATTAATTTTCTTCTGTCAGTCATATCGCAAAACTAAAAATGTTACAAATTGAAACTACTAGATCGTAATAAACTATACTGTTTAAAGAGCACGGAAGTATGGTCGTAGTATTCCTGGACTAAAAGCCTTGTACTTTCTGGCGCATCTCTGGAATGTACGACGCCGTGCGCCGTGTGCGACACGACGTCGCATTTGTTGATGACCATTAATGTATAAATATGGTGCCTTTCACATGAGTCGACCACGACTTTTCGCCGGGCACGGCCACCGTGCACATCACGGCGTATATTAACCTCGGACACGGCGCCGTGTCTTACACGGCTTGTTGAAGACTATTGCGATATATGGCGCCTTTCACACGAAGGAACATTTTGCCGGATGCCAGTTGAAGCATCTGCCAAATCTTTTCATCTTGTTGCATTCGATTTCGATCTGGATGGATGCATGCAATTTTGTAAAATGTGTGTACCTTAAGAGCTCATCAAATGTCGTTATTGACATTCTAAAATAATCTAAGAATTTATTTTCATCATTTCGTAAATTAGCAAATATCGTTTCAAAAGCGCCAACTATAGGCTTTTCTACATTTAATCCGCTATGTTGCATGCTGCAGCTAATACTCGTATCAGCTTGTACAATCAAAATAAACAAATTCTTGTGTCATCTCTGATTGCATGGAGTCACTGTAGAGTAGAACATTGTCTGTGGCGACACGAGCGAGTGTTCATTTTATTGAAATTAGCTGCATCATGGCGGGTGACACCCTCATGTCGCCACTGTAAGTACAGTCACTGTATGATGTAATCTTTTTATGCGATCATATTTTGTAGTGGTTCATAATGTAACACACATTTGTTATTTAAACATCCTTAACTGTCAATTCCTAACTCACTACCAACCTAACTCTGTCATCCTAAGAATTTTATTTTGGGTAAACTGAATTAACATTTGTTTTTATTAAATGTGATGTCATTTTCTTCCAGGATCTTTAAAATATTACTTTGGTTTTCGTCATGTGATTTTTGATCGTCACCAAATATAATGATATCGTCCATATGAACTAAAATCACAGGTTGTTCACCAATCAAATCGTTCATTACTTTTTGGTAAAATTCTGATGCGGACGTGATGCCAAATGGTAACCTTTTATAATTGTAACATCCAAATGGAGTTATGAATGTTGACTGTTTTGTTAGTTCAAGCTGACAAAATCCAGATGATGCGTCTTATTTGGTAAAGATTTTCGCTTTCTTCAGTTGTGCTAGTGTTTCGTCCACTGACGGTAGTAATAATTTCTCGCGTACAATATATTTGTTGAGTTCAGTGAAGTCACAAATTCTGATCTTCCCTGACTCTTTTAAGACTACGGCCGTCGGTGCGCATCACTCACTTGGATCTTTTAGCGCCATCCGTAACTGACAATTCCTAACTCACTACCAACCTACCTCTGTCATCTTAAGTTTCCATACATATTCTTTGTTTGGTCGTAGTATTCTTGGACCGGAAAGTTGTTTATTTTCCGGCGCATCTCTGGAATGCACGACGGATCGTGTGAAAGAGACCTTATGCATGGAGGTAGTGGTAGGGAGAGAGCACTGGCGTATGACATTGTTGCCAACTGAGTTTAGTTGATCGCCATATTGGTTTATTATTATTAGTAAATTTGTTAATAAAATTAAATTAAATTCTTAATTTCTTAAAAATTTGTATCATTTTAATTGTCTTAATAAACGAGTATTTTATCTTGTTGTCATCAACAACTCAGCATTGACCGAAGACTGGAACAAGACTGGGCTGATTGGAATGATGAGTGGAGTGAGATTGGAGATGTGTGTGCAGGGGTGTACAATGGAAAGATCGTGACGTATGAAGGGAAGTGGTAAATGGCGCGAACAATTGCAATCAACATTATAATGTTATAATCAACTGCAAATAATATTTTACCTTAACATACAAAAAAAGTAGAAAAAATATGGAAAAAAATACATCTTCCCCAGGTCGGAATCGAACGTACGACCTTTGGTTTCGTTGGCCGGTGATATATCCACATCGATCCACGTGGCTACGAATTGACAGCTGTAATTGTACGAATGTAGCAATAAAAACTAAAGGTTAAAATTTTCAAATTATTTTCATTAATTTCTTGAAATTACATTATACAACTGAAGTAATGTGTATTAAATATGATGTAGGAATGGATGTAGTATTGTCCTGTGCATTATGGTATCATAGTTGTTAGCCGGCCAGTTTTTATTTATAAAAAACTGTTTTCACATGTTAAATGCCTATGCAACACTTTCGCTGAAACACACGGTACCTATGTAATATTATGCAGCGAAGTGAATTTTGTATCAATTTTTATGTTTATATTCATTACTTAAAGACAGTTTTTTAAGTATACAGGGTGTCTGTTTTTAAATGAACCAGCATTTATCTCGCTTATTTGTTGAGTTAGCGTTTTTTGTCAAATACATGATTTATACAGTATCATGTGTAGTAAATGATAGCGGATGTGAATCCTTTGTATCACTTCCGGTTTTTGAGGAAGTCATAGCAACTTTCAAATTTCAAATGGAACATTGTATTTTTTATTACGAATTTGAAAAGTACATTAAATTTGCTCTACGGTGGTATAAAAAAGTTATATGTTGTATTATTAAAATATTAAATTACGGGCACTTAAATTATGCACCTATGAACGCTGACATAAGTAAGCCTTGCCGCGAAACAAAAACAATAGTTGAAAACAGTTTTACCTGTCAACAATCAATGTAAATTACAATAAAATATCTCTTAAATCTAATTATAATAAAGAAAACGCATATTATGAATAATTAAGAAACAATTCATTTATTAGAGTACCTCGAGAGTACCTAACTTTAATTTAATAAAAGATGTTCAAAATGTTGACAGTTAACTGCTTTCAACTATTGTTTTTGTTTCGCGGCAAGGCTTACTTATTTCAGCGTTCATAGGTGCATAATTTAAGTGCCCGTAATTTAATATTTTAATAATACAACATATAACTTTTTATACCACCGTAAAGCAAATTTAATGTACTTTTCAAATTCGTAATAAAAAATACAATGTTCCATTTGAAATTTGAAAGTTGCTATGACTTCCTCAAAAACCGGAAGTGATACCAAGGATTCGCATCCGCTATCATTTACAACACATGATACTGTATAAATCATGTATTTGACAAAAAACGCTAAATCAACAAATAAGCGAGATAAATGCTGGTTCATTTAAAAACAGACACCCTGTAGATTTCTTATAAACGTAAGATTAAGAAAGACAGCAATTCTGACGTGATAAGAGTTAAATAGTAGGTATAATAATAAATTGCATTGCAATAATACTGTCAAGTGTTTCACAGTAGTGGTACAATTATGAGAAAACAATATTACTAATATGTACTACTTATTAAATAAGGTTCCCAAGGAATACTGTCACTGATAATAATTTTAGTATATTGACAAATTATAGTAGGTATTTGATCAATCACCACTGAAAAATCATCAAATATTATTTTTTACAATGGCAGTTGCGGATTATTATATAAAAATATGATTATTTTATATTGCTTAAAGATCAATAAATAAAAGTGAATTAATTAGACTAATTATAATTATCATTTGCCATGGTAATTAGCGACAATTATTGTCTATTTTAATGTATGAGCTTATAGAATCACATCAGTTTCAGCTTTTGGCCCGATCAATTTTTCATTTCACGTTTTATAAAAATTTAAATAAAGTTTACTAGGTACTACTACAGTACTACAGTACGTCTCAACTCATGTGATTCTAGGTTCGTATATGTTTTTATTAAAAGAATCCTGTTTTTTATGAATATTTTTCATTATAAATAATATTCTTATTTTCTTCGTAAACCTTATTTAAACGTTGATTTCTCCACATTTGTATATACTTTCTGGCAGCTTTCTGGGCTTATCAATATGGCGGCTAGCTTCGTTTCCCCGCCGCACTTGGCGACAAACCTCGCTCCGATAAAGCTGGTTCATGTACTCTCCCTACTACAATACCTCCATGACCTTATGGCACCAGTTTTAAAAGTAACATAGCAACGTGTTAAAAGTTATTTTATTGTTACTTTTAACACGTTGCTAACGATTTGTATCTATAAATTAACAAATATAATCTAACCATAGTTTCTACAAATACCTACACTATAAAGGTCGTAGATAAAATATTGTATGATATACGTATCTATTAGTCCAGTCAATGAAGGGTTCTGGATGGAAATGCCGAGATCACAATTTTTGACTTCAGGGCTGTGTTTGGACTAGTTAGGAGGTAAACATATCAAAAGTCCCCGGATCTAAGTGGCGAGGGGGGTGCGGGGGGCACGACGAAGGTCCCGGATTTTGGTTTTTTACTTATATCTCGAAGACCGTTCGCCCTAGCTAAAAGTAGTTATGTACAAAATTGAAGCTGATAAAATTTCCTATAAGGAGAACTTTTTACTTTTTTGTATCTGTTACAGTTTTAGAGTTATATGCTCTTCAAATTCACAAATATTCGAAAAACTTTGTTTTCTCTCACGTTTTTTGACAAACTTTGCCTTATAACTTTTTTACCGATAATGTGAGAAGAAACAACCTTTAAAAGAAATTGTAGAGCATTAAATTATCTTTTAAATAAGTGTAATAAACAATATCTTATCTTAAACTCATCAAAAGTGTAAGCAATTTAAAAATTTCAAAAATTGTATGTATGATGTATTGCTATGAACGTAACATTTTTATTTGGTACTGATGAAATTGATGCAGCCTGTCTCCGCAAATCAGCCACAATGCTTTGAGTTCTAGTGTATTTTTTCCGAGATGAGATTTCACGCCACGCAGTTGAGAGCACTTGTTATCTTTTTGCTGGATTCTATTAGTGACGATATTCTCTTTTCAGACACTTTTGAAACATCACTACCCGATTCATCAATGTCTTTATCACAAATAAAACACTTGTCAGTCCGAAAACCGGAAGTCGATATCTTGATCCGTTGAAAAATTAAAGTTGATTAAACACAAGAAACTTTTAAAATTATAAAATAATTACATTTCGAAGGCCTTTAAAAAAATAGTACAATTAATCTTACATAAAAATGTCCAAGGAATCCAATGCTGCAAACTAGAAATCAGAATTTTTATCCGTTCAGAAAGTAGAGTTGATTAAACATAAAAAATATTTAAAATTCATAAATTTTGCAAATTTCACTTGAAAATAATATATAAATTTTGGGTTATTAAGGGCCTTACAAAAAATTTAATATAATGTATCTTACGTAAAATTTAGTAAGGAATACAGCGCCGCAAACCGGAAGTCGATATCTTTATCCGTTCAGAAAGTAGAGTTGGTTAAACACAAAAAATATTTAAAATTCTGATATTTTGACATTTTTACTTGAAAATAATATATAAATTTTGGGTTATCAAGGGCCTTACAAAAAATTTAATATAATGTGTATTACGTAAAATTTACTAAGGAATCTAACGCCACAAACCGGCAGTCGATATCTTTATCCGTTCAGAAAGTAGAGTTGAATAAACACAAAAAATATTTTTAATTCTTAAATTTTGCAATTTTCACTTGAAGATAATAATTAAATTTTGAGTTATCAAGGGCTTTACAAAAAATTTAATGTAATGTGTCTTACGTAAAATTTACTAAGAAATCTAACGCCGCAAACCGGAAGTCGATATATTTATCCGTTGAGAAAGTAGAGTTAATTAAACACAAAAATATTTAAAAATCTATAATTTTGTAATTTTCACTTGAAGATAATAATTACATTTTGGGTTATCAAGGGCCTAACAAAAAATTTAATATAATGTATCTTACATAAAATTTACTAACGAATCCAACGCCGCAAGCTGGAAGTCGATATCTTTATTCGTTGAGAAATTAGAGTTAATTAAACACACAAAAATTTAAAAATACTAAAATTTCTTTTTTTAAAATTGTTTTTTCTGCAAAAAGCTACTCCATATTCTGTGCTATCATATTAATTCTTGATCTAAACACAAAACTGAAAAATAAAAACATTGATAGCATGTGCCACATTGATTGGTACCTTTTTATAATTTGATAAAAATAAATATCACTATTTACTATAAAAATCTTTATTTTGTGCCATAAAGCTACTACTTAGATATTGCTATCACATATAACCGAACAAAAAATCATAGTCAGCATTTGCCACCCCTGGTGGTACCAATTTAGCTCATTTTCGGGTTTGGCTTATAGACTATGTGCCAGTGTAGAATGTAGAATTCAGCGGGAATTTTAAATTATATATTTATTTTTTCTTGCTTACGAATAAATACAAGTCAATTATATTAAGTAAGTTTTGTAAAAGTTCAAAAACTTAGATACCTACACATTAATTAACTTATTATTATAAAAAATTACTAATTATTTTTTAAATATTAACAGAGACATGAGGTTATATGCTTCTAATGCGCATGGGGCGAAAACGATGACAAATACTAAAAAATAATTAAGAAGGATTCTTATAGGAAATTTAGTCAGCTGAATGGTTGTTGATGCATTCTACGCAGGTATTATGTTCTAAATTACCACTATATCATTTCTGCAATGGAATACCCATCATACAACGAGAAGGAGAAATACATAATTTTGTGTTATATATCTCGAAATTTTTAAATTGCTTACACTTTTGATCAGTTTAAGATAAGATATTGTTTATTATACTCATTTAAAAGATAATTTAATGCTCTCCAATTTCTTTTAAAGGTTCTCTCTTCTCACAATAGCGGTAAAAATGTTATAAGGCAAAGTTTGTCAAAAAACGTGAGACAAAACACAGTTTTTCGAAAATTTATGCATTTGACTAGCATATAACTCTAAAACTGTAACAGATACAAAAAAAAGTAAAGAGATCTTCTTATAGGAAATTTTATCAGCTTCAATTTTGTACATAACTACTTTTAGCTAGGGCGAACGTTCTTCGAGATATAAGTAAAAAACCAAAATCCGGGATCTTCTTCGTGCCCCCCTGCACCCCCTCACCACTTAAATCCGGGGACTTTTGATATGTTTACCTCCTAACTAGTCCAAACACAGCCCTGAAGTAAAAAATTGGGATCTCGGCATTTCCATCCAGAACCCCTTTTTAAGCGTTCATTGACTGGACTATATGTGTTAAAAGTGATATTATTTCGGTCGTCGAGTTACTTCACTCGACTTCGCCTCGTTTCGCAAACTTTCTCACTCACTCATAAAATATCACTTTTAACACTTATATCATAAATAACTATTAAAAACCGCAATTTCTGAAAAAAAAACGGAATGTTGTTCCTCTTGACGAGTAACATTACTAGTTAAAAAGCACTTATTTCTTCAATCTGGCCTCCGCCTTTCTTATTTTCTTCATCCTCTTTTGACGTTCGTTTTACGAAAAGAAAAATGCAATATAATGTTACATCAAACAGCCTGTATAATACCCTAGATATTAATGGGCTAATTGCGTGAGATTTCCGCGAATAGCAAACTTCATTAAAGCAGTACTGTTACGATCTCAATTTATTATCTCAGTTATTAATTTCCGAAGTCAGCAGTTTTCTCCGTTCTTATACGCGCATCTTATGGCAGACTGAGGTAACTTATATTTTATATAATTTATATCTCTCACTAAAATAGTGACAAATGCATGAAAAACTAATATAACATTATCTGAAGTATATATATAACGATCACGTAAAATACTAGTGAAATTCACAGTACCAAAACCAAGAATTATGCAAAACTGTATACTTAAATCAGTGACCTCTATAGTTCGTTTTTTAAAGAATTCTGTAACTAAAAGACTGATTTATACTGTGAAGAACTTTCAATCTATATGTAGTTACAAAATTTGGTGTTAAATTCTATTTTAAATAATAATAGTCATGTAAGTGCATTTGAATAAAATATTGGTAATTACTTGGTAATTACCTTGTTTATAAATATTATAAAATCGCTAAATTAAAACTAGAAAATCAAAATGTTTAAAAAATTAAATGACAAACGAAATTCAAGTGACAGATGTAAACGTATGCATGGGAATTTCATTAAAATGATATTTAAAAACTTACTTTATGAACAATTTTCATTATAGTAATTTTTAAATATATTATTACGTCCTAATATAATTAAAAATTGTATGTAGCATCAGGGCCCGCTCTAAGGCCGGACGATCCGGACCTTTGTCCAGGGCGGCAAATCTAAAAGGCGGTATTTTGACTGCTAAAAAAAAATTGGTGTCTTCATCATATCATATACTCAACCTTCAACCATAAATAAATAATGAAATATTTCTCTAACAATCGACAATGTCAATAATATAATGTGATACATTATTGTTTTATTTCGGGGAAAATGCTGAGCTCCAAATAAACTGCTTTTCTGTGTAACGTCCCGGTACTGAGTACAGGGGTTGTATTCTTGAAATCTTTTGCTTATTTCATACCTACATTGTTAATGATTTGCATGGAAGTTTCTACAAATTTTAGGCTATAGACTTTGTCCTATAGCCTATAGCTCATTTAATCAAATTTGTAGTTTTTTTAAGGTAAGTAAAATTATAAATTTATTAAACAAAAACAGCATTAAAAATGTCTCTGATTGTTAATTTCATGTTACATGTATCTAAATATACGATTCTATTATCATTTAAAACCATTTCATTTTTATTTATAATAAAAGATATATATTTTTAATAATTATATGTTTAAGGGGCGGCAATTTGTCTTTTTGTCCGGAGTCACACAAACCCTAGAGCGGACGCTGGTAGCATGTATTATCAAATAACTTGACAGTACGGTTTGAGAGAGAGAGAGATAAATAGAAAATGTTGAGATGGACAACTAAATTTCGTCTGTGTAAACTTGCCCGCGATTTGAACCAATCAGAGATCAAGGTCAAATGAATCCTATCTTCTCCACACAGAATTCTTTAAACAAACGAACTATAATAATAATGGATGGGAAAGCCGTATACTTTCAACACATAAGGCTAGTACCGAGCTCTCCGTTTGACGGATCCGTTTGTCAGACTAACCAATCAAAAACTTTGCAGTGTACGGCTCCACCAGTGACCTCTATATACATAATGGACGTGCGTCTTGAGTAATATACGTGTCTCTATAGTGAAAATCACAAGTTTTGGCAGTGTGGCAGAGATAGCAATACAGTGTTGCTAAATGTATCCCATAAGAGTAATGTGTTAGACAAAAATGGAGAATCCAGAGGCGGATTGTTTGTTTTTCGCTTACTTGTACTTTTAATAAATTATGCTGATTATTTCTTGATGTTTCTCAAAACCAATAAAATGTTTAATTCATTGAATACATTAATAAGTAATCAATTGATATGCATCCAATAGAGAAAAAACTCTGGTTGGTTCCTTTAAATTAAATTTGTAAGTCAAAAAATAATCTAATTAAATATAACTCGAGAATTCGATAAATTATACAATAATTATCCAGTGTTTCAATTTATTCTCACCCTCTTTACTGATAATTTTTCTCATTTAATGCTGGGTCCACACTTGAACATTTTAGTCCGAACGAACCGAACAAGCAGTACGCGCAAGCCGAATTCGCCAAGTGTGGACGTCTCTCCGAGCCGAACCGAACGAGCCAAATGTTTTCCGTTGCTTGTCGGTAAATCGGACTTGCTCAAAGAAAACAATTGTTCGCCGAATCATTCAGTTGACGGGAATTCGCACCGTTCGTGCTGATCGCCTTGATCGCAGCATTCGTTGTATAAACATAGACAGCTGTATTGTGTGTATTTGAAGGTTATTATAAATTATTGTGTGTAGAAAATGGAATGGGACAGGGAAAAGTGTAATTAATAGACATTTATAAGCAACACCATGTCTTATGGAACCCTAAGCATGGGTTTTATTAAAACATGACGCTTGGATGAGAATAGGTGAAATAATAAAGTGTCCTATTACCCATTTCTGGATATATAAATAAAATGCTGACCCAAAAAAATGCTGAACTTGTGTATTCTTAGTTAAATTTGTGGTCAGTGTAGGTCAGCTTAAATTTTTAGCGGTCAGCTAAATTGAATTACTTGGTTTATATATAAAACACTTTAAATTTTTATAATTATGCCAAATATCAGAATATTGATAGAAAATAAACATGTTCTGCAATGTTCAGCATGTCATTTAAAGTTTTTAGCAGTCAGCAAAATTGAATTACCTGGCATACATATAAGACGCCTTATATTTACGCCAGAAGCCACAAATTTAACTAAGAATACACAAGGTCAGCAATGGTGAGCATTTTATTCTTACCCCATATTTCTTCGCCTTTTCTTATTTTTTCTAGCTTACAAATAATTAAAAAACACCAAAATGCTACCGTCAAATAATTGAAATCCATTATTGACATTCACTGCGAATGCTTCAAGCATGTTGGAAAACCAATAATTCGGCGAATCTGCCGAACGCAACGAGCTTTTGTTCAGACTATTCTGCTCTGCGCGTTCAGTTCGTTCTGACTAAAATGTTCAAGTGTGGACCCAGCATAATATGAAAGATACATAATTAAGTAAAATATTAAATTAATATAAATATACAATAACATTGCCTATCTCTGCCATACTGCCAAAACTTGTGATTTTCACTATAGAGTACCTAAACAGACTTAAGCTACGTTTCCATGCATGCGTTTCATCCGTAACTGCGCGGACACAATCGCACGCGTAATGACGTATGTAAAAACGGACGTTCCAATGCATACAGTACGTTTCATCCGTTTTCACGTTACATAAATGGCGCTCGACATCTGATGGTCATTCTTGAACTAATTTGTTTCACGTCATACGGGAAATCTTTGATATTTCAAAAATGAATTATGAATGTAAAAGAATAATGATAATATATTACTTATATTTAAAATACAACAATAAAATAAAGAGGAAGCATAGATTTTGGGTGAGACCTATGTTAACAAAAAGATATTTACAAGGCGATGGAGACAATTTAATAAACGAATTAAGAACGAGCGATAGACAGTATTACATAAATTATTTTCGAATGACTCCCGAACATTTTGATGTTTTATTAAATATAATAGGACCAAGAATTAGTAAAATTCAGTTGACACGAGAACCAATTTCAGCAAAAATTAGACTTGCTATAACTTTAAGGTAAACATAAATTATTGCCAATGCTTTAAGTTATTTATTTAAATACAATTTGATGTTGTTGATCAGATATTTATCTAGTGGAGACAGTATGATGTCACTCACATTTGCGTATCGTGTTGGAAAAACTACTGTAAGTAATATTATACATGAATGTACAAAAATAATATGGGAAGAACTTAATGAAAAAGTGTTACTTTCGCCGTCAGAAGAAATTTGAGAATCGATTGCTGAAGATTTTGAGAAATTGTGGAATTTTCCTAATTGCCTTGGCGCTATAGACGGGAAGCATATTACAATAGAAGTATTAATTACCACAATAAAAATTAAGAAATTTATTTATCCTTAAAAATTAAATTTTTAGGGTCCTGCGCATAGTGGATCAACTTTTTATAATTATAAAGGGTTTCACAGTATAGTTTTAATGGCTGCATGTAGTGCCAATTATTTGTTTACCGTAGTTGATATTGGTGCACCTGGAAGAATGAGCGACGGAGGGGTTTTTAAAAATTCTGCTATAGGACGTAAGCTAGAAAATAAATCATTATCATTGCCAAACGCAAAGAATCTTGTCAACCAAGGACCAATATTACCATTTGTTTTTGTGGGAGATGAAGCGTTCCAATTAACCTCGTATATGCTGAGACCATACCCCAAAATATCTACATTAACCCGCGAAAAGCGTATATTTAATTATCGTCTTAGTAGAGCTCGACGTATTATTGAAAATACTTTCGGAATACTATCGGCCAAGTGGCGTATATTTAGAAGACCTATCAATACCAATGTTGAAAATGCTGAACATATTATAAAAGCAGCAATATGTTTGCATAATTTTGTAAAAATTGCGGAAAATAATTTACCGAAACAGACCAGAACGTATCACACACAGAATTTAGTTGACAGTGGCAACGAAAATAATGGAGATTATTCACAACGTCAAATACAATAATATCTGTTAGAAATATGAGCAGTAATTTTTCATCAAAAAAATCAAACGAAATTAGACAGAGTTTTACTCATTATTTCTGTAACGAGGGTAGTGTCGATTGGCAGTGGAAAAAGGTGGATAATGCAGATTTTTAAAAATATATTTTATTCAGTAGAATTTATAAAAATATAATAGAAGGTGGTAATAATTTATTGTTCTATGCATGTTATTAAAGACTTTCTTCCAAGAGTTGCAAACATTTTATTTGAAACTTCAATCTATCTTTATAACCAAGTTGTCTCATTCCTGTTGCTAATGATAGACAAAAGTGGTCAACATCATCAAAGGTTACAGGAGCAGATAGTGGCTCATTTAATTTTTTCAACAGTTCACTTTCAAAGTGTTCGCTGGAATTGCGTGGGCCCGAGCGTGTACCTAAAATTATTAACATGTTTAAATAATTTAATACAAAAAATATTATTTAATACGTTTATTGCCGCACGCAGAAGAAGTTGAACTTAATGCATCAAGAGGTGCTGGTGAGCTTGAATTTGAGCTAGTAAGATCAACTATATTTGATATTGTTCTGTAAAATAAACAACACAATTTACTATAAAAGCACAATACTCCAATTATTTAAAGTGGATAAGCACCTTTTTTTAACTATAGTATCATCTAAAATTTTTAGAAGTTCATTATATTTATAATTTGTTTCTGGAGCTCTACTCGTTGCCGCTGATCCACTCGGAACATATATTTTGTCTTTGGATCGAACATATTTATCCCGAATTGTTCTCCATCTCTTCTTTATTTCATCCAATGACATATAATCTGAAGTCAAATGTACATACATTGGAAATATATAAATAATACAGTAATTGAAAATTTAAATTACCTCGTAAAACAACATAAACTTCTTCCCATAGAAGATTTATTTTAAATTTGCTTCTTTGAGTAATTGGCAAGCGACAATCATACAATGGTGGCCTTTTACTTACTTCACTTATCAAAACTTCATCTACATCTTCTTGATTATTACTACCCTCACGAATAAAAATTTCAGTTTCGGCAGATCGTGCATCCGATTTTCGTTCTGATTTTGCTGCTACTGCACATATATGTATTTCATTTTTATTGTAAATACTTTTACAAAGTTCACACAAGTATGCCTACAATGAAATTTATTAACAATTAAATTATTTTATTCAATTTTAAAATTATTTCAGACTTATAATATTATGAAGTATGAAATACTTACAAAACTTGACATTTTTACATATAGAAACAAAACACACTGAACTGTCAAAACAAACCCACATGATATGAAAATGCATCCGTTGTACGGACCGAGTAGAAAGTAGACGAACTCTGTCCGTCGTTGATCCATCGCTATGTATGATTTTTACAAATTTAAATTTAACGAATCAGAGCTCTCGACGGATAAAACGCGACGGACGAAACGCATGCATGGAAACTTAGCTTCCGAGTACGGACATGGAGTCCAAAATGGTTTACCTTTTGTTTTCCAATGTCACTGGTTTTATATTAAATTTATAAATTTAACATGACATTGACAGTATTAAATCTAAAAAAAAAATATGAATTTGTAACTCGCGCAATAACTTAAGCCTAAGAGGTTATATTAATTTAAGTTTTGTAACATTTATATTTATTAAATATTATATATTGGTTTTAAATTCGCCATTAACATTTTTTACTGTTTACCTTATCTATTATAAGTATATGAATCATGATATTCGACGAGTCCTTATACTAAAATGTATTAAATATTTAAAATAAAAATTTAACAACGGGAAACATTATTATAACAAATTTATTTATTTTTTATGTCATTTAACATATTAAGTACTACAACTACATATTATAATTAAAAGTAATTTTTCTCTTATTCCTATTTTTTCTACTTATAAATTCCTTATTTTGGACGTATCATAGACTTGCTGCTGTACTGGTTAATATTAATTCTTTTGTTTGCTATTTTTAATCTGAATACAACAAATCTTTCTACAATTATATTTTTTAAATTATGGCAATTTTTTATATGATCCGCTGGTAAACAAGAAATTTTGTTGATAAAAAACCTTTTCAATTAATATTTTTCTTAAAAATTTCACAATAATATTATATGTTCTAAAAATCTGTTCCATCCTTACAAAAAATTTAAATGTATCTTCATTACAAAAAAACAAACTATTGGTTTTAAAAGTGTTAACTTTGTGTATGCCTGAAATGTAGGTTTTTTTGATGCAATTGATGATAAGCATTGTTCGCAAATTTTGTTATTTATTCTAATACTTTTAACTAAATATCCACATACGTTATACAGAGAATTTTTTTCCGAGTTTGTTAACTGAAAATTTTGAACCTGTAAATCAGGTATATTATGAAAAGGTTCAAAAGATATAGATGATTTTACATTTCCTATTAAATCCAAAAAATCTCCCATAAATTGTCGATCATCTTTATAGTAACTTGAATTTGACACATTTTTTAAATATTATGCAATACATATCAATTTTAAATTATTTTTAAATTCTACGCAATTTGGAATAACTTGTTTTGCCCTTACAACACTAAA
Organism: Agonum fuliginosum; assembly: GCA_947534325.1. NCBI lineage: Eukaryota > Metazoa > Arthropoda > Insecta > Coleoptera > Carabidae > Agonum > Agonum fuliginosum. Next base: position 27,509,060 of record OX384037.1, read on the forward strand.
TAAATTCTCAAGACAGTCTTGTGAAAATCTTGCTGTTAAAACAAATTTATAATTCTTCTCATTTAAGAAAATATTTTGTAAATCTAACACTGATTTCGTCGATATAAGTACCCCAGTTTGTGAAGGTTTCCAACTACCTTTTGACCCTACTTCTAATTTTGAAAATATATCCATAAATTTATTAAAAAAATTAATTGTTTCTAAATATTTATCGTTATTAAATTTACTTATTGCGTGTATTGGGTGTCTCGATGTCATTAATTTAAACCATTTGGACAATAAATCTAAAAACCATGCTGTTGTAGTAAAATTAACCTCCTTCTTCTTTTTCCAAAAATTTTAATGCTGTCGATACATCATGATTTATTACATGCGCCGAAGAGGAAACTTTCATTTTATTAAAATGTGATGAATTTATGTCATCTTCTGTAATTTTGGGTGCCAGTTTAAACGTAAAATTTTGTTGATGTGCAACTAAAAACTTGATATGACCCACGTCAATCATATTTGATGGCAAATTGTACTCTTCTTTTATACTATTTGGAATTTTAATATATCTGTTAGCCATTAACATATTTTTAATATTTTTAAATAAATGAGGGACGTCAGCAAAAATATAAATTTTTCTAGTAGAATCTAAAGGATGTTGAAATGAATTTTGTATTGTCTGAAACCTTCCCGCCGAAATATTCATAGTTCTCCAAAAAGCTTGATTGCACGCGCCCATATTTACTACAAATTTTTAACCCAATTTCTTCCGACTTCAATAATTTTAAAAATTATCTCTTTTAAAAGTGCTCCATTAGTTTTTTTATCAGTAAAATAGTATCCTACAACTTGCTTCATACCGTGCTTATTCCCCCCAACATAAATACCAACGCTTGTGTTGAAATTCCAGAGCTTTTTGGAAAATTTACCTCACCTAAAATTTTGTTTAGAGAAGTATCGTAAATTCTCCCCGGTGTTATGGCCATTTCATCAAAAACTAACATTGTATCTTTTTCACAATCATTTTTAAAATTTTGAACTTTAATTTTCAAAAATCCAAAAACTTCATTCAATATCCCTGGTTCAAAATTTAACCCCTCTAAACGTCTACTTAAAGCCCTTACAGAAGGAAACGGAAAATTTTGTCTTAAAAGTTCAGCATATCCACAAGTCCCACAAGAAAATTTTAATCGTAATGAATTTATCACAGTTGTTTTTGACCATTTAAATTTTGAGTTTCGTCTTTCTAAATATTTTAATTGATCTTCATTAAATATCCCGTTTAATAATTTTGAAGGTTTTTCATTTTCATATTCCAAAAGTTACACTTTTAAATTTTCAACTTCAAATCGAGATTTCTCTAATTACCTCTCGCCTCATATTCTATAAGAGAGGTATTGTGACGGGTCAAAATTTTCGAGTATGAGTTTTTGGCAGATAAGCACGTTTTAGGGTCTCTAGAATACGAATTACACATTTTTGAGATGATGTCTGTGTGTGTGTGTGCGTTCGTTCGTATGTTACACTTTTTCCGACACGATAACTCCAAAAATATCAAACATTTAAATACCAAATTTTGTATTTAAGGTTTCAATACGATTCTTAAAAGCCCAATATAATTTTGGTTTCAATCTACAAACCGGAAGTAGTACTTTTTAAAAATATTTCAATAAATAATTAATTAAAGACAATTTTTTAAATTTTAAATGAAAGATTATGTAATTATTACCTACAATCGGTATTTTATAAATTTTTCTGAATCTGATATCATTTAAGAATAATTAAAGTATAATACTTATTATTTAGTATTTCGGTATCTTGTAGTCCATGATCGTATCATTTGTTACTACGTAAAATTTAAATGATTATGACATGACAGTCAGAGTGACAATAGTAAAATATCGTTTATATCTTCTTCTGCAGTGTTTAAAAATTGTAAAATATATTTGTGGTAGTAGCAGTAGTAATAGTTACTTATATATTAATATATTTGCATAGGTAATAAGTAAAAAGAATAAAGTAGGTATGGCGGGAGGTCTTGTGGTGGCCACGTCAGATTTTTTTCTCTTAATTTTGAACACATAGTTAAGCAACTTTTGTATTTTTTTTTTCAAAAGATATTAATTTCTCATTCATAGTCTTCAAATTTAGTTTATTTTTGCTTTTTAAAATAGTGGTATTTTTAGGTGATAATGGGGCACTGAAATTTGGAGTATTTTGTTTAACGGAATCTAAACTTGTAGTTATCTCTATATCACAAGAATTTTTAACTATTGTCCCGACAGGAGAGATTTGAATCTATCGCCACATTGGTAAATTTCTTTAATTACTGGATCAAATAAAGTAGGAATTGCATCAATTTTTAATTTTGTAGATCCATCCAACATAATTTCCCACATTTTATCTTCAAAATGAACCTACAGAATTTATATATTAAATTAAATGTGTTTTATATTATATTAAATTGATAAGCAAGCAAGCAATTTTATGTGCGTGCATAAACACATACACTGCATAAACATGAATATTTTGTTGGTTTCCATCCCTCTCTATTCATATTTTCTATCAATTTATTACGTAGAGTAATATCAGACGGGAATCGTTTTAAAACAAAACCCTTTTCAGACCTATTACTACATCCCATCGCACTACAACCAGACATTTTTTATCTTTTATAATACTTTGATAGCGTCAATTACTGTCACATATATTTTTAAATTATATATATAGTAACATTTGAAAATAAATGCAAACACAATTTGGACTACCAATAGAAAATGACCAGTGGCTTGTCCGTACTCTTAGTCTATTTAGGTACTCTACGTGTCTCCACCGAAAACGCAACCCGTATAACTGATGGACTGGGGTTTTCTCTCAAATTTTTGTGTATAGATAGTCCAAGCAATGTTGTCAATTTTTTGTTAACATATTTCATGCAAAAATAAATATTACAAAATTTTTGAAGATAAATACATACTGGTTTATAAACTTTAAATTACAGTTGGTGACACTTTATTTAATGTTACATGAATAGAAAAGAGAAAAAATAAAATTTAATTAGATAATACAGTTTTATCCACTTTTTCCATGGGTTGATTCAACTTCTTTAATATACAAATAATAATTCTTTAATTAATACATTAATAGGAACAAAATAAATATAATGTAGGTATAAATGGATATTTACCTTATAAAATATACAAAGGAATAGTAAAGACACAAGTAAGATTTTTATATCATACTAGGTACTATCCAAATACTTGCTTTATTTATTACCGTAATAATACCTTAATTTTATAATAAATTACAAAAAAAGAATCATAATAATATTTAATATCTAGGTATTTCTTATTTGTCATAAATGTACAAATTGTGCGAATTCTAATAATTATCAATTTTCATACATTGGAAAATAATATTATTTAATTTGGTCGAAGATTTAGACCTAATCGTAGCTTTATTTCCATGTTCTTTTAAATAATTATTAACTGCAAAAGAGTTTGCACGAATATTAGTACATAAATTCGAAACTTTTTTGATTATTTGCAATTCTTCACCTGGTGCATGTATTCCTGGATAAGTTTTTAAAATCCTTGCTACTCAGATAATTTGTCATGGCATGGCTCTAAAAATTTTCATAAGTTCATAATAATAAAAATAAGAATAATTTATTTGCCATAAGATTTACAATGAAATACAATTGGCTTGTCGAAGATACAAATAATTTGAAAAATATTGACAAAGTACAAAAAAAAATACAACATAATGGTTTCAAAATACATAAGTAATATTACAATAAATTAAAAATTAATAAATATGAGACAAATCAATCAAGTATTAAAAAAATCGTTTAAATAATAATAATAAAAACTTTTATTAATTAAAAATTCTTTCAATTTATATTTAAAAGAACAGATGCTAGTTGTAGCTTTTATGTCGCCTGGTAGATGATTAAACAATTTAATCGGCATATATGACACATTGTCATGAAACTGTTTAGATTTGAAATTAGGTATGCTTATATTGTTAATGTTGCGAGTATTATAGAATCCAGTGACTTGCCTATGGGTATAAAATAGTGTTGGATTTTTTTTAATGAAAAGGGAGCATTGGTAAATGTAAATGCAAGGAAGGGTAAGAAGTTCTAGTTTAGGAAAGAGTTCTCTGCACGATGTTTGAGGAGAACAACCTACCATCGCCCTAATAACTTTTTTCTGAGCTCTAAACACATTATTAGCCTGGTTTGAATTACCCCAGCAAATAATACAATACGACAATATACTGTGGATATGTGCAAAGTAATATAATTTTAGGGAATCCAAGTTAACACATTTACGTAAATGACGTATGACATGGCATGATGAATTTAATCTTTTAACGAGAAAATGTGAATGATTTATCCAAAGAAAATTAAAATCCACGTGTAAGCCTAATATTTTAGTGGATTGTACAGGTGTTATTTTCGTATTGCCTAAAGACGCTGAGACATTGAAATTATTGCCCTTTAACTTGAACTGCATAATTTGAGTTTTATCAGCATTAAGAACTACTACATTATTTCTACACCAAGAATCCATAATGTCAATACAATCTTGAACTTTGCTATTAAGTTCTTCAATAGTTAAAGCTGAGACAATTAAAGAAGTATCGTCTGCAAAAAGGCAAACATCAGCATCGGGGAATAAGGAAGGAAGATCGTTAATATATAAAAGGAAAAGGAGAGGGCCTAGAATACTTCCTTGGGGAACACCTGTAAAAGAGGGCAGAAAAACAGATAAATATTTTTTTTTATAGAATTTCGCACAGACTACTTGAGACCTATTTATTAAGTAGGATCCCAACCAATCCAGGGCTTTCCCACGTATACCATAATTGGATAACTTAGTAAGCAGTATGTCATGATTGATAGTGTCAAAAGCTTTAGCTAAATCGAAGTATATTCCAGCAGTGAGATGTTTTTTATCAAGCTAATGCCATTTTCTTTTTCATCCCCTCAGACACAGTACCGTCTAGTGGTGTTAATGTTTTTGTTTTTCTTCGACTTTTTTCTCTTGATCTCAGCTCGTCATCTGAAATTGAATTACGTATTAATAACATCCATCCGTAGATAGTCCAACTTTTTCGGTCAGATACTTTTGGCTCCAATTATTGCGACGTTTCAATACCTCCCTGAATATAGGTAAAGTATCGGTAAAGCCAGATATAATCGAATTAAATTCGATCATCATTCCTACATTCTTTATTTTAGAAATCAAACGAATGCTATCAAATCCGCAATTGTGAGCAACGAGTACGCATGGTTTTCTTAGATTTAGCAAAAAAGATTTTAGTTTTTCTAGTACAGCATTTACTTCGGAGGCAGCAACAGAAATTGGTCCAATTGGATTTATATAGATGCCAAAAGATGAATTTTTAAATTTTGCTGCAAACTGAAGAATATCTGTTGATTCTGATAAGCTAGATGTTTCTATGTCAAATAAAACTATCCCTTTTACTGTTTCTTCTTCGGGCGTATTCTTCTCTTTGTCCAAAATCCACAACAGGTTCACGTAGTAGACCCATACTTAATTAATATGTTTTACCTTCTTTTTCCTCCTTCTTGTGTCGCAACATCGTGCGATTCTTCTTTAGAATATTCCGTCTTGATTTCACTAATTTATAGCTATTCTTCACTGCTCTCATTTTTTGTAACATTATGGTAAAATTTAGAACCATTTTTACTAGGTGGTGATAGCTGTAATTGTTCGATAATATTTTTGCTGCTCACTGCTGCTGCAAATCGAATATCTGCCGATTCACTGGGACTATACGGCACATTTTTATGTGCTTTACTAACAGTCATGGAATTTAAACTTTCGTTGGACTGGCTAGTTAAACCGTGTGCAAATTTAGCTGCATTACTTGCTAATTTTTCAAACAGTTCTATCAAATTATTGCATAAATCTTTACTATTGAGACCGTTTGGAATAACAGAGTGCCTGTAATTTTCTTTATCTTGTACGTAGCGATACCATTTTCCACAATTTTCATTATGATTATAAGCATGACGGGGTATTTGACGAATCGCATTAGACATTTCTACAGATTTCCCTTTGTTCTGCGCAACTGCGTAAGAAAAACAGCGTTTATAATATTCGATTGTCTCTTTAGTCATTTCTTTGTAACTTATTCAATTCTTTTGTTACACCTTTAGATGTGTGATTGATATCAGAAAATTTAACAATTTTATGATCACTATTTTTACGAACTGACGCAATAGTTGAACTGTCGTCGTCATCGATGAGTATACCAAGTTCGGTGTTTGTCTTCCGCAAAATGATACTATCAGTAGCTAGCTGAGCAGCAAGATCTCCTTCCATCGCTTTTGCACTCCCCTCATAATTCTTGGGACAATCACGATCCAATTTAGAATGACCCATGTCACACATTTTGCATTTTCGGTTTCTAGTGCCATAATCAATGACTTTTCCAGTTTGTAATCCAATAATTGCACCGTAACTATTATAGTTACGTCCGGTTCCTCGCTTAGACCACCCCATGTCATAGGACATCATTAGTCGTACGCGTTTATCAAAATTTTCCGACGGTTTATTTTCGTCTTCACCAACGAGGATTTTTAGGTATAGGTAGTTCAGTTGAAGAATCACTTTGAGACTGTATTAATGTTGTACTCTCGGTAGTGCTACTTGGAAGAATGAAGTCTGATTCAATTTCTTTTGGCCTACAATTAGAAATAGAAAAATATGTATTATTCATACTAAACATGAATTGTAATTATGTAAATATTTTCGTTGGTAGTATACCGGGTGTAACACCATACATGTAAATTATGTTTTAAAGTCTTTTGGACTTTAAAAAAATACAATTTATATATTTTTAACAAGAACTTTATTTAAGTTAATACAAGTCAGATATTACTTGAGAATCCCTCCTCAGTCCTTCTACATCCATTTTTATAATATTTCTTATCTTCTAATTCTTATTCTAGTGGAAGGGGTAATCATGCGCAAATCGCGAAGTACACCACTAAGTGCATAACATAATTCCTCCCTCGCAAGACTTTGCGATATTCGCATGATTAGGCTAAAGGATTTAATTCTATTTCTTTTTCTTTGTTTTCTTTATTTTTACATAAGTTTTGCTTATATTTAAATATTATTTTGACAATACATCCTATAATTATTATAACTAATATTATATGTATTAAATAAGAGTGATAATTGTTGTTTATTTCGAGATTCTTTATTTTTGGTAAATTAGTTATGGGTTCTTTTACTTTTTCTAATTTCTGCAAATTTAGTGTTCCATTTATTTTATTTTCATGATTTAATTGTAAATTTTGGATTTGTATTTCTTTATATTGTTGATTAACGATTTCGAAAACATTTTTATTTATCTGACATTTTTCGTTAGTTTTCATCTTATAAATTCCTTGGATTTCTTTATATAAATTTTTATTCAAACAGTTAATTTGAATTTGTTGTTTATTTGGACTAATGATTATTATATCATTTGAATTTTGAATTTGTTCAATGTCGTTTTCCATGTTCACATAATGGTACAAACAATTATCATTCCTTTGTTTATATATTAAACTTAATATACAATTACTTAACTCAAAATATTTAGCAACACACATATATTTATTATCAACTAAAATACAGTCATTAATTATATAATTTTCAACTCCAGTTTTAAAGAACAATTTTTGATTTTCATTTATTGTGATTAATTTTTTCTCTTCATTATAAGTGGGAATAGGACTAAATTGGAACAGTGGATATGTTTGTTTTGAGAAGTTTGGTATCGTAATTAAAAATTGAATTTGTTTGTTTTCGAATTTACAATGTGTTTCTATGAGTTCATTGAAATTCCATATATTTCTATTTTGGGTAATTTTTATCAAGTTATCGTATGTAATAATACTGGGGTGTAGTTTGTGCAATGAGCAAAAAGTTAGACTTAGTTCTATTTGTTTACAAAATTCTTTAAGATTTTTGATTATTAGTATCAATTCTAATATTTGATTGTTAATATTAATTATATTTTGCCAATTTTGATTTTTGTTTAATTGTGATATTACCATTTTTAATTTTTCTTGAATACTTTCTTCGTTATGTTTTATATTTTCTAACTGTTGATTAAATTGTTTAGAAATATTCGTTGTAAGTTTTAAATTTAGCTCATTTTGTTTTTGTAACGTAATTTCATTATTTTGTATTTGTTCGAAAAGTTTATTATATTTTTCTTCATCATTTGAGTCTAAATTGCCAGTAATTGCTTTTATTATGGATTCAAGTCCGTTAATTAGACCTCGTTTAGTTCTTTTATTGGTGTTTATAAATAATTTTGTAACTTGATCTTTTAAATCCGTGTAACTATATTTTAATATATTTATAAGATTTTGGAAGAAGTATCCGTTGTTTTCTAGTTGTTTTTGTACTTCAATGAATGTGTTTGTAATTTTAACAAATTCTATTTCTATTTGCGATATGTTGTAATTGTAATATATTAGTTGTTCGGATTCTTTTAGTTTACATTCGCCTAATTCAATTAGGTGAAATCCATTGTTTTTAGAAATGTCCGTCAGTTGTCCATGGCATAGTCTGTAATAATAGTCATTGTCATTGTTTGATTTTATTTATTCGTATATTTTTGTCACCGTGTAAATCGCTAATTTTTATTTTTCCTAATAAGGGGTTGTAAGCTTTTAGGGTATGTTTTTTGTATAGAGGTTTCCGGATTTTTCCCAATAATCTCGGGTTTTGTTTAACATATATTTGTTTCTTTAACTGTAACGGATTATCATTTTCTTTAAATCTACTTAATTTTTCTTTTGTGATTCTAAGTTTTACCAATTCGTTAACTACCTTGATGTTATTTTGATATTCATTTAAGGTTTTGTCTAATGTGACTTCTGGTTTAAAATATTTATTTTGATCAGTTCCGTATAGTATTTCATTCGGTGTAAATTTGGTTGTGTTATGTTTTGTGTTATTACATGCTATTAATGCTAGATCTACTTTTTGGATTAAATTTTGATCTTTTATTCTTTCTTTTTGATTAATCATTCGTAATGATTCTATTAGTGTAGAATGAAATCTCTCTATTACATTACTTTTTGGATTATTTAAACAAATAAAATGAATATTGATTCCATATCTTTTCAATAGATCTTGAACTAACGTGTTTTTAAATTCTCCTCCACTATCTGTTATTATCTTGTCCGGTATCATATACGTTTGAAAATATTTTATTAGTACGTCACATATAGTTTTGGCTGTTTTATTGATGAGGGAATATGCTTGTGCGTGTTTCGAAAATTGATCCATAATGGTTAAAAAGTATTTACCTTCTAGTGTTAACAAATCTAAATTAATTATTTTAAAGGGTTTTTCGGGAGTTGGCGTGAGATTATCTGTTGTAGGTATTGGTTTTCTATCATATTTGTTTAATTTACATAATTCGCATTTATTGATATATTCTATTATGTCTTAATTCATTTTTGGCCAATAATATTTTTTTTCAATGCTTGGATCGTAGCATTTATTCCTCTGTGATTTGTGAAACCGTTATGATATTCGTGAATAATATCTAATTGTTCCTCTTCATTTTCGATATCCGAGACTAATTGATCTACTCCTATTATATTTATTGAATCTGGAGTAAAATTTTCAGATATAATTTTTGTTAGTTTCTTATCAAGGGCTTTATTAAATATGGCTAGGTATCTAATTTTTTGAATAATGTAATCTTTTAAAAATTCTAACGTTTCCTGTTCAAAGTTGTTTTCATTTATTGTTACGTACATTCTCTGTTTTTTGTGATTAAATAGCTTTATAATTCTAATATTCGTTTCTTGATTATGCGAGTCGAATATAATTTGATTATCTCCTATATTTAGACGATTATTTATATATTTAATTCCCGCTATGATATTTTCATTATCGGAATGTATTGTATTAAGGTCATCTTGTTCGCTGTTTGGTCTTTCGCTAGCATTTGTTAAATGATAATTTTCTGGTAAACTAAAGACATTAATTTGAATGTTGGTATCTTCAAAAATTTTGTATAATTTCTGTTTTACGTCTGTCCATGATAATTTATCTAATCCGCAACCAATTTTGGGGATATTTATTTCTTCTAATTCATTCATTATCATATAATCTCTCAGTTCTTTTAATGGTTTGTCTAAGTCTTTGATAGAAGGCATGTCGTTATATTTTTGTTTCGTTATTAAATGAATTATTGTTTTATCGCCTAATTTTTGTATGACTAAATATTTATTCAGAGAATCGTAATTTTTGCAATAATTTTTACTATCGAATTTATTTGATATATCTGCCGCTATCCCTTTCGACATTTCGAAATCGCGCGATACACCGTGTGCGATGATGTTTTTATCTAACACATTTCCAACAAATTCTGTGATTTTTTATTCCGGCCGTTGTCTTGATAATAAGTCCGCGATTACGTTTTGTTTTCCGTTTAAGTATTCTATTTCAAAGTTGTATTCGCCTAATTCGATTTTCCATCGCATTAATTTTGAATTTGGATTTTTCATATTAAAAAGCCATACCAATGGTTTGTGATCCGTTTTTATTTTAAATTTTCTTCCGTATAAGTAAGGTTTAAAATTATTTATTGCCCAAACAATTGCTTTTAATTCTTTTTCTATAGTTGAATAATTGTTCTGCTGAGTTGAGAGTTTTTGAAGCGTAGCAGATAGGTCTTTCTTGGTTCTCACACATTTGTGTCAGCACGGCTCCGATTGCATAGTCGGAGGCATCAGTTGTCAGTATGAATTCTTTCTCAAAGTCTGGAGTCTGTAATACTGATGACTCGGATAAGATCTTCTTACTGTTCTCGAAAGCGTCACGATAATCGTGGTCATAAATGTCGATCTTTGCATTTTTCTTTAAGCATTTTGTGAACGGTTTAGTCAATTTCGCATAATTTGGAATGAATCTTCTATACCAGCCTAAAGTGCCTAAATATTGTTTTATTTCCTTTTTCGTTTTTGGGATGTTTAATTTCTTTATACTTTCAATTTTTTTGTCATCGGTTTTTAATCCATTTTGATTTATTATATAGCCTAAATATTTAGTTTCTGATTGCAAAAATTCGGATTTGTCTTTTTGAATTTTTAAATTGGCTTTGCGTAATTTTTCAAATACTAGTTTTATATTATTTAAATGTTCATCTAGAGTTTTTCCAAAAATAATTATGTCGTCTAGATATACGAGACATACTTTATTAACTAATTCTTCCAGCGCCGTATTTATCATTCTTTGAAAAGTTGCGGGGGCGTTTTTTAATCCAAAAGGCATTCTAAGAAATTCATAATGTCCTGAAGGGGTGGAGAAAGCGGTTTTTTCTCTGTCAGATTCATTCATCATTATCTGATGGAATCCTGAATGTAAGTCTAATGTCGTGAAGAATTTTGATTTTCCAATGTGGTCGAAAATTGAGTCAATATTTGGAATAGGAAATTTATCGTCTTTGGTTTTAGCATTAATTTTTTTAAGGTCAACGACCATTCTAGTTTTCTTTTTGTTCGAGGCATCTGCCTTCTTTGGAACGATCCAAATAGGGGATGACCAGGGTGAATGTGATTTTTGAATGATCTTTTCTTTTAATAATTGATTTACGTGTGTTTCGATTTCCTGTTCATAAATTTGTGGTAATCGGTAATTTCTCGTGTAAATTGGTGTTTCATCAGTCATTATAATTTTATGTGTAAGAATGTTTGTGTGAGATAGTGGTTCGTTTTCTTCAGGGAACAGATCATCATAATTTTTGAGTAATTGGTTTAATTTTTGTTTTTCTATTGTGTTTAGATGTGAATTACGAATTTCTATCGAGTTTATTTCTTCAGTGTTTTTATTTTCTTTTAATTTATAGCATTTTTCATTTATTACTACATTTTTTTTTTCAAATCTAATTTTATATCTAATATACGAAATGCTTCTATTCCAAGTAATAAATTATACATTTTGTGAAATTTGAATATATAACATTTTATTAATTTGTTGTTTATTTTAATCTCTACGTAATTCGTTACAAGTTGATTTACCGTTTACTGTTTTGAATGTTAATTTTGTATCTAATTTTTTTATTTTTTATTTTTCTACTAGATCTGGATGTATTAGATTTATTGAAGATCCGGTATCGAAGAGTATATTGAAGTCATTTTGTTGTAACGAGGGCAAGTCAGTGGTTAATGATGACATTATATAGTGTTGTCGTGATTCGGGTTTACGTCTAAAAAAGAGTCATGTTCATTTTCAATTTCTTGGTCTTCAATTTCTGTCTCTTCGTCTTCGTTAGTTTGTTCCTCGGGTTCTATATTATAATTTTGTCTGGTAGTTTGAACTGACATAGGCTGCGTTTGCCTTGTTTGAGTTGACATGGGTTGAGGATTGAATTTTTGTCTGGTCTGTATTCCGTTTTTTCATTTTGCTTAGATGCAAATGGTAAACTATTATTCTTATAAAAATTTTGTTTAAATTTTATTGGCTGTGACGGGAAATTATTAGTTGGGAATTTTTGTGGTGGTGGTCTATTGTTAGTCGGTTGTTTAACAAGTGGTGAGGGGTGTTGACTTTGATTCGCGAAATTGAATTCATTTTTCAATAACTGCTCGCATTGTTCTAATGTACTGGGGTTTTTTACTACAAATGATCCTCTTATAAATGTAGGTAATAAACTTATGAAATGTCTCACAACGAGTTTCTGTACTTCTGTCGTTATCGCATTTTTTTGATTAGAATCATATTCCGTTAGCATAATTTTTGATTTATAGTGAGTAAATTTCTCTAAAATGAATTTTAATGTGTTTTCGGAATTTGATTTATATTTACAATACATGATATCTTGTAGAATAGTTTCTGGTGTGAGTTTATCGGTGAAATTTGACGTTAGATATATTTTTAAGTCTTCCCAGTCTTTAAAATTATTTTCGCTGAGAAGTTCAGCTGCTGCATGAGTTAGTTTGGTTTTTACAATACCAAATAGATATGTACTTTGAAGCTGTGATAGGGCTAGGGTATTTGTAGTAGCGTATACTTCGTCTACTGCTTTTATAAAATTGTTTAGAATTTTGATGTTTCCATCATATTGTGGAATTACATCTGATAATGTTCTAAGTTCATTTAAGCTAATATTTGCCATAATAACTTCAGGTAGTCTACTCGGTTTTAATGTTATTTGAATAGGAGTCAAATTTTCGATATTTTCGGAATCAGAATTTTGTTCTATTGTTTTTTCTGATTCAGCGTCAGAGTTATCTGACATTAATTGTTATGAAAGTAAGTTTGTGTGTGTGGGACTGTGCCGGTCCCTCGACAACTTTTTTACTAGTATTTACTAGAGTTGTCCCTTCTGTGTAATAAATTTAATTTTAAATTTTAACTTACACTATTATTATATTTAGGGTAAAAATAGTTTGATGGCTGACGGGCATCACCGGGTTCTCAGTTTCTGTCTTGTTGAATTGTGGGGTGACCTCTTCGACGACGTGCTCTGGGTCCTCAACAGCAAGTCTTCTTCTCTGAAGAAGGCGTGATCAGGTAACGCGGAGCAGCAGGTTGTCGATCCTGGTCTTTAGAGATGGGTCGTGGTTAGACCCTGATGGGCTTAGGTTGAAGCCGTTTGATGTTCTTGTAGTTATTATTTATTTCTTTTAGAAATAATTTTCTTGCTTTGTGATTAATTGGTTTATCAGAGCGAAGAATTGATATTCACCACACAATTACTTTGTGTTTCTGTGATATCCTACTAAGACTGCGCCAATTATGTTTTAAAGTCTTTTGGACTTTAAAAAAATACAATTTATATATTTTTAACAAGAACCTTATTTAAGTTAATACAAGTCAGATATTACTTGAGAATCCCTCCTCAGTCCTTCTACATCCATTTTTATAATATTTCTTATCTTCTAATTCTTATTCTAGTGGAAGGGGTAATCATGCGCAAATCGCGAAGTACACCACTAAGTGCATAACATAATTTGTATACATAGGCGATTAGCATTGCATTTCACATTTACGCTGATCGAAAGGTAAAATTATTTCACTTTTCACATTTGTAATTTCGTTCTAAATTTCTTTTAAAGAACAATATTAAGAATTTTAAATTCGATATTTTCAAATCGAATCTTATATTGCTATGGTTACTTGGTACAACATATTTTCAAATTTTGACGGAGATGTCAGATTTGTTTTGTGTTTAATTTAAAAAAAAAACATTTACATAAATGTTATAAAGCATTTTGTTAATAAACAAAATTTAAATAATCACACAAATTTATAATCATTAATATTTATTTTCATGTTAAATATTCAAACAATCCGCCGTTTTCAATTAAGCAATAACCAAGTCTATTGTAAAATGAGCTCCTTACATTGGCTAGCTGCCTATCTGTAATTAAGGTGCACTCTTCCATAATCGTTTCCCTCAAAGAACTTTTAAGATGACCCACAAAAAGAAATCGCAGGGTGCTAAATCTGGAGACCTGGCCGGCCAGTTTATGGTTCCACCGCAACCAATCCAGCGATTTAGAAAGGCTTGATCTATAAAGCTGAGCGTCCACTAGGTCGGTGGAGCGACGCGGTGCGGCGCCGTCCCCAAGAAAAACGTATTGAAAGCAATGGAGCCCCGTCCACGGTCGGTAGCGCGACGCGGCGCGGCGCCGAGAAACTATCCGTCCAGTGGGTCGGTGGAGTGACGCGGCGCGGTTCCTATACAAAATGTATTCTTGTTACCCAATAGACTGGAACTAACGAGACTGAGTCGGAGAGCACAGGAATTTCGGGCATCAACGACAGTTTTCGACAGAATTCGTGATAGCAGATGTTCATAGTGGAGTGAAGTAGTAAGTAGAGACGATTGAAGAACAATCAACAATCACTGTTTTCAATGTAGCTGTGTTTAGCACGGTAAGTAAAAATTTAAATTAAAGCATTATTTCTTAACAAAAATACTTTGTTTTATTTTAATTATTAATTATCCAACCCACTATTGATAAAATACATTAAATAAAAATATCACTTTCTTCTTCGCAAAATTTCCAGTATGAAATATACGAAATAATATACCCCTCTTGAGTATTTGCTTAATAACACAATTATTTTTGTGTACAATAAACCAATAAAGTCAAAATATACATTGTATTCCAATGACATTTTCCATTGTTGTGATAAATTTTTATTGTTGTACTGTTTTCAAAGAAGTCGAGTTGTCGCTATAATGGCATTCCAATCTGATGATGTCACGTACTCTGTTTTATGAGATATTAATCAAAATTTATAGTAGAAATCAATTCAAAAATATTTATAAAAGGAAAATGTATAACTCATATTATCAAAAATAATGTTTCCTAAACACAAATTTGAAAATGTAAGTTTGTCCCTGAAATTATGATTAACCCTGCATAATGACGTTATCAGAATGGAATTCCAAGAATGCCATTCTTACATCTGCCTATTGGTAAATTTCACAAACAGCATTATAGTATAGTAATAATTATTATTGCACAATGTAGTTAATTGTGCTGTTTCTAAAGATAATAAAGCTATTGCGTATTAAATAGTATTGTAATAAAATGGTATCGTATAACATTATTAAATTTATCAAATAATAAAATTAATCAATCATTTTTAGGACTTTGTAACAGAAATGGAAAAATTTACAGACGAAGCACTTATTATGCTTGTACAGGAGTACAAACATTTGTACGACCTTAGCCATCCAGATTATCACAATATTATCGTACGAGAAAACAGTTGGGAAGAGATTGGAGACAAACTCAAGGCATCAGGTAGTACAACATAATATTATGTTTCACAGAAATCAATATCAACATTTATTTTTTAATATTGTATAAAGGACAATATTTGACTATATTTTAACATTTTATTGTCTACATCTATTTATTTATGGCTGTTTCAGTCATATCGTCTTCCTTGTCGCACAGATCGTACTTGCCACTCTACCGATCCAGTTGTTGTAAAGTAATGTTTAAATTTTTCTCTGACTTAATAAGCATCTCCTGCAAACGTACCGCCAACATTTGTCAAATTTTACAAAGCACCATTTTCTAGGTTCGGAGCAGAATTTTCTTTTTCAATTATCTCTGCTATTAAATTAGGGCAGTCAGATTTAAGAAAGTTGTGTAAACAACACGTAGATAACACAACTTTATTAACGTATTCCGGTTTAATTTCAAGTCTTCTTTGATATACTCGGAACCGTTTGGACAGTATACCAAATGAATCCTCGCCAGTATTTCTTGCCCTACTCAGCCTAAGATTAAATATTTTGTTTTCTTTGTTATTCGAAAGCTGATTCCCAGGATATGGCCTCATGAGGTTCCGATGAAGAAGAAAAGCTTCATCTCCTACGAGTACATGAGGCATAACTTCATTGGTTGCAGGAAGTGGCATGTCATTAGGAAAATCTAATTCTCCTTCTCGGAACCTTTTTCCGAAGTTACAGTTTGCAAATATACTGCCATCACTATTTTTTCCATACGCCCCCATGTCAATCATTATAAAATTACACTGGGCATCAGCGACCGCCATAAGTACCACGCTACAAAATCCTTTATAATTGAAATATAAGGAACCACTGTGATAAGGCTTATTTATGACGACGTGTTTGCCGTCAATTGAGCCTACACAGTTGGGGAAGTTCCATCTGGCTCTAAAGTCTTGCTCGATTTGCTGCCACTTTTCTTTGTTTGGCGGCGCCATATAAATTAGTGATAGTCTGTTTCAAATAGCTTCACATGTTTCATACACAATCCTGCGAACAGACTTTTCGCCTAATTGGTAGCTAAATGCTATTGTCGCAAAACTATCCCCTGTTGCCAAAAATCTGTAAAATAACGAAAGTAAATAATTAATAAATATCTTTTTCTTGGGTCAATTCTGCAGAAATAAATGGAAATCTTTACGAGAGAGCTATCGTAAAGCAATAAATGCCAGAAAAATCAAGAGTGGACAAGCCGCCAAAAAAATCAAACCATGGCGTTTAGAATTTCAGATGAACTTTGTAAATAAATATTTATGTACTCAAAGTGATGAGCAAAATAGTAACATTCCTGCATTTCCTGAATCTCCTGGATCGGTTGACTCTCAATTGAAAGACTCACTTGTTATTACTGAAGAAATGATACAAATCAGGAAGAATTGGAGAGCCAACAAGTCGAAACACCTTCAAACAGCGAAAGAGATACGCCTTCGCCACTACGAGTAGTTGCTGCTAAAAAGGCCACAAAAGGAAAACAGCCTCCTGGTACAGCAGCAGAAATGCTTAAACAATATATGGATATGAAGATGTTTATAGCTTCCACATCACCCATCACATCACCAGCATCCTCTGCAGATCTCCTAACAAAATACTTTCAAAGTATAGAGGAAACTGTTCGTTCCCTTCCATTATTTATACAAATTCGATTGAAATCTCAAATATCACAATTAGTACACAATGCTGAATTAGAAGCGGTTAATAGCAACTTATCTACATCTTCACATGTAAACCCTGTTTCATCATATCCATATTTACAGCAATCATATTCTCACCAACAGTCAATCCCAAGTTCCTCATCATCGCTTGCACATCCGAGTGCACATTCATCATCATTATCATATTCACAGTCATGCCCAAATGTTGCAAATGTGTACCCCATTACACCTGATAATCAGTCACTACCTTGTTACGATTCAAATTCGTCAAAGCCGCATTTTAGCCCTCTCTATGCAACCACTCTGGCGTTGGTGTACTCTTCAGATATCACGGGGTAGACATCGCTCGTGGAAGCCGCCAAGGTTAAGCTATGACTTAAATTAATTAATCACATGACTTTACCTGAAAACTAATAATTTGATACTTACTTAAGACAGTTCGTTAAAAAAGATTGTGAGACTTGGTTGTGCTACTGATTTGTTGGATTTTGCTGTGGAGTTTGGGAAGATTTCAAATTTGATTTGTATTTGCGGTAGCTCAACAGCAATAGAATAATATTAGTATATTTAATATTTATTCATCGGAATTTTCCGGATTTGTAAAGATCTCTAATTTTTATTAATATCTCTGTTAGCCGCCCATCATCACAGGTAAAGATGTTCATTTCTAGTCCCTAAAATAATTAACGTAAACTCAGTTGCAATAGTTTCATAATTTTTCATTCCAACTCAATAATTAGATATGTAAATTTAACGTAGAATCAGTTTTAAAGTTTTGTAAATTTTTGCTTAACCATTACCTTGTGCTATCCATTGGCGTGCGTTCTCCACGAGTGTTGTCCTAACCGTTGATACTCTTTCAGGCTTTTTATTTTGGGTTTTTGCCTTGTTGCCAATTTGTTGGCAATTGTAAACCTGACATTGGCAACAATAACGGATCCACTGGGCATACTTTTGCACCAAACTTCCCACGAGTGGATCGTCATTTTGGATTTTGGCCGCTGAATCAAAATTTACCGCCTACGCCACTGGTGCGAGCGCTCCGAAGTCACTTCGTTCGAAACCGAGTCTGTCCGACAAGTTCCCGTGGTTGACGTCGTGGAGGGGAGCGAGGATCGCATGGCTGTCACAGTCACAGTATAAGGTAATACAGTAGTTTCACTCCGTGTCGGCGCCTTTGATCTCTTGAAGCAAAATTTTCCTCGCGCAGGTACGCGGCGTATGTGCGCATATCGGGATTTAAAAGAACTAACCGCATCCGCGGCGAAATTGAAATGTACACTGACAGATAGAAATTTTGACACTTAACCTCATATTATGTATTTTTGATTGAAATGAAATTAAAATAACCTCCAACCATTTATGTATTAATTTATTATTATTCTAGAGGAGATACACCATTTACAGGATAGAATAATATTACAGAAAATAAATGTATACTCGTATATTTATTGAACGAGAAAAAAAGATTGATACAAATTTTCGGAACTCATAATTTTAAAGAAATTATTTTTCTACTTTCGTTAGGTAATAGACATTTGATTTTACTAATTTGCATTCTGTTACGAATATCAATAATGTGTAAGTGCCTACGTGGCTAAAATTTACTCAGAAAAACCCATTTACAAATTCATAATCACTAATCTACTTATAGTATTAGAGAATAGAGATATCTTTTCTCTGAAACTTCTAATAAGATCGTTTACTTAAATTTAGGACATACAAAATGTATAATCTTATTAAAAGTGAAATGAGATTAAATGGATGACTACCTGCGTTTTTAACTCATTAGCAGTGAAACTGGAAAAGAGATTAAGATTAATTTTGGTTTTGCTGCGTGTTTATTTGACAAAAATATAGTTGAAAATAATTTTTTTTGATATTTTTTGTTGTAATAATATTAATAAATGTATATTCATAAAAAATAGACAAAAATATAATTGTATTACACATATTCTTATATAGAAATTCATATTATAACTAACATTACGTTATTTTCTAATAAGATCATTGCCACTGGCTGCTTCCAATTAGAGTGAACTCCTCTAGCCTTCCACTAGTCGCGCTCATTTTTAGAACGCTACTGGTCGCGCTGGGTCTCGTAGACTTTTTAAGATATTTCGAAAATAATTTATTTTTTATAACAAATTTAGCTAAATTACATTAAATGGTTATTATTCTGTGTCATTTAAGTTTTTATTTTTCAGTACCTATTATATTTGCAAAAGTATTTATTATTGAAAATTTCTGAAATATAAAGCAACAGAATTACATGTTTTCAAACTTAAAGTTTCATTTTGTTTATAAAATAAATAAATATGTTTTTACATACAAAAAATGGTGGATTCATGACAAATAAGTTTTACAGAAAAAACTAGGAATAACAACTATTCGGCATCAGTCATAGAAAAGAAGAGGTTACAATTTAATATTTTATTAAAGCAAACGTTTCGGCTGCACTACAGCCATCATCAGTGCTACAACAAAACTTACGATAATTAGAGTAATGATTGGTAATAATCTGTCGCAAAATATCATTATGTACAATAAAATCGTAACAAATATAATAAACCACATGTGGATCTCGTTCACTGTCAACCATTGGAATGTTGAGGCTGTCAAAGCGTTCAACTTCCGTCGCGGTGTGACAACGTAAAACATTGGAACTAATTTAACATTTAAAATGTAATAAAATTACAAAAGTCAAAAAATACAGATTAAACAGCATTTGACATGAGTGACAGTCAACGTTAAGTGAAAACAAATAATAGAGATCATACCAAATTATGAGACAATTAATAAGTCAAGGCGCTAAAATTTGAACACACTTGGAGTATGAAAAAACTCATGGCGGTTTGAAGTTTTTCAGGATATTGGCGTAGATGTTGCTGAGGTGTGCGATGTCCGTTCTCAAGTTGATGGATTGGTTCCTTTGTATTTCTATCATCTCCAATGGCAGGCGCTTGTGTAGGTTGGATTCCTGGTGGAGAATTTCTACTTCATTGAAATTGAATAAGTGGCCCGTGGAGCGATGATGGTCAGTGAGAGCTGAATTGTGTTCTTTCATGCGTGTGCTTAAAGCACGTTTGGATTGACCAATATAGCACTTTCCGCACTGGCACTTCTTGTCTGCACATCCTAAATCACAAATCATCAATGTAGCACAGAATATGATTCAACGTGCTAGAAGTCTTACGTCTGATGAATTTCACAATGATGTCCAAAAAGATGTAACCGAGATTCTCAAGTGCAACCAGTTCCCAAGTAAACTCATAAAAAGGATGACAAAACAAGCCTTCAACGCCCAAGTTTCTGCTCCTCCAACAACCAACAGGGCTGAACCAACAACATATTATAGCATTCCATTCATGGGAGATTGTTCCTATAAAATCCGGAAGGCATGTGAGGATAAACTACAATGCAAAGTCACCTGCAAACAATACAAAAAAATCAACAATGTCTTTACCAACACCAAAGATAAAATGAAACTTACAGACAAGCGTAATACGGTGTACAAAATACCATGCCAGTGCGGAAAGTGCTATATTGGTCAATCCAAACGTGCTTTAAGCACACGCATGAAAGAACACAATTCAGCTCTCACTGACCATCATCGCTCCACGGGCCACTTATTCAATTTCAATGAAGTAGAAATTCTCCACCAGGAATCCAACCTACACAAGCGCCTGACATTGGAGATGATAGAAATACAAAGGAACCAATCCATCAACTTGAGAACGGACATCGCACACATCAGCAACATCTACGCCAATATCCTGAAAAACTTCAAACCGCCATGAGTTTTTTCATACTCCAAGTGTGTTCAAATTTTAGCGCCTTGACTTATTAATTGTCTCATAACTTGGTATGATCTCTATTATTTGTTTTCACTTAACGTTGACTGTCACTCATGTCAAATGCTGTTTAATCTGTATTTTTTGACTTTTGTAATTTTATTACATTTTAAATGTTAAATTAGTTCCAATGTTTTACGTTGTCACACCGCGACGGAAGTTGAACGCTTTGACAGCCTCAACATTCCAATGGTTGACAGTGAACGAGATCCACATGTGGTTTATTATATTTGTTACGATTTTATTGTACATAATGATATTTTGCGACAGATTATTACCAATCATTACTCTAATTATCGTAAGTTTTGTTGTAGCACTGATGATGGCTGTAGTGCAGCCGAAACGTTTGCTTTAATAAAATATTAAATTGTAACCTCTTCTTTTCTATGACTGATGCCGAATAGTTGTTATTCCTAGTAATTATAACAGTCGAGAAGTCCAACATAAATTTACAGAAAAAAATTTATGTATTTTCATTAGTGCACATTGGGCAAAGCATTTTAGCGTGCGACAGGCCAGAATCATTGTCAAAGAAAGGTTCTTCTGCTTCGAATTAATCCCATAAATGACGTAAATTTTCATAATTCATCAAAAATATTTTCTTTGGTTATACATAAAAGTCTATTATTAAAATATTTGAACTTTACCTTGCAATTCCGAAATCAATTAATGGCGACAATTTAAAAAACCCTAAAATAAAAGAGGGACACAACTAGTCGCGCCGGGTCTGTAAGACTTTATCGCTAATTATAGGCCAAACAATAAAACATACTGACTTCAAACTTTACTATGTTGTACAGAATCAAAAACTGGAAAGCTACACAGCTGCACAAGTATCGCCTTTCCCCCACCCTTCAATAAACAATAAATAAAAATTGGTTGGGTCTGTGAGACTTGATGCGACTAGTGGAATGCTAGCCATTAATACCAATGCATTAGTTGCGAGAACATATAATTTTTATGTTGATTCATGAAAACCGAGTACCTCATCCCTCTGCCTATTATAAAATAAAAATGTTTTTAAAGACATTTCATCTACACATAAAACACAGTCTTTGGCTTCATCATTCATCCTATTAAATTTCATTTTAATTGCGGAAAAAAGAAAATTGTTAAAACCTGCCCTTATATTCCAGTTACTTGTTATTCTACACAAAGTGGCTTTAGATGGTAAATGTAAAGTTTTAGACAAGAATCTATACACTAAAGTGTATAAGAAGAAAATACTTAAAGAAAATTGCTTTAAGTTCTCTGTATACCTGTGACCATGTGCCTTCTTCCTAGATAACTCCAGCTGCATTTTAAACAAATTTGCTGTACCCTCATTAAAACTCCTTTCACAAAATTTAATAAATTCCTCATCAGATACAATATCGCGTGCTACTATTTCCTGAGACTCTTTATTTTCTGCTCGTCTTATTACTTGTTTTAAATTTTTAATCTGCTCATGCAAACGAGTTTCCCTTGGAATATTAGCGGACAATATTGCTGGAGTTTGTGAAGACTTTTCAGCTGTGTGGTGTTCTTCAGCATCTACAATATATTCATCAATTATTATATTATTAACATTACCTCCTGCAAATGAAGTAGATGCTACAGCTTCCTCGATAACAACTCCATGCTGTTCATCAGCCACAGCATCTTGTTCTTCAGCTTCATCTCTTAGAAATAAAGTAGGGAATGCGTCATTGGTGAGTCTATTTCTTTTTTCAGTTTTAAAATAACAAACTTCGAAATGTAGTTGACACACTCTTGCATTTTCACCAGAACACCTGAACCAATAATGGCAATCCATTCCCGGCGCCTACAATAGAAAAAATTACCTAACGAAAGTAGAAAAATAATTTCTTTAAAATTATGAGTTCCGAAAATTTGTATCAATCTTTTTTTCTCGTTCAATAAATATACGAGTATACATTTATTTTCTGTAATATTATTCTATCCTGTAAATGGTGTATCTCCTCTAGAATAATAATAAATTAATACATAAATGGTTGGAGGTTATTTTAATTTCATTTCAATCAAAAATATGAGGTTAAGTGTCAAAATTTCTATCTGTCAGTGTACATTTCAATTTAGCCGCGGATGAGGTTAGTTCTTTTAAATCCCGATATGCGCACATGCGCCGCGTACCTGCGCGAGGAAAATTTTGCTTCACCAATTTCGCGGAGTGAGACTACTGTAGCTCCTATTATACTGTGTCACAGTCACTGTCACCTTGACCGGAGTTGGATTCAGCTAAGCCATTTATTTATTATTTTGGTTTATGATCTTATTTATATTTGTGATAATACTCACCAACATCGACGTTAGGATAGTGTTAGAAACACTTGTTAGGTCTGATCAAGCGATCTGTTGACTTTTATTTAGTGCGCATCGTTGGCGCTGCTGTTCCGTAGCTCGTGATTCGCGTCGCAAGCACTTAGGGCTATCTTCTGTTCATTTTAGCGCGGCACGCCGTCCCTTAGTCGACTAACGGATTCCCCGTGAACCAGTTGTGCGCTTATTAGTTCACTTCGTAGTTTAGCGAAGTCCTGAAAGCTTCACCGCTCACTCGCTACGCGACTTTACTTTATTATTTAGTAACATACACCATCGTTGATCGGATTCATTTTGTTCCTAATTTGCCCTTGTTATTTAATTCAAATTCATTATACTATATCCTTAACTTATACATACATATTTGCTATACAATTCAAACTGTAATTAAGTAATTCTGATTCAATATATTTAAGTTTAATGCCAACGTGATAGCTTTTCTTTATTATTGCATGAATGTACCTACCTTTTCAGCATATTCCCATTCTGGTTTGTTGATCAACCTTAGGGTTGAACCTTTTGCGGCAGATCAACTGGCGCCTTTCTTCACGTATCTGACTCACCCCCTTCTCCACTGAGTAGCCGTTGGTTCTTCCTATGCTACCGGGAATTATTTACAGCGAATAGCGTAGCAACCTAATTTATCATATATTAATACTCATACTCAGAATACACAATAATTACAAATTAATGTTATAATCTTGTTTGTGATACAAGTATAAAAATATAAATATTAAAATATAAAATTTTTATAAACAAATTAACATGTTTTTTATTCTTACCTGAGACACGTTGCAAGTCTTTCTTCAGGAGAAATTGCTTGACGTAATATTGTATCTTTCTTCTCAATATCTGTTCGAATAAGCTCAAGCAATTCATAAAATTTTTCTTGAGACATTCGAAAATATTTGAAAAATTTTTGTCTGTCGCTCAAGAGATCTGGGAATAGGTGATGATATTCGCCGAAGGTAAGTCTTTTTTTTATTAATATCGTGAACCCACATTTTACGTTTTCGTTTGTCTTCCTCTTGTTCTTCTGCTTCCACCACTGCAGCCAAAAATAACATTTCTTCATCAGAACTGTCCATGTTTACTTCTTCACTTCTGAAGCTGAACTGAACTGCACGAATAATGTAGAAATAGAAAGTTCCGCACCGACTACGCCGCGCCGCGCCAGTGGACGGACTATTTGTTGAAAAACCGCGCCGCGCCGCGTCGCCCCACCGACCTAGTGGACGCTCAGCTTAAGTAAGCTCTTACATTTATTCCGAAATGCGCTGAACAGCCAACTTGCTGAAACCAGATCTCCTGATTTTCGCGCGCAACATCGTCTAATGCGGGGCCAATGTCATTAATTTAAAGTTGTAAATATGTGTCTGCATTTAAATTTCCAATGATCTCAAACGGCCTAATGATATTATTATTAAAAATTCCAGCCCAAGTATTAATTTTTGGAGGATATTGCGTTCTGGTGGTAATATTTATTCTGGGATTAACTTGAGCCCAGTGCCTAACATTTTGAACATTTGGTTCATTATTTAAAGTGAAGATGCACTCGTCGGTAAAACAAATAGAGCCAATAAACTTACGATCCCGATTTGATCGTTCTTGCATAAAATTATCCAACTTTATAGAGATCGTTAAAGTTGGAATTTTTTAGGCCTAACATTGCGTTTATTTGTTAAGGGGTTATAAAGATTGAGAAACATAATCATGCTAATTTTGAGTTCACCTTCGTAAAGTAGAGGAAAAATCGTATTTTTTTTCACAAAGAATCGTCCAATTTTGTTGAAACGTTGCCAAGTTATGAGCCAAAAACCCCGTAAATGCACTTTTTTTTAAGTGCACATAACTTTGCCCCAAATCAACGTATCAATTCCGTTCTTTGTTTCATCCAATTTCATTGAAAAACAGCCGAGTTATGACGGTTTGAAAATGCACTTATTTTTCAACTTTTCTGGGTGGGCGGTTTCTTTCTCCGGTAGTGTATATAAACTAAACATACATACATTTTCCTTTTTTTATATAAAATATGTACAAGGTAAGTATAAAATATCAATGATTATCTACATTTCTATAGGTAACATGCACACTTGGTTTACAGCACGTTTTACTTCACCAGTGCGGCACATTGTGAAAATAGAGAATGCCAGGTAAAGGGGTGCTAAAATTATGATCTTGGTGTCATTCGATTCGGCATTAAGTCTATAAAAAATTGTCAAAATAGCAAAATGGCATAACAATTATTTCAAAAGTTATAAACAATATAGTGAAAATTAAAAAAGAGATTTGGTTTTTTCCTAATATCTCAACAACTATAAGATCTATCGGAAAATAGTTAAAAGAATCTGAAAGACAAGACAAGACAATTTGCTAAAAAAGTTTGGGTCTCGGAACTCTATCTTTAATATCTATTTGTGATATTTAACGTTGAAAATTACGTTCGAAACGGTGACCCTGCGCTCCGATATATTTCGCATGATTTATATTAAAAATTATTTTAACGCAGTACATGTTAATATTAAGAACTGAAAAAATTGAGGTATTATTTTAACATTTATGAATTAAAATTTATTGAGAAACAATTTTTTTTCTATTTTGCAATGATTTATAAAATAGTAACACTGACCCGTTACAGTGTAGATGTGTGTAAGTCAACAGCAATCTAAAAGTTCAATAATTGTAGTGAATTAAAAAATAATTTTAGTGGAAGTGCAAGCTAAATAAAGTGCAGTCACAAATATTGATAAGGATAATTTAGTCGCAGTGTCAAACAGCATAGAAGTAAAGAAACCGACTTGTTTCCTACCGTGAACTCTCAAGGTTAGCCTTCAAATTCTAATTTAACCAACTAATTTAATTTAACCAACGCACTGCGCCGATGTGTCTCCTTCTCGAAGCAGTGTTCTCAACTTTAGCAGAAATAAATTTAAAATTTGAAACTTCGAAACTATGGCATCCATAGAATACATAAAAAACTTACTAATACCTATTAACAAAAATATTGAGAAATTACAAAAATCAGTAGATATATTTAACAAAGCAACCGAAAGGAACGAGATGTGCTACAAAGAAATTAAAACCGATTTAAAAGAAAAAGAGAAGCAAATAGAGATGTTAGAACGGAAAATTAGAGAAAAAAATATCGTTTTCTTTGGAATAAGCGAAAAAGCACAAGAAAACTTAGAAGGAAAAATTACACACTTCTTCAAGAATAAGTTAGGCCTAAATAATTTCTCGACAAACAACCTAGAATCAGTAAAGAGACTAGGAAAATTTAAACGAGATAAAACAAGACCCATCTTAATTGAACTTAACTCCAAGAAAGTAAAAAGTGAAATTCGCAAACAAGCAAAAGAGCTGAAAGGCACAGATATCTACTTCGACGATGACTACACTCCGAAGACATTGCAAGAACGGAAAATTTTGAAGCCATACAGAGCAATAGCAAAAAATGAAGGATACAAGACCAGCCTATATCAAAACGTGCTTTTCATCAATGATACTCCATACACATGCGCAGATTTTACTGATGACGATCAAAACAATATTCCGAACGATGAAACTGAGGGAACTTCACTAAGAAGACGCTCCGTATCCACAGACGACTTGGGTAACTACCACCACGTAAATTCTAAATCTGAAACGGAAAAAGAATATACAAGCGAAGAACCAATCAAAACGACAAATGAATTAGATAGCGAAGACCCAAAGAAAAGAGAGAAGAACATCCTGGAAGCATTAAAAGAGAATCTCAAGGAAACACCAAAAGGTATAACGCAAAAAAACATAAAAAACAACGGTAAAATCATACAAAATACTGCTACACCTAACACACTACACAAAAAAGAACATAACTGAGCAATTAAAAAAAGTAGGCCCTTTAGACAAACATATCCAAACCAGAGCAACCACAAAAAACTTTCAATCAAAAAACCAACAGACACAAATTTCAACAAAATAATGATGTGGAATATTCAAGGATTCCAAAATACTTATAGGCTTACCGTGCCGGAACAACAACTAATATTACAACATGAAATCATATGTCTCTCTGAAACATGGCTACATCAAAATCTATTAGAGAATCCACCATTTTTAAAACATTACAACAGATATGAACAACTCGCAAATAACCAATCTTGCACAGGAAGAGCCATAGGAGGGTTGTTAATTTTCCCAAAAATGTCCAGCTTCAAAGCTACAGTGATCGAACAAGAAGCATATTGGATTTTTCTCAACATATTAACCGATACTAGAAACTTCATCCTAGGAACGGTATACCTCTCACCCTCTTACGAATACTCTATCCTCTTAGATCTTTTGTCTGACACTCTAATCAATATAATAAACTCACTGCCACATCATGCCTTAATTATTGGTGGTGATTTTAATGCCAGAATAGGTACACTGAATAACTGTGAAAAAATAACTACAAATAACTCTACAATAAACTCATCTAGAGACTCTTATGATAACATTTTAAATAAGAAAGGAAAGCAACTAGTCAAAATAATGGAAGAAGTCAATCTCTTAGTACTAAACGGTAGAACCTTGAATGACACACCGGCAAACTACACATACGTCGGCCCAAATGGTAAAAGTACAATAGATTTAATTTGGATAGACATTAGTGCCATACCAATAATTCAGGATCTGCAGATAGAGGATATAATAGTATCAGACCACATGATATGCTCTTTAAAATTAAAATGTAGAAACTCAACACAACTTGACAAAAACAGAATTGAGACCAAAACTCACACTCCTCAATCCAAAATAAAATGGGACAACACAAAATCCGGTGAATTTACAGAAGAACTCAACAACATAACTATAGAAGGCAATATTGATAACAAATATAAATATTTAACAAATTGAAGCAACATCCAAAAACATTGGAATAATGAAGAGAATAATATACACGAAGGACAGACCCATAAATAAAACACCATGGTACGATGAGAAATGCGTAAGGTTGAAGAGACATGCAAAAAAATACTTAAGAAAATGCAAACAAAGTAATTTCAGTAAAGAAAACACAACGATGTATTTATTTATTTATTTAATATTTCTTCTGTCCAACAGACGAATCCAATTATTGGACAGGAACAACGTACATAATAATAATACATAATAGCTTAATATGAATAATTAATACATGATAATATAGTAATAATAAGTAGAGTAGTAAATTTTCCAGATTAAATATGTATAATATAGTATATATATATATATATATATATATATATATATATATATATATATATATATATATATATATATATATATATATATATATATATAATATATATACATACTAAATACATCAACATAATTTTGATTATTATTGAAATTAAGACACATTCTGTTTATTGGCGATTTTAAAGCAATATTGGTAAAACCAAATTCAGGATAGAATGGGCTTATAGTTCGTGTTTTACATGTAGGTGCATGGAAATTTATATGACTAAGGGATATTGGGTCATCAATACGATTTTGTATTAATTTGTGTAAATGAGTCATCGATATATTTTTCCTACGAGTGGCTAACGAATCAAAGCCAAATATATTTAATAGGGTTATATAAGATATATCATTTGGAGGATAAGTTCCAACAATTTTAAAATGAATGTATTTGAGGAATTTTTTTTGAACTTTCTCCAAAATATCAGTTTGCGACTTGTATATTGGATCCCATATTATAGAACAATATTCTAGTTTAGATCTTACATAGGAATAGTATAATGTAAATATTGCATGGATGTTCGTGAAGGATCTACAGTTCCGTATAATAAAACCAAGCAGTTTAAGGCTTGAAGCGCATATGTTCTGAATATGAGAATAAAAACTTAATTTCTTATCAAAAGTTACACCCAAATCAACTATTTCGTCACAGTTTTGAAGCACGTTATTTGATATATTATATTCAAACAATATAGGTGTTAATTTCCTTGTGAAACGTAAAAATTTACATTTTGATAAATTTAGATAAAGTTTATTTGTTTTACACCATTCAAAAAGATTATTCAAGTCCTGTTGTAAAGAGTAACAGTCTTGAATATTATTTATTGACCGAAATATCTTTAAATCGTCCGCAAAAAGCAATTTTTCACTATTGATGACTGTTGTTACGTCATTTATGAAAATCAAAAATAGTAATGGTCCAAGGTTAGAACCTTGCGGAATTCCAGATGTAGCAATAAAGGAAGGTGTATTATATCCTAAAAAGTGAACAAATAATCCACGATTATTGAGATATGATTCTATGAAGTTAATAAGAGACTGGGAAAAAGCGAAAGAATTAAGTTTATTTAGGATAATTCTGTGGTCTATTTTGTCGAATGCTTTTGCGAAATCTGTAAATATGGTATCAACTTGACCACCATGATCTAAGATGACACATAATGAGTAAAATAACACAAATTAGTTGCCGTTGATCTTGACTTCATAAAACCGTGTTGCGAGAAAGAAAGTTCATTACGAATTTTGTAATAAATTGTTTTGTAAATTATAGACTCAAAAATTTTACTGAAATTATTTAAGACTGTAACAGGTCTGTTATTCCTAATATTTGCAGGGTCTCCAGACTTAAATATTGGAGTTACTCGGCCAAGTTTACAAACATTTGGGAAAGTGCTTGTTTTAAGAGATAAATTAAATATATGATATAAACCTTTAGAAATTGAGAAAGCACAGTCTTTAATAATCATGTTCGGTACTTTTTAAATTAGAATTTATCTTTGCAATCGACTTTTCAATTTCATTTAGTGATTGTATTTAGAGGCAAAGCAAAACTACAAAAAACACATTACAGAACATAAACAGTTATTTAGACAAAATCTAAAAAGCAAGTTAGAATCAGCAAAGGATCAAACGGAATTCTGGAAAACCATAAAAGCCTTAAACTCTACGACATACAATGAAAATTCGATTGATTTACAGTTATGGACGCAATACTTCCGGGAGTGGTTCGGCGAGAAAATTATAAATGAAAACCAATTTATTGACGTCCGACACCCGTATCTAGACTCGCAGATCACAACGCAGGAGATGAACTACGCCTTAAGGATGCTTAAACCCCACAAAAGTCCCGGCAACGACGGAATTACTAATGAACAATTAAAGCATTTGCCAGATAAATGGAAACAATGCTTATTAGATTTGCTGAACGAATTCCTGACAGACGAAGATATCCCAGAAAAACTAAAAACCTCAAAATTTATCTTAATTCATAAAAAGAATGATCGTAGGAATATGGATAACTATAGAGGCATTGCTCTACTAAACAGCATCACAAAACTCTTTACATATATAATAAACAACAGAATTCAAACATGGGCAGAATGCTATAATATTTTTCCTGAATCGCAATCTGGATTCAGAAAAAATAGATCATGCATCGACAACCTATTTGTCCTTAACTCCATAGTTGAAACATCATTCCAGAAAAGCCAAAAAGGAGTTTATGCTATATT
This sequence comes from Agonum fuliginosum, assembly GCA_947534325.1. Classification (NCBI taxonomy): domain Eukaryota; kingdom Metazoa; phylum Arthropoda; class Insecta; order Coleoptera; family Carabidae; genus Agonum; species Agonum fuliginosum. Next base: position 27,540,167 of record OX384037.1, read on the forward strand.
TATAGATTTTCGCAAGGCATTTGATTCAGTCCCTCACAACTTGCTATGATGTTGGCTTAAGTGGAAAAATTGTTAGACTTTTCAAAAGCATTTACAGCGAAGCAACGATGCAAATTGAAGTTAATAATATGTCAGAAAAAATTTCTGTAAACAAAGGAGTATTACAAGGCGATTGCACAAGCCCACTTCTATTTGCACTATACATTCATGACCTAGACTCATTCATCAGAAGCAAAAGCCTGGAAGGCTACTTCATTACACAACAAGCAGATATTCTCTCACTACAATACGCTGACGACGTTGTAATTTTTGCAAACACCCAGATCGACAATAATCGAAAACTAACAGCATTAACGGAATACTGTGACAGGTTAAAACTCAAAGTCAACGCTGAAAAAACAAAAATTTTACACTTCCACAAAGGGACGCCTCCAAAAAGAAATCTGATACATACGAGTCAGGGAGAAGAAATAAAATATACAAAAAGCTACACCTATCTCGGAACAATCTTCAAAACATCGGGATCGTACAACGACAACACGAAAGAAAAAATTACAAAATCAGCTAAAATAACTGGAACTCTAAAACAAACAATGGCGAAAGTCAAAATCTACTCCTGGCATACTATCATGAAACTACACACGTCCGTTTTACTACCTACTCTCACTTTTGGAGCAGAAGTCTGGGGGCCCTATCAACGAGACAACATCGAAAAAGGTCAATTGCAATTTTTCAAACACTTGGAATCATGGCAACGAACAACCCCAAATTACATAATAATAAGAGAAACAGGGCAGCCAAAAGTCGAACTACTGATACCTATTTAAAAAAATGTTAATATGGTGGCATAAATTATTACTAATGCCGAACTCAAGATACGCACAAATATGTTACGAGAAACTCAAAAACACAAATACAAACGAAACACAACGTAACAAAACACAAGAAAAGAATTGGAGTAAGCAACTAGAGCTCTTACTGACAAAAAGTAACTTCCATTTGATCTGGACGGAACAAAACTCGACAGTACTGAAGGGTGAAATTAATAACATATTACTGACATACAACGAAATAATATACAGCGAAGACACAGTACACATCCAAGAATCCATATATAATTCCTATTTTAAAAATTACAACACCAGCCAGAATTACCTAAGCAACAAAATTCCTTACAAAATACTTAAAACCTCTAGCCTAATACGTACTGGAAACCCTAATCACATAAATATATACCAAGACGGATTATCCCATAATTTCAATCAAGATGAAATCTGCACCATTTGCAATGGGACCGTTAGCGCAATATTTCTCCCGATAGGTTCGCTAGGGAGCTAATTCCTTTTAACCTTCAAATGACTTTGAAACGTCAAACTTGTGTATATGCCGTGTATGAAACGAATCAACGAAAGTCAAAATGAGCGAATGCTGTATTGTTCACTGCAATGACATAAGTAATTCGCGATTTAAAATCCCAAACGACCATAGGAGACAAATTTGGATAAACTCCATTGGAGAAAATATCTTAATATTTAAAAAATAACATAATATTTAAAAAAAATGCTGCTATGTATTAAAATAACTATTATAAAAATTAAATTTCAAGTAACCTTTCTATTAATTCTGTTTTTCGTCCTGATGTTTTGGCACCTCTTTGAAACAATACATGTTTTAACTCTTCGACTTTCCGACTTTAATAATATGACATGGTTATAATAATTGTAGTATTGTCACAGGTATTATTGTATAAACTTCAACAGAGAAGACATATATACACACAGTAGCATTATACGTACGTCTTCTTATTTTTACTTAAGTATGTATTGTGTAATACGTACTTCGGAAACTAGCTCCCTGCTGCCACCTATGCTAAGCTTTGCGCTAACGGTCCCATTCACACGAACCCAACGATCTCGATCATTTCCTCTTTCGCTGTCCCATTTTTTCTGCTTTCAGAACGGCATTTCTTTCAAAACATGCCCCAACACCGAGCCTAGACATAATTACGTTGGACGTTAGTAACCTGATGGCAGCGCTGTCCAAAGAAAAGATGGTCGACATCTATAACTATGTATCGAGATCGCTAAAACTACGAGCATTTGCCATGAACTTATAATTTATAATACTGTAAACTGTAATACACATTGTACAATTCATAACATACACAACAATTTGTTACCATTTCATTTTGTACACAGAGATGTATTCTCTCTTAAACAAAATGAAATCATTCTATTCTATTCTATAAAATAGTGAATTAATAAATATTTTTTTGTCAGTTTTTATTTTAAAAAAGCCTCGTACTTAAAATAAACTGAGATTTTTTTACTCTAACCACAGATAAACGTATACAGATCAACAGCTAAATTGCATTAGATGTGCCGCCATTTCCATCGTAGTACTTGCAACTGTGGTAGATGGCAGCAAAGCAAACTAAGGATTATGCCCATGTCACACCTGTACAGCTTTGCTCGATGCTCGATGAAACCCGTGGTGCTCGACGAAAATCTGTCGTAGGGGTGTCACACCTGTATAGCAAAGTTATATGAAAAATTATATAAATGGGACCGTTAGCGCAAAGCTTAGCATAGGTGGCAGCAGGGAGCTAGTTTCCGAAGTACGTATTACACGATACATACTTAAGTAAAAATAAGAAGACATACGTATAATGTTACTGCGTGTAATTATGTCTTCTCTGTTGAAGTTTATACAACAATACCTGTGACAATACTACAATTATTATAACCATGCCATATTATTAAAGTTGGAAAGTCGAAGAGTTAAAAAATGTATTGTTTCAAAGAGGTGCCAAAACATCGGGACGAAAAACAGAATTAATAGAAAGGTTATTTGAAATTTAATTTGTATAATAGTCATTTTAATACATAATTCAATTTTAGACAGCATCTATTTTAAATATGAAGTTATTTTTTTAAATATTAAGTTTAAGTATAATGGAGTTTAGCCAAATGTGTCTCCTATGGTCGTTTGGGATTTTAAATCGCGAATTACTTTTGCCATTACAATACAGCATTCGCGCATTTTGACTTTCGATGATTCGTTTCATACACAGCATAACACAGGTTTGACGTTTCAAAGTCATTTGAAAATTAAAAGAAATTAGCTCCCTATAAATCTAAAAATATTAATAATATAATAACTATGCCTCCTTTGATAGTTTAATAAAATTTAACTAATTTAAACATAATTAATAATAACGTAATAACTGACAACAAAATATGAGCATTTTACCTATAACTCATTTCACGCCGTATTTATTTGAATTTCTACCCGCCGAAGCCTGATTTCATGTTATGATTCAATTCATTCTGTTTGATTTTGTCATTCTGTCTAGGCGTTCTAATGTGTTGTATTTGCGTTTTAAATTTTTTATTGTATATTGTTTTTGTTATTTTTATTAATTATTTCTTGTTATATTATCATATATTATTAATTTCGTTATTTTTAAGAGTGTGAGAGTTGTGAGACACCGTGGTGAGATAAGGTTAGTTTGAGGTTCAAAGTATTGAATACACATAATAAAAATATCATTTTATTTCATTATCAAGATTCCAAAAGCATGTATAAGTTGGTCGAGGGAGGCAACGGTGGCATTAATAGAAGTATACAAAAAAAGAGCATGCCTCTATGATGTGAAACTGCCTGATTACCATAATAGGGAAAAAAAATAGGGATGCTCTACAGGAAATGGTGGAAGTTGTGTCCCGTTATCATCCAGAAGTGACAAGTATGTATACATAATTCGAATAACACTTCTTTTTATGTACTATTGATATTTGTACTTAAATAGTTGAAGACTGCAAAAAGAAATACCAGACACTGAGACGACAATATAGCCGGGAACATTCCAAATATGTTGGATCGCAAAAAAGTGGTGCGGGTACAGAAGATATCGTAGTACCCAAGTTATGGTGCTATGATATATTAACCTTTTTGAAAGAATCTATCACATTCAAAAAAGGAAAACTTATTGGGTTACCAACATACAGTAGGCAGGGATCAGAAAATTTACTTGAAATGTCACAGGATTCACAAGATACCGATTTTACAGAAGAAGATGAATCAGAACTCTGCTATTTGGAAGAAGATGAAGAGCTCGTGAGGCAAATAATACATGAGGAAGTAAGTTTTTAACATAAGTACTACATTGTTTTAAATTGTTTATTGTTTTTTGCTCACATAATCATCTTGCCAATCAACTTGGCCAACATTATTAAAATAATTCATAAAAGTTCTTCTTAAATTAATGGCAGTATTTGTCGATCTGTTTCCCGCATACATGGATCTGTCCAAGGCTTTTAATTTTTACTTCCTTGTACGGAGTAATAAGAAAGTATTGTAATCGCGAAAAATTTCGGTTTTCAGATTTTGATGGAAATATCCGTTTTGACCTTTTCTGAATCCATTATGACTAGTTTCGTCGTGACGTCTGTACGTACGTACGTATGTATTGTGATGACGGGATGCTGCCTTGTAGAGAGCACCACGTCACTTGTTCCCTTCCTGAAAATAAAGCACAACAGGGGTGGGGGCTGGATAGCTCGGTTGGAGACGGGTCAGGGTCGTGATTTGTGAAATAACGGTCGCAATGTTTAAACACAGTTTTATTAATAATAAAACAATAAAGTACACAAAATATGAAACGTTGCGAAATAGGTCCCTGAAGATCAGAGAACTTTTCTCACTCAGATGGCCGCAGTGTTGCCGCTGGCTGTCTGAGCAAAAGCAAAAAAAACACAGTACAATAAAGCGCAGAAAAAATGACAGAGTCAGAATCAAACTATCGTTCGGTATCCGGTGCCGGAGGCCAACAGAAAGAACGGAGAATAATTCTCAACTAAAGTTCTGTACCCAGTGCTTACGCCAACAGATAAGAACTCAGAATCAAATCACTGTCAAAATAAACTAACGTTCGTAGTCTAGTGCAAAAATGCCAACAAACTTCGAACAGCAAAATAAACTATCGTTCTTTGCTCAGTGCTTACGCTAACAAGCTCAGAACAACAAAATAAACTAATACTCAGCAAAACTAGAGTTCAAATCTGGTGCTAAAAGCCGTCAGAACAGAACTTAGAAAATACTGAAAAATACAAGATCTAAATCCAGGTGCCTGAAGCCAACGGACTTAGATAAAAATATAAACAGAAAAATTAACTCACCAGGATATCGTTGTCACTCGACGGTTTGACTTCGACGGACGAACTCGCATCAAAGTCTCATTTTACTGGGGCTGAGGGCCGCTATTTATACCCAAAATAGTTAATTAATCCTTCTTTACAAGTTTGTTGAGTGACAAAGATATTCCCTTGTTCTAGAACAATCATCATTTCATCCCTGTCTTATAGCAGAATTCCATTGTTGTAAAAATTCCTAATATTTCTAATAAATGCAATAATTCAGCGTAGTTACAAATCTGGATCACAAATGTACAATTTGAATTTAAATCAAATAAAACGTGTTACTGAACTAAATCCAGGGGGCGTGCGTGTCGCTACCAGCTGTCACTGACTGACAGTTCTGCGAGCGTGGAGGTTACAGTGCAGTACATTGTAAATATAAAAGAAAATACATTAAATACATTTGTTACATCATATCACAGGTGAGTTTTACGTTATATGAAATAAATCAGTCTTATAAGTTGCTATTGCAGGTACAGAGAAATAGTTGTAGCATGAAATGACAAATACATTGCTAACCAATAAAATAAAGCATTTACAACCCGCAGAGTAACACGGTAAGCTGAAATACAGGTACAATGCAGCTGTCTTTATGTTCTGAAACGTTACAGGCATTGTGAGCTTGAAGAAAATACAAACAGAGTGAAGCAAAAGTTGAAGCTGTCAAAATACTAGAACTAAACTGAGACACGAGAATATGAGGATTCGTTTGCAGAGAACTAGACCGGGAATTAAATGACGAATCATCACAGTATGTACGTACGGACGTATGTATGTCGCATAACTCAAATACGGTTAGACGTAGAAAGTTTAAATTTTATATTTAGGACTGTTATAGCATCTAGTTGTGCACCTCCTATTTTTGGTTTCAATCTATAAACCGGAAGTAGTACTTTTGTCAAATATTTCGATAAATATTTAATTTGAGACAATTTTTTAAATTTTAAATGAAAGATTATGTGATTATTACCTACAATCGGTATTTTATAAATATTTTTGTATCTGATATCATTTAAGAATAATTAAAGTATATATTTATAATTTAGTATTTCGATATCTTTGTAGTCCATGATCGATTAACATTTGTTACTACGTAAAATTTAAATGATTATGACATGACAGTGACAGTGGCAGTGACAATAGTAAAATATCGTTTATATCTTCTTCTGCAGTTTAAATAAAATGACTAAAATATATTTGTGAGTATAGTAGCAGTAGTAGTAGTACTAGTATAATAAGTTAAACGAATTTTTTATATTATTCTACATTTTAGTTATTAAGAAAAGTATGAACACACAAGGCGTACAAGGAAGTGGTGTCCACGTCAGATTTTTTATTATCATCCTTCGATTTTCTTGTGTATTGCTGTCCTATCTGGTCAATTAAAAAGTTGTGTAAAATACAACAAACTGTAGTAATTTTTTCCACTTTGGATGTGCTTAAATTTATCGGGTTCAAGAGCACTCTAAATCTATTTGCCAAAATTCCAAAAGAATTTTCTACCACCCTTCTTGCTCTACTTAATCTATAGTTGTAAATTTTTTGATTTTTATTTAAACCATGATACTTAAATGGTTTCATAAGCCTATTTGTGAGAGGAAATGTATCGTCTCCCACATACAAAAGGTGTAGACACAATGGATCCAGGTAGCTGAACACTTTCGGGAATGTTAAAAGTGTTATTATTTATATGGTCTGATAAATGGCTGTTCTTAAAAACTCCTCCATCACTAACTCTGCCATTTGATCCAACATCTATGCATAAGGATTTATAATTCCCATCTACTTATGCCATTAACACTATGCTATCGTCTCTTTTATAATTTCTATAGTATGACCCTTCTGTACGTGGAGGCAAAAATTAGTATGTTTCCCGTCTATTGCGCCGCAGCAATTCGGGAAATTCCATCTTTTACGGAAAATTATATCTACTTCTTCCCATTCATTTGGAGTCATAGGTATCTGAAATATAATAAAATTATTTTTAGAGTACTCAGAAAACATATACGTGTACAGAAGAGCCGTCATGCTCTACAACTCCTACGGCCATAAATAGACGAAAAAATTCAATTAAGTCAACACCGACCCCTTTACCTGAACCAGGACCAAGTGCGGCTAAACGTCGCAGATGCCAAACCAGTACGAGCAGGGAGGATTCGCCGTCGACAGATTTATTCATTACAAACGTCACGAAATATTTAGAGAATAAAACCACAAAAACAACTGAGACTCCTTTTGCTAATTTTGTTGCAAGCCGTATGCTTAATATTAGGCCAAAGTATAAAAAAGATTTGGAACAAAAAATCATACAATTGGTTTTCAAATACGAAAATTTGTCTGATGACGATCTTGGATGGATCTTGGATATAAAAGGGAGTGGAGTAGAAACTCCACATGCACTTAGGCCGCTCAGACGGGCCCATTGTACATCCTCCGGGTAGCACAGCTCCTTGCTACAGATCCTGATGCCATTCCACACTCAGGAAGAAAGCCAACAGGTCAGCAGCGGGAGTTGTGCTTAGGGTGGCCATGTCCGGCCAGAATTCCCCTAGTATGGATCCTCTTTTTGAAGACAAAGCAGGGCATTCACATAGGATGTGCTCCACAGTTTCATCTTCTTCTTCGCAGCCTCTACATAAAGGACTGTTGACGATTTTCATGCGGTGCATGTGTTTGTTTAAACGACTGTGTCCCGTCAAAATGCCGACAAGAAGTTGAAGGTTATTCCGAGAGAGTCGAGTGAGATAGTTTGCCAGTTTAATAGTTGGCCTCGCAATTAGTCTCTTTGCATGTCTGCATTGAGGTGTGGTAGTCCAGTGGACTGAAAATTTTTCAAAGCTTAAGTTTTTGACAAAGTCATGAAGAGTTGAAGTTGCCAACGGAAGTATTGGTTACGGGCCACAAGGCAGGGAAGACGAGCCTTGCCTAGCAAGTTCATCAGCCTTAGCGTTACCTTCATTACCGCTATGCCCTTTAACCCAAGTGAGTTCTACGGCATTGTTCTTGGATATGACGGACAGTGCTTGTTGACATAGCTCGACAAGCTTTGACGTGACTTTGCAGCCATTGAGAGCTTGAAGAGTTGCCTTGCTATCTGTTGTTATCCTAATTGACTTGCTTTGAACCTGAAGTTCATTCACAAGTATTGCGCTCTGCATAATCCCCATAATCTCAGCCTGGAAGACAGTGGTGTGGACACCAAGGGGTATGCTAACGTTAAGGTTCAGTTCTTCGGAGAAGATTCCCGAGCCTGAGCCTGTGGACGTTTTGGAGCCATCTGTAAAGATGAAGATGTCAGGTCTGGAGGCTCCCTGACCATCTAGTATAACACGATAGGGTTTATCGAAGTTAAATTTGGGAGGTATGCAGTCCGAATTCATCTGCAAAGGAGGAGCAGAACGAAATGCTTCTTGCAGTATAGAGCTGTGTTTGCAGCTTACTCCTGATTTTGGTAGGAAACCTGAATGTGAGAGGCGTAGAGCAGTCTTTAGTGCTACCTCCTCTATATAAAGATTAAGAGGAGTGAGACACAGAAGGACTTCCATAGCCGCTGTCGGTGTAGTGCGCATTGCACTAGTAATTGCTAAACATGCCAGTCTCTGTACATGTTCTAATTTCGAAGATGCTGTTGATTGCCTGACTTTAGGCCACCAGACCAGAGCACCATACGTAATCATTGGCCTAATGATCGCTGTGTAGAGCCAAAGTGAGAGCTTGGGAGTTAGCCCCCAAGTTCGACCCATAACACGACGGCATTGCCAGAAGGCAATGCAGGCTTTTTCAACTTTTTGGTTTAGATGTTGACCCCAGGTCAATTTACAGTCAAGTGTAACTCCCAGATACTTAACTGTATCTGAAAAGCCTAGAGTTTGATTGAAGAGTTTCGGCATGTTGAGTCTGCCGATTTTACGTTTTCTGGTAAAAAGGACCATCTCAGTTTTGGTTGGGTTAACTGAAAGAGAGTGTTCCTCGCACCAAGATTCAAGAAGTTTGAGAGCATTGTTGGCCACTTCACAAAGTGTGTTCTCAAATTTGCCATTTAGCAGAATTGTAATATCATCTGCATAACCAACGGTGTAGAAACCATTGCTATTGAGTAGCTGTAAAAGGCTGTCAACTACAAAGGACTCCTCCTTGAGGACAACCTTTGGTAACGTAACCCCTTATGGTTGAGTTTTCTGACGAAAACTTAACGGCTCTATGTTCAAGCATGAACTGAATCCACATAATTAGTGGTTGTTCAACGCCATGTTCACTTAGAGCGTTGACTATGGAGTTAAAAGTTGCTTTGTCAAAAGCTCCTTCTATATCAATGAAAACACCCAGGGTGGAATTTTTACATTCCATCGATCTCTCGATCCTACTAACTACGGCGTGAAGTGCAGTCTCGGTTGATCTACCCTGGATGTAGGCATGTTGATTAGGGTGAAGAGGATGGCGAGAAAGCGCAGTCTCTCTAATGTATCTGTCGCACAGTCTTTCCAGAGTTTTAAGAAGAACTGAGGTAAGACTTATTGGGCGATAAGATTTAGGTGATGAGTAGTCTGACCGTCCTGGTTTAGGAATGTACACTACTTTCACTTCCCTCCATTGTAGAGGTACATATGTGAGGGTTAAACACGCCTTAAAAATCCAAACCAGATGAGGTAGCAGTTGCTCACATCCCCACTAAAGAAGGGAAGGTACTATGCCATCCATACCTGGTGATTTATATGGCTTTAAAGAGTTTATTGCCCAGGTTGTACGTGTCTCATAAACAATTTTGAGGATAGCGTGAACGCTTCCTCCGAGGAGGTGTGTTCGCGTGCTGCCCAATTGTTGGTTTGAGAAATTACACAGCCTGGAAAATGAGTTTTTAACAAGATTTCATTATTTTCTGTTAAAGAAGAAGCATAAGAGCCGTCCTCGTGTTTGAGGCAGCCAAGCTGTAAGTTTGGATCTTTTGAGAAAACCTTTTTCAAGCGAGCAACAGGAGCAGTAGTCTCAATGCTACTTGTAAAGTTTTGCCACGCAGATCGTTGTTTTTGACGAATGGTTTTCTTATAAACAGATTTGTGTTCTTGAAAAGAACGCCAGTCTGCTTCGTCTTTAGAGTTTTTTGCTCTGCTGAACAATTTCCTGAGATTTGTTCTCATTTTGTCTAGCTCCTTGCACCACCATGGTGCGTTTTTAGGGTTGACTACACTTAAAGGACAAGCCTTTTCATATGAGTTAATGATGACGCTTTGAAGATTGTTGACGCAATTTTCAAGTGTTACAACATTTACTTCATCAGGTATCTGACATTTTTCAAGTCCTGAAGATAGAAGGTCTTGAAATAAGTTTCTGTCAGTTCTCTTAGGATTACGAAAGGTCCTTTTCTCAATGTTTTTAGCATTCAGAGTAAAACATATCCATGTGTGATCAGACATAGACAGCTCAGGTGATACACACCATCCTGAGATGTCTTCGGATATTTTTGATGTAGCAAGGGTGATGTCGATCCTAGTTTGAGCACGAGAAGTGACAAAGGTAGGTTCGTCGCCCTTATTAAGAATTTCCAGGTTAGTACTGGTGATATATTCACATAGCGATCTACCTCTAGGGTTAACGTCTTTGCTGCCCCAGATAGGGTGGTGTGAGTTAGAGTCACATCCAACAAAAAGATGCTTGCGATTGCTTTCACAGAACTCTACCAGCTTAGCCAGTTCTGGACTGGGAGGAAGCTGTGCGGAGTCTGTGGGTAAGTAGCAAGAAGCTACGACAATGTCTTCGCTTTGATCAGTGACTCCACTAAGAAGAACTGTAGTGAGGTCGCGTGAGCAAAACTGTTGTAAGATTACAGTTTGGATGTGTTTAGGTACCACTATACACGTCCTTGTATTCTCAATACCAAAACCATTGATGATAGAATTGGTGCTGTCGCCTAATCCACACACCTTGGATTTAACAACCCAAGGTTCCTGGATCAGGGCTATACTGTTCTGCTTATTGACTAGGTGGCGTCTCAGACAGGAGCTTGCCGCCCGACAATGTTGCAGATTTACTTGGATAAAGCAAATAGGATTAGGGTTTTTAGGATGTGGAAGGGTCATGTTGGGAGATGTCCGAAAGAATCAGGGTCTCGAGCTCTTGCAGTTCAGCATTCACCTTCGTCTGATGACGAATACAGTTTATTATTTTATAATGAAATCTGTGTTATTTTTACCTTTATGTACTCATTTACTAAATTTTCATAAATAGCGTGAAGAACATCCGGTATTATACCACAAATGGTGCTTCTACCTACTCTAAAGTGCTATGACAAACTTTGAAAAGTTTCTCCTGTCGCCAAAAATCTCAGCGTAATAGTTAATCTGTAAAAATTCAATTTTTATATAATTTTAATAATACCATAATTAAAAGTTGTATAAGTACCTATCACGTGCAATAATACATTGACGATATTTTGTATCTTGATATGTAATATCATGCTCAATTTTGCTGAGAAGCAAATTGAAACAAGCTTCACCCATCCTTAAAAAATTCTTGTATGCTGCCTTATCCTCTAATCTCAACACGTTATGTAGTAAGGATAGACCGCCTAGTCCCGCAACATTATCTCTCTTCCTTAACCAATTCCTGGCCCACACAGACCTTCGTTTTTTGTTCGCCTGTTGCTTGCGTTTATTTATAACCAAACAGGCTGCTGTCAAAACCATAACTTCGTCCGAACTGCTCGAATCCATGCTGATAACAATAGTATATTACATTACTAGCAAGGGAAAACAGTTTTTACTGCTGAAAGGAGAAAATGACCGGCGAGCCTGTCACCTCCTTGAAGCAGTAAAACAGTTTCCTTGCGTTTATTGTACAATATTTTATTTGTTACTCATAAATGTAAATCAAAAATAAGAATTAAAAAATTATAACCAAACTCGTCATTCACACACAATTGTTCTGTCAAAAATAGTCTTAAATGATTTCTCATAAGCCTTGGAAGTATTACTGTGGCATTTGGCAACGTGAACCGTTTATTATGAACATTTCACTAGCTACTAACTTGCAAAAATTTTACAATGCAACTGTCAATTTTACAACGTGGGTAATTTTTTCGAATTTTTACAAAAACCACCTTCTTTTCATAATATCTCAAAAATGATGAAAGATACGTATAAAAGTATAATGATAAAAATGTAGATCTTTTTCTGACAAAAAATTTCACAGTCTCTCTCGAGCACTTTGACCATTCACCGTTTTAAAATAAAAGGTTTTTCACTATATTTTGTAATGAAAAAAATTGTAGCTCTTTTAATTAGCTTTAAAATGGTTTTTTATAAGTTGTGATAGCATCAAAATTGAAGGAGTTATGGTCCAAAAACTAATCATATTTTTTTCTACTTAGTAAACTGAAAATTTCGGAGTGTGAATATTTGGAGCAAAGTGAAAGTACACAGTAATAGAGACCCAAAACTATTGTCTTATATATATATATATATATATATATATATATATATATATATATATATATATATATATATATATATATATATATATAGAGGAAATAAGTTATCGACCGTTTGTAGTATAGGTAAAGTTAAAAATCTTGGGAATCGGTCAGGGCTCAAATACTAGTTGTTTTTACGTACTTAAATTTATTTCAAAAATTCCAATATTTCGGACATTAGTTGTGTCCTTCATCAGGGATACTGTCAGGAAAAATACACAATATAAATAAATATATAACATAAAAATTACACAAATAAAATACATGGAAACATTTTTAAAAATACTTACGAAAAGTATTAAGTATTAAATTTCTGAACAAAAACACTGTCTGCAATAACGGTTTTCTTCTTATCAACATTTAAATATTTAAGTTTTGTTACTTGAGAAAATTTATACATTAAAAAGGAACAATTTTTTTATACTTAGCAAACTGCGTGTCTAATTAATACAAGTAATTGCAAGTGGTTTAACCGTTGGTTATTTTTTTATTTCCCGCTCAAACTGTTGTTGTGTGGTTGGTAGATTCCCACCTGTTGAATATGGCCAACTTCACGTTGTACGGTGACGTTTTGGAAAATATTTCGCACGTGACAGAAGAGGTTAATTATGTTTGATTCCAATGTTTATTCAAAAGGAGATTGTAATTTGTGTTGATGTTGTTAATGTCCTTCTTGCTGATGATGGTGTTCTTGGTGACAGCTATGTGGAACATCTCTAGCAGTTTCCTTTTGCTTGTGTTGTTGTCAATATAGTAACATCTTCTTTTTTAAAACTATGTTTTAGGTTTCTACAGTGAACAGCCATTGTACATGATTTCGTTGGAATTTTAATGTCACGTATGTGCTGGGTTAGCCTGGATCTATAAGTGCTTGACTTGTTTCCCCAATGTAACATTTTTTGCAGTCTGCGCATTTGATTTTATATACTACATTACTTCTTTCAGGTGTTTTGATTTTTTCTTTGGTTTTCGTAAAATATGTGTTAAGTTGATCTCGGTTTTACAGGCTATTTTGATGTTTTCATTTTTGAAAACCTTCATTAGTTTGTACGACAAATCTTCAATGAAGAGTATAGAACTAAATTTTGTTTCATTTCCATCATCATTAGCTTCTTGTACTAAACCGTGCATTGTTGTTTCAGTGTTACTTGTGTAAATCAACTTCTTAAGAACAGCTGGTGGATATGAGTTCTTTCTGAGTGTAGTATATAATTCTTCCATGTTTTTCCTGCGGTACATTGGGTGTGACAGTTTAAGTATTCGTTGTTTTAGTCCTTGTACAAAGTTTATTTTTGTTTTAAGTGGTTGTTTAAACTACAGAAACCAGGAAAAAGCCAGGTGATCTGCTGTGCGTGCTCCGTTTATTCGTTTCGAAGGGTTGAAAAGCTTGAGAATATGATAATCATTTTCGAGAATGTGGAATAACTTTTAAATCCTTTTCATTTCATCAAAAGACATTTTTTTTACAATTTTTTATCAAGGGGTTGTTTTTAAGGGTCGAAAGGGGGTTAAAAATTAGATAATTAAGATAGAGAACATAAAATATTATTTACTCTATACTTAATCTTTTTATGTCATACCAAAGTAATTTTTGTGATTTTTTCAATTTAGGGGTTGTTTGCAAGGGTTGTAACGTTTTCAAGGGGTTGAAAATGATTTTATTATGAGGTAATTGTGTTAGAAAACACGTTACAATTTCACCCCTTAATATTAAACACGTTTTCTAGCGATAAAATGGCGCAATGTCAATTTTTCCATTAAGGGGTTGTTTACGCCCCTTAAAAATAATAGGCGGAGCTCAGATCATTTTCACTTTTGAAGTTAAGGGTAAGATGAGCCTAATTCCAAAATTTCATGCAAATCGGTTCACAGTAAAAAAATTCGGAGGTAAGACCCTATTTTTCGCTTCAATGACTGCACTATCTATAAATAATCGATAATCAAATGCAATCAAAATGTTAAACCAAGTGTCAAACACTAGAGTGAATATTACCCAAATATATTCAAATACATCGCCGTGAAATGAGTAACAAATGACTTTGCTCGATGAAATAGCAGCGACCCTGTTTTTCGTCGAGTACCACGGGTTTCATCGAGCAAAGCTATACATGTGTGACATGGGCATTACATATAGGGTTACCATATTTGTTAACTTGGAAAAAAAAATTTAAAGGGGCGTGGCTTGCATTTTTTACACAAGTTGAACAAAAAGGAAACAAATCAGATATAGACTTAAAAAACAAAGAAAATATTATTTTTGAAATAATTATTAGGTTACACAAAATAAGGAAAAAAATTAATAATCTTATAAAAAAAATACAATTTTAACAGATAAAATAACTTAAACTAAACTCAAAACGTATCTTGAAAAGAATCAATACTTAAATTATATAAAAATCACTAGGTAGGTACTTATTTACTAGAATAAATAAACAACTTTAATTTGAATAAAACATTTCGGTAGTTTTAGCTTCAACTTTCGTGTATTTCTCGGAACTTCCAATTTGTTTTAGTATCGTCTTATTGCTCAATAAATAATTATAAAATTCTTTACATGAAAACTGTTTATAATTATATTGACTCATTAAGATGTGTTTTACTGTTGATATATATTTAATCTGTTTTTTTCATCTGTCCACTGGGTATTCATTAACGAAAATACCCTTTCAATATTAGCGTTGTGGCCATGAATGGCAAAAAAGAATTCACACATTTTTAATAATTCGCTGTGTTTATTTATTTCAACAAAATATTTTTGCCATTTTTCGTGTGACAGTAATTTTTTGAAATTTTCATCTATGACCGAAGTTACCATAAATGATTTTAAATTAAAAAATTGATCAAACAATAATGTATCATTAATATTGACACCTTTCTCAGTAAAAAAATAAATTGAATTTTGCACATCATCCCACCGAGGAACTTCATTTAAGCTCATCCATTTAAGCTTTTTAAATTCATCAAAAGGTGCTGACCATAATTTTAAGTAATGTAAACACCGTTCGTATACGTTAAAAAATTGCTTTTTAAACATTTTAACTTTTAATGGTAAGAATGATTCACGTTTTCTTTCCTCCAACTGGTCTAAAACTGTGCTTATGGAATCCATGACTTCTAATATAGAATTATTTTCTTTCTCTATAAATTCAATTTTTACATGAAACAAATACATGAGTGAATGAAGAAACGAGAAATAGGTCTCATTAATTTTATTGTCAAAAAATTTTACTATTAAAGTTGGAGATGAAGATTCTGATAAAAAGTAGGATTCCAAGGGCTCGTACATTTCCAAAATTCTATTTAGGCATGGAAATAAGGAAAGCCAGCGTGTACTTGAAGGTTTCAGCAGTTTTTTAAAGTCCACATCCACAAAATCACAGAAATCTTTTAACGTTTCTGTGCGGACAGTATAAATCGAAAAATGAAATTTTCAAAATAAGTGACTCTATATCAAATTGTAATGAATCAGTTCCATAGTGTACACAATTATTTAAAACATGAGCCGGACAACCAATACCAACTAGTGAGGGTGATAATTTATGTTTTAACAAAGAAAATATATTTACTTTTCCCGCTCTTTTCACACCGCCGAAGTTTGTATTACAATTATTATCTCCTGAAAAAGCTATACAATTCTCTTTTAAATTAGTTTTAGTAAGTAAATCACTTAAATAATTGGAGATTGTTTCAGCTTTTTCATTTTTAAGCTCAGCAACTTCAATAATTTTTACAGCCAGACCTTCAGTTTTATCGAAATACTGGATAAGAACCGGAAATACTTTAGTGCAACCGTGGTTACTTGCATCGGTAGAGATGCCAATATAAACACATTTTTTTGTGTTTTCTATAGCCAGAGTGACAGAGTGAGGAGCCAAAACACCAGTTACAATAGCTTCTGTTTTACTTCGAGCACAAGACACCTTTTAATTATATCTGAATCGGGAATAATTGTTTGTAAAAGTTATGTTGTACAGTCACAAGATTTAAAACTGAATGTTTTATTTTATGAAATGCTAAAGTTCCTTCTGCTGCACTTATTTGTTCTTCAGTTTTTGTGATTTTTTTTACAAAATAATTTGTTACTTTTGAACTACCTGCAGCACTCGATACATGTTCCTTGTGTTTCTTTGTGTTTAGATGCTGCTCTAAATCAGATTTTCCTTTATTGCTTATTGAAAATTTGCATTTGCATATTGGACAGTAAACATCTGAGTCAAAATCAGTTTTTTCAAACATTGGCTATTTTTTTGTAGCTCTTCGCTAAATTTGTATTTGCGTTTTGGCATTTTAATAATTTTGTTGCTAAAATTAAGTCAGTATAAAATATATTTTGATTTACATATATCTATATCAGTCATTTAAACTAAATATGTAATTTAAAAATCTGACGTGGCCATCACACAACCTTCCGCCATATCTAGACTTTAAACAGAAATGTATACGTACAATCCGGTGCTCATTTAAAATATACAAATAAAAATCTAAAATATTCAAACACAGAAATTTGCATCACCTGAATAAAAAGATTCATTCACAGGAAAACTCTGCTGTGTTGAAGCCATCCTCCGTTCAATTACTATACATTTAATATCTTACTTAGGACTTATATAGCGCTAGTATGCCAACTTGTCACCCGTCTCACCTGTCAATATTTTTTACGCAGAAACAAAAATCAACCGATCATGGATTACAAGATATCAACGTTTTAATTGATAAATTTATTTTTTAAATTTTACTGCAGTTCTTTAATGCTACCAGATAGACACAATTTTTTTATAACGTAAGTTGCAAATAACTTTTTCTTTTATTCTTATTACAAATAAATACTATATTTTTCCAAATTTATATACAATTTTTCAACCTTTTCAATCTTCAAGAAATATCACTTCCGATGAAGATATTTGTACCAAAATCGAAGGAGCTCTTCCAATTTATATACAAATGTTAAATACCAAATATCAAAATTTTCGGGTAATTCGTATTTGAGTTATGCGACTAACACTCGGCCTTGACCACACACACACACACACATACACACAGACATCATCGTGAAACTATCAAAAATGAGTTGTAAGGACCCTAATTCCTGCTCATCCACTAAAAATTCACTACCCGATTTTTTGCATGATTCCAATACCTTCCTTTACAGGTAAGCGGAAGGTAAAAAGTCAACTTTGAGCAATAATTTTAAATGAATAAATAAATTTTTGGGTTTAGTTCTAAATTTTATTTATTTTTACGACGTTTCGAAAACGATAAAATACAGAACTACGCCCAAATATTAATTAATTAATAATTATGACTAAAAATTTATATCAATCAATAAAAAATTAATGTAATTGAGACGGCCGTACACCCCTCTTAAACTAAATCAAACAATATTAAATATGAGATAGATTTGTAATAGTTACATTAATTTCTACATGTCACAATTGAAAATAGCAGCAATAGCTTTGTTCGAGACAATCGCCCTCTACAACTGTCAACTGTACTTTTTGTGGCAGTTGGTAGCGCTGTGCCCTGTCTGCATAGCAGGACTGAATTTGTAAAGTTCAGCCAGTTCCGTTTTAGACATCACGCTGCGTAGTTCAGCACGCTGTCTCGTCTCGCTCCATGTGCTTTATTCTCCGAGAATTTAAGTACATCATTATCATTGTATTGTTGCAGTATTATTATTTGAATTGTTACATCCGTATTATTTGTGTGTGTGTGTGAATAAAGTGTTGTACGTGGTGAATCTTGTGCTAGTGAGATTTACAACCTCGCTCTCTGTTACCATCTTCCATACACGGAATCCCGGACATCCATTCCTATTATCTCTCACATTTTTTGGTCCTTCGCAGCCGGATCATCCGGATTTTCCGTGTCTTTTTTCACCGCAACATCACGTGCTCTGCCTGTCAAATTATTCATCCAGCGTCATCCGTCCATGTTCTGTGTTCCTGTGTTCGCCACGCTTGTCAAACGTTCCGTCTAACCGCAAATCAACGCCGGTGAAGTTACGTTTCCGTGTCGGGAGTTCTCACCAGGTTCAACGATGGCCGATATCTTGCTCCACCAGGACGAGCTAATGGAGAAAATCCAGAAGCTACCGCTGGCACTCAAAGCACGGTTGTCGGAGAAGACGATTACACCGACCTGCAAGCTGATCGACACCGCGCTCGCTCACCTCCAGAGTCACTGGGAGACGTTCAAGGACAACCACACCATTCTAAGGTTGGAGAAGGGCTACAAGGCCACGGCGTATTACACCGAGGATCACTACACCAACACAGAACTGGCGTGCTTGGAGAGTGTCGCCCTCCTGGAGGCCCTCCGCCCAACGCCAGCTCCACCAGCCCCGTCAGAACCAGTAACCACTCCAGTGCAGCCGCCAAGGGCTGCCGTTCCGCCTCTGCCTAAGATAACGCTGCCAGAGTTCTCAGGTTCGTATCTTGAGTGGGAAACATTCCACGACGCTTTTCAGTGCCTCGTTCTGGACCGCGACGACGTTCCCGATGTCCAGAAGCTGCTGCTCCTCAAGTCAGCCCTGAAGGGAGAGGCCGCACTCCTAGTGCGCACCATCGCCAGCATCGCAGCGAACTTCCAGGGCGCCTGGGACGCCGTCTGCACTAGGTACCGGAACGAGCGGCTCCTGGTGAGTGCACATCTGTCGGCGCTGTTCGACCTGCCCCAGGTCCCGAAGGAGTCCGCACGCGACCTGCGTGCACTGATCGATCGAGCAACAGAAGAGCTGCGATCTCTTAAGCACCTAGGGCTCCCCGTGGACAAGTGGGACGCCGTCGTGGTGTTCATGCTTCTCCGTCGCCTAGACTCCACGTCCCGCCGAGCGTGGGAGTTGCATCTCTCCTCCATAGATGCGACTCAAACCTTAGTCAACCCCGCCTACAAGATGGAACAGCCGACACTCAAGCAGCTGGAAGCCTTCTTCGAGATGCGTATACGCGCATTAGAAATGTCGGCGCCGCTGAGCCCACCTGTCCGATCCACGACGGCCTTCAACGCGAAGGCCGCGCCATTCCGCTCGCACCAGGTAAGCATCAAGAACACGGCCTGCGTGTTCTGTGGGGACTCCCACTCCAACTTCTCGTGCTCATCCTTCCGAGGGAAGTCTCCACAAGATCGCCTGTCCGAGGTCAAGAGGTTACGGCTCTGCTACAATTGCCTGGGCTCTCACCAGCGCAATGCGTGCAGGTCCACCAAGACGTGCTCTAAGTGCAGCCAGACTCACAACACGCTGCTGCACGACTCGTTCCTAACGAGCTCTGTTACAGCCACGACTAGCCCCTCCGAGAGCGCTGCTGTGTTCCACGCCTCCACGGTCGCCACCCATTCCGCATCACAAGGCACATCCCGTGCCATGGCCCTCCTGACCACGGCCCTGGTCACCATCTGCTCACCCGATGGACAGCGCGTACAAACACGCGCACTCCTCGACACCGGATCAGAGGTGTCCTTCATCTCCGAGGACATCGTCCAATGTCTTGGACTACCCAGGCGGCGCTCCCAGGTCAAGGTCGTCGGCGTCGGGGCCTCGCACTCGGCCACGGCCTCCTCTCAAGTGGAAGTCGCCTTCCAAGCCAGAACAGCACCTGGTGCGTGGCACCAGGTATCCGCCTACGTACTTCCACGTCTGACGGCTCACGTTCCACAACGGAGAGTCCGTCCTGTCGATCCGCAGCTGCTGCTGCCACTCGAGCTGGCCGACCCCAGCTATTACCAGGACATGAAGGTCGGTCTGCTGCTCGGAGCCGATGTCTTCGGCTCCTTACTCCGTCCAGGAGTGTACCCAGTTCCCGGCTCCAAGGTGGTAGCCATGAACACGGCACTCGGCTGGGTTCTGTCCGGAACCGTCGGCGAGGATGGTTCCTCTCCAGCGTCCTCTCTGCACTGCTGCGTGAAGGACGACCTAGACCACAACCTCCGTCGTTTCTGGGAACTCGAAGAGGTTCCCGGCGCACCCTCCGCGCTCTCCGCCGAAGAGAGTGCATGTGAAGAATTCTTCGCTTCTACCTACCAAAGAGATGCCAGTGGTCGCTTTGTAGTGCGACTTCCACGCCGTTCCACTGTCCCTACGGGCGGCAATCGTGAGCAAGCAGTCCGATCGCTTGTTTCCGTCGAGCGGCGTCTGGCACGAGATCCATCCGTACACCACAGCTATTGTAAGTTTATGCATGAATACGAGTCACTTGGCCATATGCATAGGGCTGAAGAGACTCCCACTGGACCCGTGTGGTACCTCCCGCACCACGCCGTCACACAGTCGGGCCCCCAAGGAAGCAAGATACGAGTGGTGTTCGACGCTTCCCGCCTCAACGCCCAGGGGGTGTCGCTGAACCAACACTTGCACCCAGGCCCCCCATTGCTGAACGATCTTGGCGCAGTCATCATGAATTGGCGGAATCATCGGTTCGTCTTCTGCGCAGACATCATAAAGATGTTCCGTCAAATACTCGTCCACCCAGATGACCAAGACCTCCAGCGTGTTGTGTGGCGCACCCACACAAACGAACCAGTCCACGATTTCAAGTTGACGACCGTCACCTATGGCACCGCTCCAGCACCATACCTTGCGATCCGTGTCCTCCATGAACTGGCCCGACTCGAGCAGAAAAACTTTCCGAAGGGCTCTGAATGCCTTTTGCACGACTCCTATGTCGACGACGTACTTTCCGGAGCCGATTCCCTCGAAGACGCAGTCGGACGTCGTGATGAGCTGATCCAGCTGCTTGCAAGCGGCAAATTCGAACTTAGCAAATGGTCTTCAAACTGCTCAGAACTCCTGGGGCTTGCTGAAGAATGTCCCAAGGCGTCAGCTCCAGCCGCCAACGTGGAGCTGTCCGAATCCACGAAGATGTTAGGGCTCATGTGGAATCCAGAGAAGGATGAGTTCTTCTTCCAAGAGCGGACCTCGACAGCGCTCTCAGCCCCCACCACCAAGCGCACAGTCCTCTCCAGGGTCTCGCAGCTGTTTGACCCTCTCGGCTGGATTGCTCCAGTCGTCATATCTGCCAAGATCATGTTACAGGACCTGTGGCTCGCCAAGTCCGACTGGGATCAGCCTCTCACGACACACTTCGAGGAGAGGTGGTCCACGTTCCTAGAAGGCCTCAGCCGCCTTCAAGACATCCGAATACCACGGTGGACTCAGTTGAGTCCAGATGACAGCGACGTAGAGCTCCACGGGTTCGCGGACGCCTCCACCAGGGCGTACGCCGCTGTCGTGTACATCCGCACCGTCCAGTCCGACGGGACGTTCCATACGTCCCTCCTCGCCTCCAAAACGAAGACCGCGCCCGTGAAGACGGTCTCCATCCCACGTCTCGAGCTGTGCGCGGCTCAGCTTCTGGTCCGCCTGCTGCTGTACGTCCGCCGGACCAGGCGGATTTCCAATCTTCCGATGTTCGGGTGGTCCGACAGTACTGTCACACTCGCCTGGATACGTGGACACCCAAGTAGATGGAAGACATTTGTCGCTAATCGAGTGTCCTACATACAGACCACTCTGCCAGGGCTGGCCTGGCGCCACGTCTCCGGTGAAGAGAATCCAGCCGACGTCGCTTCCCGCGGCGCCACTCCGCAAACACTCTCCACCACAAGCCTATGGTGGAACGGGTCTCCATGGCTCTCCGAAGCGCCGCAGAAGTGGTCAGCAACACCAGGAGAGCTCCCTGACTCACCTGGTGAAGAAGCAGCCCAGAAAGTCCGTTCCATGCCAGCCCAGGTCGAAGCAGAGTTCGCTCTGTTGACGCGGTACTCCTCACTGTCGCGCACGCTCCGAATAACAGCCCAGTGCATGCGATTCGCCCGAAGCTGTGACAAGAGAGGAAGAATTTCCAGACTAGCAGGTCTGGAAGATCGGGAGCAGGAGACGAACACCGGTTTCCTGACCGTATCTGAGCTGTCCGCCGCGAGAGTGCGCCTGATCCGCAGCGTCCAGGAAGAGCAGTTCGCCACCGAAATAGCGCAGCTGAAGAGCGCGCGACCGATCTCCAGGACTTCGCCTCTTGTAAGTCTCAATCCATTCCTCAACGCACACGGCATGCTGTGCGTGGGCGGCAGACTCGAGAATTCCGAACTTCCAACGTCAGAAAAACATCCGCCAGTTCTTCCAAAGTCGTCTCTGCTAAGCCAGCTACACGTCCATCACTGACACGCGCTGGCTCTCCAAGCTGGTTTAGCACTCACATACTCACTACTCCAGAAGCACGTCTGGATCCTCAGAGGGAGGGCCCTCACGAAGAAGCTGCTCCGAGCCTGCATCCCCTGCAGGCGCCGTCATCCGCTGATGGGTCAACAGCTCATGGGCGACCTGCCAGCTGCTCGTGTGACTCCCAGCCGCCCATTCCTGCGTACAGGGGTAGACTACGCAGGACCCATCAAGTGCCGCCCTTCTCCAGGTCGGGGGCGGCAGTCCACCAAGGCCTACATCGCCCTTTTCGTCTGCCTTGCCACCAAGGCGCTTCATCTGGAGGTCGTGAGCGACCTCACGACCAAGGCCTTCCTGGCGGCCTTCCGTCGGTTCGTTGCACGACGTGGTGTGTGCAGCGAGCTTCTGTCCGACAACGGCACGACGTTTGTCGGTGCCAGCGCAGAGCTGCGCTCCATGTTCCACCAGGCATCACTACTCTACAAGGAGGCAGCCACCACACTGGCCGACTCCGGCACCCGCTGGAGCTTCATCCCACCGTCGTCACCGCACTTCGGCGGCCTCTGGGAGGCAGGGGTGAAGTCAGTCAAAGGTCTCCTCCGCACAACCATCGGCGAGACGACCCTCACCTACGAGGAGCTGTCCACACTGCTGGCTCAGGTAGAGGCCTGCCTGAATTCACGTCCGCTGACGCCGTCCTCGTCGGACACCGCAGACCTGTCCGCGCTGACCCCAGCGCACTTCTTGGTGGGTTCGCCGCTGCTCACGATTCCAGAACCAAGCCTCCATGACGAGCCCAGCAACCTTGTGACTCGCTGGCAGCTCGTTCAACGACTCACGCATCACTTCTGGAAGAAGTGGTCCACGCAGTACCTAC
Organism: Agonum fuliginosum; assembly: GCA_947534325.1. Taxonomy (NCBI): domain Eukaryota; kingdom Metazoa; phylum Arthropoda; class Insecta; order Coleoptera; family Carabidae; genus Agonum; species Agonum fuliginosum. The sequence goes on from OX384037.1 coordinate 27,563,857, forward strand.
ACCAGCTGCAACAACGTCCTCGCTGGCGCGGGGAAAAGGTCAACTTCAGGGTGGGCCAGCTAGTGCTGGTTCACCATCCGCAGCTGCCTCCAGGTAGATGGGCACTGGGTCGAGTCACGGAGCTGCACCCCGGCGCTGATGGCCTCGTCAGGGTGGTCTCAGTCAAGACCGCCACTTCCGAATTCCGCCGGCTGAGCCCACTGCCGATCGAGACGGACGTCGCACCGCCAGCCACCCAGAGCACCGCCGCGCCACCGTCATCAGAGCCCAGCTGCTCCACGGTGGGTAGCCTCCAGCCGGCCTGACGTCCATCAGAAGTTCCCCCTATTGTTAATTGTTTGTTAATTTCTATGTATTTATTGTTTAATTTAGTCGCTTCTCGACTAGGTGGGCAGCATGTTCGAGACAATCGCCCTCTACAACTGTCAACTGTACTTTTTGTGGCAGTTGGTAGCGCTGTGCCCTGTCTGCATAGCAGGACTGAATTTGTAAAGTTCAGCCAGTTCCGTTTTAGACATCACGCTGCGTAGTTCAGCACGCTGTCTCGTCTCGCTCCATGTGCTTTATTCTCCGAGAATTTAAGTACATCATTATCATTGTATTGTTGCAGTATTATTATTTGAATTGTTACATCCGTATTATTTGTGTGTGTGTGTGAATAAAGTGTTGTACGTGGTGAATCTTGTGCTAGTGAGATTTACAACCTCGCTCTCTGTTACCATCTTCCATACACGGAATCCCGGACATCCATTCCTATTATCTCTCACAAGCTTATCTATTTAAATTTAACTATTGTTATGAAGCCAAATATCAAATAAATAAACACGAACTTTCGAGTGAGCTGTGAGCAGTAAGGTAAACAATAATAAATGTGAAGTTGGCAACACACCACCGCTATCACTCTAAGTTTTAACAGTATGAATACAGTGAAATATTTAAGTTTAGTTTTCATCCGCGAGATGTCATGTATTTAATCAATTTAAAATAATTTTTTTTTCTCGGACTTATTACGGCTAATACCGAGAAGTTATCAATTAAAGTATCAGAATATCAAAAAAGAGGACTATTGTATAAAAAATTTAAAAAGATACCGGACCCGGACATCTATCCCAAAGAAGAGGACATGTCCGGGAAAAAGAGGACGTCTGGTAACCCTAATTACATAATATGCCCGTAGAATTATTGCGCCACAAGCTGCTACAAGCCTAATGTCTGGTCTACTGTTATCACTCGGGTGTACTCGGCAATACTCGGTATTCGGTCGTTTAGCGTTGAGTGAAACAAATTTTTTATAGCTTCAGTTTTCTTAATAACGCTTGATTTATTGTTATAGTTTCTATATTTTGTATATTAATAAATTTTTGGAGGCCAGTTTTTAATTTCCTCTTATATGAAAGATGCCCCGAACAGTTAAATGTCAAGTGAAAAAGTGTGGTAAATCAAGCACATTCTTTCCGAATCTTCAGTTTTTTTATTTTCCAAAAAATTATGACCAACGTGAGAAATGGATTGAATTTACCGGTATTATTAATTTAATAATAATAATAATAATAATTTTCTTTATTTCCGTGGACACATTGTACATGCGTATAGAAAGCGTCAAATATAACATAGAGAATAATACAAATTATTTACAGAATTCATTAATATGATAAAAGTTGTTATTATAAAGAAATAGTTTTAGTTTAGATTTAAAAATCTTAGAACTATTCGAGTTTTTAATGTCGTCAGGTAGTTTATTGAATAGTGATAGACCAATCCTGTTAGGGGAATCTTTGACTATTTTTATTCTTGAATTTGGAATACAAAAGTTATTTTTATTCCTCTTGTTGTACTCGTGAAAATTCGAGTTGAGAGAGAAAAGATTCTTATTTTCATATATGTAAAGACAAATGTTGAGTATATACAAATTAGTCACAGTAAGTAAACTGAGTTTTTTGAATAAAGGTTTGCAAGACGAGTTCTTACTTACTCCGAGCAAACAACGAACTATACGTTTTTGGCAGATAAAAACAGAAAGAGCACCTGGAGAGTTACCCCAAAACCTGATACCATAGCAAAGTCTGGACTCTACAGATGCATGGTAGAATAAAAGCAATTGTTAAGATTTAAATATTCTCTCAAATGACGCACTTGATAGCATATTGAGTTCAATTTGCAGATTAGCTCCTCACAATGAGGATGCCAGTTCAGATTTTCATGAAAGTGCATCGCTAGTACCTTGGTGCAGTGTTCATTCTTCAGTGCATTATTTCCGAAATTGATTTCAATATCCTCTAAGTTGGTGTTTTGGTGAGTGTGGAAGCGAAGAATTTTTGTCTTGTTTTCGTTTGGGTAGAGGTTATTGGAATGAAACCAATTTGTGACAGCGTTTATATTCTGGTTACATTTCTCAATGAGGGGGCGAGTATCTCTATGGGATATTACAAGAGTCGTGTCATCGGCATAGAGAACTGGAGTACAATCATCAGAAATAACTGAAATCAAGTCATTTATGTAGATTGTGAATAAGACGGGCGCGAGGACAGTACCTTGAGGTAATCCAACATTTATTTCAACGGGACTTGGCCGCAGAAAATACCTACAGGGTTTTCGCAATCATTTAAATGATTGGTTATAGTGCTGTAGAGAGACTGTAAGGCATCTATGGTAGAACTGTTTTGTTTGAAACGAAATTGACTGGTTGCAATAATATCGTTAGCATTAAGATAGAGAATTAGCCTATCTAATAAACAGTATTCAAATATTTTTGAAAATCCTGAAGTAAGTGCGATAGGTCGGTAGTTATCCAGTGTTCTTTACGCCTTTTTTGTGCACAGGAATTATTTTATTAATTTTTAGCTTTTCTGGAAAAATTTCAGATGCAAAAGATAAATTAATTAAATATGTCAGCGGTTTAGTTATGAGATGAGCAATGGCTTTAATTATGAAACCAGGTACGTCATCGGCACCAGCTGATTTTTTATTTTTAAATTAATAATGTCAAAAAAATTCAGTTTCACAGAGAGGTTCGAAAAAGAAACTGTTGGCAGTCGGAGTAAAGGTATTTCTGCGACCATTAGCACTTGGGTTGACCCGAGGTATTCGAGAGAGAATATTTAGGGGCGCTTCTTTGAAAAAGGAATTGAACCAATCTGCAATCAAGCACGGATCATCAGAGGTTTTGTCATCATGCTTAATTTCAAGTTTATGATTTACCTGGGATTTGGTTTTTGAGTTAATAAGGTTCCAGGTACTCTTAGCCATATTATCAGAAGATAAAATTTTTTTTTGGTAATAGAGTTTTTTTGTGTTAGACACTAAGAGATTATGTTTCCGTTTTTCGCTTTTGTATATTTCGTTGAAAGACGAAGACAGATTTTTTAAATAGTAAATGGATTGCAAATTTTTACTGGACTGAATTACATCCAGAGTAACCCAGCATTTGTCCATACTTATATTTTGGCGAGTTTTCTGTAAAGGGGAAACAGCTATTAAAATAGTAGGTAAAGGTTTCAATGAAAATATTAAAAGATTCATTTACCGATGTTGAGGAAATAACATCAGACCAAGATTCCGTAAGTAATAAGTTACTAAAAGAATTTATATTATTATGGTTGAAGATTCTCCGAAGCAGGCTTGGTCTACCCCGATTCGACATATCTAGGTTACAGTTCATTAGTATACATTTATGATCAGAAATTAAATTATTTTGTACCTCTACAGAGCTGTTGTGTAAATTTGTAAAACAATGGTCCAGGGCATAATTTCCTCTAATGGGAATATTTACTACATCACACATATTAAAACTTGCGAGAATATGATAGACAGCGTTGTAGTGTACGCTATCCCTGGAAGGATCCAGGTTAAAATCTCCACATACAATGGTATTATAATGAGGTTTAAAATTCTCTTCTACAATAAGCGTGATTTTTTCACAGAACAACATCAGATCAGCGCAAGGAGATCTGTATACAGATAAAATTAGAGTTGGGTTGTTGAAATTCGGATTCCACAGAGCAGCACATACCTCAATATTCTTTTCCACACAATATTTAGATACATCGATCGGCATGACATAGGAAGATGTGCTGTTATGGGCCCAAATCCCAACACCGCCTCCTCTATAAGATGATCTACAAAAGCTAGATAATAAATAAAAATCATTAAAAACTATATTACTTATATTATATTATTTAGTGGGACTTTCGTATGATATGTGTAAAAATAAGGCAATATGCGAAGAACATTTTTAAAATTCCATGTTCCAAATTCAGTGCAACAAAAAAAATTAATTGTCAACGCAATTCCAGAAGCAAATAATTCATCCAATGCATCTACAATAATACCACCTCCTGGGACTCCTATTAAATTAAAAACACCAACCAAGATCTATTCCAATCAAAACAAATAATTGTATACACTACCACGTTCATTAACACCTACTAAAAATATTAATACTGACTGGAATTTAGAAGTATCACCTTTCAATACTCCAAGTAAAGCAGATTCACCATTCAAATTTCATGTTTCTGATTCTGATAATTATTTATTTATTTATTTATTTATTTACTTATACACTGCTCAACAGGCAAAGAGCCCAATTATAAAGCAGGAGCAAAAAACAAATAGTATGATTACAATATAAAATGACGGAAAGAAAGAGAAATTATAGAAACTATAGGTTTAAGATAATATTATAAAATTGCTGAGGAGATAAATGGAATATATCTACACTTGAAAATTTCAGTTGATAAATTTGACACATTTGGTGAATTGGTGACGCGTAGAAAATATTAGTACGGGCATAAGGAAGGTAAAAAGTTTGTATGTATCTGGCATAAATATAAGATGTACCTATGAAAGTTTAGAAGATAAAGACATTGAGGATCGTCCTACTGAGCCATGAATTAATTTAGCTAAATAATGAGCATCTTCATGACATTGTTGTAAATATATTGAACGTGACTGGTAAAAGTAAATTTTTTTAAATCAAAGATAACACCAAGGTCACGGATTTCATCAGTTAGAGTTAGTATAATACCATCAATATCGTAGGTAAATTGAGGAGGTAATAATTTCTTAGTAAATGTAATCACCTTACATTTTTCAATATTTAGGTGAAGATTATTATCTAAACACCATCCACGAAGTTTATCAAGATCGTTTTGGCAGTAAAATGCAGTCAGAATTAGATTTAATAGAGTAATTTTTTTTCAAATCATCAGCAAATATTAACTTCTCACAATTCAGAGACTGAGTAATATCATTAACGAAAAGAAGAAAGAGTAAAAGCCTAAGTTAGATCCTTGCGGGACTCCGGAGGTAGCCATAAAAGTGGACGATGTGTGGTCCAGGAGATGGACATAAAGTTGTCTTTGATGAAGGTAGGGCGAGAGTAGGGAAATTAGAGTCTGAGATAAAGAATAGGAATTAAGTTCACTAATTAACAGAAAAAAAATATTTCATAACTATACAGCCTGTACTATAAAATAACGGTCAACTGATTGATTAAAGCCAATGTATTATAAATAAATAAAGGTTTTGCATTTATCTGTACAAATAAATTTATATCTGTAGATCTGTAGAGCCTCTTCGCTACTTCATTCCACACTTATCATTTTTCGCATGAAAAATAAATAAAAATTATAATATTCACTTTTTAGAGTAGGTAGGTATATTGTATAAATTATATACAATATATTAATTTCATTGTACAATTTACTTTTAAATTATATGATTTTTCTATTTTCGTTACGTAATAAACACTTTATTTCATTAATTCGCGTTAGGTTATGAACATCATTATTACACGCAATTGTCTTTATTTCACTATTTTTATTTAATGAAAAATACAAAATATAAAACTACGTTTATAAAAAAACTTATAGACCACAGTGTAAAGAAACTTCAATATAAAATGACTTTGACTTACAATCGCATATTTTATACAGTACCTATACACGAATAAAACTGTCGTTTTTAGATAACCTAATTTCGATGTTTTTGATATAAGTATGTCAAAATTTAATAATTTCAAAAAACTTCACCTATTCGAACGAAAGTATAAAAAATATTGTATGCAACACGTAAGGAATTTCTGTAGATACCTTACTTATGTGTTAACTGAAATCGGCTATGCCTCGGGCTGCAAATTTCACATACGTGAGGTAACTACCTTCGTTTCCTTACTTGTTATACGTAAATAGCGATTTTCTTTTTTTTTAAACAACCACATAATAATAAGTAAGTAATGTTGATCCAAAGCAACACTATCAGCCACAATTATACATCATAATATTCAATAAGTTTTTATTCAAGAGAATTTTTTTAAACTAACAAAAATTCGTAATAATAAAAAAAATAACGACGTTTATGCAACGTTCATACGACGTCGGTTAATCGACACAGAAATATTGACGTTTCTAGAACGTTTTTGTAACGTCGATATATTGACATCGACGAATCGATGTCGCATTAACCGAAACGTCGATAAATTTACGTCTATATTACGTCTCCCCGACGTCGTCCATCGACACGTCGACGATTGTCTGCTTAGGTAGGTATGCCGGATGCCTAAATGCTCAATTGTTTCTAGTTTCACATGCCAACTGTACTATAATTATGGTATTTGCACCCACTATCGTACCATTATAATAAAAATAATCAACTATGGTACACTTTTTATGCTATAATTTTAGGATTTTGTGCTATAATATGTAAATGCCATAGTTTGCTAGACATTCTATATTCAGCGAGCATTCACACTTTCCACTTTCAAGCACAGTGAATGCTCGTATTTATTAATATGAATTTAAAATTTCGTCAACGTAAACATAATCGTAATACTTTAAAACTAAATACTAATGTAAACGAGGCTTTATTTCCGATGTTAGTTTGGATTTTATGTTGACCAATAATTATGTAAATTTACATGTTGATAAGTAATATTTAAAAGCCTGAAAACCATTAAACGACACATTAAATTACTACTTCTATGAAATTCGTACTTTTCCTTGAGAAAAACATATGTTTTTTGTTAAGAAAAAGGAAATACTTAATTATTTATTATAGTAATAAAAAATTTTAAAAAATTATAAATAACTTGATGAAAGTTTCACAATTATATTTTATTCAATACTTATCGATTTCGGCTTCTTAGGCTTTCTTCAGAAGATGTTTTAATACAGTGTTTACATCTGTGAGCAATTGGAAAAACCTTCAATTATGGATTGCACTTTGCAAGATATTTCAATGAAACAAATCTACCTGATCGTTTAGGATGTTTGAATCATTTTTAATGGCCCTTTGAATTTTGTAAGATTCTAGTAAGTCCATCTTTGGACCTTTGTCCACCATTAGTAGGATTTTAAGATTTTCCTTCACACAAATGTGATTCATTTCATTCGGATGTATTGCTAAATTATTGGAGTCTGTTTTCTTATTGTTAAATGATCTCATGTGATCCTTAAATCATTTAATGTTCATGAAATACATTAGACGTAGATAAAAAAAAATATGCAGCACAATGAAAGTATAGTAAATGTTTTATTATTGAACTGAAAACAAACGCATAATATGATATACATATGTGTAAATAAAATAGTTTTATTTATTATGATACAAATTGGTAAAAAATAATATATAATACTGACTAGGTATTTACTAATATTGATACAATGGAATGTCCTTACTCCTTGGGCTTAATGGTACAATAGGTATTTATAATTTATAAAATAACACATCATATAATCTAAAACATAAAAAGTACCATGAGTAACATAATAAGAAAAAATTAAATCAGATATTCTTCTCCCGAGAATGTAAAAGTATACTATTATATACCCTCAGTAAAAATTATTATTTGCAATAATAAAAATTAAAATTTTAATTTAAAAGTTGTAAATTATAAATTGCTGGTATAACTTTATAATGGATCCTGAGGAAAGAAATGACACTCAAGCTCTTAAAAGCGAGCAGTACAGTAGGTTTTTTTCTTCAGGAACGCAACAGTACAATACAATGCTTGAAAGTGAAAGTATTAAATTAATTTTATGCTCTAGCAGAATAAAGTAGCATATAAGTCCATAAAAAATAAGGAGTTCAGTAGGCATTTTTCTCTATACTATTCAAGGTAGCTGGCGCAGTAGGTATCTTGCTCTAAAGAAATATAAAATTGAATTTTGCGGGCTCGGGGAGTAAAGTAACATCTCATTCTTTAAAACCGGGGAGTTAAGTAGGTATTTTTACCGGGAATACAAATACTGAGGATGTTTGGAAATATCTCTAGTAGGAAACGTAATTTTAATTTGTACTTCGCCGGTTAGGTCACAATTTTCTATTTTTAAAGACCAATCCTTATCTAGTCCATTTTCACGATTTAAAAATCTGTTTAATATAAAGTTGGTTTCTGGACAAAGTATTTCTAAATGACAGTTGTAATTATTTAGAACTTTACTTTGCAATGAAGCATAGATATTGAAATATATGGCACCTTTATGTTTGTAAATTTCACAGAAAATTATACCAACAGTAGGGGTAGTAATGGCAATACATTTTTCCTAGACAGATTAGGAATAAAATCTGGTATACTAGTTTGAAATATGCCACTAGTATGGCAACAATCACTATGGTAGTATTTTATATGATCAAATACCTAATGTTCTTCCATTCCTACTATACGAGTTGTATGATCCATCAGGACGTTCACAATTTTGACAACTTGTAACTGTTTTTTTTTTTTTACAAAAATACTGCAAATGTTTATTTAGTTTAGTTTCAATGTTATAATGCAAGTGCGTACCATCGTTACATCTCATACAATTGTAATGGTTAGACTTTTGTTAACTTTAATTAATTAAATAAATAATAAAATGGTTAGCTTTGGTTAAATCTGGAAAAACACACTTATATTTATAATTTGGTAATTTTTAAAATATTTCCCGCTTTTAACTTCTGCTCCTGCTATTCATTTAGATCGAAGGCTGGTGTATACATTTTACAATTTTAAAAGTTTCTTGTGTTTAATCAACGTTAATTTCTGAACGGATCAAGATATCGACTTCCGGTTCTCAAAATTAGATTCCTCAGACATTTTTATGTAAGATACATAGTATAATTTTTTTAAATGTGCCGTTGATAAGCCAAAAAATTAGATTCCTCAGACATTTTTATGAAAGATACATAGTATTATTTTTTTTAAATGTGTCGTTGATAAGCCAAAATTTAATGATTTTCTCCAATAGAAAATTATTAAATTTTATAATTATTATAGTTCCTTGTGTTTAATCAATTCTAGTTTCTGAACGGATAAAGATATTGACTTCCGGTTTGCGGCATTGGATTCCTCAGGTATTTTTATGTAAGATACATTGTACTATTTTTTTGATAGGCCTTTGATAAGCCGAAATTTAATGATTTTCTCCAAGAGAAAAATATAAAATTTTAGAATTCTTATAGTTCCTTGTGTTTAATCAATTCTAGTTTCTGAATGGATTAAGATATCGACTTCCGGTTTGCGGCATTGGATTCCTCAGGTATTTTTTGTAAGATACATTGTGCTATTTTTTTGAAGGGCCTTTGTTAAGCCGAAATTTAATGATTTTTCCAAGAGAAAAATATTGGTGGCCTAATACATGTGCACCTAGATGGCTCTGCCGGTACAGGAAGTTATCAATTTCGGGCGCCAGATCTAAATTGCAACTTAATTAGATCGAATTTATTTTTAGAGTATTGAACTTTATTATCTTGAGGTCAGTACAGTGAGGGCAAGATCAATAAATAATAACTCAACTGAAGGTTTAACAACATGCAAGATTTATTCATCAAAACATGAATAGTGTGGATTGAAATGTCGTAATCAAATGTATTTATTTGTGTTGATTACAAGAATGTTCGTTGTGATGTCAACAATGTAAATAAACCATGTTACAATTGATTGATTACAAATATACCGGGTGTATATTGAAAAGTGAAACATAGGCGTTTAACATGGTAAATCAGTTTTTCCGTTCGCATTGCTTCCCTAATTATTTTAGACGTCAATATCAGAATAATAGATTGTCAAAATCATTTATACGTAGGTACTAATAATTTGACGTTTAAAACGTTACGCATTTGTTCATCTCCTGTTTTTAATTCCATGGCTGTTACTATTAATTCGCTATTCCGTGTATTTTAAAATTTGATTTCTGCAATTATAAAACAACCAAAATAAATTTTGTTAACTGATCCGGATGTAGAATTTTATGCTCAACAACATTTATTTGTAACATTTTTGTCTAAAATAATTATTAGGGAAGCAATGCGAACGGAAAAACTGATTTACCATGTAAACGCCTATGTTTCACTTTTCAATATACACCCGGTATATATATATATATATATATATATATATATATATATATATATATATATATATATATATATATATATATATATATATATATAGTAGAGTTTATTGGCTATTTTACAATATACATAATTGTTTATAGTAAGTCACATTGAATTTAAAATTTAAAAAATAATTAAACTAGTTACAATATAAATAAATATATATTTTTAAATACATTAAAAACAATTTTTAGGCACATTTATGTGATGTCCCCGTCTTTCCATTTATGATCTAAAAACTCCTCTACTGAATAGAAACAGTGACGTAGTAGGAATTTCTTAATCTTACTTTTAAATGCAGCATTACTTAAATTTTTAACTTGCACTGGTAAAAAGTTATATAAACTAACATTTAAATAATTAATTTTAGATTTGCTCAATCTAAAACGTTGTGTTCGAATTAGATGTGCATTTCTGGTATCGTATTCATGAAAATTTACTGCTGTAGAAAAATTATCTTTATTTTCATGAATCTCTACAAGAGTAGAAAATATAAATAGACATGGGAGTGGTAATATACCGAACTTGATAAAATGTGGCTTACAGTGTTCTCTATTTCTTACTCCTGCAATAATTCTTACAGCTTGCCTCTGTTGCCGAAAAATGCTTAGTGCATGTGATGAATTACCCCATAGAATAACTCCATAATTTATCAATGAGTGAAACAGACCAAAATAAACTGTCAGCAGTGTATCTAAATTCAAAATCAAACTAAGTTTTCGAAGTAAGAATATAATACTTGCAAGTTTCTTTGATAAATGAAAAACATGATAATACCAATTTACACGATCATCAATATACAGTCCCAATACTTTAACAAAGTCATCTTTTGGTACTTTATTGTTTGAAGATATAACAATCATTTGGGTTTTATCTGAGTTTAATTTTAATTTATTGGCTTGGAACCATTGTTCTGCTTTTAACAAGCAGGTTTGCGCAAACTCTTGCAAATGAGAGATATCATTATGAGTACATATAAGGCTGGTGTCGTCCGCAAATTGCACTGATTTTATGGGAGACATAAAATAAGAAAAATCGTTAATATAAATTATGAATAAAACCGGGCCCAATATACTACCTTGCGGGACACCGTGCTTTACTGGCAAAAAATCTGAAAAACCTTGATCCATAGATACACATTGCTTTCGATTTGATAAATAAGAGCGAAAAAATTTTAAAGTTAATTCTTCTACTCCATAGTGTTCTAATTTATCAATAAGGCGAGCTCATGTACCTGACGAAGGTCACGTGTTCTGTGGGCCCTCGCTGTGATTGGCCTGCGGAATGGGCGGTATTTAAAAGTTTTCTTAGGCGGCCTTTGAAATATGGATATTTAGTTCGTTGTTGAACATTGATTTGTACACAACAAACAATTATTATTGAGTGTAATTTCTAAAGTGGATTCTGCAAATAAAATGTTCGTTTATTTCGAAAGTTTGGGTGTTGAAGAGAAAGGCAGATATTTGTCGAAGATTAGTTTAATAGACAACGTAGATCCGTACGACTGCGATCAGAAAAGTTTTTCGAGGGAATTACATTTGTTTCCAAATGATTCGCATGGTGATGTCTACGATTATTTAGTGCTGACTAAAAGTGCGTATACTCGAGAAGAATTTCGTGCTTTTAAAAGTTTAGAAGCGTACAAATATTTTACGTGTGGTTGGGTGCGACACTTGTTCGTCAAGAATATTGGAGAAAATGTGCTGATTTTGGGAAAGGTAATCAATTTTACAGTTTTTATAAAAAGTTTTAAAATTTAATTATAGTAGAGACTATTTGGCTTCCAACATTAGGTACATTGCTAATTCAGAGATTTTTCAAATATATATTTCATTACTGGATGCTATTCTCTTAAAATTACTAATTACATCTTTCCTTCATAACAATACTAGTTGTTAACATATCCTGTTTCTTATTATTTGTAGGTAATGCATACACAGAGAATCACAGAAGACTTATTGCAACCGTGGCTTATAGTCAAACCGGATGGTGTAGTTCTTTGCGGGCACTGCACATGTGTTACTGGTCTCAGTGAGACCTGTACGCATGTATCAGCAGTTTTGTTTGCTCTTGTTGGTGCAAAAAGTAAGGAACCAGAAGTATCAGTTGGGCCGTGGGCTGAAATAGCTAAGGAGAAAAGAATAATACAGTCAAAAGAATATCCAGGGCTGACCTACGTCAACCTGTTATATAAAAATTGGTCACATTCACAATAATATATTACATTCTCAATAATCCATTTCATTCTCAATTGTCGTGTCATGCATAAGTGTACTTACCTACCGTAGATTTTATTAATTCTAGGAAAATTCTAGGAAATGGGATAAAGTAAGGAAAACAATAAATTATGTAAATTGATTTTATTCCATCAATTAATATACAATCAATTGGGTCACATTTACTCGAGCATCCCATGAGTACACATAAATATATTTATGTTTGTACAGTTCATGAATGTAAATCGTAGTAAATATGACCGGGTAATCATTCGTCAATTGCTACTTATAATATTTGTCTACAAATTGTCACATTTACTAAAATATACGCATATATAAACCGTTGGTTAATTTTCATTGACAAACATAGTGGATGTTTATGAAAAATAATTACAGTTTTAGAACGTACATTATAATAAATGTGATAGAAAATTGGATTAGTATTCTTAAAATTCATTCAAAAATAAAAAAATAAAAATACCTGTCTCTCCTTTTCTTTTTTTGTTGATAATGCTGAAGTCGTTGAGCCGGAGATTCAGATGAAGTGGTGTACCCCAGACCAACAGAAGGCATCCAGTCTGGATGGTTGGGATCGTTCACAGATCGTTCTGTAATGGAAATACATACACGATATACAATAAATGCTGTAATAATTCCTTTAGAAACTTACTCCTTACTCGTCACAAAATGTTCCGAACAAATTCGGGCATTCTTCATGGCGGAAAGATCCCGACGTATCGCTGACAACCATCGCTGTCGGCGATCAGCTTTCGCTGGATCAAATTGACCTAAACAAAGTCACATTTTGATAAGTTATATGGGTTTGTAGTACTACTTTTCACACAATTTACCTCTTTGATCAGTTTCTGCCGGTATTATATACACCCTTCGTCTATGCTTCAACGCTGTCTTACAGCCCACGACACAGCACTTTCCAGAACTGGGCATTGTCAATAACAAAAACAACAAACAACACAAAATTATAACAAAAATTATAATAAAAAAACACCACAAGTAAACGAAATAACAAAAACAATTAACAAACAACAACAAAACAATAAGGAAACCACAAAACTGACAAAAAAGCCGCAAGATCAAACTATCAAGTCGAAACTCAAATAGAAAATGGCGCTTAACTTTTAAAAAAATCTGACGCAGGGCCCACAGAACACGTGACCTAAAATGGCGTTCGTCAGGTGCATGAGCTCGCCTTATTAAAATATTGTGAGAAACACAATCAAACGCTTTAGAAAGATCACAAAGCGTTATAGCTGTGTGATACCCTTCTTCTAAAGCTTCTACAATATCTTGTATAATAGCTAAAACAGCTTTTATCGTGGATCTTTTTTTACGAAAGCCAAACTGCGTGCTACTAAATACTTGATTACTCTCAAGAAAATTTGTGAGTTTTGTCTTAATAACCATTTCAAATATTTTGGCAAACATAGGTATAATAGAAATAGGGCGATAACTTTCCACACTTTCCTTATCACCTTTCTTATACAAAGGAAATACCTTTGTGAATTTTAACGAATTCGGAAACACCCCTTCAGCTAAACAAATATTAAAAATAAATGTTAATGGAAAAATGATTTCATTTATGCATTCTTTAATAATCCTAATGTCTATGTCATACACATCGCGGCACTTAGAATTATTTAAAGTTAGAGTGGCCTCCAAAACTTCTTGTTCTGTAATTTCAGATAACTCAAAACAAGTGTTACTGTTTTGAGGGTTAGTTATGAAATCAAGCTCGTCAAGGTTATTATTAGGTAAGCTCTTCATAATATTATCTGAAACAGACGTAAAAAATGCGTTAAAAACATCGCATGAAATATTTGGACTGGGGTTGATCGTTGTATACTTATTTCTTTCCTTATTAATTAATTTCCAACAATCTCTCATTTTATTATCAGATTGTGAAATAAACTTACTATAAGAAGATTTCTTACAATTGATAATTTCTTGTCTATACAATTTCCTATAAGAATTATAATTAGCAATATCGATATCTTTTTTAGTACAAATAGAAATTGTTTTCAAACAGTTAAGCGTGTTTCGCATATTTGAAAGAGACTTAGAGAACCAATTTGCTACAGTACTTTTTGATTTAGTTGATACTTTACAGAGTTTAAAATGAAGTTCAATTTGAGAAACAAATGTTTGAATAAACAAATCCATCATATCTGATGCATTGGAGTTTGATTCAAAAATTGCAGTCCAATTAACATTCATTAAAGAAAATTTTAAATTATCAAGATTTGATTTACTGTACAATCTTTTATAATAAAAATCGGATTTAGGAAAGTGGTTTTTATAATTAATTTTAATAAATTGACCGTAATGGTCCGATAATAATGGATCTAGAACCCCAGTCTGGATTTCACTCATATAAATGTTTGTCAGAATATTATCGATGCAAGACGAGGTAAATGGTGTAACTCGTGTAGAAACATTTATTGTAGAGTGAATATTGAAAGAAAATATAATTTTGTAATCAGTTTTATATGGTAAATTATTGTAAAATTCGTGATAGTCTTTCTGAATCGAAGGTTTTAAACTTTGAAGGTGATCATATTTGGTTTTTTTAAATTGGAATAGGGGAATCATATAGATTTGGTAAATGTTCTAATACACTGGTTTTTATTGTACAGGATCGTTGAAAGTCGAGTAATTGATAGGTTTCTGAATGCCTAGTTTGTAATGTATGGATCCGTCAGGTAAATACTTAATGGCACGAATATCCGTCACAAGTGGATCTCCAGATCTTTTACCGCGTCGTATGGATTTTAAAAACTTTATCATGCTGAAGTCCTTAAAAAATTTATAATCTAAATATTTTACATGGTATGGGTGCGGATTTACTCGAGCACGAAGGCATATTTCTGCATAATCAACTGGTACATTTATATTAACGTTCCTATATTTGCGTTCTATTGTTGAATGCATTGCGTCTGCTTCCATCTGGGTATAGCCCTTTTCGAGATACTTATGCTCGATTGTGATATTATATTGAGAGGCCATGTTAATTAAAGCGTTAGAAAGAGTTACATTCCTATTTTGAGAGGTGCACCCGTCGCTCCAAAAAATAATGTTTTCGTCAGGTTTCAGTTGATTTAATACATGCTCTTTAATAAAAGCACATAAAATCGATGTATAATCATTAGCAGAAACTCCCCCAGCTGCTTCGTGCCAAATAAAACAATACCCGTCTTTAGTTTTCATGTCAAAAATCGTAAAATTATGAACCACTAATTTAGTTTTAAAGTATAGGGACGAAACATTAGACTTTGGACTAGGAAGTACTGCTTCCATATCCATACAAAATATTTTATTATTTTTTGATAACTTGTCCCGTTCTTTCTCTTCTCTGGCTGCATGGTGTATACATCTTCTAAAAGATTTCCAGATCTAAAGGAAACACAGGTATCACATTCATCTTTTTTGTTTTAAATAAGCTTAAATTCATTTCTTCTTGAATTTTTGTACTCTTTATAAATTTGTGATTTGGATGACCAAAAGGGCTCTAGATATAATTTGGTAGAACTTGATCTACAATAATGTGATTCAAGCTTAGGATTTTTTTCAAAAAATTCTCTTAATTTAACTTTCATTTCTCTATACACGCCTGCACTACTGTGTTCTGTCTTGTTTTCTGTATTATCTGTTTTATTTTTATTTCTGATCTCTGAGAATTTGTGTGTATTAACCATCCTTTCTCCAATGCCTAAAGTATTTAAAAACTCCAGTTACAGAATAAACACTCTCATTTCAAAGATTTCCTTATTTATAACTAGTTATTTTACTATCTAAAGTAATCTTAGAAGGTTTAAAAGTTTGAAATCATACTTACAGTGTTAATAAATAATTATTTTATTGAAATATCACAGTTTTGTGTAGAGCATGTGTCCGGTGACGATTCTCCTATTATAACAACATGCAACTAAAGGACTTACAACATTTTCATATTCGTTTCAGCTAACAGGGAGTTACGACAATATCTTTTCAGTGCTTATAAGGTTATAGAAATTTTTTGGAGTTACCACAAGTTCCTGGATCGATGAGTACCGTTTCCCTACACAAGATGGCATTAATAACTCATTTTAGACAAAAAGTGGACTACGACATTTGCATATTATATATATATATATATATATATATATATATATATATATATATATATATATATATATATATATATATATACATATAGAGGAAAAAAGTTATCGACCGTTTGTAGTATAGGTAGAGTTAAAAATCTTGGGAATCGGTCAAGGCTCAAATACAAGTTGTTTACGTACTTAAATTTATTTCAAAAATTCCAATATTTCGGACATTAGTTGTGTCCTTCATCAGGGATAGAAAAGTATTAAGTATTAAATTTCTGAACAAAAACGCTGTCTGCAATAACGGTTTTCTTCTTGTCAACATTTAAAAATATAAGTTTTGTTACTTGAGAAAGTTTATACATTCATATATATATATATATATATATATATATATATATATATATATATATATATATATATATATATATATATATATATATATATATATATAAGCAAAAATAATGTCACAGGTATGCAGTCAGTAGATGGGTAAATAAAGAAGTAGACTCTTTTAAGTTACTGTCAAGCTTTCGGAATTAAATTTATTCCGAAAGCTTGACAGTAACTTAAAAGAGTCTACTTCTTTATTTACCCATCTACTGACTGCATACCTGTGAAATTATTTTTGCTTCCTTAACGAATCAGTCGTGATCATTCTCCAACTATATATATATATATATATATATATATATATATATATATATATATATATATATATATATATATATATATATATATATATATATATATATATATATATATATATATATATATATATATATATATATAGTGGCTTAAACACCCCTATGGGGTTGCGCCGCTTCTTTAATGAAGCTATCTAGATCCTTTTTTTGAGGTGGATCAATCCCCGCTTCATTTTTTCTTTATATATTCTGGCATATGTCCCTCCATAATTTCTTGTTTTTTGTTTTTTCTTTCCATTTCTTAACACCTGCTTTGTTTAGATCTTCTTCTACTTTTTGTAGCCATTTGGACCTAGGCCTGCCTCTTCTTCTTTTCCCACTTGGCTCCCACTGTAGTATAGATTTTATTGTGTCTCCTTCATTTGATCTCCATATATGTGTCCCAGCCATTTAGCTCTCTGTTACTTTATTGCTTTAACTATGTCTTCTCCGTTCATTTCTTCCTCTGTTTCGTGGTTCATCCGTAATCTATATGTTTTTTTCTGTGATTTTTATTGGTCATATGATTCTTATTATTTTCCTTTCTGCTATACTCAGATCTTTTTTTGTCATTGTCATGGTTTCTACAGAGTACATTATTATTGGTCTTATTATTGTTTTGTATATCTGTATTTTCGTTATCTTTGATAGCGTTTTGCTTTTCAATAGTTTTATGTTTGCATAATATGCTCTATTTGCTGCCATTATTTTTTCTTTAATTTCAGCTTCTCTTTCTCCTTTGTTGGTTAACATAATGCCTAAGTATTTGAATTTTTTTACTTCTTGAAACGAGTGTTCTCCTATTTTTATATTCCTATTTTTCTCCTAGTCTCATTATTTTTGTTTTATCTTCGTTAATTTTTAATCCAATTTTGTCTCCTTCTATTACTATTTCTTTTAACATTTCAGCCAGTATCTTTCTATTCTTTGTAGCGAGTACTATGTCGTAGGCGTATGCTTTATGCTATTATTTGTCCACCTCTTGATCTCAGTGTTCCTTTATTTAATTTTCTTAATACATATTCCAATGCTATATTAAACAGGGTTGCTGACAATGTATCGCCTTGCTGTATTTATTCCAAATTTCTTTGTTTCCCCTTTTTGTGTTTTAATTGTTGCTGTAGATTTACACATTGTCATCATAATAAGTCGCCTCAGTTTTGTCGTTATTTTAAATTCTTTTAAGGCTGTCATTAGTCTCTCTCTTTGTATAGAGTCGAACGCTTGCTTGAAGTCTATAAAAAGCAGTTCTATTTTGATATTGTGGTCGTGTTTTTTTCATAATTTGTTTTATGGTATGAATGGCATCTGTAGTTGACCTGCCACGTATGAATCCGCACTGATATTGTCCAATTATGTTTTTTGTCTCATCCGCTAGCCTTCTTTGAATAATATTTGACAGTATTTTGTATGCGGTGCGGTATTCTGTAACGTTATTCCCCTGTAGTTTTGACAGATTTGTTGGTCTTCTTTTTTATGTATTGTTCTTCCAGCATTCTTTCTTCACGCCATACTTTGAGAATAAGTCTATGTAATTGTTGTTGCAGGTTTTCTCCTCCATGTTTTATTAATTCTATGTGTATCCCATCTGTTCCTGGTGCCTTTCCATTACGCATGTTTCTTATTACTTCTTTGACTTCTTCTAAGGTTGGTTCTTCTAATGGTGTTTCATCTGTTGAGTCTTCTTGTATTTCAATTTCTTCATTTTGTTGGTGATCTTTTAGTAATTGTTTGAAATATTCTACCCAAACATCATTTTCTGTTTTATTTCCTTTTGAGTCTTTTATGGTGTAATTTTTTGTTTTGTATTTTCTGTTTTGGTCATTTACGTTCTGATAAAATCGTTTCGTGTTTCTATTAATTCTTTCTTTTTCAATATTTTTTATCTTATCATCAAACCAGTTTAGCTTCTTTTTCCTTATTGTTTTATTACTTTCTTTTCTAATTCTTTCGTATTCTTCCCTATCTTCTTTTTTATTCGTTTTTAGCCATTTCAACCTTGCGTTTATCTTTTTCATAACTATTTTATGACATTCTGCATTAAACCAAGCTTTTTTGTTTTTCCGTTTTTCTTCTCCTACTCATTTTTTTGTTGCTTGGGTTATACATTTCTTTATGTTAATCCATTCGGTCTCTATATCTTTTTCTTCTATTGATTGATTACAAAAGTATAAAAATAATATTTTGCGACAATGGATTGTTTATGAGAATCAGGTTGAGGATTGAAACAATTGCTTTTTGTGTCAAAAATCAATAATATCGTTACTATTAAAGTTTAAACAATTTCTTTGCGGCTTCTGCGCATAAATAAATTTACCAGAGTTTGAGCTAAAATAATTCTGAGTTTAACAGCTAGTGAATTGTAGGACTTAATACATATGTTTATAAATATCCGACCTCGGTGGATACAATAATAATTATTAGAAAATATCTCTACTAGATCTTTCTTTAAATAAATAATAATTTGCGACAAACTTTTGTCCGCAAAATAATTGTCAATTAAATAATTAACGTTGACGGCGCTGGCGCAACGTTTTAAACTAATACAAAATTCACCGATCTTTTTGTTTTTGAGTTCGTGGTTATTTAATTTAAACTTTTGGAAAAATAGCAATAATTTGTATTTATTGAAAATAGTCTAAATTGACTGCAAAAGTTTTGGAAAAAGAATAACAACAAAGGCGAGATGCTTTATATAACGATTGTTACGACACCTCAACGGATAATTGGTCTAAGCAAACACTCAATCGCAACTTAGGTTGGGACCTACAGAGAGGGCCACGCTAAGTTGGTTTATTGGATTGGTCAAACTTAAACACCACCGTCAAGAATGCAACGAAGGATTGTTACAATTACAGTATAATTGGTCTAGGTAACGAGATCTTTCAGGATAGGTCCTGCAGAGAGGGCCGCGTCTGAGAGTTGGTTAAGATTATATGTCTACCTAGAACACCACCTCTAAATGTAACCTGAGGGTTTCGGTAATATTGGTAAAATAGAACAGGACGCCTGGTTATGATTGGTCGATTCGTTTGTCCCCTCGATCAGAGGGGACGCTAATCAACGGTCTAAGTTTATTTGCCAACTATATTTTACTCCATACCGAGTTCCTCACCTTTTGTTCTACAAGAGCCACCCTGTCAGTCACTTACGAGTGAATTGCATCGATCGACTGATGATCTTATCAAAAAATCTGGCCTTTTTTATAAAAATTGTTGTTCTCTTTCTCTAAAATCTAGAAGATTCCGAGGCTCTCTTTCTAACGGTTTTCCTAATCTGTTGTGATTGACCGAGATTGCTAGGCAACAGGCGGTTTCTTTCTCTAAATTCCACAATATTCTGATATTCTCTTTCTACCGGTCACGAGAATCAGTGTTCTCTTTCTAAACTCTGGAACCTTCTGAGGTTCTCTTTCTAACGGTTTTCTGCGCAGTACTGTACTGCGCAGCGTCTCTACTTTATCAGTTGCCACCTAGCGACAAATTGAACAACTCGTTTAACACTTATAGAAGTTAAGTGTTTTCTAGAGAGCTAACCTCAAACTGACTTCAACGATTTTTAGCATGTTATCAAATTACATAAACCAACCTCTGTCTGGTAGGTCAATGATTTTATATAATGCAAAATACTTAATTCTAATCCTTTGGCATGTTATGAACACACATGTTTGGCCCAATAAAATATATCAAGATCTTAACCTGGATTATAAATACCTTTAGGGTTAATTGAAGAACACCTGAGTATGATTACTATCACATTATTTCGTGAATCCAACCTTCTTGTTGGATTTCATTACAGTTTTATAGGTATTAGGTACGTTATGGTTTGAGTCGAATCTCAGCTTAACTTTTATAACAATTTTCAGATCAAAGAGCCTACTGACATACTAAAACTAAAATGCGAAGTATAAACGAAATTTATATCTTCAAATGGATGTGACAATAGCAAGTATATTCTTCACCAACAGATGAGGAGTATTTTAGACAATTTTATAGTAACGAAAATTCACTTCGTTACATCCCCCTCTTTCTTCCTAAAAAAAATACAAGTGGAGTTTTAATTTTTTTTTTCAAAAAAAAAAACTAAAGGCAACACATAAATGGATTAAAATTAAATAAATGTAATAAATTAATAAATAGTGAACAACATTACGGACTAGAAGGTAAAACTAATATCTAAAACTGATTATCTTATTCACTCACTGCTGTTTTTTTTCAGGAAGGGAGGCATCGCAGCACTTGTTTTGGGGGGTAATAAATTGTGTCACTTACACTGGCGGGGATTGTGTCACTTGCACTGGGGGGGAAAGGTCTTCATACTTGCCCTTACACCGGGGGAACCGTGTACCACTTCCCTTTATACCGGGACCGGAACTTCTTGTGTAGTGGGAGGTGGTCCGGGCGTCGGTGGCGCAAGTAGTTAAAGATGCGCTCTCTCTTGGAGTGCAATTCTGTCGCCGGGCTTGCTGCTGGCAGCATCGGTTCGGCGACCGGAGTGTGCCGCAGTACCGGCATGAGACTTGGTGCTGGGATGGCCTCGGGAGTGGCAGTCGTGGAGCCTAGATAGGCAAATGCAGTGGGCGGCGGACTGGCCGCAGATGGCGTCCTCGGGACGACCGTGACGAGCTGTGGCGTTGGTCTTGGGACGACCGTGACGAACTGTGGCGTTGGTCTTGGGACGACCTTGACGAGCTGTGGCGTCGGTCTTAGGACGACCGTGGCGAGGGAGACCTGGGCTTTTTCGGTCTTGGCTGTCTGGTAGAGTTGTTCCACCCAGGCGTCGAGGTTGTCCTCGTCGCTGTCGACCTTGACCGGGCTTAGGGAGAACAACTTGGCCATCTCGGCAGTCAGCTGGCTCCTGCTGGCTGGTTTCCAAGACTCAGGCTTCTCGCAGGGCCGTCGTAAAGTTCGCATTTCATGGAGAAGGGAAGAATTCGGTTCATTTCCCCCGGCGAACACCTTGGTGGAGCTGGTGCGTTTCCTTTCCCACGGGACGATTTCCATTGTCGTTTCTATATAAAGCTTTCGATTTTTAACATGGATGTTGTGTAAGACCTGTTTTTTTTATTATTATTATTAGTAAATGACTGAGCTGAGGGTGGAACCCTATAAGCTCAAATAAAAAGTAAAATACAGTGATACTAGTACACAAAATAATTACAAAATAGCAAAGCATAATAAATAATTAATATTTGACATATAAGTTTCGTAGCAGTAATAAGAAGAACTATTTATAACTATAAAAAGAATACGAAGCATTAAACATTTAAATGAAGTTGGTAGCAGTGGTAACAAAACGAAGAGAAACATTATGACGTATGAGACAGAGGAAACGACAAACCCCGCACGCGTGTATACAGGCCATCCGCGTTCGCGCACTACGTTCACAGTTCGAATTATGAAGCGATGGACGCAGTCACTGACTGATGCAGAACAGGTACTTATCTATCTCGTTTTTGAAGCCGTTTATTGAGACGGCGTTGACAGCTGAGTTAGATAAAGTATTCCAAATATGAAACACTCTGTTGCTGATGAAGTTCTGGCGGCTTGTGCAGTGAAATGATGCTCTTTTTAGTTTTAGATCGTGTCCTCGAAGTCGGCTGTCATCATTGAGTTCATATAGAACTCCCATATCAATAGTGAACATGTTATGTAAAGCTCTATATGTGAAGATTAGGTCTCCACGTGTACGTCGCTTTGGCATAGTGATGATACGATATTCCCGGACTGGGCTGTTTAGAATTTTGATGCAATTTTTCATTATGCTGTTTTTTAATCACATATGCCTTGGTAACTTGTGTGGCAATTTACAAAACAATTGCAACATTATTAATTTTATTATCTGTCAGTTTGTGTCGTCGCGCGTTGTATATCTATCGTAATGAATAAAATCGAATACCGGGCTGTTATAAAATTCTTTACAAAACAAGGAAAACCTCCAAAAATTATTCTTGAAGAAATTTTGGCTGTACAGAGTGTCCAAGTTAACGTGCTCACCATTGGGATCTCGAGAACGGTAAGAGATACGAGGTCGGTTAGATTAGACAAAAGTTGCCCCTTTAGGGGGCCAATTTAGAAATGTTTTTGTTTTAACACAAAAATGCATAGGTGACTAGATATACGCAAAAAAGTACATTTTGCCAATTCCGTTTTTCACCTAACTTTTTTGTTTGAATTGGTATAATTTTTTAATTTACACATTCTATAGGCAGTTTTTAACGAGGAATACACAGCAGTCCTCAAAATTTTTTATTTTCTACAGATTTCGAGAAATTGAAACCAAATATAAATTTTCATATGGAGCTCATAGTTGCCTATGACCCGTCTTAATAGAATTTTTTTTTCTCTTTTCAACGATATAAAACACAAGTGCATTGAAATTAAAAATAAAGGCAGAAATTACATAATAACTATTTTTTAAATTATTTTTATCAAAAAGCCTACGAATATCGATAAAATTATTATAATTACTATCATAACACATTGGATTCGTCGCAATTTAATTAAAATAATCCGCTAATTTAAAAAAAAATAACCATTTTCATCCAAACAAATGGCAAGTGAATAACCATTTTTTCGATTTTGGACCTAAATTTTAAACGCTCATATCTCGGAAACTAAAAGAGATTTTTAAGTGCGGTTTGCGCCATTCCTCGTAGTTTAGTTAGCATAATTTGATACTTTTTAGAAAAATGAATATTCGTGGTCTCCCTTAATAGAAACAGTTAAAAAAAGATTATTATAAAATTTCTGCCTTCATTTTAATTTCAATGCACTTGTGTTTTGTCTAATTTAACCGACCTCGTATCTCTTACCGTTCTCGAGATCCCAATGGTGAGCACGTTAACTTGGACACCCTGTATACGGGGATGATTGCCCTTCTAAGTCAACTATTTGCGAGTGGTCAAAATTGTTTAAACATGGTCGAGAATCACTGGATGATGATCCCCGTCCAGGGCGCCCTGTTGACGTGATCACTTCAGATGTTGTTGAAAAAACCAAGTGTTTGGTACTGGAGGATGCAAGACTAAAGAAGCGACAATTAGCAGTTAGCAATTAGAGTATTATGCAAACCTGATGCATCACCTTAGAGATGCTATTAAAGTGAAAAGACGCGGAAAACTGACGCAAGGCTCGACGCAAGGTGTCTTGTTGCTCCACGACAATGCACCAGTGCACAAGTCCAGACTTTCAAAAGCTGCTGTAGCTGATTGTGGCTTCGAAGAAATTGAACATCCGCCTTATAGTCCAGATCTAGCACCCAGTGATTATTTTTTGTTCCCAAATCTCAAAAAAAACACTTAGGAGGACAAAATTTAGGGACAATGACGAACTTATAGCAGCTGTTGAGGGCCATTTTGCGGAAAAACCAAATGAATATTTTTATACTGGATTAAAGATGTTATTGAAACGGTGTTATACCTGTATTCAAAAGCAGGGAAACTATATTGAAAAATAATTTTTTTGTTGCTCTAGTTTTTTGTTTTCATGCCTAGTCCGGGAATATAAAAACGACCCCTCGTACCTAGTTGGGTTAACCTAGCTTCGAATGACGATGAAGTGAGTTCTTGAGGTATTTTAGTGGCACGATGGAGTACTTCTTCTATAAGATTGATGTCTTTTACAAGTGTTGGCGACCAAACAACAGCAGCGTATTGAAGTTTGATGAGCAGGTTCATATCAATACGGATGAAGGTACTTTTGATTAAGTGCAAAGCGTAATTTGCTCTTTTGACTGCACAAGCTGTTTGCAGCGACCATGATAAGTCACGAGTAATGATGACGCCCAAGTCAGTGTGTGAAGAGTGTGTTGTAGTGGGCGGCGCTCGATGAGGTAAGTCAGAGATGGGTTCTTTTTGCCAATATGTAATACTATACATTTATCGATGTTCAGATCCAGGAGCCAGCTTTCACACCAAGATTGGATGCGTAGTAGGTCAGCTTGAAGTAGATCATGTTGTAAAAGAAGACTGGCATACAACTTGACGTCGTCAGCGTAAAATGAACATTTTGACTGGATATGATAACGAAGATCTGCTACGTACACTAAGAACAGAAGAGGGCCCAGCACAGATCCTTGTGCTACACCGCAGTGCTCCAGTTTGTGAAGTAATCTGAAATGAGGAACCTTATCGAATGCCTTACTGAAGTCAAGATAGATGACGTCGACGCTATCCCCGGAGTCTGACGCTATTGTCCAGTCGTTAATGCACTGAAGAAGATTGATTGTTACTGATATTCCGTGGACGAAACTGTGTTGTTCCGAAGGTATGATGCCGGTGGTCAGGAGAAAAGGCCTCATGGTTGCTAAAATGATTGACTCCATAACTTTAGCTACCACATAAGTAAGACTAATGGGTCTGTAATTTCCAGGGTCCAGTTTATTCCCTTTTTTGAAATTGGAGTGACCGAAGCTAATTTCCATGAGTCAGGCAAACAGGAAGATTCAAAAGACTGAGTCATGATTTCCGAGAGAGGAGTGCGCAGTTGGGATGCACATGACTTTAGAAGCGTGGGGCTTATGTTGTCTGGTGATCGAATACTGTATCTGCGTCAAAAGATACGTTACATAAGGAGTTCATATTTCTGGGTAAGTGTTCTACTTCAAGTAGTGGTCCTAGAGGTTCTGCAGTGTAAAAAGATGAGAAGCTAGCAGCAAATAAATTAGCGACTTCTGTGGAGGACTTGCAAATTTCACCGGAAGGTTTTTTTAGTTGAGGGACTCCCACTTTGCAATTATTGTTAGAACGTATGTATTTATAGATGCTCTTAGGGTGCCACTGTTGGCGACTTTGGTTTCATACTCAGACCGGTGTTTTTTTAAATTTCAGCAGTCAGTCTATTGGAGTACGTCCGGTGAGTAGCATAGTCGTATGCGTTTTTCGACCGAGAGTATCGTTGCCAAAGTTTCCGTTTATGTGCTAGTTTGCTACGAAGAGCTGGGGATACCCATGGTTTAGCAGGGTTAAAGAAGACTTTCTTCGTATAGAAACTGGCTTTTATAAAAGACATAAAGTTGTTGTGGAAACTAGCCCAGGAATTGTTAACGTGATCTGAAAGTTCAGGGAAGTTAAGGGAATCAAAGAGCTTCTGCTAGCTATTGTGACGAAGTTATAGCTGTAGTACAGGTAGGAGAATCACACAGCTCCGTGGCTCAGAGGTAGCACGCTTGAGTGCTGAGCCAAGGATCCGCAGTTCAATTCTCAGCCGGTTCAGTTGATATTTTTATTTTTATTTTATTTACAAGTTTCAATTTCTAACGGTCATTTTTGGTAATTAATTGATCTCTTCATTAAGCCAATTAATATTTGGATATAAATTGAGGCTCCCGGCAGAGCACAGTTCAGAGTCAGTATTCGGCTCTAAGTGTCCACACCGTGGTTACCTGGTCGACACCTAGTGCGAAGGCTGAATCGCTAGCGAACTACCGCTGCAGAAGGTGAGTGCGCTCTGTCTGTTTAATTAGTAGTGAAGTGGTCGTGGTTCCCCCTGGCCGCTCTCTGCTCCTGTCGCGCATCTCACCGTTCCTGGGTGTGAGAGTCAGTTGTCGTGGTCTACCTGACAACCGATAATCATTACCGTTACCGCTTTACCTATTTACCGTTTCCTGGTGCTAGCTAACAAACCGTGGCTATCTGGTAGTTAGCAACCACCTCCAGCCGACTGATAGTTGTCGTGGTCTACCTGACAACCGATAATCATTACCGTTACCGCTTTACCGTTTCCTGGTGCTAGCTAACAACCGTGGCTACCTGGTAGTTAGCAACCACCTCCAGCCGACTGATAGTTGCCGTGGTTTACCTGGCGGCTAACCGTTTACCGTTTTACCGCTTTACCGATTCAGACCTGTTTCCTATCTCAATTCAAACCGCTTGACAGCCTCAGTGTTTTACCGGTTCGTGCTTTATTGGTCATAGCGGGTTTCTGGGTGGACTTAGAGGCCATTGTGGCATACCAAACCGCCCCTAGGCCCTTCCAGAGTTACCTCCTGATAACCGGTAAAAATTTACCGATTCGGATCTGAGGTCAGATTCGGGTCCTTCAGACCCTAGGGAACACTTTGCACCATACCGCAAGTTTCTCCGACTACCGGTTCGAGTCTGGTCGGCTTAATTTTACCGGACCGCTTTCAGACGGTAGCTGTGGTCTTCCTGGCAACCGCCAACCTCGATTTCACAATTTTACCGATTACCGGTAAAATTACCGGTTCGCGGGAAAACTGCTATCCAGCTTAGTTTTCATCGTAGAGATCGTCCGACACCACCAGCGTCGTCGTACAGCTATAGCTTCAACCCTGGCATCACACATAGTTATCATTATCAGCGTTTTATTCAATAAACTGCGTTTACGCTCATTGTGGCTTTTATTTTTATCAACGCCCTGACCCTAACCACTGCAGCAACCCCGGGCCCTCTTTTCAGAGTAGCTACGCCGACGGAACGACAGAAGGCGCCCGAGCAACTCAACAGTAAGTAGCTCAACGGAAGGAGGGACACGTTTTGAGATTACAACCCGGCACAAGGCCCGGTTGACGTCACAAATTTCTGGCGCCCGAGCAGGGACCTGTTGAAAAGCACCATGGTTGGCACGGAAGAAAAAATAGAGCCAGAAGAGAAAACAATGAAGAAGATGATGGAGAAGAAGACGACACCGGACAGGTCTTGCGACCAACCCGACCCTCCCCAGCCACCTGTTCAACAGTACGAGGTCAGCTGCGCGGAGAACTGGGACGGGGTACACGAAGAAGGCTACACCCCGAACCCTCAGAACCGCCTCGTCCTGCTGCCCGTGACACCCAAGCTGCCACCCAAACAGAAAAAGGCATTTTATGCGGCCGAACGTCGGCGGTGGGCCGCACTGAAGAGACAACAATAAGTCCGATCTACTGCCCCCAGGTGCGCGAGGCCACGGACCGTGGTGCTTCACCCCAACGTCCGTGACCTGCGGGGCATTGCACCACAGGACGGAGAACAGCCGCGGTTAACTGAAAAAAAAAAACCCCTGTTACAGAATGGAGACCGTCTCACCCCTGAGAAAAGAGGAAAAGCGGCTTCTCAACCGCTTTCTCCCCTGGAAGTTGCCTGTAGGGGAACCGAAAACGCCGCCCAGGCTATGGGCAGCTCCACCGCCATCTCCCGACCGCCGCCTAATTGGGGTGCACCAGCGACGGCCAATGAGAAGCCCCACCAAATTCTCGCCACCACCAGCAGGCAGGAAGTCGCCAGGCCCGCAGCCCAAGGCCCTGATCGCCGCACGGCGGCCATCTGCACCGCGACTACTGCGCACGAGGGGCGGAATTACAAAGAAGACACGACGAATTCGACCCGTGGGGTCGCCTCTGAAACACGCCCGCCGGCCCGGTGTGCCACCACAGCTGCAGCAGACGGAAAAAACAGCAACGCCACCGCTACAAAAGCCGAAGCCAGAGGCGCCCCCGCAGAAATCGATGCCAGTCTTGGACGACGGCCCCAGGGCGAGGGGCAATAAAGGCATCAGGTCGCCAACATCTGCGACCAGGCCGGTCATACAGCCAGGGCCAATACGAGCCCCAAGACCCAAGATTACAATTTTGGAAAACCGGCTGATAAAACCGGCCACAGTCACGTGCGTCTCACCCACGCCAGCAGCCAGGGCACAGCTGCAGGAAGCGCTGCTACAGCGCTACGGACCAAATCCAGCAGAGGCAAGCCCTGTCAATTACATCTGCCTGGATACTTCGCCTCTGCCACGGACACCGGATCGCCCAATCACGCCCCGGACACCAAGGAGTCCGGAGGGAGAGCGGCTAGAAATCCTATTCGGCCTGTCACCATCCCCACCAAAGCCGAAAGCGCAGGACCCACTGAGCTTTATTACCCCGTTGCCGGCTCGGCTTCTGCCGACTCAGTTACCGAATCTGTCGGGCCGGGCAACGGACCGTCGCGAGGGGGTCCAGCCGCCGTCACCGGCCAAACCGGCGCAGAGGGAGGTGCAGTCAATCAGGATGGAACCGCAGCCACCATCGACGTCCCAGCCCCCGGTTCCACAGCGCCGTACCCGGATCTTGGTTCCACGTCCAGGAGGAGGAGTCATGTGGCAAACCGTCATCGACCCCACCGCACCCCGACTGCCGAGACGACGCAAGTCGAAGAAGGCCCAAGATCCGTGTTAAAGACTGTACGTTTTTGGTTTAGTGTGTGATATATTTAGTTTTTGAATTTCCTTAGTACATGATGTAGATATGTAAGTTCTTTTCTTAGTATTGTAAGTTTTTTTTTTAGTCTATAAGATAATGTTTTATTTTCATTGTATTTGTTAAAATTTTGTATGGAAAAAAAGAGGTTTTCAGTTCTTTCTTTTTTTTTGGAAAGTCAGGAGAGGGTGTGACGAAGTTATAGCTGTAGTACAGGTAGGAGAATCACACAGCTCCGTGGCTCAGAGGTAGCACGCTTGAGTGCTGAGCCAAGGGTCCGCAGTTCAATTCTCAGCCGGTTCAGTTGATATTTTTATTTTTATTTTATTTACAAGTTTCAATTTCTAACGGTCATTTTTGGTAATTAATTGATCTCTTCATTAAGCCAATTAATATTTGGATGTAAATTGAGGCTCCCGGCAGAGCACAGTTCAGAGTCAGTATTCGGCTCTAAGTGTCCACACCGTGGTTACCTGGTCGACACCTAGTGCGAAGGCTGAATCGCTAGCGAACTACCGCTGCAGAAGGTGAGTGCGCTCTGTCTGTTTAATTAGTAGTGAAGTGGTCGTGGTTCCCCCTGGCCGCTCTCTGCTCCTGTCGCGCATCTCACCGTTCCTGGGTGTGAGAGTCAGTTGTCGTGGTCTACCTGACAACCGATAATCATTACCGTTACCGCTTTACCTATTTACCGTTTCCTGGTGCTAGCTAACAAACCGTGGCTATCTGGTAGTTAGCAACCACCTCCAGCCGACTGATAGTTGTCGTGGTCTACCTGACAACCGATAATCATTACCGTTACCGCTTTACCGTTTCCTGGTGCTAGCTAACAACCGTGGCTACCTGGTAGTTAGCAACCACCTCCAGCCGACTGATAGTTGCCGTGGTTTACCTGGCGGCTAACCGTTTACCGTTTTACCGCTTTACCGATTCAGACCTGTTTCCTATCTCAATTCAAACCGCTTGACAGCCTCAGTGTTTTACCGGTTCGTGCTTTATTGGTCATAGCGGGTTTCTGGGTGGACTTAGAGGCCATTGTGGCATACCAAACCGCCCCTAGGCCCTTCCAGAGTTACCTCCTGATAACCGGTAAAAATTTACCGATTCGGATCTGAGGTCAGATTCGGGTCCTTCAGACCCTAGGGAACACTTTGCACCATACCGCAAGTTTCTCCGACTACCGGTTCGAGTCTGGTCGGCTTAATTTTACCGGACCGCTTTCAGACGGTAGCTGTGGTCTTCCTGGCAACCGCCAACCTCGATTTCACAATTTTACCGATTACCGGTAAAATTACCGGTTCGCGGGAAAACCGCTATCCAGCTTAGTTTTCATCGTAGAGATCGTCCGACACCACCAGCGTCGTCGTACAGCTATAGCTTCAACCCTGGCATCACACATAGTTATCATTATCAGCGTTTTATTCAATAAACTGCGTTTACGCTCATTGTGGCTTTTATTTTTATCAACGCCCTGACCCTAACCACTGCAGCAACCCCGGGCCCTCTTTTCAGAGTAGCTACGCCGACGGAACGACAGAAGGCGCCCGAGCAACTCAACAGTAAGTAGCTCAACGGAAGGAGGGACACGTTTTGAGATTACAACCCGGCACAAGGCCCGGTTGACGTCACACTATGTAAAGTTGATTTTAGAGATTGTTTTAGACATAGGGGTGCATTGAGGGTTGGAGATCTGGAACTGGGTATTAAATGCAAGGACTGCGTGATCAGAGTTATCAATAAGTGGAAGGTAGTTTAGAGAAGATACCAGAGCATGATCGGTAATGAGGACTAAGTCTAAAATTGACGGATGGTTGCCTTGCCTGAAACGGGTATAGGTGTTGACGACCTGATAAACATGGTTGGAGGAACAGGTATGTGGCGTTAATTGAAGATGGGAGAGTGGGGTTGGGCCAGTTGATATCGGGTAAATAAAATCGCCACAGATAATGACATATTTGTGCGATTTTAGAGTAATGGCTTGTAATGGTAAGGGGAGTAGTCCAAAATAATAATTAATTAAAATGCTAAGACTTTTATTAACTTGAATTAATTAATTTCAGAAAGAATTAAATTGTTAAAATGGGTACATTTGGTTAAATTTGGAAAATACTTGTCTATTTATAATTTCAAATATTTCCCGTCTTTAGGTCCTACTCCAGCTTATTCATCACATTTACCTCTAGATGGCTCTGCCGGTACAGGAAGTTATTAAA
Organism: Agonum fuliginosum; assembly: GCA_947534325.1. Classification (NCBI taxonomy): domain Eukaryota; kingdom Metazoa; phylum Arthropoda; class Insecta; order Coleoptera; family Carabidae; genus Agonum; species Agonum fuliginosum. The sequence continues at coordinate 27,595,617 of OX384037.1, forward strand.
TTTAAATTTCGGGCGCCAGATCTAAATTATCACTTGATTAGATCGAATTTATTTTAGAGTATTGAACTTTATTATCTTCGGATCCAGTACAGTGATGGCAAGAACAATAAATAATAACTCAACGGAAAGTTTAACAACATGCAAGATTTATTTATCAAAACATGAAAAACAATACAATACAAAACAAACATGAAACATATGAATGGTGTGGATTGAAATGTCGTAATCAAATGTATTTATTTGTGTTGATTACAAGAATGATCGTTGTGATGTCAACAATGTAAATAAACCATGTTACAAGTGATTGATTACAAAAGTACAAAAATAATATTGGCGACAATGGATTGATTATGATAATCAGGTTGAGGATTGAAACAATTGCTTTTGTGTCAAAAATCAATAATATCGTTACTATTAAAGTTTAAACAATTTGCGTCCTCCGCGCATAAATAAATTTACCAAGTTGGAGCTAAAATAATTTCGAGTTTAATAGCTAGTGAATTGTAGGACTCAAAATGTTTATAAATATCCGACCTCGGTGGATACAATAATAATTATTAGAAAATATCTTTACTAGATTTTCCTTTTTAAATTAATAATAATTTGCGACAAACTTTTGTCCGCAAAATAATTGACAATTAAATAATTAACGTTGACTGCGCTGGCGCAACGTTTTGGACAAATACAAAATTCACTAGTTTAACCGATTTTGATTTTAAGCTCGTGGTATTTGAATTTAAACTTTTGGAAAAATAGTAATAATTTATGTTTATTGAAAATAGTCAGACGTGACTGCAAAAGTTTTGGAAAAAAAGAATAACAACAAAAGCGGGAGGCTTTAGAACGGTTGTTACGACACCTTTAACGGGGAGTGGTCTAAGCAAAACACGCGACCGCAACTCAGGATGGGCCCTACAGCGAGGACCACGCTAAGTCGGTTTGTCGGATGGTCAAACTTAAACACCACCGTCAAAAATGCAACAAAGGATTGTTACAATTACAGGGTAAATAGTCTAGGTAACGAGAACTTTCAGGATACGTCCTGCAAAGAGGGCCGCTGCTGAGAGTCGGTTATAACTATGTGTCTACCTAGAACACCACCTGTAAATGCAACGTTGAGGATTTTGGTAGTACTTGTAAAATAGAGAAGGACGCCAAGCTAGGATGGTCGATTCGGTGGTCCACTCGATAAAAGAGGACGCAAATCAACTCGCTAACTGTAATTGCCTACTAGACTTCACTCCATACCTAGTCCTCACCTTTAGTTCTTGAAGAGCCACCCTATCAGTCCCAAATGCGTGAGTTGCATTGATTGACTGATAATCTTATCGAAAAATCTTGCCTTTTTATATGAAAAAATATCATGCTAGGCTTGTCTAAAAAGCTCGTCTCTTCTCTGTCTTACAATGTTGTGATTGACAGAGATTGCTAGGCAACATTCTAACGGTCAACAGAACCTGTTGTTCTCTTTCTTTAAATTCTAGAACCTTCCGAGGCTCTCTTTCCAACGGTTTTTCTACTATGTTGTGATTGACCGAGATTACTAGGCAACGGACAGTTTCTTTTTCTAAATTCCAGAACATTCTGAGACTCTCTTTCTAACGGTCACTAGAATCAGTGTTCTCTCTCTAAATTCGAGAACATTCTGCGGTTCTCTTTCTAACGGTTTTCTGCGTAGTACTGTATCAGTTGCCACCTAGCGACAAATTGAATAACTCGTTTGACACTTGTAGAAGTTAAGCTTGCAGAGTGTTTTCTTGAGAAATAAAAATATATCAATATCTTAACCTGGATTATAAATACCTTTAGGGTTAATTGAATAACACCTGAATATGATTACTATCACATTATGTCGTGGATCCAATCTTCTTATTGGATTTCATCACAGTTTATAGGTACGTTATGGTCTGAGTCAATTCTCAGCTCAACTTTTATAATATTTTTCAGATCAAAGAGTCTACTGACATATTAAAGTGCAAAGTATAAACGAAATTTATGACTTCAAATGGTCATGAAAATAGCAAGTATATTCGTTACAAACAGATGAGGAGTATTTTAGACAAATTTAGCGTAACGAAAAATGCACTTCTTTACAGGCTATGTTGTCGAATAATTGTTCATCGTTTGTTATGGAGCTCGAAGGAGGATGGTAGACGCAGGCGAGTATAAGTGAAAACTCCTGTTTTGTAAGTTTTAGCCAGATTGATTCGATGCCGTGTGAGGGGATATTGAGGATGTCCACTGTGAATTCTGTGAGAATGTCATTGAATGTCTGAAGATGGAGTAGGTTGGAAGGGATACTGCTGAATCAGGTGTTTCATTCAGAAACTAATATACATGCAGGGTGATGTTGACTAACGAAGAAGGCTAATTCATCAAACTTGGAACGAAGAGATGCGATGTTGGTATAAATGATTAATCTTTTATTTAACGAAAGTTAAATTTTCGACAATTGCCACGGTAATTCTCCATTTTTACTTACTAAATAATTAGCAAAACACGTTCGTACACCTTTTCTTGTTTTATTACAAGTTGACTGTCCATTAACAGGTTAGTTTGTGTAATTTAGAACCAGAACAAATAATCAAATCGTCCGTGCGATATCCATCTTTTCTGCGTACTATGTTTTGTAATAATATACAAGCATTTATAATATTTCTTGAAAAAGATTTGGAAACATTAAGTGCTCCGTGGAATATTCTCCATTTGTTGCTTAAGACATTGAGTGCGCATTCCACATATCTACGATCTCTATGTAGTCTGTAGTTCAAAACACGTTGTATAATACTCAAATTATGATTTGAGAAGTCTTTTACCATTAATTGGAAATGCATTACCGGCAACAAAAACATAGGGGACTTCCAGACCCATTTATGGTATTATAGGTCTTGTTTCAGGTAAATCTAATTCGTCACTCATTAGTCTTCTCCAAAACTCAGTATTTTGAAGAATAAAGGAATCGCAATCTGTTCCATATGCGCCAATATCCACGAATAAAAATTGTAATCTGCATCGGCAATTGCTAACAGGACTATAGAGTATTTCTTGTATTCATTGATCCTACATGAGGAAAATTTTCGATTCGTGTGTATTTTCCATCAATTACTCCAAGTCACATTGGCTTTACTTTGAAATTCATTAGCAACTTCTTTCCAGTCCTCTTTCGTCATTTATTTGAGATAAATTGCTTGAAATGTAGGTATGGTTTTGTACCCAAGAGATCTACAATAACTAATAATTTATGTAACTTTAAACATTTTATAGCTACTGCAATTGACAATCGTGAGCAAGTTGATGTCATATATCTCGATTTTTCTAAAGCTTTCGACAGAGTTTGTCATGATATACTGCTGTCTAAATTGTTCTCTCAGTTCGGTTTTTCAATATATTTAATCATGTTATTAAAATCTTATTTGTATGAAAGACTCCAGTATGTCGACTGTTGTGGCTACCAATCGTACTATTATGTTGCTACCAGTGGGGTGCCCCAGGGTTCAATCTTAGGGCCCCTTCTGTTTATTTTGTTTGTCAATGATATTGTTAATGTAATTACCATGTCTGAGAAATTACTTTATGCAGATGATGTCAAAATTTATAAGAAAATAGCATCGTTATGTGATAGTATAGCACTGCAAAATGATCTAAACAATTTGTATCGTTGGTCAGTAACTAATTGTCTCCTCTTCAATGCTAATAAGTGTGTTGTAATGTCTTATTCTAAATTAAAATGTACTCAAATTTTTGATTATTCGATTAATGGAATTTCCTTAAATCGAGTAACTACTGTTAAAGATCTAGGAATTGTCTTTTCTTACAATCTTAACTGTAAACCGCACCTAGATATGATTGTATCCTCTTGTAATAGGTTATTAGGATTCATTTTTAGAAATTCTTTACACTTAAAGAATATCACAACAATTACTAAACTTTTTGATGCTTTCATTAGAGCTAAAATTGAGTATGGTATAATTATATGGTTCTCGAATTTAAATTATGTTGAAATTAATGTACAACGAATCCATTCGAAATTCTTGAGATATTGTTACTTTAAAAGTAAGGGTGAGTTTACAAATAATAATTATTACCAGTTGTTAACCATTTTCAATGCAGTGAACTTTGTTACACGTAAATATAATTTTCAACTATTATTTTTGTTTAATTTAATTAACTATAACATAGATGACTCAAATTTATTATCTCTAATTAATATAAATGTTCCTGTTATAAATACAAGACACCGTCTATGTTTTTCTTATAATTGTCCAAGAACCAATGTACTTTTAGAATCACCAATTGTTTCAATGTGTAAAACTTACAATACTTTTGTTTGTGCTAACACTGATTTAGATATTTTTGGTATGAAATTATTTATGTTTAAGAAATTTATAACAAATACTACTATATAAGTATCATGTTTATTGTTAAGAATAATTTTTTGTACTTGTATTTTTCTTTGTATTTAACATTTTTTGCTTTTTATTTTTACTCTGTATTTGAGATCTTTGATCTTGTTGAGTAATAAAGATATTATTATTATTATTATTATTTCATATTTGGCTACACAGAAAGTTTATAATTTTGCTTAAAATAGATATCCCAATCCTATAATTATAATGCAATTCTGTCAGCGTGCACAAAGTAGCTAAATATCTGAAACAAAAAACATATGCTTAGTTATAAAAATAATTGGTATTTCTTTTTTGCAGGATACATTATTTTAAACAAATGGTCTAATATAAAGAATTCATTTTTTAGATCTTTTAGAACAAAAAGTGGGCTAGGATATAAATGTTATATATACAGCAAGCACCTCCAATTTGTATTGAAGGTAAGCGCAGACAGATGAGACAGAGCAATTATTTAAGTCAGGCTGGAATAGATGACAACATCACTGAAGGTGGAGAGTTACAGAGTCACAACTATCATCTCTTCTTTCTTCTTCTTCTTCTTCTTCTTCTTCTTCACGATATGCACCTAAATAAAAATCAACGTCGCAGACACAGCCGGCTCCATCAAGTTCAAATGAATAACGATTAAAGTCAAAGAGACAATTGGATGTTATAGAACGTGAAATCTTGTCAGAGCTAAAAAAAGGAAAAAAGTCAGTTGAACCCTCTTCAGTCTTTTGTCATCATCCTCGATCCGAGCAAGAAATGTTACTATTGTCCTTTCTTCCAAATATTCGAGATATGAGTGAAATAGAATTGATGGATTTGCAAGTAGAAATTGTAACGACTATAAAGAAAATTAAACAACGACGTACTTCCAATTTCCCATCTTTCTTCAGCTGGTATGGACATTCTAAATCGAGTATCTTACTTCTTGATCTTATCAGTTACACTATTTAATATACAAGGTGATTCATCATAACTTGCTTTTTAAAATGCGTGCCATTCAGGCTGTAGGGAACGTAGTGGGGAGAGAGTGGTCTCATGATTCAGATTTTGACAGCAAAGAGCCAACACGTGTGTATTTGACAGCATAACTTTTAAGTAAAAATTGTTGTAATAAGTGTTCTTTTTAATAATCAATTCTATCATAGAGAGTTAATTAAGAGTATAGTGTGCCAGTGTCTTTAAAATTTTCAGTTTTCCTAACTCAGCTTTTTAGTAATCATCATAATATAACAACAATTTGAGGTGTAAAGTTTAACATTTCTGGAATTAGTTCAGTCTGCGCATTTACTTACGCATCCATCATCCATCACCCACAGTGCGACCTTCAAACTAAGTCTTTTAAGCGTAAGCAACCACCTCAACTCTCCTGCCAAACGTCGTGGTCACGATATGGATGCATCGCAACAACTGTTATTCGACAAATTAAAAATGGAAATTGACTCGAATACAAAACTTTTATCGGACAAAATAGACAACATTGAAAGTACCACCAAGAATATATCAATCCTTCTCGCATAAACTAACTCGGAATTGGAACTAGTAAAAGAAGAAAACACTCAACTCAAAAAAGCTATATACAGCCTGGAAAAAGAAACTAAGGCAAACAACATTATAATGGTAGGTATACCAGAATCACAAAACGAAAATATTGTTGACACGGTATGTAGCTTTATTAGTAGCACACTACAAGTTACAATAAGGGAATTCGATATAAATCAAGTACGCCGCTTAGGTCAACAATCTACCAATAAAGTAAGACCAATTCTTGTAAAATTCACAAACAAAATTATTAAATCTACTATATTTCAAAATGTACACAAATTAAAAGGTACATACATATACATAAACAATGATCTAACATCGAACGAACAAGAAACTTTAAGATATCTCATAGCTTTCAAAAAGGATGCACGTAAAAAAGGTTACAGCGTCACCCAATTCAAATCAGGCTTAAAGATAGACGACGTGTGGTACACAGCTAATGATTTGGCAGAGTTAGAACTAGCGGAGAAGCCTAGGTCTCAAGAAATTGTTAGCGACGATGATTCCGTTAGGGCCACTGCCGACATCTCAGATATCCAGTCCCCCAAAAAAATTACCCGCACGTTCACAAAAGAGGTAAAAGATCTTACACCTGCTAAAGGAAATCCAGCACCACAAAGTAAGCCCTCATCTTTGTCAAAACCTACAACGTCAAAAAACTATAATTTTCGTAGCCAAATCAAAAAATAATCTTACCTTATTCTACCAAAACATACAAGGCCTACGTCACAAACACCTAGAATTAAACGCTGTGCTAGAATCCTTTGACATTCGACCTGATATAATCCTTTTAAACGAACACTGGTTGAAATCAGATGAAGCAAGTACCTTTAATATAGCCAGCTACTGCAACGCTTCTTTTTTCTGCAGGCAAAAGTTCGAAAGAGGCGGTACATGCATATTACTCAAGAACACTCTGGAATTTGAAAACATATCAGCACATAATAACTTACTTAATGAAAAAATTTTGAATTTTCTCTTGTAAAACTGACCAACCTTAAAACAACAACAACTCTACTAGTACTTTATCGTTCCCCAGATGGGGAATTCGACATTTTCATCCAGAACTCAGAAATACTTTTAAATGAAATCTGTAAGTCAAAGAGCACTCTCTTCATTTGCGGTGACTTCAACGTGAACTTTTTATCGGAATCCCCTCAAAAATTAAGACTTGAATCGGTTTTAACTTCATTTAACCTAAGGGCGTTCATCACAGATCCAACTCGCATTACTGCCACTTCTTCAACTTGCATTGATAACTTTATTTCAGCTGCCACAACTATAGCTACATTTAAAATCGTTAATACTGGCATGTCGGACCATGAGGCCCTTGTCTGGAAGTGTCCAACCTTGCAGATTGACAAAGCAAAAATAAACTTTACATACAAGAGAATTTATTCAAATAAAAATCACGACAAACTTCGCACTCTGCTACAACATTCCTGGTCTGACGTCCTTCAAGAAAACGACATCAATGTGAGCCTGAAACTCTTCTTAGACAAATTTAATGCAGCATTCGAAGTAGCATACCCCTGGAAAAGAGTATCAACTAATTTAAAAACTAAAACTTGGATTACCAAGGGCATACGAATATCCTGTCGCACCAAAAAGAAAATACGGATACAACTGCGACATAACGACTCACCTGAGCGGCGTGTGTGTTACAAAAAATACTGTTCAATTTTATCTGCAGTCATTAAATTGGCTAAAAAGAAGAGTCTATCGGAGCAAATCTCAAAGTCTCAAAACAAAGTGAAATCGACATGGACTATTGTTAAAGACATAACAGGAACAAACAAAACATCTCCAACAATCTCCAGGCAATCCGGAAACAGTCGCAAACGACTTTAACAAGTATTTTTTGTCATGTAACCTGACACCAACACACTGCTATAAATTTAAGGAATCAAGTCTGGCATATTCACTCTATCTATGTCCAATAACGGAAGCTGAAACGCTGTCTATAATGAAAGGCCTTAAGAACACTTATTCCAGTGGTATCGATGGCATCCCTTGCACTGTAATAAAAAATTGTGCAGAAATAATAACCACTCCTTTAACTCACATTTTCAACGCATCATTGGAAACAGGGCTCTTTCCAGACCTATTTAAACATTCCATCGTAACACCCATATATAAAAAGGTGACATCTCAAAGGTTGAAAACTACAGGCCCATATCTTTACTAAATAATTTCTCCAAAATTCTCGAACGACTGATGTACGAAAGACTTATGGACTTTCTTATTAAACACAATATCATAACACACTGTCAATATGGATTCCTGAAAAACAAATCAACAGTAAGTGCAGTATCTCAATTAGTAAATAGTATTATCACCAACCTAGATAAAAGCAACAGCGTGTTCGGTATATCAAGCGACCTCTCCAAAGCTTTCGATTCTGTATGTCACTCAATAATGCTACAGAAATTAGAACATTATGGTGTCCGAGGAGTAGCATTGTCGTGGTTCAGATCCTACCTCTCCAACAGAAGTCAATCGGTTACCCTGCAGTCGAAAAACTGTTCCACACCAGTATACTCAGAAAAGGGCCTTCTCCAGCGGGAAGTCCCACAGGGCAGTGTCCTTAGGCCTTTAATGTTTTAATGTTCCTTATTTACATCAATGATCTGCCTTCCGAAGTACGCAACACCTCCTGCGTCCTGTATGCGGATGACGCGTACTTTTTAATAACATCTAACCGTGAGGATTTCAACAACGATCTTATAAACTCAGTTCTTTACGACATCACTCATTGGTGCTCTAAAAACAATTTAAAATTAAACATGGACAAGACACACTTTACTCAATTTTTCCTCAACTCATCAAGTTACATACCAACAGATATCTTAGAAGTGCGTATAACCCGAACTGACATTATAAAGTGCCTCGGTATATTCCTGGACAGTGATACTAAGTGGTTAACACATATTACACATGTAATTAAAAAATTAAACAAGTGCTGTTACTGTTTGCGTGTACTAACCTCCATGTTTGATACTGGAACACTCTTGATGATTTATTATGCGTACTTCTACTCAATCATCTTATACGGCATCTCTAATCTGGGGTTCCTCTACTAAATTCACTGTCCAAAACAGAGCAGTGCGTATTATGTTAAAACAGCATCCACGCCTCTTGTGTAGAGGCAAATTCCGGGAGCTTGGCCTGCTTACGACAACATCAATCTATATATTCGAAGTAATAAAATATGTCTTAAACAACCCACAACATTTTAATTTCGTGAATTCTAACTATCAAACAAGGCAATCAAATATCAAACTTAAAATACCTCCTCATAGAACTAGCGCCTTCCAAAAAACCACCGAATTCGTTGGAATAAAAATCTTTAATTCTCTTCCTCCTGAAATTACCACTGGCACAAAACGTAGCATACTCAACAATATCAAACAAATATTGATCCAAAAAGAGTATTATACTCTACACGATTTTTTCGAGGATTGTAAAAATAACAACTTTTGTATTGCGACTCATCTATGAACTTTATTAATTACCATCTGTCAACATAAACATGTCTGAAGTTTCTCAGTTAGTTGATATTAACGAGCACTTCCCTGTATTACCAACTTTATTTTATTTTATTTAAATACTAAATTTAGAATTATTATTTTTATTTTAAAACTAAATACCGTTTTTATTTTTTATTTTTAAATTATTATATAATATACACCATAAAAAAATTTGTAAAATATACTACGTATGTACTCATTTTATTTATAATTAGTTAATTCTGAATTTCTAATTTCTATTTGTAAAGTTTAATTAAGTCTATTTTAGCATGTCAAAATTATAAAACTGGCTGTAATTTTAATTTTATTTAAATTATTAATGTGTAAATCTTTTTATCAGGATAGGTTGAAAACCAGCATTTGCTGAACCTACTCCTATTGTACTATTCTTTGTGTGCAATAAACTTTATTATTATTATTATTATTATTCGACAGGTGCACTTCTAAGGTTTTGTTCCCCACCCGGTCAGTCGCCCTCATGCGTTGGAGCACGGAGCAGCGTGTATTTTCAGTTGAGTCATACTTTTCCAATGAATGTTCTGTGATCGCAACCCAGCGTGACTTTCGATTAGTGGCCAGCCCGCTCGCCCAATTTGGCTCCTTGTGATTTTTTTTGTGGGTTTTTTTGAAACCGTCCAAGGACCCTAGAAGACCTGAAGGCCAACATCCGGGCCGCAATTGCCAACATACCCGCTGCCAAGCTGGAAAGGGTTATGACAAACACCAGAAATCGGCTTATTTAATGTATAGACAATGAGGAGCGTCACCTACCTGACATAATTTTGAAAACTGGGTGAAACTAAACTTTAGATATGTACCTACATTATAAAATAAATAGTTTCTGATTCATAAAATAGGCATTATTGCGTTTTGAAATAAGTAAGTTACGATGAATCACCCTGTATAATCAAACGTATTTTTGCTCATTCGAAAATAATTGAAGAACTTCTTGTTCGGATCATCAGCTAACTTTTCAAATACAGTATAATAAGTACCCTCTAAATATCTTACTTCTATTATTGTATGTACCCACTCCCTTTGCTTATTTTGTCGGTTTCGTCGTAAATATTGTAACGAAATGTTACACAATTGTGGCGCTGCGAGAGCAATTACGAACCAAAAATGACCAGAGGAAATACTTAAGATTAGATAAACAAAATTTAGCAAAATGATAATTACAAACCTTGAGGTGCTGCTTTAGCCAACGTCAATAATAATCAGTATGATAATAATATCGATAATAAAAGAAAATTACGTACCTATATAAAAGTTTCTTGTGAACATATAGTAAGACTAAAGTAACATCACTGGAACCATAAGATAGTGTTCCTGTTCGTTCCTGCTTCCAGTAAAGGCGCCCAGGCTGTGATATTCACCGATATTATGCGTCGGCTAGCGTACTCCAGAGTAGAATTTATCTTGTATCTCTGTGGAGGCAAGAAAGGCGCCAGTTCGTCCTATAATATCATCCTACGAACCTCTGGATTTATGGCAAGCAAAAGCAACACAGCGTCTAAACAGGGGGCGGGCCATGGCCCGCCTTAAAATTGCTTGGCTCCCCACTTGGCCCGCCTGCTTAAAATGCTGTATAGGTTTAGTAAATTAAAACATAATTTTTCAAGATAAGCTTGAACAAAATCAACTCTTGGAAATCTAAATCTTTTGAAACAAAGTGCAAAGTTTTTTTGCGCGGGATTCCCTACAGCAGTGCACATGACAGAACATAGAAGAACTAACGTTGGCATGAACTCTTTCTTCCGAAGTCTTTGCTTGTCAATGTGTCTCGCTTTTCTGCTTCACGAATTTCGCGTAATTTCTAGTTTCTAGAACTACTAGCACACGTTATAATCTACTTATAAGTTAAGATGTGACAATAATATATTAATTTCAGAGTTAAATATTGTAAAAAAAATCAATTTATCATTACGAGCTCAAAAACAACATAAAAGTTACAGATATTTTTATTCTGCATAAATTTTGAATACGGACTTGCATTTACAGAACTTTGCAAACTCTGTACAATATCTATAACTATTCCTGTATCCTGTGAGAGAACTTTTTCTTGTTTAAAGCGAGTAGCAAGTAAAGTCATATTTAAGAAATTCTTTGCTTGATTCAAACTTATCAAGTTTATGTGTTATTATCAAAAAAAAGTCAGAGGCGAAATTGTTAAATGAAGACCAAATAATTAACACATTTGCTGATAATCATGAAAATAGAAGAATTATTTTAACATAATAGATTTATTTGTCAATATTACCCATGTACTTTTTACGTAAAATAAAACTGTGAAATGTCATCTTTTTATTATTTTCTTGTGGCCCTTCTTAATTTTGGATGGTCTCCCTATGGCCCGGCCGTCTTAAAAATCCTGGCGCCGCCACTGAAAGCATATAAACAAATAGTTCTAGGTCCTAAGGTGTCACCTGCTGTACGAACAGCGAACAAAACAAAGATAATGCAAATATAAAAACACACAGATAATAATATTAATGCTATAATAATACTATTATTTAATTTTAACAGGGGTTATGCATAACCAAAGCGCTTGCAGCTCAACGCAAAAGGTCAACTTAATGCTATGCTTAAAGTAGAATACGAACTTAGAGGGAACTATAGCTAAACAATAATACTAAAATTAACACTAGATTAATATCAATAGGCTACGAAATTCGTAGAGAATCAGGCTTAATGCGTGGAGAATACGTGCTCGTGAGATAACGGTAAAATAGTTAGTAATTTATACTTAACTTTATTCGCTGAGCGACGATAATAGCGGTAATCGGAAGTTATAAACCCTGGAAATCCTTTTCCAGTTATATATATTCGCCCAAAAGTAACTAGAGTACCCAGAGATCAAAAACCACACACCTCTTTTTCGCTGCCAAACAAACAATCTCTTTTCAAAACAAAAGCCATCTCCCTAGCGACCACCACCACACCTGCGCATGCAGTGGTGCCAAGCCATTCGACAGAAAATTATATCGCAATAAAAATAAGAAGAAGTTCGTTACAATATAACAAATAAAGTAAATACAATTTATTACATTCCGCCATGTCGCTTTCTCAGTTGCTCGAAAGACAGTGCTGTTGCCGGTTGTTTGAAATTATGATATTTATTTTGAATTTCCCGCCAATTTTGAACAATTATTTTATATTTAAAAAGGTTGCTACGAGATTAAAAAAACAAAACTAATATTAAGAAAAAATAATAACAATAACAATGTAATAAGTGTATCGTGTATAATAAAACAATCAAAATAATATAATAAATGTATAACTCTAAATAAATATAATACAAAATATACAGTATTTGCAGTTTTTTCTATAACTTTGGCAAGAAAATAGTTACAAAAACTTAACAGCAGTAAAAATGAATAATTTTGAAATTTATTTAAGTTTTTTGTTTCTACAGTGTGTGTACAGTCCGTTATGTTAATCTTACTTTCAACGATAATTTTAATACACTGTTCCTATTACCTACTTACCTTGACGTTATTGTACCTGCTCTTCCAAAAGAATACAAAATCTGGGAATTTAAGTAATTTAAGAATAGTGACTAATTCTTTTGACTAGCGCTCTCCTCAAATATTCCGAAGATTTAATTCACTCCAAATCATTTCTGTGTTTTATTTTGAGCACATAGGTACATGCTCCACTAATCATTGTATTTTGCATCTTTTGCTTTGGATTTTATAAGAGACAAAGTTTTCTGAAGATTTTTTTCAATAAAAGGGTAAGTCGATAACAATTACCAAAATTATATACTACATGAGAGACAGGCACATTGGTACAGTTCGGAAACTTATTATGTATTATTATGATTTGAGGATTATTTCTTTATCCACCTTTTAAAAATAATTGAAGTATGTATAGGTACTGATATTAAATTTTTTATAGTGTTCAGACAGAGTCACAATCGTTGTCATTTATGACCTATAAACAAATTTAAGATCTATTTATAAGCAATTAAAATGTACACGAGTAAGTTCGGGCTCGGTATGAAGCTGATGCCGGCGAGCGTGGCACCTTCTCCCGACAAACGTAACACTGTAAGACGGACTATCGACTAATGTACATAACAATCTGAATTTGGTCACTATTATTAACAAAATTTTATGCAAACTAGTTGACTTTATATAAAATATGTTTACGTAGTAAAAATTTATTTTAAATGTTTATTTAAATGAATCTGAAGTAATTACAGGTTTTTGATTAAAGTAGGTATTAAGGTTGCGTACGAATGAATATATTGAAGATATCTCCAAAAATAAACAATTTTAACAACAGTGTTCTATAAAACGGCTTTATTAAATAATGTAATATTTTTTTGTCAAAAATTTAATTTAATTTATATTAGGGCATGAATATAAGATCAAGTCGCAAATTAATAATAAAAGAAAAGTTAGTTTAAATAAAACCACTTTTTTTTTCTTATAATACAAAAGTGTTCTCTGAGTAATTATGAACATTTTAGTACTAAGAAATATGTCATGCCCTAGTTTATATTGTAACTTGGCAGAATAAATTTTAACCTCCCGCCTTATATTCTATAAGGGGAGGTATTGTGACGGGTCGAGTGTGAGTTTTTAGTGGATAAGCACGTTTTAGGATCCATAGAACACGAATAAAGTATTTTCGAGATTTTCTGTGTCTGTGTGTATGTGCGTTAGGTCGTATGTGACATATTTTTTCGGGCTCTATAACTCAAAATGTTACAAACATTTAACAACCAAATTTTTATATTTAACGTTATAATACAAATCTTAGGAACCCAGTTATTTGTAAATTTTTCTGTGTATGGTACTATTTAGGAATTAAATTATTGTTTATAATTTAGACATTTAGAGTGTCAAACAGTGACAGTGACAATCGTTAATATCTTCTTCTGCAGTTTACATAAAAAGACTAAAGATCGCAGCGCTATAGTGGTGACTTCAGATAGACATACGTACGAAACTTTGTAATACGAACACTGTAACAGACTGTGGTATTTGACTAAATTCGACTAAATTTTATGTATTTTTTAAATATGTCGATAATATTGATAACTATAACAAATTTAAAAATTGTCTCATTATAATTAATAGAATAAATTAATAGGATTTGGTGTAGGACGGTGCCAACTATACATATAGTTAGCACCTCCATTGGAGCGACTACCGTTTTAGCGGTTTCGGATTTAGCACAAAATTTTTTATGGTAGTACAAAATTAGCACATAATTAGCACATAATTATAGGCTAACAATTTTTTTCATTTTGTGATAATTTTGTGTAGGGCGGTGCCAACTATACGTATAGTTAGCACCTCCAATAGAGTGACGTCCGTTTTCGCGGTTTCGGATTTAGCACAAAATTTTTAATGTTAGTACAAAATTAGCACATAATTAGCACAAAATTATGGCATTTTAATTTTTTTATTTTTCTGAAGTGGGGGTGCTAACTATACGGACGTAAAAATTTTAATGTTAGTACAAAATTTTCACAAAATTATAGGCTAATAATTAATTAATGTTGTGATTATTTAGTGTAAGACGGTGCTAACTACTTACGTATACTTAGTTAGCACCTCCATATTAGAGCGACTACCGTTTTAGGGGTTTCGGATTTAGCACAAAATTTTTAATGTTAGTACAAAATTAGCACATAATTAGCACATAATTATAGCCTAACAATTTTTTAAATTGTGATAATTTAGTGTAGGGCGGTGCCAACTATACGTATAGTTAGCACCTCCAATAGAGCGACTTCTGTTTTCGCGGTTTCGGATTTAGCACAAAAATTTTAATGTTAGTACAAAATTAGCACATAATTAGCACAAAATTATGGCATTTTAATTTTTTTATTTTTCTGAAGTGGGGGTGCTAACTATACGGACGTAAAATTTTTGTGCTAAATCCGAAACAGCTAAAAGGGTATAGTCGCTCTATGAAGGTGCTAACTATACGTATAGTTGGCACCGTCCTACACTAAATTATCACAACATGAAAAAAATTTTTGTCTATAATTTCGTGTAATTATATGCAAATTTTGTACTAACATTTAAAATTTTGTGCTATTCGCGTTTTAGGAACAATAACATACATTTTTGTTTTTAGGATACTACATTTAGGTGCGTATTACCAGTTTACTAAACGAAATTACTACCTTTTCACATTTCTACTATTTTAAATTAGATTTGATTAAAGGTTATAAAAGAGAGCACAATTTGTATTTTTACTTCTTCCCTCATATTTTATAAGAGAGGTATTGTGACGCGTTTTTGGTGGATAAGCACGTTTTAGGGTCCCTAGAGTAAGAATTTATCATTTTCGAAATGTGTGTGTGTGTGTGTGTTACAATTTTTTCGGGAACGATAACTCAAAAAATATCAAACATTAAAATTGAAAATTTTATAGTTAGGTTTTAATACGGATCTTAATAACCCGATATAATTTTAGTTTCAATCAGTAAACCGGAAGTAATACTTTTTTTAAATATTTCGATAGATAATTAATTAAATAGAATTTTTTTATTTTAAATGAAAGATTATGTGATTATTATCTACAATTACTATTTTATAGATTTTTATGTATCTAGTAGGTACTTATCTTTGAATGTATATACTTATAATTTAGTATTTCGGTATGTTGTAGTCCATGATCGTTTAATAATTTTTGTTACTACGTAAAATTTGAATGATTATGACATGACAGTTACAATAATAAAATATCGTTTATATCTTCTTCTGCAGTTTAAATAAAATGACTACATATTTGTGAGTAGTAGTATTACCTACCTATAATATTAAAATATTTGTAAAAGTAAAAAGAATAGAGTTCTGGTGAGAGGTCTTGTACTGGCCACATCAGATTTTTTATTATTATTTTGTAACTGTGGACGCTTGTTTTTACTTTTCAAAAGAACTTGAACCCAGGAATACTTTTTTGCAAATTATTATATTAACGGCTTATGTTTTGGTTTGGGTTACATATAATACAAAATATACAGTATTTGCAATTTTTTCTATAACTTTGGCAAGAAAATAGTTACAAAAACTTAACAGCAGTAAAAATGAATGAATTTGAAATTTATTTAAGTTATATTGTTTGTACAGTGTGTGTACAGTCCGTTATGTTAATCTTACTTTCAACGATAATTTTAATACACTGTTCCTATTACCTACTTACCTTGACGTTATTGTACCTGCTCTTCCAAAAGAATACAAAATCTGGGAATTTAAGTAATTTAAGAATAGTGACTAATTCTTTTGACTAGCGCTCTCCTCAAATATTCCGAAGATTTAATTCACTCCAAATCATTTCTGTGTTTTATTTTGAGCACATAGGTACATGCTCCACTAATCATTGTATTTTGCATCTTTTGCTTTGGATTTTATAAGAGACAAAGTTTTCTGAAGATTTTTTTCAATAAAAGGGTAAGTCGATAACAATTACCAAAATTATATACTACATGAGAGACAGGCACATTGGTACAGTTCGGAAACTTATTATGTATTATTATGATTTGAGGATTATTTCTTTATCCACCTTTTAAAAATAATTGAAGTATGTATAGGTACTGATATTAAATTTTTTATAGTGTTCAGACAGAGTCACAATCGTTGTCATTTATGACCTATAAACAAATTTAAGATCTATTTATAAGCAATTAAAATGTACACGAGTAAGTTCGGGCTCGGTATGAAGCTGATGCCGGCGAGCGTGGCACCTTCTCCCGACAAACGTAACACTGTAAGACGGACTATCGACTAATGTACATAACAATCTGAATTTGGTCACTATTATTAACAAAATTTTATGCAAACTAGTTGACTTTATATAAAATATGTTTACGTAGTAAAAATTTATTTTAAATGTTTATTTAAATGAATCTGAAGTAATTACAGGTTTTTGATTAAAGTAGGTATTAAGGTTGCGTACGAATGAATATATTGAAGATATCTCCAAAAATAAACAATTTTAACAACAGTGTTCTATAAAACGGCTTTATTAAATAATGTAATATTTTTTTGTCAAAAATTTAATTTAATTTATATTAGGGCATGAATATAAGATCAAGTCGCAAATTAATAATAAAAGAAAAGTTAGTTTAAATAAAACCACTTTTTTTTTCTTATAATACAAAAGTGTTCTCTGAGTAATTATGAACATTTTAGTACTAAGAAATATGTCATGCCCTAGTTTATATTGTAACTTGGCAGAATAAATTTTAACCTCCCGCCTTATATTCTATAAGGGGAGGTATTGTGACGGGTCGAGTGTGAGTTTTTAGTGGATAAGCACGTTTTAGGATCCATAGAACACGAATAAAGTATTTTCGAGATTTTCTGTGTCTGTGTGTATGTGCGTTAGGTCGTATGTGACATATTTTTTCGGGCTCTATAACTCAAAATGTTACAAACATTTAACAACCAAATTTTTATATTTAACGTTATAATACAAATCTTAGGAACCCAGTTATTTGTAAATTTTTCTGTGTATGGTACTATTTAGGAATTAAATTATTGTTTATAATTTAGACATTTAGAGTGTCAAACAGTGACAGTGACAATCGTTAATATCTTCTTCTGCAGTTTACATAAAAAGACTAAAGATCGCAGCGCTATAGTGGTGACTTCAGATAGACATACGTACGAAACTTTGTAATACGAACACTGTAACAGACTGTGGTATTTGACTAAATTCGACTAAATTTTATGTATTTTTTAAATATGTCGATAATATTGATAACTATAACAAATTTAAAAATTGTCTCATTATAATTAATAGAATAAATTAATAGGATTTGGTGTAGGACGGTGCCAACTATACATATAGTTAGCACCTCCATTGGAGCGACTACCGTTTTAGCGGTTTCGGATTTAGCACAAAATTTTTTATGGTAGTACAAAATTAGCACATAATTAGCACATAATTATAGGCTAACAATTTTTTTCATTTTGTGATAATTTTGTGTAGGGCGGTGCCAACTATACGTATAGTTAGCACCTCCAATAGAGTGACGTCCGTTTTCGCGGTTTCGGATTTAGCACAAAATTTTTAATGTTAGTACAAAATTAGCACATAATTAGCACAAAATTATGGCATTTTAATTTTTTTATTTTTCTGAAGTGGGGGTGCTAACTATACGGACGTAAAAATTTTAATGTTAGTACAAAATTTTCACAAAATTATAGGCTAATAATTAATTAATGTTGTGATTATTTAGTGTAAGACGGTGCTAACTACTTACGTATACTTAGTTAGCACCTCCATATTAGAGCGACTACCGTTTTAGGGGTTTCGGATTTAGCACAAAATTTTTAATGTTAGTACAAAATTAGCACATAATTAGCACATAATTATAGCCTAACAATTTTTTAAATTGTGATAATTTAGTGTAGGGCGGTGCCAACTATACGTATAGTTAGCACCTCCAATAGAGCGACTTCTGTTTTCGCGGTTTCGGATTTAGCACAAAAATTTTAATGTTAGTACAAAATTAGCACATAATTAGCACAAAATTATGGCATTTTAATTTTTTTATTTTTCTGAAGTGGGGGTGCTAACTATACGGACGTAAAATTTTTGTGCTAAATCCGAAACAGCTAAAAGGGTATAGTCGCTCTATGAAGGTGCTAACTATACGTATAGTTGGCACCGTCCTACACTAAATTATCACAACATGAAAAAAATTTTTGTCTATAATTTCGTGTAATTATATGCAAATTTTGTACTAACATTTAAAATTTTGTGCTATTCGCGTTTTAGGAACAATAACATACATTTTTGTTTTTAGGATACTACATTTAGGTGCGTATTACCAGTTTACTAAACGAAATTACTACCTTTTCACATTTCTACTATTTTAAATTAGATTTGATTAAAGGTTATAAAAGAGAGCACAATTTGTATTTTTACTTCTTCCCTCATATTTTATAAGAGAGGTATTGTGACGCGTTTTTGGTGGATAAGCACGTTTTAGGGTCCCTAGAGTAAGAATTTATCATTTTCGAAATGTGTGTGTGTGTGTGTGTTACAATTTTTTCGGGAACGATAACTCAAAAAATATCAAACATTAAAATTGAAAATTTTATAGTTAGGTTTTAATACGGATCTTAATAACCCGATATAATTTTAGTTTCAATCAGTAAACCGGAAGTAATACTTTTTTTAAATATTTCGATAGATAATTAATTAAATAGAATTTTTTTATTTTAAATGAAAGATTATGTGATTATTATCTACAATTACTATTTTATAGATTTTTATGTATCTAGTAGGTACTTATCTTTGAATGTATATACTTATAATTTAGTATTTCGGTATGTTGTAGTCCATGATCGTTTAATAATTTTTGTTACTACGTAAAATTTGAATGATTATGACATGACAGTTACAATAATAAAATATCGTTTATATCTTCTTCTGCAGTTTAAATAAAATGACTACATATTTGTGAGTAGTAGTATTACCTACCTATAATATTAAAATATTTGTAAAAGTAAAAAGAATAGAGTTCTGGTGAGAGGTCTTGTACTGGCCACATCAGATTTTTTATTATTATTTTGTAACTGTGGACGCTTGTTTTTACTTTTCAAAAGAACTTGAACCCAGGAATACTTTTTTGCAAATTATTATATTAACGGCTTATGTTTTGGTTTGGGTTACATATAATACAAAATATACAGTATTTGCAATTTTTTCTATAACTTTGGCAAGAAAATAGTTACAAAAACTTAACAGCAGTAAAAATGAATGAATTTGAAATTTATTTAAGTTATATTGTTTGTACAGTGTGTGTACAGTCCGTTATGTTAATCTTACTTTCAACGATAATTTTAATACACTGTTCCTATTACCTACTTACCTTGACGTTATTGTACCTGCTCTTCCAAAAGAATACAAAATCTGGGAATTTAAGTAATTTAAGAACAGTGACTAATTCTTTTGACTAGCGCTCTCCTCAAATATTCCGAAGATTTAATTCACTCCAAATCATTTCTGTGTTTTATTTTGAGCACATAGGTACATGCTCCACTAATCATTGTATTTTTCATCTTTTGCTTTGGATAAGAGACAAAGTTTTCTGAAGATTTTCTTCAAAATAAAAGGGTAAGTCGATTACAATTACCAAAATTATACACTACATGAGAGACAGGCACATTGGTACAGTTCGGAAACTTATTATGTATTATTATGATTTGAGGATTATTTCAGATACGTACGTTTAAAAGCCTTCTTTATCCATCTTTTAAAAATAATTGAAGTATGTATAGGTACTGATATTACATTTTTATAGTTTTCAGACAGAGTCACAATCGTTGTCATTTATGACCTATAAACAAATTTAAGATCTATTTATAAGCAATTAAAATGTACACGAGTAAGTGCGCGCTCGGTATAAAGCTGATGCCGGCGAGCGTGGCACCTTCTCCCGACAAACGTAACACTGTAAGACGGACTATCGACTAATGTACATAACTATCTGAATTTGGTCACTATTATTAACAAAATTTTATGCAAACTAGTTGACTTTCTATAAAATATGTTTACGTAGTAAAAATTTATTTTAAATGTTTATTTAAATGAATCTGAAGTAATTACAGGTTTTTGATTAAAGTAGGTATTAAGGTTGCGTACGAATGAATATATTGAAGATATCTCCAAAAATAAACAATTTTAACAGCAGTGTTCTATAAAACGGCTTTACAAAATAATGTAATATTTTTTTGTCAAAAATTTAATTTTATTTATATTAGGGCATGAATATAAGATCAAGTCGCAAATTAATAATAAAAGAAAAGTTAGTTTAAATAAAACCACTTTTTTTTTTCTTATAATACAAAAGTGTTTTTCTGAGTAATTATGAACATTTTAGTACTAAGAAATATGTCATGCCCTAGTTTATATTGTAACTTGGCAGAATAAATTTTAACCTCCCGCCTTATATTCTGTAAGGGGAGGTATTGTGACGGGTCGAGTGTGAATTTTTAGTAGATAAGCACGGTTTAGGATCCATAGAATACGAATAAAGTATTTTCGAGATTTTCTGTGTTTGTGTGTATGTGCGTTAGGTCGTATGTGACATATTTTTTCGGGCTCTATAACTCAAAATGTTACAAACATTTAACAACCAAATTTTTATATTTAACGTTATAATACAAATCTTAGGAACCCAGTTATTTGTAAATTTTTCTGTGTATGGTACTATTTAGGAATTAAATTATTGTTTATAATTTAGACATTTAGAGTGTCAAACAGTGACAGTGACAATCGTTAATATCTTCTTCTGCAGTTTACATAAAAAGACTAAAATATATTTGTGAATACCTATAGGCGATCTCGATTAAGATCGCAGCGCTATAGTGGTGACTTCAGATAGACATACGTACGAAACTTTTTAATACGAACACTGTGACAGACTGTGGTATTTGACTAATTTTCTGTATTTTTTAAATATTTCGATAATATTGATAACTATAACTAATTTAAAAATTGTCTCATTATAATTCATAGAATAAATTAATAGAATTTGGTGTAGGACGGTGCCAACTATACGTATAGTTAGCACCTCCATTGGAGCGACTACCGTTTTAGCGGTTTCGGATTTAGCATAAATTTTTTTATGGTAGTACAAAATTAGCACATAATTAGCACATAATTATAGCCTAACAATTTTTTAAATTGTGATAATTTAGTGTAGGGCGGTGCCAACTATACGTATAGTTAGCACCTCCAATAGAGCGACTTCTGTTTTCGCGGTTTCGGATTTAGCACAAAAATTGTAATGTTAGTACAAAATTAGCACATAATTAGCACATAATTATAGGATAACAATTTTTTCATTTTGTGATAATTTAGTGTAGGGCGGTGCCAACTATACGTATAGTTAGCACCTCCAATAGAGTGACGTCCACGATACACATAGACACGGTATGCTCACGCGCATGTTAGCTCTGTGGATGACGTCACGTTCGAAGCAGATATTCGAACTGATAATATTGTTTGTATGTATATTAGAACTTTTAGGGCATTTTATTCTGAATTTGAGATAAATAAGTGTTGTATTTATAATAAACAATTTCTGTGATCATATTTTAATAAGCCGTATACAGTTTTCTTAATGTAATAATACAAAATAAAGACAATATTATGTGTTAGCTGCTCACAATTTAAAACTTAAATAAATGTAAGTTATAAATACTGATGCAATGTTATGAAGTCAAATTTTAATATTTTATTCATTGATATTATGTTATTTGCTATTTGGTTATAAATTCAAATTTGAAATATACCTAGCTAAGGGAAGGGCCCATTTATTTAAAGTAAAAGTATATGAATTTGGAAAATTGTGAGAAAACTGGATTTGATAGACTTGCATTTATTAGTGAGTTTGTGAAAGGACAAGAGATATTATGGTACTTTTTTCGTCAAGAGTAATTTTTCGGCATTTCAATTTCTCGAAAATAGTTGTGTTGTAGGTAAGGTAAGTGAAGGTATTTAATTTTTTTTCTAAATTTGTTAAGTACCTACCGTTTAATTTCTTCATAAAAGACAAATTTAAAAATTACAATACATAGGTAGACGGGTATTTAATAATTTACATCAGATTGAAATTTTGAGAATAATAATTATTGATTTCTTCAGAAAATTCCCGACTCCTGAAATTATCTGTGATGCTTTGTGAAACTTGCGCTATTTATTGACGTTAAAAAGAAAACAGTTTTCTTTAAAAATCTTGAGTGGAATTTACGAGTTATTTTAAATATAACATTTGACGTTTGGTAATTAATAAATTTACTTTTACTTAACAAAATAATCTATAGGCTCATTATCGCTGTTGTTTTCATTTCTGTGTCATAATTATAATTATGCAAAATGATTAGCTAATATTTTTTATGCAGAATAATTATTATTAGGTATTGTAATTTCTTCAGGGCGTAAGTTTCTAACAAGTCAGAAATGGCAATTCTTTCAATAAATTAAGGAAATTCATTTATCATTTATATTCTTTTCAAATACCACTCTAATCATTCAATTTATTATTAAATTTTGTTTCAAATATAACTTATACCTTAAGAAAAATTCTTCAAATCAACTAATTATTCAAAGATAAAATCAAGCAGTTGATTCTCATGATATTACTATAGGTAAGTAGGTACCTACAAAACAATGTTGACGTTGATATTAAAATTTACCAGATTAACTTTTAAAAAGAAAGGTACAAAAAATAACTTATATTATGTATTACATTTTCGTCGAATTCAAAATAAAATGAATGAAAATATAGAATTTAAATTTGAACCTAAATCCTTAGTGCAAACACATAATAAGCAATTAAATAATTTTAAATTGATAGATAGTGTTACCATTATTTTAATCTTTTATCATTGTTGACAGCATGCAACAAACCACTGGCAGATAAATTCCCATTTTTGTGAAATGTTAACTATTTTATTTCAGTACATTTTTATATTTTATTATAATACAACATTTTAAGCAACAGAACATGGTGAGATTGTTGATGATGATTTCAAATTAAAAGCCAAAACTCAAAAAAGGCCTGAAAATCAACGTCAAAACATCAAAATCGACAAAGAACTGTGTATAAAATTGTTACTCTTGCTTCGAATGTGACGTCATGCGCGGAAGTGAACGAATTTGAGTTCTCTAGTAAGCATACCGTGTCTATGTGTATCGTGGTGACGTCCGTTTTCGCGGTTTCGGATTTAGCACAAAATTTTTAATGTTAGTACAAAATTAGCACATAATTAGCACAAAATTATGGCATTTTAATTTTTTTATTTTTCTGAAGTGGGGGTGCTAACTATACGGACGTCAAAATACGTATAAGTAATCCCATAAGACTGGATCTAGGCCGCACTAACACTAACAAACTAATACTGACTTGTTTTGCATGTCAAATAAATAAATACCACACAACCCAAGTAGATTCGAGATTTTCGAGACTCTCGACTCCATGTCGAGATTAGTCGAGAAATTTCGAGACGAGACAAGAGTGACTTTTATTAGTTTTGGAAATTCCGAGTCGAGACGAGAATCGGGTGCACTCTCGACTACTCTCGACAAACGGCATCACTAATAATAATGTTGAGCCCACCCTATGAAAAAATCGTTCCGCGGCCCTTGTTTAAAGCATATGATTTGTATGATATAGTATCAGGAAAAAAGGTAGTTACTGCTCAAGATACGGAAGATGATAAGACGAAATGGAATAAAAATGATGCGAAAGCTCAAAAACTGCTAGTAACGTCAATAGATAATAAAAAGTACATGATGCATATTATGCTGTCCTTAGGAAAAATGTCCTATCTGCAAAAATTTTGTTTTAGCTATTATTTTATATAAAAATTTGTGTGGAAACATCTATGCGGATTTTTACTATTAAAATTGCTTTATATAAATATAATAACCATGAATAATAAATTCTACCTTTTGTTAGGGCAGCTGGACATTCTATTTTGGTATATTTGTAATAATTTATGCAGATTACAAAAATCTCAAAATTTGCAGATAGGACATTCTTCCTAAGGAGGGCAGTATTATAGACTGCGAAACCTCCAAGGACATGTTTAATAAAATAAAAGGCATTTTTGAGAAAAGCACATCAGACCAAATCTGTAGCTTATTACAAGAATTTTACAGTTATAATTATGTAAAAGGTTCTGATATAGGTTTACATATAAGTAAAATTGAAAATATAACACAAACTAAGGAGTTTAAATCAAAACATGGATGACAACAGGGTTATTTCCAAAATATTATCTTCTCTACCGCCAAATTATGGTGTTTTTAGGACTGCCTGGGAGCCAACGCCAGACAATTATAAAACTGTGGCAAAATTAACAGCTAGATTATTGTCAGAAGAAGCAAGAAACAAAGAAACAGAAAGCGACATAACATTTAAAACTTCTCTACGATTTTGTCAAAATTGTAAAAGTAAAACGCACGATACTAGATTCTGCAGAAAAATGAAAGAAATAAGGTGCTTCAAGTGTGGATATATGGGTCATAAAGCGAACAATTGTAATTAAAAAGGAACAAATAAACCATGCAGCATATGCAAGAAAACCAATCATCAGGAGCAAGATTGTTATTTCACAGATAAAGCAAAAACTAAAAAAGATGAAAAGAAAGTAGCTTTTCTTACTGTAAATATAAACTTTACTACACATGATTTTGTAGTCGACTCAGGATGTTCTACACACATGGCAAATTCAAAAGAAATATTTACAGATCTGAAAGAAGCTCATTCAAGTATTCAAGTTGCTAAGAAAAGTGAGACAATGACAGCTGAAGCCAAAGGAAGCGTTGAAGGAAGTTCGTGCATATTAAATAATGTTCTTTTCGTGCCAGAACTAAGTAAAAATTTGCTCTCCGTAAATGCAATAGCTGACAATAATGGTGAAGTAATATTTACCAAAGACAAAGTAATTATAAAGAAAGATGATGTGCAATTTCTGGAAGGAAAAAAGAATAAAAGTGGTTTATATACAGTGAACCTGAATCAAGCTCAACAAGAGAGCTATCTCACAGAGAAAACAACAATTGAAGAATGGCATAGAAAATTAGGTAATTTAGGGGTAAGCAACATTAAAAAACTGGTTAATTTGTCCACAGATATGAAACTAAATAAGAATTAATACGAATTGGGTATCTGTGAAGTATGTGTAGAAGCAAAACAAACAAGACTTCCTTTTAATACAGTAAGAGAAAGAGCTAAAAGAACTTTAGAAATTTTGCACACAGATTAATGCGGACCTATAACACCTATGACATGGGATGGTAAAAAATATATTTTAACGGTGTTAGATGATCATACACATTTTAGCAGAATTTATTCGCTAAAATACAAAAACGAAGTACCAGCTTATTTAAAAGATTTTGTTACAGAAGCAGAAACATATCACAACAAGAAAGTGGCGAAAATTCGCTGCGACAATGGTGGCGAATACATATATTTAAATTTCAAGAAGTGGTCGAAGAATAAAAGTATTGTATTAGATTTTGCAGTACCAAATGCGCCACAATTAAATGGTAAGCTGAAAGGTTAAATAGAACCCTGTTAGAGAAAGCACGAGCCTTATCTGAGATGCAGATCTGAGCAAAGGATTTTGGGGAGAAGCAAGTTATTCAGCAAATATATTTATTGAATAGAAGCCCCACAGAAGCTACAGAAATGACCCCAATAGAATGTTGGACAGGAAACAAGCCAGATTTGTTAAGATTTCAAATTTTTGGATCAGTAGCATACGCCAAAAATTTGGGTTACTTACAAAAACTTGATTCAAGAAGTAAAAAGTATATTTTTATAGGAATGCACCAAATGGTTACCGTATATGGGATGACAACGTAAGAAAAATAACAGTACACAGAGATGTCATATTCAAAGAACCAGAAAGGAAAATTCAAAGTCAAAACAACACAATAGAGATAAATCTTGAAGAAAATGAAAAAGAAGAAGTAGATGAAAGATGTAATGAAATTGAAGAAACTGAAGACGAAGATAACAGACCAACATCTAGAGAAGAGTTCGCATCAAGTAAATCAGAAGTAGAAAATCAAACAATACGAAATACAAGATTAGGAGTAGGTAATTTGAAATCCAGAAGTGGAAGAGAAATAAAACAACCAGTGAGATTTAAAGATTATAATGTGAAAATAAACCAAGATCTGAATAATGAGGAAGCTTTGTTAACATACCAAGAAGCAACTACTGGACCAGATAAAGATAAGTGGTTAGTAGCAATAGAAGAATAAAAACAACCTTTAGACAAAAATCAGACATGGATTTACATTGATGAAAAGGAAGTTAAAAACCGAAGAATTTTGACAAGTAAGTGGGTGTTTAAGTTAAAAGACGACGGAAGATATAAAGCACATAGACGTTAGATATCACTTTATTAATGAAAAAGTTCATGAAGGCATTGTGACAATAAACTATTGTGGTACAGAAAGACAAATTGCCGATATTTTCACGATACCGCTTGGTAACGTGAAATTTAAAATGTTAAAAGAACTGTTTATGTTCAAGGCCGATGTTTAAAATTGTATCATTTTTAAGTGAAAATTAATGTTAACTTAACCTTAAAATTTGGAGAAAGTGTTGAATAAAAATAAAATTCAAATAAAAATTTTAAGGCTAGGTGTGACATATTTAAAAATATAATTAAAATAGTTTTAGTGACATTTCTTGTTTTTAAAAAATTGAATGTTCTGTAGTTAACATAGTTTTTTAGTGTTGTTTACAATATAATAAATATGAACATGCTTTTGGTAAAAATAAAGTATTTTCCTACGTTGTACTATAATTGTGTTTCTTTTATTAAAAGTAAAGTAAAAACTCAAAGATTCAACAAAATCTTCAAAAAAGCATGTAGTATGCGATGCTCAAAAGAATGTTGCTCGTGATCATATATCAATTCATTCCCAGCTATAGATTCGCATTATTGCAGAGCGAAAACCAATAAAAAATATCTCGAAGCTAATCGTATGGCCGGTTTCATAAACGAAGTGTTAAATCTCGTGTTAGAGACGATTTAAATCCATATAGGAGTGACGTCATAAAAAACAAGCAAATTATTCGTATGAGTCAAGATTTTACTTTTTAGTACAGTATGAGTTTGGTAGATGATGCTGGCAGTCTTTCTTCTATACGCGATATTTAAAAGCAATAGTTTTTAATTCTATTTTTAAACTTAATCATTATTTTACCATTTTAATACATCGCATGATTCTGTAGGAAATAATCAAAGATTAATAAAATAGAACAAAACTAAATAACAAAACACGTTAACCTCAAAATTTTATGTTGACACTTGACACAACAATAAGCAGAAAATTGACAAGTTGTCAGCAATAAACAATGAATGATAAATAACGAACTTTTGTGAATCTAAAAGATAACATTAATATGTAAGAAAATATATTTCATGTAATGAATACCATATTATATAAATAATTGTTCTGCTACTGCCGTTAAGACACAAATTGATAAGCCCCGCCCCTTATGACATACGATATGCGTATAGATTTATACGAGTAAAATGTGTAAGAAAGAGGTAGCTTATTTAGTGAACGTGGTGGATAGAATTTATCTGATATGACGTCACTCCTATATGGATTTAAATTGTGTTTAGTTAAGAATGATGTTAAAATAACAGGTTGTTAAATTTTGAATGTGTTTTATAAAATAAACAAACTGTTTTAACCAACGTGTTAGCTAACAAACATGCTAAATTTTTATTAGTTATATTTTGATTTTATTTAGTAATATTTAGCTGTATTCATTCATATTTTATTATTGTGATCTGTGATTTGACATAAATTTCAATTGTTATTATTTTGATATTTGTGGTTGTTTGCACCTTCGAAATATAAATCGATGTAAACCAAACGGATGACAATTAATAACAAATAATAAATTATTATACCTTTACATGATAATTTTTTATATAACACTAGAAGATTAATAAGTAGAAAACAGGTATTTATCTTAAATAATTAATTAGCATAATATGAGTGAACCATTTTAAATCTATAACTTTCTATAATTAGATAAAAATAATGCCAAAAATTCGAGGACATAATTATACAGAAAGAGAAAAACAAGAACTCCTAAATGTAGTTGAAAAATATAAATCTACTATAAAAAAAAACCGACCAAGTAACAGTAGCCAAAAAGAGAGAAGTAGGTATGGAACAAAATCTCTTCTGAATATTATAATAGTAGAGTAGATAGACCCCGTGAGGTTGATCATCTGAAAGGTTGTTATGTAAACATGAAAAGAAACACGAAGATGTAATGTGCTAATGAAAGAGCGAATACCTCAAAATAAAAGAAATTGAAAATGAAAACGAACAGGAAAACGTGCAAGATATTTTTGAAAATATGAAGGCCGAAGCAAAAGCACATAAAAGATATGATAAGTTTGAGTCTGTACGAACAGGTGGAGGGACTTTTACT
This sequence comes from Agonum fuliginosum, assembly GCA_947534325.1. NCBI lineage: Eukaryota > Metazoa > Arthropoda > Insecta > Coleoptera > Carabidae > Agonum > Agonum fuliginosum. Next base: position 27,625,058 of record OX384037.1, read on the forward strand.
ACGAAAACCACAGATGTTTATGAAAAGTTGCTAGCACTATGCGGAGTACAACAATTCAATCTTCTACCTAATGCTTACGATGATGCGTCTGACTATTTTAATAATGTTGAAGAGTTTTTAGTAGACGAAACGACAGGTGAACTACGTACCGAAAGAAATGAATTTGAAAATATAGAAAACACACAAACAGAATCAGAAGTAAAAGAAGCAGAGATGCCACAAACAATGAATATAAACAACGATCTCAGTAACGCACGTGAAGAATCAAGAAAGACACATAAAAAGACATTAAATTTTAAAGAAAAATTGACACTCTACACAAATCAAAGAAAAAATAAATTAGTAGAAGAAACAGAATTTATTAAATTGTATAATCACAAGAAACTCGAACTTCTAAATTTGCAAATAATTAAGGCACAAAAAGAACACGAGTTGAAAATGCAACAACAAGAAGAAGAACATAAAATGCTATTGTTAACTTTATAAATAAAATTAAAAGAAAAACAGTTAAACAAGGAGCAATAATTTCACATTTTATTCTACCTATATTTATGTAGTAAACAAATACAAATTTTTGTTATATAGGAAATTTAAGTTTTAAGTAATTAGTTCTCTGTATTTATAAAACAAATCGATTATCGCAGAAACACTGTATTTATAAGTGCTCTTCTCGCAGCGGTATTACCCTGGTCCGCAGGAGGATCAACTGGTACAGGATCGAAAGCGTGAGCTGGAATAATTACTTCTATATCATCAGGCGGTTGCACATCACTTATATCTATTGAAATATTGTGAAGCACGAAACAAGCGATTATTACAGCTAATGTAGTTTCCTTTTCAATCTCATTCCAACTGACAAACAAGGAAATCGCCTTTTTACCACCCCAAATACTCTCTCAATTGTGTTTCGAGTGACATTACTTTTGCTAAATTTAAATACTTTTCAAGACTCTTTTCATCTAGTTTTGTATAATTTGAAATATTTTCCGCCTTAATGGTTAATAAACATTAAATTTTTATTTTGTGTATTATTTTTAAGGAATCATTCATTATCTCAAAAACTAGAGCCAATTTAATGAATCACATATCAAATTCGGAGTTAGTTATACAAATTAACCCCAAAATTAACGTAAAATCAATGGCAATAAAATCAGTGTTAACCAGTATAATCATAAACGAAACAAAACTTCAACAAACCTAATACTTTCAATGCACTATTATTATTTGTTTGGGTTCATTGTAATATGGCGGACTGAGATACCCGCGTGACATCAAGCTATTGGACTAGCGCTCCCTCTACCTACTTCTATACCTTGACAGCGCAATCCGGTTTTTCGCATTTTTAACGCATTAAAATAGTCGGCAACGCTGTATTTCGCGTATCGCGTTTTCTCGCGTATCGCGTTTTTCGCTTTTCGCGTTTTTTTTGTGCCAATAGGCACTTCCTATAAGATATAAACAGTAAGTTTTAATGATTATACACTGTAAAAAAAATGTGTGTAATTTTACATAAGAAACTTAGGCAACTAAAATGCCTAAGTATTAACTGTAATTTTACATGTACTTGTAATTTTACAATGAATATGTAATTTACTTCCAGAACTATTATGTAAAACTATTAATAATTAATTTAGTAATATTACACATAAAATTCGGAGTTTTACTTAAGTATAGCAAATGTCATTTTTGTAAATATACATATTTTCTGTAATTTTCCATATGAGATATGTTAATTTACACCCGTAATCTAGAAATACTACATAGCACATTACATAAATATTTATTGCAAAAATTTAGTATTTTTTACCGTAATTAGTAAATATTTCCTAAATTTGTCTGTATTTATGTTTTACATATATATTGTAGTAATGCATTAATAAAACAGTAGTAAATTTCAATAATAAATTTTGAAAATTACAGTATGATATTAATATTACGTAACTACTGCAAAATTACTACGTAATTTCTGTTGTCATTTGTAAAACAGTAGTAATTTTACACAATATATTAAAAAAATTACAATTAATTAATAATATCACATAACTATTGCCAAATTACAAAGAAATATCTGTAAAATAGGAATTACACATTTTTTATGTAAAATTTTTACTACAATATGTATGTAAAATCGCGATTTTTTTTTACAGTGTAGTTCACTTTTACCTTGCGACCGATCGAATTTTTTGCAGATAACCTTTTCACTTTTTCTTCTTCTTGCACTGATTTTAAATGTTTAAACTTTAATAGTAACGATATTATTGATTTTTGACCCAAAAATCAATTGTTTTAATCCTCAACCTGATTTTCATAATCAATCCCTTGTCGTCAATAATATTTTTACATTTTTGTAATCAATCGATTGTAATATGGTTTATTTACATTGTTAACATCACAACGAACATTCTTGTAATCAACACAAATAAATACATTTGATTACGACACTTGTTTGTTTTATATTGTTTTCATATTTTGTTTGATGAATAAATCTTACATGTTGTTAAACCTTAAGCAGGCCCGGGAAACTTAAATGGTGGCTGTGGGTACAGCGTTTTGTTTTTTTGCTTTCATTACGCTTCCATGCATGTGATGGCGACACCAGTATCATTTGCTCACTATGTTCCCCTTGTTTTCCCCCACTCGTCAATTTAACAATGGAAGATTTAAAATTCTCCGCGACTCCTGTAACTTGCTTTGCTACATCTTTGTGTCATATTAATTCTGCTGCAGTTTTTGTGTTATTTTCTGTTATTGTTAGTTACTTTGTGTTATTGTTCGTTATTTGGTGTTATTGTTTGTTACTTTGTGCCGCTTTGTGCTATTATTTGTTATTTTTGATTACCTATTTCTGTTGACGTTTACTTCAATTGGTAGACAAAACGAATATTTTATCCTATATAAAGCGCGAATGTGTACAATGTAAATAGAGTTGACTTTTCATTTTTGTGTTACGTGTAGTAAAGATTTATTTTCATAATGTACAAAAAATAATAGAATTGTTATGCTTTAAATTTTAAAATCTTATATCCTTTATTTGAGTTATCTTAAATATTGATTTCTATTTTTTATTTATATATTGATTTGTAGTTGAAGCAGATTTTTCATAAAATACTATTGAGTTCAAATGAATTCCAAGTATTTTTTGAATAATCTTCTTCAACAAGTACAAATCAATATATAAGTAAAAAATAAACAATGCTATCAACAATCATTACGTATTGTAGGTAACGATTATACCGACTTAGTTCACGCTTCCATCCATCAGATAGCGCTATTAACGTAGGTCCGATGATTAACACGTACGATTCCTATCTAAATACTTATTTGGTCTGTGACCTTAACGTTAAATGTTACCCGTCTCTGTTTTGTTTCTGGGCCGAGGTGAGCGCTGTAGTCACTTCTAATGCTTGACTTTGGGTTGGGTTGGTATAGAAGTTATCTAAGTATATGATAGATTGCCCCCTATGGACAAATTCCACAACGTCGTACTTTATCTCAGAAACAAACCAAACAAAATTATAAACCCTGGGATAAAAATCGCGCGCAATTAGAAATTGCTGTATTATGTTATAATCATGCAGTACAGACAAATTTTAATTCACCCAAAAACTATAAACATATTATTATTTACTAATTATCATTGTAACAAAATAACAAACCGTTAATTTTGGTAGCAGGGTTTATTTCAACACTACAAAATTATTATTTTGATCAACCAGTTTTATTAAAATGATATAATTGGGCACATAGTAAATAATATTACATATTACAGTTAACAATAAATTATTATTAATTTTTGCATGAAACAAACATGAAATAAAACTATACCACGCAACAATTATAATAGTGAATAAATCTGGCAAGAGCTCATAAAAACACTAAACCATAGAAATTCAAATTTTTATTTATTAAATTAAACATTTAAAAATGCAGTGTTATTCGCTGAGTCTAAAGAAGTCGCGCAACATAATAATTATATACTGCAGTCAATGGAAATCAAATTTGAAATATTGGATGCACAACGATTCTCGATCCAGCAGTGTAGATTATTGTCCGAATGTCTGCCAACCACACGCAGCTTTTGGTCATATTGAATATCTTGTTTCAAAATTTAAATCAATATTTTCAGCAAGTTTTCCCTGGTCTTCAGATTATACTAAAATATAGTTAATTGTTAGCGTCTATATTATTTTTCAACTGGGTACTACCTGCCCAGTTGATATTATCTTTGTGTTGGTGCAGGATTTGTACAAATTGAAACCAAGTTCCTCCTACAAAAATTGAACTATCAAACTGAATACATAAATTTAATTGTTCGGTAATTGTATATTATACCTCTTTATGAAATTCCAAATAACCCAGTGGATTTACTTTGCATTCCATGGTTCTCTAAACTCCTTGATGCAGATATGACGTGAGCGATGTCAACAATTCTATGCCCCGTCAAGGATGAAATGTAAGGATCATTTGACCTGTATTATTTCTCAATCAGAAAAGGTGGAGATGACTCTTGTACAGAGTAATATTTTGCAATGACTATTAGTCATGTCTACTGTGACAAGGGGTTGTTGGAAATTAAATCGTAAGTCAAGATCTGATTTTGGCAATGTAGAATGTTGCAATTCAACTCAGTTTTATTCTTTAATTTTTACTCACACACTACTACACGATGGTTCCTCGGAAAATGCAGTAGTCGAGAATGTTGATGTTGGAACACTAAAAATAAAATTAATATTATAGTAGTAACATTAAATTATAGGTACTGTATACACACATACTTACTCGTCAGAATAATTACTGCTAGAGTTATAAACCCGATGTCGTTACTTTTTCTCGTTAGTGTAGGTATTTGTTGAAAAGAAATTAGTATTTTTGATATTGCAAATGATTTGTAAATATATTATTTATGTATGTGCAATAAAGTGTTTCTCTTGTGTGTGATACGGTTCCAATTTGGCATTTTTGGCTTCCCTTGTTACCAAAAAATAATGTGAAAGTTTGGCAAAATTTTCACACGAAATAGAAATGATATGTTTACTATTTTCGTTGCTATGATGTCTCACGACAGTTTATTTTTAATTTGTATAAATACTGGCACCAACAGAGTACAATAATATAATAGTCATCACAGAATAAAAATAGTATTTATTAGCATTCATGACATTCACGATTAACATAACCTGCAAATTGCGCGCTTCTGTTCAAAACGAAAACATTACAAAAATTCAAAAATGCAGGCAACGCAAGAGGCAAGGTCAATCGGCTTGCAATCCCTCCGCCCCTGCCCCTATACATTCCTCCATCACCATCGTAACATTCTCGCGCGCGCTCTACTCCGTCTATATTATTTATTATATTATATCATTTTTACCTCTCGTCACTCATATCTGGTAAGACAGGTATTGTAATCATGCTAAAATTTCTATAATGAGTTTTGAGGTCCCTAGAACACGATTTTGATAATTTCGCGATGATGTGTGTGTGTGTGTGTGTGTGTGTGTGTGTGTGTGTGTGTGTGTGTGTGTGTGTGTGTGTGTGTGTGTGTGTGTGTGTGTGTGTGTGTGCGTGTGCGTGTGTGTGTGTGTGTGTGTGTGTGTGTGTGTGTGTGTGTGTGAAATTTTGTATATAATATTCTGACACCCTAGATTAGATCTGATTAGATTTTGGTGTTGATCGTGCAACCGGAAGTTATAGTTTCTTGAAGATCTGAAGAGTTTTTTTGTAATATTCTCAAAATTTATGAATTAATAGGAATTTTTTAAATAACATTGTATACTAAATGTTACTGTCTACAATATGTATTGAAAACGTTGCTTCTATCTAGCACCATTTTCCAATTACAAGAAGTTAAAAATTCTACAAATTTGTTACAACCTACCTATGAAAACAAAAAATAAAATATTTGAGTGTTAATGTCATATGAATTTTTGACTTTTTGGCAAATAATTGAAATGGAAAATATGAAATATCATTTATTATTTATAAGGTCATTATAAACTTTAATAATATTATAAAAACTACAATTCTCGAATTCCCTTCTACAATGGTATATTTGTGAGTAAGTACCTTCATACACACTTATACTTCATTTCAGCTAAGAAAATAGCGTTGGGTTAGATAGGGCAATGATATTCTTGAATCTGATTGGTTGCGATGAGAGGTAGATTTACACTAGCAAACATTTTCATTTACGTTAACATTACTTATACCTTCTTATTTTGAATTTCATAGTTACATCGAAGTACTACATTATTCTATAGATGACAGCTTTATTCACAAAACATAACTTATTTAAGATCACGTCAAATTTTGAACTAATAAAATGTGTAAGTGTAAAACTTACTGGCATTCGCAGTGCCATCTGCTATTTTCTTAGCTGGAATGAAGTATAGTAAAATAGTAGAGTATATGGCGAGAGCGAGAGGTCATGTGTTGGCCACATCGGATTTTTGTAATATGTGCACGCAAAATGAACTGAAACTTGCTTGTTTAGAGGGAGCAAAACGCGTTTTTGCTTCCTCTAAACAAGCATGTTTCAGCACTTCGGGAGGAACGCTTTTGCTCTCTCGGGTGAATTGACAGCACTCGACTGATTCTCGGGCTGCCTGCGGGAGCAAAATCGAGTTTTCCTCCCTTGGTGCATAATGTACTATGGTATTGGTAGAAACTCTAATTCCTAATAAACCTACAAAATATCACAAAAATAACAAGGCTTTTAGCCTTACATAATTATGACTATGAAATAGTTATTTGTTTTACCAGGCAAAAAAATTACACATTTACTGCCGGGGCTAGTAAATATGTTTGTTTACCATGTTAAATATGATTTTTTCGCTGATTGTTATACAAATTAATATTAATTTAGTGATTATTATCAATATTTTGACCGATATCGCGCCATCAAATTATTGCTATGCGCGTTTTTTGAACCATTGGTGTCACCTGTCAATAAAATAGCAATCGCTCAACGAAGGCATAGCAACAATCTGCAAAAAATAATGTATTTAACATGGCAAAAATATAGATTTACTGCCTAAGCTCGACTGCACCTCGTCTATGAAACTCTAGCCGCGACAGTAAAACAATTATTTTTTTAACTAGTTAAACAAGTAACTACTTTTCAATACAATCGATCAACAAACGCATAGCAACCGTTCAATAAACGCGCATATAATAACATAATTGACCTATCCTGTCAGAAGGAGTGAGTGCGATAGATACAAAGTAACATTGTGTTGAGTGAGACAGCAAGCTGGTGCGCAGTACGCTGTGCGCATGCTTGTGGCAAAAGGAAGTGACGTCAATAGACCAATCCTGGTGATGCGGTCGTATTTTGTCAGATTTGTACAAATATCAAAATTTTTTTAACTATTTTATTAATTTGTTTCATGCCTGTTGCGTAATAAATTGTTCAAATTGCATAATGTCATTAAATTGAATTAAACTTTTCCCCTACATTTAAAAAATTTAAAATAAGAAATGTCAAACTTCAACAAACCGCACTTTCTATTATCATAGCTTACTGCGCATCAGTTTTGCCGTCTCACTCAACACAAGTTACTTTATCGTACTCACTTGCTCTAAACCGGATGCCCAATACCCAAGCATTCGCGCGCAACCGAAGTTCAACAGAGGATAGGTCAATTTGATGGCGATACCTGTTAAAATATTGGAAATAATAACAAAATTAATATTAATTAATAACAATGAGCGAAAAATAATAATAAGTAATAAGTACATTTCAATAATCGAAGACTATAAAATCAGAAGGGTCTAAGTGCCAAAATTAAACTTCTGAGGAAAACAGCTTTTTCTTAGGAGTAAGCAATTAATTTGAAAATTATGTATTTTTAATTTAAATTAACATAGACATAATAACGCTGTAAAGCTTAAATGTAATTTTTATAAATATATGTTTATAATAACAAAAGTAAAGGCCTATAATGAGGGCTAAACTGCAAAACATTTAAAACGGACTTATAAGGTAAAATCCAAAAAAGGCTATCTTTGCGTATGTATAAGTATAAAGTTCAATTTAAAACTTCAGACACATGGAACCTTTATGGTATTAGGCAAGACACTTAGAACCTTTTTGGCGAAAAAAAATAACTCAATTTTGGGCACTTAGACTCTTTTGATTTTATAGTTTTCAATCATCGTTCAGTTTTTATTGAATACAAACAATAAGCTAAGTCAGTTATTATGTTAAATATGTTGTGTCAAGTGCAATAATTATACATGCATACATACGTAGGTATTGTATGTCATCAAGTCTGTATACCCAACTTGACTATATTATTTAAATTCACGACATTACATAGTACCTCAAGCACAATAAATAAACGCTATAAAATTTGTTAACCTTAAACGAAATAATCAACTTCGTAACATGATACATACAATATCTACAAAAAATATTGTCATATACATTTTTACATTATAATTTCTCTTTCTTCTTTATATTTCCGATAACAAATTGAATAAAGCATGGGTGAAAACATGATTTAGCGACAAAATGTAACACAGGTCCCCCTCCCCCCACACATTACTAGAAATTACGAGTTGCGAAACTAGTGCCAACAGTTGTTTTAAATAATTACTAAGTAGTTAATCTTTCTCCCGCTGCACCCAGCGAACAGCACCTCCTTGGCTGCAAGTAATTGCCGTAAGAATATTGACCAAAATTGTTGTAAATATTAATATCTCGTGTATAAGGTAATAAATCTTCTTCAAAATTTTACCAAACATGAATAAATGTGTAAAGTAGAGTTTAAAAACCGAATCTTGGAAAATAAATCTAACACTATTGAGAAAAAAAATAATATAACATATTTTATGGTTTTTCTATAGGAGCCTGATATTCCTTTTTGAATTACGATTTACTATCTTATGTACAGTACTAAGCTACACAACATATTTAAATATGATCAATATCTTACATCTGGTATAGCAGGAAAAAAAATAAATGTATGAAAAAAGTAGGTTTTTTGTATTTTAAATACTGTTCTTGAGATTTATTTTTAATCATTTTTATACATATTGTACATAATATTACTAGAAATGTTCCCTATAAATATGAACAATAACTTACATCTAGCATTGGAGTTATTTAAAAAATAAGATATGAAATGCTTTTTTAGATGGGTAAATTAACACAAATAGTTATAAAATATTTTTATTTACGTTAACTAATGATTTCTTATTGACTATGCATACAAAGAATACTTGTGAACATTGCACAATTTTAATAAAAAAATAAATAGACATAAATACGTCTTTCGTCTATTTTGAAATGCGCGCGCAGGGGTAACATTTAACCTTAAGACTGCGTTTAAAGCCCTCTATGAAAAAACGTGGCCAATTTTTGAACAAACCAGAGTTTCAAACCATCTATGAAAACACATCGCCACCATTCCCTAATGGGGTAGAGCTATTTACCTAAAGATGTCACCGTAGTAAGACAGCACATCAGTCAGGTAGTACGACCCGCGTAGGATAGGTAAGGGGAATGGGGAATGGGCAAGGGATGTACGCCAGATGGGAAAGAACCGAAAGAACGCATTGCACCATAACATAATTCTATTCGGCTTCGCAAATTCACGAACGGTGATTCCATGCCTGTTTCCATACTTACCCAAATAGTCTGAATAATATTTTTAGAATGATGTAAACTGTACTGTACATACTTACGAGTAAAGAAAATAATTTCATATTTATTAATAAAGCAAAATATTTTAATTTCAATTAAAGTCTACAAAACAATAATAATAAATTATCAGTAAATTTTTCTACAAATATATATTTTTGCCAGTTCTAATAATATAAAATATAATACAATTGTAGCAGGGCTAATTTATTGTATTATATCAATAATTATTGTTTTTGTAAGTAGAAATATTTTTGTAAAAGCTCTACGGTTTTTCCCACGTGTTTTTCCGACTTCTAAGAAGACCATCTGTTTTTGGTGTTAAAATATATCAGTTCTAAAATGTACCTACGAGTTTTGGCATTTCGGCAGATGTCAAAATGTAAGATACGGAAACCGTTTAGTTCAATGAAAAGTATTTCAACTTCATTTGGAAATGTTTGAGATTCACTGTAGCAACGGTCAGTAACTATTTTTAGAATTAAGGGATGGCTTTGACCATAGAGTTTTGTAGCATTTTTCGTTTTGTAAAATATATAGTTTTAAGATCTCGAAAGAGAAAGACGCTTTTAAATATTGAGAATAATTTGTCTTGTTGTAATCGTTGTTTATTTGTGCTCAAGTGAATCTCAATACTCTCCGTTTTTATTTGTTTATTTGTGAATGTGAAATTACGTATTTTGAGTAAGTTAATATTTTATGTTTTATGTGTGTTTTGTTATCTGTGTGTTTTCCGTAATTTATAGCAATATATTAGTTGCTAGTTAATCTTATTCCAAAATTCATCACGATCTTTTGTTTAGTGTTTTATCCATCTAATTAATTAGTTAACAAATTAATTAGTGGTTTTCCTAAACGTTTAAGACAAATGTCGAAAGTATCGTTTTATTAAATTCAAGTATTTTATTTAAATATTAGTTTACATTTTTATTAATATAGTTAATCGTTAATTACCGCTGTGTGTGTTTTATTATTATATATTCCTTTCATTCTCATTTATAAAGCATCACCCAAGTGTTATAATACCGTTTGGCTTACGATATCGTGGAGGTTGTTCGATAATAAGTAATCCTGATTTAGCGTTACGATTTATCGAGCAAAGATCTAAATATTAAAAACGTTAGATCCCCCCTCCCACACAATTTACATAAAAATACAGTACCTACCTACGTAAACAATAATTTTTTTTATTGTTTATATTTAGTTGACCTTGAGTTTGATAAAATAATTATGATTTTTTTGTAACATGTGCACGCAAAATGAGCTTGTTTAGAGGGAGCAAAACGCATTTTTGTTCCCTTGAGATATTTTGCTCCCTCTCTATTATTTTCGAAAAGCGGAGTAGCGACCGTTACACTGAGGGAGCAAAATATCTCAAGGGAGCAAAAACGCGTTTTGCTCCCTTTAAACAAGCACGTTTCCGCTCATTTTTCTGTGCACTCGTTACAAAAATTATCGTATGCACTTCGGGAGGAACGCTTTTGCTCTCTCGGGTGAATTGACAGCACAAGACTGATTCAGTCCTGTGTTGTCAATTCACCCGCGGGAGCAAAATCGAGTTTTCCTCCCTTGATGCATAATGTACTATTTTCCGTTGATATCTGTAATTGTTGAATAGTGTACGAGTATGTTTGGTAGTGTGTATAAATTATATCAACAGAAAATATTAAAGTTTTTTTTATTAAAAAAAGTCAGACATAAAATCCAAAATTGGAGTTTTAGTTTTGGTAACATTACTTGCTGCCGTAAAACTTCATCTTTTTCAACTTTTTCTACGTAGGTACAGGTCGACATTAATGAAATAACAATATTCTTTATTATTTATTTGATAAAAGTAATTATGGTTTCTTTTTAACATTTTTTTTGCTTCAGTATTCAAAGTTTCACTGGTATGACTAAAAAAGAAATGAAAGTTATACCTACAGTTTGTTTATTTAAAGTAGACTCAATTTACACATATACAGAAAACGATACAAAAGTATTGATTTAAACAATTTCATTATTCAAAATTTGTACTGATAAAATCAATTTGCTGTAGTACTTGTTATTTATTTAATGTAAAACTTGAAACTTTTACATAATATTGTATTTGTATTAACATAATATCATATTTTGTTGCTACATTAATAGGTACCGATTCAAAGTCAAATATTTTAAAAAGAATTTTCAACACCTTGTGCAAAAATAAATAAAAATATTACTTTTAATTCTGCGTCAGTAAGAAATAGTATAATAATGATTGGAATATTAGTCTATTTTTAGAAACAAATAATAATCTTAGGGAGGGGGTAATTTTTGCCGCACCCCCTCCTTTCAGTTAATTAAATTAATGTTTTTTCGACTGTTTTTTATTGTAATGTGTAAAAAATACTCGAAAGCTCAGTTATACAGCATCTATTTTTCTTACATACCTAACCGACGTTTCGGTTAGCACTGGATCATTACAACAATGTATATAAAACAATAACCTAAAAGATTAGATATATACATTGTTGTAAATTTTAGACCTTGAAGGTTTAACTGTAAACCGAAACGTCGGTTATGCAAGAAGATTAAATGCTGTATTACTGAGATTTCGAGTTTTTTTTACACTTTACACCTTTCAGTAAATTTTATATAGTTGTAGTAGCACAATGCATCTTCAAATATCTATACATAAATTACAAATTTTATAAACACTTGAAGCTTGTAGCAATATAAAAAGAAAAAGTGATAATTATGTTGGCACACATACTATTTGAAGAAAGAATTTGATTTCTTGAGTTGTAATAAAAAATAAGTAATTTAGAACTTTTAAACTTTTTTTAAGCTTCCACTTAGATTTTGCAACTCTCGACTTTTTATTTTTCTTATTAATTTTGCTTGGAGCAATTAAAGATTTGCGGCCCATATTTAACAATAATAAGCGAAACTTAACTCTTTAACAATGTACAAAACGATATTGTCAAATCAAGATCACAAGTGAAAGTTAAGGTTTTACCCTTCCCTTAGCAAGCAGCACAATTTATATACCTATACAACTGTTATTTAACCGTTAATCCATGGAAAGCACCTTATTCCAGGTATTGAGCAGTAGATTGTTTTTCGATAGCAACACTAACAGTTATTTCAATCCTATAAATCAAACTTTAAATCTTGGAAAAACTTCTGTATTTGAATTAGCAGAGTTTTCCCTCAGCAGCACAAACTATAATAATCTTAACATAACTGTTATTAACCCCGTTAATTTCAAAATAAACTTTTAATCCTTTAAATCAAAGTAAATCTTTTTATATTTTATCTTAACATAACTTGTTAAGCCCGTTAATTCAAAGAATAAAATGTCAACTGTCAATCTGTTTGTTTTCCTCCACAGTTCGATTTTTGGCCTATAAAACGCTTATAAATATCTCAGTACAAATTGCAGTAAATGAAAATGTTCTCGCTTCAACTACCTGGAACAAATTTGAACAGCCGGGTCCACTACCGTCTACCGGTCTCTTCTTAACCGACCGATATCCTAGTGACAAGAAGCTGAACTATTTACTCGCTAAAATGCATTATGGCGGGCGCTCAGCCCTACATTTTTTTATTCGTACAAATTTCAAAAACTGTTGAATATATACGATTTTTGAAATTATATTTATAAACAATATCATATATTCTTTGTTAGGAGACTAATTTCAATACATTTATTTTTCTAGTACTGGAGAATTTAATTATTGTATTAAAAATTTAAACAATAAACAAAAATGTTATATATGGTGACATAGATATTTAAATACTAAATACAAATTTGAAAACCGGATCCCTTTAAGTGCAATAGTTCTTGAGATTTGTATGCTTGAAATTTTAGTGCACTTCGAACGCAGTCTTAAGGATGAAATTTGTGTCCAAAGTATGGTTTAGAGTTGGAATATTCGGATTGTGGACTGGTTGCGAAATAAAAATACTACTTGAAGATTACGCGACGTTTCGGTTATTATATAACCATTATCAAGCTATAATTTAAACAAAACAAAAAAAGACTCTTATTACACTCATCATTTGTACAGATCTTACGCTAATAACAATAAACTTTTTACATACCATCAGTATGTAAAAAGTCAAGTAGAGTAGTCGCAAAATAAAATGAAACCGGATATGCGCGAACTGTACTCAGCTGATCTATATTACCCGACCTGAAAATATTGACTTGTATTTTTGTATTGTCTGAGTCAAAAACATTAGTACGATATACTGCGAAAAAGTTTTATAAGTTGCAAATTATAAATTATTATTATGTATTATAAATTATGATATTACACAGGAAAATTGTTAAGACACTTTACACCAAGAATGACAGAACATATGTGATCACAGCAGAAATCTCACTTTTTACACGATCATAATACACCCCTAATGTTTACGACTGGACTCGTCCAAACCAAAACACATCTTTCGCGCAGATCACGTGGGGTTTCATCTTATTCTGCGATTACTCTAGTATTTTTATTTCTCAACCAGTTCACAATCCGACTATTCCAACTCTAAAGTTAATCCTTAAGTTGGGTTATTATTTATTGATCTTGCCCTCACTGTAGGGGAGAGAGGGGTCACTTCGGACACTTTTTCAAAAATTCATTACATTTTTGTTTATTATTAAATTTTGATTTTAGAAGTGTTAATCTGTAGTAAGATATATTCGCTACAATCTATATATTTATTTAATTTTGTAATATAAATTAAAAAGTTTTTATTGAATAAAAATCAAATTATGAAATTTTTCCGAAGTAAACCCCTGCACGGGGCACTTACGGACTGGCCTGGGGTACATTCGGACAGGATATTAGTTATGTTTTAAATAATATATAAAACGTCATTATTAGAAATAATAATAATATTTAATATGAAAAACATAAGTAATATAAACATAATTACATACATAATAGTCTATTTTAGAAACAAATATGGATGGCTTATAATACATAAAATGAAATCTATTTAACATTGTATCCATTAAAATTTATATTGAATGATATCTTATTAAGATATCTAGATGAATGTGTGTGCGATATCTTCAACTTGAGGGTAAGTAAATCTATTACTACTGCCTTCACGACGTAAAAATTTGATATGATATTCTTCAAAATCAACAACTTCTTCAACTTTTCCTACGAAATAGGAAATTGTATTTTTTTTGTAGTAAATTTTACCAACACATGATCGTTTATTTTTATTTCATCACTATCAAGTAACTGCATTAAATCTAGATCTTCGTCGTACTCCGATTGCGATGAACTATTTATGTCAATGTCGGAATCCGATGATTCATCTTGAGATAACCTTTCTTTTTTGCGATAACTTCTTTTGTTTTAAAATTTAGTTTCTTTCTTACTTTACATGGCAGTTTTTGTATTTTTTCGTTTTTAGGAATTTCCAATTCAAGAATCCTATTTTTTTCAGGAGTTGATGTAAAAATGCATGTCACATGGACTGCGTTTTTCTTTTGTAGGTTTGTTTGAAGGTGTGTCAGTAATATTTGGTGTCATATTTTCAGCAGAATTAGCAGTCCTTACTTGATCTTCATTCGTAGATAAATTAAAATTATTTGAACATCCGGGAATAGGTATATTTGTTGCCGCATTTCCATTTAAATTAGTAGTCGTTGCATCATTATCAGCAGCAGAAAAATTCAAATTTTCATTTAGACATTCTGGAATAGATTCTAAAGGTCTGTCTGTTATATACGAACTTGAAAAATACTCGTCACTGAATGCTAATCTATTAAGTGACCATATGCCAGGTTTGCTAAATGAGTGATTAATGTTTTTTGGAGTGAAAGACAGCAAGTATGGTTCAGCAGTTAATGACGCAATATTATATAGGTATGTGTATAGAAATGGGCTTTCCAGGATTTAAAGTCATGAAATAATTAAAGGTTGGATCTTAGATATAATAGGGAGGGTGGAGTAAAAACACCACATGCACTTAGGCCGCTCAAAACAGGCCTATTGTATAACCTCCGGGAAGCACAGCTCCCTGCTACAGGTCCTGAAGCCATTCTACACTCAGGAAGAACGCTAACAGGTCAGCAGCGGGAGTTGTGCTTAGGGTGGCCATGTCCGGCCAGAATTCCCCTAGCATGGATCCTCTTTTTGAAGACAAAGCAGGACATTCACATAGAATGTGCTCCACAGTTTCATCTTCTTCTTCGCAGCCTCTACATAGAGGACTGGACGATTTTCATGCGATGCATGTGTTTGTTTAAACGACTGTGTCCCGTCAAAATACCGACAAGAAGTTGAAGGTTGTTCCTAGAGAGTCGAGTAAGATAATTTGCCAGTTTAGTAGTTGGCCTCGCAATTAGCCTCTTTGCATGTCTGCATTGAGGTGTGGTAGTCCAATGGACTAACATTTTTTCACAGCTAAAGTCTTTGACAATATCATGAAGAGTTGAGGTTGTCAACGGAAGTATAGGTTCCGGGCCGCAAGGCAGAGAAGACGAGCCTTGTCTAGCAAGTTCATCGGCCTTAGCGTTACCTTCATTACCACTATGCCCTTTAACCCAAGTGAGTTCTACGGCATTGTTTTCGGATATGTCAGACAGTGCTTGTTGACATATCTCGACAAGCTTTGACGTGACTTTGCAGCCATTGAGAGCTTGAAGAGTTGCCTTGCTGTCTGTTGTTATCCTAATTGACTTGTTTTGAATCTGGAGTTCATTCACAAGTATTGCACTCTGCATTATCCCCATAATCTCAGCCTGGAAGGCAATGGTGTGAGCACCAAGGGGTATGCTAACGTTAAGGTTCAGTTCTTTGGAGAAGATACCCAATCCTGAGCCTGTGGACGTTTTGGAGCCATCTGTAAAGATGAAAATGTCAGGGCTGGAGGCTCCCTGACCATCTAGTGTAACACGATAGGGTTATTCGAAGTTGAATGTAGGAGGTGTGCAATCCGCATTCATCTGCAGAAGAGGAGCAGAACGAAATGCCTCTTGCAAAATAGAGTCGTGTTTGCAGCTTACTCCTGATTTTGGTACCAGAGCACCATACGTAATCATTGGCCTGATGATCGCTGTGTAGAGCCAGAGTGAGAGCTTGGGAGTCAGCTCCCAAGTTCGACCCATAACACTTTCTGGTTTAGATGTTGACTCCAGTTCAATTTACAGTCAAGTGTAACTCCCAGATATTTGACTGTATCTGAAAAATCCAGAGTTTGGTTGAAGAGTTTCGGCTTGTTGAGTCTGCCGATTTTATGTTTTCTGGTAAAGAGGACCATCTCAGTTTTGGTTGGGTTAACTGAAAGAGAGTGTTCCTCGCACCAGGATTCGAGAAGTTTGAAAGCATTGTTAGCCACTTCGCAGAGTGTGTTCTCAAATTTACCATTTAGCAGAATTGTAATGTCATCTGCGTAGCCAACGGTATAGAATCCATTGCTTTTGAGCAGCTGTAAAAGGCTGTCAACTACAATTACCCAAAGGAGAGGTGAAAGAACTCCGCCTTGAGGACAACCTTTGGTGACGTAACACCGTATGGTTGAATCTTCCTAAGAAAACTTAACGGCTCTATGTTCAAGCATGAACTGAATCCACAAAATTAGCGGTTGTTCAACGCCATGTTCCCTCAGAGCGTTGACTATGGAGTTGAATGTCGCTTTGTCAAAAGCTCCTTCTATATCAATGAAAGCTCCCAGGGTGGAATTTTTACATTCCATCGATCTCTCGATCCTACTAACTACAGCGTGTAGTGCGTTCTCGGTAGATCTGCCCTGGATGTAGGCATGTTGTTTAGGGTGGAGAGGGTGGCGAGAAAGCGCAGTCTCTCTGATGTATCTATCGCACAGTCTTTCCAGAGTTTTAAGAAGAACAGAGGTAAGACTTATTGTGCGATAAGATTTAGGTGATGAGTAGTCTGACCGTCCTGGTTTAGGAATGTACACTACTTTCACTTCCCTCCATTGTAGAGGTACATATGTGAGGGTTAAACTCGCTTTAAAAATCCAAACCAAGTGAGGTAGCAGTTGGTCACAGCCCCACTGAAGAAGGCAAGGTACTATACCATCCATACCTGGTGATTTATATGGCTTTAAAGAGTTTATTGCCCAGGTTGTACGTGTCTCGTTAACAATTTTGGAGGATAGCGTGAACGCTTCCTCCGAGGAGGTGTGTTCGCGTGCTGTCCAATTGTTGGTTTGAGAAATTACACAGCCTGGGAAATGAGATTTTAACAGAATTTCATTATTTTCTGTTAAGGAAGAAGCGTATGAGCCGTCCTCGTGTTTGAGGCAGCCAAGCTGTAAGTTTCGATCCTTTGAGAAAATCTTTTTCAAGCGAGCAACAGGAGCAGTAGTCTCAATGCTGCTTGTAAAGTTTTGCCACGCAGATCGTTGTTTTTGACGAATGGTTATCTTATAAGCAGATTTGTGTTCTTGAAATGAACGCCAGTCTGCTTCGTCTTTTGAATTTTTTGCTTTGTTAAACAATTTTCTGAGATTTTTTCTCATTTTGTCTAGCTCCTTGCACCACCATGGTGCATTTTTAGGGTTGACTACACTTAAAGGACAAGCCTTTTCATATGAGTTAATGATGATGCTTTGAAGATTGTTAACGCAATTTTCAAGTGTTACAACATTTACTTCATCAGGAATCTGACATTTTTCAAGTCCTGAAGATAGAAGGTCTTGAAATAAGTTCCTGTCAGTTCTCTTAGGATTACGAAAAGTCCTTTTTTCAATGTTTTTAGCATTTAGAGTAAAACATATCCATCTGTGATCAGACATAGACAGCTCAGGTGATACACACCATCCTGAGATGTCTTCGGATATTTTTGATGTAGCAAGGGTGATGTCGATCCTAGTTTGAGCACGAGAAGTGACAAAGGTAGGTTCGTCGCCCTTATTAAGAATTTCCAGGTTAGTGCTGGTGATATATTCACATAGCGATCTGCCTCTAGGGTTGACGTCATTCCTACCCCAGATAGGATGGTGTGAGTTAGAGTCACATCCAACAATAAGATGCTTCTGATTGCTTTCACAGAACTCTACCAGCTTTGCCAGTTCTGGACTGGGAGGAGGCTGTGCAGAGTCTGTGGGTAGGTAGCAAGAAGCTACGACAATGTCTTCGCTTTGATCAGTAACTCCACTAAGAAGAATTGTAGTGAGGTCGCGTGAGCAAAACTGTTGTAAGACTATAGTTTGGATGTGTTTAGGTACAACTATACACGTCCTTGTATTCTCAATACCAAAACCATTGATGATAGAATTGGTGTTGTCGCCTAATCCGCACACCTTGGATTTAACAACCCAAGGTTCTTGGATCAGGGCTATACTGTTCTGCTTATTATCTAGGTGGCGTCTCAGACAGGAGCTTGCCGCCCGACAATGTTGCAGATTTATTTGGACAAACCGAATAGGATTTGGGTTATTGGGATGTTGACGGGTCATTTTGGGAGATGTCCGAGAGAAGCAGGGTCTCAGGCTCTTGCAGTTCAGCATTCTCCTTGGATTCCGTCTCCATAGGAGTTGCAGCCTGCGACGACTGAGTTTCAGAGGCACCTGCTGGGCTTTGGTCTAGCTCGCTAGACTTTAACCTTACGGTGAGTTGCGAGAACTGGTAGAAGAGTTTCTTCCCACGACTCGCTATTATTTTGGTATCTGTGTCATCGATGCCGAAAACAAGGACTACCCTTCTGTTCTTCCTTGATGGCATCGTGAAAGATGCACCAGTTTAGAACCTTAAGGGGGCTGTTGCTAGCCGCCAACCTCCGGACGACAGTCTCTCTGTTTTCGGCTTTACCCGGAATCCAGACAGCTGCCTTCACTAGACGTGGCAACTGGCTCACCGGTACCACCTCTAACTGGGCGTTGTCCCACAGTTGGGGGAGTTTGCTCACTGTGTTTTTTAGCCATTCAAGAGAATGGTTATTAACGCAAGTGATGCGAAGAATCTCCTCTGAGTATTGCCACCCATTGAAGATTGGGGGCTGTTCTCCTTTCTTCAAGGCGAACAAGCAGTTGTCAAGACACTTTAAAGGTTACTTTGTATCGGGATTTAAATGGGCCATAAATTTTAATGTCTAGGGGTTGCAGGCGATGAGAGCAGTGTGGAGGAAAGGACTGCATCACAATTCCATTCTCTCTAGCGTAATTAATAGCTTCAAGTGATATATGCGTCTCATGATTGTCCATTAATAATAGAATATGATTTTTGTTACTACACATCATGTGTTTTTGAATATGGTGCAAAACTTGTACAAATATTTCAGATGTCATCCACCCTGATTTTGATGCAAAACCAATGGCTCCAATTGGGCCTCCGTTGAGAAATTCATCTTTCATACGAACTCTTGGGAAAATATAAACTGGTGCAACAGATCTCTCTGATGATGCTTTAATTGCACAGAAAGTAATTAAATACGCTCGTTCTGCTGAAACGCATTGTCCAACTTGCTTTTTGCCAGTTAGTGCTATTATTTTAGGCGCTTGCAGAACAATAGCAACGCCGGTTTCATCAATATTTAAAATCCGGTCAGGTTCAAAATGATGTTTTGCCAACAGAGATACATAATTATTAAAAAAATTCGTCGACATTTGTTTTATTAAATGAGCTGGCACTCGCAAGACTTGTATTTTCAGGTTTTCGTAATGATAGATTTGGGTGTCGCTTCATAAAGGACTTCAACCAGTCTGTCCTAGCTGAATTGTTTTCGTCCCAACTTGGGGGATTTTTTACACCTAAATATTTTGAAAAATCATACGCCAGATATCTTAAATTTTTATAAGTTAAGCCAAAATTCATTTCAGAACATTTTAGTAAATATTCCTATAATTCTTGTTCTTGAATATCATTAAATATTTGTCTTGCGGCATACTTTTTTATGCTTTTCGGTAAGTGGTTCCGAATCTTCGTTTCCGTAATCAGAATTGTACTCAGATTTTTTTGCAAGACGAACTCGATCAAATAGAGTTGATTTTTTATATTAAAACTTATTGCTGCGGTACGAACAGAAACAATTAAACAAGCTCAACGGCTTGTTTAATTGATTCTTCAGATATATTTTTTGCTCTATCCGTTTTAGGTTTATATGTACGAACCATTTTGTCTGTGAAATAATAGATTTTAAATAAAAATTATAATTTGTCAGTAAGCCGGGGTACAATCGGCCAGTTCGAATCTGCCCCAAGTGGATTTGTCCGAACGTACCCCAATACATGAAATTTTTAATAACACGCTGTCAATAATTTTTGAGGTTATCTGATACCCAGAAAATTTTATATGTAAATAATGATTGTTAGTAGGAACTGCTATGAAAATCATATTAATCTCAACGCTAGTATTTTAGCCGGTATCCTCTTAGCAATAGAACATGCAAATGTTTAAGACTTGATTCAAAAATAGACATATAATTCTTTTACCTTTATTTGTTATCGAATCTCATCAATTTTTTGTACACAACGCGAGACAGGAGACAGGTGCTGACACCTGAGAGAATTTTTTGAATTTTTTTCTCCGCACACAGCGGCAAAATCAAAAAGTCCGAAAGTGCCCCATGTCCGAAGTGACCCCCTGTCCCCTACTGGACCCCAAGATAATAAAGTTCAATACTCTAAAAATAAATTCGATCTAATATCTTGCAATTTAGATCTGGCGCCCAAAATTTAAATTTGATAACTTCCTGTACCGGCAGAGCCATCTAGGGGCACATGTAATGAATAGAAGCAGTAGAAGTTAAAGGCGGGAAATATTTTAAAAATCACAAATTACAAATATAAGTGTGTTTTTCCAAATTTAATTAATTTAACAAACTACCCTTCCAAAATTAACATTACGAACTTTTGACGAATTTGATAGTGTACAATCAGAAATAGAAAAAAACCTCAGAAGACGTAGACGAACAATTCAAGGTTCGTGATGAATTTGATGAACTTATACACAGAAATTGCTCTTGCGAAGTTACTAAACGTAACGGCAACCTCGAGCGGCAGCACGAGTTGTCAACAATCAGTAAAACTACCAACAATCGACTTGCCCAAATTTGACGGTTTCTACCACAATTGGTTAGAATTCAAAGACATGTTCCAATTTCTTATTTATTCTAACGAAACAATAAGCGATATACAAAAATTCAATACTTACGGGCATCACTTAGTGGGGAAGCAGCGCAAGTAGTCTCTTAGTTTACAATCAAATTAAGGAAATTTTCAATTTCGATGCGATAACTAAACAATTATTTAAATTTCAATTGAATTTTTCTCAATATTTTTGTTATGTAACGATATAAAACGAATACATGGTTGAATTTAGAAAAAAATACTCTATCGGATAGGCCTAAAAAATATGTATATTCCCATTTGAAAAAATATAACTTTGTGTTTTAACAGGAGAACCACTGGTTTAAAAAATTATTCTTTAATCAGATGTTCCCCTTGGTCTCCTACAACTTTGCTATTTAACATTTTTTTGTAACTATAATAATAAAGAAAATATAGGCGTTGGTTGGTTTCGCTGTTACACCCTGTATATGTATATATACAGCTGTTTCAAAAAAGCGGTACATAGGCATTTAACATGGGAAAACTGTTTATTGCCCGCCATTGCCTCCCAAATTATTTTCAGACCGTGAAATTTTACACAATTGTAAAGAATGAGTTTCTTGATCAATCAATGTTGAATTTGTGTTGTTAATTAGGCATATTTAGGAAAAACATACTGATAACTAAAAAAAATTAGGATATTATGTTTATAATACTTATCCCATTCCCCCACCACTACAGTTTCTTTGGTGTAGTGGGTAGCGCTCGCGTCGGCTCGCGCTTCATGATAAAATATCGATAAAATTATTTTTATTAATTATTGTTTTTAGTAACAACATAAAAGAAACTATTCAAGAAAATAATATACAAAACACGAAAAAGGAACTAATTAGAACAAATTACTAAATTTAGAGTTAACAACAAAACAAAATATAGCCTCAAATTATAATAAATGTCCGAACAAATCGCCATTTTGTGCTAAACAATATCCCACTCTGTTATACAAACTCTCTCGTACATTATAAAGTTGACGATTATTAATTTTTTGGCATTCAATTATTATTTGTTCTTTTAGCTCGTCGATGTTGTTGTACGTATTTTTATAAATTACGGACTCTAAATGGCCCCAAAGAAAAAAATCACATGGAGTCAGATCTGGTGATCTTGCTGGCCAATTTATTGGCCCACCCCGTCCGATCCAGCAGTTCCCAAACGATTCATTTAAAAATTCCCGGACTTCAACTGTAGAATGTGCTGGACAACCATCATGTTGATACCATATTGTATCAATGTTTATATTTTCAAGATCAGATCCTATTTGCTCCCTTAATAACTCTAAGTATCTATTTAAATTAAGAGTTGGTATAAAATATGGACCGATAATTTTTTCCCCAAGTATTCCTGCCCATACATTTACTTTTTGGCGATATTGGGTTCTCGATGTTACTACAATACGTGGGTTATGTTGTGCCCAATATCTACAATTATTTCTGTTCGGTTTTCCGATAAGTGTAAATGTACACTCATCAGTAACTAATATTGATTTTAGAAAATTTCTGTCTTCGTTTGCTTTTTCCATTAAAATTTCACAAAACTCCGCCCGTTTCTCCATGTCTCCTAAGTAAATTTTCCAAAACATTTTCTTCATTATTATGACGTATTTTTATTAATTAAATGTTCCTGTACGTTCAAATTTCGTAAAGAAACGATTTAAACTACTAACTGATGGTACATTATGATGCGGCCATAATGCACTTATTAAGTCACGAATCCGTCTTAAATTATTATTTCCGTAATACCACTTAATTACTTGTAATTTTTCTTCGTGCGTGAAATTATTCATTGTGCTGACTATTAACACAATAAAACTACAACAATGGTTTGTTGATTTGATTGTCATATTTTTCAACAATGGTTTGTTGATTTGATTGTCATATTTTCCATGTTAATGTTAATTTTTATTTTATTAAATATTGGATGTATAAAAATTATAATTTAAGTTTAAATTATTAATAAAAGTACCCACTACACCAAAGAAACTGTAGTGGTGGAGGAATGGGACAAGTAATATTTTTAGTTATCAGTATGTTTTTCCTAAATGTGCCTAATTAACAACACAAATGGAGCGACTTCTAGACCATGTGTTGCCGAGACTTCCTTTCCAAGTTGCGTTCATCAAAAAATACGTGGACGACATCGTCACAGCTGTTCCTAAGGACAAAATTGCTACTATTTTGACAGCTTTCAACTCATACAATGCTCACCTGCAGTTTACTGTAGAAGAAGAAAACAACTCTTGCATTCCGTTCTTAGATGTCCAGCTCGTGCATAAGAATGATGGCAGCATCTCCACCAAATGGTACCGAAAACCTACTTCATCCACCAGATATACCAGCTATCGATCAATGCACCCCAAACATCAACTGATCAATGTCGCAAAAAATCTAAAAACTAGAGCAGAAAGATTAACGGACACATAATTTAGGGAACAAACTGCACAAACGATCAGAGAATTACTTACTCTAAACAAATATCCTAGACGAGTCATATACAAAGTCATGAACGCATCAATGGACACGGTTGTCAGACGCCATTATGCCCACCAATACGTCACAACCTGCGTATTACTCGATTGCGCACATCGATGGACTATCCAATAACATCAAAAGGATTTTAGAGGCAAATATAAATGTCAAAATAGCGTTAAATTTATTTACAAAATTAAAAGATGATATAGACCCAATTAAAAAATCCGGAGTGATATATAAAATTCAATGTATTAATTGCGATAAAATATACGTGGGCCAAACAAAACGCATATAAAAAACACGAATACAGGAATATAAAAGAAACAAAAATAAAATAACAACTAACACAGGTACAAGCGCTTGCGCCTTGGTACATCACGCCAAATCGCTCAATCATAAATTCAATTTCGAAAATGTCACAATACTAAAGATGTTACACATTAATAACAACAAGAATTGTGTCAATTTCCGCAGTGATATTGTGGATTTAAGCGTTCTTAAGAAATTCAAAAAAGATGAGTTGCGCAGATCCTGCACTCCCACAACATCCAATTAGACGTCGACGCATTGTCCACGCACTGGATACGCCTTGCACTTTGGGTTTCAACAGCTTCCTTCTAGTTTGTCTCCACCGTTAGGTTAGCTTTGACTGTTTTATTCAATGAGACGTGTGAAATTTACAAATTTTGACCCATCTACATGTTTCTGTAGAATTTTTAAAATTATTATTGTACACAATTTATGTAAAAGTTATTTTACAACATTTTAACAACTAATGTAAGTAATTGTACCTTATCTGATATGTATAATATTGTTATCTCTGGTTGTACTTGTAGTCACCCTGATGAAGCCACAAGGGTGTGGCGAAACGTCGGTTTTTTAGTTAAATAAAAACTCACTGACTGCATTCCCGAATATTCCATCCTTCATTATTCTACCAGTCGACAATTGCATTCTCATAATTATTTTTCACTAATAAATTATTTAGTTCCCATTGGTAATAATTTACATTACTGCCAAGTAATTCTTTACATAAAAGTAAACCATTACAAGTTGTTACATTTGATTCCGATATTTGGTTTTTATAGCAGTGAGTTTCGAAAATAATTATTCTGCAGCAGAACTGCTGTGTGGTAAGCACACAATTTTTTTTTAAATGTTGTTAATGTATTAAAGAATTTTTCATCTACTCCATTCTTTAAATTTTCTAAAAAGCTAATTACTTCTTCTAAATCATTGAAATTATTTTTAGGTTTAAATTCATGTATTTCTCTCCATTGCATATCAATCTGATTTATGTCTTTTTCTTCGATAGTATTCTTAAATCTAAGAATTAGTCTCATAATACTAGGTCTGTTTTCATCAAACATACGTACCCCGTTCCAAGTGAAGTAAAAAAAATGCTAAGAAAATCGCCAAAAACAATTTTTTTCATTTTACAACTAAAAAACGAGGTGTCGTCGTCCAGTGACTTCGCTAACCAATAACTGTTATGGTGGCGCTGTGTACTGTGCAAAACGATCGTGATTGGTCAATTGGTTACTGATTTCAGACGGGTATCCCGTCTTGCCCTCCACCCCGTCTTGCCCCCCCTGCCCCTACTAGGTTTTCTAAATTGTTAAGAATTAATTTAGCAGTTGGATTATTAATATCTAATGCTTCGGATTGGAAATATAAAGTTAATGCAGGCCACTGTTCTGAAATTCTCGACACTACGGCGTCTAAAGAAAGCCACCGCGTTTGGCATGGTCTAAGTAGATGATGTGGGTTGTGGGTTAACATTAGTAAATTCTTGAAATTCTAAAAATGCATTTTTTTCTTGAAGCAGAATGACAAAAATAATTATATATTGCGTGAGACAATTGCTCAATTTCTGCCGGTAGTTCTTGACAAACCTTCGAAGCACATAAATGCAACGAATCTGAATTGTGAAATAAAAGGCATTAGAGCATTACAAACAAATGTGGGCATATAGGATATGATTTAAATTTGGCTCTTACTTCGTTTAAATTGCCCATCATTACTGACGCATTATCAGATGCGAATCCAATCAAATTGTTTGGTGGTATTTTATATTTAACAAATAATAATTCATTTATGCAGCTAAATATAGCTGTTACATTTGCCACGTTTAGCTCAATTAAAGCAAAGTGTCGATCTTTAACTTTATTTACTTCCTCATCGTAGAACCGTACAGCTATCACAAGACATTTATTTGTAGTAATGTCAGTTATTTCGTCTATAATAATAGAAAAATTTGTTTTTTACAATTTTTCCACTAATTTATTTTCAACATAAGGCCCAATAACTTGCTTTACTATATCCGTTGTTTTTGTTCTCCACACTGCAAATTTTTTGTAATAGTTGAATCTGGACAGCAAGGGTAAATTAATTTTGGCAAATGTTTGTGATGACGGGATGCTGCCTTGTAGAGAACACCACGTCACTTCTGTTCCCTCCCTGAAAATAAAGCACAACAGGGGTGGGGGCTGGATAGCTCGGTTGGAGACGGGTCAGGTTCGTGATTTGTGAAATAACAGTCGCAATGTTTAAACACAGTTTTATTAATAATAAAACAATAAAGTACACAAAATATGAAACGTTGCGAAATAGGTCCCTGAAGTTCAGAGCACTTTTCTCACTCAGATGGCCGCAGTGTTGCCGCTGGCTGTCTGAGCAAAAGCAAAAAAAACACAGTAAAATAAAGCGCAGAAAAAATGACAGAGTCAGAATCAAACTATCGTTCGGTATCCGGTGCCGGAGGCCAACAGAAAGAACGGAGAATAATTCTCAACTAAAGTTCTGTACCCAGTGCTTACGCCAACAGATAAGAACTCAGAATCAAATCACTGTCAAAATAAACTAACGTTCATAGTCTAGTGCAAAAATGCCAACAAACTTCGAACAGCAAAATAAACTATCGTTCTTTGCTCAGTGCTTACGCCAACAAGCTCAGAACAACAAAATAAACTAATACTCAGCAAAACTAGAGTTCAAATCTGGTGCTAAAAGCCGTCAGAACAGAACTTAGAAAATACTGAAAAATACAAGATCTAAATCCAGGTGCCTGAAGCCAACGGACTTAGATAGAAATATAAACAGAAAAATTAACTCACCAGGATATCGTTGTCACTCGACGGTTTGACTTCGACAGACGAACTCGCATCAAAGTCTGATTTTACTGGGGCTGAGGGCCGCTATTTATACCCAAAATAGTTAATTAATCCTTCTTTACAAGTTTGTTGAGTGACAAAGATATACCCTTGTTCTAGAACAATCATCATTTCATCCCTGTCTTATAGCAGAATTCCATTGTTGTAAAAATTCCTAATATTTCTAATAAATGCAATAATTCAGCGTAGTTACAAATCTAGATCACAAATGTACAATTTGAATTTAAATCAAATAAAACGTGTTACTGTCGCTACCAGCTGTCACTGACTGACAGTTCTGCGAGCGTGGAGGTTACAGTGCAGTACATTGTAAATATAAAAGAAAATACATTAAATACATTTGTTACATCATATCACAGGTGAGTTTTACGTTATATAAAATAAATCAGTCTTATAAGTTGCTATTGCAGGTACAGAGAAACAGTTGTAGCATGAAATGACAAATACATTGCTAACCAATAAAATAAAGCATTTACAATCCGCAGAGTAACACGGTAAGCTGAAATACAGGTACAATGCAGCTGTCTTTATGTTCTGAAACGTTACAGGTATTGTGAGCATGAAGAAAATACAAACAGAGTGAAGCAAAAGTTGAAGCCGTCAAAATACTAGAACTAAACTGAGAACCGAGAATGTGAGGATTCGTTTGCAGAAAAACTAGACCGGGACTTAAATGACGAATCATCACATGTTATATTACAAGAAATGGCAAATTATGTTCCATTGTTGTGGTCATGTTTAACTGACAGAGACAGGCTACCGACACGGCAATAAATATACATAAAATATAAATAAATTATACAATATCAACGAATTTGAATTTTAATGTACTAAAATACTATTTTTAGTAGGTACCTACCTAGTATTGTTGTTTTGCTCCTGCGAACATGTGAATTCATTCCGAAAATTGAGAATATGGTTGACAGCTATTATAAATCGTCAAGAACAGAAATAAAAATCAACATCTCAATCTCACTTTAAAAATAATCAGCAACATTTCCTGATAAATGTAATAATGAAGTTGTAAGGCGTGCAGTTTGAAAATTGTTGTTCGTTTCTAGCTGTTAAATCTGCTGATAAAATTCAGCGTTTAGTAACCCAAGATGTTGGTTTACTATTGCAAGGGCAAGGTACCTACCTATTTAGTAACATTTTCTTATAGCTAATATGCATACCTTTGTACCATAATGCAGGTTATGAAAATGTTACATTGCGTTAATAGGAAAAGGAATTTCGCGAAAGTCGAAGTTGTTCATTATTGTGATTGCACTACTTTGTTAATTTAGTTATTTAATTGTTTAATAATAGTTATTTATGTATCAAGAGCATTATGATGATGTTTATATGCCCTCCGAGGGCAACGTACTTAAAAGGCCGAGAGCCTCCGGCTCGAGGTTTTATAAGTTACCCGAGGGCAATAAACATCAAATAATGCTCGTGGTGCATACAACATTTTATTTTTCACTTTGAATACGTAAATAAATTGAAATGTTTGAATATGATTTTGTTCAAATAGAGATGGCATTGCCAGTGTTGTTTGTTTTGTATCTATGACGATAAAGCTGTTTATTTATTATTATTCAGAAAAAAATAGTGAATGACGTTCAGAATGGATGTAGAAATTCCAAAAAACGTACTAGAACTAGCTGAGAAAGCTAATGAGGAACTGTTACCCAAAAAACCCGCCTGAAATATGAAAAATAATACGACAAATTTGAAAAGTGGTTGAACAAAAATTCACTGAAAACTATCAGTGAGACAATTCTTATGGCATATTTTCAAGAATTGTTTTCTATATTGCTTTGTAATTGAGTGAATAATTATGAATTTTTACCTCTCGCCTCATATTCTATAAGAGAGGTATTGTGATAGGTCAAAATTTTCGAGTATGAGTTTTTGGTGGATAAGCACGTTTTAGGGTCCATAGAGTAAGAATTTATCATTTTTGAGATGATGTCTGTGTGTGTGAGTGTATGTATGTGTGTGTGTGGACGTTCGTGTGTTCGTTTGTATGTTACAATTTTTTCGGACACGATAACTCCAAAAATATCAAACATTTAATTATCAAATTTTGTATTTAAGGTTTCAATACGATTCTTAAAAGTCCAATATATTTTTGGTTTAGATCTACAAACCGGAAGTAGTACTTTTTAAAAATATTTCGATAAATAATTAATTTTAGACAATTTTTATTATTTTAAATGAAAGATTATGTGATTATTACCTACAATTGGCATTTTATAAATTTTCTGTATCTTGTATTATTTAAGAATAATTATACTGTATATACTTATAATTTAGTGTTTCGATATCTTGTTGTCCATGGTCGTATAACATTTTTTTGTTTCTACTTAAAATTTAAATGTTTATGACATGACAGTGACAGTGACAATAGTAAATATCGTTTATATCTTATTTTGCAGTTTAAATAAAATGACTAAAATATATTTGTGAGTAGTAGCAGTAGTAGTATAGTACTTATAATATTAATATATTTGTATAATAAATAAAAAGAATAAAGTTGTTATGGCGGGAGGTCTTGTGGTGGCCACGTCAGATTTTTTTAGTCGGAGGAATTCTCTCCGAATTCTCTATGGTCGAAATACTCAATGCTGAAATCAACATTGTTGGTTCATAAGAAAATCAATTTAACGTGCTATAGTCGATTGGAGGCATTTTTAAAACAATTGTCAAAAGGACATATTCCGAAAAAATCTAAGACTTTGACGAGAGAGGATGTTTTAAAAAATTTAAAGGAAGCTTCGAACGACCTGTACCTTCTAGAAAAGGTAGTGGGTGGTACCATTAACTTTCTTATATTAATTTATGTTTCACATAGGTTGTTCTGGTAATGGGCGTTTTTGGAGGACTGAGGAGAGATGAATTAGTTAAATTAACTGTAGATTACAGAGGAGCGGTTATAGTTGTAAGAATACAAGACACGAAAACTGGCGGTCCGAAAAGTTTCACCATTGTGGAAGAGAAAGAAATGAATGCCTTCTCTATCGAAAATACGCATCACTGCGACCAAAGGGAATAAGAGAGCGATGTTTTTTCTTGGCGTATCGCAATGGTCGATGTACTGCACAGCCGGTTGGTAAAAATACTTTCGGAAGCATACCGTCGACCGTCGAGAATCGCCAAATATCTGGGGTATGCCGACGCTAAAAAGTATACTGGTCACTGTTTGCGCCGGACATCGGAAACTCTTCTTTTCAATGCAGGGGCTGATATGTTGACACTGAAGAGGCACGGGAAATGGAAAAGTGATACAGTTGCGTCAGGATATATAGAAGACAGTATGAGCTCAAAGAATAAAATATCTCGATTAATTGCTGGAATTGAAATCACTGACAACGCTGAATCCTCCTCGAAATCCTCCAAGTCGGTCTTAAATAAATCAATATTAAAAAAGACTGTAAAATGCTACTATCAGTGGACCATTTTCCAACTGTACTTTTAATTTTAAAGATTCAAAATAAATAAATATATGTCAATGTTTAGATATGAGTGCATTCTTATGAACGGGCGTTATCATTACGCCCGCTTTTTCACGCCCGAGGGCGTAATGGTCTCTTTTAGGTATCTCGTATCATAGCAATGAACAATAAATAACAGTCAATACGTCAAATAACTAACTCATGGTTTAATCCTGAACTTATACTTATTTTTAAATCTAATAGATGGCACTAGTATCGTCGGTAATTTTGACGTAAATTTAAAATTTTACCAATTAGTAATAAACATCGATATAAAATAATGGAAGAAAAGCGAATTCGCAGCATAAACTACACTGAAAGTGAAAAGAATTTTGTTTTTGAACTGCGGCGACGGGGAAATACAAAAGACTAATTGAAAATAAAGAAAGTGATGCGGTCACAATCGCAAAAAAATTTAGCGTGGCAGCAAATTACAAAAGACTATAATTCGCAAAATCAAACAGGGCATAGAACTGCAAAGCAACTTCATGGCACTGTATGATAATTTTAAAAAAACAGCTCGCAGTAATTTGCACAAAGATAAGGTAAGTTAAATAATCCTAATTTAAAACTATATACTCGTACAAGTGAACTTAATATTTATCTTAAAAACTAAAGGATTAGGTATTTTTAATATTAATTTTTAGCAAAATGCTTACAAAACAGGAGGTGACACATTTACGCCGCAAAGTACTCTTCTAGATGAGAAAATTGTAACTGTACTAAAAAAACAATTTCAGCCTCCAGCAAACAAATATAATTCCAGTACAACGTTTATAGATAATGCACAACCAAGTTGTTCATATTTTCAAGACAATATTATTATTGGTATTGTATTATAAAATGCTACAAAAATGATGACTTAACAATGAAATTTTCAGAAAATTACGACATAGATGACAAGAATATATTTACACAAGATTATTTAAACATAAATGGTACTTATATTCAAAGTAATATGTGAACTATTATGATATCTAAACATGATATTTACAGATACATTAATTCAAAATAATAATCAATCGCCACCAACTCCGTCAGTACTGTCAGATAATGCTCCTTCATTAAAGACTCCTCTAAATGCGAGGCACAAAGATAAACGC
Organism: Agonum fuliginosum; assembly: GCA_947534325.1. Classification (NCBI taxonomy): domain Eukaryota; kingdom Metazoa; phylum Arthropoda; class Insecta; order Coleoptera; family Carabidae; genus Agonum; species Agonum fuliginosum. The sequence continues at coordinate 27,656,978 of OX384037.1, forward strand.
AAGTGTCTTGGGGAAAATCAACCCAAATGTTTAAAAAAAGAAAACAATGTATTGACCAGTGTTGCCAACTTGGGGTATTTTCCGCTAGATCCGGCTTATTTGAATTGGTGTCTAGCGGACAAAATTGAAAAAAGCGGATAGCTTATTTCAATATTTCATTTAGCGTTTTCTGGGATTTAAAAAAAAAAATATATAAATAGTATTTTTAATGCATTTTTATGATTTCGAAGTAAAAAAATGGCAAACTTGCGTATTTTATTTTATATTATTGGTACTGGTGTTAATACCGCCATCTATGTTTTGCGGTTAAAGTTAAAGGTGAGAATGTGATCATTGTTATTGATTGTCTGTCTCTCACTCACTCTGCTGTTTAGTGTTTGTTTACTACGTTTTCCTTCAGCTGTCAATTTATCGTTTTGTAACTTATTATATTTATAATTTTGTAATTATACAAATATAAAAAAAAATATGTAAAGTTATTATCTGGCTTATTTTTGTTCAAATCTAGCGGATTTTAAGATCCCATCTAGCGGACAAATTTTCATAGGTATGGCAACACTGGTATTGACACGTTATCAAGACGATTTGTTCAAAGAAAAATTTTTAAAGATAGGCAAGATGAAGAAATAAAAAATTAAAAAGTAGAAATTTTAAATATTGAAAAAGAAATTAAACAAAAACAACTAACTATTGCAGAGCAGCAGCTGGAACAAGAAAAGACTCTGCATTAAATTAATCTTGAAAACCGATTGGAAGAAATCGATTTTGAAAAAAAAATCAGGGAAATTTAACTTAAAAATATGTATTAAAACTCATTAGTGATTATGTAATTTTTTTCTTATAATTTATAAAATAGTTGTGTAGCAATTCATATTTGGCGCCATAGTCACCCCGCCCATAGACGCGAAGACCCGCAAGTACGCGGCTTCTCTGCCAGAGTAAAGCTGGATTCACATGAAACGTTTACACCGTTCGTTTTGCGGACGTAGCGGCATGAGACGTCAACGTTTTCAGAGCTAAGGATTATAAGAATATTACTAGGTTGGTATTACTACAAATCTCCGCATGCTACGTCGCGGAGCATGCGCAAATGGAAATGACGGTCACAACGGACCGTCACAGCCGTCAAAAGTTGAAATATTTCATTCTCGCCGTGAACGCTCAGACCGTTGAGAACGTTCAGTGTCAGCCAATCAGGCTACGGAACGGCGGGAACGTAACGGCGATAACGGCTCATGTGAATTCAGCTTTAGTTTGTTAGTTAGAGAAATCGAACAGTAAAAGGTGTGCGTGTATTTGCGCTGTAATGCACAGTACTTTTCAGTGTTGTATCTTCATTTTGTTGCGAACCCAATCCTCTGACACGAGCGAATATTACAGTAGTGTTAAAATTTTTACCTGAAAATCGTGTCTATCAATGCCCTTCTAAAGCTAAGTTTACATGGCACGGTGGTTTAGAATATTATGATATTGACACTTATGAAAGTCAGGATGATAGTTCAGTCATTTCAACATTGTCTAACAAAGAGTTAGAAGCAATTAAATTCGAAGATAATGATTTAAGACTCTAATGAACCGCCCTTTAACACCAACAAATCAGACAATATTTCAAACTATCGAAGAAGAACCTCGACCAATACTTCCACGACCACCAATAAGAAAACAAGCTGATAATTTAGCAATGACAAGTACAGCATTACCATCTTCATCGCCTCAAAGAAGTAATAAAGGAAAAAAAACAAAGGATTGATAAAACGGACCAAGATAATTTCGAAAATAAGCTAACAAACATTTTGGAAAACCAGGGCGATGACGAATATTATCATTTTTGTATGTCACTGGTACCAATATTCAAAAAATTGACGAGACAAAAAGCAGCTACTTTGAAATTAAAAATAATAGAAACTTGCAATTTAATAGAGTTTGGTGACTAAACGCCAATTAAGTTTTTTTAGTTTATTTTTATTCTTTCTTAACACGTTAATAGTAAATAAATTAAAATAATTAATTTAAAAAACATTAGATTTTATTCCATTGCCACGGAACGCTGCCTGTTGTCATAAAATATTTTGTAAATTGATCTCGCACATTAGCTGCATTTGCGGAGTATCTATTCGATCCTTGTTGACATTTTCTTGTTAATTCTATAGTTTCATTTCTCCAATTTCCATCATGCAAATTACCAACTTCGTCTTCATAATTTGCATATTTCGGGGGACAATATGATCTCGCACGAGGAGGTTTTGCAATATCACTTTTTGCAAGAAATTGTGAAGCATCGGTTGGGCATTGACTCAACTAAGGATCTGCACTTTTCGGGTGTAAATTCATTCCAAATTAGCTCTATTTTGGCTCTAAGTTCCGGTAATGTCCGTTGTGGGTTGTTCCTCAATGTTTGTTTCATTTTAAGCCACACTGTTTTAATAACATTGAGGTCAGGACTGTTGGAAGGCCAAGAAAGAACATTGACGTTGTGGTCGCTAAACCATTTTTTTGTGGCTTTGGCCGTATGACAAGGCGCTCCATCCTGCTGAAAAATGTAATTTTCGCCAACATTTAACGATACTTGGTAGCATACTGTTTTGCAATATCTGTTGATGTTTCGCGGCATTCACGGTACCATCAATAAATTCAAAACAAATTAATCCTGAAGCTGTCATGCAGCCCCAAATCATCACTCCGGTAGGAAATTTTACCGTGCGTTTTAGGCAATCCTTGTGGAAAGCTTCATGGTTACTACGAATCACGCGTTTGCGGTGATCACCGACACATACGTCGAATTTTGATTCGTCGCTAAAAATTACTCTACTACCGACCAAGTTTGTTTTTGTTTTTTGTTTTTCCGTCAATAGTGGCTTTTCCTTTGCCTATAAGAAAACAATTTTGTTTAAAATCACACTTATAATTATTACTTGTAATTAAACCTTATAAAACTTAAGCCCACTTTAAGAATCCATTGGCGACAGCATTCCCTTGATAGATTTAATCCATTTTCGTGATTCCATTTAGCCGTCATTTGCCTTAAAGTATTTCTTCGGCCATTTTTGCATAGTTTTACTAAAAGTCTCATATTCCTATCAGAAACTATTTTTGGACGACCCGGACTTTTACGTTTTTTGTCTAGGATTTTTCCAGTTTCTCCAAAATGCTTAATTATATTCCACACTGTACTTTTAGGAATATTAAGTTCATCCGCCACTTCTCGTATCATTTTATTGCGGCAATACACACCACACACCATTTTGTTCAATAAACGCAACGATTCACTCAATATGATATGAAAACAATTTGAGATTAATCTGACGTTTTGTTCATCATTGTTTTCGCAGCCTTATTATCTTATTTTGTTTCATTTTTAACAATTACTTTATATTGTCCCAATATTTAGTTGCCACAAAATATGCACATTTTTCTTGTTAATTAGAAATGGTAGAATAAGTATTTTATTTTCTGTGTTGCTGATTGGCCCAAATTGTTGTTAATTAACTAGTTACTTAGTATTAAATTTAAAAAACTAGAAAAAAAAAACAAATAAACTGTCAAATACCTGATTTATATATGTATTTTATTTTGTCCCAATATATAGTTGTTAGGACTCGTATACTAATGTGTTTTCCATCAATTGAACCACATAAGTTTGGAAAATGCCGTAGACGATAGAAATCATCGGCTATGTATTTCCAGTTTACATTTTCTGGTGAACGTAAAAAAATATTAGCAAGCGTAGACCAAAGAACTTCGCAAACTTCTTTTATAATTATAGAGACTGAGCTATTACAAATTCAAATTCTATATAAAAAAGTAATTGATTTCATTTCTCCAGACGCAAGATACCTAGAAATGATAGCATTGGATTATTTTCAAATATAAACTGTTAAAATATAGATCTTTACCGTAAAGTTAATGATAATCTTTCAGAAGCCGAAATTGGTTCCCGGATAACATTCGGTAAAATTAAAATAATATTCCCTGTCATTTCATCTAATTTCGTTCACAAGATTATGTAATGCACCTTGTTGTTTTCTATTTTCTAAAATAGGACGAACCCACCAACGCCTTTGTTTCCTATAATTATTTTTATATTTTGGTTGTCTTCTTTTATATAATAAATATACAAAAGATAATTTTTCAGTAATCATATTACTTGACAGACAATGTCAATAATTATAGTATCAAAAATGCGATGCGTATGTGTTATTTTACCGTTCAAACCGGACGGAAAGGACGGCAAGAATAGAACTCAATCCTATTTTTGCCGTGCAACGGCGACGACGGGAAGCCCGGAATCACCGGCAACGTTCCACCAATCAGAATGCAAACCGTCCAAAACGTGCCGTCCAAACCGTTCCATGTAAACTTAGTTTAACTGGATTTCCGCCTGCTAATACATTGTAATTTATTTCATCGTCTACATGCTCATACCGTTCAATTAACTCAAAATCATCAGCGTAGTCATTTCCTTTAATTGCAATATTAGGCAGGACTGCAGTTGCTACTATTATTGTCAAAGTATTCCCCAATTTTGTTCTAAGTCCCAGAGACAAACATGCAAACCTTCTTTTCCAAGCCCCAAAACAACGTTCAATGCAATTTCTTGTTGTTTTATGAGCAGTGTTGTAATTTACTTCTGCCTCAGTAGTTGGGTTTAAAACAGGTGTCATTAAATATGGCTTACAAGCATAAGCACTGTCTCCTAAAATATAAGAACCTTGGAATTCTCCTGCTTCACATGTTGCACTTAATAAAGAAGAATTCGAAACTGTGCTATCATGGGTTGATCCAGGCCATCGAGCAACAATATCACATATTGACAACTGTGAGTCGCAAACACCTTGTACATTAATTGAAAAATAACTTTTTCTATTCCTATATAGTTCGGCATTATCTCCACTAACGGATAATATTGGTATATACGTATATGGCTACCATCCACACAACCAAGAACATTAGGAAAGCCACACAAGATTTTCTTCATCACTTGCTGGCATTTTCACAAAATGTGGGCGCAATTCTGCTAAACATTCTGAAACTCGTTGGATTACACGACAGACTGTGCTTTTGTGAACACCATAATTATCTCCAGCAAGAATTTGAAATGCACCTATACAAAAAATGGTTAACTGAATTTACCATACAAATTATACTCGTATAGAATCGCAAAGTAATAAGCAACTGCTCTGCAGCAGATAATGAAGAAATTCTTAATGTAATAGGTGAAATATCATCTTTAATCAAAGGAATTATGATTTTCACAGTATTTTTGTAGAAACGATATATATCTCTAAATTCCGAACCACTAGATCTCAAAGGGATTACGTTTCTCCCTAAAAACTGTAACTCTCTGCGCAGCCCCCACAATGTCAAACAGATCCTCATCTGACGAAGAACTAGAACTAGCGAATTCATGATGTTCCATACCAATAATATTATATATGTATTGAAATGATCTATGAGTTCCTGACCCATTCGTACTTGTTAAATTAGCAAAAACGCGCACTGTTACCTGTCATTTTATATTTATGAAGTACCGGTGAATACAAACAAATGACGAAAATAATAGTTTATTAAACGTCAGTTAATTTAGACCGACCTATTTGCCGCGTTAACTTAACGGGGCAGTTAAATCCAAATTAGATGTTTCAGAAACCCATTTTCAAGTTTATTGAAGAGTTAAATTAACTGGACAGTTAAATATCTGTTCAGAAACCAGCCCTTAAGGGTGTAATCATACATAGCCAAGGAAGAGAAATAGTGAGCAATGTTAGCGATTTTAGGATGAAGGAGGATAGGAAAACCACAGGTTTGTAATTTATACGTATATTATAAAATGCCTAAATTTGTTAAATTGAAATTAATTATTAATAGTAATAATCTTTAGGACCAAATTTTATTAAAATACAAAACTTTTTTGACATCAATCTGTCAATTTTTGTATACTTAATCTAACAAAAACTATAAGTCATAGAAACATTACAAATCTGAAAAATATCGTATTTGCATGAAATAACTTTACATTGTATTTCATTTTAACACAGGGAAAGGACATTGGCTGCTACAGGAGTTTCAAGAACAACGTAACAAAAAATTTCGAAAGAGTCACAAGCCAGTACTTCTTTTCGATCACCAACAAAGAAAATATCAAAGATAGCACCAAAGTTAGGATTTATTACTTCTGGACAGATAAAAAGTATGAGAGAAATCATTTTGATTTTTATACTATTTAAAAATGTAGACCTACTAAAAAATGTAAGTAAAACTTACATTTCACCATAGTCATAGTGTATTATCTAAAAAGAACAATTTCGTTGTAGGTATTCACAAGAAAATATCGGACATGCAAATTCTTCGAGAAGAAGTATTCGTGAGCTCGTTAAGAAAATTTCTAAAGGGGATAGGATTTAGGTAAATTTTCAGTTATGATCTCATATGTGCATACAATCTTTCCAGAATTTTTTTTTCCAACAATGTCTTAATCAGCTCGAGTGGTACCTAGACGAAAGCTGCTGATTACGGTGTTAGATACACGAAAAAAAATTTCTTGACATTAATTAATGCACGAGTGCAGATTCCGTAAGAAAATCGTAATGACACTGCCGCTGAATTATTTTACAATAGAAACCAGAACTGTTGACTAATTTGTGTATTTAACTTTAATATATGTGATTATTTACCTTACTGATTACGTATTTAAACTCAAAATTAGAATTTAACCATTTTTTATTTAAATGTATCTGACTTCTGACGTGGCAGAAAAATTTCTACTTAATAATTTCAGTTACGGTACTCAAGCTCGCTATAGTCTGTTTTTAAACTAGGAGGAGAAAAAATAAATGTCAAATTTGCACTATTAAAAAATCTAAAAAGCCCTTTTCTTTCCGTTAATTTCAAATTTAAATGTCTCAAATCACCGAAACTGTAATTCATAAATTATTTAAATTATACTGATATCAAATTAGAACGAATTTTAAATTCTATTTAACTTGAATTAATTTCAAAAAATATTGTGACAGTAAACATAAACAAAAAACTTCAATCTGACATTTACATGCATTGAGTGTCAAAACGGCAGTGTTTCAGCCAATCACAAGTATAGAGAAATCACTTACATATTTACAGTATAATTTTTTTTAAACAAAGGTTTGTAGTTTTCTTTTTTTTTATTTTAAAGTTTAAATAGCTTCAACAGAACAGTTATTAGCTCTTATAGTTCTATTTTAAGTAATAAATTATTTGAGGACACGTCAAATGAAGAAAATGAAAATATAATAATATTATGTCAAACTTGAATTGGCATTTTGTTGGTTGTTCTTTGAGTTAATAATTATTGTTTTCAATCGTTTATCACAGTTGAAATAACAAATCAAAATGACTTCAAGAAGAAGCAATAAAATCGAAATCTTAAAAGACATAAGAGAAAATAAATATATTTTATTTGGGGCATTTTCAAGTACAATCACCAAAGAGGACAAAGTTTGGCATTATACCAGCAACCAAAGATTTTAATTACAAACGAGACACATTTTGGCAAAACATGGAAACTTAGAATATGGTCTACGATATTATTGGGAAAGAAAGTCCAGCTCTTGCTCTTGTTGGCTTACCATGCAATGAAAGTATGGGCGAAAATACGAATGAATGCACGAATCAATGGTTGAATGAAAGCTTGAATGAACAGATGGTTAGAAACTTGTTGGAGGAAGAACAAATTATTGTATTTTACAATAATCCTTGTGTTCCAACTGAAATTAATTCACAACACAATTGGCGGTGCGGTGGGGTATAAGTGGTATAAGTGCAAAATTTTAGTTCTACAGTATTATGCATTTAAGTAATGCATTATGCAGTTTGAGTAAATTAATCATCAAAGAGATCTATTTTTGACTATTATTTAAGCAGTACGTTAGCAAATTGCTAAAATGTATATTAAATGGAAAAAAAAAATTATTATTATTTATAAATTATTAATCACAAATATGAACACATATATCTCTTTTACCCAACATAGTTAAATTAATGAACTGAGTTTCTATATTAGATTTAAGTATAATATTTCAAAATATGTTTAGCACACATTAGAAAACATACAAAATTATTTATTCATAATCGCTATCTCCAAGAATAGTATCTACAATTTCTATGTTTGTAGGAAGACTTTCATAAAATTCATGAAAGTTCTTGTCTACAGGGTGTTCATTTTAAGTGGCGCACCATTGCTATCTCGAGAAGTATAAGAGGTACGAAGTTGGTTAAATTAGCAAACAATTTCTATTTTATATGACTACTTTAACGAACGAAAGAAAAAAAAATTTAGACCAGTGGTTCTCAAACTACGGGGTGCAACTTTCTTATTTCAAATGGGGACCTATTTTTTTATTTGTCTATTCGATTCAGTATTTTTTTCTGAATTCAACGAGATATTAGTTTCATACCCTGGCATGACAAAAACATGAGAAAAACGCTATTGAAAATTATGATAATTTAATTAAAATCTGAGTGTTACAAGAGTGCTATGGAAGAAAACAATTGAATATTTGTTTCATATTAATTGTTATTTGATAATGAAAAAGATTCTTTGATTTTAATTAAGAGATCAGGACCGCTACTGAGTGTATGAGTTCAAGGTACTAAGTAGTCAGTAGGGTACAATGTGGAGGTAACTACGGACACGTGTTTCGACCTTATTTGGTCTGACCAGTGTAGTATACTAGAATCTTTTTCACTAACAATTAATATGAAACAAAATATTCAATTATTTTCTTCCATAACACTAACTAACAATCAGATTTTAATTAAATTATCATAATTTTCAATAGCGTTTTTCATATGTTTTTGTTATGCAAGGGTATAAAACTAATATCTCGTTGAATTCAGAAAAAAATATTGAATCGAATAGGCAAATAAAAAAAATAGGTCCCCATTTGAAATAAAAAAGTTGCACCCCGTAGTTTGAGAACCACTGGTCTAAAAAAAAATTTCTTTCGTTCATTAAAGTAGTCATATAAAATAGAAATTGTTTGCTAATTTAACCAACTTCGTAACTCTTATAGTTCTCGAGTTAGCAATGGTGCGCCACTTAAAATGAACATCCTGTATATATGGTAAAAGCTCAAGTAAGTTCTTCGTTTTTTCATCACTTATTGGTACCTCAGTTTTATATGACAATGCTATATTAAATTTATCTAGCAACCTATTCTTTCGTAAATAGCTTATTTTTTGAATGGCTCAACCTCATTAAAACTGTTTTTATATTCTTAACCATTTTATATTTTTTCAAATTATTTTTTCGCCAGCTTTATCAATATTTTTTTGAATAAATATTGCTTGAAAAGGCCTGAGAACTCATAAAAATTTTCACGTAAGATTTTGCCGCAAGTACATACCAACGTCAATCTCTTGGATTTTCAATGACTACTGGATATATATTTTTCTTCTTCTCTGTAACTGATTGGTCAGAATCACACTCCATATGGGTGAGACCTGGAACCAAAAATTTATGGTTAATGTATTTAATATAGACATTGTGTTTCATTACTGTAAAAAACATTAGAAGAACATGTGAATTTTTATTTTGTCCTGAGCATGTATCCGAATAGACTGTGATTTCATTTATCATTGACACAGTTTGAAGTAAAATGGTTGTAGAGACAGGATGCTATTAGATTTGCTCCCCGACCCGCTATGGCTTCATGCCACATGTAACAGTAACATTGTTTGTCGTTACATCTGCGCATTGTAAAATGAAACGTCCAAAGTTGCCTCTTATAACATGCCATAGATGTTTTTATATCTGGAGTTGGGAGGTATTGTAGTAGGTCGAATGTATATACTAGATTTGAAGGATCATTTGCCGCTTTTTCATTATCTATTTTCTTAGCTTCTAAATATTTTCTTAAATTTTCCTTTTCTTCTGCTGTTTCATTTTTTATCATCATATTATATTTGTCACATGTCGCGCATGTGTCTTTGTTTGGTTTTTTAATTTTATACCAAATGTATGAAACTGTGTTTCATATATTTTTTGTGAAACTGGCTTCTTATTCTGTGGCAACCAAGCTTTATACTCGTCATACAATCTCTTTAATACGTAATGGCTAGGGAGATAGAATCCCTCCTTGTGTAGTGACTCTCATACGAAGGAATAAGCTTTATATGTGACTTAACTAATTCTATGTCATCGACTTGAATTTTATTATGAGGCTCGCTTTTTCCTCTCATATCAGTATGAACTATTCCCGAGGTAGCACTTTTTTGTTGGGTAGGAGAGATTGCTCATGCACACCAAGTATGATGCCGAAGTAGCGCATACCCCCCGAAGGGTAATAGTCCAAGCAATAGGTAGTTCTACCTGGAAAAAATTAGAGAAGTTTTGCAATTTTGCAGGAAAGTGTAGTTTCATATCCCGAATAATATACTAAATTTGCGACCTTGAGGAGTCGCCGCTCCCTCCGCCATATTGAAAAAAATGGCCGCCATTTTTTGTTTTTAGCGTTTATCTCGTAAATAGTGAATATTTCGAGAAAATTTTTTATTGAAATAGATAGAATGGACAATTCTCTATAAAAATGTTGTATGCAGTTTTTACCTAAGTAGCACAGTTTTCGAGAAAATCGAGAAAATTAATTTGAGCATTTTCTATCAATTTAAATAAAGTAGTATCCTTGTCTTACAACACAAAAATGGCTGTAGTTTCTTAGCGAACAAAGGTATCGACTTCCGGTTTTCAGCAATCGATTTCTTAGGTATTTTTCTATAAGAAATATAATTTTCAACTTTCTAGTTGTTCTTGTTAAGGAATAATTTTTGTTTATTCTTAAAAACATAATAAGGAAAAAAACGTTCATTTTTGAGTTTTTCAACTGTTATTTTTTAACGGATAAAGATATCGAATTTATGTTTCAAGCATTGGATTCTCCACACATTTTTATATAAGATACATAATTTGAAAAATATCTAAGAGGCACGATAAATTCAGAATTTTTAGATATTCTTTGAAAAAAAACTGAAAAATGAAAACAATATTTTTATTTATAATATTAAATCAGCTGTTATTATTAAATGGAGTATAATATCGACTTCCGGTTTCCAGAATTAAACTCTTTGAACATTTTTATATAACACTGAAAATTTTCAAATTTAAAAAAAATCTTTGCTGTGTCAAAATTTGAGGATTTTCATGGAGAGAAAACAGCAAAATTTTGTATTAATTAGTTTTTATAAAGTTTAAACAACTGTCGTTTCTAAACAAATAAAAATATCAAAATTTGGTTCGCAGCATTAGATTTGTTGAACATTTTTCTTTAAATTACATTATTTTTAAATTTTATTAAGGCCTTAGTTAAGTCGATATTAAAATATTTTCGCCGAGAGGAACACGTAATCTTAGTATTAACTTCGATTGTTTTGTGGCGCGGGCTTTGTAGGGCTAATTAACCCTCTTCCTGCTACCCAGTCAAGCTGAAACTTGGCACATAGACTCGTCGCCGATGATAACGTATTCTGTCAAAATTTCGGGCACGAAACTCTCCCCCCCCACCCACAAATAATCATACCTCCGAGTCATTTCGTGTTTGGTATCATATAAAAACATTTGAAAATGACTTTCGAAAAAAGAAATTCAAAATGGCCGTTCATTAACGGCCACCATTTTGAACACATTTGTCAGAATCATCCCGTGTTTGGTGTCATAAAAACATTTGAAAAGGGATTTCTAAAATAGAAATTCAATATGGCCGCCAATCAACGGTTTTAAATATCTACTTTTGTTTTGCGTTATTCTAATTCTCGAAATTTTTGCTATTTACTACAGTATTTTGAAAACATGAGAAAAATAAGAAATTAAACGATTTTCATATTATTTTTATTTGCTTATTTAAACAGAAAGTTGTCCATATGTTAAATGTATAATATCAACTATGTCTAAACCTAAACTGTCTAAACAACGTCTGCACAACTGTTATGTATGGTTAGCGCTTATATCTGACATCAGACAATAAATGTCAGAGGCATCAATTTTTTGAATATTTAGATCATAGTAGCTCTCTTATACATAAAATAATTGACACATTCATTTATTACCTGATCGAAGACAACGTAAAGTTTCCCTAAACATTGTATTAATATATAGAAACATAAAACTATACCCAAATAAATAATTTATTTATCATTATGATTTGTAAAAACTTCTATCAAAGTATAAGACAAATAATTAACTAATAACTAGTCGTCAACAAATAAAATTCCGGCTGAAAAGAGAACATTTATGCAATTTCAAGAAATACGCTCTCATTTACATAGAGATAACTCTCAAACTATAACCTCTACAAAAAAAGTTTTAATACAAAAGTTGTAGAGAATTTAATTCGCTACAATTAACACATTAACTATTTTTATCTAGGAGTGACTACACCTTTTCCAAGTGTAATTCAGAGAGCGTCAATTGTAATTCAGATTAGTCAAGTGTAATTCAGAAACCGTCATTTGTAATTCAGATTAGTCAATTGTAATTCATAAAGTATCAATTGAAATTCAGATTAGTCAAGTGTAATTTAGAAAACGTCATTTGTAATTCAGATTAGTCAATTGTAATTCAGAAAGAATCAATTATAATTTAGAAACTATCAATTGTAATTTAGAAAGCGTCAATCGTAATTCAGAAATCGTCATTTGTAATTCAGATTATTCAAATGCAATTCAGAAAGTATCAATTGAAATTCAGATTAGTGAAATGTAATTCAGAAAGTATCAATAATTGTAATTCAGAAATCATTATTATTTATATTTCAAATTAAATAAAAAATGTAATTACCCGATATTGTTACCATAATTATATAGATTAAGAAAGTATTTGAAAAGTACTTATAATTTGTACTATATTTATAAATGATGCGCGTTTTCAGTTTATCTTATTCTGAACTAAGAAGCTAATACAGCTTGCGTTATATACAGGGAGTCCCAAAAAATGTATACACACTTGAATTTGCTGCAGAAAAATGTCATGCCAAGTATTCGTGAGCAGTTTTAGGATGAAGAGGACTATTATTTTCAGCAAGATGGAGCACCTCCCCACTATCATCGTGATGTAAGAGCTTATCTCCATGAAAATCAGCCGAACAGATGGATTGCCCGAAGAGGTACCATCTAATGGTCCCCGCGCTCTCCAGACCTCACGCCATTGGATTTTTTTTGTAGGGAGTCATCAAAGGTTTATCTGTCAAAATCGGCAACAATCGATAAATTGAAGGCGGAAATTGATAGAGAATGCAACGAAATTCATAATGAAATAATGCGTCACGTTTGTGATTCCATTGCTTCGCGTTATCAGCAATGTTTGGGCAACAATTTGAACATTTGTGTTGACTAAAAAAATTATACATCCGTCTTCTTAAATTTGTACTTTTAATTTTTAATACATCACACTGTTTTTATAATCACGCAAAGTGTGTATACATTTTTTGGGACACTATGTATAATATATAACGACTAACACTTAATTTCGTCGTAAAATGTAATAATTTAAAAAGATCAGTTCTCATTCAAAAATATTGTTTATTAAAACAATGAATAACACAGGAAATTGCTTAGGACTTAAGTAGATTACACCTTTTCCAGTTGTAATTCAGAGAGCATCAATTTCAATTCAGAATACATAAATTTTAATTCAGATTAATCAATTGTAAATCAGATTAGTCAAAAATATAGTTTTCTTAGAACTTATTAAATAACCTACAAAGAAAAACGTCTTAGGCCTAAGGTAAGAAAGAAATGATGGAAAATAACAGCAAAATATAAAAATAATGTAATTATCGTCCAACTGGCATATCGTTCATTGCTAAAGCGTTAGCATGATGAGTTGTAGTGTGCTGTACTGCACGAGCGCAATCTCCTCCAACTACAGTGTTTTTTGCTTCATCAATTATACGTTCTAAATAAATGAGTCTTTGCTCTATAACACCAGGAGCTGCAACGTCGGGAACTCTAATATGGTTCTTGGCGTATGTTTTTACTTTTGACCAAATTATTTCAATTGGATTTAGCATCGGAGAATACGGTCCTAATCGCAATAAAGTTGCTGTTGTCTCACCAATCGCTCTCTCTAATTGGGAATGACAAGGTGCGTTGTCTGCAACTATGACTAAATCTCCCAGTTGGTTTCCCATTTCTTGCCATTGTTGCATTAATGTTACAACCCATGCATTTGCAAGCTGAGCGGTAAAAGATCCTCTTCGGCGATCCATGGCTACAACGCCAGCTGCTGAAATTGCACCAATTAAGTGAACATTTGGGCCTCTTGCTGCAGGAAGATGTTGAATTGCCCTGTCACCCGTTCTAGCACGGCCTCTTGTTCTACGACAAAACAAATTGAAATTCGTTTCGTCCAACCAAACAATTTGTTTTCCCTGCTGCACATAATTATTTAGTTCCCGAACGTATATTGCTCGCTTCCTTTTATTGTCTCCAGAATTCATAGTTACTGGCTCATTATGTACCTTTTTTATTGTAAACAGTCTACCTTCTAAGTAATTTCCAATTGTTGAAATAGATATCACTTTTTGAAAATTATGTAAAATTTTTTGTTTTATATTTTTAAGGGTACAACAACAATCTTCTTCGACCCATGCTAGCATAGTATTGACTTGCTCGTCACTTAAAACTTTAGGCTTTGCGCCTCCTTTTGGCAACATGATATTACGCCCAGATCGCACCCAGTGATACGCAGTTTTATAATTTATATTCAAAGTGGCAGCTAAATTTACCCAGTCTTCTCCTCTGTTGGCACAAGCTACAATTCTTTCCCGATCTTGATTGTTATGTACGTGGTATCGTTTCCTATCTATATTCTCTGAGCCCATCAGAGGAGTCCGGCAAATCGGACAAGCAGCATCCGGAATAATCTCCAAAGGTGCTATGCATTTTGAATGTACTAAATGCCTGCATGGTTGTAATCTAACTACTCCATTCCGAGTCATAGGTACTTGGCAAATAGCGCAATAGTCCTTTAATTCCATTTAAGATATTTATTTGTATAATTTGTTGTTTACTAAGCACGTGTAACTGACAGTTTTATTAACATAATATTTTTGTTTTTATTTTATGAAAATGTATGTTATCAGTGATAGCATGATTTAAATTGAATTACAATTGACGCTTTCTAAATTGCAATTGACAGTTTCTAAATTACAATTGATCCTTTCTGAATTACAAATGACTAAACTGAATTACAACTGACGGTTTCTGAATTTCAATTGATTAATCTGAACTACAACTGACACATTCTGAATTACATTTGACTAATCTGAATTTCAATTGATACTTTCTGAATTTCAATTGACTAATCTGTATTACAAATGACGCATTCTGAAATACAATAGACATTTTCTGAATTACACTTGGAAAAGGTGTAGAATGGAGATATTTTCAAAAAACCAATTTTATGCGCCATTTTTCCAATTTGGTGCAGGGAGCGGCGGTCCCTCGAGGTCGCAAATTTAGTATATTATTCGCGATATGATACTACATTAAACTGCCAATTTTCAAAACTTCTTTAATTATTTCCAGGTAAGCCTGTTATAAACTCCCTGTTGCTTGGACTATAAAGGTAGTGTGGGACTCTAGACATCCGCTTCACGCGATTAGCCTACCCACTAAACTCTCCCGTCCCTTACTGCTCATGTTGAATGTGGAACTGCTTACGCATTACTTCGCATCCACTTGTTGGCCTATGCTTTTATGTCTTCGCTTTGTTTTTATTGTTCTCTATCCTCTATTGTTAACATGCAGCATGTAGCTACCGGTTCAATCTTCTACCACCTTGTTCTTCCTCTCTATCCGCAGTCTATTTCTTGGTTATGACTGTTCTAATATAGTCGTCTATAACTTTCCATTCTTTCTCCCCTTCCAGTATCTTGCTGACTATGTTGTCTGGCGTGATTTTCTCCTTCATTGTAATTCTGGTTTCTTCCCAAGCTTCGCATTCAAAGATAGCGTGCTCGACATCATAAACTCGGTCCAAGCAGTATGCGCAGATGTCTGTGGGTACTTTACGGATCCAGCGAAGTTACGCCCGAAAGCACCCGTGTCCAGTCAGCACCTAGGTAAGGTGGTAGTTTACTTCACCATGATCGCGGTCTAGCCAGGGGTCAATGGACGGTATTAGTCTCTTGGTCCAGGCACCTTTTCCCCCGGTCTCCCATCTATCTTTCCATTTGACCCTCACCATCTCGTCTCTTTCTTGGTGAGCTTTCCTCCGTCGTCTTTCCTGGTTGCTCTCACCTTAGCCACTAGGTCGATGGGGGAAAGTTTGCCAGAACCAGTACTGCGTCCTCGGATGTCGTTCTATAAACACTTGTTATTCGTATGGCTGTTTTTATCTGGACTTAAGTAGAGCATTCACACAACACTGCAACTAACAAAATGCCCTCGACACTGTATTTAAACTAGATTTTACTGATCAGAGATCTGTACTCGACTCTTTTAGAACGACACTGTCCGGTAACTTAATTAAATTAGGGAGTATGTACAGAGTGGTACTGCGATAAATTTTGACTTCCAGTAAAAATAAAAACGGACTTATACCATATAACACAATCATTTTACTGACATTTCAGTGCTCTTTCAACTTATATCACTTTTTCCAACTGTAGAATATATTACAGTAAGTCCAAATATGCACTTATCTCATTTTGCACTGTGACGTACTTTCGTAGTCATAAAGGATTTGGCGCCGAGAAGTGCTCTGGCGTCAAAACGGGTAGCAGGGAAGGGTTGTCCGGGGTGTCAGATACGCGGGTAAACGGTTGCGCTACTCACTAGACCGATTGCAACCGGGGCTGACTGTCCGCGACTGGTGGCATTGGCTGCTGGCCCTGAGTGCGGTTGGCGTTGCCTCGGTCGCTCTACGTGGCTGGCGTCAACGTGACCTGGGTGGCACCTCCTGGGTTAGACGGTGTGGTTCTGAAACTTACTGAAACGGTACGGTACGATGACGGGCGGCTCGGCAAGACTCAAGCCGTCAACCAGGATGCACGGCAGAGACGCTGAAGACACAAGCCTCGGACGGTACGGTACGGTGATGAACGGTGACGGAACGATGGCGGTGGACTGGTGGCGGCTCGGCAAGACTGAAACCGCCAGCCAGGACACACGGTAGAGGCTCAGAAAGACAACAAGCCTCGGTGGTGTCACTTACCTACTGGCCGTTCTACCGGTGTCCACTTGGTCAGCACTTCCAGAAAACTCAAGAGAGTAGTGGGGCTTTCGAAAGACTCGAGAGCTCTCCTTGCTGAGTCGAATTTTCCGGCTTTTATACCCGGAGCTCGCCCATAAGGCCAATATAAAGCTGGATTTATAACTGCGCACAGCGCACAGAAAATAATTTAGCACAACATAGCACAGCACAGCGCACAGCATTTTCGTTACGGAGGTTTTATAAATCGCACAGAAACACAGATGGTTGACGGGTTATGACAGCTGTTTTGACATTTGATTTGAAGGCTTTGTATATTTCTCACTATGTTCTTCAAATATTTCTTTAAAATAATGGACAAAAAATAATTCGAAACCGTGTTTGACCAAAAAATAACCTTGACAAGAGACTGACATAAATAATAAATGGTAAATAAATAATTCGTGTGCTGTGCTATACTAATTTACATTGCAAGATCGTTACTCAGAACTTTACGTGCGAGCACGGTTTTTAATGAACGAGCAAAGCGAGCTTGTTATCCGTGCGAACAAGTAAAGTTCAGGTAACGATCATGCATTGCACAATGTTTTATGGTATTACTGCATCGTATATAATTAAATAAATAAATTTTACTTTTATTTGACATTTAACCGTGAGCACAATGAAACTATTCGATCAAAATAGTCTTTGAAAACATATGGGGAATGTTACTACGACAACATTTTTTGTGTAAACAAAAAACTATTTTGAGTTGTCTGTTGTGTTTTTCTTTGTACTCTCGTAAAAATTGATATTCCCGCTGAAATATTACAAGAAGCAAAGGAAGCTAATGAAAGTTTATTACCAGATAAGTCACGCAACCGATATGATAAAGAACTTAGAGATTTAATGAGTGGAGAAGGAAAAAGAACGTTAGTATGGTCTTGGATGAAATTATTGTTTTGGAGTACATTTCAACTTTGTGAAAAAGTTTCAAAGCTTCAAGTTTATGGACTAAATTTTCAATGTTAAAAAAGGCTTTAATTGTTAATGTCGATGCTGACATAGCTAGGTTTGTAATGATAGATATATTTTTCATTTATGTTATAATAATTATAATATTGGATTTGTAGATTTGGAAAGGTTATGGCATTTATGAAAAAACAAAATATTAATTTTACACCAAAGAAATCTAAGGTTATGTCTGTTGTGGATTGCCGAAGGTTTATTTTAGAAGCATCGGACGATTTCTTACTGTGCAAAGTTTTACTTATTTTTGGACTATATGGTGCGTGTCGTTGAGATGAATTACTGAAACTAACAGTAGAAGACATCGAGGATCATGATAAATATGTACGAGTTAAATTGCAAGATACCAAGACCTATACGTCTAGGTCATTTATTATTATTATCTCTAAATCCATATGAAATTTACAAAAAATATGCTAAATTACGTCCTCGTAATGTTGGACCTACTCGTTTTTTTCTGGAGTATAAGAAAGGGAAATGTGTCGCGCAGCCGGCTGGTATGCATACCATCGGTGGTGTACCAAGGAAAGTAGCAGAATTCCTTGGTTTAGATCACCCTGAAAACTACACTGGACATTGTCTTAAGCGGAATGGTGCTAGTATGGTCGCAGAGTCTTGTGGTGATATTTTACCAGTAAAACAAAATGGTGGATGGTAAAATCTTCAAAAGTGGCAGAAGGATATATTGAAGAGTCAGTAAGGGGCAAGATGAAAGTTGCAAATATGATACTGTCGACTGACTCAAGCAATAATATATCTGCAAATAACGCTGCTGCTACATAAGTTTCGAGCGAGGAAAAAATGTGTGTGCAGCACCTGCTAGTTTGATCATTACAGACAATTCTAATTGTACAATTAACATATATATGTGTAAAATAAGTAATTCAATTGTTGTTGTACTAGTGTTTCCAATAAATAAAAAAGTATGTCGTCATTGTTTTAAAATAACAGCCCGTAAAAATAATTTGAGCCAGTTATAAGATTTTTACCGCTAGAGAATGAGCTCAATAAAGCAGGGTTTACGATTCAGTATATCATAAAATTATTTTTCTACTCCCTAATGGATATTGGCAACATATCTTCATACTGTCATGTGTGGATAGGGATGTCATATCCACACCAGGTGTGGATATGAAATTCAAGTTCAAATAAGTCAAAAAATTATTAAATCGTGCAAATTATGTTTTTATTATGACAAATAATTACTAAAAACATTAAATCAACTGTTATTTAATAATTAATTATGTGTAACAGCATGATTTTATTGCTAAAAAGGCAAATACAATTTATAGTTTTTACGTTGGCAACAATTATTCAAATGTCATATGTCAAAAAATAATTGATGTAACCCTACTTTTAAATAATTTTTGGCATCATATTGAGTGCATTTTATTGCAAAAACTATATTTCGTTGTTTGATCGTAGAAAAAATAGGCTGTACAACTCGAGTGGATTGCCAATATCGCACGCGAACGTTTGCAGACACTCCCCCTATGGGGTCGTGACTGCAAACTCGTTCTCGTGCGATATAGGCATCACATCCACTCTTGTTCTACAATATACTATTTCTATGCACTGTGCGTCTTATAAATGGGTGCACTAATTTCCATATGACCAATTCATATGCTATGTTGTGCTAAATTATTTTCTATGCGCTGTGCTTGTTATAAATTCACCTTTAAACTAAAAACTCCGGCCTAAACACGACTGATTCAGCCCGCAGTGTAACGGTCTTCTAATTGAATTGTTTATCGTAAATAAAAAAAAAAATTGAGCGGGCACTTGAACCTTGCATCTTGCGGGGCCATAAGGCACGTGTCTCAGCTGACTCCGCCAGTTGATCTTGGTGACGTATTATAGCTTGGTCACAGCACAGCACATATTTTTACTTATACCACTTTTCCCGCCGGACCGCCAATTGTCAAGAAAGAACTAAAAATATTTAAAAAATAATTAATTTAAGGTATATTTTATTCATAGAACAAAAATGAGCGCCTAATCATTTTTCATCTGAAGTGATTAATTAACTCCATTAACCTTCGTTGTCCCTCCGGATTATTGTCATCAATATTTTGATCATCAGGTGCATCTTCAGGAGGAAAATATATCAACAGAATTTCTTGCAAAATTACATAATCCAGTACAACATGTAAATATTTGTGCCACAAACAGAGGTTGGGCACGAAGATATTTTAAACACGGAAATTTCTCTTTTAAAATCCCTACACCATATTCAACAACTCGTCTAGTAGATTTGTGAGCTCTATTAAATCGAATAACTGGTGGATCGTCAAGATTACGGCCCATCGCTGTTATTAACCAATCTAATAGCATTTGGTATTGGTCCCCAGCCGTTTTGCATACGTCTGTACAAGATACCCTGCTATCATGCATGCTTCCCGACCATTTAGCATTGACATAATAAAACCTACCATCCGGTACACACACTACCATACAATTCAGGGAATGATTCCCGTGACGATCAACATATTGTTGTTCATTATTATTATGTGGACCATCTATGTAAATAAGTGTTCCATCAACACAACCAATAACAGTGGGCATTTGTGCGAGGTTATACATTTTTTGAATTACTTCAAATAAGTTTTCTGGCCAGTTAACTATTTGGCGAAAACGAAGGCCATTTACCGCAGACATCACACAGTGCACTGCTCGACAAACGCTTGCCTTTGATACACCATACACCGTGCATATCCGAAATACTGGGATATAATCCACCGTTACAAAACCAATGCAGAACAATACAAAGACGCTGTTTTTCGAACAAAACATTATTGTCTGGCGTGATTTTCTCCTTCATTGTAATTCTGGTTTCTTCCCAAGCTTCGCATTCAAAGATAGCGTGCTCGACATCATAAACTCGGTCCAAGCAGTATGCGCAGATGTCTGTGGGTACTTTACGGATCCAGCGAAGTTACGCCCGAAAGCACCCGTGTCCAGTCAGCACCTAGGTAAGGTGGTAGTTTACTTCACCATGATCGCGGTCTAGCCAGGGGTCAATGGACGGTATTAGTCTCTTGGTCCAGGCACCTTTTCCCCCGGTCTCCCATCTATCTTTCCATTTGACCCTCACCATCTCGTCTCTTTCTTGGTGAGCTTTCCTCCGTCGTCTTTCCTGGTTGCTCTCACCTTAGCCACTAGGTCGATGGGGGAAAGTTTGCCAGAACCAGTACTGCGTCCTCGGATGTCGTTCTATAAACACTTGTTATTCGTATGGCTGTTTTTATCTGGACTTAAGTAGAGCATTCACACAACACTGCAACTAACAAAATGCCCTCGACACTGTATTTAAACTAGATTTTACTGATCAGAGATCTGTACTCGACTCTTTTAGAACGACACTGTCCGGTAACTTAATTAAATTAGGGAGTATGTACAGAGTGGTACTGCGATAAATTTTGACTTCCAGTAAAAATAAAAACGGACTTATACCATATAACACAATCATTTTACTGACATTTCAGTGCTCTTTCAACTTATATCACTTTTTCCAACTGTAGAATATATTACAGTAAGTCCAAATATGCACTTATCTCATTTTGCACTGTGACGTACTTTCGTAGTCATAAAGGATTTGGCGCCGAGAAGTGCTCTGGCGTCAAAACGGGTAGCAGGGAAGGGTTGTCCGGGGTGTCAGATACGCGGGTAAACGGTTGCGCTACTCACTAGACCGATTGCAACCGGGGCTGACTGTCCGCGACTGGTGGCATTGGCTGCTGGCCCTGAGTGCGGTTGGCGTTGCCTCGGTCGCTCTACGTGGCTGGCGTCAACGTGACCTGGGTGGCACCTCCTGGGTTAGACGGTGTGGTTCTGAAACTTACTGAAACGGTACGGTACGATGACGGGCGGCTCGGCAAGACTCAAGCCGTCAACCAGGATGCACGGCAGAGACGCTGAAGACACAAGCCTCGGACGGTACGGTACGGTGATGAACGGTGACGGAACGATGGCGGTGGACTGGTGGCGGCTCGGCAAGACTGAAACCGCCAGCCAGGACACACGGTAGAGGCTCAGAAAGACAACAAGCCTCGGTGGTGTCACTTACCTACTGGCCGTTCTACCGGTGTCCACTTGGTCAGCACTTCCAGAAAACTCAAGAGAGTAGTGGGGCTTTCGAAAGACTCGAGAGCTCTCCTTGCTGAGTCGAATTTTCCGGCTTTTATACCCGGAGCTCGCCCATAAGGCCAATATAAAGCTGGATTTATAACTGCGCACAGCGCACAGAAAATAATTTAGCACAACATAGCACAGCACAGCGCACAGCATTTTCGTTACGGAGGTTTTATAAATCGCACAGAAACACAGATGGTTGACGGGTTATGACAGCTGTTTTGACATTTGATTTGAAGGCTTTGTATATTTCTCACTATGTTCTTCAAATATTTCTTTAAAATAATGGACAAAAAATAATTCGAAACCGTGTTTGACCAAAAAATAACCTTGACAAGAGACTGACATAAATAATAAATGGTAAATAAATAATTCGTGTGCTGTGCTATACTAATTTACATTGCAAGATCGTTACTCAGAACTTTACGTGCGAGCACGGTTTTTAATGAACGAGCAAAGCGAGCTTGTTATCCGTGCGAACAAGTAAAGTTCAGGTAACGATCATGCATTGCACAATGTTTTATGGTATTACTGCATCGTATATAATTAAATAAATAAATTTTACTTTTATTTGACATTTAACCGTGAGCACAATGAAACTATTCGATCAAAATAGTCTTTGAAAACATATGGGGAATGTTACTACGACAACATTTTTTGTGTAAACAAAAAACTATTTTGAGTTGTCTGTTGTGTTTTTCTTTGTACTCTCGTAAAAATTGATATTCCCGCTGAAATATTACAAGAAGCAAAGGAAGCTAATGAAAGTTTATTACCAGATAAGTCACGCAACCGATATGATAAAGAACTTAGAGATTTAATGAGTGGAGAAGGAAAAAGAACGTTAGTATGGTCTTGGATGAAATTATTGTTTTGGAGTACATTTCAACTTTGTGAAAAAGTTTCAAAGCTTCAAGTTTATGGACTAAATTTTCAATGTTAAAAAAGGCTTTAATTGTTAATGTCGATGCTGACATAGCTAGGTTTGTAATGATAGATATATTTTTCATTTATGTTATAATAATTATAATATTGGATTTGTAGATTTGGAAAGGTTATGGCATTTATGAAAAAACAAAATATTAATTTTACACCAAAGAAATCTAAGGTTATGTCTGTTGTGGATTGCCGAAGGTTTATTTTAGAAGCATCGGACGATTTCTTACTGTGCAAAGTTTTACTTATTTTTGGACTATATGGTGCGTGTCGTTGAGATGAATTACTGAAACTAACAGTAGAAGACATCGAGGATCATGATAAATATGTACGAGTTAAATTGCAAGATACCAAGACCTATACGTCTAGGTCATTTATTATTATTATCTCTAAATCCATATGAAATTTACAAAAAATATGCTAAATTACGTCCTCGTAATGTTGGACCTACTCGTTTTTTTCTGGAGTATAAGAAAGGGAAATGTGTCGCGCAGCCGGCTGGTATGCATACCATCGGTGGTGTACCAAGGAAAGTAGCAGAATTCCTTGGTTTAGATCACCCTGAAAACTACACTGGACATTGTCTTAAGCGGAATGGTGCTAGTATGGTCGCAGAGTCTTGTGGTGATATTTTACCAGTAAAACAAAATGGTGGATGGTAAAATCTTCAAAAGTGGCAGAAGGATATATTGAAGAGTCAGTAAGGGGCAAGATGAAAGTTGCAAATATGATACTGTCGACTGACTCAAGCAATAATATATCTGCAAATAACGCTGCTGCTACATAAGTTTCGAGCGAGGAAAAAATGTGTGTGCAGCACCTGCTAGTTTGATCATTACAGACAATTCTAATTGTACAATTAACATATATATGTGTAAAATAAGTAATTCAATTGTTGTTGTACTAGTGTTTCCAATAAATAAAAAAGTATGTCGTCATTGTTTTAAAATAACAGCCCGTAAAAATAATTTGAGCCAGTTATAAGATTTTTACCGCTAGAGAATGAGCTCAATAAAGCAGGGTTTACGATTCAGTATATCATAAAATTATTTTTCTACTCCCTAATGGATATTGGCAACATATCTTCATACTGTCATGTGTGGATAGGGATGTCATATCCACACCAGGTGTGGATATGAAATTCAAGTTCAAATAAGTCAAAAAATTATTAAATCGTGCAAATTATGTTTTTATTATGACAAATAATTACTAAAAACATTAAATCAACTGTTATTTAATAATTAATTATGTGTAACAGCATGATTTTATTGCTAAAAAGGCAAATACAATTTATAGTTTTTACGTTGGCAACAATTATTCAAATGTCATATGTCAAAAAATAATTGATGTAACCCTACTTTTAAATAATTTTTGGCATCATATTGAGTGCATTTTATTGCAAAAACTATATTTCGTTGTTTGATCGTAGAAAAAATAGGCTGTACAACTCGAGTGGATTGCCAATATCGCACGCGAACGTTTGCAGACACTCCCCCTATGGGGTCGTGACTGCAAACTCGTTCTCGTGCGATATAGGCATCACATCCACTCTTGTTCTACAATATACTATTTCTATGCACTGTGCGTCTTATAAATGGGTGCACTAATTTCCATATGACCAATTCATATGCTATGTTGTGCTAAATTATTTTCTATGCGCTGTGCTTGTTATAAATTCACCTTTAAACTAAAAACTCCGGCCTAAACACGACTGATTCAGCCCGCAGTGTAACGGTCTTCTAATTGAATTGTTTATCGTAAATAAAAAAAAAAATTGAGCGGGCACTTGAACCTTGCATCTTGCGGGGCCATAAGGCACGTGTCTCAGCTGACTCCGCCAGTTGATCTTGGTGACGTATTATAGCTTGGTCACAGCACAGCACATATTTTTACTTATACCACTTTTCCCGCCGGACCGCCAATTGTCAAGAAAGAACTAAAAATATTTAAAAAATAATTAATCTGAACAATTTTTATGAAAAGAGATATTAAAATTGGCAGTAGAAATTATGGAAAAGGAAAGTTATTTAAAAAGATTAGAAATTGTGAGATTAGAAAGAGATTTGGGATTGCCGGAGTCAAAATTTACAAAACAATTTTCTGAAAATTTAGAAGAATGTGTAGTATTTCAAGAATAATAAAACAATTTTGTAAATAATTAAGTTTCAAAATACTATTAAAATATGTGGTTAGATTTTTTTGTTTAGCGTAATAAAAAATAAATAAACAAATTTAAACTGAAATTTCAATAGGTAGTATTTATTTTTAAGGTATATTTTATTCATAGAACAAAAATGAGCGCCTAATCATTTTTCATCTGAAGTGATTAATTAACTCCATTAACCTTCGTTGTCCCTCCGGATTATTGTCATCAATATTTTGATCATCAGGTGCATCTTCAGGAGGAAAATATATCAACAGAATTTCTTGCAAAATTACATAATCCAGTACAACATGTAAATATTTGTGCCACAAACAGAGGTTGGGCACGAAGATATTTTAAACACGGAAATTTCTCTTTTAAAATCCCTACACCATATTCAACAACTCGTCTAGTAGATTTGTGAGCTCTATTAAATCGAATAACTGGTGGATCGTCAAGATTACGGCCCATCGCTGTTATTAACCAATCTAATAGCATTTGGTATTGGTCCCCAGCCGTTTTGCATACGTCTGTACAAGATACCCTGCTATCATGCATGCTTCCCGACCATTTAGCATTGACATAATAAAACCTACCATCCGGTACACACACTACCATACAATTCAGGGAATGATTCCCGTGACGATCAACATATTGTTGTTCATTATTATTATGTGGACCATCTATGTAAATAAGTGTTCCATCAACACAACCAATAACAGTGGGCATTTGTGCGAGGTTATACATTTTTTGAATTACTTCAAATAAGTTTTCTGGCCAGTTAACTATTTGGCGAAAACGAAGGCCATTTACCGCAGACATCACACAGTGCACTGCTCGACAAACGCTTGCCTTTGATACACCATACACCGTGCATATCCGAAATACTGGGATATAATCCACCGTTACAAAACCAATGCAGAACAATACAAAGACGCTGTTTTTCGAACAAAACATTATTCCTTATTGTAGGGCATCTTAGCGTAGGATCTATTATATTAAGTACATTTTCTAATTTCTCTGCTGTCATTCTAAACCTTTCATTAAATTCAAAACTACTTCTAAATGTATAATTTATCCTTATTTTAAAGTCACCTTAGTACTACAACTAGGTAACTTGAAAAAATATGTTTTTGAGTTATCCAGTTTAAATAAATCTATGTTGACCGCTTTATTGAATGCTATAACTAGATATCTCTAGGCACACTTGATTGCTACGTAGTTGGTCATTGCAACAAATAGTTATGTGTACCTATGAGTAGGTTGTCGTTTAACTCTTTCTTGCACAAGATTTTACACATTTTCTAGGCCCTAGATGCACGAGAAATAAAAGTACAAAATAAGCATTAATTTAAAGTTTATTCAATAAAAAATTGTAAAAAAAGTATTACAAGCAAAAAAAAAATATAATTATAAACAAAATGGCGTTTACGAGGTGGTCCACATTTTGTAGTATTGTGCAGCTTGAGATGTGAACCAAAGATGTTTTCAACAAATATTAGTATTGTTGTGATATCTTTGAAAACAATCTTTGGTTTTTCCTAGGCATAATCCAACTTCATGCTTCATATTGTAACTAAACTGTAATAATAAATTTCGTATTAAATGCTGCCTTGCTGCACAGTGGTTCAAAATCGGGATTCGTCAAAAATAAATAATTCCAATTATTTTGAAATAATTTTTAACCATGAACTTCACAAACAATAACTAAAGGTGTAAGTAAATATAAACATACCTTAGTTTCTGATGTATACTGAAATAGTTTTACGCAATAACAACACTTTCACAACACTAAATGGCTTGAAACTGAAGGGTGTAAAATCTTCTCAGTTGTCACGTGAACTGTAAAAAGGAGGTAGGGATTGGTGGTTCATGTCTTTCGTCGCTGTGCAGCTACATATACACAATTTTGTAAGTGGCCCATTTTGTGGACCAGTGTGCCACAACGTGCTGAAATTTGGTGGTCTAATTAATTGTAATCCTATATGCAGCAAATATTTAATGCTACAACTGTACAACTTGAGTTGCCAGAAAGTGTTATTTATAGTTATCTAGTTGTAGTCTACGTCGCATTGGTTGCAGGTCATCATCTTCATCAGAAGAGCTCCACATATTCCACATTATATTTATAAACACTACTTGTAACAAAATTACCTACCTTCGATGCAAGGTATAAAATTATTACAATTTGACAATTGTAAAAATGTAACTTGTCAAAAGGTGTCAGAAACACTTGTAAAATTGTAATAGTTTTCCTGTAAAATTGTAAAAATTCATAGGTACTTACAAGTTTGTAGTATTTGTTTATGAAACACTTGTAACTACGTTTTTGACATAATTGTAAGTAAATGACAGTTGTAAATTATAATTGTAGTTTTATGAAACAGGGCCCTGGTGTCAAAAAATAGAAATATATCAATGACGTCACTGTTGGCGTTTATGTGAGAAATCCGTCATGATACTTTGCACATGAAAGTGACTGTGTACAAAGTGTCATGGCATACACGCCAAGCCAACAGCGCAACTGTTCGTTCGTATCTTCACGCGCCAAACTGTACTGTCATTTATGATTGTTGTGTGGGTTAATGTCAATGTCGTTTGTTTGAACAAATAGGTAGTTAGTAATGAATACTGTTAATACCCACATAGCACAAAGTAAATCCTAAAGATATCTTTTAGACCACTTTATCTTACATGCGATATCGCAGGTTTACTACAAAAAGAGATATTTAAGATATCCTTGCGATTTCGTTTATCGTTTTTTATGTTATACGAAAGTCATCATAAATATATCATTTTTAGGATATCTAAAAGTAATCCGAAAGTTATCATAAATATATCATTTTAGGATATCTAAAAGTAATCCGAAAGTTATAAATACATCGTTTTAGAATATCTAAAAGTAATCCGAAAGTTATCATAAATATATAATTTTTAGGATATCTAAAAGTAATCCGAAAGTTATCATAAATTCATCGTTTTAGGATATCTAAAAGTAATCCGAAAGTTATCATAAATACATCGTTTTTATTATACGAGAATCTCCTTTTTCCTATTTACATTATCCTTTCATTCAACTTAGGAATATCCGAATTTACTTCATATTGATACTTTTATCTAACTAATGACATAAATAACTAACTAATATAAGTTTGTTTAATAAAAAATGTCCTTATTTGATATAGTAGTTTATTTAAATTAAAAGTACAATACTATTTACTTATTTTGATTTTGTAACCTTAGTCTATCACTGGCATGCATGAACCAGCATTTTATAACTTTTTCCACCTCAGTCTCCGTAAATCGCTTAAAATTGGATTTCACAGTATCTATAAAAAATGATACAATGTAATTAATATGCATTGAGAAGTTATACTACGTACCAATAATTGTTTTAATTATTTATAGATTGTAAACTTCCCCTTCTGCCCTTTCCATGAATAATTTGGTGCTAATTCTTTATTAAACATTAATTTTAATAATCTTCTGGTGGCACCACCACCATTTTGTCCCCCCATGCTTAATAAATATGTTTGCTGGAATGAACATTAATAATAAACGAAAAATAAAATAGCAGATTTTACGATATTTTATTTACTTACAAACTGTTTGAATGTAACCTCGTAATTTTTTATTTCGTTTTCAAAATTTTCCACGTCCTCTTTTAAATTAAATGGCAAGTTAGGTAATAAGTTGGTTTGCCTGTTTGTTTGATTTGAGGATTCCAATTTAGTTAATATTGCATTTAAAGTCATTTGTACATTATTAATTTTTGATGTTAAAATTTTAATTGCATGATGACATACTAGACTATTAAAGAGCATCAAAATATAGACATATATAATCTAAATTATATTTTAAAACACACCACATGTAGATTTTGAAGTATTTGAATTTAAGACATCGTCAATTATTGCAGATCGTGCCGGAGAATTAATGTTAGCAGGCTCAGAGGTTCTTGTTGCAGGAGATATTGTTCTTGTACATTTTGGTCCTGCATTATAAAATTGAAAAATATATTTTTAATTAATTAAATTTTATATACCTACTTATTAATGATTGTGATAAATTATTTTCTGTCGCGTCACTGTCGTCTGAGTCGTTCATTTCTGTCTGGCTAATTTCAATGGGATTTACCAGATCATTTAATATGTTATTGTCAGGTGTCAGAATGATAAGAATGATATCTTCTGTACCATAAAATGAAAATTATATTATATTTAGCTACAATTTTTTTTCGTACCACTTTCAAAAGATTCTTCTAAAGAACTTGAATCATCAAAAAACGTAAATCGTTTAAGCACATTTTTTATGCGGCGTGACCTGCAACAACGCTTTGACGCGGAAGCAGCAAATGATCTGCCGAATAATCCCGTAGTGCCGCTTAACCCCGTTCAAGAGGTAGATGTTGTAACAGAAAAAATAATATTGTTACAAGGACTTTGTGAAAACTTCGCAGGAACAACAAGAAGTCTCCCATTTTTAAAAATAACTGCCTTGGTACAGCATCTGCTTTCTAGGTTGGCTCGTGTTGAAAACTGCGAAGATGCTGATCTAAGAGACGCCGTTAAACATTTACAGGCTTGCGTGCGACAGGAGGAAGAGAAAATCCTGGAGATTGCTGATGAAGCAGAAAGTCGTCTGATGCCAAACGATCCGCCTGCTCCGGTCGAGTTTAAGACTGAGCATACTGCACCGACGCGTAGACAGATTCCTGTTGCTCGATGGGACTTGACCTTTTCAGGAGAGGGCGATCTTAATACATGCGTTTCTTGAGAGGGTTGATGATTTCCGAATATCACGGCATGTTTCGGAATCTGAGCTGTGTGAGTCCATTATAGAGCTGCTGACAGGGCGGGCACTTACCTGGTACAGATCAGTTCGCCATAAAATTGTAGTTTGGGACGATTTTGTCAGATTAGCTCGCGAGGAGTATGAGCCGGTCAATTATGAGGACGAGTTACGTGAGGAGATTAGCCAACGGACGCAGGGTGCAGATGAGCCGGTGAGTGCGTACATTTCTCGAATGATAGTTCTTTTTGGTAGGCTTCCGACTCCACCCTCCGAAGCAGAAAAGGTACGCATTCTTCGACGCAATCTTCTTCCTTATTTAATTCGGGGTATGCCGAAAGAAGGGTTTGTGACAGTGGAAGGGCTAATTGCTGAATGTAAGCACTTAGAGGCGAATCAGCTCATGGCAGACAAATATCGACCACCACCTAGCAACAGAAAACATCTTTTAGAACCCGATATGGCATACCAGGGCCGGTCGCGACCAACACCTGTCAATTCAGCAGACGTACCCACTTCTTCAGCTGCTCCACGTGTCAGTACATGCTGGAATTGTCGACAAACTGGTCACGTAAGTAGAGATTGCTCTCAGCCACCGTGTTGTTTTGGTTGTGGTAAAGCTGGTGTGATACGGCGAAACTGTCGCACTTGCGCGGGAAACGGGCGCAGAGGACGCTAAGTGGCCGTGTCACGTCCTCTATGACACCCTTGTCGGCTAACCAGTTGCAAGTGGAGAAGAATTTGGCGGTTGTAGACTTCATTATTTCGCACCTAGGGGCAGATGAACGTCCGTTCTTAGAAATCTCGATTTTTGGTAAGAAATTATTAGGATTATTGGACTTAGGGGCCACAAGGTCAATTATTGGAAGGGATGGATGGAAGGTCTTGAAGGAAATGAATGTTCATGTAGACAGTAAGGATGCGCCAGTGTGTAGAGTTGCCGATGGGAATGAATGTGTCAGTTTAGGTACGATAACAGTTCCTGTTTGTCTTCTGGATCGCGTAAAATTAGTGAGCTTTCTAGTAGTGCCGGAAGTGACGAGCACTGTTATTTTGGGGACGGATTTCTGGCAGCTAATGGGAATAGTTCCAGACTTAAGGAAAGATGTGTGGAATTTTTCGGCCACAGCAGGACTAACATCTTCAGCCAGTACTATGACCATTTTATCTTCTGACCAGCAGCTTCAGCTCCAAAGTTTGGTGGACGAGCATTGGGCAGGTGCGGGGGATAAACTGGGTTGCACTTCGCTGGTTCAGCACAAAATTGTGACATCGTCAGAACCTATTAAGCAACGTTATTATCCCGTGTCGCCTGTCATGATGAGACACATCGATGCTGAGCTCGAGAAGATGCTGGCTGATGATATCATAGAACCGTCCAGCAGTCCTTGGTCGTCCCCAATACTGTTTCGGTTCTGCGTCGATTTTCGTAAACTTAACAAGGTTACGAAAAAAGATGCATATCCGATACCATACGTCTCCAGTATTCTAGACCGCTTGCGAGGAGCCAAATACCTGAGTTCCCTGGATATTAAGTCCGCCTATTGGCAGATTCCTGTCAGCCCATGCAGCAGGGAGTACACTGCTTTCACAGTCCCCGGACGAGGGCTGTATCAATTTAAAAGGATGCCGTTCGGGCTATCCAAAGCGCCGGCTGTGTGGCAGCGCCTTATTGAAACAGTCCTTGGTCCAGATTTAGAACCCTTTGTCTTTGTGTACCTGGATGATATTGTTGTAATTTCTGAGAGCTTTGAGGATCATCTAGGTAAATTGAAGAAAATATTTGAGCGTGTTTCTTCTGCAGGCCTCACCTTAAGTCGGGATAAATGCCAATTCTGTCGCCCTGAGTTGCGCTATTTGGGGTATGTTGTGGATCGGCAGGGATTGAGGGTGGATCCGGATAAGGTGAGCGCAATCTTAAACATTCCGACACCTACCTGTGTATCAGAAGTGAGAAGCTTCCTCGGAATGGCCAACTGGTATCGTCGGTTTGTCCGGGACTTCTCTTCGATGAGTGCACCGCTCACGAGGTTGACAAGGCGCCAGCAGAAGTGGTTGTGGACGGATGAATGTCAGGATGCTTTCTTGAGACTGAAAGAGTGCTTGGTAGCTGCTCCGATCTTGACCTGTCCCGATTTTTCTCGACCGTTCACGGTTCAGACGGATGCCAGTAGCTTCGGATTAGGGGCTGTCCTCTCCCAGGCGTTTGATGATGGCGAACGTGTTGTGTGTTTTTTGAGTCGATCCTTGACTAAGAGCGAACGAAATTATTCAACGACTGAGAGAGAATGCCTAGCTGTAGTTTGGGCCTTAGACAAGTTCCGGCCGTACCTGGAGGGTACCCATTTCACGGTTGTGACTGACCATCATTCGTTGGTGTGGTTGAACAACTTGGTAGACCCGAATGGTAAGCTGTGTAGATGGGCAGTTAAGCTGCAGCAGTATGACTTTACCATCGTACACCGCAAGGGCAAGGAGCATGTGGTGCCTGACTGCCTCTCGAGAACCGTGCCAATGGTAAGTGCAGCTTATGTACCTCTTCCGGTGCAGGATATTACAGATCCGTGGTATCACAAGGTTCGACAGCGTGTAGAAGCGCAGCCACGGAAATATGCATCTTGGAGGATCCAAGACGGGGTGTTGTATAAGTATGTCCGTCCTGGAGCCCCCGATATGGCCGACGAGCACGATTCTTGGAAGCGCGTGATTCCTCGAGACCAGCGGCGAGATGTTATTAAGCTCGTACACGAACCACCCACTTCTGGCCACCCAGGGATTTATAAAACGTACCACCGATTGCGTACGCGGTTTTATTGGCCTAAGATGAAGGCGGATGTAGTGGCTTACGTCAATCGCTGTGTGGTGTGCATTGAGCACAAGGTGGAGCAGAAGTGTTCTCCTGGTCTGATGGGTACGCGTCCACGGGTGTTTCGGCCATTTCAGCTGATGAGCGCTGACATAATGGGTCCCCTACCTCCGACATCTAAAGGATATAGGTATATTTTAGCAGTCTGCGATTACTTTAGTAAGTTTATCCTTACCTTTCCGATGCGCACTGCAACAGCACAAGCAGTAGCTAAACATGTTGAGGAGGGAGTTTTCTTACTCTTTGGCGTGCCGCAGTACCTCATATGCGACAATGGAGGCCAGTTCCGCAGTGGAGAATTCCAGCAACTTTGCGTAAAATATGACGTCAGTATTTTATTTAATGCGTATTACCATCCGCAGAACAACCCCACGGAACGCGTGAACAGGGTGTTCAAAACCATGTTGTCATCCTATGTGGCTGACAATCAGAGGAAGTGGGACGTGTAATTACCGGCAGTTAGTTGTGCGATTCGTACACAAGTCCATGAAGTGACAGGTTGCACTCCTTACTTCGCGAACTGCGGCAGAGAACAAATTCTGTCAGGCCAGGACTATGCAGTAGATGCGGTGGATCAAGACGGTGCAATAGACGTAGACCGTAGTGCTGTGCCTGCAAGAAAACCGCTTCAGATGGTTAAGATCTACGCTGAAGTGCGTAAGCGCTTAGATCAAGCACACGCACGAAGTACACAGTAGGGCAGACAGTCTGGCGTAGGAACTTTAAGCTGTCAAATGCTGCGGAGAATTACGCCAGCAAACTTGCCGCCAAGTTCGTAGGGCCGTATAAAGTACGCAAGAAGGCGTCACACTGTGTGTATGAGCTGAAGGACAACACAGGAAACTCTTGCGGAACATGGCATGTAAAAGACCTTAAACCTGGGCCTGAGACAGACGTGGTCGCCGAAAACATCTGACGTGTCCATAATATTTATTTAGAGCGCAGTAGAGTGGTTAGATACTGTTCTTCTTAGACTTAGTTTTATTACCGTTCTTCGTAGTTTAGTTCTGTTTAATCGTTTCTTCTAATACATTTTCAGTGGTTTTGATTGTGAGTTTTAATTTAAGGGAAATTAAATCTCAAGGAAGTTAAGGGGGGATTTGTCACGGTCTAATTTCGATTCCTTATCAATTTTTATCTTTAACCTGAAAACAGAAATTTAATTAATAAAGTCAACGTAAATATAGTTTAATTATTCCATTTCAGCATTTATTACATACTTTTTGTATTAGTATAAATTCATTTAGCACTCAGTACTTTTATTAGATTCAGTTTTTATGTTTTTGACACTTCTGTTTATTGTTTATGTTTTTGAATAGTTGAGTTAGTTGAGATGTTCTAGCGCAGAGGCGCGCCAGTGCTTTCGCAGAGTGCTTGCCGCGTAAAGGTGCAGTTACACCGTAGCGTAGATCAATGTGTCAAAAACAACAATATTAAATTCATATCATCATTTTGCTGCCATATTTTTATTTAAATATATTGTATTACAGTCAGAAGTCACATGTACATTTTATTAGAATTTACCTATCCCACTTATACCTTATTTCCGTAGAAATTAAGACCGGAGACGAGTCTTTAGCTTATTACTATTTTTCCCGCCAGCTTCGCATCTTCCTTCTCTCTCCCACTTCCGGATTCGTATGTCGCTGTCTCTTTTTCTTCGAATTCAACGGTTTTTTGAAAATAGCTGGAGACAGATAGTTGAGTACTGAGCCAGTTGGTGCGTTCGATTTTCTTTTAGGAAAAGCTAGCGATTGTAGGCGTTATTTCTGTAAATTATTGTATAGTGATACAAAACCCAGTTGTGGGGATCGACAGAAATAAGCCGTTTTACTCCTGAAGAGCTTCATGGTGGAAAGTGGTTACACGTGTTCAGTTGAAGGAGTTTTCCCAGTTGTGGGGATATATTTATCGCAAGCCAACCAATTAAGTACTAAATCGCAGTCCATCAGCAACAATCAGTTGGTTTACTGACTGAAGCACCACCTGCAAGGTATGTCAGACACCTGGAGGTACTTAGTTCTTGGATCGGCTTCGCCCAGTCCGTATCTAAAGGCAGTCCCGGAGCGCCAGGAGGCATTATACTCCTCAAGAAGGGGCTCGCCCAACGTTGGAGGTCGATCGTGGGCAGTTGTTCTTCCTGGAGGTTCTCGTGTCCAGTCCAGAGCGTAGTTTTGATCCCTGTGATAGAGAGAGACGTGGAGCAACAGCTAAGTGAACTTTAAATCGTATTTATTATTGAGTGTATGACAATAAGCCACCTTCAGTGGCTGTATGTAAATGATTATTGTAGTATTTGGATAGTTGAGATAGCTTGGAGCCTTAAGCTTACCTGCTTTGCTTATATTGTAGTTTTGACGCGGTCAGTAGCTAACGTAGTTTGCTTTTTAACTTTTCACATTGTTGTGAGGGAGCTTGTAGTGTTCGATAGCGGCTTGCTTAAGTTTGTGCGTTGTAAAGTCACGTTGTCATCTAACCCCTGATTCCCGTTTCTGTTTCGCCTCCCGCGGTTGCGCAACTTACGGTCCGCGATTCAAACACCAGGTGCGTGTTAAGATTCGGCGCGTAGGTGGTTCGAGCGTAGAACGCTGCAGAGTGCGTTAGTGTTGTTCAACGCTTGCCTTCATCTGACAGCTTTGGCTGTATGCCGTTTCTGTCGAACGTTCTGCAGACGCCCGGGAGTCTGAAAAGTAAGTATCGTGTGATACATTGTAATGTTAATTCTACAGCTACTGCTACTCACGCACTGACCACACGAGTCATCGTTTATGGTATTGTATTTATCACTATTCTCTATATAAATAATTTATTGTATTATTATCTACTTAACTTATCCAATAATAATAACGAAGTTAATTTAATTGTTGTCCTTTTTTGTGCTGTTTGCCCCTCTCTCTCTCTCTCTCAGTGCGACAGAATATAGGTCTACAGCGTTGTCTCCGACAACATTCCGAGCGGCCAACACAGCGTGGTGTGGTTGAGTGCACTGAACGCAGTGTGGCGCCCTCTTTCGACGAACCATCCCCTGATGTCTCAATAGCCAGGTCCCTCACCACTGCGAGGTTTGTAAGTTGGATTGAATAACCGGGTGAGATTGTAATAAGTGGCACCCTAAACGTGGGACTGTAGACTTGTCTTCTGAATTTTTTTTGTAGCATAAGTTACACCTGGAACGGAAAGAACCTTTAGTTTTCGATTCGTTAAGTTGTTGGTGGGTTTATCGTTTGTTTTTTTGTATTCTTTATTTACTCTAATAATTGTTATGGAAGCTTCACGATTGAGGAAAGATGAACTGGAGTATGAACTACGGGTGCGCGGTGTTGTAAACGTAAATCGTTTAAGCACATTTTTTATGCAGCGTGACCTGGTTTGTAAGTTGGATTGAATAACCGGGTGAGATTGTAATAAAACGAATTAAATTAATTTAAATCCCCAAATATTGCAGCATCCTGGGCCAAATGTATCAAGTTAAGTTGTGAATATTATAAATTACGTTGTGTTTTCCATATAAAACCGGCAATTTCTTAACAAAATTATTCAGAAGTGTATTGGCGACATCATTTTTTGTAATACAAGTAATTGGATTACACAATATTCTAATTTCAGAATGCAAAAGCAAGAAATGTTTATAATAATTTGTTGGTATTATATTTAACAGAACTGCAGGCCCAAGGTAAAGCAAGAACATCCTAAATCCTGTAGCTTTCCAGCGATCAACTTCGCTTAAATCTCTAGGTTATCTTCCGTATTATCGCCGCTCTTAGTTTGACTCTTTTATGTCCTTGAATCCATATTAATAATAATTTTTTAATTGCACCCAAGCACACTAAGTGCATGTAATCAAGAGGAAATTCACTAATCATTCCTACATTTATTGCGGTCAATGGAGATACACCTGTATGATGCTCAAATTGAGAATATTCAGAGAAACTTTAATCTGTCCTCAATTCAGAGTTTCTCAATAAAAATGACCCTTTTTGGATACATTTTCCACACCCGTAGTACCCATTATGACCTTTTGTACATACATGTTACATAAGCCCTTACAGGTGCATCGCAAATAAATGCTTTTACCTTTACTGTAAGGTATAAATCATTTAACACTAATCCTCCTTGTTGTGAAAGCTTTTGATATTCAACAAAAAAACTCATTAAAAATTTTTCAACCGAATCCGGTTTTTTATTTCCGTAAAATATGCCTATGCAAAAAGGTTCCGTTTTTTAGGTAGATTTGTTAATATTCCTAGAATTGGCCAAAACAGACTTCTTGAGCTTTTACTGATAGGGAGCCCATCGATGGTTATAGATAATTCAATAATTGAAGATTGAAGCGAATTTAAATCAAAATTACTCAATATTCTCTTTATTTAATTCCAATCCGGAATGCCAATATTTACCGGAATTCATGGCTATAGTAACAGTTTTTCTTGGTGTTTTTCATATTGTCCTAGCGTCTGTGGGTAAATCATGTCCAAAATTATTAAGAATGGATAACAGGTTATTCACAGCTACATGAGGAATATTATAATCAATTGCCAATTTTTGCAACTCATGTTTTAAATAAACTTCATTCCCTGGTTTTATACATTTAAAATTTGACATGGAAGCAACATTTTCATTATTTGCATCCGATTTTGGTTTTTCGGGAATACTAGAATTTCCAGGCGAAATTTGATCAAATTCTGGAATACATGTCTGGCACTGGGTTTTCAATTGATTCATTTGATACATATTATACATTGCCAACAAATCTTTATCATTCTCCGCTTTAGCTCGTGTTTGTTGAATTCTTTTGCTCATTGCCACTATATTAAAATAATTACGTTTAAAATTAAGATATCCAATATTGCATGGAAGTCAAGTAAATTAAAACGCGTTTCATATGGGTATAAACAACATGCATTATAACATAATATTAAAATCACTTACCTACTGTAGAAATCTTTTATGAAGGTATCTTCTTATATTTCACACAAAATTGATTATGTTGATCTATGCACTAACACAAAACAATTATTTTGAAGTGTAGTAAACAACGACAAAGGACAAAATATAAAATATTACGATCACACATGGAAAACAGGATTTCCGACCATTCTCCGAATGATATCATAAATGAGATAAATTTAAGATCACATAATTATATCTCTTCTGTTCTAATTCTCCAAATTATATCATATACGAGATAACTTTAAGTTCACAGAATATAAGATATAATTCGTTCATTATCTGAAGTTTGTTCTTTTTGTAGATATGGCTCATTTTATGTTTGGTAGAGTTTTGGCTTATGGCATTTTGGACGAATAATGAAGCACGAATTTCTCGTCGTGCCACCATAGACATGACAGACCGTTTTTCAATAACCGACACGGAATTTACTGAAAATTTTCGTTTGTCGAAAGTTGCTCTGCGGATTTAACTCCTCATTTTGATGCCAGAAACTATTCTTCCAGAAGACCCATTGATTTGATAGTAATACTTTTTTGTTAATGTTAAATGTTAAAAAAAATTTGTATCGAATGTTTCGCCAGATGCTATCAACGGCTAGTATTCGAAACTCTAATCTGCGAACACTGCCTTGCTCAAACACAGTCTGTTCCATTTCTATAATCTTTAAAATCTGCCTTTTCAATTCACTAAATGGCGGCTTCCTAAATGTTACATTTTTCTAAAATTCAAAACCTGCCTTGTTCAATTCTTTAAAATGGCGGTCCTCCGAATGATGCATTTCTCTAATATTCAAATCCTGCATTGTTCAATTCTTTAAAATGGCGGACCTCCGAATGATGCATTTCTCTAATATTCAAATCCTGCATTGTTCAATTTACTAAAATGGCGGATCCCCGACTGATGCAGTTCTCTAAAATTGAAAACCTGCCTTATTTAATTTTTTTGAAATGACGGTTCTCCACATGATGCATTCCTCGGTAAAAATGGGATACGGTGCCTTGCCCAATTTTTTTTTTTGCTAGATGGCAGCATAAGTGTTTGTATCACCGTGTTTTGATTATTCCAGCGGTTCTGAAATAATGGTTTTTAGGTTAGCCTGCGGCGCACTTTAAAAAATAACTCGAGGACTGCGCCCTCTGCGCACCAACTTGCGCTGCGCGCGCCTATGGGACAATGGGACTACAGTGAGCCGTTAGTTGGGGAACAAGGTCCAATTGGGTTAGTGACGTTAGAGATCACATTGTTGCATCATCACTTGTTTGACGCAGTGGCGTGTTCCAGTTTCAGTACCGCTGACATTTTTGCAGAACACGTGGGAATTCAGCGCATGCGCAGTGAATATGAAT
Organism: Agonum fuliginosum; assembly: GCA_947534325.1. Classification (NCBI taxonomy): domain Eukaryota; kingdom Metazoa; phylum Arthropoda; class Insecta; order Coleoptera; family Carabidae; genus Agonum; species Agonum fuliginosum. Next base: position 27,696,331 of record OX384037.1, read on the forward strand.
GGACAAGGCACTATTGAGCAATTGAGCCCATTCCTCTAATATTCAAAACATCAAAACCTGTCAAATATAGTCAAATGCCTAGGTAGGATTTCTATATTCGAGAAATGCATCATTCGGAGATTCGCCATCACAGATAATTAAATAAGGCTGGTTTTAAATTTAGAGAAATGCATCATTTGGGGCTCGCTATTTTAGAGAGTGAATTAAAGCAGATTTTGAATTGTAGAGAAATGCATCATTTGGTATCTTCCATTTAGTAGATTTAATTGAGGCAGATTTTGAATATTAGAGAAATTCATTAGACAGTGTTTGGGCAAAGCAGTGTTTAAATTTTAGAGGGATACATCCATTCCCCTATCAGCTTTTAATTTTTTCGCCATGGGAAGCTACCTAAGAAGCTGCGGTTCGTGGCATGTTTGAGTCAGCCCATGGTAAGTCGGACAATAACGGAAGTGTCAAGACTAATTATAAGACACTGTCTCAATAAATGGATGAGGCTGCCCCGTAACAATGAAAAATAAAAAACGCAGTGCTAGTCAGAGGTATATTTAATAATATTAACACAATGTTATATGAAATTAACTCATTACAATGTGATTCAGGTTCATGAAGAAGTTTCGGATGCTCGATATAATAGATGTTGTGGATGGTACGCATGTGGCCATCGTTACACCTGACGAAAATGACCACGTCTATGTGAATAGGAAGGGATACCATAGTATAAATGTGCAAATTGTAAGATAATTTTTATTTTTATTTTATTTTATTTTACAAGAACGGCTGTACAACAGGACAAGTCCCAATAATAGTACAGCACTGTACAAAATATTAACAATTAATAGTGTTAAACATCAAAATGAACATAAGAAAAAAAAATACATAACAATAAAAGTGCATAGAGAGCATAAGACAAATAATCAACTAAACTACAAATCAGTTCAATTATTCTGTAGAGTATAAGATAAATAAGATAAACTACAATCAATTAACATTATATTAAAGAGCATAAGATAAAATTAACTAAACTACAAATCAAATTAATGTTGTTAACAGTAGGTGTTTTCGTGTAACAGTTTTTTTACAAAGGATTTAAACATGACAATACTGCAAGACAAAATGTCAGGACAATTAGAGAAAGTTAGCAGCCTATTATAGGCAGATTGTATACGATGAATTGGAGAATTTATGGCAGCATTTGTTTTAAAAGTTGTCAGTGAAAATAGTTCAGTAGCTCTGGTTTCATATGATGGCACCCTATATGATAATTTACTCAATAAATCAGGACTGTCAATAAGATTGTTTACAATTTTGTAAAGAAAAGACATATCCAAAAACACTCTCCTCTTATATAGAGGCATCGGAGTATGGATATAATTAGGAAATTTCCAACTCATAACATATATAAATTTACGTTGAATTCTTTCTATTCTATTAATGTAAATATCATAGTAGGGAGACCAACACACTGCAGCATATTCTAAGTGAGAACGCACTAAGGTACAAAAAAGCGAAATAAATGTTTTTGGATTTTTGAAACGTTCACCAATTCTTCGTATAAAACCTAACATTCTGTAAGCTTTCTTGACAATAGAGTCAATATGTAAATCTAAAATTAACTTGCAGTCCAATAGTACTCCTAGATCTTTAACAGTATTAACTTGTTTGATGTTGTACCCAGAAATATTATAGTTAAAGTTAACTTTATTTCTATTCCGTGTAAAAGTTATTGCGGAACATTTACTGTGATTTAAAGATAAATTGTTGTCATATAAATATGTTGACAATCTATCAAGATCTGCTTGAAGAGCCATACAATCAGAAACAGTCTTTACAGGTGCATAAATTTTTACATCATCCGCATACATACTAAACTTAGAGTTATGAAAACAGCTAAAAATGTCATTTATAAAAATGATGAATAAAAGTGGCCCTAAGTGAGACCCCTGTGGCACACCGGATGTAACAGGAAAATAACTGGAAGTGAAGCCATTCACAGTAACACACTGTGACCTATTACTAAGATATGACGTAAACCATCTAAGTAAGTTACCATGAATACCTAGCTTTGCTAATTTGGTTAATAATATATTATGGTCGATCCTGTCAAATGCCTTACTAAAGTCAGTGTACACTGCATCTACTTTATAATAATAATAATTTAACAAAGCATATTACATAATTATATAAAACAATGTATATTTGTAGGTCTGCAGTGAGGAGTCGAAAATTATTAGCATTGATGCGAGGTATCATGGAAGTAGTCATGATGCTTTCATCTGGAGGAATAGCAGAGTGGGCATGGCCATGAAAGCGAACTTTGACAATGGGTATGAAACATACAAAATAATGGATATAATATCCACATGTTTAGTTTATTTTAACAAAAAGTATTTATAGATGATTCGGGGTATCCATGTCTACCTTGGACAATAATCCCATTGAACAACCCTCAAACGCCGGAGGAGGCTAGGTTTAACCGGCAGCAAAAATCTCAAGAAGTGTTGTAGAGATATGTATTACATTATACCCTAGGAAAAGCTGCCAAAATCATTAGGGCTTGTGCTGTATTGCACAACATTACGGTGCACTACAAGGTAAATGATCCGGAACTAATGCGGGACGACATTTATTTAGAACAGCAGGATGTGTTAGTTTCACAGGACACCGCGCAAGATGGCCAATACAGAGAACTGAGGAAACGTAGCTGGCAACTCTATAAATATACATTTTTAATTGCAAATTCCAAATCAGTCGGTGTTTTATTAATTGTGTATGGAAATGTAATTGATTACCAATGTTACCAGAAAGAAAAATACATAGAATATTATGTTAAATACTTTACATTTTTACTTAATTACTTTTATAAGTTCTTGTAACAATTTATTTGTTTCTTTTAAAGTTTCATTATTCTCATGTAGAAGAGAGACCGCCGTGTCTACTTCCTTGTCAAATTTCTTTTCACTTTCTTGGAAATATTGGACAGCTTCTTTTTGGCTACGAGTTATCCTTCCTGTAAAATAATTATTATTCAGAAAATTTTGTTCATGAATAGAATAGATATAAGTAAATTAGTAAAATAAGATTCTATTACCTTGTAATTTATTTAGTAAAATTTAAAAGTTCTTATAAAATTAAAGAATAAGGTCTGGGAAATTGTATTGCAATAGATATTTAATTTTTTTGTATAATTTATTGTTTTTGTAGCATTATTGTAAAGTATATTCTATATTATTTATAAATTTAGCAAGATCTGTCATTTGAATTTTAAAATATCATAATACGTATTTATAAAGTCGTATAATACTGATATTTACTTTTTCTTCTACTGCCTGGCGTAGTATCGCTACTGCATCCTAGAGCAGGGCTTATCGTTCTGCAGCTAGACGTACTCGCTCTACTACCGGTTTTCTTATCTGTCAGCATCTAAAAAATAATTTAATTTTTGTACATGTACATCAGGTACATGCAATTTTCTGTACGTACTATATAATTATTGTCGCTTTATGTCAAACAATGATCAACTGTTGGTGCCTGCGATGTCGATGGTGTTGGTTCGTCTGAGGGATGTGAAGACAGTCTTGATCTAACGGAGATGTATGGTGCCTGAGATGTCGTCAGTGTTGATGCAACAAAGGAGTGTTACAATAGTTCTTCCGATTCGAGAACAACATCTTCGGTTTGCAGGCCACACACTGCCTTTTCACTTATTACCGTAATGAGCTTTTCATCAAGGTCTCTTAAGGGGGTTGGATGAGGATTCGCCTCCAGTCTGCACTCTTAATTTCCTAGTCATCGCAGCTTTCCCCTTGGGTTTTGTTTTCAACCCTTCCGTACAGCCACCCCTACCATGCAAATCGGCAGATTAACATACCTTCAATATCAGAGACACGTGGGGCGTATACACTATCAATATCTGAAGCGCTCGAGTATTTTCTTGTGCCTATTTTTTACATTTTTGAAAACCTGTAGATGCTCCCCCTACCGGTAAAAAGGTGTACATCATATAACTTTTTTTTTCTTTCTTCAAAATCCAATAGGTCCCCAGGACGCTCGAGTAAATCCCCATTTAGCATCGTGGGCTCCCCTACTAATACAGAGCACGATATTTGTGGTAAATTTTTAATTGTGTATCGCGATCTCACAGCAAAAACGTTGGTTTGTTTTGTTTTGATGTTGAATGCAAGTTGTATGGCTGATTTTTCTCTGTTGGAAATGGTATGATATAAACGGATTTATCTATTCGAAATAATTGTGAAATTTTATGTTAACATGTTTTATTTGTGTAATATCATATAATTTTGTTAAAGGACGAAATAGTATATTTTTGTGACAATGAAAATAAAAACAATGACTACGACGACACTCAAAAATACGAAAAATGGACTGAAAATTGAACAAGAATGTTAATTGATGTGCAACATAAATTTATTGAATTCAATCAAAGCCATGTACAGATTTGGAAGGAAGTTACTAATTCCTTAAAAGATAAAAATATTATTAAATCAGCAATGAAATGTGCAGAGAAATTTCGAAATTTAAAAAAAATGTACGTGAAAGTGAAGAATCACAATGATCAATCTGGCAATGATTAGGAAGAATGGGTATTCTGGGATGTAAGAATTAAAAATATAATATTATCATAATTTTAGAATATAAATAAAAAACCCATAATTGTTGCAGGATTTACATGAGATTTTAAAAAAATCCGTCACTTAATCCAGTAGGTATACAAAAAAGAAAAATTGAAGAAGCGATAACACAGAACTCTCCAAGCTGCAGCGAAACACAAACCGAAACATATAAGTAAGATAATCAAATATTCTGTAATGAACGTGTATTTTGAATTTGTACTTTTTAGAATCAAAAAACGTAAAATTAATCAAGAAAGTAAAAATAAAGACGTCATAAAGAGGAATTGGAACAAAAAGAACGGATATTCCGTTAGTTTATGGAAGTTCTTCAGCAGAATAAAAATAATGAAAATTAGATATGTACGTTAGTTTAAACGTATTTATCTCAAAAGTGATTTATTATAGCTTTATTCTCTAAACAGTAATTATTCAAGTATTTTAAAGAATATTTTTGTTTATATTTGTGATAAAATATTGTTACGGTAATAATGAAACATTAATCACAATGTACGCCTTTATTGTTACCGTAACAGTTCAGAAGTGGGATATTACTTGGTGTTATGTTCAGAGCAGGATTTAGGTGTGGGCAGAGTGGGCGGCCTCCCACAAGTCCCCACCAAGAAGGGGGCCTCACCAAGTATAAAATATTGATTTTTTATTTGGTTTTTAACAAAAAATCATGCGATAATTTTGTTAATAGAAAACTATAAATTTGTTAAACTATAAATTTATAATAACACATTCATAGTTTTTGCGTCATTTTGTGCAAACCTTGTATTCAAGAATTTTAATTACCTATATGTTTTACATCACAAAAGCAGGTAATATTTCATATTCATATTTAAAATTTATGTACCTAATGATAGGTAGAAGTTAAAATAATATATTTCTGATGACACATTGCTTTTAAACACTATATAATAACAACTTCATTGAAATTAGTCATTTGAATTTTCCCGCGTATTTAGTACGTGGCGCCTCATTTCAGATAAGTTTCTAGTTCTTGTCACAGTACGTTTTTCACCATCCTTCGTGAAACCTTCTGGGCATGAAGTTGAGTAGACGATGGACAAATGTCTCAACGCGAATAAACACTACCCGCTGGTCTTGCCGTGCAGATGCTACTAAAGCTTTAGTGCTTGCTGCTTGGATACTCCAAAATCAAACAAACACTGCTGTTGATGTCTGAAGATGAAGAGCAACATTCCAAAACTCGGGTCGAGTGCCACTCAACACTCAAATATGCAAAATTGCTGTATACTGCTCCAGAATTCAAAGCTCGATTTGAATACCGCAGTTGCAGCTAAGGTCGCTGAGAGTTTTCATGGAGAAGGAACGCGACAATTTTCAGAAGGGGAAAAAGGTGGGACTACAGAGTACGAGATCTCTAGGATACGTCAACGGAATGTTCGCTTAATCCCATTGGACTACGGACGCGCACCAGAACACTAGAAGTCTCGAAAATTTTACTTCGAAAATTACCTCCCCGTGATTGACCAGTTCTTAGCATCGTTGACTTTCTGCGTATGAATTGGTGTCTAGACATTTTGGTTTTCTGCCCAGAATCGAGGAATTTGAGTCAGATCAACTGATTGAACAAGCAAGATTGTTAACTTAGATTTACAAAGATGATGTCGACGAAAATCTTGGGGTCGAGCTTGTTCAGTTCGCAGAATTTTTCAAACAGTTTGCAGCAGAAAAATACCGATACTTCAGCCGTGGACATTTAATGTCCACGTTGATAATCGAAAAACAGGTGCAGGATGCTTTTCCTAATGTTGAGATAATTTTAAAAATTTATATTGTTCTGATGATAACTAATTGCACGGCTGAAAGATCCTTATCAAACTTAAAGTTAGTAAAAAACCGATTGCGCACGGCTATGAGCCAAGAACGCCTCAATGATATCGCTCTTATGAGCTGCAATAGCGATGTTTTGAAAATTTGATGACTTGATCGACGATTTCGCGGCGCGAAAAGTGCCTTTGTAATACAGTATTAATAGTGTTCATAAATAAGTAATATATCTCCCAGTTTTATTTAAATGAAATTTAAATTGTATTTACAGGGGTGGCCCCTGAGGTCCCCTCACCAAACGTCTGCCTTCTTGATGTCGTAATCTTGCAGCGGCATTTATTTGAATGTTTCCAACTTCGTCATTATCTTCTTCCAATTCATCATCTTCAATATTCATGATATCATTTTGTAAGATACATATGTTATGTAAAACACAACATGCCAATCTGCCATGATATATTTCGGAATCCAGTCCATACATAAACTTTAAAATTCGGAATCTTTTCTTCAATTTTCCGAAAGCTTTTTCAATTTGATTTCTCGCGACACTCAAACGATAATTGAATCTTACCAGTGCATAATTCAAGTGGCCATTATTCTTGTATGGTGCTAATAACAGTGGCATGATTGGATACGCTTTATCGCCCAGAAGATTCGTCTCGTGTGGAAAATATTCACCTGCTCTGTATGTTAAATATGACCAAACTTCACTTCTCTGAAGAACAGTTGAATCATGAAGCGATCCAGGTTCACCAGCATAACAATGTGCAAACAATTGGTCGCTCCGCGGTCCTGGCGTCAACGTGACCTGGGTGGCACATCCTGGGTTATACGGTGTGGTTCTGAAACTGACTGGGCGGCTAGGAAGACTCTAGCACATGAAACAAATACCTGAGCGCACTTAGTGCTCGGCGGAACAGAAAAGCAACACGGTGCGGCGTGGTGCCAATTTCGGTGACGGACGGTAACGGTGGCGGCTCGGCAAGACTCAAGCCGTCAACCAGGACGCACGGCAGAGGCTCAGAAATACAACAACAAAAATTTTCTTTTTATTTGTTGTAAAATAAAGTTAATGTATTTCAATATTTACTTGCATCAAATGAAATATTCAAATCATATACCTACCTCTCTTTATTGGTTCATTTTCATCTTCATCTGAACTGCTTGAATCAGTTTTTATCATTAACACTCAAATATTTTATTGTTTTCATTGGTGCGCAGATAAATAAAAATTGTAACAAATTTTTAGAATGTTTAACTTCTTGTAATTTAAAAATAGATAGAAACAACGCACGTTTTAAATACAAGTTGTAAGTATCCTAAATTCGTGCTCATCCACTTAAAACTCAACCCGATTTTTTACATAATTCCAATACCTCCCTTACAGGTAAGTGGAAGGTAAAAATGTAAACAAACTTGACATTTAGAAAGAATTTTGTTTGAAAATTGGCAGTATTCATATAAATTTAAAAAATATAAATAAATAATTTTTGATTACTGGAATAGAATTTTATAAGCAGCTGGCTGAAAGAATTATTAATTAAGAATGGCGCTATAAAGCGCAAACGAACGACTATCGAAATAAGTATGAAAATTTTAAAACTTACAAAAAGGTGGAGCTAGTGTAAACATAGCCCTCTCTAAGTTCTTCTCTAAATTATGGCAAAATTAGAGCAGCGAGCGCAAGAAAATTATGTGTGGAGCAATAAAGCGCAATACGAGCGCAAACTAGGCTAATATTATGTCTATCGTATGGTTACCGTATAGAAGAGTTTCTAGTGCAAATGTGAATGCACGATTTCGCACACCCGCAGCCGCGCTAATGAACGAATTGCCTTAGTAGTCGTCCGGCGGCTATAGGACAAAACTATGCATTTTGTGATTAAAGTGTGAAAATTGGCATACATATCAATTAAACTACTCTGTTTCATATAAGAAGTGGTGCCAAAGTGTGAATTATCGGAGACGGCCGCCATTTTGAAAAAATGTCCACCATTTTTAGTTTTCTTTATTTATCTCGTATGGTTAATAATACGAGATAAATTGTTACATAGGAAATTGTAGAGCATAAAATTTGCTATAAAATGGCATATCCATTTTTTCTGTAAGTAGTACAGTACTCGAGAAAATCGTGAAAATATATTTAAACAATTTCTTGTCATTTTCAACAAAAGCGTAATTTTGTCTTTTCAAACAAAAACAGCTTTTATTTTTGAATGAATCAAGATATCAACTTCCGGTTTTCAACATTAAATTTCTTGGATTATTTTTTGACGTTTCTTATAACCAATGAAATGTTTTATTCTTTGTCACGTGTGCGCCTTTTAACCAATCCTGTTATTGTTATAGTGATTAGTCGCTTTTGTTTGTTTCGCAAATGTCTAATATATATTTACTTTTCAACGCATTCCTTTTATGAGTTAATGATTGACTCCGAATATAACAAATCTGCAAATAAATAAAAAACTCACAAATCATTCTGTCAGATCAAGTGCAGAAACTAACCTATCAAAGGTTGGTGTAGGCGAACAAGAGCTGATTAAAATCACTGTTCACAAATCACAATTCTGCCAGTTCAATAAAACCATAATTACAATTAAATCCAGAAAATCATTCATCTATAGTAAATAATTTAAGAGAAAAGAAAGTACTTAACCTAACAAGTAATACAAGTTGACAGTAAACAGTGAAGCTCGAAATATATTCAATTACTGCGTTTTTCATTGTACTAATTTAAATAGGTAGGTACATAATTTTGTTTTGTTTGTAATGTTCACTTTGGTAATCATGTTCATAATTATGTATGTTCTTGTAACATTTTTTTCTTTATTTGACTGAAATGAAAATCGTAATCGGAGATCGGAGCATTAAGAGACATCTATCGGATTTATTGAGCATCAAAATAGGAGAAAACGACTGTTTTTTGGTTCCTATTTTTGAATTAAATTTGTCAGTCAAAAAATAATCTAATTAAATATAACTCGAGAGTTCGATAAATTAGATATTAATTCTCCAGATTCTTTCTCAAACTTGTTGCCATGTGGCAATAGCCACTCGAGCTGTCAAATTATTTTCAATTTATTCTCACTCTCTTGTTATATTATTACTGATAATTTTTGTTACATACATAATTTTCAACATTTCGGGACCTCTAGTTCGGCTACAATTCAACATAACCTCGTAGAGACAATAGTGACATTTTAGTATTTTTAGTGTTTATTGAGCTGTTATTTCTGAACGAATTAAAATATTGACTTGCGCTTTCCTGCATTACACATTCTCTATAAGATATTTTATATAGAAAACGTTGAAATGCCTTCGATAAACCGATACTTAAAGAGTAATCGACGAAAATCGATACCAAGTATTACGGTATTATCTGGAGAAACATGCATTGGATCAAAAAATAAAGTCGTGTTTAATAATTTTGAAAGTTGACCCCGCCTGCACTCCGAGATGTGCATTTCCGGCGATATTCTCATTTTCAACCTGCAGGCGCCCAGTGGCGTCAAAAATGGTATCGCCGGATAGCATTTAAAAAAGTATTGAAGACGAATTTGTCCGTTTTTTAATCCGATGCGTAGATTTTGAGATAATCCGTTGCTTCAAGATAAAAAAACTCACCCGGTGTATTGACAGCAAAATAATAAAATAAAGCTATTAGTGATGGATGTATTTAAAAATACTGATTTTCGTTGTTTACTTATATTTCCTAAACAATTTTTTTACGTCTTAAGCTTAATTAGTAACGTGTTCATGTCGGAAATCCAACAGACAGAGCACAGTCGTAGACAACTGTTGCGGCCTGTTAGGCCTCATCAGTACGACTGATCTCAGTTTCTGATGTCAAACCGTGCGACTTCGCGGTAGACGATACCTAGCCGACGAACCCCAGTGTCTAGCCATTAAATGGTCATCTGGGATCGTTGCTGCATTAAGGTGGGAACAGACTAAGCAAACATTGTTGAACAACAGTTGAGCAACATACGAGTTCGCACAATGTGGACGTATTGCTCAACAGTTGTTGACGATCTGTTGCACTATGTTCGCTCCAGAGGCGGTACTTCAAAGGAAATGTGGTTCAACAGTGCGCCAACAGTATCCTTAGTATGTACGCTGTATACTATAGAAATTTGAATTCAGTTTTATTGTGGATTTCTAGCACGACATGTGGATATTGTTGTTATTAAAAATGTCTCACGATTGGAATGGAGATCAAATTATAACCTTGATCGAACTTGTAAAAGATTATTATTAGGAGATTATTTGGTCCTCACTCATTAACAGGGCCGTTGCTACGGTATGGGGCGCCTGCGTGCAAGTTATATTATTGCACCCCTAAAAATTTTGTCAAAAACTGTTATATGTGCAGAATGTACAGAAAAAAGTTAAAATTAAGTACCTAAGGGAAATTGCAGGACAGTCAAAAAATACAACCTAAATGTATGTTGTTTATTTATTTACTGAAAAAAATAAAAACTATAAAAATAATATAGAGTTATTTAAGTAAGTATACATTTAAATTAGTGTACAGATTTGTTTTAATAAACCAAAGTATAGTATCACAAATTATAAAAATTGTATTTTTCTAGTTTTCATATTCAATTGAAATCATTGCTAAATTACTTAATCTTTCCTGTACCATTGTGGACCTTAAATAATTTTTTATAATTTTTAGTTTAGAAAAAGACCTTTCGCCAGACGCAACTGATACCGGTAATGTTAGAAGAATTCTTAAAACTATTGAAGTATTTGGAAAAGAAGATATTAATTCGTTTTCAAAGATATATTGTAGTAGTTTATAAGGATCTTGATATATATTCGATTTATAATCTAACTTCAGATATTTTAGTTAATTATATAAATCTAATCCGTCAATGTTCGACTCTCCGAGTCATCTTTAAGTTTTAAATGCAAATCTTTGCAATGATTTAAGAGCTCTTCATCTTAATGTTCAAATATATTACCGAAAAAACAAAAAATAGCATTGAATGTTCTTAATTCTTCAAATCTATTATTTAAAGATGATAAAGTTTGATCTATTATTTTATATATAAATTCGATTTTAAAATTATTTTTCGGATCTTTGACCGTCTCATCTGAATGTTCATAATCAAACAGTTTACGTTTTTTTCTTGATCTTAAAGTTTTAACCGGAGGAAAATTTGGCTCTGCATTAAGTTCTTCTGCAATTTTGTTTGCTTCAGCAAGCATGTTCTCAAAATTTTCATCCGTGCGGTATTTTGAAAAAAATCTATTAAATTATTTAGATATTGTAAACATACTTTAATGTTCGTTGTGAAGTTTTGCATCATTTTGCTCAAAGAATTAATTTTAAATAAAACATCGTACCAAACAATTACGGAGCATATAAATTTATAATTTTGAATATGTGTTGGTAATGATTGTGTCTTATGGGTAGTATTACAATCCCAAGAAGAATCTTCGGATATTTCTAATAGTGCATCGAATATTTTACCTAGATGGTGTCTTATTGGTTTAATTGCATCTATTCTACTGGACCATCTTGTTTCACTCAAAGGTTTTAAATTTAATTCAAGGACATGTTTCTGAATAACTGCCCACCGCTTTGTTGACGTTGAAAAAAATAATAAAGCTCTTGGACTATGCCAAAAAAATTACAGTTTCATGAGAAATATTGCCTGCATCGTTTACTACTAAATTTAAACTATTAGCAGAACATGGTACAAAAAAGCACGACTGTTAATATCTAAAATTCGTTTTCGTAAACCATTATGCTTGCCGCGCATATTCGCTCCGTTATTATTTTAGAACAATTAGACATTTGTTTGTCAAGAATATTAGCCAAAGATTGTAATCCGAATATATTTGTAGTAGGAGATTTCAATGTAAATCTCCTGGTAGACAGCAACGAGAAAATAGCTTTATTAGATATGATGAATATGTACAACTTACATCAAACAATTAATGAACCAACTCGTATCGCTAAAAATAGTCAAACGTGTGTAGATAACATATTTACGAACGTATTGTCCAACAAATACAATGTAAAGGTCATACACAACAATATATCCGACCATTCTGCTCAACATATCGTAGTAAACTATACTATACAAAACAATGTAAATAATTATTATAGATCTACACAAAGAATATTTTCTGATTGCAACATGAAACAACTTAAATTTTTATTGTCGCAGGAAACTTGGCGTAATGTACTTGACGAATCGGATGCTAACAAATCCTTCAATAATTTTATGGAAACATTCTTGTATTATTTTGAAATTTCACACCCCAAAATTATTATATGTAACACTAACAACAAAAACAACCCGCTGTGTCCAATTGCCGCAATGTCAAATTGCCACTGTGTCAAAAAACCCAGACTTAACTACATTCTTGTATTTGTTGAAGCCTTTACGAAATACTGTGTACCTACCTCTCCCAATAAAATCTGTAACAGCTTCTCAGACGACAAATTTCAAAAATACTACTTTTCCCAAATACTTTGATTCGTTAAAAATCGAGTACCATGACATAACTCCTGACGTTCATCGTGGTAATGGTCAAGTCGAACGGTATATGCGAACAGGGCCCGCTCTAAGGCCGGTCGATCGGGCAAATCTAAAAGGCGGCATTTTGACTGTGCTAAAAAAATTGGCGTCTTCATCATATCATATACTCAACCATAAATAAATAATTAAATATTTCTCTGACAATCGACAATGTCAATAATATAATGTGATACATTATTGTTTTATTTCGGGGAAAATTCCGCGCTCCAAATAAACTGCTTTTCTGTGTATCGTCCCGGTACTGAGAACAGGGGTTGTATTCTTGAAATCTTTTGCTTATTTCATACCTACATTGTTAATGATTTGCATGGAAGTTTCTACAAATTTTAGGCTATAGACTTTGTCCTATAGCCTATAGCTCATTTAATCAAATTTGTATTTTTTTTAAGGTAAGTAAAATTATACATTAATTAAACAAAAACTGTTGAAGCTTGATAGATATAATTTGTTTGAATGATTGTAAATTTATTATTTCGTTCTATGAAAATCCTCTAATAGTACGGTTGCTATCGGAACCGAGCCAGGCACTACTTTCTTGAACGCTGTTCCACTCAGTTGTCCAGAAGCTGCCAGAGCGCCTTTGAGGTAATTGAAATGAAGCTCTATACTTTTTAAACAATATAATTGATACTTCATTTGTAATTTTATTTATTAATACTTTATACTTTACATTGATTAGTATGTCGCATGACGGACAAAGAAAACTGTCTGGTTACGCGTATAAAAGACGAAGGCTAGAAAAGGAAACTCAAAGGCAAAAACAAGCTGGTGCTTTAAAACACAAGAGACGGCACGGACTCAGCCTCACAGATTCCAACATCAAATCCAGTTATAGACGAAGAAACAAAGAAACCAGAGAGTGAGGACGACCGCCAAATAAATGATATTTCAAAACCAACTGGAACTGGCACCACTCTGCCACCAAATGAAAGCACTATAATAATTGGCACTAACCTGGCACCAACGGAAAGCGCTCTAGAAACTTTAAGCACAGATCCAGGATTGTGGCAAAAAATTTTAGGAGACGCTGAAATATAAAATAGATTTTTATTTTATTTTACAATAATTGATGTAGCACTAAATGCACTAGATGCTATATACGATTTAAAAACTATGCCGAGAGAAACTTTATTGAAACACTGCAAGGATTTGGAAATTATTTGAACTGATGGTGATTCTGTTGATATCAATGGATTCGAATTAACAAAAGAAATTTCTGCGCTTTTGGGCAAAAAAGAAAGCCCAAGCAATGTTAAAAAATTATTAACATCGTTAAATTTTGCTCCAAACCTCAGTGTTGCCTTAAGAATATTGCTGACTATACCAATAACTGTAGCAAGTGGGGAAAGAAGTTTCGCTAAATTAAAATTAATTAAGAACTTCTTACGTTCCACTACCACGCAAAATCGTCTTAATGGTTTGGCCACTTTGGCAATTGAGTATAAAATTGTCGATCAAATTAATTTAAAGGAGGTGATAAAAAAATTTGCAGAACTAAAAGTGAGAAAGAAAATGTTTTTGTTATTTAAGCGTTAGTTGATGTTACTTTTGTGTTTGTTTATATAATATAAGTTTTGTTTTTGTTTGTTTTATTGTGCAATAATATATTATTGTAATAGCATTAAAAAAGTCTCTGATTGTTAATTTCATGTTACATGTATCTAAATATACGATTCTATTATCATTTAAAACCATTTCATTTATATTTATAATAAAAGATATATATTTTTAATTATTATATGTTTAAGGGGCGGCAATTTGTCTTTTTGTCCGGGGTCACACAAACGCTAGAGCGGGCGCTGATGCGAACCATAATGAATCTCCTCAGAATTGTAAGACAAGCAACAATTCAAAAGACAACACAAAATACCCCCTTATAGTTGCTCTTGGGCATAAATAGTTCCACGCCACTAATAAGCTCTGTTACGTAACCTATCTCATGATCTGATGTGATGCCCATGCGTAATAGAAAATTAGATCGGGAGCGTGCGAAAAATTTGCTACAAACGGATTCAACAAACTCATCTCAAATTAATAATAAACTCAGGGAAACGTAACATTTTTCTGTGGGAGATTTTATTCTTATGCATCGCGACTCGAAAATGCGAATTAGCAAAATGGACTAAGAATTTATTGGTCCATTTAAAATAATTAACTGTTTTAAGAATGGACGGTACGAATTAAAGAAAGTTGGAAAGAACATTGCTTCCAAAGTTGCTAAAGAGCAACTGAGACATTGGCTTGCCGACTGGTCCTTAAATTTGCACTTGTTTGAAATTGAAACTGGTCCATCTAATTCAGAATTAGATCAATGTGGTGAATTGATAAAATGTTTTTATGATTGTTAATGTTGTTGCCGGTGTCTAGCCCCTGAGGTAGAGCCGCGGCAGTGGCTGCGGTCCTACTGATTGTTGTTGTTGTTGCCGGTCTCTAGCCCTTGAGCAGGGCCGTTGCGTGGTATTTTGGCGCCTGGAGCAAAAATATTTTTTGGCGCCCTACACCTCCCTTCTCAGGCGCGGATCTAGAATTTCGTTTTGGGGGAGGAGGTCAAATTTGAAGAAATTTTAATGAATATAGAGTAAAAAAATGCGCCGCAGGCAATCTTTTTTTTCATTCAAGGTCAAATGCCTTATAATTAAAAGTTACACTTTTTAAGGGATTTGAAGCTTACTGTTTTTTTCCTATTTCATGCGCAAATTTTTTTCTTCAGCCCATTCAAAGTAAAATTGATATCTCAAATTTGAACTTTCGGTTATGAAAAACTACACATGTTTTACTCTTGTTTAGGTAATTATAAATGTAATGTAACCAGATAATAGTGGCACTTCTCTCGCTCTATTAAACATTATATCATTCATTCATTCTCAAAGATATTATTACAAAAAAACTAAATTTTCTATTTATCGTAGGTACTTACACTTTTATAATAAATATGCTTATATGTAAGTATTACACACATACAAAAATTATTCACTGTAGTCGTAGTAACAGTCACAGAAACACTTAAGCCTCATTCACAGCTCTAACATAGTCACTGTTTTTCGTCTTTGTCTTTGTCGCGTGGATTTGGCCCATTCTCAGCTGGTAACACAAACATTGTTTTTGTCTCTTGTTAAGTTCACACGTCTGCTAAACCAAACAAAAATATTATATAAAATACATTTTTAAAATATAGAATATTATTACTCGGGCAGTGTTTGGTTTGTATAATTTCCTGTTATTACTAGTTTAACGTATATCGAAAATATAAAACCAAAATAAATTCTTACATGGATGTGGTGAACATACCATCCCACATCTCAGCATCTCACTTCATTGCGAACATCACGTGGTTTTTTTTATAAACAAAGCCATTAATGTTGTTTTGGGTCATGCCTCGTGCAATAGCAGTTTTGTGTATATTGCTACTGCTGCTGGAGCTCGTCTTCATCTAACAATCGCAGTTATAATTTGTTTTGCTCTAAGATTCATTTTTCCACGTCAAAATATTGTGACAGATCAACGAAATAAACTGTTGTGAATATAGTGTATATTGTCCTACAAACTACTTTTAGGTTAAAACAAAGACAAAAAGTTTGAAGTTTGCATACTTTTATGTTTGTGTTTATGCTTAAGACAAAGACAAAGACTAAAACTAGAGCTGTGAACGGTTTCACGTTACTACGTATGTCAAACACTTCAAGGTTATTACAAACGACAAAAACAGTGACTATGTTAAGAGCTGTGAATGAGGCTTTACTGATTTATAAACCGTGATATATTTTATTCTTTTACTCGTGTAACTACAAACAACTTCCCAGAACACAGTTTATTTAGATACTGGTAAATTCTGTTAACTATACATTTAATTCGTGGAAAACAGTTGTTATACCTGATATTCTTACAACAGTGCTACGTGCTATAATTTTAAGAAAACATAATGAATTATTGGAACGTAAGTGTGACAATGTATTACTTTTTAACTTAATGTTAATTTTGAAACTAGGAATTTATTGTTAGGTATAGTAAAACAAATTACTTTTTTCAATTTACATTTTGGCGCCTTTTTCATAAGGCGCCTGGAGCGGTCGCTCCTCCGCTCCATGCCACGCAACGGCCCTGCCCTTGAGATAGAGCCGCGGCAGTGGCTGCGGTCCTGCTGATTGTTCATATTGTTGCCGGTCTCGTATCCTTGAGGTAGAGCCGAGGCAGTAGCTGCGGTACTGCTGTTTGTTAATGTTGTTGCTGGTCTCTAGCCCTTGAGGTAGAGTCTAGGCAGTGGCTGCGGTTCTGTTGATTGTTCATATTGTTGCCGGTCTCGTACCCTTGAGGTAGAGCCGAGGCAGTGGCTGCGGTCCTACTGATTGTTGTTGTTGTTGCCGGTCTCTAGCCCTTGAGATAGAGCCGCGGCAGTGGCTGCGGTCCTGCTGATTGTTCATATTGTTGCCGGTCTCGTATCCTTGAGGTAGAGCCGAGGCAGTAGCTGCGGTACTGCTGATTGTTAATGTTGTTGCTGGTCTCTAGCCCTTGAGGTAGAGTCGAGGCAGTGGCTGCGGTTCTGTTGATTGTTCATATTGTTGCCGGTCTCGTACCCTTGAGGTAGAGCCGAGGCAGTGGCTGCGGTCCTACTGATTGTTGTTGTTGTTGCCGGTCTCTAGCCCTTGAGATAGAGCCGCGGCAGTGGCTGCGGTCCTGCTGATTGTTCATATTGTTGCCGGTCTCGTATCCTTGAGGTAGAGCCGAGGCAGTAGCTGCGGTACTGCTGATTGTTAATGTTGTTGCTGGTCTCTAGCCCTTGAGGTAGAGTCGAGGCAGTGGCTGCGGTTCTGTTGATTGTTCATATTGTTGCCGGTCTCGTACCCTTGAGGTAGAGCCGAGGCAGTGGCTGCGGTCCTACTGATTGTTGTTGTTGTTGCCGGTCTCTAGCCCTTGAGATAGAGCCGCGGCAGTGGCTGCGGTCCTGCTGATTGTTCATATTGTTGCCGGTCTCGTATCCTTGAGGTAGAGCCGAGGCAGTAGCTGCGGTACTGCTGATTGTTAATGTTGTTGCTGGTCTCTAGCCCTTGAGGTAGAGTCGAGGCAGTGGCTGCGGTTCTGTTGATTGTTCATATTGTTGCCGGTCTCGTACCCTTGAGGTAGAGCCGAGGCAGTGGCTGCGGTACTGCTGATTAATTTGTTTGTGAGTTAGTTTTGTTCTTGGAATATAAGAACCAAGTCGTGGGTTGACGCTCCAAACTGTGATTTGAATCAGTGAAATTTACCAGCCTCAAATTGCTGATCAGAAACTAGTGTAGAAAATTTGCTCTAAAGAAATTAAATTGTTATAGTGATCCATCTATCTACTTCAGGTGTTTCGGCCGCCCCAACACATCACGCGCTGAAGATGCGTCCGAGTGATCTGATGAGAGACGAGAGCTTCGAGAGCAAAGCTCAGGGCAGGGTTGGTCATGTTAGAATAATATATTAAAACATAAGTTAGTGAAGGCGACTTTTTGTAGCAAGAGTTCGAAATTCGCACACGAGCGCGTAGGCGCGAGTGACCGAACGAACGAGTGCTAGAGAAGCCTTCCGTAACGAATGTTTTATACTATTTTCTCTGTTGAGGCAGTTTTTGATTCAATTTAAATTATTTATTTATTTGACAGTTTGCATTAGGGAAATTTTTTGGTAGAATAATTATGTTGGTGACAGTAATTTGATGAGTTTTGTTTGTTGCCTAGGTGCTTTGTATATTATTCAAATTTGTTTTTTATTAATCAAATAAATTAAAATGTCAGAGAAAAAAATTTATGAATGAAGCACCCGACAGAGACTATTTTTCAATAAAAGTAAGCTAAGTATATTAGTGATTATATTTAAATTATAATTTTAGAACAATATATTTAGGTTCTGCCAATAATGGGTTATGCCGGCGTGTGCAGAAGGGATGAATTGAGTACAAAATTAATTCAATTTTTGTAACAATATCAAAAACTCAAACGAATGGTCCAAGATGATTTGCGAACGAATGAAGTATGGATTAATTTGATCAAAAATAATATTAATTTTAAGACCGGCTATTGTAAAAAACAAGATTAATATTATATTTATATTATTTAGTTTATCTTTGTATGAAATATAAATATTAATTCAGTTTGTATGTTTCATTTGATTCAAATTAATAAAATTAACGTCAAAAGTGATCCCTTCTTGTCAAAATTGTTCGTTGCCCGTTGCCTAGATATTTTCTTTATTTAGTGCAGTGCTACCAGTCGCTGATAACAAAATTTCACCAAAAATCGTAGGTAATGAAGCTCATACCAGCATCAAAATTAGAACTGGTATGAACTCATTCTAGTTCCGAAACAGAGAAATAAATTTATTATAATTATGTGGATTACCTACCTAATATTATTTATGATTGAATATCAGTTTAATTTGTATATTAATTACTTATACATTATTAAATTTTATGTGATTTGTTATATGAATGGAATGTTACGATTTGTTCCATAAATGTTTTAGCCGCTTCTGGTCAGCCGATCTCTGTTCATTCTGGACCAGAGCACTCGTGCTGTTCAGGTCAAATTGCCGCTAAGTTTTGATTGATTAATTAAATGGTGTCAAAGATAGTAGAGATTATTTTTTAAATTCCTTATTCTTCAATTTATAACAATATTTAATGGGAAAAGGTGAATAATGCAGATTTTTAAAAATATACTTTATTCAGAAGAATATAAGGTGGCAATAGTTTATTGTTCTATGTTATGAAAGAGTTTCTTTTTAGAGTTGCAAACATTTTATTTGAAACTTCAATCTATCTTTATAATCAAGTTTTCTCATTCCTGTTGCTAAAGATAGACAAAAGTGGTCAACATCATCATAGCTTACAGGAGCAGATGGTGGCACATTTAATTTTTACAAAAGTTCACTTTCAAAGTGTTCGCTGGAATTGCGTGTGCCCGAGCGTAAAAATTAGTAAAAGATTTAAATAATTTAAAAATATTATTTATTTAATACTTGTATTGCCCCACGCAAAAGAATTTGGACTTAATGCACCAAGAGGTGCTCTGGTGAGCCATGGTCGAAAGAATACGTAAGGTCGGACACTGCGCTTCTTTGGGCGTGACTACGTGACGTCACTTAGAGCCTAGCCGCCGAGAGCGCACTTGAATTAAACAGAACTGAGCTCTACGTGACGTCATGCGCGGCTTGCACGCATTTATGAAGCCGGAGTATTCAACCTTACGTTTTTTTTCTGGCGAGCTTGAATTTGAGCTAGTAAGATCAACTATATATTTGATATTGTTCTGTAATATAAACAGCACAGTTCATTTAAAAAGCACAAACACTCCAATTATTTAAAGAGGATAGGCACCTTTTTTAAAACTTATCATCTAAAATTTTTAGAAGTTCATTAAATTTATAATTTGATTCTGGAGCTCTACTAGTTGCCGTTGATCCACTTGGAACATATGTTTTATCTTTGGATCGGACATACGAGTATTTATCTCGAATTGTTTTAAATCGCTTCTTGATTTTATTCAATACCATATAATTTGAAGTCAAATTTACGTACATTTGAAATATATAAATTATGTAGTAATTGAAAATTTAAATTACATAAATTTCTGATTATAGAAGATTTATTTTAAGTTTGCAACTTTGAGCAATTGACAAACGACAATCATACAATGGTGGCCTTTTCTTTACTTCATTTATCAAAACTTCATCTAAATCTAGATCTTCTTGATTATTTCCTTAACGAATCAAAATTTCTGTTTCGGCAGATCGTGCATCCGATTTTGGTTCTGATGTTGCTGCTGCTGCACATATATCGCACCCTTGCTTCAAAAGTGACACAACACAAAAATATCAGTTTTTCAGAAATCGCAAAAAACTGTTTTTGAGTATAATATCATATTACTTTGTTATTTTTATTTGTTAGCAGGACGAATATTGTTCATAAAAGCTGGATCAATTGTAGATTTTGTCATTAATAGTTTGTCACCCTATAGAAATAATTAATTATGAATTGTAACACTTTAAGTGCTCTACTCAAACTAAAAGGACTTAATTATTTTGGCGCGCCACCGCCACCTTTTTTTGTATAAAATTATTGATCTATTTTGCAATGATTGCAAAATTATTTTTCTTATATAATGAATTTACTTTACTCATTCGTTTATTGTATTTCTGTAAAACAGTGCATTGTTATTAATTTTACATTCGTTCTTCATTTACATATTTAGATTTACCACTAGTAATAAATGAAATACGCCGCGCCACCGCCGATTTTCGGCGCAGGGGTCTTTGTGTCACTTCTGAGGTTTAGTTTACTACTATTATCGAAGTATTATTTCATATTGTGCAGTTTAGATTTCCCCGCATAGGTACTGTTTATTTAGATTTTGGGAATTAGGGATCTTTATTAAAAATGTACTTAGAATTGTATATTTATTTAAAAAAATGCAAATTAAACATACAATGAAAATTATAAATAGGTATCATATATTCAACACCGATTGAGTACATCTTTATAATAAGAATTATAATAATTATTCGAAATAATATTTTTATCTATGAGGTCTTGAATATCCTTCTAAGTCATTAACACTACCTGTGCTTGGAAGAAATGAGCGTTCAGTCTCTAGAATACATTCTGTGGTTGACGCAAATGAGAGTTCTTTCTGTTGAACACTATCTGTTCTTAGATTTGCAGAATGATCTTCTTGAATTTGTAGGCTTGCTGGACAGGGTGCGTTATATAAGCGCATTTGGCCTTTATTAGTTTTTGCTTATCGACGTACGAAAATCGCAGAAATTGACGTTATATAAGCGCAGAAGGGAACATTTGAAAAGCACAATGGTTTTAGGGATTGTACGACAGTTTTCTACAATATTTTTTGAATTTTTTAAAACTAGAAAATATTATTGCCTAACATTTTTCTGAACTTAACTCCATCATACTCGAAGAGTATTTTTAACAAGATTTTTTGAATTTTTTAAAACTAGAAAATATTCTTGCCTAACATTTTTCTGAACTTAACCCCATCATACTCAAAGAGTATTTTTAACAAGATTTTTTGAATTTTTTAAAACTAGAAAATATTCTTGCCTAACATTTTTCTGAACTTGACCTCATCATACTCGAAGAGTATTTTTAACAAGATTTTTTGAATTTTTTAAAACTAGAAAATTTTTTTGCCTAACATTTTTCTCAACTTAACCCCATCATACTCGAAGACGATCTGGACTAACTTGTTATGGTCAGAAATCTCATTTTCGAAAAATGAGCTTATTGAACGTTACGATCTGCGCTTATTGTACAGAAATTTACTGATTATATTTCTGCGCTTTTCATACGTTTTGATGACCAGAAATGCGCTGTTACAACTCTCCGGCTGGATAAGAAGACAGTTACAGTTGAATATCTGTACCGCCATGGTTCTTTGAATTATTTGGAAGCTCCCCCTGATTTTGCATTGCCATTCGTAAAATATTAGCTGTACGGTTTGAAGGACGCATATTTTAACTACATGAAACAGAAAATAAAAAATTGTAGTACGACTAACGACTAAAATTCTAGTAATACATATTCATCAAAAGTGGCATATTATGATTTAAGTCTTCAAAACCGTTATAACTAAAAACATTATCAATTATAGTTCATTTGAGAATGACTGACAGTAATAAATCATTATTTGCAAGAGTAGTATTGTATTTTTGCCAGCAATGCGGCAAATAAAACTTCCAGAAAAATCAGTTGTAACTACACTAGGATGGTCAAAATAAGCCGCACACTTTGTACCTGGAACGAAACTTACTTCTCGCACAATAGAAATGCCGTCATAAAGGAGCGATAATCCCCGTCGGACTGTGTCATAGACGTAGATAGGATTTTTCAGAGTGATCTGTTTATACATTTACTAAAAATAAAAGTTTTTAAATATTTAAATATAACTTTCTCACTCATTATTATTAAAATAAATCATTTCCCTGAAAAACAACTTAGACCTAAAACGATAGTTCTCTACCGAAGTTAGTCATTTCGACTATCCCTGTGCAAACAATTATTGGCGCGCCACTGAAATGTCTTTGAGAGAATGATTTATTACTGCCAGTCATTCTCAAATATAGTATAAATCTTCTAATAAGACACAACTCAAAATATGTAAAAAAGAGTCATCAGTAATGAAAACAATCGCAAAAAGTCTATAATATTGTACACATTTAGGAGCTAATAAAGATTCATTTCCAAAAGATACTATATTTTCATCATCGAAACAGAGAGATGTAATATTAGTTTATTCTTCAAAAGAGACATAAAACGAAATAACCTTAAATCATTCTTCGAAAGTGGCATAACTCAAAATAATAATAATAATTATTATTCTCCTAGGCACGGGCTAAAAACTACAACCAGAAAATATCTCCGGCTCTGCAAGAAAAACCATTTCGACAAAAACAGCTTGGATCTATACACCCAGGCAAAAAATGATTACCAACATATACTAAACATCCAGAAGAAGAATTATGTAGAGACTATGATCCAAAAGCTAAATAATCTAAAAGATGTAAAAGAGTTCTGGTCAACAGTTAAATTACTCCGTACTACAAGTTCCCATAATTCAAACCCAATAAGTATGGACAGATGGGAACAATTTTACGAGAACTGGTTTGGAGAGAAAAGACAATTCACAATAGATTTTATTAACGACTACCATCCTTATCTTGATAAAGAAATTGATATACAAGAGCTTAACTACGCAATTAGTAAACTAAAATGTAATAAAAGTCCAGGTAGCGACGGAATACTTAATGAACAACTCAAAGAACTGCCTCCTTCGTGGACTGACTACATCAGAAAATTATTAAATAAATTCCTCCTAGAGGAAGACATTGCTGAAGATCTTAAAGTAATAAATTTAACACTCATTCATAAAAAGGGCACCACAACAGACGTAAATAATTACAGGGGAATAGCTCTAGTCAACACAACAACCAAATTATTAACATATATCATAAACAACAGACTCCAAACGTGGGTAGAAAATAGCAACTTACTCCCGGAAGCTCAATCAGGCTTTAGAAAGCATCGATCATGTGTAGATAATTTATTTGTACTTGATGCAATAGCTAGATCCCGCATATTATCGCACCCGGAGGGAACTTTTTGCATCTGTTAACCACGAAAAACTTTGGCACAAGTTACTTACATTAGGTGTTTCTGGAAAGATTATCAGACTCTTAAAAAACATATACTCTAGTGCAAAAATTCAAATAAAAATGAATAATGAAGTCTCAAAACTCATCCCCATCACTAAAGGAGTCTTACAAGGTGAATGTACTAGCCTTTTGCTTTTTGCTCTATATATTAGTGATCTGGAAAACTACATTAGGTCAAAAGGTCTAGAAGGACTATTCATCAATCCTCAGCTAGATATCCTAATATTACAATTCGCCGATGATTTAGTAATTTTCGGCAAATTCCAATCTGATATTCAAAAGAAACTGTTAGTTCTAGAAGAATATTGCAACAAATTTGACCTTATCATTAACTCCACCAAAACACAAATCTTTCATTCTGGAAGGCCTCCAAAACAAAAATACACATTTACCTGTCAAAATAATGTAATACTACTCACCTCATCATACGTATACCTAGGCATAATGTTAACTCCATCTGCCCTTTACAATCACCAAGCCAAACAAACAGTCAATAAAGCAAATTGCCTTACAGGAAACATAAAAAACACGCTAATAAAAACAAAAACATACATAACTGGGCAACGACATAAGAAGAGAAACTTGACAAAATAAACTAGAACTAATAGTCTTGCAAAGAATGGTAAACTGGTGGTGTAAAATATTGTCAATGCCAGACATCAGATATGTTAAGGCTTGCTATGACAAATTGTGTGAACTTAATTCAAAAACATCTAGAAAATACGAACCATCAAATCAATTAAAGTACAATTGGGTAAGAAAATTTCAATCCATCTTACAAGACGCAAATTTTGGCTGGCTCTGGGATGAACAAAATCCTCTAGAAATTAAACGACAAATTAACAAAGTCCTTAAAGTCCATACTGAAATCCTCTATAGAGTGGACACTAATAGAATTATTAAGTCCAAATACACTAAAGAATATGCCCTATACAATACAACTTTTAGCTACATAGAAAAAAGTACTCCAATACATATACTGAGTGTGATTATTCAATTACGAACTGCGAATTCAGATACCTGCAAATTATACTTAAAAGGAACTTCCCACAAATTCCCAAGAGATGAGATTTGCACGCTATGTAACACCTTTGAAGAGGATAGCATTTAACACTTTTTATTCAACTGCCCTATTTTCAATCCAATCAGAAAAGAATTTCTTGGTAAATACACTACTGACGATCTCAGCAACGGCTTTCTAAGTAACCTTTTTTTTTGGGTAGGAGAGAATGCTCATGCACACCCAGCATCGTACCGAAGCATTGGATGCCCCCTGAAGGGTTAGGGTAGTGTGGGACTCTAGACATCCGCTTCCACATCATCTGTCTAGCCTACCCACTAAACTCTCCCGTCCCCTAACCCGAATAGGCGTGGTACCGCTTTCGCATTCTTCTCCACCTATTCGTTGTC
The DNA here is from genome assembly GCA_947534325.1 of Agonum fuliginosum. Taxonomy (NCBI): domain Eukaryota; kingdom Metazoa; phylum Arthropoda; class Insecta; order Coleoptera; family Carabidae; genus Agonum; species Agonum fuliginosum. Next base: position 27,721,913 of record OX384037.1, read on the forward strand.
TATCCTTCTTAGTGTTCTATTATGGGTCTCTCTTTTGTCTGTCCCTTTCGTCTTCTTCTTTTTTCTTTATTGTTGTTATCACCATATTCTCTATCGTCTCCCAGTTTTCTGTGCTTTCTATCATCCGTTCTACCACGTTGCTCGTTGTTATGCCCTGGATTTCTCTAAGGTGGTTCCAGGCCTCGCAGGTTATTATAGTGTGTTCTGCCGTGTCCTCCATACTTCCACAGTATAGGCAAGACTTACTCTGTGTTTTACCTATCCTGTGTAGGTATACTTGGAAGCATCCATGGCCGCTGAGAAATTGTGCCATGTGGTATCCCACTTCTCCATGGTCACGGGTAATCCATTCCTCTACGTTCGGAATTAGTTTGTGTGTCCAAATGTTTCCATTATCTAACCTCCATGCTTCCTGCCATTTCGTCAGTCTCTGTTCTTTTATTACTGTTTTTTCTAGTGTTGTCTTGCCCCTGCCCAGCACTCTCTCCTCTACTACAATTTCCAGTGGTGTTAGTTTTGCCAGCACTTGGGCAACTTCTGTTGACACAGTTCTATAAGCCCTGCATATGCCCAGGGCTAATTTTCTGTTCAGGCTCCCCAAGATCCTTCTACACTGCCTGTATTTTAGTGCTGATGCCCACACTGGAGCACCATACAGCACTATCGACTGGGCTACTGAGGCTAATAACCTCCTCTTTCCCTCTGTTGGCCCATTGATTATTGGAAATAGCCTTCTCAATGCTATTATCGTGTTATTTGCCTTCACTGTTGCCTGTGTTACGTGCGTCCTTTGTCAAACAGGACTCCTAGGTACTTTACTGTGGGTTTCGGTTCTACCACCGTATCCCCTACATGGAAGGATACTGCTCTTACCCTTTTCCTTCCCGTTAGTAAGATGGCTTCTGTCTTCTCTGGCGCTATCTTCATTCCATTTCTTCATACCCAGTCGTCTATGCTCGCTAGGGCGTAGTCGACGTGGATAGTCAGGGTTTCTTCATCTTTGGCTCTTGCCAGGATTGCCAAGTCGTCGGCGAAGGCAATTAGGGTGGTGTTTCTGAGCATTTGAAGTCTCAATATTCCATCGTAGAACACGTTCCACAATAGCGGACCCAATACGGAACCCTGAGGGACTCCGCACGTCGCTGTGTACATTCTGTCATCGTATAGGAGCGTTCTTTGCTGTAAGTATGTTCCTATTAGGTTTCTCAGGTAGGTTGGTACCTTCCTACGGTGCAGCTCATCCTTAATTCGGTCCCAGGGGACCGTATTAAAAGCATTACGGATGTCCACGGTTATCAGGGCGCAGAGTCCCCTTTTTTGGCCGCTTCTTCGTCAGCCGTTCTCTTGATAACCTCCATGGCGTCTAGTGTAGATTTTCCTCTTCTGAAGCCGTATTGTTGTTCTGATAGCGGGCTCTCTTCTTCTAGGTGTGTATTCAGCCTTGCTGCTATTACCTGTTCGAGCAGTTTGCTAACGGTGTTCAGTAAGCATATTGGTCTATAATATGATGGATTTCTCATGTCCTTTTTTCCTGGTTTTGGTAGTAATAATACTTTAGCCTTCTTCCATTGATGAGGAAAACGTCCTATATTCATGGTTTTATTTAGCGGGCCTGACAGTAGTTCTGGCTTTGTTGTTGCAATAAGTTTTATAATTTCCGCGGGTATTCCATCCGGTCCCGCCGCTTTATTGTTTCTCATCCTTCCTGCTGCTTTTTGGATCTCTTCCTCCGTTACTGTTTCTCCGTCGTCTTGGGGTAGATGTGTCCAGGGAGTTGATTGCCCCCCTTGTGGAAACAGGGTACACATCACCTCGTTTACTATTTCTGTTTTCGGTTTTATTGGGAGCGCTATCCTCGTTTTCTTTACCACGATTTCATAAGGCTTGCCCCACACATCATCTTCTATCTTCTCTATTAGCTCACTCCATTTGGAGGCTTTCTCTTTTTTTTATTGTCAAGCTAAGTCTTTTCTTGTCTTCCTTATATCCTGTCCTCGCCTCTTCTATGACTTGGAGGTCTGTCGTTCTGCTTTTGAGTCTCTGGTATTTCCTTCTTGATCGTTGGCATGTTTTCCTTTTATCTGCTACTTCTTTGGTCCATTCTAAGTAACCTAAAATTAACAAAATGTATGATATCTACTATCTACAACTATATCAGGTCATCTTTAAAACTAAATTTATTTTACCTTAATCCATAATTAGCTTTAATATGTACATATAAATAAAATATAAACAAATAATATACAAAAAAGAAAATTAATCCCGCCACAGTAAAATTTAAACAAATATAATAAGTAAACAAAATAAAATATTAATAAAAGAATAAAATATGATTAATTTAAAATGTTTTTAATACATTAAATCAAAATAAAAACAATTAAAACAATGATAGATGCATATTATGTAAATAAAATTAAAACAAAATAGTGAAGTGGAAAATTCAGTGTCTGACTCAATGCATCGTCCATGAATTGAGTACAATAGTGAGTGTTAAACAGCTACAACATCTCAGCTCAAACAGCAGGCGCCGCCAAACAACTGGACACTTTCCAATCATCTTAAATCAAGATCAGGCCGGGGACTGTTTCATTAAAAAATTAAATCCTTACTTTGCCTCCAAAATATGTATAAATTATAATTTCAATATTTGCTCACTCTGGCTGTTACTGTCTACCAACTCCTTTGTAATAAGCATTGCTTAAAGTACAAATAAAATTATTATTATTCTCCTAGGCTCTTGTTTTAACCAGTCTGGGCTCAGCCACCATTGTGATTATACAAAAGCCGCCGGATTACACCCGCGCGAAGACAAATCCGCAAGGTTATGCTTGCCAGTCACCCAGTTTCCAGAGTACGGGGTGCCTATTCTAATTCATATAACAACTTGATAAAACAAGGGCATCTTGTTATCCCTCTAGCGGATTTTGTTTGGAAGTATCATATGACGTCATCGATGACGTACTTGTCTTGCTAAGCATAGCGAGAGACCTCTCTGTTTCGCTATAAAAAGACGTTTCAAACCCATATAGGAGTGACGTCATAAAAACAAGCAAATTATTCGTATGAATCAAGATTTTATGACGTACGATATGAGTATAGATTTTTACGAGTAAAATGTGTAAGAAAGAGATAGTTTATTTTGTGAACGTGGTGGATGGAATTTATCTGATGACGTCATTCCTATATGGATTTGAAACGACTTATATCTTCAGGAGACCTATTCTGTGAAGTTATCACTAGTGAATTGATTTTGGTGATAGTTGTGCTGCCATCTGTGAGAATTGAGTACGAAATCTCGGTATGACATCATGCCAAGTGTAAGAGTTACCGACACCTCAGTAGCTGGTTTTAAGGCTCATTCCCACTGCTTATAGTCATAGATTTTGACATAAGTTTCTGTCTCAATCATAAACATGCGCTGACCATTTCCCATCATAATATAAATTATGTTTATGACTATGTCATGACAGTTAATTCAATATGCCTGTAAATATAATTTATTTATAACTTATAGCTTCAACTCGACTTAAACCTATTTTTAAGTACCTAATAAAGAAACATTTTTATTTATATTTACCTTGATTTAATTTTTCTGTAGCATTATTAATATAATTTTTTGACATAAGAAGATGTTTAACAACAGCATTAAAAAGTGACAGGTATATAAATATATCACTATCTCATAAAATAATTAATATAATTATAACAAAAATTTTAAGTTTGCATACATTTTGTTATTGTGTTTATGACAAAGTCTAAAAACGAAGACTAAAACAAGCCCTGGGAATATTTACACGTAATTCTGTATACCAAACTGTTTAAGACTATGACAACTAACAAAAACTATGACTATTTTAAGCAGTGGGAATGAACCTTCTGAGACTTATCAACGGTGGTAGTTTGACGTTTCGTATTATTTTGTAACAATTAAACTACAAATTATAACAAAACACGAACCCAGATGACTAGAGTAACAAGAATAGTATATTAAAACATAAGTTAGGGAAGGCGACTTTTTCTAGCAAGAGTTCGACACGAGCGCGTAGGCGCGAGTGACCGAACGAACGAGTGCTAGAGAGGCCTTCCGTAACGAATGTTTTATACTATTTTCTCTGTTGAGGCAGTTTTTGATTCAATTTAAATTATTTATTTATTTGACAGTTTGCATTAGGGAAAATTTTTGGTAGAATAATTATGTTGGTGACTAATTTGTGCTCGACAATTATTGATGAGTTTTGTTTGTTTCCTAGGTGCTTGTATATTATTTAAATTTGTTTTTTATTAATCAAATAAATTAAAATGTCAGATAGAAAAATTTATGAATGAAGCACCCGACAGAGACTATTTTTCAATAAAAGTAAGCTATAGGGAAATTCATGTAAGAATGGCATTCCAATCTCTACTTTGTTTATATGAGATACTGATAAAAATTGAAATTACAGGTGACAGCTGTCAAATTTTTTAATTTTATGAAATAATTTTAAATATCAATAAAGACGGTATTATGATAATAAATTTGTTAACAGAAATCCTTCAATAATAGTGGATAACACACACATAAGTAGGTACTTGACACTTTACACTTCTCAACAGTTATTATATTAACCAACTTTGTTGTCTATGGATATCGCTGAAGATCTCTTCGTATAGATCATTCTGATTATCCCAAGAGTTAGTCGCTTATTAAGTTTAGGTCCGTGGCTAATATCTTCTGCTCTGGTTTCCGCAAAATCAAAATAATGTTGTTCTTTTTCATTCTTAGCATTATGTTTTATATTGCTTGAGTTAAATGTTCATGTTGTTTCCAAGTATTTTTGATCTTCTGCGACAAATATACTAGTCCAGTCAGGAGAGTCAAAAATTGATTGAAACCCAAGACTAATACATAACCAAGTGAAATTTGGCATGTGAGTAGTTAAGAACATACAGAAACAAAAAAAAAATTAGCTCCATCTCGGTATGCTCCGCTTCCCACAAAAATTTTCTGTTGAAACTCAAAATTTTCTTGTAACACATTTTCCTCGAAAACTATCAAAGATTTTGGAAAACTGTGTTGACAGGATGAAAGCTGAGGAAATTTGCTATCAAAATGGTCTTTGAATAAATTTTCATAAGTAGCACCGTGTAGGCACCAGCCGTTTAATAATCGAATGACTTGAGAATTTTCTGTATAGTAGGCGCTACATTGCGAATGACGTAATAAATTCGCCGCTACAGAATGAATGAGGTATAACTTCGTTAAAGAACATCATTTTGTAAAGATAAAAATTGCATTTTATTCGTCGAGGCTTCCACTTTCAATTGCACTAATAACATTTGAATTTCCGACCCCGTTTTTATACCGAGAAAATTGCTTTTTAAAGAATCATAACTCAGTATTAGAAGACGTTCAAAGAATTCTCAATATTTTCAATATCTATGAATGAAATTGTAAACTCGTAGAGGATTATCTTCACCAAATCATCCCCAATCACATGCAACTATTCGGAGTGTTGTGTGAAAATTTTTGTGAGAAGCGGAGCATACCGAGGTGCAGCGAATTTGTTGTTTGTTTTTGTATGTTTTTAACTACTCGCATGCCAAATTTCACTTGGTTATGTATTAGTCTTCAGTCAAAACCTCTCCTGACTAGACTATACCATGAATGCATTGCAGTATTATTAGTGTTGGTATTAAAGATGCGATTTACAAGGATTTCGGGGTGGCTGTTTATAAGATGTAGTAGTTGGTGGCTGTTTATAAGATGTAGTGATTGACTTTTGCTATGTTGATGATTGTTATACTTGTAACCTCGAAGAGTAGAGATCGTAGATGTCTGAAGTCTGATACCATTTTGATAAAATGTTTCCTCCTTCGGTGCGAATTAGTATCATGTCAAGGAATGATTGTATTTTCAACCTTTATCGTCGAGTAACGATTAACCTATCGAACACTAGAATAGCAATCACAGAGTTGAAGCTGGAATTCATCGTTCATCGCTGCACCAAATTGTTTCAAATTTTGTATGAGAATTAATTATTGTAAGAATTTATTTTAAGGTATGTAAGTTTTGTTGCCAATTATTAAAGCCCATTTTTCTTTATCACTGTATCATTTGTAGGATATGGTTGAAGGGGACATAAATAAACAACGACTAAGAATCGAATGAAATCAGTATCTACGAATTCAGAGTTTAGTTTCATAGCTGATTTAAACAAAGCGAACATAAAGATATTCTAGACGAGAAAGTTGTAATTTTCAAGCCGGCTAAGTAAACCCGACAGATATTTTTAGAGATGTTAGAAGTTGTACCAAATAAAGATAAGCTTTGCGAACTTTGATAATTCAATAATTCCAGGTCGAATATCAGCATTCCCGTATATTTTAATCATTATCGCTGGTATTGTTATCATTGATATTTACAAATTTATTAGACCAACCTATATTTTTTTCTGCTCGGGGAATGCAGATCAGCATTTGATACTATATTCTTGCAATGTATGATTATTTTTTACCGCTCATCTTACTGCAAGTTGAAACAAATTACATTTTTGACATCTAGGGCATGTAAACAAAGTAAATATTTAACTGTCAACCATGCAGTTCAAGTGTCGACGTACGGAATCAAACACTCTGTGATTACAACAATACTCTAGACAAAGTTGTTGCTAATAACGTATGTGTAGTTCTCAATTCATACTCTATAATGACGTCATCAGAATAGAATTCGAAGAGTGCCATTTTTAGATGAATCTTATTTTAAGTTCTGCCAATAATGGGTTATTCCGGCGTGTTAATAGATGAAATTGAGTACAAAATTAATTCAATTTTTGTAATAATATCAAAAATTCAAACGAATGGTCCAAGATGATTTGCAAACGAATGAAGTATGGATTAATTTGATTAAAAATTATATTAATTTTAAGACCGGCTGTAGTAAAAAACAAGATTAATATTATATTTATATTATTTAGTTTATCTTTGTATGAAATATAAATATGTCGGGGTTAGCAATCATGTTGATTGTAATAATAATTAATGATAGGAATGCAAGTGTGCTAATGAAGTTATGATCGTGTTTGCTTGTTCGATTACGTTATTATTATTAGTACACTTGGGCGAAGTCTGGGATTACGTGCTAGATGTGGAATGGGCCGGAGATCGGCAGTCTTGAATATGCTCTGATGCGAGTAGCACGTGCCCAGGAATTGCCACCATTCCTTATCGTCATAGTTTGTAGATCACGTTTAACTGGTTCATGACCTGAGTGGTGAATGTGTGATTTATTTGGTGTTTAGATTAGTTAACTATTCCATTAATTGCGCTTTTAGTAGTTTTGTTGTTCACGTAACTGATCATCTATGGTCCGCTCCGCTCTTACTCCGACAAATATTAATTAAGTTTGTATATTTTATTTTATTCAAATTAATAAAATTGACGTCAAAAGTGAATCCCGTTTTGTCAAAATTGTTCGTTGCCCGTTGCCTAGATATTTTGTTTATTTAATGCAGTGCTACAAGTCGCTGATAACAAAATTTCACCAAAAATCGTAGGTAATGAAGCTCATACCAGCATCAAAATTAGAACTGGTATGAACTCATTCTAATTCCGAAACAGAGAAACAAACAAACAAAACTAACACAAAACAAGAAGGTAAAAAAATATGCTGTGGCCAGCACACGACCTCTCGCCTAATTCTGCTTATTCTACTAATCTCGAGACTTAGTCTAATAAATAGTTTTACTTACATTTTAATAGTTTCATGTTCATGTAAGATGTAAACGATAATATAAACCAAAGATGCAAGCAAAAGATGTCAACTGTACTCTCACTGTCATAATAATTCAAATTTTATGTAGGAACAAATTTCATATCATGGACAACAAGATACTAAAATTTCAAAAAATAGAATATTAATTGTACTTTATTTTATTGTTAAATACTACCAGATTCAGAAAATTGTATTTATAGTTAACTGTACCCATAGATAATTATATTTTCTTTTATTTTTAATTGCAAAAATTGTCATAAATAAATAATGTAGGTACCAATATATTTAAGGAAAACTTTATGAAGCTTCCAAAAGTACTACTTCCCGTTTGCGGATTTCTAACATGTTATCCGGTGTTAAGATCCTTATTAAAACCTTAAATATGAAATTTGGTTATTAAAGGTTTGATACTTTTTCAGTTATTGTGGACGACAAATCGTCAGTCCATACAAACACACACTGACATCATCGTGAAAATAGTAAATTCGTATTGTAGAGACCCTGAAACGTGCTTATCCACTAAAAACTCATACTCGAACATTTTGACCCATTACAATACCTCTGTTAAAGTCCGTCCCAAACTTCTTTGCCGTTACGTCATTACTTTATTTTCAAGAATAACTAAAGAATACATTGTCTTACTCTTTCTATCTTATTACAGTCATATAATTATTTAGTTGAAACACGTATGTCATTCGAAATTTGTGAAGTATTGAGACTGTTACGTGAAGTTTTGTTCTTTGTTTTTATTATGGAGTAGAAAAAGAAAGAAATAGAAAACGTATAATTATATTGTTGATATACCAGCAATGGGACAACGTACAACACTCGAAAGTACTGACGTTGCCTTGTACTTTTGTTGCTTTGTACATGCGCCGTATTTTATTTACACCGCCTTGTGCAAACACCGAAATGTACTTTTCTCGAAAGTACAAAAGTAGAAAACAGCGCAGACGCAAACCAATGTTGCAAAACAGGAAACTGTAATTATACATATACTCATATACACATCACGCACTCACTACATTGAATAGTTTTATAAGAGTAGTTATCAAAAACGGAGTATGTTGGACTCAAGGAGGGTTTTGTTAGTTTTATTTAGTCTATTTAGGTAATCTAGTTTTGCTAAACTTAGTTCGACATCTATAGACTAAAGTCCTAAACACTAGCATTGGTTTGCGCCTGCGCTGTTTTCCACTTTTGTACTTTCGAGAAAAGTACATTTCGGTGTTTGCACAAAGCGGTGTAAATAAAATACGGTGTAAATACTTCCCAGTGTTCATACAAAGCCACGCATGTACAAAGCAACGAAAATACAAGGCAACGTCAGTACTTTCGAGTGTTATACACTCACCCCCAGCAATTTGTTATTTGAGTAGGTAGGCTGTTTTTCATGTTGTTTTATGAAATATGTATTGTAAATTGTGAAACTGTCAAACAAATAAACACTATTTTATTAAATAATTTAACATAGGTATATCGTTGTTTTATGCATACATTAGCTGTTTACATATAGATATTTATAATAATATTTATAAATATGCCCGGCAAACGCAATAATAAACAAAAAATTCAGATTGTCTGGAATTTGTACCAATATTTTACTGCTGAAAAAGAAAAAGGAGAATTGCTTATTTCCGTGTCAGCTGTTCTAGAGGTATTTATTTATTATTAAATTTATATAGTTATTCCCGGTTATTCCAAATATTCACATAATATAGTTTAAAAATATTTGATATCAAAATATAACTTTCGCGCCATAATTTCAAATTGATTCAAACGAACTACAGGTATGACGTAACGGCAAAGAAGTTTGGGACGGACTATTGACTATATAATTTGTATTTGTATTTGCCGCTTCAATTTAAAATACATTATTGTAATCAAGATAGTGTTCTGTCGTTCTGACCAACAATGGTTGTTAACAAAAACAAAAGAATGTTAGATATAAATAAAGTAAGCAAAAACCAACAAATGTATTATATAACTACAAACTATTTTATATAATTAAAACCATGTTTAAATCAATACAACATACTTATTTATGATTACAATCAACATCATATTTATATATGTAATAGAAGTGCAACAAACATCAACATATTTATTTATGATCATTCGATACCGGATTTATATCAAACACTACTACTATAGAAGATATTGGTAAATGGTACCTAACACCGTCTAACAAGTAACAAGAATATCTAGCAATTGCTGGCGTCGATCGGTAGATTGTGGAGTGTATCTATTATTTTCAGCAATCCAACAATTCAGTAAGCAACAATTAGTGAGTGCAAACCTTACCTTTCTAAAATATAAGTTCAAGTCAATTAAAATAATACAGATATTTAACACTCGTTTCTTTTTGCGTTTGCATCATGACTTTAGAGGAACTTATTCAGCAACGAGGCTCAATTAAAGCCCAGCTTACTCGTTTTTCAACTTTTGTAAAAAAACATAACGTACAAACAATTGATCATAAGGTGTTAAAAGAACTTAATCTTAGAAAAATAAAAGCAGAAAATTTGTGGCATTCCTTTGAAAACATTCAACAAAACATTGAATTTGTTTGCGATGAAAATAACATTGCAGAGCAATCTCTCGAACAAGATTTATTTGAAAACAATTATTTTGATATAATATCTCAAACAGGAATTTTGTTAGATGAAATTGATAAAATTAACATACAATCTAGTGCGGAGATAAACATGTGTCAATTAAATAGTACAATTAGTGTTGAATCTATTCCACAAAACAAACTAGATTTAGAATCAAATGAAAATTTTGAACAGAACGCACGCCAAAACGCGCCAAATTTAAACTACGTAACGCAAACAAGGGCTTATATTCAACCTAACGGTAAACTACCAACTATAAATCTTCCTATATTTGATGGAACTTACGAAAATTGGCATAATTTTCGCGACATAATTAATACTTTAGTTCATAACAATCATACAATTGATAGCATACAAAAGTTTTATTACCTCAAAATGTATCTCAGTAAACAAGCGTCTCAAGTTATTGATGCATTAGAAGTTACTAATGACAATTACAATGTGGCTTGGGATTTATTAAATTAGCGATATGAAAATAAACGTTTAACTGTTCATAGTTATGTCCAATCATTGTTCTTGCTACCAAATATAACTAAAGAATCTCATAAATTATTAAGATATTTAGTAGATAAATTACAAAAACATTTTTGAGCTTTAAAAAACTTAGAAAAACCCACTGAAAACTGGGACACATTAATAATACATTTGGTATCAGGGAAATTAGACTCAAGTTCTAAAAGAGAATGGGAAAAATCTATATCAATAAAAAGAGATTTGCCAACTTACGATGAATTCATTGAATTTTTTATTCAAAGATGCCAATTATTAGAAACAATTAATCCACAAGGTCAATTCAATGCTATAATTAATAAAAACAAAATTACCTCATTATTTGGTTCCACTAAAATATCAATTTGCCATTATTGTAATCAAAAAGAACATTTAATTTACAAAATGTGAATCCTTTTTAAAACTCACTCCGAACGAACGTAGTGAAAAGGCAAAACAATTACATTTATGTTTAAACTGTTTAAGAGAAGGTCATACTACATATGATTGCAAATCTACATCACTATGTATCTGTAGCAAAAATCATCTCACATGATTACATCTTTATTCTAAAAAAAATTCAACAATACCAATACTTGCATCAACGCAAATTAACAACGAACAAGACAAACTAGAATCATATTCAAATAATCATTCACTCGTAGGGACACAATCAAGTACCATTCTTTTATCTACAGCAATAATATACATATCAGACATATTCGGTAATCAACATTTATGTCGAGTGTTACTAGACAGTGGTTCGCAAGCCAATTTTATTACAAAATCATTACAAACAAAATTACAATTAAAAACTATTAAAATTAATTCTATAATAACTGGAATCAATCAAGCATCGTCAAATATAAATCATAAAACTAATGTACAATTGCAATCACGTTTCATGTCATATAAAACAACACAACAATGTTTAGTAGTGCAGAAAATTACCGAAAACATGCCAAATATTTCGTTTTTAAAATCTCATTTGTATATTCCCGCCAACATCAGTCTAGCTGATACAAACTTCAATCAGTCAAATCAGATTGATTTATTTTATTACTAGGTGCTTCCGTATTTTGGAATCTGATTTGTATCGGTCAAATTTTGACAGGAAAAAATTGTCCATTATTACAAAAAACTAAATTTGGCTGGATCATTTCTGGACCTTTACCCAATCAAACATATAAAAATAATCAAAATATAGCATACAATGCACACTGTGGTTTCAACAAACTTGAATTTAACCTAGAAAGATTTTGGGACATAGAAAACACAGATTTTAAAATATTATCCAAAGATGAACAATATTGTGAAACGCATTTTACAAATAATACGAAACGAGATGATTCAGGTCGTTTTATAGTTAGCTTACCATTAAAAGAAACTAAATTTAACTTAGGAAACTCAAGAGAAATTGATTTAAAACGATTTTATTATCTTGAAAGTAAATTACAAAAAAACAAGACTATATTAAATTTTTAGATGAATATCAAAAATTAAATCATATGATTCCAGTAGATGAATCCAAAGATTCATTTAACTTACTAAAGTTTTACTTGCCACATCATGCAGTAATTAGAGAGTCTAGCTCTACTACTAAAACACGCGTTGTAATTGATGCATCAGCAATTTCTGATAGTGGTTTATCTCTTAACAATGTACAATACATTGGTCCTCAAGTACAAAATGATTTATTCACTATTCTTATTCGTTTTCGTAGATACAAATACGCGATAACAGCAGATACCTATCGAAAAAATGTATCGTCAGATATTAGTTTCAGAAGATGATCGTCATTTCCAAAGAATTTTGTGGCGTGAAAATATTAAGAATCCTGTTCAATGTTTCGAACTGCAAAAAGTTACTAGTGGGACAGCGTCTGCACCATATTTAGCTACTCGTTGTATTAAACAATTAGCTATAGAATGTGAAACATCATACCCTCATGAAAGTGAAGTCCTATCTAAAGATTTTTATGTTGATGACATGGTATCAGGTGCTTATACACTTGAGAAATTGCAAACGCTAATAAATAACATTACTGAAATACTAGCTTCAGCAGGGTTCAATATAAAAAAGTGGTTAAGTAATAATCAGACCATAATGATAAATAGAAATGAACAAAATACAAACATGTGCTTTCAAGAAAATCTCGAAAATAAAATTTTTGTAATTTATTGGAATTCACTCTCTGATTCATTCACATTTACAATAAAAGACATATCACATCCTACAAAAATAACAAAACGCATCATTTTATCTATTACAGCTCAATTATTTGACCCGCTTGGATTTTTAAATCCCGTAACTATCACAGCAAAGTTAATTATACAACGTATTTGCGAATACAAATTATCGATTTCGATACGAACTATAGTGTCTAAATAATATTGAAATTCCAAGATGTATTATGAATAGGTCGTTAAATGATTTACAATTACATGGTTTCTCTGATGCTTCGGAACGAGCATACGGAGCTTGTATTTATATTCGATCTAAAACAAATTTCGGTTACTCTGTACAAAATCACGTGTAGCGCCTCTACATTACATACTATAACTTTGCCAAGACTTGAACTTTGTGCAGCCCTTTTATTATCTGAACTCATGCACAAGGTTATTCAGTCACTAGATATAAACTTTACATCATTATATTATTGGTTGGATTCTAAAATTGCTCTGTCAATAATTGGCATCACATCAGATCAAAAGATAACTCAGCTGATCTAATATCTCGTGGTATTAAACCATCACGTTTAATAAATAATAAACTTTGGTGCCAAGGCTCCGAATGGCTAACTGAACATCATTCTCGTTGGCCAACAGATAGGAACGAATCTCAAATAGAGATTGATGAAAAAATTCTTGAAATTAAACATTCTAAAACTGTATTAGTAACAACTCAAGTCGAAGTAGAATAATTTTCTAATATTCATCTTTAACTAAATTAATTCGTATCACATCTTGGATTTTTCGATTTTATAACAATCTGAAACAAGGCAATAAGAAATCTCACACAACATTAACGGTACAAGAACTAGATAATGCTTTAATTATTTAATTAAACTGGCACAGCATCAAACATTTGCATTAGAAATTTATGAATTGAAAACCGAAAATAATTTAATATCCCTAAATCCCTTTTTATACAGTATCAATATGTTACGTGTAGGTGGACGGTTAGAATTATCGCAATTCCCTTATGCAAAGAAACATCCAATAATATTGCCAAAAAATCATATATTAACAACTTTAATAATAAAAAATGAACATTACAAAAACTTACATTGTGGTGTAGAAACATTACTTTCTATAATTTGCGAACGTTTTTGGCCTATTACTCCAGTAAAAACGCGCTAACTGGTCTGATATCGACAACCGGTTTGAGAAAAGGTCTACTATAGGTTTTTTGGGTCGCTGAATCCGAAACCGGGGTCCAAGGTGGCTGGAAAATACGGGAACACCCTTAAATCAGCAAAAACTACCACTTTATTTTATTTATTTTTAATGGTAACCAACCTATAGAATTAACTTCCAATTACAGGATGGTAGATGTTATTATAGTGGAATCCAACCACTCGGTTTTTAGGGGGTTTTCGCATTATTTTTGAAGTGGAACTATAATTACCAAAGAAATGCCATTTTTTAAGAGTGATTGATAAAATATCAGGGTTATTTCATTATGTACAAAATTTGGGGTGAAAACTACCCCCAAAATTAGAAAAAACGATAAAAACAAGATTTAGGCTTATTTTTTAACTTTATTGGTAAATTAAGTATAACAAAATACTTAATATCATTTTTATCAAGACATCATTTATTAACCACCCCCCAGGGGGTGAAACCCACCCCCAAAATAATAATAAAATAAAATACATGTTATAATTTACTTTTTTTTAATTAAGTGTTAGAAAACACTTTACCATAGTATGACTGTTATTCACCCCCAGGGGGTGAAAAACACCCCCAAAATAATAAAAAGCTAAAAAACATGTTACAATTTACTTTTTGTAGATTACTCTGGAAATCTGAAAATTGGGTTTTAAAATCTTGCTTTGGTGCACCTTCAGTCTACTGTTGTTTTAAGGGAACTTTATCAGTAAAGAATACTGTTTAAAATAAGGCATTCTTACTCTACTAATAACTCAATTTCTATTTACAACAATATGTGCAAAAAAGCTATTTTTCAACTGCCTGTGTTTCTTTTTCAAGTAGGAATATAAAAATTCCAAAACATATCAGTCAAAAATAAAATTAT
Source organism: Agonum fuliginosum (assembly GCA_947534325.1). NCBI lineage: Eukaryota > Metazoa > Arthropoda > Insecta > Coleoptera > Carabidae > Agonum > Agonum fuliginosum. The sequence goes on from OX384037.1 coordinate 27,737,030, forward strand.
GATCTTTCAGCTCGTTCTTACGAAACTGTTATTTGATCTTTCTATTAGTCGTAAATCGAAGAGTTAGATTCATTAATTTCAATTATTTTGAACCGTGGTAGCAAGCGACACCTAGATTGAACTACAAAATCCCTCCTTTGTTGGCCATTAGACCCTTCCCTAATTTTACTCTTGGTTTAGAAAACATTTTGTATAGGTACGTGAATGTGAAAATTGAGAAGCGTGCATTGCTACAGTCTCCTTTTAAGGTTTTCATTTTTAAATTTTTATATTATTAATGGATATAATTTTTTTTTAAATCTTTTTGTAGATTTTACTTTTAGAAATGAACGATGAGAAATATGTGAAAACTCAGCGAAAGAAGTTGCAAGTACGTTAATTTATCATGTCAGGCCTACTGAAAGGGAGAAATTAAATTGCTTCAGTAAAATGCGCATGGATAAAAAAACTGTGCATTTAAAAATGCACGAAAATTAGTGGCTCATCAAACATGTTTTAATAGTTATACTTCTTGGCAAGAAGCGATACATGCCAGGGAAAAGTATGAAATTGTCGCTACAAAACCTTGCAATTCAAGAGTTGACTTCGATTGGCATAAAAATTGTATTTTATTTTGTTTAGATGCATCCGATGATTTTATTAAAGAAGGGCAAAAAAGATTGAAAACTAAAAACACTGTAGTCATAACAAATGAAGCTTCAAAAATACAACTATTAAAAAGTACTTTTAAAGATTCAGAAAATCAGGAGATATTTAAACGGGTGCAATATATCTCTGATGAATCACCTGTTATAAGATATCATAAGCCATGCTACGTGAAGTACGTAAATATGTACAATGATAAACCCGAATCGGAAAAGTATGAAAATAAAAGTGCATCGTATAGATCTTATTTAATAGGAAAATACATTTTACAGTACTCGCATATCAATCAATATCTTTTAAGTAAGATTTTAGAGAAAAATGAATTATTTAAAAATTACATATTGCGAGAATATATAAAACAATTTTTTGATGATGATTTTGTGTATCATATTTCAATTGATGGCCCTATGTTATCGAGAAAAGTAATTATTCATGAAGGACTTTCTATTTTATGGGAAAATAAAGGACACGTTTCGACGATTCAATCGACTTGCAAATGAAATCAAAGAAGAAATTGAAACAATCGATATCGATAATTCAACGTATCCAAGCTCTCAAAACTTCTTCAAAGATAATGACTATTTAATTCCTCCAATTTTAAAATCATTATTACAGTTAATAATAAAAGATCGAAGGCATAGACATTCTGATAACGATGAAAATTACAATGAAAAAAGGTTGACAAAAATAGATTCTATTTGCCATGCTGACGTGCGTGCTGCGAAACCAACAATAATGTCACCTCTTTTACTCAGTATTGGTGTATTTCTATATAAAAATATGGTTCTAAGGAATTGACGGAAATTTTTTCAAATCTTGGATTTAGCTACTCCTACAATGATGTGAGATTATTCGAAGCATCTGTTGTTGCATCAGCAGATGAACCTATCTATACGGAAGCATATGTCCAGTTAATATTTGATAATGCCGACCATAACACAAACACCATTGATGGAAAGCACACTTTCCATACAATGGGAGGTGCAGAGGGAATAACACCATACAATGCTATTTCTTTTGATTTCAAAATCCCGAAATTGAAACATATACCGGAAGCTTCAAATTTCGAAGATGAAGGTTTTTTACCATTGCTAGTTTATGAACCTCCAGTTAATGCAAAAGGTTTATCTGCAATTAAAGTAGAAAATATTTTACTAACGAATCCAATCGATATGAGTATTAAAGTGACCAAATCTGATTGTTTTTGGCATATGGTTAAATACATTAAAAATTTTGATTTCGATTGATGGAACGGGTTCATGGAGGATTATTTCGCAAATGAGCCCTATCAAAGATCGAGGGTCCTTTGCCTACCCTTTGTTAATTATCCTGCTACCGACCTTAAGGGCCTATTGCATGGCAATAATACGCATTGAAAAACGAGTAATTTTTGTGAGGATCTCAATCTAATACTGTTATACGTATGATGTTGAATTTTTAGATTAAGGAAGAATACTAAAAGTGCGGAATCTTCAAAATATTTAATTAATGTAATTAGTTTGGCTTTAATAATTATCAGAAATTCGGCGAAAATTGTACAAGTTTAGATATAATTTATGGCAATTCTGTTGATAAAATTATAGTTTTATTGTTTTTCCGCCCTTTCTACATCTATGTTCTATTCATTTTATCTTGAAACTCAATGATAACTTTTATAGTTCATTCATGAGATCCTCACGAAATTTTAGTGTTTAGTTTCTTTTTATCTCTAATTGTTGTCGGAACAATATATAGTTTGAATTTTTCAATTCAACAATGCTTTGTCGTTACTAATGTAAAATTTCAGATTTTTATTTTGAGCAATATAGCCAGAATCGTGAATTCTGATTCTTATTGCACTCAAGAAGTATAGCTCCTTAATACAATTTACACTGTACTTTCCTACAGTCAAAATAAAGCCATAGACTTAAAGCAAAAACACATTTTTGTAACTTTCGATCAGCAAATATATGACACGAGATATTATAGCTAACGATTCGCAGTCTCCTAATCCTGAACTCAATCGTGTAATTGTACGATTGGGAAGTTTCCATTTGGCAATGTCCTTTATGGGTCATACAATGAGTGGAAGTGGATTAGCAACAATCTTATCTCAAGTTTACGCAGAAAAAACTGTAGACAAGATCATAGAGGGTCATGTATACTCTCGATCTGTTAGAGCGTATTCACTTATAAATGCCGCTTTTGGCAGTCACTTGTTAAAAAGTATGCAAAGCAGTTCATTTGCTTTAACTGAAGAAGAATTTAATTTTATGAATACTGCAATGAATAATCATTCCGATTCACTCAGAGAATCAGTGGGAGACTCGACGTTTACGAAAATACATGAGAAGTTTTGTTTATATGTTGACGAAGTTGAAAAGCGAGGGCCCACGGCAAAGTTGTGGATACAACTGTTCAAAATGACCACTCTTTTGAAGCAATTACTTGAAGCCGAGAAATTTGGAAATGGGTCTCTGCACATTAGAACTGTTCAAAAAATGATACCGTTCTTCCATACAAGTGTGACAACAAAAGTGTGGTAAATGATTCCACATGAGTCAGGAGAATTCAGCGCTGAAGTAAAATTTGAAAGAGAATTTTAATCTTAAATTCTGAAAAAACGCAAGGTAAGCGTAATGTGATAGAGGAATTTAAATTGACGAATACGGTATTACAATTTTTTGGCGGTATAACGCTAGTGTACAAGTTACAGGCGGGCCAATATAATACGTTAAAATTTGTGAAATTGTGCACAGAGATGTGACAATAAAGTTTGTAAATGGTTCGAGAGCTGCACGAAAAACAGAGTATTACTACCCAAGTTGAAACGTTGTTTGCATTGAAAATTTTACTATTATTTCTTATAACTTAATTTTCAATTTTGAACGTGTTTTTTTTATTGATTACTGTGGATTTAAATAAAATTAATTTTGTGATATTTTTAAAATTTAGTTGTTAAATGGAATCGGGCGTAAGGAAGTAATAGATAGCTTAGTTAAAAGTTAATTTATTTTTGTTAGTGTTTTAAGAACGAGACCAAACACCGGCATATTGAGGTGAGACAAGAGTCAATGCGGGACCACCCTCAATGAGATGAAGTTCTGCAGAGCCAGCAGATGGGTACCAAATCAAGGAAGGAGGAGCCCGGCTCATAACGATTCATCGCAGAAAACATCTCCCTCAATTCAGAAAAAGTGTGAAGTGTTATGGTCATAGGAGACACTAAGTGTAGTTTAAGGAAATTGTGCCCCCTTCAGGAAGCAAATTTCTGAAGCTGGGAGGTATGTTGGTAACAAATCTTGTGTACAAATTTAAAAAATACTACCTCGTATTAACTCACGTACTCGCGATTCCTTAGTGTTTCTTCACAAACACCTCGGTTGCTTGGCTGTCACTTCAATTGTCATCTTAATTATTACCCTCGTTGTTGTTATTCATATTTAGGCTATATCATCCAATCGTGACCGGGATTGATCAGATCTTGATCACTGATTATGACGGTATTACCTTAAATACCTACTTGCATTTACGCAGTTCTTGACCTATCTCTTTTCTACGTCATCGGTCTGTTCTACCTTGTCATGTGCGATTACGTCATCTTGTGTCCTCTTGCATTAATATTTTTGCTGTTCTCAGCACCTTAGTCTTATCGTTGTTACGTGTTGCATAATATAAAATTTTTGTAATGTTATAAATTAAACATCACAAACAATCAATGATGAATGATGAATAATAAAACTTGACAATAAATATACGCATTTATATCTTTAATTTTTGACGTCATTTAATTATTCATAGATTCTCAGAAAGAAATTTTAATTGTCGAAATTTAGAAAAACAATGTATTATTCAAATATGCTTTGTTTTTTAAGTTGTCATATGAAATAGTGATACAAAGAGATTTTTAAGAAAGCAACAATATAGATACATAATGAAAATATATTTATTTATTGTTAGTACATAGACATACTATTCTAAAGCCCATTTGACATTGAGCAAATGCAACGGGCAATTGCAAATTTCAAGCCAGACTTGAACAATAAAACTGCAGAAGACATTATTTTCATTCTACACTGAGCAACATGCAATTGCTAAATACATGAATTTATTTTACAAGTTTGCCAATATTTAATTACCAACTTCAAATTGTATTACTAACTTCATAGTTTATGTGTCTTGTATGTAGTTTATTATGTAAGTATTTATGCAGTAGTAAATGTAGTAAATAATTTATTTATAAACTGATTAAAACATTAAATATTAAACAAATTCTTTATATAGACAGATTTCTATAAGATTCGCGACATCTTCGTCTTTCCATGTGAATGATATGATTTAAAAACTGCAATGTTAACGAGTATTATACAAAATTCTAAATTTAATATTTGTATACTTACATTACTTATGATTTGAGCCTATTGCATTGCAATAATACGCATTGAAAAACGAGTAATTTTTGTGATGATCTCAATCTAACACTGTTATACGTATGATGTTGAATTTTTGTATGTAGATTAAGGAGGAATACTAAAAGTGCGGAATCTTCAAAATCTTTAATGAATGTAATTAGTTTGGCTTTAATAATTATGTGAAAATCGGCGAAAATTGTACAAGTTTAGATATAATTTATGGCAATTCTGTTGGTAAAATTATAGTTTTATTGTTTTTCCGCCCTTATTACATCTATGTTGTACTCATTTTGTCTTTAAACTCAATGATAACTTTTATAATTTATTCATGAGATCCTCACGAAATTCTAGTGTTTAATTTCTTTTTATCTCTAATTGTTGTTTGAATTTTTCAATTTAATAATGCTTTGTCATTACTATTGAAAAATTTCTGATTTTTATTTTATATATAGCCAGAATCGTGAATTCTGATTTTATTGCAGCAATATTGTGCTCAAGAAGTATAGCCCCTTAATTTTACTGTTTTTTTCAAACGTTTTCAAACACGACCATCAAACATGCACAAACCTGAAACACAACTCTTTTTTTTTGACGTTTATGTCAGGTTGGTAATATCATAACAGACTTAAAATAACTAGAAATAACTGTGAATTGCCTTACAAGCTTTAACGAATTGAGAACAAGTTGTATTTCATGCAACCCATTGCGGGCAAGATTGATTCAATCTGTTGAACGCGCAATTCCTGTATTACATTCACGCAATATTGATGCAACTGGTTGAAAGTTGCAATTGCAGCTGCAATATTGCTCGATGTAAAATGGGATTAAGACTTCCTACAATACTGGATAAAATTACATTTGTGGTTTTTCTTTTTTGGACTAGTTCATCCAGCTTCCTGTTGATGTTGCCCAATTCCACGTTGAACTGTTTATTCTGGTCGACGATCGTTTCGTATGCCGATTTGGCTGCTGTCCGCCTTGAACGTTTCCGAACTGCAATATAAATTTATTAATAATTATTATACCTATTATTGAAAATATAAACTCAGTGAAGACTCTTCCAAATCAGTCAATGAGCGGCTTGGAGTAGTGGGTGTTGGTGGAATTTAATCTTCATCAAGAGTAAATCGCCCACTGGCAGGCGGATTCGCCCGCCACGCGGGCTCAACCTTCGCAGACCCTGAATGTGGATTCTGCACTTCGTGCCTCAATTGTAACAATTTTAACATTTAGACTCTACCGCAAAAAATTGTGAAATTTTCTTATATTGAAATTATAATTAGGTACCTACTTAATTACAACTTCAAATTATTCATCTTTTCATTTGTATTTTTCTAATTAAAAGTATACTAACGTCAGGACCCGCTACGCGGGTCTTACGCTTTTTATATAAAAACAAATGTCAATCGCAAGCCACAAATGCCAATTGCCTCCCATCATCCCCCACAAAGAGATTAAAATATTACGTGTAAATTAAAACACTTATAGCCGTTTGCACCGCAGTGCCACTAAGTTACACTTTCATAAGTATAACTTAAATTTAAGGTGCACCTTAATTAACATTGTTTTGCACATGCCATTTCTATCTGTCACATAGTTAGGTTACACTTAAGACAGAGTAAAAAAAGTCTATGTTTTGTCAATTACGTAAGTCATTCGTAAAAAAATGTATTGTGTGTATTAAAAAACATGACAACTAAGAAACGGGCAGCAAATTTCACAAATGATGAAAAAATATTATTAAATTATAAGCTAGAATGTCTGAGCACTCCACTGAGCACTAAATTAGCAGAAAAGGCTGCTGAATTGTCAAAAGACGGAAATAAGTGGAGCAAACGACGCCTACTCTTGGAAAAGCAGCCACTTGAAATTTTTTTACTAAATCTTCGCTTATTATTATTATCTTCTAGAAACTTAACCAAATTTCTGAATAGGGAAGCAATTGCTTGTGTTACACGTTAAATAATTCTACAAACCGTGGATGTATGCACTCCAGCAAAATCAGCAATACTAATTAATGATTGCCAGTAGCGTAGTACCTTAGGCAAATCAATAAGTTGTTCATGGGTGATACAGAATTATTTCTACAATTAAATTTGTAAATCAATTTCTAATTAGTATAAAAATATTTAAAAACCTACATATCTTGCGGAATTTCCAAAAAATGTTTAATTATATATAATAAATGTAGGACAGACTGTTTTTGCAATCTAAAACGGTGAAAAAATGATAATTCATCCAAAGAATGGAAATGATCAGATCTTTCGTATATCTTTCGCGGAACACCAAATTCAATTAATTCAATAGCTGCCAGTTCTTCTAATTCCTCATCTTCATCTTCAAAGAAAATATATTAATCCATTCTTTAATAATACCAAAATGCGACAAAACAGTGAAACTGACAGTTATTGTCATAGTGCCGACTTTAAGTTTCACTTAAGCCGAAGAATTCTACGGCTTATCTTAAGGTGCACTTATGATTTATTTCGTAAGCGGTGCAATGCAATTTTTTTTATCTTAAGGGGCTTTTATCACTGTAAAAAAAAAACAAATTACTCCCAACCTATTAATCCTATAAATCTAAAAAAAAAAACGTACAAAGGCAGTAAAAATCTAGCTACGTTGTCGAATTTTCTAAATTGTTATTATTATTATTTATAAACAAATAATAATAATTCTGAGAAAAACTCTTCGCAACTATGATTGCATTGTAAATTTAAATGTTTGTATCACATTATTATATAAAATTTTCAAATAGTAGTCGAGTAATTTGTTAAATAAATTTAGAAATTGCATGCGCGCTCGACAATCTAATTGAGTATTTTCTATATAAGAATGGAGCGAAACATAGCAATTAGAGAAATAGAGACTGCATGTGCTCATAAAACATAGGCTGTCAGCTCGGGTACCTGAAATAACGGGGATTTGTGATCTAGCATCGCTGAGCGATAAAACCCCCTTAAGTGGGACTTAATATTAAGCGCCACTTAAGTGACAGCGGTGCAAACGGCCATTAAACTATCAAACAAATAAGGTAGGTTAGCCAATTATTGCCATGTTCCTAATATTGCCATCTCTTAATCAGTCAATTAAGCTGAATAACAACTGGATGTTGTCTTCCATGTTGCAATGAACAATATAAATACAATACAGATACATAAAGTTGATTGTAAATTTAATAATCTATAAATATGTGTTTAGTGCATGTGTGCTAAATTAAAACTCTTCACTTTATTACAAATTACTGAACACGTATTTTTACTGGATGAGAAAATTGTAAGGTATATCCAACCAAGCTCATTCCCTTCCAATGTTGTATTTTATTAAATTTGACAGATGATTAGGTTATTAACTCATTTTTATCAAAGTACTTTGTATTCCTAATATTGCCATGAATCTTTTGTTAACATTGCATGGGTATATGTGTACATGAAAATGACTTAAGATGATAACATGATAAGAACATTTTTTATGTGTCTAGAATGTGCCTAGAAACAAAAATAAAAATTATTGGCCTATGCATAAACTTAACTTTTATTTGTCATGGTATGTGTAATCAAAAGGCTCAATGGATCCATTTTTATATAATTTATTTTATAGGACGTTTCGTACACGTAACGTAGTCCATCTTCAGCTGCTGTCAAAAAATAAAAGGAAAGGCCAAAAGTCATCAACAAAAAGACCACAAGACAAGCCATGGCTTGTACGTACTGTACGCTACCTTAATGCTAGCCATACACGTACAGTTTATCTTTAAGATCTGGCGCGCACGGTAAACTTGTCACGCCAGAACCGTCTCAGAAGGATTGACAACATTATTGTATAATAATAAGTTACATTTCAACATTATTATGTTTGTTAATTACATATGTCTATATTTTACATTAGCTTATTTGATATCATTATGTTTATTGCAATATTTTATATAATTTATTCGATTATTATACAATGAGTAAAGAAACAAATTGGTGAAGTTAATGAAGGAACTGTAAAGCCATTAGTTTTTTTATTATTCGTTTCGACAAAAACTACGTATTTTAATAAAATATTGCATTGATTTTGTCTATAGTAAGATCACTGAAAAGTTTTGTGAAGGTATATTCTGTTACATTATGTATGTATTGTTGTAGATAAGTGTTTCTTATATTCTGATACAAGGAGCATTCTATGAAAAAGTGATATAAAGTTTCAAAATTTTGCTTATTACAAATTGTACAAAGTTCTGTACTGCTTAGTTCGTATTTTATATTTTTATAAAATATTTTAAGGCCACGTTTACTAGATAGTCTGATTTGACATGTTAGCTGTGTTTTGATAATAGGTATATTCATTTTTAAATATGGCTCCGTATCTGAATCATTTTTAAGAGATTTGTAGTATAAATTAAATGATGATTGTTCTAGCGCTTCTAGGTCCAGCTCTAATAATTTTAATTGAAATGACGATAGTATTTCTTTTATTTTACTTTTATTAATAAATTGATCTCGCCATACGTTTTCAAATCCTAGATTGTAGAGAAATGTTTTTAATTGAGAGCACCAATTATATTCAACTTTATTCCTATCCCACTTGCCAACTCAACCAGTCTGTTTAGTTTTGGCATTCTATGATCTTCCATTTTTAAAATTTTTGACCACCAACCTAGAGCCCTGTTTCAAATGTCGATAGCTATAGGTGAAATGCCTGTTTCTAATCTGACAAATATGTTAGGAGTGTTTTTTGGGATTCGAAGAAAAGTTTTTATGTATTGTATCTGGCATTTTTCTAGAGAGAATTCTTGCGACGGGCCCCATATTTCAGCTCCATATAGAGCGGTAGCTTTTATTATAGATGATAATAGTTGCGTTTTTTCATCCCAACCCTGAAATTTGCCCTTAGTATATTTTTAACGTTTTGTATTGCAATAGTTTTTTTTATAGTTTTCCTTAACCGCTGTATTAAATTTTCCCTACATCGAGAAAGGCATGCCGAGATAATTGAAGCCATTAACAGATTCCACTGTTTCATTATCATATATAAAATTAGTCATATGAGCTTTTGGTCTTCCTTTACAAAATTGTAAAATTTTTGTTTTATTTATGTTAACTTGTAGAGCATTTTGCGTTACGTATTTGTGTAAAATATCAAGTTTGTTTTTAACGTCTTCTGGCAAATGACAAAGAAGGGCCAAATCGTCAGCGTATGCTAAGAGCAAGATTTCGTTACTACCATCAATGTTTATTTCTCTAACTCCAGATTCTTGTAAGTGAGTCCATAGATCATTTATGTACAGAGCAAATAGAATTGGATATAGTATTTCCCCTTGTAAAACGCCCTGAGTTATTGAGAAGGGGAAATAGTTTCCGCTTTTTTGGAATGTGTATTATTGCATTCGAGTACAGACTTTGCAATGTATTTATTAGTTTTGAAGATATCCCGGAATTGTACAATTTGTTCCACAAGATTTTATGATTGCTAGAATCAAATGCTCTTCTGAAATCTATGAAAATAGTGTACATGTTATTCTTTGTTAGTCTTAATTGTAAATGAGACGCAGATGCTAGTGAAAATATATTGTCAATAGTGCCCCTGTTAGGTCTGAAGCCCGATTGATACTCGTGTACTATGTTGTATTGTTAACATCAATTTTGAATCCTTTGGTATATAATTTGAGTAAATATTTTAAGAACAGAATTCAGAAGTGCTATCATTCTATAATTTTGAGGAGTTGTTGAATCGCCTTTTTTATATATCATGTGTGCGTATGATTCTGACCAAGATTGAGGAACTTTTTCATTCGTTAGTATATTATTAAACATATTTAGTAGATAGTGTTGCCAATTGGTTTTAGATACTTGTAAAATTCGTTGTTTATGCCGTCGCTGCCGGGAGATTTGTTGGCTTTGCAATGGAGAAGGCTGGTCTGAAGTTCCTGTAAATTTATCGAGGAATCAAATATGGGATGTCGGCAATCATAGAATTTGTCAAAATGTACAGGAATTTGGTTGTAAATATTTTTCAAAAAAGATTCCCAATCTTTCGGTGCAATATCATTTATGTATTTATTTTTTTGTTTCAGCGACCGTACAGTAGACCAGAATTCTTGTCTGTTTTTTACCTTTGACAGACTGTACGTTATTTCCTTAAAATAATTGCGTTTGTATTTTTTCACTATGCGCCTATAGTTTTTTATTATTATTCGTGTAATCGTTCAAATCTTCTAAGGCCCAATTTTACCATTTACTATTTAAAATGCGGTTATTAAACATGCGGTTAAATATAACATGAAGTTTACATCGAGTTACTGTCGCGAACGTTTTTTCACATAAATAGAAGGTTCATGTTAACCAACTCCAAGTTTACGGATATTTCTCATTAGGTTGGTATGCTTTTTTCATAATCAGTTGTATTTTATACAGATGGCAACATTGAGTGTTGACAGGTGATTGATTCAAACCTCACTATTTTTCATTGTATATGTAATTTCAAGTAGAAGCAATAAAGTTATTTATTCTTATTGCGCAAGTATTGTTCAAATTATTTAATTTATTTAAGATAATTACGCGTTACCCCAAATAGTTTGTCGGTTAAATTTATTTTAAATATCGGGCGCCAGATTTCGCCTGTGCTAAATCGCAATTTAATTTAGAGGATTGGAAGCTTTTATCGTTTGGGTCCAGCAAAGTGAAGAAATAAAACAAACTCAATAAACAACTTAACAATGGTTTAGATTTATTTAGTTTAATTAGTACTTAAGCAATTATTATTTAGTCTTTACAATACAAACATATATGTGTGAGGGTTCATAGGTGATGTACACAACGGTATTTATTGTAATTAACCCCTAACAACAACGCGCGTGAAGACAGCAATAAAGTTCACAGCAATAATTTCCATGCAACCATACCGTCTAATAAAGTGTTGCTCACAGCGCTACAGGCGAGCTGCTAAGCACGGGGCCGCTCAAGGCATTGAAATAAACATCAAAAATAGACATATTTACAGCAATAGCAATACTTGTAGGACTATATAGGTAAATTGTTAAATTGTTATTGTATTTATAATGAAATAAGTTCTTGAAAATGACTTTCGTAGTATAAGTAAATGATACAGAAATATGTTTAAGTATCGTACGTATTACTGCACAAATTGGGAATATAACTTATTTTTCTAATAACTTAAATAATAGTTTATGATACTAAGCTTAAATTAAACTGAAATACAATGTATTATAAACAAAATCGTAAACACTTTTTTTACTTCTTATTCATAAAATATTGCTACGTCTATTACGTCCTTAATAAGCGATGTGCGCTCTCAATTATTTTAGGACAAATTACTTACCATATGTACTTTCTACCACCGTTATCAAAATCATCCCCTAACCCGTAGGAGAAGAGTAACACAGGTTTTTAATTCGTACTCATAAATTATTGCTGGGTATATTACGTCCTTAATAAGAGATGTGCGCTCTCAATTATTTTAGGACAAATTACTTACCATATGTACTTTCTACCACCGTTATCAAAATCATCCCCTAACCCGTAGGAGAAGAGTAACACAGGTTTTTAATTTTTACTCATAAATTATTGCTGGGTATATTACGTCCTTAATAAGAGATGTACGCTCTCAATTATTTTAGGACAAATTACTTACCATATGTACTTTCTACCACCGTTATCAAAATCATCCCCTAGCCCGTAGGAGAAGAGTAACACAGGTTTTTAATTCGTACTCATAAATTATTGCTGGGTATATTACGTCCTTAATAAGAGATGTGCGCTCTCAAATATTTTAGGACAAATTACTTAACATATATACTATCTACCACCGTTATCAAAATCATCCCCTAACCCGTAGGAGAAGAGTAACACAGGTTTTTAATTCGTACTCATAAATTATTGCTGGGTATATTACGTCCTTAATAAGAGATGTGCGCTCTCAATTATTTTAGGACAAATTACTTACCATATGTACTTTCTACCACCGTTATCAAAATCATCCCCTAGCCCGTAGGAGAAGAGTAACACAGGTTTTTCATTCGTACTCATAAATTATTGCTGGGTATATTACGTCCTTAATGAGAGATGTGCGCTCTCAATTATTTTAGGACAAATTACTTAACATATATACTATCTACCACCGTTATCAAAATCATCCCCTAACCCGTAGGAGAAGAGTAACACAGGTTTTTAATTTTTACTCATAAATTATTGCTGGGTATATTACGTCCTTAATAAGAGATGTGCGCTCTCAGTTATTTTAGGACAAATTACTTACCATATGTACTTTCTACCACCGTTATCAAAATCATCCCCTAGCCCGTAGGAGAAGAGTAACACAGGTTTTTCATTCGTACTCATAAATTATTGCTGGGTATATTACGTCCTTAATAAGAGATGTGCGCTCTCAAATATTTTAGGACAAATTACTTAACATATATACTATCTACCACCGTTATCAAAATCATCCCCTAACCCGTACGAGAAGAGTGAAACAGGTTTTTAATTTTTCAACAATCTTTTTTTTCAATGAAAGATAAAAGTCCACACTAGGTTTGATTAGTAATGATTTTTTAAATCTTTCTTTTAGTTTCGTAATATTTGATCATCAAAGTGTAGTAACTTTGAAGCTCCATCAAACGAGTACAAAAAATAAAATTTAAAAATTGTCACTAAGCAAACCTAAACGTATTCGTTATCTTCAAATTAAAAAAAAAATAGTGAAATCGGACTAACATTAATGTCGATTTCGTGGTCCTAACTATAACATGTTTTTGCCTTATTTTATACGGGTGGTGATTCCTCTTGACGAGGCTTTATCTACTAGTTGAACGGTTGATTGATCCACACACGTGCAGTTCAAAAATTAATCGCGTAGCGGTAGTACAGTAGGTACCTAGATTATTTATATTTCTATTAAACGCTGTCATGATTTCATAACAGCGCATGCGCATGGGGCACGCACTCGGCTTGTTTGGCTTCACGGGTCAGAGGAATTCGAACAATGTTGCAAGTTACCGCAAGCCAAGCCGCGTCGCGCCAGGCTAAAGTATCCACACACGGAGGCATTTGGTAGCCTAGCGCGCGCCACACCTCAAAGAAAAACTGTACGTGTATAGCCCCCTTCAGTTATCTCATAAGGTAAATGATCGCAACCAATATTAATTTATTTTATTGTAGGAAGTTATCTCAGAAAAAAAGCTATAGAAAAGTTGAGGATAGAGGGAAATTTTATCCATAACACTACAGATTTTAATACAGACTTCATTAGTTACTTGTAGAAGAACAAAAAAGGTGAAGGCAACAATAAACATTTTAAACCTTGTCCGAACTGCAAAGGATTCTATGCAGCAAAAACTCTAAGAAAACATAAATGTTGTAATGGACCCAAGCCAGAAAATTTATTTTTTGAAAGCCTTCATATGGATGCGTGTTCAATATTAAGAAATACAGTTTTTCGATGTGCGCTCTCAATTATTTTAGGACAAATTACTTAACATATATACTATCTACCACCGTTATCAAAATCATCCCCTAACCCGTAGGAGAAGAGTAACACAGGTTTTTAATTTTTACTCATAAATTATTGCTGGGTATATTACGTCCTTAATAAGAGATGTGCGCTCTCAATTATTTTAGGACAAATTACTTACCATATGTACTTTCTACCACCGTTATCAAAATCATCCCCTAGCCCGTAGGAGAAGAGTAACACAGGTTTTTCATTCGTACTCATAAATTATTGCTGGGTATATTACGTCCTTAATAAGAGATGTGCGCTCTCAAATATTTTAGGACAAATTACTTAACATATATACTATCTACCACCGTTATCAAAATCATCCCCTAACCCGTACGAGAAGAGTGAAACAGGTTTTTAATTTTTCAACAATCTTTTTTTTCAATGAAAGATAAAAGTCCACACTAGGTTTGATTAGTAATGATTTTTTAAATCTTTCTTTTAGTTTCGTAATATTTGATCATCAAAGTGTAGTAACTTTGAAGCTCCATCAAACGAGTACAAAAAATAAAATTTAAAAATTGTCACTAAGCAAACCTAAACGTATTCGTTATCTTCAAATTAAAAAAAAAATAGTGAAATCGGACTAACATTAATGTCGATTTCGTGGTCCTAACTATAACATGTTTTTGCCTTATTTTATACGGGTGGTGATTCCTCTTGACGAGGCTTTATCTACTAGTTGAACGGTTGATTGATCCACACACGTGCAGTTCAAAAATTAATCGCGTAGCGGTAGTACAGTAGGTACCTAGATTATTTATATTTCTATTAAACGCTGTCATGATTTCATAACAGCGCATGCGCATGGGGCACGCACTCGGCTTGTTTGGCTTCACGGGTCAGAGGAATTCGAACAATGTTGCAAGTTACCGCAAGCCAAGCCGCGTCGCGCCAGGCTAAAGTATCCACACACGGAGGCATTTGGTAGCCTAGCGCGCGCGCCACACCTCAAAGAAAAACTGTACGTGTATAGCCCCCTTCAGTTATCTCATAAGGTAAATGATCGCAACCAATATTAATTTATTTTATTGTAGGAAGTTATCTCAGAAAAAAAGCTATAGAAAAGTTGAGGATAGAGGGAAATTTTATCCATAACACTACAGATTTTAATACAGACTTCATTAGTTACTTGTAGAAGAACAAAAAAGGTGAAGGCAACAATAAACATTTTAAACCTTGTCCGAACTGCAAAGGATTCTATGCAGCAAAAACTCTAAGAAAACATAAATGTTGTAATGGACCCAAGCCAGAAAATTTATTTTTTGAAAGCCTTCATATGGATGCGTGTTCAATATTAAGAAATACAGTTTTTCCGATTTTAAGGGAAGATGCAGTTACTGATGCGATTCGCTTCGATGAATTAGCTATTTTATATGGAAATAACATGTGCTACAAATATAGATCTGCACATCACTACAGCATGATAAGAACAAGATTAAGGCTAATCGGTTGCTTTTTAATTGCAATGAAAACAATTAATCCAGAAATAATTACATTTCCATCTGTGTTTTACCAAAAAAAAACGATGATGTTATTAAAGCTATAAATACTGTCGCCAGTTTAAATGAAAATTCAAATAGCTACATGGCACCTAATACTGCATTTTCCCTAGTAACTGCGTTGAAGTATACTGCAAACCTTTATATTATAGTATGCTTTAAAAATGAGGATAAAAAAGGTTCAAAAAATGCAAAAGATTTTTTGAAATTAATGGAAAATGGTTTATCTGCTGTTACGAGTATTAATAAAACAGTTACTGAAAATATATTAGAACAAAAACGACACAAAAAAATTGTGTTGCCTTCCTGTGAAGACATACGGAAACTGAACACTTATCTATCGACAAGTAGGAGAAAATTTGCCACAAATCTAACAAAAAACAAATTTTGTTACGAAGACTGGATAAAATTAGCCAGTTTTACGCTAATTTAATTACAAGTATTTAATAGGCGTAGATCAGGTGAAATGGAACGCGCACTTATATCAGATTATAATTGTCGTTAAAAAGTAAATGATTCTACAGATCCTGAAGTATTCATATCTCTAACGCAAACAGCTCAGGAAGCAACAAAGCGCTATGAAAGGTTCATAATTAGGAGAAAACTGGCTCGTAATGTTGCAGTTTTATTGCATAAAGAACTTGTTGATAATATTACCCTTATTCTAAAATTTAGAGAATCTGCAGGAGTACCAAACGACAATTTTTATATTTTTGGGATACCTGGCCGAAATGGGAAAAAAAATAATTATCTTCGCGCAACAAAACTACTTCGTGAATATTCAGTAGAATGTGGAGCAGCAAATCCTTCTACATTAAGGCCCAATTTTACCATTTACTATTTAATATGCTGTTATTAAACATGCGGTTAAATATAACATGAAATTAACACCGAGTTACTGTCGCGAACGTTTTTCCACATAAATAGAAGGCTCATGTTAACCAACTCCAAGTTTATGGATATTTCTCATTAGGTTGGTATGCTTTTTTCATAATCAGTAGTATTTTATACAGATGGCAACATTGAATGTTGACAGGTGACTGATTCAAACCTCGCTATTTTTAATTGTATATGTAATTTCAAGTAGGAACAATAAAGTTATTTATTCTTATTGCGTAAGTATTGTACACCGAGAATAAATATGTACGTAGGTAAGTAATAATAAAGAATAAATATAACTTATTTTTATAGTAGCATGACTGAAACACAAAAAACTGGAAAAAGAAGAGTGGACATTTTTCTTCGGGGAAAGAATTTATTCTATATAACAAACACTATTGTTGATTCCCTTACTTATCTGTTGCATGTCGAATAACATCTTCAATCTCTTCAATGATGTTTTCAACAGTTCTTGGCGATAGTCGAAACCTTTTAAAAATTCTTTTCCACTATACTTTTCAAAATGATTAGGCCTTACTCGTAATATTCTTACTGCCATTATAGGCACCTCTTCGTCATCATTTATGTATACGGATTCATTTGTATCCTTGTATGTATCCTTGTACAGTAAGAATTTGTTGACTGGTGCAAATTGGTAATAATGTATATTTTATTGTTGAAAGATGAAACTGTAACTTTTAACAATTTTATCAACATTACTAATGCAAGTATTGGCCGTATTTTCATTATTATCTTCCGTGTCAATGCTTTTGAAACATAGTTTTTTGTTCCTGATTTTGTTCTTCGTTGATATGCAAATCTGTAGTTACAGAAGTTGAATTGATATTAATTTGAGCAGAATGTTTATTTAGATGTTTACGTAAACCACTAATTGAATTAATTTTTTCATACAATTTTCGAAACAACATTTCAGTGTTAAATATGGACTATCGAACTGACTGTAATTAAATCTTAAATGTTTAATGATTGCACTTGTTCCCAAAAAATTATTGATGCATATGTAACACTTAAACATGTTGAGATCGAGCTAACAAAGCATTAGGTACTAAATTGTTCACACATTGTTTCGGAATGGTCTTCACAATTATCCAACGTGTAAAATCTTGATAAATAATTCCCGAAGTTTGGATGTATAAATAATGTTGTCTTCTATTTCGAAAAAATTCAGTTGGATTAAAGACCAGAATGTTACTAATGCTGTATCGTATTCTGTTTGAAATACGAAGTGTGTCATAAAAAGTATTTCAAAAGCCTTCACACTGCTACATCTTTCTGGACAAGGTATGCATTTATTGTCGACGCAAATAAAATACTGCGATATACTCGACACACTTGGTCCTTCTGCTATCAGGACCGGTTATTTCGTGGCTCTAGTTAAATTATTTCGCCATTTGAAACATTTTCCTAAATTACATATCAAATTTAAATTAAGTTTTAATTTGTAACAAGACAATTAACTTACCGGCTTGAAAATTAACAATTTTTTCTTTATAGATGTTATGCTTTCTCTTTTACTACCGGTTCGTCCATTGGCTGTTGCCGGTAGGTAGCATTTGCTCGGGTATGTATATCCCATACTGCTCAAAAATAAAATAATAATGAACATAGGAAGCAAAGATACTTCCTAACATATTTACCTTCGTCTGTACTATTGTTTCCAGTTCGTTTCTAGTAACACTAGAACACTTGCTCTATATTTTAATTTTATCTTCAAAACTTTTACTGTTTGGAAGCATCAATTTGAAGTCTTGTTCTATCTAAAATATTAAATTTGAAGAAACATTATATTGTAGGCATAGGTTAATAGATTAAACAGTAACATTTGATAAAAAAATATATTAATCAGACCAGGTGTGTCAAGAAATCTTGGGCATATTGTCAAAATTTGCAAACCCAAAGTCTTTATATTGAAACGTTTCCTTCATTTTTTCAAAAATTACGTCCTTACTTAAATTTGTATCTTGTTTTTTTAATGGATTCCTCAATTTCTGGTGAAGTAATAGTTAATGGTTTGGGATTAAAAAGCATTCTTCTTTTTAAATTGCTAGGTTCCAGATTATTTAATTTGCGTTTTGGTGTAGTATTTGTTTTTCTACCTAAGGTTCGAAACCTCCAGGCTAAATAGCCTCTGCCATTTTTTGATTGAAATATGCTTCCTAAAATCTAAGAGTTAAAATTTAAATACAAAGAAGTAAGAAAAATTAACATTAAGGTGTCGACTTAAGAAGTATAATGCCTCAAATTATTCTTTAACTTAAGATATTAGAAATGAACATATATGCAGGAAATCTAAATTGATATTCATAACTTATGAATCCCTACATTCTGTTCACTTATTAATGCACAATAGGGTAGTTTACCATTTTTTTTTAAAATTTATTGAAACTTAATTTTATTTGGATGCGATTGAGAGTACTGATAAGCCTTAATTGGTCTTAATAAAGTTGTAATTAATTTTTAAAGTTTGAGTGACGTAGATGTACAACTGAAAATCTTCTCAAATAATGGGACTGGAATTAAAATGTACTCATGTAAAATCAACTGTTTTTAAATGTTACAAAATATAAAATACAATAACTTTTTAGTTTCTTTATTACTGTATGTAAGAATACACGTGAAAATATATTCTTTAGATATATAATTTATAAATTTGCCTTCAAAAATTTGATCCTGAGTTTTAGTACCACTTATATGATTCGCAGACCTATGTCATTCAACATATCTTTCAATGGGAGTATTCGGGTAAAGCTTATCAATTTTCATTGCAGATTTAGCAAAAAACTATGATTTTATGCTAGCGCGCTAAACTGCACATTATTTTACTACAAAATTCGGGAAAGGTACATTGGAATTATTAAAGAATTTAATTTAATTTTTGTTACTTCAATTAATGACATTGATTGGAATGATAACGGATCCACGATATCTACGAAAGATATTATAAAATGTCAAATTGGTTTTGACTGTGTCGGAGAAACATTGAACCAATTTTCTTTAATTTTTGTATTAGTTGGTATTCTTATGAATATTTTGTTCGGAGTTGTTGAACTATCATTATAACAATTACGAACCAGGCAATATTTTATAACCATTTTTAAAGTACATTACTTTACATGACAGTTCATAGATAAAGAAACACTACGTTGAAATAATTCAGAATAGGATAGATGGGTGAGAGAGAGAGCTCGAGAGAGAACGCAATACTGTGACGTAGATGTACGATACGTAAAATCTCAAATATTTAAAGAACTATTAACTTTTTGAAAACTTTTTTCATGGCAATAAGTTATTACTGAGGTCTCCTTTCAATATAATTGACTGGATTGCTAATTTGCTATTATGGTAAAGTACCCTCCCAAGTAGCACACGAAGCTGTAAAAAAGCTGCGGTGACGTAACTGCGGCAAATAATAACAGCAATACAGCTACCGCAGCTGGCATCGCAGCGTAATTATAACGTTGTTAAAGAGTTGTCATAGCCAAAGTGGTAAAAGATTTTCTTGCTTTGAAAATGTTGTCACAGCCATTTATGTTAGGATTTATGGAATATTTTTATATATTTTTGAACGAAAAAACTATACCGACATGTTACAAACGTTATACTTTATTTGGTAAGGAGAACAATAATGCCAACATACATATTATATTAAATATCCCTAAAAACATGTACTTATGGAAATTATGGTTACAAAAATGTATTTCCCAACACCCCCACATAAACATATATTTACATAATTCCCATTCCTTCATTACAAAAATTTAGTTTATTTTTATTAAGTGGCTTGGTTAAGGAATCTGCTATCATTTCTTCTCTGGGAACATGGCTGACGGAAATTTGGCCTTCTTCGATTTTTTCTCGGAGGAAATGGTGCCTTACGTCAATATGTTTTGTCCTTTGACGATAGCCACTAGTATGAGCCAGGTCGACTGCACCTTTGTTGTCACAGAAGATGCTGATGGACCTGGAGGCTGAATCAGGGTTGATTTCCTTCACCAGGGAGCGAAGCCAAAGAGCTTCTTGGCATGCTGCAGAGAGAGACATGTATTCTGCTTCCGTTGTGGACAGTGCGATGGTCTTCTGCTTCTTACTGGACCACGATATGGCTGCACCTTGCAACCTAAATACGTAACCTGAAACAGAAAATCTTTTATTTGTGTCGTTTGCCCAATCGGCATCAGAATAGCATTCTATTTCTGGGTTTTCTGTCTTCTTGAATTCTATTTTCTTCTCAATCGTTCCTTTTAAGTATCGTAGGATCCTTTTTACGGCAATCCAGTGTGGTTTGCCTGGATTATTACAAAAACTGCTGACTATGGATGTTGCATGTGCTATGTCAGGCCTGGTGCACTGGCTCAAGAAAATCAGGCTTCCTACTACTTCTTGGTACGGTACGTTTTTCATTTCTTTCGTTTCTTCTTCTGTTTTCGGTTCCATGCTTTTATCCAACTTTTGGTTTGGATCTGCAGGCGTGGCGACTGGGTTGCATTCAGTCATGTTAAATTTATCCAATATTTCTTTGATGTAGTTTCTTTGATCAATTTTCAAAATTCCTTTTGTTTTATCTCTTGTTACGTTCATTCCGAGAATGTTTGTTCTCCTAAGTCTCTCATTTGGAATTTATTCATTAAATCATTTTTGGTATGTTTCATCGATTCCTCATCACTTGATAAAATGAGTAAGTCATCAACGTAGACTGCTATGATCAGTATTTTGTTATGTTTCTTTTTGTAGTAGACACATTGATCAGCTTTTGCTTGTCGGAAGTTTAGTTTCTTTAAAACTTCATCTAGTTTCTTATTCCATGCTCTTCCACTTTGTTTTAATCCATACATTGGTTTTTTGAGTCGGCAGACCTGGTGATCGTTTTCTTCGACACCTTCTGGTTGTTTTATGCAGATTTATTCAGCTAATTCGCCCTGTAGGTAAGCGGTTGTTACATCCATGTGGTGCATGAGTATGTCATATTTGACGGCTAAAGCAAATAAGAATCTTATTGAACAATACCTGACTACTGGAGAGAATGTCTCTGTGTAATCTATTCCGTGCTTTTGAGCGCATCCTTTTACAACAAGTCTGGCTTTGTGGCGTTCTATCTCACCTTTTGCATTTCTTTTCGTTTTGAACATCCATTTTGTATCCAATGTTTTTCTTCTTTCCGGTGGATCTACAAGTTTCCAGGTATTATTTAATTTTAAGGAATTAAGCTCTTCTTTCATTGCCTTGATCCACTTGTCTTTTTCGTAACTTGACTTGGCTTCTTCAACTGTAGAAGGGTCTTTAGAATATTCTGTAGCTATGAATGATACGTAATCGGGCATAGCTTTCGGTTTGGGAGGACGTGCTGATCGTCTGGGTTCACCTTTATTAATTTCGTAGTCATCATCGAGATCTTGATAACTTTCTTCTGATTCTTCTTCTTGGATTTCTTCTTCTTCTTCTTCTTCTTGAATTTCTTCTTCTTCTTCTTCTTGAATTTCTTCTACGTCTTCAGGTAAAATTGGAATGAAGTTAACTGGACTATTTTCTTCTTCTCTTTTTGTACTTAGGAATTCTTCTTCAAGGAAGACAACGTCTCTACTTTTGATGATCTGCTTTGTTTCCGGATTAATCAGCTTGTAACCTTTCGTATTTTCGCAGTAGCCCATGAACAACAATTCTTCTGATTTTGTTTCCCATTTTCTTCGTTTTTCGCGAGGAATGTAGGTCATCGCTTTGCAGCCAAAAATTCTTAAGTTGCTTATTATAGGTTTTTCTTTTGACCACTATTCTTCTGGTGTTCTGCCTGTTGCTGAGGTTAGAGATCTGTTGATTAAGTATGTCGCTGTGGATACAGCTTGTCACAAGATAATTAATTAGTTACCTTTATGCCACGGCTGCTCACACTGGTAGAGTGGGAGTGGGTAGGTATACGTGAAATAAGTACCAAAATGCACAATCAAATTTAACAACTTATATTGACAAGAATCTCATACTGACTAACTGGCCTACACGACCCTAGCCGCTGAACGGCAAATCACAATCTACCTTACGCTAGACACAATATTGTTCCAACAACTCAAATAAACGAATACAATAAACCAGACAGAATAAATGCAAACTGAATAAGCACTGCAATTGTAACTGGGTTACTGAATAATAAACAAAGCCTGCACCAAGGCTGCCTAACTACAAGCCACTTCGCAAGGTGGGGTTAAACTTTATTTTACAAAACTACCGAAGCTCAAATAAGACCACAGATCACAATCACTAATGGCTGCCTAACACAAACCAACTTCGCATATGAAAGCAAAACATGAATCTATTTTATAACCTACAATAACAGATGAACGGTAAACGACGGTAGTGCAGAATCTTCTGCTGAACCCAATTACAAATACGGTAATAAATTAAACTCTTATCTCTACTTGCTGGGCTTGGAGAGCCAAAATTGAGTGTACTACTTAATAAATAAATGCATAAGACCTGAATACAGATGCTCCGATGGTAGGGAGTGGCTTCAGGCTGAAGATGACAACGGATTCTGCGGCCAGCTTGATTTATTAGAGCTCTGGCTGTAGATGGTGGTCGAGCATCTGAGTTCTGGGCGCCAGGCAGAATAACTTCCACCACTGACAGCAGCTTCAACCGTAGGTCACGCTCTCCAAGCAGGTTACAGCAGCAAGCAAGAGAAGCAATGCACGCTCAGCAGCAATCACTAGGAACATCAAAGCAGGTGAATAGCGAGCAAGCAATAAATAATAATAGCAAATACCGTCCACAGAGGGCTGGCAAAGCTGATGGTAATTTAATAAATATGATACATAATAAAAATAAAATTTCAGAAAGCAAATACAATCTACAGACAGATTGCAAAGCTAGTAGCAATAATATAATAATGATAAGAATATCTAAGCTCACAGAAGCAAGTACTACCTACAGAGAGGTAGCAAAGCTTAACAGGGCTGCTACAAGTCTCCGAGGACTTGGCAGGCCATGTATCGTGCACACAAACTAGCATACGTAAGCTAAGCACAGTGTAAAAAAAATAAATAGGAATAAATATAGAAATAAATAAATATAAATAAATAAGTATTAAAATAAATAAATAAATATGCCTAAAATCTTAAATAACTCAAATAAATAGATCCAGACGGGATCAATAAATATTTAAATAAATAAATCAATAGGAGCAAGATACTCAACTACACAAATAAATAAATATTGTGGACCCAGACGGGCAACGCACTGAGCCACTAATAAAACTAATAATAACGATACAGCCAATACTTTCCTGAGTGACGTTGGCAAATCACAAAACATCAGGAAGTCTCACAAGACAAAGCTTTTCCACAATGGATCAAAAAAACTCCAGCCGTGCTTGTTCAGCCAACGATCTTCCAAAAATTCCACAGTAAAATTAGGTCACAAATGTTGAGAGACTGAAACTCCAAATAAATGGATAGCCCTAAAAAAAGCACAATGTAAAAGAGTTCACGACAATTTGCAGCCATGTGGTCGATGCCACATAACCTCACAACCAGTAACGCAGCACGAAAGCCAATACAGACAGTATTTAACAAATTCACACAACCAATTGGTGCCACTAAAACCACCTCAGCAAACCAAAAATATCAACCAATACTTAACTTCGGCTGTTGTGAACTAGATCTTCACGACTCTCACACGTGCGGTCAATTCGGCCCCTCTCAGCACCGCCCTTACGTTACGCTGGCTGAACAAGAAGGAATTCTTGTTCCGCTGCACTTTTATAACTGCCACCCCTCTTAACGCACATGCGCACCTTGACCGGAAGACGACCCGGTCACAAGCTTTTGCCCAATATTCTGTTGGTAAATTTGCTCCTATTAACATACTTCTTGCTCTTTCGACTAGCGATCTATTTGTTCTCTCGGCTACGCCATTTTGTTGAGGCGTATAAGAAACAGTATTTTGGTGTTTAATTCCAGAATCTGTCAGTATTTTAGTGAAGCTTTTGTTTATATATTCAGTGCCATTATCTGTGCGAATGCATTTAATATATTTACCCGTTTGTTTTTCAACATAATTTTTGAACGTCTGAAAAACAAATGGTACTTCATCTTTCTTATTTATCAGATATACAAATACCTTCCTGGGAGTAATCATCTATCAAGCTAAAGATGTATTTCGCACCTCCGATAGATGTTGTCTCCATCGGTCCACAGATGTCAGAGTGTACTAATTCTAGAACTTCTTTTGATTCCCTGGTGCTTGGTTTGAACGGCGTGCGGTGATGTTTTCCTTTAATGCACACCGTACATACATTTGGACTGCATTCGTTCAAATCGTAGCCATTTACGAGATCCTTCTTCAGCAAATTCATGCTTTTCCTGTTCAGATGGCCTAACCTGTGGTGCCAGAGATCCCCATTCGACTTCTGTGGTGTATACAAAGCTGCTTCGTTCGATTGATTTAGTTTGTATATGTCATTTTCTTCTGACGCTGTTGCCAGAGTCTCTCCTTGCTTAGAAACGATTTCGCAACCTTTTGTGTTAAATATTACAGTGTGGCCCCTTTTTGTGATTTTGCTGACAGATAATAGGTTTACCTTCATTTGTGGAACGTATAACACTCCATGTGCTTCTATTTCATCCGTTTTTTGTTTGACACTAACTGGTATCGTCACATTTCCAGAGTGTTTGACAGACATCTTCATATTGTCGGCAGCTATAACATCGATGTTTTGACAGGATTCCGGTTCTTTTATTAAATTTTCATTTCCTGTCATGTGTGATGAAGCGCATGTATCGACAAACCATTGTTTATTTTCTATCTCTACACTTGGGTTACTGGTGTACATCGCAAAAAACGCCTTGCATTGTTTGTTCTCCTGTTTCGTACTTTCTTGTTTCTTAGATCTACATTCACTAGCAAAATGACCAAGTTTGTTGCATGAGTAACATCTAACTTTTTCCTTATTAAATGTTTTCTTCTTGAACTTGCTGTACAATACGGTTTCTGAATTATTACTTTTGACCACGGTTGGTGACTTTACGTCTTGCAATAATTTTGTTTTTATCGAATCGCTAGTGATATTGATGCCACTGCTTTCTAAGCCCATTATCATGGGTTTATATTCATCGGATAAACCCGCTAAAAGGAGGGTGACAACCCATTCATCCTTAACCTCAAAATTTAAATCATTGAGTTTATGTGATGTTGTGATTATTCTGTCTACGTACTCATCGACAGAATTACAGTCATTTAATTGAGTTGTAACAAGCATTCTTAATAGGCCAACCTTTCTTGTTAACCCAGAATCCTCGAAGGCGGTTTGTAGACTATCCCACGGTTCCTTTGCTGTTTTCGCCGTTTTTATGTGTACGTAATTTATTGGATCAACGGCTAATACAATTTTAGATTGTGCCCTCGTGACCTTTTTTGTATCTGCTATGTACGTGGCTTCTCCTGTGATGCACACCCACAGGTCCTCGAGTTGCAGAAGTGCTTGCATAGCAAATCTCCATGAGCTATAGTTTTCTCTGCCCTTTAGCCTCTCTATTTGTGGAAGACTTGACTGAGACATTTTTACTGAACTACACTCTACACTGTTGCTGCAAAAAAACTGAAACACTTTTTTTTTACACGTGCTCTACTTTTTATTTTTAAGTTTCGCACAAAATATTTCACTTCTAATATCAAGAACTATTTACTACTGCCTTTTTTCGTGGCCTGGGCCCATAACCTGTTAGGATTTATGGAATATTTTTATATATTTTTGAACGAAAAAACTATACCGACATGTTACAAACGTTATACTTCATTTGGTAAGGAGAGCAATAATGCCAACATACATATTATATTAAATATCCCTAAAAACATGTACTTATGGAAATTATGGTTACAAAAATGTATTTCCCAACAATTTAGCTGTAACCATTTGGCAAGTAATACAGTCAAAATACAGCCATTTAGTTGTTTGGCCTTAAAATAACTATTTGGTTGTAGTACGTAGATATAATAGCTGTATTTTGTATGTCTATGTTACATATTTATGCGTGTACCTAAGAAGCTAAACTTACAAATATACATGATACCTATATCAAAATCATAAATATTATAAGTTAAAATTTGCACTCTACAATACTCAAAATTTACAAGAAACATCATTTGGTCGTTAAATGTAGTTGTGATACTTCGAAATAAAAGATACGCTTCAAAAATAACAATAATTTAGTTATTTATTTATTAATATGGAAATTAGTTTAATTTTTCTTTATGGCTAATTATAGTTTTTATATGTTTACAATGCAAAAATATCAAGTTACAAATGGTTTTCCGTTATGTGTAATGCAGCAATAGTTATTAAATACTTCTTCTTTAAGTAAAAATTTCTTGTTTTCAAAATGGCTTTCTCTCTTCACGGCTACATCGGCTACTTTGATTAAAAAATATGTCTACTTGTCTGAAATACAGACATATAGCTTGTGTGGAATGAAATATTGCCCAATAATAGCCATTTGGATTATACAGTTATTTGGTTGTAACATGGTTGTCAATGTACATGCAAAATACTGGAAAACAGCTATTTGGCTGAAATGAAACCCAAATAGTTGCAAGAATAGTCATTGCAGCCATCTAGTTATATTCATCCCTACTACAGCTACCTACCATTAATTATATGAAAATATAAACATAACCTCTGCATAAGATCCGGCTACCATCTTTCAAGTTAAATGTTCAAAATTGTACAAACAATAGAAGACAACGAAGTGACACTTTGTGTTGTGCCCGAAAACTGGGAGAAAAATGCAATATTGTTTTTGCTTCCGAGTAAGAAGGGCGTAGCTTTTAGAAAAGATGCCAACAGTGTTCCGAATTGACATACGTGATCCAAACAAAATTGTGTGGTAAAAATGCATAGTATTAAAACTTTTTCCGAGGCCAATAAAATTTTGGTCTTCTTCCCGGAAATTATTGGAACACATAGGTTCATTTGTGTTTTCATCCAAACTAGTTTCTTCCAAAATATTTGGAAATTTGTTGTCACCGAAAGTATCTGAAATGCACTGACTTGGCTCAGTTACAGTCAATTTTGGAATTGTGGCTGTACTTGTAATAATTATTATTCAGGTAGACTGAAAGTTCATTATTTTTAAGTGTTGTTTTTGTATTCACTTCGGTATTCTCTGATACACTTGATACCGACTAAATTTGGTCATGACTTTGTCGGTTAAGAATATAACAGATAGTTTACAGCTAAAATTGTGGAAAATTTCGTAGATTTTCTAACCTTCAGAATGTTTTTTATAACCAAAATTACGTACAAATTTTAAAGCTTTGATTTGGTATTTATTTTTTGCTTTAAAATACATTTTGCAACTAAAATTATGGACATATTTCGACAGCTGTTAGTTAGTATAAATTTATAGCTGTAAAATACTTTTCATAGCTCACAATACAGAAATAAAGCTTTAGCTGTTATTTTTCTATATAAGTTAGTAATCAAGTCTATTTTACAGCTGAAATTGTACACAATAAAGCTGGGGCTGTATTTTTGCATTTTTGATGATTGTAAAGCGAACTTTACAGACAGAAAAATGGTTGGATGGTTAATATAGCTGCAATTTTGTTTGCGATAACACTTATTTAGACAAAAAAATAACACAAAATACAGCTAAAAATAAAGCTAATATAAAGCCAAAAGCTGCCACAACGTTTTAACAGCCTTGTTTTAGCTGTGTTTGCCCATTTTTCCAGACTGTGCTGCTTGGGCTATTATATAAATAGGTACATACCTAAATTGTCATATTCTTCGTATGATGTATTAGGCACTTTAGTCCACACTGTAACCGAATTGTATTCTAATTTAATAAATATCATTGTCGAACGTACTAGAACATTGAAAATATAACACAAACTTCGAGCACTGCACGTTTCAACGAAAATTTTCGTTCTATAGATGCAGTAAACTTGTAAAAACCTGAAGATTTCACACTAGCGTAGTGTTACTCTCAGTATTAATATAAATGATACTGACATTATAATAACACTATGGTAGTGTTCAATTAAATCGCGTGACATTAATAACACTAAATTAACACTACGCCAGTGCTACGAATATATTTCACACTATTTTCTATAACACTTGACAAAATTATAAAATGTATTTCACACTAATTATTTTAGTGTTGTTTTCAAATTCATTGGGTAAAATTAGTGTAAATATTATTTTCAGTTAGAGTTAAATTTTAACACTGTAAAATTTTACACGGATGGATTTTTTACAGTGATATAATCAAGGTGAACTCCGAGATACTTTATTTTTGTTGTAGGTGTGATTTTTACTGTGTTGATTTTGGTGTGTAAATTTTGACGTTTGTGTGTTTTCTGGTATAGACAATTAATTCAGTTTTTTAGCTACGTTTAATTTTATGTTCCAAGTTTTCCAATATTGTTTAAAATGTTTAAGTGTATTTGTAACTGTCGGCCCGCGACCTCAGCGCTGTGACCTTTAATAAAGCTGTTTTTGTATTGGCAAATGTTGGCATGTCGTAAATATATAAAATAAATAATATAAGGCCGAGTGTACTTCCCTGGGGTACGCCGGCATGTATTTGTATCTCATTGGAAAGTGTATTATTAATTTTGACTTTGTATTTTCGGTATGTTAGATGTGAATGTAGTAATTTAATTTAGTCAATGGATAAATTTAACTTAATAATTTTGAAAAGAAGGCCAGAAATCCAAACTTTATCAAATGCTTTTTCGAAATCTAAAAGAATAATGGCAGTTACTTTCTCTTTATTAAAATTTTGAATTACATCTGTAGTTACCGTAACCAGTTGTTGTGTTGTACTACACCCCCTCCTAAATCCGAATTGGAAGTCAGGTAAAATTTTATTTGCTTCAATTGTACTGTATAGTTTTGAATAAATAACTTTTTCAGTTAATTTTGACAATGTGTTTATTAAGCTAATTGGGCGAAAATTACATGGAGAAGATTTTGATTTATTTGGTTTAGGTATTGGAATTATTGTTGCTAGTTTCCAAGCGTTGGGAAAGTAATTAAGTTTAATAGTTGCATTTATTATGTATTGTAAGAGCTAGTTTATAATAAATGCAATTGGTTACTTTCTTCTGTAAGATTTGTGATGTGAATGAGAAGTATGTGGTTCATAATCATTTCAGTAATCTGCTAACTTGACGACATAACCTTTCTTATAATTGTCAGAAGTAGATCCGTTTGTTGAAAGTTACATAGTTGGACTTGGATCTGCAATGTTTATAACAATAAATATTGTAGCAAAATATAAAATACTCATTATAATGTAAACAAACATAAAGAACAAATAGGACTTGCTTGCTATTTGTTGGGAAAGAGTAAAATGTGTAACAGAGTTGCTTTATAGTGAGTATGGCTGAGTTCAGTAAGATTGTATTTGAATAAAATAATATGTTTGGTAATACATGAAGAGTTTAAAAGTTAGATACTAAATTAATTTTTTGATAACATATTGCTACAGTTACACATTAATTAATTCCATTTTTTTTTTGAGTAGGTACCTATGAAACCATGGCTACTTGTTTGCAATATAGCGCCTATGGCCATATTCTTTACGTATAGTGATACTCTAGGAAGATTTCTTAAAAGTTGGCGAACCCTTCTGTTACAGTATTGGTAAACGTCAAATCCAGTGTTATGAACCGTAACATAGAAATAGCTATACCTCATGTTAACAGAACACAGAAGAAGTTACTATATATTATATAAGTTACACTATAAACCAGCCTTAACTGTACTAGGGCTTTTCGTGGTAATTTTTTTAGTATTTTGTTCTCAATTTGGTCGGGACCGGGTGCTTTATTGTTTGGGAGTTTACGTATTATATTGTGTAGTTCTGTTGGGTTGGTGCATATTTTGTGTAGTGTTTTATTGTCTGTATGATGCGGGGTGTTCATAAACTCCTCTACTTTGTTTATAACATTAGTGTAGTGTTCATTGTTTGTGTGTGGGTCTAAAATGTGTAGGTACCGTCAACTGGGGTGTTACGTACATCAAAAAGGCGCCATCCAGAATTTTATAAATATAGGACAAAATACATAGTACTGAGAAAAAAAACTTTTTTCACTTTGAAAATAATTTATTTTTGTAAAATAAATAAAAAACAAATATTATTCTGTAAATATCACACTTTTAAAAGGAACATAAAGAAAAAGAAACTAAAATAATTAAAATTGCTTGCGTCGAGATTTCATATTGGAAAATAACTCTATTACTTTTGCATGATCTAAACAAGGGTGTATCCAAGTGATATTCTTAGGGAGGGTAATTTTGAAAAATTGAATTATGTTACGTACATCAAAAAGGCGCCATCTAGAATTTTATAAATATAGGACAAAATACATAGTACTGAGGAAAAAAACTTTTTTTACTTTGAAAATAATTTATTTTTGTAAAATAAATAGAAAACAAATATTATTCTGTAAATATCACACTTATAAGAGATTTCATATTGGAAGATAACTCTATTACTTTAGCATGATCTAGATCTAAATCGTTAGATACGTCACGTTCAATACTTATAATTGCCAAACAAGAAAGACGCTCTTCCCCGGTTTGATTCCGTAAATAATTTTTTATTATTTTCAGTCTGCTGAAACTACGCTCTGCAGCAGCACTTGAAATTTAAAAAAAATTGTACAATATTAACATATTCGGGTAAATCTCATTGAGCTGATTTGCAAGGATAAATGAAACCATTTCATCAATTTTTATGTCATGTTCATTATTTTTCTGATCAAAATGAAAAAGTTCAATAAAAAAAGATTTGAATGATTAATATTCCTGCAAAATTTCCATTTCATAACCTAAATCATTTTTATAAAAATGAACCAGCATTTTGATAAACTCTTTTTAATATTCAGAAACTGTATTATTTTTATTATTATTATCATTTAAATCTCTTTTACCCTTTCGGGTATCGAGATTGTTTTCACCTTCTTATTTTACTTTAATATTTTAATTATGTCTTTCCACTCTTTTCTGTTTGTTGCCTTTCTTTTTGCCTCTTGCCAGCTAAAGTTGTTTCTTCTTAAAATTTCTTCTATGTTTTGCTCCCAGGTTTTCTGCGGTCTACCTCTTCTCCTCTTTTTTATAATTCTTGAGTTCCATATCATTTTAGTTTGTTTCTCTTCCGGCATCCTTATTAAATGTCCGTACCAAGCTAACTGTTTTTTCTCTATTATATTTTGTACACTATCTATTTGTAGGTTGTTTCTTATCTGCTCGTTTCGTATTCTGTCTATCTTCGTGCATCCTTCTATTTTCCTTAAAAATTTCATTTCTGCTGCTTGTACTTTACTTTTCATTCTTTGGTTCATAACCCAAGTTTCACTTCCATATGTTAGTGTTGGCCTGTATATTGTCTTATATAGTGTAAGTTTTGTGTGTTTCTTCACTTGTTTATTATTTATTATTTTGTTTATTCCAAAATAGCTTTTGTTTGCTGCTTGTATTCTTTTATTTATTTCTGGGTCTAGGCTACCTTTATAATTTAATGTTGCTCCTAGATATGTGAATGTTTCCACTTGCTCTATTTCTTTGCCATTTAGTCTTATGTTTGTTATCGTTTCCTCCTTTGAGACGACCATTATTTTTGTTTTTTCTTCATTTATCGCCATGTTGTGTTTTTTGAGTTCCACCTATTAAGGTTATGGCGTAGATCTTCTTCATTCTTGGCCAATATTGCCAGATCATCTGCGAAAGCACATTCTCCTATCATCACTCTTACTAAGTTGTGATAGCCAACCTCCACTTTTTTTGTTTTCTCTGTGACCTTCTTTATTACCTGGTCCATATAAATTATAAATAATAGTGGACTTAATGATCCTCCTTGTCTTAAGCCTTGCGTCGTGGTAAATTCTTCTGATATGCCGTTTCCTGTTCTTATATAATTGGTTGTTTTTTTATATATATACTTGCTATTGCTTCTACTAACTGCTCGCTTACTTGTCTTTCTCTTAAAATTTTCCACAACTTTTCTCTAGGCACTCTGTCGAATGCCTTTTCCAGATCTATGAAGGCTATAAATAATTTGTGTCTTGTCTCAAAGTTGTTTCTGTTAGTTTCCTTAATGTGAATATATGATCCTGCGTTGAATGCCCTTTCCGAAATCCACTTTGCGCTTTTTCCATCGTATCCTCTATAGCCAGTCTAAGTTTATTTTCCAGTATTCCTTCATATATCTTTGCTGTAGTGCATAGTAACGATATTCCTCGATAGTTATTGCAATTTCTATTATCTCCCTTTTTATATATTGGGAATATCACCGCTTTCTCCCAGTCTTCCGGTATTTGTCCTGTCTCCCACACCCTATTTAATAAATCCAGCAGTATTAGTTCCCCTTCCTCGCTCATATTTTTGAGCGGTTCTGCTTTTATTTTGTCATGTCCTGGTGCCTTCCCATTTTTTAATTTTCTAAGCACTGCTCTAATTTCGTTCTCTGTGATAGTTTCTGTTGTACTATTTATACCTGTGTTGTTTGTTTCCCGGTGTTCTTCTGTCTCATTGATTTGTGTGGCTTGTTTTTCTTCTAACAGATCTTCGAAATGCTTCTTCCATGTTTCCATTATTTTACTGTTTTCTGTAATTATCTCGCCTTGTTTGTTTTGTAACTGGTTTAGCATTATCTGCTTATCTTTTTTGCAGCTTTTAATTATCTTGTAAAATAGTTTTTTATTTTCCTGAAAGTTTTCTTCTACGTTTTTACCGAATGTATCCCATGTATTCATTTTTGATTTTTTAATTGTATCTTTAACTAGTTTTCTTTGTATTTTATATTCTTCATAGTCTTCTATACTTTTGGTATTCAAATATGTCATCCATTTTATTTTCTTCTTTTTAACTTCCTCTTTTACTTCTCCGTTCCACCAATGAGTTTGTTTCCTATTATTTATACCTCTACTAGTTCCGCATGCTATTTTCGTCGCCTCTTCTATTATATACTTAAATGAACCCCACATTTCTTCTATGTTATTCCTGTTGGGCATCGGTGTACTTTCTATTAATTCGTTTATACTACTTTGATATTTCTCTTTTATTTGTATATCCTTTAGTTTGTCTACTCTGAGTTTAATTATTTTGTTTGTTAGTCGTCTGTTTTTGTTTTTCTATTTTTATTTCTACTTTAATTTTTGCCACTGTCAAAAAGTGATCACTTCCTATTTCTCTACCCCTTTTCACCCTTACGTCATTTACCATCCTGCTTTGTTTACGATTTATTATAAAGTAGTCAATTATTGATCTTTCATTTCTGCTTTTAACTTCTCTGGTGTATTTGTGTATATCTTTGTGTGTGAAGAAAGTGTTTAATATTTTCAAACCATTTATGATACAGAAATCAATGAGTCTATTTCCGTTATTATTTTTAACTGCTTCGCCCTGTGTCCCCATTATTTCTTCTATACCTTTGTTTTGGTTGCCCACCCTTGAGTTGAAATCCCCCATTATGTATATCGGCTCTTCTAGATTTTCATATTCAACTTGTAGTTTTTCCCAAAAATCGTCTTTTACTATTTTGCTTTCGTCTTCACTGACTCCGTAAATTATCATTATATTTGCTGTTATTCTCTCTTTGTCTTCTATTCTAACCGTCATTATTCTTTCATTTACACATTTCCATTCTTTTAAGGATTGTTCTAGATTTTTATGAATTACACACCCTACTCCTGCTCTTGCTCTCTCTTTATTGTCTACCCCACTGTAAATTAGTATGTGTCTATTTGCTAATCTTATTATTCCTTTCCCCTTCTTTTTCGTTTCAGTTATTGCTAAAATGTCTAGTTTTGTTTTTTCTAATTCTTCTATCACCTCTATTTCTTTTCCCTTCAGACTTTTAGTATTCCACGTTCCAATTTGAATATACCTTTTTCCTGTAACACAACTTAAATTTTTAAAATTGATCGGATTCAATATATCAAACATTCGTACTGTATCTTGGAAATCTTTAAATCTATTCGTAAATTGTTGAATAATAGTGTCAATTATAACGTTGTAAACATTAACTTCAAACCATTTCATTCTATCTTCAATTGGACTATCTTCGCACAACTCGTCATGAAATCTTTTTTGTTTTCTTTTCCTCGTAGTTTTAAAAACGGTATCTACATCACACAACTTGCATGTATATTTTGCGAGATTAACGATTTTAAGAAAACTGTCTGCAGAGCGTAGTGCAGTAATAGAATTGTGACATGCTGAAATTAAAGTGTTTGCAGCCGTTAAATTTAAAGATTTACTGTGCAGAAATTTAGATAAAACATTTATTTTTTCTAAAATTGAAATCCACATCATAAGCATGACATAAAATTCAAATGTGTCAATATATGATAAAATGCCCCCTCCCTCTGAAATTGCTTTTGGGGTTAAAACAAGTTCTCCTTGTAACACATCGCGATACTGTTCTATGAATTGCGATCATATTTTCTTTGACTGCAATGACACTTGATAATCTGCTATACCACTGTGTTTCAGAGAGTCTTTTTAGAGACAAAAATCACGACATATTTTCACACAAATTTTGTTCATGTTTCAATATATTTAATCGCGGCAGACTTCCATTTATAAATACATACATTGATTCAATTACTCCAAAAAATGTACTTGCTTCAACACAACTTGAAGCAGCATCACATAACAATAAATTCAGGTTGTGTGCACAACAGTGAACAAATATAGCACTGGGTACTATATCTTTTATCCTTTTTTGCAAACCACTGATAGAACCCGACATTGTATTTGCGTCATCGTAAGCTTGACCCCTACAATTTTTAAGGTGATCCTCTACCCATGGCAGTAAACAGTCAAAAACATTGCTTTCGCACGCTATTCTATAGCGTTTATTGTTTTGTTAAACATAATAATAACAAGTAATTTATGTTTGAGGGGAAAATATAATTTAGAGATCCATATTTGTAAAAAAATGCAATATTTTTAAAAAAGGAGGTTTTCGCGCGCCACTGTACAGCTTTTATTTATAAGTGAATTAACTTCAAATTGTAATATGTTGTTAACAAAGCTTGGATCTGCGAAACAACCGATCAAATTTTTTAAATTAGGTTTAAAATAGAAGATATTTGTGTTCAAAAAATAACAAAAATTGTCGAAATTCAAATTAACATATTTCGATTTTAAAGCAAAATTTTAAAATTCTGCATCGACCATTTTGTAGATTGTAGTTTTATCTTCAACAATATCTTTAGATTATTATATTTAACAAAACAATAAAATCTGTGGAGTGGCGCGCGAAATCCATGTTTTCTGGCGTGGTAGAGGATCGTCTTAATATCTAAACCTTACTCTTTTAGTGAAGTTATTACAAGATTGAAAAAGTCTTCATCAGCTGAATGCTGTAAAATTTCGAATTTTATAAAACGTTCTATAACTTTGCCTTCGATATTAACGTATCTTAATGACAATGAAAATTGACTATATCAATTGTAGAATCTACGATTATGCTAGTATGTGGCGCATTTAATTTCATCGATTTTTGTAAGGTTTCTTGTTTCATCTAAAAAATTTACAAATTTCTAAAATAGTAGATACTTAATTATGTATTCAAATACTTACATACATAAACAATTAATATAAATCTCTTAAATTGCAAAAAACGCCACTGCCACTAATAATAATTAAGAATAAAATTGTGCAAGTTTTAACAAGAAAACGTATTATGAATGTGGTATGGCGGGCACAGACGCATGGGAACGTTTACATTTCACCAATCTTATCTAGATGGCCGATGCGATAGATGGCAGTATTGTGTCATTCTTTAAAATCGAATTTGTTATTATAGGTTAACGGTAATGTTATAAAAATAAATTATTATTCTTTGCATGACCTTAATTCATATATTATTGGATAACTGATTAATTAATTTAAATCTTTAAAAAGGCGCCATCAGTTTACTTTTTGTTTCACCCCCTGACCGCCCTATGGCTCCGTCACTGTTTTGGAGTAAACCGAACAGGTACCTATAAAAGAGTAACTTCGGACACAAAATTGTCAAAAAATACATATTTATGTATTAATTTTAAACGCATTTATAGCTTTCAAATAAGTGTATTTCTCAATTTCTAGCTTAGCGTACTCTTTGGTATAGCATATTGCTCCGAGGCTTGCCGTAGTAACATTTTTAAAGCTGTATTGCTTTTATAGTAGCATCTAAATATTTTTGGGCATAATTTGAGTAAGATTTACAGCCCATCCGTTTTTGCTTCCTTGTACGGAGTAGAAAGGAAGTATTGTAATCGCGAAAAATTTCGGTTCTCAGATTTTGATGGAAATATCCGTTTTGACCTTTTCTGAATCCATTATGACTAGTTTCGTCGTGACGTCTGTACGTACGGACGGACGTACGTACGTGATACAACTATCAAACAATATTTACAATATTTCGAGAAAGTTCAAAATAAACCTTAAATCTGCATTAGTAAGTCACTGCCTCCTTCTCAGAAATATTGTAAATTAATACAAGTTAATACGCAGTGACTCGCAGATTTAAGTATGTGCTATGCCAATATATTATATTTGGGTTGTGACAAATAACAATATTAATTAAAAACCGTCCCCCGATGACCGATTTTTGAATCAATATTTTAAAAATTATATTGACATCATTCATTCAACGGACACAATATTTTATGTATTATTATGATATTTGATTCGCAAAGGTGATCAAGATAATACTCCGGTTTCAAGACGTTATTTGAGTAAACCGTTCTTTTCTTACTGATAAAGTTCTTCGTTTACGTTTTTTCTTTCGAGCAACGTCGAAGCACGTCGAGGGCAACGTTGAAACACTTTCAGTGTGTTCATTAAATTTTTACGGTATCATCCCAACTTAATTTGCCGAACCTGGAATAAAAGACGTCCAAAAGCAGAATTGCAACATCAACATCAGTCTTTAATTTCACAATCAAGGGAAACAGGAAACAGTTCCTGCGATCACCAACTCTGTTTAGTCCTGAAACACGTTTCCGTTTTTCTTTCTTTGTCGCATTTTTACCCCGTAAGCGTGCAAATTTTGATATATTAAATTTTTTATTTTAAATTTTGATTTATTAAATTTTGACTTTTAAATTGATTTATACAATTTTGATTGAGCGTTACGGTGGTTGCATAGTCAAATTATGGGTTACTTTAATAAATGAAGTATTAAATAATTAAGCATATATCTAAATAAATATATAAAAGTCTTTTTGCATTTTGTAACCCAGAAAATTAAGTTTAAAATGGATCAACACCAGTCGTCAAAATAGCGAGAAAATAAGTGCAGTTTTCCACATAAAATTGGTTTAAATAATAAGGTTTTTTAACCAAATAAGACGTTTTCGAAAAGCTTGAATTTGTTCTATTTGTGCTATAATGCCATCTTTTTAAATTTTTATATAAGAATTTATTAAAACACACATGAAATATTCACAAAATTGGCCATGTTTAGCCATGCACATGAAAAATTTTAAGAAAATCTAAAAAAAACTGGTACCTAATAAACTATTCAAAAATATCTTAGTTATATTGAAAATATCAATTCTTACTTTAATTTTAATGGGAAAACTAAACATACACTTTTCACCATTTTAACGAGTAGTAGTTAACCACCTTAAACCGAGCAGATTTGACGGGGACAAAACGAGACTATTAGGGCAGAGAAGCCAGATTATTTCGTCCGTGAGATTTCACCCGCATTCAGTACAAAAATCTGAAGTGATCAGACAATGTAGATTTTTAAACTACGATGATTGCTCAGCATTTTTGAACAAGATACCATATTCAAGGTCAAATACCTCTAAATTGCAATGTTCATATCTGCACCTTTTAGACATCGGTTTCTATTGTTTTTTTCATTTTTAAATTTAATAAATGCAAAATATTAATTGTTTACAATGTACCTTTAGTACTTTTGCTACAATAAGGCAAAATGGTATCAATATATACAATCATTTTTCTCTGCAATTTGTTACAATTTGTTTATTTTATGTTTGTAATACATAATATTTATTATTTATAAAACAGCCCAACATGCAGTAATCACATTTCACAATAGCAGGCGTGCAAAGGCTTTGGTATGTGTAAATTAAGATCGATATACCGGCGGTATTTCGGGATTTTTCGGTGTGCCTACTTCAAAGTAGTACTGGTCCACATGATTTTAAAATAATGTACGCTCGCCGTTCCAATCTTACACACAGCACCGGCTAGAGCTCCGAAAAAAATCATGTTTCAAATCAATCCAAGTACTACTACTTTATTATAATAGCGACAACAAATAATATGAATTAAAATAGCTCTGGTATAAATGTAGTGTGATTGTTGGCGTAAATGTGTTTTGCCACCTTGTAGGTACTATAATAATATTCAGAAATGATTCGTTATTTTAAATACAATATTTTTACAAAAATATGGAAGTATTATAATTGATTTTGTTTTTAAACAAATTGTAAATAATATTAATCTTGTAATTACTACCAATACCAATTCTCATTAAATAATTCATTTTTTTTTTTTTGTAAAGGTGGCAAAAAAATCAAAATTATTTTTTTTTACAAAATTTGTTGTATTATTATATTTTTGTTAAACAAAACTAAATTAAATTAAACAAAAGAAATGTACTGAAATAAGATACTACAAACATTCAGATATTGGTAAATTTAAATAGTAATTATTGTTTGCTAAAATACGTTTACTAATACTTTATTTCATTTCTTTTACACTATAGATAACAATACAATATGGATTTTTAGTAATTTTACAAATGGTTCCATGCTCTAAATTTACTTGTATATAAAATATATACAATATACAAGTAAAATGTGGTATATGTAAGTAACCAAATTGTATTTATTGTTATTTGTTAATATTTTGTTTCATGTTTCATGTAAGTGTATCATAATGAAAGTGGAAATACGTATATTTATTGGATAATATCTATAATGTTGCTTTAACGATTTTCGAACTATTCTACAGAGTCAAGCAATGATCTCATTTATTATGCATAATTTTACGAATGATCCTCAACTAGAAATAATACTATCCTTCCGTTATGAAATGCTGCATAAAACAGTGAACAAAAAATGTCTCTTCAAGAACCAGAAGTTTGTAATCATCAGAAAAAGTTTCCAAATTTATAAGAAGAAAATTGAACTGGTACTGGTGCTATAAATATATCTCTGCTTCGTCTTCGTACGGGAAAATTTGATGGCAATTTACATGGTTTCATTTATAACATAAAGCCGGGGCCAGACATGCGGTATTCGGCGAATCTCGAACGTTCGTGATTTGCCGAACGGTGTTCGCCTTTATGTTCACACATGCCGCATTCGGCGATTAACGAGCAAAAATATGGGAAAAGGCCGAATGTTCGCCTAGTTGAATATTCATTTGCAAAAACAACATTTCTACATTTTTCCAAATTCTTGTCAGGGGACAAAATGGCTTTATTTCTTTCATTTATTTATACAAAATAGAGGACTGTAAGAATTTAACGAGATTATAAACCTTTTTGTAATATCAATCAATCAGATTTACAACAACAATAATAGATAATCGATTGAGGCCGTGTGGAAGTCTAGACCAGTACCTACTTAAAAATTATTTATAGTAATAATGTGTAATTTGTATTTATAATAAAATATATTGCTACTACGAATAAGTTCAATAACTTAGTTACTCGCTACTGAGCTGGAACTGAAGTGAGTTATTCGACAGTTCGGTGTTCGCCGAATCCTGAATGTGTGATCGGTTGTCCGAAACCCCTCTAAAAGAACGTTCGCCCACTTTGATGTGTGCTAGTTTACCGACTTTGGGCGGGAAGAGGCGAACAGTTCGCCGAACGATTCGCCAAATCACGAACTCCCCATACACACTGAGCGAAGTTCGGCGAACAGGTGCTCGGGATTCGCCGAATGCCGCATGTCTGGCCCCGGCTTAAGGTATACCGACAAAAAATAAAATTTTTCTTGTACTTAAATATACAATTTTCTTTATTATACGCAGAACCAAATTCTGGAAATTACTTCATGTACATAAAAAGTGTTTGACTTTTCCTGTAAATGGTGAGAATTCAAACTCCCCCATCGGCCTATCAAGAATTTAACGCAAAGAAGAAATAATAACACAAGAATAATTTGTCTCTATTTTCTACGTTTTGTTTCATTTATTTGATCAAATCAAATAACGTAGGTATTTTTTGTTATCTTTATACTTATATTATTTATTTTGTTCTTAATTTATACTATTTATTTTGTTAAATATTTACAAAATTTAATCAAAAAATTTGGAATTATGACTTTTCGAAATTATTTCAATTACTTTCAATTTAGTAAATAACTTTGTGGACAGAAAAATACATTTAAATAATATTGTACTATATTTTACACTAAATGTGATGGTTATTGGAAATAGTACTATAATGCATTTATGGAAAGATGGTCAAGGATGATGCCCTATTCTAAGCGACTACTTTATTACCAATCAAGATCCGAAAATGAATTCCTACACTACCATGGGTACCTACGATAAAGTTCAACATTTACTTCAGACCGAAACACAACATGATACAATTTAGTAGGGACCTACAATATTATTTATTTATAAAGGAGGTGGTAGGATTTTATAAATAAAAACCCAAAACGTCTTGGTTCACACTGTTCCAAAAATTTATTTAAAATGCGACCGGTTTCGACCACTTGGTGGTCATTTTCAAGCTAACCGGCGTGACTACAAAGAAATAAAATGTTTTAGGGATAAAAAACATCGAAAACATCGTACAAAAAATTACAAAAATTTGCGAATTATTAAAATAATTCGACGTCAGGTAATAAATACAAAAATAATGAAAAATAAACAATAATAAAACTTACACTATAATCTACAGGCTGTTGCGGACCGTGGAAGAAGGAGAAAACTCAAAAATCTCGAAGAAAAACATACCAAAATATCAGAAAAGCTAGCAGTGAAATAACTTTTACAAGATGGTGTCTGAACTTAAACAAGAATAAAATAGTCAGAAAAAACTAAAAAAAAAAAAAATCAATCTTTCACACTTTGGGTGATCTCTCTAATTATTATTTATTTATATACTTTCGAAATTCGATGTAAAATGTCAACCAGACAGAAAAATACATTGAAATAATATTGTACTACATGTGATGGTTATTGGAAATAATACTACAGTGCATTTATGGAAAGATGGTCATCGATGCCCTATTCTAAACGACTACTTTATTACCAATCAAGATCCGAAAACGAATTCCTACACTACATACGATAAAGTTCAATATTTACTTCAGACCGAAACACGACATGATACAATTTAGTACAATATTATTTATTTATGTGGTTCCACTACAAATGTGTAAAAATCAAGGATAGAGACTTTGATGTAATAAGTTCAAATAGTGGAATTAAATGGTATTGCAATAAATGCACTTCTGCTCAAAGCAATGATTTGCAAAAAATTAAAAAAATTGTGGAAGAAGCTGTCAGTAAATATGTAACTGAAATTGAAGCTATTAAAAATATGTTAGCAACTTTAATGGTAGCTAAAAATGATCAAGATGAAAATCAAAAAGTATCTTATGCAGAGAGGGCAAGTAAAAATAACCCAGTTGTAGTAATAAAACCAAAAGAAGATCAAGAATGCAAACAAACGATAAAAGAAGTAAAAGAGAGTATTAATCCGTCTGAATTGTCTGTTGGAGTAGCTTCAGTGAAAAATGTTAAAAATGGGGGTATTGTAGTAAAGTGCCAAAGAAAAGATGATATTAAAAAATTAGAAAGTGAAGTATCGAAAAAACTAGGTCAAAAATATGATGTTACAGTCAGCAATTTAAAAAATCCATTAATAAAAATAGTTGGATTATCGGAAAAAATGGAAGATGATGAGATAATTAATAACTTAAAAACTCAAAATACTGGGGTGAACACGAATTCAACGATTACTATAAAAAACAAATGGGAACGAAGAAATAAATATAATGTAATTGCCGAAGTAGATGTACAAACTTTCGCGAATATAATTAGTGAAGGCAAAGTAAATATAGGATGGGATAGATGTAGGGTGTATGAAGAGTTTAATATATTCCTCTGCTTTAAATGTCTCGGATACGGTCACAAGTCAGATCGCTGTACTAATAAAGAAACCTGTAGCAAATGTGGCGGAAATCATAAGTACAAAGAGTGCAAAGTAGATAATGAATCATGTGCAAATTGTGTTAAAGCAAATAAGGAATTAAAATTGAACTTAAAAACCAATCACAATGCTCTAGACAGACAGTGCGAAGTTTTTTTGAGAATTGTCGAAAGGCAGAAGAATAGAACAAAGTACGCATAGCAACTACAGGGTACCAGTAGGTC
The DNA here is from genome assembly GCA_947534325.1 of Agonum fuliginosum. Classification (NCBI taxonomy): domain Eukaryota; kingdom Metazoa; phylum Arthropoda; class Insecta; order Coleoptera; family Carabidae; genus Agonum; species Agonum fuliginosum. The sequence continues at coordinate 27,780,346 of OX384037.1, forward strand.
ATCGTCATCGACCATCATCTGTATAAACGCACAGAGTTACCTAGCTAATAAAGATGAAATAGATCAATACGTACTTCAAGAAAAACCTCTTATAGTTTGTTTAACAGAAACGCGAACTACAGATGATGTTGCAGAAGTAGAACTTGTAGTGCAAAATTATACTTTAGTGCGATGTGATTCAAATTCGCGACATACTGGCGGGGTATTAATATATGTGCGAGTGGACTTAAATTACACATTATGTGAAAAAATACAGGAGCAGAACTGCTGGTGGATTTTATCAATTAAATTTAATTTTAAAAATACGTGGTATCGGCTAGTGACAGTGTACCGGTCACCAAACTGCAGTGTAGCGCCTTTTCTTTCTTTCTTAGACAATTGGTTTGAAGCAAATGATACAATCAGTGACACTGTTTTAATGGTTGGAGACTTTAATGTGGATTGGCTAGACATTAATTATTATTACACCAATAAAATTAAAAATAATCTTGAGGAGGCTGGATATAAACAATTAGTTAACAAACCAACGCGAATTACCGAGTTCTCAAGTACGTTAATCGATTATGTTATCTCCAATGACTTTAGTGTGAAGTGTGAAGTTCGCGAAACACCAACCATAACGGACCATAATATTATTCATATTAAGCTGCCTGAGTTAGCTTCAACTAGAGACTCTAATTCAAAATTGATAAGAATTAAAAAACTAGATAATACTGTACTTACAAATCGCCTATTCTCTTGTGACTGGAAATATGATGTTACTAATGTAAACGTGTATTTTGAAAACTTTCACAGTAACATAGTAAATAGTATTGACGATAGTACAAATACTGTATTTAAAATTAGTAACAATAATAAACTGTGGTTCAATAACAAAATAAAACATGCAATACACGAAAGAGACTTAGCATACAAAAGATTTTTGTATACTAAGGATAAAATTGACTGGTCAATATTTAAAACTAAGCGAAACTATGTTACTAATATTATTAGACGAGAAAGGCAATTGTTTTATTTTAATAATATCGATAAATGTAAGAATAATTCTACTTTAATGTGGAAAACTCTTAAAAATTTTACTAATGTTAATACATCTGAAGATATAACAGTTATTACTCATGATAATGTTAAATATACTGAATCAAATGATATCGCGGAAGCTTTTAATAAATACTTCGTAAATAGCATTACAAAAGTTATAAATACTATTCCATCTAGTACTCATAATAATGCAATAAAAGATGTTATTCGAATTGAAAACACTGAGTTCAGCAATTTCCAAATTATTAATATTATTGAACTAAAAGAAATAATTTTTTCTTTGGAAAACAAGTATAGTACTGACGGAATAGACACTAAATTTATGAAACAGTATTTTGACGTAATAGGTTACCCACTACTAGACTACATAAATCGTTCATTGATTACAGGTATAGTACCTAAGAAGTTAAAAATGTCTGTAATAAATCCTATACCTAAAGTAAGTGGTACAAATAAAATAGAAGAGTACTAGCGTCAGGCCCCGCTACGCGGGCCTTCAGCTAGGTCGCGCTGCCGCGCGACAAGGGGGATTCGCCCGATTCGCGGGCTCAAGCTCCGCGGACTCTGAATATGGAAGGATTCGGCACTTCGTGCCTCAATTATAACGATTTAACCATTTAGACTCTAACGAAAAAAAAAATTTTACAAATGACGATCGGCGGTCTCCATTTTGAACAATCTTGTATTAGCTCTTTTATCAAGATATTTAATTTGATATCATACTCAATAGGTATGATTCTAACATTTTTTTAAAAACAAAAGACAATCGTCGGCCACCATTTTAAATAATTTTATTAATTAGCCCTCATCTAGCTCTTTAATTTGACATCAAACTCGAATTGTTTTTTTTTTAATTGAAAACAATTGTTAATCGTCTGCCACCATTTTAAATAATTTTATTAATAAGGTAGCATTTATTTTTAACCCTTTAATTTAAACCCTTTAATTTTTAATCAAATTCGATTTAATTTAATAATTTTCTGATAACAACAAATGACAATCGGTCGCCATTTTCAACAATTTTATAAAGTAGTGCTCACCTGACCGATTTAAATTATTTTATTAATTAGGTAGCCCATGGCCAGCCCTTTAATTTGATATCAAACTGATATAATTCTATATTGTTTTTGATAAAAATAAATGACGATCGTCGGCCACCATTTTAAATAATTTTATTAATTAGGTAGCCCTTATCCAGCCCTTGAATTTGATATCAAACGACATGATTTTTTGATAGAAACAAATGACAATCGTTGGTCGCCATTTTCAACAATTTTATAAAGTTGTGCTCACCTGATCGATTTATATTATTTTATTAATGAGGTAGCCCATTTTCAACCCATTAATTTGATATCAAACTTGATATAATTCTATATTGTTTAAAAAAAAAGACAAACGTCTGCCACCATTTTAAATAATTTTATTAATTAGGTAGCCCATGTCCAGCCCTTTAATTTGATATCAAACTGATATAATTCTATATTGTTTTTGATAAAAATAAATGACGATCGTCGGCCACCATTTTAAATAATTTTATTAATTAGGTAGCCCTTATCCAGCCCTTGAATTTGATATCAAACTCGACATGATTTTTTGATAGAAACATATGACAATCGTTGGTCGCCATTTTCAACAATTTTATAAAGTTGTGCTCACCTGATCGATTTATATTATTTTATTAATGTGGTAGCCCATTTTCAACCCTTTAATTTGATATCAAACTTGATATAATTCTATATTGTTTTAAAAATGACAAACGTCGCCCACCATTTTAAATAATTTTATTAATTAGGTAGCCCTTATCTAGCCCTTGAATTTGATATCAAACTCGATATGATTTTTTGTTAAAAACAAATGACAATCCTTGGTCGCCATTTTCAACAATTTTATAAAGTAGTGCTCACCTGACCGATTTAAATTATTTTATTAATTAGGTAGCCCATTTTCAGCCCTTTATTTGATATCTAACTTGATATAATTCTATATTGTTTTTTAAAAAATAAATGACAATCGTCGGCCACCATTTTAAATAATTTTATTAATTAGGTAGCCCTTATCTAGTCCCTGAATTTGATATCAAACTCGTTATGATTTTTTAATAAAAATAAATTATTGTTGGTCGCCATTTTCAACAATTTTATAAAGTTAGTGCTCACTTCTTTTGTTGGGACTGTACCTGATACAACTGTCAAAATAAAATAAATATTTTAAAAAATACGATTATTGATAAAAATACAAAAAAAATGATTATTTCGATTATTACTTAATATAATTTACAAATTGCTTCTATTACTAATATAACGTAAGATATATGCATCTGAAATATCGAATTGTAAACTGTAAACGTCAGTTTGACAGAACATAGCATTGTTTTTTTATTTATTTATTTATTAACGAAAGTCAAAAAGTCAGTTTTTGGCATTTTTCTCAAACAAAAGAAAATCAAAAACAATTGAACTATACAAAGGTTTTTGAGTCTCTACACCCTCTATCACCTCGTAATAAAATCATGAAAATCGGATAATTCGTTCATAACGTTGTGCAGTTCTAAATGCGTTGCTAGTTTGGCTAAAAATCAACAACTTTAAGCCTTTTAGTATATAAGATAGGCCCATAAACATGCTACCAGTATGTGAAAAAATATTAGAAATTGCTGTTCATAAACAAATTATTAGTTACTTAGATGACAATAATATATTAGTTTCAGTACAATCTTGCTTCCGTAGAAATCACTCCTGTGAAACCGCTTTGAATTGTTTGTTGAATGAATGGAAGATATCGCTAGATGACAATAAAACCATTTCTGCTGTTTTTCTGGACTTAAAGCGAGCTTTTGAAACGTTAGACAGAGAAATTCTATTAAAAGAAATTAGAGGCGTGTGGTTTTAAACACACAGTTTTGAAATGGTTTCAGAGTTATCTGAGCGAAAGAACGCAGTGCGTTAAGGCTCGGGTATAGCTACTATAAAAGTGTCGTTCGTACTTTACTAATAACTTAATTCAGGTGCACTTTAGAGAAAAAATTTATTTACAAAAAATGTCTATAATTTTATGCTTAACATCGGATTGATTCAAAAATTTCAAAATTCTCAAAAAAACAAATTTCAAAATTTGATATTTTTTTTAAATTAGAAATTGGGAATAGTTTTTGAAAAAATATTGACAATCCGATGTTAACATACTAATGTAGATTATGTGTATTTTTTTAAAAAAGATATTTCAATCGTAGCATGAGTTATTAGTAAAGTACGATTTTTGATGTTTTTCTAGACTTTCCATTATTCAAAACAAGTGCGAAAAGTCAGAAAAGACAATACATATATTTAGTATACTGTAACCAAAATTTGGTTCATAAAGCACTCGAAACGCACGAGTAATTAATTTAATAAGGAACTACTAAAGCTAACTATACTAGCACCTTAAAATAAATCATGTACGGTCCAGTACAATTCCTGTTGACATGGGCGTACCTCAGGGTAGCGTACTGGGACCTCTTCTATTCATAATGTATATCAACGATCTTCCTAATGTACTTCAACACTGTAAAATTCATCTTTTTGCGGATGACACTTTGCTGTATACTGACGACAAGGATAAAATTTTTATGATTGATCTAGTCAATTTGCTAATGTTCTATCTTGGATGAATAATAACAAATTAAAACTAAATACAAATAAAACTAAAGTAATGTTTTTGTCCTCGTCACAGAATAATGATAATCTAAACAATATCAATAGTGTTAAGATAGATGGTACCGAATTAGATGCTGTAAGTGAAATAAAATATTTTGATATATAATTATAGATAATAAGCTGAAGTTCGATAAGCATATACTTTATCTATGTAAAAAAATTGCCAAAAAAATTAGTTATTTATCACGAGTAGCTAGACATCTCACAATATGGAGTACTTTAGTTATCTTTAATACCATTGTTTTACCACATTTCACATACTGCTCCACAATACTTTTTATGTGTACAAATACAGAATTAGATAAGCTCCAAAAACTGCAAAATAGGGCTATGAGAATAATTTTAAAATGTGGTAGACGTACAAGTATACACAACATGTTAAATTTGTTAGGATGGTTGAACATAAAAAAATTAGTAGAATATAATGTTTTAGTTTTTATCTATAAAATTATAAATAATAAATTGCCAAATTATTTATCAGCTAAAATTAAATATGTTCAAGATATTCACAGTTATACAACTAGACAAATAAGTCATCTGTATGTTCCAAAAACTAAAAAAAGCAAAACATGTTTGAGTATTTTCAACAAAGGTGGTATTATTTATAATAACTTACCACCAAGTATCAAAAATTCTACCACTGTTAAGGAATTTAAAACTAGATTAAGAGAAATTTTGTAAACTTGTATTTACCGTATTTATTTACCTATTACTTACTTATATAATATTGTATTGCTTTTGTAAACTTATGTAGTGTAATCTTTATTAGCTTAAAGCTATTTAAATAAATTTATTATTTATTATTATTATTATTATATACTTTCGAAATTCGATGTAAAATGTTCACCAAGTATTTTTATACTAAAATTATATTTTATTTATCATTTATTAATCATGTTCAAGTCTTTTTGATTAATTTTCGTATAATATTCCTATATTTTATGTAATATGAACAAAATATTATTGAAATAAAAATCAATAAAAATTGTACAGAAGCAAATCGCCCCGCTGTTATTGGTCCAGCCAATTCATTAGGAGCTCAGGTAAACTTTTGCAATTATCTTGACCAACATTATACATTAATTTTAACCAGTGATAGAATTCTCGTCAAGAGGAACAATATTTTCTAAATATTGTTTTTATTAGGCACATTTAGATTCGAAATATTATGCTACATGTAAATTATTGGGCTTGAACAGTGTTCCCTAGAGCTTCACTATCGGTATTAATAACACACTAATGTCTATATTCGTTATTCGTAAAGATAGGTAGGCATTTTGAATGTACCAGATTGAATAATATTAAAATTAAAGCAAAGTGAATTCTTGTGACAATTTGTTTGACAGTTACAAGATAATCGACGTTTATCTCAGTAAACGGTACCCAGTTCGTGGATTACCTTAATCCAAAGTTTACGTAACTAAAGATTAAATTTTAAGCGACGTTTAAATATATACACGTATTTCAATAAAAATTAAAATCTAGATTTATTAAACTGCAGTCTTGTTTAAGTTGGTACTGCGCCGCCAAATAATAGCTGTCTTCGTAGTCGTTTATGCGTATGTTTTTTGAAATGTTTGTATTAAATTTGAGGCTTTTTTGACATAAACTGGCATTTGACAATTTGTTTGACAGTTACAAGATAATCGCCGTTTATCTCAGTAAACGGTACCCAGTTCGTGGATTAACTTAATCTAAAGTTTACGTAACTAAAGATTAAATTTTAAGTGACGTTTAAATATATACACGTATTTCAATAAAAATTAAAATCTAGATTTATTAAACTGCAGTCTTGTTTAAGTTGGTACTGCGCCGCCAAATAATAGCTGTCTTCGTAGTCGTTTATGCCTATGTTTTCTGAAATGTTTGTATTAAATTTGAGGCTTTTTTGACATAAACTGGCATTTGACATTTGATAAAAATAAAGTATATTGTCAAAATAAATTATAAAATTGTGTATTAACTATGTTTATTTTAAGATTTGAATTATAAATGATTTTATGTATGTATGTATAGACAATAATTTACTTTGGTACAATAATTATGCAAAAAATTCAAGGCGAACAACTAAAAAGTTCACTGTTAACTTCATTTTTGTGCTGCGCTATTCTGTTATCGTCTGTTTGTTGCGCATATTCTGCTCGGTGCTGGTGCTGGAACTGCTTGCTATTGTTGCGCTTAGGTTTGCGAGCAATGCTCGAGTGCTGATGTGTCTTCAGTAAATCCAGTTTTCCAGTTCCAGCCTAGGTAATCAGTTGACATTACAAATGATAAACATGTTTGCTGCTCGTGTATTTTGCGAGAACCGATCCATAAAATTTATTGACGTCTGAAAGGTATATCTATTTGTAGAAAATGTTGAACTTTTTGTACATAGTATGGATATAACATAACCACGATCTTTCTTGAGTTGCAGACTTGAAAATGTAGGTACAACATTTACAAATGTGCGGATATTAGGCACATGTAGATTCGAAATATGCTCCATGTAACTTATTGGGCTTGAACAGCGTTCCCTATCGGTATTAGTTAACACACTAATGTCTATATTCGTTATTAGTAAAGATAAGCATTTTGAATGTACCAGATTGAATAATATTAAAATTAAAGCAACGTGAATTCTTGTGACAATTTGTTTGACAGTTACAAGCTTGGTTACAAGATAATCGACGTTTATCTCAGTAAACGGTACCCAGTCCGTGGATTAACTTAAACCATAGTTTAACTATTAAACTGATGTTGAAATACACCTTATTTTTCTTAAACGGAGTTTAACGGTAAGCTACAGCTTAAACTGTATCTGAAATACCGGCCCTTAGTCATTTTATTTAAACTGCAGAAGAAGATATAAACGATATTTTACTATTGTCACTGTGACTGTCATGTCATAATCATTTAAATTTACGTAGTAACAATATTAAACGATCATGGACTACAAGATACCGAAATACTAAATTATAAGTAGGTATATACTTTAATTATTCTGATGCCAGATACAAAGAAATTTATTAAATACCGATTGTAGGTAATAATCATAATAATCTTTCATTTAAAATAAACATATTTGTCTTAAATTAATTATAAGTATGTTTATAAGCATGTATAATTTTTTGATTAAAATTTTAGAAAATGTAAATATGTATATCCATTTCTTCTCTATTAAATCCTTGTTGAAATAAAATTTTACCATTCTTGTACTGGCCACAAAACGCTACTTTAGTACATTTTTGTTTGATTTTAGGAAGTAGACGGGTTCTTAACACAAGAAATAAACAAGCAATATCAAATAATTCAATATATATATATATATATATATATATATATATATATATATATATATATATATATATATATATATATATATATATATATATATATATATATATATATATATTATATTAATAATTGGTTATTCCAATCATTGCATTCTTAATTATTTATAATAATTAAGAATGCAATGATTGGAACAACGCCCACCATCTAGCATCGTTCTGAAAAAGATACAATAACATTGTAATAATAATTATGTTACATTTGTCAAATTCAAATTAATATGCATACAAAATTACGGCTTCTCCGGCCGCCTCTGCCGCCGCCTCTGATGCCGCCTCAGATGCCGCCTCTAAACCCGCTTCTGAAGCGTCTGAAGCCGCGTCTGCCGCCGCCTCGTCGTGGCCCTTCTTCGGCCACGACCAGGGCGTCGGCGTTGCTGCTTGGCGCAGCAGGTGCTGCTGCACTAGCTGAATTAGCTGCACAAGCTGAATTAGCTGCACTAGCTGAATTAGCTGCACTAGCTGAATTAGCTGCACTAGCTGAATTAGCTGCACTAGCTGAATTAGCTGCACTAGCTGAATTAGCTGCACTAGCTGCAATTTTAAATCACTGATCTCTTCTTTCATCAAATCCATCTCTATCAAGTTTTCGGAAACAAAATGTTTATTAAAGATTACCTACTACATATATAGAAAATTTTGAAACTTACTTTTCTGTACATCTTCTGCTTCCAATCTGCCAGCCTCGTCGCCTTCACCATCCATTTTAAATATTATTTATAACATAAACAAAATATTTCCGTTACTTAGGACAACGTCACACTGTAGATACCTATATTGTTGAGGACATGGTACAAGAAAACAAAGTATGTTTTTATATGAGGGTATGGTGGAGGCATTCTCTTACTCTCTCATGCTTGGGTAATCTCTGTCGCACCGTGGGCCAGCCGCCGCCATATTACTTGTTTGTTTACATCTGTCACTGTCACATTCAAAGAACATGAGTTTTATAATCTACAACACGTAATATGCCATAATAACCGTGGCCATAATCAAGAAGAAATTGTAGTTAGAAAACGTTTTTACTTCCTTGTACGAAGTAAAAAGGAAGTATTGTAATCGCGAAAAAATTCGGTTTTCAGATTTTGATGGAAATATCCGTTTTGACCCTTTCTGAATCCATTATGACTAGTTTCGTCGTGACGTCTGTACGGACGGACGAACGTATGTATGTCGCATAACTCAAATACGGTTAAGGTACATTTACAACCAAATTTTATCCCAGCACAATTTTAAGCTGGCGTAAAATTGTAAGTTAGGCATACGTGAATCAACTACCGCATTTACAACCAAAATTTGAAGTCTACGTACTTCGGACCCGAATGGGGGTTTTCACGATTTTTTGGTTTTTACTTCCTTGTACACGGAGTAAAGGAAGTATTGTAATCGCGAAAAATTTCGGTTCTCAGATTTTGATGGAAATATCCGATTTTACCTTCTCTGAATCCATTATGACTAGTTTCGTCGTGACGTCTGTACGTACGTACGTATGTACTGTACGGACGGACGTATGTACGTACGTACGGACGGACGTACGGACGTATGTGTGTCGCATAACTCAAATACGGTTAGACGTAGAAAGTTGAAATTTTGTATTTAGGACTGTTATAGCATCTAGTTGTGCACCTCCTATTTTTGGTTTCAATCTACAAACCGAAAGTAGTAATTTTTCCAAAAATTTCGATAAATATTTAATTTAAGACAAATTTTTTTATTTTAAATGAAAGATTGTGTGATTATTACCTACAATCGGTATTTTATAAATATTTTTGTATCTGGTATCATTTAAGATTAATTAAAGTATATATTTATAATTTAGTATTTCGGTATCTTTAAATGATTATGACATGACAATGACAATAGTAAAATATGCTTTATATCTTCTTCTGCAGTTTAAATAAAATGACTACAATATATTTGTGAGTATAGTAGCAGTAGTAGTAGTACTAGTATAATAAGTTAAAAGAATTTTTTATATTATTCTACATTTTAGTTATTAAGAAAAGTATGAACACACAAGGCGTACAAGGAAGTCATGTGGTGTCCACGTCAGATTTTCAAATTTAAGTCGATATCACTAAATTGGAATAGACAAATTATTTTTTGTAATAATGTTTTAAGTAGAAAAAATACAAAAAGCAAACAAAAGGTTTGCAGCAAGAACGTCGTTTCTAAAAATAAATCTGACAGATCGTAGAGGATATTTCATCAAGATAGTCACAATTAAAAATAATACGTTATTACAGTTAAGAATAAAATAGAAATAGAACTAACCTTTTTTCGCAAGATCGTCACAACACAAAATATGTCACTTTTGGTTGAACAGGGTACGTACTTCTCCCTTAAATGTTAATCAGCAACTGAGATGGTACGATGTTGCAATTGCAAAGAAAGTAAGATCGAAATATTAAGAATAGTGACACTTAATGCCATCTTACGGCCAGTTCCCAAAGCTCAGATGTGTCGTTTTACCAGAAAATAGAACAACCAGAGCTTGTATATTTTTCACAAATAACTGAAAAGTTAATATTTTTGAGTTATGTCATTATTGCAGCAAATGAGGGATCTGTTCTCATTTCTCTTATTACCCTGAAGAATCCGCCTCTGTTCAGTAAAAATACTTCGAACCCAACATTTACATTTACTAGTAAAAGATTATTGACCAACTCTGATTCTTCTTATACTAATGCTAGCATATACAATTTTTTAAATTATTTTCTCCTTAATTCCTTTTTGGGATGACGATGTTCTGTTTAGTTGGCTAGCCAAACTATTTACAATTAACAATCAAGCTTTCGAATCCATCATTCAAAAAAACACTGAAAATAAGGTTAACTGAACTGCCAGCTGTCAGATTCAAGAATTACGGACAACGTATTGCTTTCATGGGGACGGGCAAATTTTAACGTACGTAAATCACGTATAACGCATACTTGAAAACGGATACATGGCGATGCAGCCTATGTTCGGGTTGCTCAGCAGTGCTCGGCTGAACGCTCTAGCCAACTCGGCTATTTGACTGCTGAAAATGACTGTTTTGCGGTGTGAAAAATTGCTTCGTCACAACTGATGATATAATCATATCGATAATTTTCCCATCTCTAGTTGCGAAAAGCATGAACTGTACAATAAATAAAACGATGGGCAGAACTCAATTTGAAACTCTTTATGGTTATCAACCGAGATTTTTCGACGAAATAGAACGAGGATTATTACCAGATGGTGAGCAACATAATCTCACACCATAAGAAATTCAGTTAGAAGTGCGACAACGGATTATTGAAGAACAAGAACGAATGAAGACATAATTTTAAAGAAACATAAACCACCAAAATATGATACAGGATAACTCGTAATGATGAAAAAAGTTCCTGAACATACAGAAAAACCCACAAAGACACAAATCAAATATCGAGGACCGCTCATAATTTTAAAATCTTTACTGGTATGTTTTGACATTAGCAATTTTCTATTTGAGGTTATTAATATTTAGTAGTTTACGGCTGTGTTATGCTTTCTGCTGTGAGTATAGTTATATTATTATTATTATTTGTAGTTTCTGTTCCTTATACAACATTGCGAATATTCTTAAATTTCCTACAAAACATAACCTGAAATGATAAGCAGTGTTTGACATTTCTCTTGACGTAAATGTATCGTTCTCTTTTTAAGTATACTAGTGGAAAAGAGATAAACATATTAGACAGACGTAACATTAACCAACGAATGAACAAGCATGCATGTGACAAAGAGAGATATACATAATGCCTGTTTATTATAAGTTTAGAAACTAATGACGTACCGATCACCACATCGCGGACCAACTATACATTTGTCAAATTCAAATTAATATGCATACAAAATTACGGCTTCTCCGGCCGCCTCTGATGCCGCGTCTGCCGCCACCTCGTCGTGGCCCTTCTTCGGCCACGACCATAAAGTAAGAAGGTAATATAGAGTACCAAGTACCGTGGAAACTGATGGAAACAAGCTCGACACTAGCACTGCGGTGTCCTGTGGCAGAACTAACCAAGGCAAACATGATTATGATGCCCAAATTTATTTTGTATATTTAAATATTTTTTCCGTTGATCGTTTATTAATGAGTATCATTAATGTAAAAAAATCATGCATTTATGACCCCTATAAATGCATGATTTTTTATTAATCAACGATTTATTGAATGCGTTCAATACACGTAATATTGTATTATATTGACCAGCTCTAAGTTTTACCAAAATACAAAACAGAATTAAAAGAAATGATTTTCACACTTCTAGGTAAATAATATTTACGTAGAATTGCTTTAAAATGAATATAAAAGTAATAACATCATTCTAAAAATGAAAAAACCTTAAGATTTAGTACTGCTAATCAATATTAAGTGAACTGACTGCACCCGCTTCTCCCTGAAAACAGTTGATTTTTATTGTTGAGTTGTCCATTGTTGTCGATCCAATTGTGGTGAACATTTGAAGCGGTCCTAATTTGTTATGGAATAAAATTGAAATTTTTTCAAATTAAAAAGGTATGACCAACGGAAAAATATTGTAACTAACTCATGTGTTAATAGGCGATTAATAATCTCAACAATTAACGCGTTCGCTTCTCTCACGCGTTAAAAAGTCTCAATTATTAATCGCCCTCATTAACACACTAGTTTGTTAAATAACTATTTAATTAAATTATAAAATAAAAGATGGTATTTAAAAATATATACTTATATTTCAAAATATTATTTTACAAACACATACGCACATAGCAATAAAAGGGCAACAAACTATTAAGATGAAATTACCCAAATATTTCTTTCAATATAATACATGTTATAAAACGATTTAACTTATTTAAAGGTATTCTTAAACTTGTGGTTCTTAAAACTAGACGAATTATAAACTATTATAATTATTCAAATATTAATTTTAAAAAAATCTCTATTCAAGAATTATTATTATTTCAAAGTTATACAGAAAATAGAAACTAACAAGATACCTTATAATAATATTAAGACCGGATTTATTACCAAAAGAAATCATCTTTATAATTTGTATTTTTTTCTATGAATAGGATTAAACGATTTAAGTTAAATTCGGTTCCTAAATTTCATTATTAAAAGTGTGTAATAATAATAAATAAAAATGTAAATAATTATGTATTCCTCCCGAGCTATCATTATTGCTTGTAATTCGCTTGATGTCATCTATGCAATAATCGACATTTCACACAGGACAGTGTAGTTTCCAATAAAGAATAGCATGTCATTACCATTTCATTATTTTCTAAAAATAAAAATAACAGTAAAATTATGGAAAAATTTAAATATCAATGAATTACCGGGATTTACAAAAAAGGCAACGAAAATCTTGAAGAAATAAAAAATCAACAATATTATAAACTCTTCTTTCTTCTTAAATCTCGTTATCTCACTCTTCAGCTGTCGTTTATGTTTTTCTGCAGATCTTTCTATCGTTTAATTATGAAGCGTTTCTTTAATACCATTTATCCATAATCTCTTCACTTTTCAGCTGTCGTTCATGTTTTTCTGCAGATTTTTGTATCGTTTAATTATTAAAGGCATGAATGTGGTCTATCAAAGTGAAAATTTATCGAATAAAATGTGTTCAATATTGAGGTCATCTATGCAATAATCGACATTTCACACAGGGCAGTGTAGTTACCAATAAAAAGTACCATGTCTTTACCATTTCATTAACTTTATAAAAATAAAAATAACAATAAAATTAGGGTAAATTTAAATATTAATGTATTAGGTACCTGACTTTATAAAAAGGCTAACGAAAATCTTAAAGAAATAGAAAATCAACAATATTATAAACTCTTCTTACTTCTTAAATCTCGTTATCTTACTCAGCTGTCGCTTATGAATCTAATCTTTCAATCAAGTTTTATGTAAAAAGACCATGTTGATTTTTTGATACATCTAATTATGTCGATGATTAATGGATTAAAAGGTAGAAACAATATCTGTCAAAAATATTTATTTTCGTGAGTAACTTAAATATTTTATTACTTTCAATTTTATTTTGAAATGTAATATTGAATTTCCTTCATATTTAATTTGAAATGTCATATAACAGAGGATTAAGAAGGAAAGAGACACAACTTAATGTATAAAAATAGCAGTGTCGACACGAGCGCACCACAACTGCCTGGAATGAACTAAAATGACAGGAGGCATATTGTACCGGCATATTTAAATTAAATAGGTACCTACCAATGAGTACCTACAGTATTTTCATTTTAAACAAAAGCATGTTATCAAAATTTTCTTTTGTAAAAAGTTCCTAAAGAGAAAAATATTTCAAATAAAATTTTAAGAAAATGTAGCAATTCGCACTTTTATTTGAAATTTATTTTCGTTAAAATAATTTCAGAACTTTTTCAAAGACAAATTTTGATGACATGTTCTAGCTTAAAATGAAAATTACTATTAAAAATAAGTAGTATATTTTTTATATAACTAAAACTAAAATTTATTTGAAATAAGATATCACATTTTGATTACAATAATTAGGAACAAATAAATGTAGTACCTAACAGAAAATTTAAGTAAGTAAATAGTATAAAATGTATAAAATATATCGAACAAAAACATGATTACACAAAAAATTTGTTTATAGGAATGTCGTTAAGTACGTTTAGCTTTTTTAATTATTTTTGAATTCATATCATCAAAATATTTTCGAATAATTAAGAGAGAAGATTTTTAAAAATCTCTGTTTTAACTTCTTGTAAATGAATAAGACAAGTATGAAAAGTAAAATCGAATTTTGTTTGTTACTGGTAGACAAAACCAAAATCTTTTAATAAAAAAATATATAATATCATATATTTGTGCTAGAACCAGACACAAATTTCCTGATACATTTTTTAATCGCTTTTTATCGTCTACTTACTTATTCATAGTGAAAATATGATGCGGTTCTAAATTCTGTGACAATAAACAACTTTTACAATTTTCACAGTCTGAACTGAAAAAGGATTTAACTAAGTACGCTGCTTTTCTTTTCTTCATAACATATGTTTCATTTTTTAATCGCTTATTTTCTTTATACATTTTTAAATCTCTAGGTGTAAGATCTGCCAGTTTTCTAATTCCAAAATCGGATAATGTGAATCTTTTTATTTGTCTTCGTTCCTTAAAATACAAATTTCTATCTTCTGAACTTTCAATATTGAACAACTGCTTTGGAATCTATGAAATTAGAAGGAGTAGGAGTAGATGATTTTGTTACTTTAAAAGGTAGAACCGATTCAGAGGATGTGCCGCCAAGCGGTTCATAATCTGATACAGATATAGTAGTAGAGTTTGTGACCATAGGAGTTGTAATCAATTCACATGATGTTTCAGGAAGCGATCCATACTCTGGTAGTGTTCTAGTAGATGATGGTATTTAATATCGTTGGAATCAATTCGGAAGATATTTCAGGTTCATAATTGTTAGAATAGTGCAGTATAAACTAATAAAATAGCATATAAACTCAATAAATATTGTTTATTTATTGTATGACATTTCAGTACATTTATTTTACTTTATTATTGAAAACAGAAGAATAATAATATTGATGCATATGCAAGTTGATTGTGAAGTGATAAATAATTAATTATAATCCAATACTCCTCCTCAATTAACTTGCATTCCACATGCTTTGCGCAATTTATGCAATTTAGTAACTGGTAATGGCTTAGTTAATAAATCTCCCAGCATTTCTTCTGTTGGACAATAAGAACAAACTATGTCCCCTTTATCTATATGATCCTTCACAAAGAAAAATCGTGTGTCGATATGTTTTGACCGATCCGAAAATTTCTCCTCCTGAATCTGTTTGAGGCAGCTTTGATTATCCTCAAAAATGATTGTTGGCTCTTCAAGTTCTTCATGAAAATCATAAAATACACGTCGAATCCATTGTGCCTCCTTGCAAGCTTCAGACAAAGCAATGAACTCTGCTTCAGTTGAAGACAGTGCCACACATGTCTGTCTTTTGCAACTCCAACTTATAGTTCCATCAGCAAACAGAAATATGTAGCCACTATTTGACTTGCGACTATTTCTATCCTCCGCCCAGTTAGCATCAGCATATCCGATTAATTAATTTGTGCTACTTGCACGTCCAAGTTGCAATACCATATTTCTAGTACCATTCAAGTATTTCAGTGTTCTCTTGAGTTCCTCCCAATCTTCTTGGTTTGGAGTGTTCACCTTTTGTGCTAAAATTGAAATGCATGCCGATATGTCTGGTCGTGTGTTAACAGAAATATATAATAAACATCCAATTAATTTTCTATAATTTTCATTGTTAGGCAACAATTCTGATTCTTTCGATTTTCCATATCCAACGCTTATTGGAATTTTTGAAAATTTTGCTTCTGCTAATCCAAAATCTGAAACTATTTTTTCAATATATTTTGTTTGATTTAATGAGTAGCTTCCGTTAGAATCTTTGACTATTTGTAGACCAAGATAATGTTGTATTTCACCCAAATTTTTAATTTGAAAATTATTAAGCAAGTTCTTTTCAAGATCCACAATTAACTTATTGTGTTCACTTACCACAATTATATCATCTACATATATCAGTACGTAACATTTTTCTCTATTATTGTTCTCCATACTGTACAAACATTGATCATTTTTACTTTGTTTGTATTTTGCGTTAATTAGTACTTTATGAATTACCTGATTCCAGGCTCGCGCTGACTGTTTTAATCCGTAGATACTCCTCCTCAAAAGACAGACATGATATTCTTGCTCTTCTTTAACAAAACCTGGCGGTTGTTTCATATATATTGTTTCTGTTAATTTTCCATTAAGAAATGCCGTTTTTACATCATAGTGCATTACTTTCATCTGCCTTTTTGCAGCAATAGATAGGAGTATTCTAAATGTTGTTTGTCTAACAACCGGTGCAAAAACTTGATCATAATCGATTCCATATTTTTGATTGAAACCTTGTGCTACCAAACGTGCCTTGTATCTAATAGGATTTCCACTGGCATCAGTTTTCAACTTATATACCCATTTGCATCCGATAGGTTTACGATCTTTTGGTTTTTCTACAATATCCCATGTATGATTTTCATTCAAAGATTTAATTTCATCTTTCATCGCAGCAATCCATTTATCTTTATCTTTACAAGACACAGCTTCGTTGTAATTATTTGGTTCTTGAATTACAATATTTATTTCTTCGATTAAACGTGTTGGTGGTATCCCTTTATTAGTTCGTGTTGACCTTCTAAGTGCATTATTTTCAATGAAATCTTCTTCCAATCTTGTAGAATCTCTTGTCATTTCTGAAACAAACTGTTGTTTCCAATCATTATTCCTTTCAATAAATTTTACATCTCGACTGATGATGACTTTTCTGTTTTCTGGTACATAACACCTATATGCCTTGGAGTGCATATCATAGCCCACCAAAATTGCTTGCATACTTTTAGAATCTAATTTACGCCGTTTTTCATCTGGAATATGCACGTAACATTTTGCACCAAATTGTTTAAAATGTCCGATGCTCGGTATTTTTCCGTACCAATGTTCAAATGGTGTTTTCAAAATTCCTTTTGCTGGCAATCTATTTTGAATAAAATTGGCCATTGTAACTGCTTCACCCCAATACATATATTTCATATTTGCTCCAATTAACATGCAACGAGCCATTTCTACAAGCGTTCTATTTTTTCTTTCAGCAACGCCGTTTTGTTGTGGACTATATGGAGCAGTATGCTGAAATTGAATTCCTTCACTTTCCAAGTATTTAACATACTCAGCAGACACATACTCTCCTCCACGATCTGACCTGATGCATTTTACTTTACATTCGAATTGGGTTTTGCACATTTCAACAAAATTTTTAAATTTTTCTGATACTTCGGATTTATTTCGCAATAAATAAATTGTTGTATACCGCGAATAATCGTCAATAAATGTTAAAATATATCTTTTACCTGATGGTGTTTCTGTCTGCATTGGACCGCAGACATCCGAATGAATTAATTCAAGTGCTTTCTTTGATCGGTTGTTTGATTCTTGTGGAAATTTAATTCTTGTCATTTTGCCTTTTAAGCAAACTTCACAATTTAACTTCGCTTTACACTCTTCATCACATTTTGCAATTCGAATACCATTCACGAGTCCGTTATACTCTAATGATTTTACAACATCAATTGCACGATGACCAAGTATGTCATGCCAGAGATGAACACATAAACTCGAGTCATTAACCAAATATGCTTTGTTTGACTCACGAAGTTTATATAATTTTCCAGAAATATCACCAACTGCTATTTGTGTTTTTCCGTCTGTCGATAATATTTCACACATCCGAAAATCAAATCTGATCTTATAGCCTTTTCCGTCAAACATTGTACTGAAATTAAATTTCCACCAATACCAGGCATATACAGAACATTCTGTATCTTAACAATCCTTTTTACATTGGATGCATTCAGAAACTCAACTTTGACAGTTCCTCTGCCCTCAGAAATGATTTCGTCGCCGTTTGCCACTTTGACTTTTTCACGATGTTCAGCATTGAATTCTACAAAATGTTCCTTATTGCTTGTGATATGACATGTCGCACCTGAATCAATAATCCAACCAGAACCAACGCATTTTTCAGTAGAAAACAAAAATTCATCAGTGGAATCATTATTAACCAAATTCGCTTTTTGATCCCTATTTTCTTTTTGTTTAGAACGTTTCCATGTTTTGAATTTCTCACACTGGTTTTTGAAATGACCCGGTAGTTTACAAAAATGACATTTCTTGTTTGAATTCGTTCCTGAAGATACTCGTAATGCTGTTTCTTCTTTAGTAACAACCCTATCTACTCGCCGTTTATACTCCGCAATCACTTTTGACATGACAAGACGTAAATTTAATTCCTGCTCTGAACGCGCTTCCAATGCTGTAATTAATCCATCGTAGCTTTCTGGTAATGACCCCAACAATGTGGCACTCATAAAAAATTCAGGTTTTATTTCATCACCTAATGCTAGCAATTTTTGAAACAGCTCGTTCATTATATTAACATGCTCCTGAACATCAGCATTTTCTTCACATCTTTGACGCATAATCATACGAAGAACCTGCACTCTGTTCCCAGGAGTGTCCTTTTCATGGAACTCTTTTAATGTATCCCACGCCTCTTTTGCATATTTACAATTTCGAATATGTTGTATTTGATCGTCTTCAACTGAAAGTGCAATTGTTGAATGTGCTCTTTCATCACGTCGAATCCATTCAATCTGTGTAGAACTTGGTATCTCATCTATAACTACAGACCAAATACCTTTTTCTTTTAATAACATTTCAATTTTATATCTCCAATTGAAATAATTCGAACCATTTAACTTAGTGATTACATACTTTGAGTCACTGGCGGGAGTCATCATGTACTGTATATAAACCTGTATTTATATTAGTTTGATGTGCAACGGCCCATAACCTGTTAGAATAGTGCAGTATAAACTAATAAAATAGCATATAAACTCAATAAATATTGTTTATTTATTGTATGACATTTCAGTACATTTATTTTACTTTATTATTGAAAACAGAAGAATAATAATATTGATGCATATGCAAGTTGATTGTGAAGTGATAAATAATTAATTATAATCCAATAATAATTTAGTACAGGAGACAATTAGTTTAGAATATGTTTCAGGAAACGATTTTAAATCAGCCAAGGTTCTAGCAGTTGAATTTGTCAGTGTAGGAATAGTATTTCTATGCAATTTTTTTAGCGTACTTGTGAAGCAAGATATATCAAAGTGATCTTCGCAAATATATAATTTTGTTGTAATTTTCTTGTAAATTTATAAATTGAAACCACTTTTTCCGCGTGTCTTCTTTTTGGGGATATTTGAAGAAATGTTTATTGGAAGTATTTGTTTTGTAAGCATTGGCACAATCTGGCACTTGGCATTTATTTTTTAACATGATTGGCGTTGACATTGTTCAAGCAGTTCAAAATCCTCTGAAATAATATAAAACTTAGACATTTAAATTATAATTATAGAGATAAACTTACATCACATCATCAAATTGGCAAGTTGTTGAGTTCGGGGGCTATATATTTAAATTTAGTGCGTAACGCGTGCTTGGTGCTTACTCAACGCACGTGTTTGTGTTTGACTGTCAAATTTTCACAACATAAACAAAGGCGTAACGGTGCGTTTCTTTTACTAGATGAGAGTTACACACAAAAAACGTAGATTTTAGTTCTCCAGGCAGTTGTGGCGGCGCTGTTGCTAACAATTTAAAACCACATTTGAGTTTTATCCCCGTGGTGTACACTAGCACTGCGGAGTTCAGAACTATTTTCATGACGTCACGTGCTGTACGTTTTCCTGGGCAACCTGTGACTATATTACCTTCTTACTTTATGGCCACGACCAGGGCGTCGGCGTTGCTGCTTGGCGCAGCAGGTGCTGCTGCACTAGCTGAATTAGCTGAATTAGCTGCACTAGCTGAATTAGCTGAATTAGCTGCACTAGCTGAATTAGCTGCACTAGCTGAATTAGCTGCAATTTTAAATCACTGATCTCTTCTTTCATCAAATCCATCTCTATCAAGTTTTCGGAAACAAAATGTTTATTAAAGATTACCTACTACATATATAGAAAATTTTGAAACTTACTTTTCTGTACATCTTCTGCTTCCAATCTGCCAGCCTCGTCGCCTTCACCATCCATTTTAAATATTATTTATAACATAAACAAAATATTTCCGTTACTTAGGACAACGTCACACTGTAGATACCTATATTGTTGGGGACATGGTACAAGAAAACAAAGTATGTTTTTATATGAGGGTATGGTGGGGGCATTCTCTTACTCTCTCATGCTTGGGTAATCTCTGTCGCACCGTGGGCCAGCCGCCGCCATATTACTTGTTTGTTTACATCTGTCACTGTCACATTCAAAGAACATGAGTTTTATAATCTACGACACGTAATATGCCATAATAACCGTGGCCATAATCAGGAAGAAATTGTAGTTAGAAAACGTTTTTACTTCCTTGTACGAAGTAAAAAGGAAGTATTGTAATCGCGAAAAAATTCGGTTTTCAGATTTTGATGGAAATATCCGTTTTGACCCTTTCTGAATCCATTATGACTAGTTTCGTCGTGACGTCTGTACGGACGGACGAACGTATCTATGTCGCATAACTCAAATACGGTTAACAACCAAATTTTATCCCAGCACAATTTTAAGCTGGCGTAAAATTGTAAGTTAGGCATACGTGAATCAACTACCGCATTTACAACCAAAATTTGAAGTCTACGTACTTCGGACCCGAATGGAGGTTTTCACGATTTTTTTGTTTTTACTTCCTTGTACACGGAGTAAAGGAAGTATTGTAATCGCGAAAAATTTCGGTTCTCAGATTTTGATGGAAATATCCGATTTTACCTTCTCTGAATCCATTATGACTAGTTTCGTCGTGACGTCTGTACGTACGTACGTACGGACGGACGTATGTGTGTCGCATAACTCAAATACGGTTAGACGTAGAAAGTTGAAATTTTGTATTTAGGACTGTTATAGCATCTAGTTGTGCACCTCCTATTTTTGGTTTCAATCTACAAACCGGAAGTAGTAATTTTTCCAAAAATTTCGATAAATATTTAATTTAAGACAATTTTTTACTTCCTTGTACGAAGTAAGGAAGTATTGTAATCGCGAAAAATTTCGGTTCTCAGATTTTGACGGAAATATCCGTTTTGACCTTTTCTGAATCCATTATGACTAGTTTCGACGTGACGTCTGTACGTACGTACGTACGTACGTACGGACGTATGTGTGTCGCATAACTCAAATACGGTTAGACGTAGAAAGTTGAAATTTTGTATTTAGGACTGTTATAACATCTAGTTGTGCACCTCCTATTTTTGGTCTCAGTCTACAAACCGGAAGTAGTACTTTTTAAAAATATTTCGATAAATATTTAATTTTAGACAATTTTTTTTATTTTAAATGAAAGATTATGTGATTATTACCTACAATCGGTATTTTATAAATATTTTTGTATCTCCTATCATTTAAAAATAATTAAAGTATATATTTATAGTATTTCGGTATCTTGTAGTCCATGATCGATTAACATTTGTTACTACGTAAAATTTAAATGATTATGACATGACAGTGACAATAGTAAAATATGCTTTATATCTTCTTCTGCAGTTTAAATCAAATGACTAAAATATATTTGTGAGTATTAGTATAATAAGTTAAAAGAATTTTTAATATTATTTTACATTTTAGTTATTAAGAAAAGTATGAACACACAAGGCGTACAAGGAAGTCATGTGGTGTCCACGTCAGATTTTTTTATTTTAAATGAAAGATTATGTGATTATTACCTACAATCGGTATTTTATAAATATTTTTGTATCTGGTATCATTTAAGAATAATTAAAGTATATATTTATAATTTAGTATTTCGGTATCTTTAAATGATTATGACATGACAATGACAATAGTAAAATATGCTTTATATCTTCTGCAGTTTAAATAAAATGATTACAATATATTTGTGAGTACTAGTATAATAAGTTAAAATAATTTTTTATATTATTCTACATTTTAGTTATTAAGAAAAGTATGAACACACAAGGCGTACAAGGAAGTCATGTGGAGTCCACGTCAGATTTTTACCTTCCGCTTACCTGTAAAGGAAGGTATTGGAATCATGCAAAAAATCGGGTTGTGAGTTTTCAGTGGATGAGCACGAATTAGGGTCTTTACAACTCATTTTTGATAGTTTCTCGATGATGTCTGTATGTATGTGTGTGTGTATGTGTGTGGTCCGGGCCGATGCCGGATGTCGCATAACTCAAATATGAATTACCCAAAAATTTTGATATTTGGTATTTTACAATTGTATACGAATAGGAAGAGCTCATTAGATTTTGGTACAAATATCTTCACCGGAAGTGATATTTTTTGAAGATTGAAAAAGATAATTGTCAAAAATTTATATAAATTTGAATAAATATAGTATTTATTTGAAATAAGAATAAGAAGCAAAGTTATTTGCAACTCACGTTATAAAAAATTGTCTTTATCTGGTAGCATTAAAGAACTGCAGTAAAATTTAAAAAATTAATTTATCAGATAAAACGTTGAAATCTTGTAATCCATGTTCGGTTGATTTTTGTTTCTGCGTAAAAAATATTGACAGGTGAGACGGGTGACAAGTTGACATATTAGCGCCATATAAGTCATAAGTCAGATATTAAATGTAGTAATTGAACGGAGGATGGATTCAACACAGAAGAGTTTTCGTGTGAATGAATCTTTTGATTCAGGTCATACTAATTTCTGTGTTTGAATATTTTAGATTTTTATTTCTATATTTTAAATGGGCACCGGATTGTACGTATACATTTCTGTTTAAAGTGTAGATATGGCGGAAGGTTGTGTGATGGCCACGTCAGATTTTTATAATTGGAAAGATTATAGTTCACAATATAAATTACGAAAAATGAAAGACCGTCCGTACTTACATGATATGGTTTGCCTGTTGTTTAAAAGAGGCAGTTACGAATTAAAATATAAAAATAGTTATGACAGCGATTTCATAAATTTGTTTTTCCAATAAATGTTTAAAAAATATTCCTAGACCTGACCCTCGAACTGAATGCAAAGGCAAAAAGGCATAACAAAAGAGAGAAAACAAGGTCTCTTATCAAAACTCAAGCCAATACTGCCACATAACAGAGTTGAATTTTGGGAAAATATTCCTGTAAACAATAATGCAGAGGATATTCTTTAATAACTATCTAAATTTATTTGCTCAAGGTAAAACAACTTCAACTAGAGCAACAATGTACTATGTCTGTTGTGATCATGCTTTAAGTTGAAGTTACCATTGTATATGCCTTTTGACTTATGTAAACATACTGTATATGTACCAGCATCAATAAAATATTATTATTATTATTATATATTTTTTAAGTTATAGTATAGTATATAAATTGTTTCTGAGTTAAATTTAATTTTTTATGATTCTAAGCAGAACTGTTGTGTTTTATATATTTATATAAAACAAATACATTATAATAATGTATATGTTATGTGCCTTTTAATTTATTCCACATTCCAAATACGAATAAGGTTTTAATACTTTGTACATCATTTAACAAATTAATACAAATACTAAAATAGAATATCCGATCTGCCCTAAAAACAGTTAGAATATATTTTTTTATTCAATTTTGACGTTTTAAACTCCATAGCAACAACTTTAAACAGTTGTTTATTCACAAGTGAATTTTTTTTTAAATCACTCAACACATTTTAAATCACTGACGTTTTAAACTGACATAATATCGTCAAAAATGTATAAAAACATAGACAACTTGCCACTGACGACTACTTTGATTCATTTTTTTTTGTCATGTCAAAATAAATTTATAATTCATATATTTGAAATAATTTCGTCAAAATTGAATAAAATATTGTATAAACCACGTGAGATACGAATGTTTATTCACTCGAAGAAATTATCAAACTCGCCCTTCGGGCTTTCTTCTCTTGAATAAACATTCATGTATCTCACTTGATGTATAAATATCTAATAATCCATAGCAAATCTTTTTTTTTTTTTTTTTTTTTTTTATTATCCCCATTAAATTTACAATCTGTCATTTGTTGACAATAAGTAAATGTTATTATATTATAATTTAAAGATATCATGTAGTGACAATGTCCAGCGACATTTTCACTGTGTACAAAATTGTTTTACATAAATGTGATGTTATGTACTAAATCTAAACGATAAATCTAGTGGGTTGTGTCTTTTTAGTCTATAAATGTCCATGCTGTTATCTAGCAAATTAACTGCACTTTGGTTTGGGTGCACTTCTAATCTTTTTAAATATTTTTCACTGCACTTTTTAATTTCTTCTTTAATTGTATTTATTTTTAGATCACTGTGTATGACACTATTTTTTACATACCAGGGGGCATCTATTATAGTTCTTAATGTTTTTGATTGGAAACGCTGGATAATGTCGATGTTGGAGTCGCTAGCTGTTCCCCATAGCTCTATTCCGTAGGTCCATATTGGTTTGAGTATTATTTTGTATAGTAAAATCTTATTTTCCGTTGAAAGCTTAGATTTTTTGTTAATCATCCAGTATATTTTCTTCAGTTTTATTCCTAGTTGTTTGCGTTTAGTTTTTATATGTGTAGCCCAGATTGATCTGCGTTCTAGATGCATACCCAGGTATCTAACTTTATTTTCTTGTGGTATTGGTTGGTTGTTTAAGTTGACGGGTGGACATGTTTGTCGCCGTGTTGTGAACGTTACGTGTGTAGATTTAGATTCGTTTACCTTTATTTTCCATTTTTTAAGCCATAATTCGATTTCTATCAGGTGTTCTTGAAGTTTTCTTGATGCATTTTGTGGGTCTACATCAGTAGATAATATTGCAGTGTCGTCAGCAAATGTTGCGACTGTAGTTTGGACGGATGTAGGAAAATCTGCTGTATATATGAGGTATAAAATAGGGCCTAATACGCTACCTTGCGGGACGCCAGAGTGAATTGGGAGTAAATTGGAGTATTCACTTTGAAATTTTATTTGAAAGTATCTCCCCGTCAGATATGATTCTATAATCTGATACACATTGTGCGGTAGAGTTTTTTTGATTTTATAAAGAAGTCCTTTATGCCAAACTTTGTCAAAGGCTTGTGTTACGTCTAGGAAGGCTGCTGAACAAAACTGTTTTCCCTCTAGAGATTTTCTAATTTCATTGGTGATTCGGTGAATTTGTTCTGTGGTTGCGTGTTGTTGCCTAAATCCGAATTGATAATCTGGTATAATTTTCCTCTCTGTTAGTATTGGTCTAAGTCTTCTCAACAGTAGTCTTTCGAAGATTTTGGACAAGATTGGTAGAAGACTGATAGGTCTATACGATGTGACTTCTTCTTCTGGTTTACCAGGCTTATGTATCATAATTATTTGTGCTGTTTTCCATTGTGGGGGATAATAGTTGATTCTCATGATGGCATTCATTATAAATGTTATAAGTTTAGTAGTCTTTTCTGGAATTTCCTTTAATATTTTTCCTGTTATAAGGTCGTAGCCAGGAGTTTTCTTGGGATTGGTAAGTTTTATTTCATGTTTAACTTCGCCTACACTGATATCTTTCAGAGGTAGGCAGAGCTGGTTTGGTGTTTCAAGGTAAGAATGGATTTCTTTTTCTTCTGCCTCACTGTTTCTTATCGAAAAGTGTTTGAAGATTTCGGTTAGATGTTCAGCGAATTTTTCACACTTTTCTTTTTCTGTTCTAGCCCAGGTTCCGTCATTTTTTCTTATCGGTGGTATTTTTTTATTTGTTCTTTTTATATACTTTGTAGCCTTCCATAAAGAGTAGTCTGTTATTTGTGTGGGTGTGAGACTGCTCAGGTATTCTTGAACATTATAGTTCTTCCAGTTATTCAACATTTTTTAAAGATTTATTTCTGCTCTGTTTAATCGTGTTTTGTCCTGTGGGTTTCTGCTGTTTTGCCATACTCTGCGCAAACGTCTTTTTTCTACTATGGCTTGTTTTATTTCATAAGGATATTTGATATAGTTTTCTTTTTCTGATAATGTAGGTGTTGATTTCCAAGCAGCATTTTGTATGCTTTGTGTTAAGTGTTCGAGGCCTTCCTCTATGTTATCTTTAGTTTTTAGTGGTATTTTTAGGTTGGTTTCTTCTTCTAATATTTCTCTAAAGCTCTCCCAGTCAGTGCGCTTATTAGATAGTGTGGGTGGTTTAGGTACTTTTATTATATGTGTGCTTAGAGTTACAATGATGGGAGTGTGATCCGAAGTTAAGTCGAAATTTGCTTCTGTTTTTATGTAATTTTGGGAGATATTTTTAGTAACACAGAAGTCCAAAAGATCTGGTACCTTGTTGATATCAGTGGGCCAGTAGGTAGGTTGGCGTGAAGACGTATATTGTAATTGATTTCCTTGTATTGCTTTAAGTAATTCACGTCCGCGAGTTGTAATAAGTCTTGACCCGAATTCGGTGTGTTTCGCATTGTAGTCGCCCCCTGCTATGAATTTAGTTCCAAGTGTATTGAAAAATGTTTCAAAATGTTCTTTTTTTATGATTGGTCTAGGTGGACAGTACACGGCAGATAGTGCTATTGGTCCTGTCCAGTTTTCTAGCATTATCGATGTTGCTTGGAGATGGTCCATTGTAATTTCTGGTAGTATATAGTGTTTTATGTTACTTTTGATAATTATTGCAGTGCCCCCGTGTGCACCACCATTTGGATGTTTCGAATCATATACTGTGTACTGTGGTATCTTGAAATAGGTTCTGTTGGTGAAATGTGTTTCGGATATCAGCATTATGTCTATTTCATTTTCAATAATAAAGCATTTCAACTCTTGGCTACGTTGAGCCAAGCCATTAGCATTCCAAACTGATATTTTAAGGAATTGAGCCATCACGTCATTTTGGAGACGAGGGTAGTGAGGAGACTTAGAATAGTGTCCATTCGTCTCATCAGATCTATCATCATAGTTTCTAGTTTGTTTGTATCTTGTGTTTTAATGATTGGGGCGCTAGTTTGTGCCTCATCAGGTTTATTAGCTTTTGTAGCTTGAGAGTAAGTTGTATTTGGGTTGGTTACTTTGTATGCAGTTGTATTTGTGTCTCGTAAGTTCCTTTCCCTTAGTGGCGGGTATTTCCTTTTTTGGATATCCTTATACACGGTACATCCTTTGTAGCTTGCTGGATGATTGCCCTCACATAGGGCGCATTTAACTGCGGAATCGTTATTTTTAGAGCAGTCTTTTGTCATATGGTCTTCACCGCATTTAACACATCTTGGTTGTCGGTAGCAATATGTTTTGGTGTGCCCATAGCGCTGGCATCTTATACATTGTACAATTTCTCTTTTTGGTTTAGGGGGTTCTATTTTTATTTTGGTATGTTGTAGATATTCTATTTCATATATAGTTTTATTGTTTGAGTTTGGTTCAAGCTCAATGAAAAATATTGGTAGTGGTTCTTTAGTTATTCTATGCTGAATATTGTAAATGTTTGATACTTTATGACCTTTTCCTTCGATTTCTGTTTTTATTTCATCTTTATTTGTGGTTGGGTGCAGATTTTTGATGACTGCACGATATGCACGATTTTCTTTTAGTTGATAGGTGTGAAAATTGATATTCTTTTCTTTGAATAGGTTAATTGTTTGTCTATATCTATCGACACTTTTTATCTGTATTTTAATTTGATTTCCAGCTGTGGTTTTTACGAAATAGTTACCTTTGGCAATGCTGTCGATTATGTCAAGCAACGGTTTAACTTCAGCAACGTGCGGAACGAATATTGGAGGAGGTTTGTGAGATTCATTTTCTTCAGGTGCTGTACTGTTGTTATTGTTACTGCTATTGGTATTACTTAGTACTTCAAAACGATTTTGGATAGGTGTTACCTTGTTATTATTGGAGATTATTAGTCTTGGTCTGGTGTATCGTTTTCTCGTTATATCACTTTCATTTCCGGCTTTTCTCTTGTATGGTGTGACTCGTTGCCAAGGGTTATTTTCACTGCTTTGTGGTGAGTTTAGCAAAGGTGTATCACCATGCATGTTTCGCGCTGAGGCCACTGGCCTAGCGCCGATTTGTTTCACTTATTTTTATTTATTATTGGTTGGAATTTGTTTGTTAGATTGATACTTTATGATTGATTTGTTGGTTAATTAATCACAGTAAACACTTTTATAACACGTCCGTCTACTTCGAGAGTTCGAACGCAACTTCCATAGCAAATCTAACAGTAAAAAGCTGCACTTAAATTTCTACAAAATTAATTTATTTTTGTATTTAAAATAATAGCTAGAACTAAACAATGAGGTCTTGCACGATTTTTTTTTTTTTTTTATTGTTGCAATCGAAAGAATACTAAAAAATATTTACCCCGTATTTTTTCTTTTTTCTCAAATTTATTTATAAAAGGAGAAAATAATTATTAAAAGTGATATTCTTCAAAACGCGGCTGAAAAGCACCACTTCTCCCCTTGTCCACTGACGTCAACGGATACAAAACCTTGAACGCCTTGAACAAACCAATGAAATAACAGTACATATCGGTGGTGAGCTTGTTGTCATTTTAAACGTCAAAAGTTTGATAGAGAATTAGGTTATTGTTATTATTTGGTGTCACAGTTGTGTAAAATATGAGTTTAAAACGTCTAAAAACTTGTTTCGTGCCAACTTGTATAAATACAAGTGAAAATAGTAAAAAAATATTTATATCTGTACCGAAGAAAGAAGGAAACAATGATTTTCCCAGATTAATATTGACAAATTTTCGTTACGACTAGCATATTGTTGTGAAGATCACTTTTATGTAAGTAAGTATAAATATTATAATAACAATTTAAAACTTAGTTATTAAATAATAATCATACATTTATTTTTTAGCTACCTAGCGATTCTGAAAATTGGATGTATTTCAAAACAATTGGGCAGAATATTATCTTAAAGAAACATGTAGTTCCACATTTACATTTGACATCTCCAAAAGTGACTTTAGAAGAGTCTCAAGTAACATCTTCATCAAAGAAAAGAAACCACATTGCGAAATTTTTGTCCAGATAAGCCAAGTTGCAGTCGGGCATTATTTGTAGAAGTATCGTCGCCAAAAAAACTTTGTAAGGAATCACCTAGTGCAACATTTATAAACGATGTCATACATTTACAGTCACCTTCTGGAAAGTTTGAAGTGGAAGCTTCAAAATTCAATAAAAGCGTTCAAGTTAATATACGTCCGCACAAAAAAAGTGTTGCAACAATGACACAATCTGACTGCATATCTTACACATCGTATGAGGAAGATCTATCAATTATGCAACACTTTAAGGGCATATCAATCAACATACAACAGCTGTATCTTAGAATATAATAGATTAAATGTTAAATTAAAAAGTATTATTCCTGTACAAAGTTTTAAAAAGGCATTAAGAAAAGATATAATACGAACTGATAACTTGTGATAATATCAAACATAAAATAGTGTATTGATAATGTAACATGATGTACTAACTAATTATAAGTAACTTGTGATATTTAAATGCAAAAATATTTTATATATTATCTGTATACTTGTTAATCTTTGTATTATTTTTTACGGACCTGGGTACCAGTGCTTGCACTGCTTACAGAATCCGAAAATGGGTTAATAAATAAAAAATAAATTATATCAGAAAGCAGTTCAAGTAGTTCAAAAGAAATACATGATAGATAGTGATTCTGATTTTCAAGTAGCCACATCATCTTCACAATCAGTTGCAAGTACAATCAGCCCGATAAAACGTGAATTCATCAATTCAATTTTGATAATCGAAAGAAATTCCAAATTTTATTTGGGGCTTCCTCCTGAAACATTTTATGTTGAACATTTACTATGCAGTAAGGAAATCAAATTCACAAAATTAGATGTCTTATTAACATTTAAAAAAATTATACTAGACGATCAATATCAAAGGTTAGCCGATGACTTTCAAATAAGCATTTCAAAACTCAGGTAAGTAACTCTAACGCTTTCCCATTTAATTGTTATTTCGTTTATGTATAATGCTATTTTCAAAACTACAAGCAGACCTTGTTTTAGTGACAAAAGCGCCACCTTGCTACAAGCAAAATTTGAATCATAGATGTTGAAAGTGTGGATTGTTTCTGAAGAGAAAATGAAAATATTTATATAAAATAAAATATGTTACAAACAAGATTAATTAAATTATTCTTATATTAATTATATTATAGTATTTTTGCGTATGTACCTTAATTTTTCTATATAAATATATACTTTCTAATATATGACATGGTATCAAATCCATACTGCCATGCAGATCTATGGTGCCCTTGTTTCTCATTGGCTTGTATCCGTTAACGTCACAATTTTAGCACCGTTTTGAATGCATTGTACTTTAAATAAGTTTTTATAATAAAAATAAACTCTACTTTAAACAAACTGTTATATTAAATAAAACTACGAAGGTTCAAAATTCGTATTAACAAATAAAATAAGCATGTAAATTCTTTTTGCAAGACCTCATTCCTAAAACTCTTAATATCATAATATCTCAAAACTACATTTTTGCAGATGTGACCTTTTTCCTAAGGACGGCAGTATACCAATTTTTAAATCGATGGATTAAACCATTCATTTGTTATTAACGAAAATCAAAAAGTCAGTTTTTCGCATTTGTCTCAAACAAACAAAAATCAGAAACAATTGAACTATACAAAAGTTTTTGCGTCTCGACGCCCTCTATCACCTCGTAAAAAATCATGAAATTCGGATAATTAGTTCATAACGTTAACCAGTTGTAAACGCGTTGCTAGTTTGATGAAAAATCAACAACTCTAAGCCTTTTAGTATATAAGATATAGAAACTAATTCCTGACGTCTAGTTAGAGGCGCCTGGCACGCTGGCACGTAGCCAGGGGAGGCTTGAGGGGCTGAAGCCCCCCCCCCACCACCGTAATTCTAATCAATTTCGTTAAAATTCATCCATGTGTATCTAAATGTCTGAAAATCGACATCGAAATCGACTAAAAAGACCAAAAGATTACTTCTGTAGTACTGTAGTTGATTAGTTTTAAAATACGTATTATTATTATTTGTACTAAAAATACTAAATTACCTATATATTTTTTTGTTCTAACCTTTCGTAAACATTTTTTTAAGAGCCCCTCCTCAAAAAAAAGTTCTGGATACAGGCCTGATAAAGAAACATTATAATAAAATCCCTCCCCTCCATTTCCTAAAATTTCGAAGCCCCTCCCGAGACAAAATCCTGGCTACGGGCCTGCTGGCACGCCAAAAATAAGAATTACCTAGAAAATTATAATAACTTATTAAATCATTTTCATGTAAAATCAAAATAATTAAGTACATACTATGTTTAACAAAAGCTGCTTCTCGTCAGCATTTAATAAAAAAATCTGACGTGGCCATCACACAACCTTCCCCCATATCTACACTTTAAACAGAAATGTATACGTACAATCCGGTGCCCATTTAAAATATAGAAATAAAAATCTAAAATATTCAAACACAGAAATTAGTATCACCTGAATCAAAAGATTCATTCACACGAAAACTCTTCTGTGTTGAATCCATCCTCCGTTCAATTACTACATTTAATATCTGACTTATGACTTATATGGCGCTAATATGTCAATTTGTCACCCGTCTCACCTGTCAATATTTTTTACGCAGAAACAAAAATCAACCGAACATGGATTACAAGATTTCAACGTTTTTTTTTGTAAAAACGAAAAAATGTTACTCTTGAGCACTTGTTCTCGTATGACAACTTGACGTGGCAACAGAAGACTGAGCCAGAGAGAGGAAAACTTGAAAAAAACAGAGAATTCGAAAAGTGATCATGATGAAGTGTGCATTAGCATTAGTAATGTAGTTCAAACATTGCATTTCTCATAAATTATAAAAATTATTATATGATTTGCAATGCAACGGCGAGTGTGTGAGTGCGACGGAAACAGAGATAGAAAGAGATGAATGGGCGCGGCATTGCCAAAACAAAATTCATGTAGAGCTGTGAAGTATGCAGCAGGCAATGTCTATATATGCACCTAACTTCAGTGAATTTGCTTCCGCTCGTACTACCTTAAGACTAGCGACTTTTGGGTTTATCCCCTTCTCCTTTTCTTTTTAAATAAGGGATAACACTTAGAAACTTGCCAATATCTATTCCTTCATTTAATTTGATTGTTGCGCACAACATACAATATTTAGTCTATAAACTAGATATATTATATGCCGCGAGATCAGTATTAAAGTACGCCAATATTGTATCTTCAGTACCTAGTTTTACTTATTTGCTTCTTTAAGCACCATTTTTATATGTGGCGTAAGTTTCTTGCTATAATTGTTTTGATTTTGTTGGGAGAACAGGTTATTTGACTTTTGTTGCTATTTGAATTATTTCTTCCATTATTACTCGAAGAAATAAAAATATTTTCAAAAACGGCCGCACGTTTGCTTCAATATTTTTTCAAAACAAATAATCAATAAATAACTTGGTAACCATAACAATAGAAAAAATGCATTTATTATGTAAACGTGAACTTGATAATGTCAAACATAAAATATTTTATGTCAACGCGATTTATGTCAAATACAAATGTCATTCTAGGATAAAAATTGATTCTAATGAAGTCGTACATAAAATATTGTAACTCGTATATAATCTGACTTTATACACTCGCCTTATTTATTAGCCTCGTACGCTGCGCTGTCTTAGTCCAGTCAAATTACATCAAAATTTCATGTACCTAAGTGTCACAGTTTTCGAGAAAATCGTGAAAATGTATTTTGAACATTTCAATCATTTTAAATCCAGTCAAAATTTTGTCTCCCTACATGAAAACGGCTGTCATTTAATAACGAATAAAAATTTCATTCTCGGTTGAGTGCAATAAATTCCCCGAACATTTCTCTAGAAGGTCTATTATTTTGAAACAATTTTTAAGGGCCTTAGTTAAACCAAAATTTAAAGACTTTCTCTGAGAGAATTTTAGCTTTTTTCGTATTTTTTGTGTTTGATGAACTGTAACTTCGGAACGGATAAAAATAGAGCCTTCCGGTTTCTTGCATTAAATTCTACGCACATTTTTCTTTAAGAGACATTATATTAAAATCATATGAAGGCCTTAGTTAAGTCAATATTTAACATTTTTCTCCAAAGGAAAATTGTGAAATTTTCAAATTTTTCGTATTTATTATGTTTAATGAACTATAACTTCTAAGCGGATAAAAATAGAGACTTCCGATTTCTTGCATTAGATACTACGAACATTTCTCTATAGTACGAGATCCCATTGCAAACTAACGGTGTTCACTTGTTAGCAGGATGAAACCTTGAAGAAATGATGAGAAGTATATTAAAGTATCCCAAACCGCTTTGGCTGCCTACCTAAAGTGGGCCGATGTTGAGATAAAAAAATTGTTTATGTCATTTTTCAACATATATGTGCGCTCACTTGTTAGCAGGTTGAATATTGCTCCTATCGATAGTTTGGACTTCAAATATTAGAAAAATCGCTGGCTGCCTGAGCAACCCTGGGCCTTAATCCTCGGGTGCCTAATTTAAAAGAGGACCGTGCCGCTGATGTTCACCGCTCACATGTTAGCAGCAAAAAAATTTTCTCTCGTGAAAGAAAATTCAATTTTACATTAATTTGTATATGGGTGCCCGAGAAAAAGTGGGCCATACAAGAGGCAGCCTGAGAAAAAAATAGAGGGACGCCGCTACTGTGACCTATTTTATTAATAAAGCAATTTCAATGAAATTTTACATACTTAAACTAGACATAAGGGGACGTTAGAATGTATATTATTTATAAAAATAACACTTCCGGTTAAACCGGAAATGACATCAACTTTCTTATTTCAAATGGAACACCCTATATATTTATACATATTTGAATTCTACATATTATTACATATTTATTTTATTTGTTTCATATTATTTCATTTATTTTATTATACAAAACATTATTCTGAACACAATAAGTCTATTTTCTAATATAAAATAAATCGATAACTATGTTTTAAAGTGAAACGTTAGTGACACAAACATTTGGCCACCTCTGAAGATACTTCATACGTCACGAGCAAATACCAGACCTACCAGATCTTTAAGAAATCATATCTCGCTTAATACGATCAATTATTTTCATATTGCAATTTTACTAATCGTCATAGTTTTTTATGTAGTTTTAGAAAAAAAAATTAAAAATCGGTGGCGAAGTCTATTAAATAATACAATTTATTGAAATAAATAATTGTAATGCATTTGTCGCGAAACAAATTTGACGTTTAAGGCGTCTCTGTGCACTGTGCACCCTAGTGTCTCTCTCACTGATCAACGCGCGCTGTTCTTGTCACTCGCGCCGGTCCTAGTAGCCGCTTCCCTGCAAATGTTCGCACAAGCGACATGCAAAAATTAGACTTCTTGTTGGGATATTTTGTACGAAAAACTAAACTTGTGATATATCATTGGATTCAGAATTATATGTAGAATTCAAATATGTATAAATATATAGGCTGTTCCATTTGAAATAAGAAAGTTGATGTCATTTCCGGTGTAACCGGAAGTGTTATTTTTATAAATAATATACATTCTAACGTCCCCTTATGTCTAGTTTATGTATGTAAAATTTCATTGAAATTGCTTTATTAATAAAATAGGTCATAGTAAGTAGCCGCGTCCCTCTATCTTTTTCTCAGGCTTCCTCTCGTATGGCCCACTTTTTCTCGGGCACCCATATACAAATTAATGTAAAATTGAACTTTCTTTCACGAGAGAAAATGTTTTTGCTGCTAACATGTGAGCGGTGAATATCACCGGCACGCCCTTCTGTTAAGTTAGGCACCCGAGGATTAAGGCCCAGGGTTGCTCAGGCAGCCAGAGATTTTTCTAATATTTGAAGTCCAAACTATCGATAGGAGCAATATTCAATCTGCTAACAAGTGAGCGCACATATATGTTCAAAAATGACATAAACAATTTTTTTTATCTCAACATCGGCCCACTTTAGGTAGGCAGCCAAAGCGGTTTGGGATACTTTAATATACTTCTCATCATTTCTTCAAGGTTTCATCCTACTAACAAGTGAACACCGTTATTTTGCAGTGGGATCTTGGACTACTACAAGATACATTATATTAAAATTCTATGAGGCTCTTAGTTAATTCAACCTCAACCGGTTTCATACCCCACTTGGATCATCATCAGGAGCTACAATTAAAATACAGAATTTTTTTATTAAACTGAAAAAAATACAAATATAATTCACAATTAAAACATGTGAAACCGGTTGAGGTTAAAATAAAGCAAATAAAGTTGACTGAATTTCCAGTAATTGTTTTTATATAATTAAGAGCTACATTCAAGAAAATTACCTACATTTTAAATTACTACTAGCTTAGACATGAAAATTATTAAAATCTATTTTTAATTAGAGTGTACAGTGACAAACATTCTTCGTAGTTCTGAAACAAAAAAATAATTCTATTATTATCTAGGTATTTTATTTTGGATTTTTAAGGTTTCACTAGTGACACTTGTTATGACTCAATTAAATTAGGTTTACCTTATGCGAGCCTTAATTTTCTTAAAGAGTTTTACCAGTTCCACTTAAGGCAAGATTAGCTAAGACTTTACTTAGAAATATACACACTCTAGTTGTACCTACTTGGTTTTACTTAATTACAAAAAATGTCATATTTTTTAGTAACATTCAATTTTATCACTGACAAATTTGTAACAATTATTTCATTATTTACTTTATGTCAAAAACAAGGGTTAACAAACCGTAATCCTTCTAATTTTACGTAGGTACCTAATAAGAAATAATCAATTTTGTATGAGATATACTAATAGACGGAGAGCTGGCTACATAAATAAGCAAGATAAAGGTACATGAAATATGAATATCTAGAGAGGTGCCATTAGCGCTCCCAAACACCGAGTGGCCAGTCGCCAGTCTGCCAGCGCGATTAGGAAGATTAAGGCGGGGGCGGACGATCAAAGATTACAAATTATTGATAAGTGATGTATTTGTTGCTACGAAACGCGGAAAATTATTGGCAGACGATTTCGTGGAAGAGAAATGGCCCGCAGACGTCAACAAAGTGGCGTTATCTTTGATGCAAAAAAATGATAAGCCGCATGATTAAATTTTTTTTGAGAATTATCAGTAAACTGTTGAGGAAGCTGTATGTTGAATGGCAGACGAAAAAATGAAAGACAACATCGAGGCAGACTGTATTACTGTATTACGGTGTATTGCTCAGAATTATTATTTTCTTAATTATATTGTGAGGACAATAAGTTAACAATTCCTCTATTATACAAGGGCTAAAAAATATGTTTACCATTAAAACAATTTTTTTATTAACAAATAATACAAATAAATTGTAGAATTATTCTACTTCGCTATTGGCATCAGATTTATCATACTGCATATCTTCTTCGCTTTCGCAATCTACTCGTATATCATCCCCACATTGGCTTTCGTTAACATCTGCTGAAAAACAAAATTAAAAATGAGTATTAACAAATACAAAAATGAAAGTGTGTGGAAATATTTGTACCTTCAGGCTGTTCTTCATCGATGATAACGTCTTTAACGGTAGATGGTATCTGAGGCCCATCGAACCATTTGAATTGGTATTTGGAGTCGACTATTACCCATCCGCAGTCTTCTGGTACTAAATTGGAATTTTCTTGTGAGCGTGGCTCCACAATCTTGCGATATACATTAATCTTAAGAATTGCTGTCTTAATTCAGCTGCACTTGGTGGTATCGATTAAGCATCAAAATTTTTTAGTTTTTACTTCCTTGTACGGAGTAATAAGGAAGTATTGTAATCGCGAAAAATTTCGGTTTTCAGATTTTGATGGAAATATCCGTTTTGACCTTTTCTGGATCCATTATGACTAGTTTCGTCGTGACGTCTGTACGTACGTACGTACGTACGGACGTATGTATGTCGCATAACTCAAATACGGTTAGACGTAGAAAGTTGAAATTTTGTATTTAGGACTGTTATAGCATCTAGTTGTGCACCTCCTATTTTTGGTTTCAATCTATAAACCGGAAATAGTACCTACTTTTTTCAAATATTTCGATAAATATTTAATTTCAGACAAATTTTTTTATTTTAAATAAAAGATTATGTGATTATTACCTACAATCGGTATTTTATAAATATTTTTGTATCTGCTATCATTTAAGAATAATTAAAGTATATATTTATAATTTAGTATTTCGGTATCTTGTAGTCCATGACCGATTAACATTTGTTACTACGTAAAATTTAAATGATTATGACATGACAGTGACAATAGTAAAATATGCTTTATATCTTCTTCTGCAGTTTAAATAAAATGACTAAAATATATTTGTGAGTATAGTAGCAGTAGTAGTAGTACTTATATACACTCCGCGTCAAAAAAAATGGCCCACCTGAAATTGAGAAAAAATCGACAAATTTCAAACCGCTATAACTCAGCGAGTTTTTGATGGATTTCGATGAACTTTTAACTCCAAGGAAGTTCAAAGTGTGTACTTTAAGAGCATCCATTTAATTTTTGTTATAACCCCCTCTGCACCCCCCTATGAAAAAAAGTGTTTTCAGGGGGAAAAATTTTCAACTTTGATGATGTGCACGGACTAGAAATTTTTTTGACCCGATCTGCCTACATGACAATAAAATTCAATCAATAGGGTAGTTTACCATAGTAGCAAATTAGCAATCCAGTCAATTATATTGAAAGGAGACCCCAGTAATAAGTTACTGCCATGAAAAAAGTTTTCAAAAAGTTAATAGTTCTTTAAATATTTAAGATTTTACGTATCGTACATCTACGTCACAGTAATGCGTTCTCTCTCAAGCTCTCTCTCTCACACATCTATCCTATTCTGAATTATTGCAACGTGTATGCCGTCTATCTTTGTTCAACGTAGTGTTACTTTATCTATGAACTGTCATGTAAAGTAATGTACTTTAAAAATTAATCACAATAAATTAAATTTATTTATAACGATTTCTGCCAAATAAAGTTACACGTTAGGGACTTAGCTTCGTTGAGTCTTCGATATTAGCCGTAAAATATAAATATAAACCATAGGGACAGACAAACGATATAATTGTCAAAATATTTAACCAATTTGACATTTTATAATATATTTCGTAGATATCGTGGATCCGTTATCATTCCAATCAATGTCATTAATTGAAGTAACAAAAATTAAATTAAATTCTTTGATAATTCCAATGTACCTTGCCCGAATTTTGTAGTAAAATATGTGCAGTTTAGCGCGCTAGCATAAAATCATACTTTTTTTGCTAAATCTGTAATGAAAATTGATAAGCTTTGACCGAATACTCCCATTGCAAGATATGTTGAATGACATAGGTCTGCGAATCATATAAGTGGTACTAAAACTCAGGATCAAATTTTTGAAGGCAAATTTATAAATTATATATCTAAATAATATATTTTCACGTGTATTCTTACATACAGTAATAAAGAAACTACCAAATTGTATTTTATATTTTGTAACATTTAAAAACAGTTGATTTTACATGAGTACATTTTAATTCCAGCCCCATTGTTTGAGAAGATTTTCAGTTGTACATCTACGTCACACAAACTTTAAAAATTAATTACAGCTTTATTAAGAACAATTAAGGCTTATCAGTACTCTCAATCGCTTTCAAATATCATGAAGTTTCAATAAAATTTTTTTAAAAAAATTGGTAAACTACCCTATTCTCTATAAATTTTTCGAAAAACGAAGTTCCTACGATGATTGGATAAAAAGTTATGCGAGTTTGATAATTAAGTTACATTTTCAGGTTTTTTAGTCATTACTCGGCATTTGTTGATCAATTCAGATGTACTCTTGAGAAAAAGAAAGATCTAAGTGTCTAGTTCAAGACGATGCATGCAATTTTTGACATAACCCTCTTTGCCCTCTGCAACACCCCTATGAAAATAAGTGTTTTCAGGGGAAAAAATTTTCAATTTTGACGATGTACACGGACTAGAAAATTTTTTTTTATTCAATTCTCAGTAAATATTTCGAAAAACGAAGTTCCTACGATGATTGGATAAAAAGTTATGCGAGTTTAAAAATTTCAATTTTCAAAAAATATCATTCCGGTGAAGATATTTGTACCAACATCTAATGAGCTCTTCCTATTCGTATACAATTGTAAAATACCAAATGTCAATTTTTTTGGATAATTCGTATTTGAGTTATGCGACACACGGCATCGGCCCGGACCACACACATACACACACACATACATACAGACATCATCGAGAAACTATCAAAAATGAGTTGTAAGGACCTTAATTCGTGCTCATCCACTAAAAACTCACTACCCGATTTTTTGCATGATTCCAATACCTTCCTTTACAGGTAAGCGGAAGGTAAAAACGATTACAGTTAGGAGATTGGAACAACAATCTCATCCAAGAAATGAGACTATACGACGAAATGCTCTTCTTTAATTACACTCGCCTCAACATTCATGAATTCGATAAACTTTTGACACTGATTAAAAATAGAATAATGAAAATTAATACGTTTCGCGCATCAATTCCACCTGGAGCTAGATTAGCTTTAACTTTGCGGTAAATGAAGTTATATAATTAATTTTGTACCAATTACCTACTTTGGAGTTTTAAATTTTTTAGTCATCTTTCAACGGGCGATTCATTGTCGTCAATATCCTATTCATGCCGAATTGGCAAGACAACTGCATGCAATATTATAAGAGAAACTTGTGAAGCTATATGGGAAATATTATCACCTATTTATCTCAAGTTTCCATCACAAGAAGAGGAATGGAAAAAAATCGCTTTTGATTTTGAGAAAGCATGGAATCTGCCGCACTGTTTAGGTGCAATTGATGGCAAACACTGCGTAATACAAGCACCTAGAAATACGGGCTCCCAATATTTTAATTATAAAAACAATTTAGTATAGTATTATTTGGTATTTGCGATGCTAATTAGAAATTTATATATGTAGACATCGGTGCATATGGATCACAAAGCGACGGTGGAGTGTTAAGAGAATCAATTTTTGGTAACAAATTATTAAACGATGGACACGGATATTTGCACACCATACTTCTTCGTAGGAGATGAAGCGTTTCTCCTTACTACAAATTTAATGCGTCCATATGGTGGCACAAAATTAAGTCATGACAAACGCATATTTAATTATCGTTTATCACGTGTACGCCGATGTATCGAAAATACTTTCGGCATTTTAGTGTCGCGATTTCGAATTTTCCATCGCGTTATTAACGCAAACCCGAATACAGTCGATTCAATTATAAAAGCTACAGTTGTTTTGCACAATTTTATTCTAAGTAAAAAAAACCATTGACCAACACACATATTGTCCTGCAACTTATGTGGATAGATATGATTCATTGGGAAATATAATTCCTGGAGACTGGCGCAGAAGTACGCCTGAATATCCTGCACTGCAAAATATTCGTTAGCTAAAAACAAGACTTGGAACAAGAAATGCAAGTGAAACTACTGAAAAATATCGAAATGAATTAAAAGAATATTTTCATAGTCCGGCAGGTGCAGTATCATGGCAAGATAGCATAATATAAGAAAACACCTAAGAAATTTAATTTATAAAATATTTAATTATAATAAGTTCTACTCTGTTTTTTATTGATTAATTATTTTCTACTTCAGCCAAATCTTCCAGAATTTTTCTTTCGAAATTTCTCCTTTTAACAATTGGGAGATTATTGAGTCTTGCCATAAGATAATTACAAAAATGCTTTGTTTGAATATCCACATTCTGATCTGTTGGAGGTAAAGATGGAGGTATAAAAGTTGCTTGCATTCTATATTTGTTGTTTCCATTTTTAGTTTCTTTCTTATACACAGTATATGAGGCCATTATTTGCAAAAGTCGCCCTTTGCTTTGAAGGTAATTATTGGAAAATTTAAAAAAAGTTTAATTGCAAGGGCTGCGATTTTTATCTGCTGTTTTTTTTGGAAGAGGTGGTAAGTAGAAAGAGATCAAAATACCAACTGTTGTAAACCTAAATCCCAAGACGTTTAGCAAAAAAAAGAAGTTAAATATGCATTTGGCCAGTTTTGAAAATAATTTTTTTAAATATGCTGTAAAATTAGGAAAATATCAGAAACAAAATATTATTTTAATGTTTTTATTGAAAAGTACAAAAAAGGACAAGTTTTTGAAAAGATACCTACAAATAAAAAATAATTACTTATCGGGTTCATATACAAAAATCAGAACAAAATAGTTTCAAATAACGAGGTTGTCATCTTGATTCTGGCATTCTTCGAAGACAGCATCATCTGTTTCTGCTGCAGAAAAGTTGTTTGATAGGTTCATATTGTAAAAATTTAATTCTGGAAGATTTCTCCAATAAGGACCATAG
The DNA here is from genome assembly GCA_947534325.1 of Agonum fuliginosum. Taxonomy (NCBI): domain Eukaryota; kingdom Metazoa; phylum Arthropoda; class Insecta; order Coleoptera; family Carabidae; genus Agonum; species Agonum fuliginosum. The sequence continues at coordinate 27,822,458 of OX384037.1, forward strand.
TGTTGAGCCAACAGTTTGTCAATGGAAGTTTTGTCACCTTTCAATTTCTTTCCCAGTGGTAGTTCCGACGGTGACATTGATGAGATTTGATAATTTTTCTTACAGATACCATTCGGTCTGCCAATATCATTGTTATAATCGGGCTCACCTTGCACCAAAACGCTATTTTCCTTTTTAACAAAAATGAAATGTTTTGCTTTGTTAAATTGGAAATGCCATGATCCCGGAACCTTTACAACTTTTTTGGCTTCTGTCCTCCAATCGTATAACTTCCAATCAACCCCCTTCTGTCGAACGGAAGCATGTTTCGTAATTAAATCAACGTAGTGACTGGGTTCTACAATCACCGTTGTCTTCTTTATATCTTTCTAGATTAGCCCAAAAACCCTGTCTGGTGGTATAAAAGAGTGACCAACGATTGGAAATGTTATTTCAACGGTTTTGATATTTCTTGGTGATTCTTTTAAAAGCCAATAGGCCAGCATCGCCATCATAATGGTGTTCTTGTTCTGGCCGCCACATCCATCAGCAAATAAGTTGACTTTTTCCACAGATTCTTCAAATTCAAAATTGTTTAAAACATGTTGTACAGCCGATGATATTGCATTAGAATCTTTTTGGTAGTCAATTTCCGTCCATATGTAAGAAAAGACGTTCGCGGGCTTCAATTTAGTTTTAGAATTACCGTATACAACTGTGAAATTATAGAAGTTAAGTTGTTGGCTAAACTAAGCCGCTTGGTCCGGCAGCCGAGGTAATGCTAAATTTTTTTGGCAATCAAATGAAAAACTGACAGTTTTTGGTTTAGTGTGCTTCAGTAATTTGAAGAAAGCTTTTGCCTTTATGACATGAACGCGATGTTCTGCAACAATTTTCTGTCTGGTGTCTGCCGATGTTGTCATCTTCTGCATTATTTCTTTTGTTCGCAAACACGTCGAACAGCAATCTGTCTGTGGAGTTCCAAACGCCATATTGTAGTGAGCATTTACGTATTTTTTAAAATAACTTATTTTTACGTGCATATTTTCCGGAACTCTCTGAAGGTACATGTTGTAAAGTTTCTTGAAATTCAGGTCAGATGCGAGATAAATTCTGACACTTGTCTTGCTTCTACAATAATGTGACTCAGTGCAGGTCAAGGATTCTATGTAATTTTTAATGCAAGTTCTTTTTTCATTATTATTGTCACGTACACGATCGCCACCTCTGCGTTCTTTAGGGCTAGCCCCTTGATTCACAAAATTTCGTAGTATTCTTTGAATTGTCTTTACTGACATTTAAAATTCCTAAAAAAGTTTGCCTGCAAACCCTTATAAATTCTCCTCCATTCAAACGAATCTGGTATTTTATCGAAACTTGAGCATGACCAGCCTTTCCTCTTTTAGGTATGTTTCCTTTACAGCATGCCAATATAAACGTATCTTGTTTTATTTTGTCATATGATTGATAAAACTTAGCATGAAATTCTTTAATTTGTTTCATTGTTAACATTGTACAATAATAGGGCTGTCCAGGTCGGCCATCATGCCCAACAAGTTGGGTACTCCGACAACAAATGCGGCATATGCCTGCAACAAATAAGTTAAATTAATAATTTTTATTAACATGCTTACTCAAGATGACAGAATTAAATTAGATTGCATTAAACAGAGCCCATAATACATGCTAATAACAAGATGTTTCCGGTTGCAAAACTTGAGACACTTACCGCATACGTTTGGCAACATTCCTCTTGTACTTCTACGGTTGACGTTCCTTTTTTCGTTCTTTTCCTACTGGGCTGGGTGTAACAGATGAACTGACATTCAATTCTTCCATAACAAACTTTCACACTTAATCTAGCAAATGATAATATGGACACCTGTCACTGCAAAGTGCATACGCAATAATGAAAACACGCAACAAGGCGCAGTCAAGTCACGTGATACCGCAACCTCACGCTATTGGCTCCAGAGCAAATACCGAGTTTTGCAAGTAATCATGTAAAGTACAGAGCGAGTTTTGCAAATAACTTGATTCTTTTACGCCACATTTAGGTATCAAAGATCGACTTTTGAGCGGATCTGATTTTACCAGTCGATTCCACTTTAGAAAACGAACAATTTGCATATAATAACTCATTTTTAACTTTTTTGTCGATTGGCGACTTTTGTAAATAATGGCCTCATATGTAAGTCTAGGTATCATGAAAAAAATCGATGTCGGGATTTTCGCGGAAATACATGTTTTGAGGTTCACTGAATCCGTTTTGAGTTGACCATTTTCGCAATGATGTCTGTGTGAGTGGATGGATGGATGTCTGTGTGTGTGTGTGTTTGTGTGTGTGTATTTGTATGTCCGTATGTTCAATAACTCATGAATGAAAAAAGATAAAATTATGAAACTTGGTATTTATAATGTTTAGTATAATGCGCAGAGCTGAAAAGATTTTGGTCACATTTCGACAACCGGAAGAGGAAGTTTTCTTAAAACATAACAATAAATTCAATTTATTTCGAATATGAAAGTAGCCAAAAAAAATGTTTCAAATATAAAATGTTAACAATGATATAAGGAACAAATATCGTTAAATTAAATTTCTATATCTCCTTTTAAATTTGAGAAAAATTAAATTATATATTTAATAAATACATTTCAATAATCATAGTTGCTTGAAAACAAATTATTGAATCAGCAAAAACCACGAAGTATAATAAAACAGGAGATGACACTCCATTGTTGACCATGTCACATGTTTTTACTCCACGAGCAACTAAAATGGAGGGGAGAAGGAGCCACATAGTCTGAAGTTAGATGCGTATACAAATGAAAATACATTTGTACTTTTGAATGTTCATCCAAAAGAACTTGTTTTTCTATAAAGGGAATATTCTTTGCAGTTAGAGATAATTTAGTGAATGCAATGTAAGTGTTATTCTCTTCAATTTTAGATTTGATCCAAGAATCATTTGGTAATTTCTCGGGTAATTTAAACTCAGTTGTATATTCTAAAATTTCAAAAACATATTTCGTAGGACTTGATGGAGATATTTGTTCATAACTGTAATCGTACAGAGGTGAAGAACAGTCAGTACTATCATCTGTGATTTTAGATTGTAACTCCAATTACATTACATGCATTACCTATAAATATTTACATTATATTGAGATATTATTTTAAAATTTAAAATATTGACCTGAAACAGCATTATCTTGTGATCTACGGTCCTTTTTTTGAGCAGGTATTTCATCATCTTGCATAGTCTGTAGAGGGACACGCACCTTTTGTCAAACGAAAATGTTTCAATTTTCAATGGAACCTTAAAGCAATGAAAATAGGTTCTAAGTACCTACTGCACTATATTAATTTATCAAATAATAAATACTTACTACTGTAGATCCACTTTCACTTTGCCAATCTTTTATAATATTTTCAGTTTTTAAGTGGTTCTCACAAATAAAATCTTTTGTTGACAATTTTCTGTCATTTCTGGGAATTACTTCGCGCCAAATATTTAATATATGTTCTTCTTTCGGAACACTAAATAATGTCAATTTATCTTTATTTGATCTGTAACCGGGGGTACACAAAGGCACGAAACACTTTTTTCCCATTTTTATACAAACATGTATAACAACCGTGAAACAAATTTATTTAAAATACGCGCTTGCGCGCCTTGCGTGCGCCAACTTCACTGTGGCCTCCTCTTCCCGCCATAATTCGTTTGTTTTGGAGTAAAATTCTGTGACATGGAAACGTATACAAAATCAACGGAGTGTCATCTCCTGTCATATATTATACTTCGTGGCAAAAACTAAATAATAATATTAAATACAACTTATATATTGAAAGCCGATGTATATCTTTTAAAAAACTTTATTTAATCAGTTAGAAAATATATAAGTTTATTCGACTAATTCGTCTGAGAGTTACAACTAGAATAACATAAAATAATATAATATGTACCATGCAACGATTATCTTTTCTCTTAGAATTGTGATTAGTTTTTGAATAGTCAGCTTTTTATGGCTGATGCAATTTAGTGTTTTTATTATGAAATATTATGAAATTGGGGTGGTGTCCTTACATAACTCCTCCGCCCTTAAGAAGAAAGTTAACTTATAAAGTTAAATTTCTAAATTATATTTTCATTTAATTCAGCACAATTATTAGGATTATGTCGTGCTTCAGAGTTATTTCTTTTTCTTAGATAATCTTTACACTTACAAATGTTACATTTATATAACATAATTACAAGTATAATAATGGTTAATATAACATAAATGATTATATAATGAATATAATTATTGGATACATTTGAATAAATTGAATCTAATTGAATACTACTGTCTTTAATAGTATTAAATCCAGTTAAATTCTTTATCTTATCTTCTAATCTTATAATTTGATTATGAGTAACATTATTTTTTAAATCTATTAGATCTCCAAAATTGTTTATTAATTCTATTTGATTGTTCATTTTACAATTTTCAGTATAATAAATTCCTTTGATTTCCTGGATTTTTATATCATTATTACAGATATACTTAACTTCTTTCTTATTTGGGAAAAATAAGTATTTTGTTTTCGAATTTTTAATTTCGATAATTGAATTAACATGAGAAATTTTGTTGTATTCACAAAATTGGAAATCTTTATAACATATAACATTCTCTATACATTTGTTATATTCAGTAGTTTGTGACAGACAGTAATATTCTTTATGGTTTAATTGAGTACATTTATTAAGCAGTTTAACTTTACAATTATTCTTAGAATATAAACCATTTATTACACTAATGGTTTCGTATGTGTCATGTATTTTCGTGGGTATGGAAGTGACTTGTATCAGTTCTTCAATGTGTGTGTTGGATGGGGTTTCTATTAATATTATCAAATTTGGACTATCATATGAACAATACGTTTTCAAAATTTCATTATTTTGGATATTATTTATAATTATAGAGCGCAAATATTTATCTTCTATTTTATCAAATTCTGCCAGGATTTGTTCATGATTAATCACGCCGAAATGGAGGGTGTTTAATTTGCAGAAGGTTAACGTTTCTTCTAATTGAATGATTGAAATATATAAATTTTGCCCAACTTGTATAAATTCGTTTATTAAATTTTGAACTTTTATAATATCTATTTCATCTATTATTTTGCCAATTTCTTTTTGGATAGTATTTAATTTTTCGTTTAATATATTATTATTTTTATTAATATCGTTTATCTTTTCATTAAATTGTGCAGTGATATTATTATTAATTTTTATTATGGTATTAACTTTATTAGAAATTATTTTCTGATTATTGTTTATATTCTCAATTATTTTATCATATCGCTCTTTGTCAGCAGAATCGAGATTACCGGTTATGCTTTTAATTATTGCGCCTAAACCATCTATTAATCCGCGTTTTGTCCTTTTCATGTTTAATAAATCAATTTTTACTTTTATTCGATTCATTAGTGCATTTAGAATATTTTTATTATTTATTATGTTGTTTTTGAAATCATAGTTTTCCAGCTTTTGGTCTAATATTTTTATATTACTTTCTAATATACTTTTTTGTTCGAATAGTCCTTGGAGGGATATTTTAAGAGGGATAATTTGTGTGTTTACCTGTATGTGCACATTTCCTAAAGGAAGTATATTGATTCCGGTGTTTCTTTCATCGGGAATGATTTGCGTTATTCCGAATGGAATTATTCTGTAACAATACGAGGTTTTTTCAATTGAGTTAGTTTATGTGTTTTATTCTGATCATCTAATATTTGACCTCTTTCGTTAATTACTTGAGTAACATTAACTTTTCTAAATTTTGGTTTTTCTATTTTCCCTGAATTTCTTTTATGTATTTTAACATGAGCTTGTTCTGGTATTTGGAATTTTTGTTCTTGGGGTTTTGCATATTTTAATTTACTCGTCTCATTATTTCTTTTGACTTGGTTGTTAATTTCTCTGAGGGTCTCTACATGTTTGTTCAGGTATTCTTCAACTAGTATTTCTTCCGGTTTCAAGTTAGATTCGAAATTTTGACCAAAAATAATTTCTGAGGGTGTTCTTTTTGTTATAGAATGAATACTGTTGTTATATGCTAATAATGCGTAGTTGAGTCTTTCCTTTAATTTTAGGCTTTTGATAAGGGGATTTTGATTTAGGATTCTCATGTGTTCGATTAATGATGAATGAAACCTTTCAACGATTCCATTACTATTTGGATTGTCGATTGATATATAATGAATATCGATTTTTCTTAGTGCTAAGTAATTTTGAATAATTTTGTTATTAAACTCTAATCCGTTATCAGATACTATTTCTTTCGGAGTCATATAGTGTACAAAATATTTAATTAAATTGTTTAATACTGTTACTGCGTTTTTATCTTTGATTACGTATGCGATAGCATATTTAGAGAATGAGTCTACTATAGTAAGAATTTTTACTGATTCTAAAGATAATATATCGATATGAATTTTTTCAAAAGGTTTTTCAGCTGTTGGTGTTAATATAGGTGGAATTTGAATTGGATTTCTTTCATATTTTGTTTTTAAGCATGTATTACATTTATTAATATAGTTCTGTATATCTTTCAGCATATTTGGCCAATAGTATGATTGTTTTAATTTATTATAAGTTTCTATTATTCCCCTGTGGTTTATCTTGCCTTCATGATAATTTTGTATTATTAGTTGTTGGTCTTCTTTTATTACTATATCATTTACTAAATTTTTACAGCTAACAAGTTTATAACTTCCTGGATCAAAATAAATTTGTAAAACAGCATTGAAATTTAATTTAAATGAGTCTGGTATTATGCAATAATAGGTTATACCTGGTTGTAAATAATCTTTTATGAAATTCATGATAGTTTTATTACTATCTATTTTATTTAGATAGAAATAAATTCGTTGAATCTTATTGTCAAATAATTTATTAATTTTTATTTCATTTTTGGTATTAGTTTATTTTACAATAATTTGGTTTTTATTAGTGAAGTGTCTAAAGTGTCTGAAGTGTCTAAATATGTTAATCCGTTTATAGGGTTTTCGTCGTCTGAGTGAGCTGTGATCGTTGTTTCACTCCCGGTTTCTACAATTATTGAATCGTTGTCAGAATTTATATTTAGTTCTAATTCTTTTGGTTCATTATAGACATTGAATATAATTGAACTATTGCCAAAAACTTTCTCTATTAATTTTTCTATATTTTTCCACGATTTCTTATCTAGTCCAGAGCATATGCGAGGTAAATCTAGTTGTTCGATATCATTCTGAATACAATATTCTAATAATTTTTTAAGACATTTTTCTATATCTGGGTAAGTTGGTTTCTCTGGATACAATTTTTTCGTGATTAAATGCAAGATTAATCGTGGTTCTTTTTGAATATAAATTTTGTTATCTAAATTATATAATTTATTGATAGGATATTTTTCTTTTACTTGTTGTGCGAATCCTGCACCTAATTTTAAATCTTCTGAGATAGCGTGTACTAGAGGATTATTAGATTCAAATATGTCGGAGTCGTGATATTTTATCTCAAATTTTGGTTTTATCCGTGACAATGCGTCCGCGACATAGTTCTGGCATCCTTTTTTATACTCTATTGTATAATTATATTCTTGGAGTTTTAACTTCCAACGTATTAATTTTTGGTTTGGTTCCTTTAGAGAATTTAGCCAAACAAGAGGACGATGTCCGTTATAATTTTGAACTTGTTACCTAACAAATAATTTCGAAATTGTTTAGTTGCCCAAACTATGCTTAGTAGTTCTTTTTCGATTGTACTGTAATTTATTTCGTGATCGTTTAGAGTACGTGAAATGTACGCTATAGGTAAGTCTTTGTTATTTTTCTGTCTTTGTGATAGTACTGCCCCAAGTGCATAATTACTCGCATCGGTGGTAAGGATAAAATCTTGAGAAAAATCTGGATACTGTAATATTGGGTTATTAGATAGAAGAGTTTTACATTTCTCGAAACAGTCAATATAATCTTTATCATTAATATCAATTTTGTGATTTTTCTTTAGGCAGTTAGTGAAAGGTTTTGTAATTTTTGCAAAATTGTCTATGAATCTGCGATAATATCCAAGTAATCCTAGGAATGATTTTATCTCTTTTTTGCTTTTAGGAATACTAAATTTTTTGATTGCTTGAATTTTATCGGGATTAGGTTTAACTCCGTCTGTTGTTATAATGTGTCCAAGGTAGGCAACTTCTTTCCGAAGGAATTCGCATTTATTAATTTGGATTTTGAGATTTGCTTCTCTTAATCGTTGGAATACCGTTTCAATGTTTTGTAGGTGTTCTTGTAAAGATGTACCAAGAATCACAATATCATCTATGTATACAAAACAAATTTTGTTAATAAGATCTTTTAATACGGAATTCATAAGTCGTTGAAATGTCGCCGGTGCGTTTTTTAATCCGTACGGCATACGTAAGAATTCATAATGTCCAAAATCGGTGGAAAACGCTGTTTTTGGAATGTCTTCCGCGTTTACTTCAATCTGATGAAAGCCCGAGATTAAATCAATTATTGTAAAATAATTTGATTTACCTAGTTTATCTAATATGTCCGTTATATCGGGTATCGGAAACTTATCATCTATTGTTTTCTCATTTAATTTCCTTAGATCGATTACAATTCGAAATTTTTCTTCTCCGTTATTATCTAATTTTTTCGGCACTACCCAAATGGGTGACGACCATGGAGAGTACGAGTGTTGGATTATATTGTCATTTAACATTTGATTTACTTGTCTTTGCACTTCTTCTCGATATATTGCTGGGTATTTGTATTGTTTAGAATATATGGGAATATTATCAGTAGTTTTAATGTGATGTTTTATTTTATTTGTAAAAGTTAATTTTTGATTTTCATGAGCGATAATGTCTTTATTTTTATTTATTACTTTAGTAATTGCATCTTTTTCTTCATAGTTTAAGTGATCATCGCGAATTTTGAAGTTATTAGATTCTATATTAAAATTTGTATTATCGTCTTGATTTAAGTATTGGAATTTATAATTGAATTTATTTAAAAATGTAACTTCTCCTTTTATAAAATTAAATTTTGTTTTCAATAACAATATTCCTGGAACTCCTAATAATATATCGAAGTCTTTATGAAATTCATAAATGTAAGTTTTTATATGATGGTTTTTATACTTAAAAAAGGTAAACTCTTTTCCTGACGATTTACCATTACAAGTATGGATAGTGAAAAATTCTGGGAATTTTGTAGTATCAGGACTTAGCATTTTTGGATGTATATAATTTTGTGTCGAACCAGTATCTAATAAAATTTTGTATTGTCCAATTTTAATAAAGGGTAATTTACTAAAATTGTTTGTTAAGGTTTCGATATGAGTAACTCGACTTCGGGAAAATTTATGTTTTCTGCATTATCAATGTCAGTTTCTTGTGAAGTAAGGTTTTCATTTTGTAAATCAAAATTTTGTTCATCGTTTGAATAATAATTTTCAATTTGATATTCGCTGTCTTCAGTATTTAAATTTTGATTAAATAGTTCTTCAGGATTGAAACTACTAACGTTGTTTAATTGATTGAAGTTTGGTCTTGCTGTTGCTACAGTTTGACGAGTTTGTGTACTCATAGGTGTTGGATTTCTAAACTGGGCATTTCGGATGTTTTCCCTTGGAGCAAACTGTCTTTGTTGGGATTGAGATTGAGATTGTATTCTTGGAATATGTGATTGTGATTGTGCAGGAAATTTATACATTGGAGATTGGAATTGTTTTGGTGCATTGAACTGAATTTGATTTTTAGGTGGTTGTCTTTGAGTTTGGTGGTGAAATTGAGATTGTGTATATATTGTAAATCATTAGTTAACAAATTTTGGATTTCGCTTAATTTTTTAGGGTTCCTAGCAGCTAACTGGCTTCGGAATGGTTCTTTGCAGTTATTGATAAAAGTTTGTACAAAGTACTGTACAGAATTGTCTATTATAATTTTGCTGACATTAGCGGCATGTTTGCATTCTAATTTTGATTTATAAATTAGGAATAAATCTTGAAATTTTGTGAAGTATTCTAAAATTGTTTCTTTTACTTGTTTGTAATGCGTTAATTCATACATTAACGTATGCTCGGATCTAGTGTCTGCAAAATTTTCTTGTAGATTTACTTTGAGTTCAGCCCATGTATTTATGGAACTTAGGTTTAAATTTTGTGCGGCTTGGCCACGTACTTTATTCTTAATTGTCATTAAAACAATTTTTCTAGTAATTTGGGATGGATTGGTTTGATTGATCAATGATGTCATATCATCGATCGTAGTAATGAAGTTTGAGAGACTTTTGACGTCGCCATCAAAAGTAGGTGCTAATTCTAGCATTTTTAGTATCTCTTTGTTTAAGTTTTGGAAAATGTTGGCGGGTATTTGCGCCTGTTCAACCATTTTGCTTATTCTTAGTTTGATAAATTTGTTAATTAATGAATCCAGTTGGATTTTTCAAGGAGTATAATTATAAGAATTATAATATAGTTATGACTTACAGTAGTAGAATCACTGTAGTTAACATTTCACTTTTCACTTTTCTTCGTTGGCCTTGACTGCAACTGATGTTCGTTCAGATGAGTCGTTGGTGGGTTGAGTTGGGCTGGAACGTGTTGACCACAATTTTCGCTTGTAGGACGACAGGAACAGCTCGAACTCGTGATTCTAGCAGCTCAGGAACTCGTCGAGTTGATGATGTATATTTTTGGAAAATCGGAGCTCTGACTATTGCGACGGCTCGATTTTCTGATACACTCTGGTAGATACACTGACTTTTTGTTCGGATCGCCGATTTTAACGTTTAAAAACGACGCACGTGGATTTCAAGTCGAAAATTGGTGATTTTCGTGAAATTACGGCTTTTGGCAATCCTACCGACTGCGCCACTTATATATTGAAAGCCGATGTATATCTTTTAAAAAACTTTATTTAATCAGTTAGAAAATATATAAGTTTATTCGACTAATTCGTCTGAGAGTTACAACTAGAATAACATAAAATAATATAATATGTACCATGCAACGATTATCTTTTCTCTTAGAATTGTGATTAGTTTTTGAATAGTCAGCTTTTTATGGCTGATGCAATTTAGTGTTTTTATTATGAAATATTATGAAATTGGGGTGGTGTCCTTACATAACTTACATTTCAATAATCATAGTTGCTTGAAAACAAATGATTGAATCAGCAAAAACTAAATAATATATTAAACACATTTTAATAATCATAGTTGCTTGAAAACAAACAAGCCAAGTAAATTATTATGTTATGTCAAACGTGTCAAGTGCAATATTTATACGAGTACACACAGTTGTGTACAAGAAAGTTGTGTGGTGGCCACACCATATTTTTCTTATCAAAGCTTCCCATACTTTTTGGGCAAAAGGGACTTGCAGTGACTGTAGATACTTAAGTTAACATTGATGTTGAAACTACTGGTGATTCGACTGGAGTTGCTGTGATTGTGAACAAAGGAGTTGACACTACGGACGATAAAACTGTATTAGATGATGATTTTCCAATATTCTGGGTCTGTTGTGTTTCACTTAATAGTGACCAATCCTTGTATTCTTCTGTATCTTCTACCAAGTCTTCAAGTTGTTGGAAATTATTTTTACTCGACGAAGGTCCTTCTTGTATAGATCGCGCCTCATAAACCTTGATGTCATCTTTTATCTTCATTGATGAAAAAGTTCTGTAAATGAATGTAATTATGCTTGAATTATTGTTATTTATACTTCCTTGTTCGGAGTAAAGGAAGTATTGTAATAGCGAAAAATTGCGGTTCTCAGATTTAGACGGAAATATCCGTTTTGACCTTTTCTGAATCCATTATGACTAGTTTCATCGTGACGTCTGTACGTACGGACATACGGAAGGGCGTCCGGACGTATGTATGTCGCATAACTCAAATACGGTGAGACGTAGAAAGTTGAAATTTTGTATTTAGGACTGTTATAACATCTAGTTGTGGACCTTCTATTTTTGGTTGCCAAAGGGGCACTAATTGGTATTTTTCGCATTATTCAAAAACGGTATGTCGTAGAAAGTTGAAATTTTGTATTTGAGACTCATGTTGCATCTAGTTGATCACCTAATATTTTTGGTTGCGATCGTCCGTGCCAAAAGGGCACTTTACTCTAGGTATTTTTTGGTATTTTCCGCATAAATCAAATAAGGTTATTATATTTTTATATTATTCTACATTTTAGTTATTAAGAAAAGTATGAACAATTTAATTGGTGTACAAGGAAGTCATGTGGTGTCCACGTCAGATTTTTTAAAATTGATTTAAGGGCACGAAACAGCAAAAGTTATAGAAGCGATAGCGATAGTTTTTCGAGTTGATGTTGTTTTTCGAGTTGATGTTTTGTGAATCGTTTGGTGGTCGCTGGATTGGCTAGATTATCTTATTAGTAAGATTTTAAAATTAGGAACCTCCTAGATGCTATCACATCATCTAAAAATCTCAGCTGTTCTTTATATACCCATATTTTTTGTTGATGCACCAGCTCCACTTCTACATGTTGAGATTTTCTTCCCTTTTTACTTCCTTGTACGCAGTAAAAAGGAACTATTGTAATCGCGAAAAATTTCGGTTCTCATATTTTGACGGAAATATCCGTTTTGACCTTTTCTAAATCCATTATGACTAGTTTCGTCGTGACGTCTGTACGTACGGACGGACGTATGTATGTCGCATAACTTAAATATGGTTAGACGTAGAAAGTTGAAATTTTGTATTTACGACTGTTATAGCATCTAGTTGTGCAGCTCCTATTTTTGGTTTCAATCTACAAACTGGAAGTAGTACTTTTTTCAAATATTTCGATAAATATTTAATTTAAGACAATTTTTTTATTTTAAATGAAAGATTATGTGATTATTACCTACAATCGGTGTTTTATAAATATTTTTGTATCTGGTCTCATTTAAGAATAATTAAAGTGTATATTTATAATTTAGTGTTTCGGTATCTTGTAGTCCATGATCGATTAACATTTGTTCCTACGTAAAATTTAAATGATTATGACATGACAGTGACAATTGTAAAATATGCTTTATATCTTCTTCTGCAGTTTAAATAAAATGACTAAAATATATTTGTGAGTATAGTAGCAGTAGTAGTAGTACTTATATATTAATATATTTGTATAATATAATTCTACATTTTAGTTATTAAGAAAAGTATGAACAGTTTAATAGACGTACAAGGAAGTCATGTGGTATCCACGTCAGATTTTTTCTCTTTGGTATTTGCTTCGCATAGCCTTAAACAATGCTTCAGCTTCTTTCCCTATATATAGGGTTACTATAATTTTTTATCTCGAAAAGAGGACGCCGAGCTAAGCGAGGTATATAGCGCCGCAGGCGATATTTTTTTTAGAAAGGGGGCGAGCAATTTTAACAGAATTGGCATAAACAAATATCTTAAAGAAAATACAATTATAATAATAATAATCCAAATTCAAAACACATTTTAAAAAAAACTAACAAAGCTGAATAACTTATCTACCTTTTTCAATAAAAGAAGTAACTATTGCAGCAGTCGCCACGAAGCCAGGTTAGCTAACCGGACATGGTGGTCCGATCTGCTAGCGAGCAGAGTTCAAATCACTCGAATCCCACTACGGGCATTGTGATTGTCTAAAAATTTGATTTGAATATAAAAATTGTCACTGGCTAAAATCAGAATCAAAGGCGAATTTTTCAAGTGAGATAAACAAAAATACTTATTATAACTTATAATATGTAATATTAAAATAGTGCAATATTTTGTATTGTACTTTTCATATTGTACTTTTCATCCGCGAGATGTCCCTAATTTTAACAATTTAAAATAATATGTTTTTTCGTATTACGGCAAATACCGAAAAATTATCAATTTAAATATCAGAATTTCTAAAAAGAGGACAATTGTATTAATACCAAACTTGTTCACTCCAAACAGCACTTTGACTGCACGGCGCTATGTAGATGATGTTCTAAATCTAAATGTTCATGTATAACCGCTTGCTCTTTTAGCGCCGAACAGACGTGACAGTTTTGTCTTTATTCAAGATGGAGCCCGCGCGCATTCAGCTAGACTAGTCACACGGTACCTTCTTTACAACAATATTGAAAAAATCAAATGGCCAGCATGTAGCCCTGACCTCAATCATATTGAACACCTATGTGGTCAACTTGGACAACGCATCAGAAGTCGAGTTAACCCACTATTGGCAATACGGGAACTGAAAGATTCTCTAGTGGAGGAATGGCTATAAATTCCACAAGAACACAAACGCAGGCTTATCCGCAGCATGCCACATCGCTGCCAAGCTGTATTTAATGCTAACGGGGGTAATACACGTTATTAAAGTTGTAAATAAGAAATAAATCTAATAAAAATTTACTGAATGTTCAATTTTTACACATATCTTATCAGATTTTCGTTCTGACTGATTCTGTTCAGTGTTACGTATTAATTGAAATTGAAATTTAATAAAATTGTTTAAAGAAAGATTTAAGGTATCTATAAATAAATTTTCATATGAATTCTACGTTTGAGAAAAAAGTTATTCAAAAAAGAAATCTTGACCCTTTAATTGTTTTGAGCAGTGTAGTTTAAATTCCGGGCTTTTCTTGTCCCACAGGCACTTATTTTTATATTAATATTATAATAATTAGTGCGGGTTGCTTGACTCAGTTACCGTGTTCTGTTTTTAGTTTTGTTTGTGCAGCAAAAGTGAACATTAATTTTATACTAATTTGGATCTTGTGTTTTAAGCCATCGTTCGTGTCATAAAATGTTGGTTTGGTCTAAATCAATGCTTATCACCTGTTTTTCTTAAAAGAAATCTGTCGAACCTGATTAGTGCCTGTCAAGTGTGTGAGAGAATTTTACTTAGTGCGCACGACTTAGCGCATTGTCTACTCAGCTGAGTAATGCAAATCTCAGCGTCTCATTCTTAAATCATCACTCATCTACTCGACGCAACCATTCCCACCTTTCTGCAACTTTTTAGCAAACCGTAAGAGTAATGGAATTATCTAATGCTGAGCTCTTTGAAAAACTAAAATTAGAAATCAACTCGTCCTACAACAAACTCTCTGAGAAAATTAATAATCTAAATATTAAACTAAATAAATTTATTGACGACACTCATTCAGAACTTAATGATTTAAAAGAAGAAAACTCAAAACTTAAGCAAACGGTCAATAAGCTTGAATCTGAATCTAAAGCAAACAACTTAATTATTAGAGGTATACATGAAGAAGAAAACGAAAATTTAGAACATACAATCTCCGTATTATTCTCCAATACCCTTAAAATTAAATTAAATGACTACGACATTAACCTAGTCGAAAGACTAGGAACAAAACAAGTAGAGAAAATCAGACCCATTCTTGTAAAGCTTAATAAAAATAGTTTAAAATCTAACATATTAAAAAATGCGAATAAGTTACGAGGTACTCAAATATTTATCAACTGCGATTTAACATCTAAGGAACAGGAAGCACAAAAATTTTTAACAGCATATAAACACACTACAAGAAAACTTGGCCATACAGTTTATCAATACAAAAAAGGCTTAAATATAAACAATAAGTACTTTTCTTTACACGACCTTCCTGAACATCCAAAAGACCTACAATTCACTAACTCTGCAGATGAAAATGACTCTTTTCACGAGACATCTACCGAACTGCCAAATCACGACTTAGCTTCGCCTTCGCCGACATTGGTCGATGGAGTAAAAAACCAAACTACTGCTAATCCGCAAAGTCAACCTCAGGCTCCACCAAATAGCAATGCCTCACTAAAACCAGGGAAAAATTATAACTTTCGTAACCAAAATAAACAACAACGCTCTTAAAGTCTATTACCAAAATATTCAAGGTCTACGTAATAAACATCTAGAATTAGAAGCCACTCTTGACACTCTAAACATCGATCCAGAGGTAATCCTGCTGAATGAGCACTGGCTGAAAAACGAGGAACTGTGTACCTTACAAGTATCATCTTACTTAGTTGCGTCTGCCTTCTGCCGTGTAAATTTTGAAAGAGGCGGGACCTGCATCCTTCTAAAACATAACATAAAATTTGAGAACATGTCTACATATAATCATCTAATACAAGAAAAAGATTTTGAATTCTCCCTAATAAAATTAACGAATATCTCCCCACCTATTCTTCTTCTAGTTTCTATATAGGTCTCCCGATGGAGATTTTGACATATTCGGTGACCATTTGGAACAATTATTATCACTCATATGCAAACACAGGGAGAAATTGATTATTTGTGGTGACTTTAATGTCAATTTCTTAGTTGAATCCACTCAAAAAGTTAAACTTCTGTCAGTCTTGGACTCCTTTGACCTGAAAATTAATATTTCTGAACCAACGCGCATAACTAGTACTACCTCAACTTGCATTGATAACTGTGTTACTTCTGATAATGTTACCGCCACGCTTAATGTCATCAACAACAGTCTCTCAGACCATGAAGCAATTCTATGTGAATTCACCACTGACAAAATCATTAGCTCAAAACAAGCCATTGTCCAGCGTAGGATGTTCTCACTGAAAAACTACACCAAATTTAATAATTTACTAATGTACACATCCTGGGCAGACACAGTCGAGGAAACCGATGTCAATAAGAGCCTAGAAAAATTTCAAACTAAATTCTTAAAATGCTACCACCAAGCTTTTCCAATTACTAATAAATATACTACGAACCAGGCTACGAACTGGATCACCCGTGGTATACGCAAATCCTGCAAAACAAAAAACAACCTACGGCTACGACTTCGTACTGATAATTCCGCCGAAATACGCCTTTATTACAAAAAGTACTGCGCAATTTTAAGATCCACAATATATTTGGCCAAAAAATACAGTCTCTCCAGATACATATCGATGTCAAATAACAAATCAAAATCAACTTGGAATGTTGTCAAAAAACTAACAGGAAAATCAATCAACCGGCCACTTATCGAAGGAGACCCTACAACAGTCGCCAAAAACTTTAATGACTTCTTTCTGTCCCTGTCTCAAACTCAAACTGAAACTGCTTCAGATATGCACGATCTAACCTCCAATCATCCATTAGAGTCTCTATTTTTTTCACCGGTGACAGAACACGAAATTTCCTCAATTAGAAGCCTCAAAAACTCATTCTCTTGTGGATACGATGAAATTCCTAGCTCAGTATTGACGCACTGTGCTCAATATACAGGGTGTCTATTTAACTCGGGCCACTATTGGTAATTCCTAAACTAGAACAGATACGACTTCGGTTAAATTAGACAAAAGTTACCTTATCAGAAGGCCATTCCAGTGATGTTTTTGTTTATCCAAAAATATGCACAAGTAACTAGATAGAGCAAAAACTTTTATTTTTTTAAATGGCAATCACAGTTAGCTATGGCATCATTAAATGGAGTATTTGTTTCTCTTTTCAACTGTATGTAAATTTTCATCATTTATTTTTTAAATAAATGTTTTATTTACACAAAACATAATATACTTAATTCTAATGGCACTTATTAAAGTAGGCTTTGATAAAAACAATTTAAAACGATTTATATTGTATTAAACATTTTTCTCGTATTGCTGTCAGTTTTTATATTGTTAAAAGTAGTTTTTAGTACTGTTGTCATATTAAATTATTTTTATCAAGGCCTGCTTTAATAAGTGCCATAAAACATTAATTTAAAAAATAAATGATGAAAATTACATACAATTGCAAAGAGAAAAAAATACTCCTTTTAATGATGCCATAGCTAACTGTGATTGCCATTTAAAAAAATAAAAGTTTTTGCACTATCTAGTTACCTGTGCATATTTTTGGATAAACAAAAACATCACTGGAATGGCCTTCTGATAAGGTAACTTTTGTCTAATTTAACCGAAGTCGTATCTGTTCTAGTTTAGGAATTACCAATAGTGGCCCGAGTTAAATAGACACCCTGTATAACGGAGCCTCTCACACATATATTTAATCTGTCGCTATCAGAAGGAATATTTCCCAACGCCTTCAAACACTCCATAGTGACACCTATTTATAAAAAAGGAGATCACAATAACATTGAAAACTATAGACCGATTTCCCTACTTACCAATTTCTCAAAAATATTGGAACGTGTGATCCACACCAGACTAACTGAGTTGGTGAATAAGCACAACTTGATAGCTGATTGCCAATTCGGTTTCCAAAAACACAAATCAACATCATGTGCAGTTAACCAACTGATTAATATAGTTGTAAATTATTTAGACAATAATTTGTGTGTTTTCTGCATATCGAGTGATTTTTCTAAAGCGTTTGACTCTGTGAGCCACACCCTGCTATTACAAAAACTCGAACATTATGGCGTGCGCGGTATTGCCCTGAACTGGTTTAAATCATACCTCACTGACAGAAGTCAATCAGTAAAAATAATTAATCAAGACACTAACATCCCTACGTTTTCACAAAAGGGCGAAGTAACCCGTGGAATTCCACAAGGTTCAATACTAGGGCCCCTACTATTTGTATTATTTATAAATGACCTACCAGCTTCCGTGCAAAATACAAATTGTGTCCTATACGCTGATGGCGCGTACTTCGTTCTGTCCTGTACCAAACCCAACTTCACTCCAGGAATAATTAATGATGCGGTAACTAACATCCTCGAATGGTGCAATAAAAATGCACTCCAGCTGAATTTGGATAAAACCAACTACATTCAATTTTACCTCAATGCTACGAGTCGCATTGAACTAGATCCATCTCAAGTTCTCATAACCCGAACAGAAACTACAAAATGTCTCGGCATTAATC
The DNA here is from genome assembly GCA_947534325.1 of Agonum fuliginosum. Taxonomy (NCBI): domain Eukaryota; kingdom Metazoa; phylum Arthropoda; class Insecta; order Coleoptera; family Carabidae; genus Agonum; species Agonum fuliginosum. The sequence continues at coordinate 27,841,279 of OX384037.1, forward strand.
TAGACGCGAACATAAAGTGGTATAGTAATATAAAAACAGTGATAAGTAAATTAAACAAGTGTTGTTATTGTTTGCGTGTACTTACCCACCAACTTGAAACAGAAGTTTTAATTCAAATCTACTATGCCTACTTCCACAGCATTGCAACCTACGGCATCACAACATGGGGCTCGTCATCGCTACTAAGTGAAGTGTTTGTAGTTCAAAAACGATCGATAAGGATAATTCAAAAACTAAATCCGCGACAGTCCTGTAAAGGCACCTTCCGCAAGCTTGGCTTATTGACAATACCCTGTGCATACATTTTCGAAATTATAAAAAACGTAATTCAAAATATTAACCTATTCCAGTTTAGTAATTCTGAATACCAAACTAGATCGAGTAATTTGACAATCAATATACCTACCCATAAAACTTCAGCATTTGAAAGAACTAGCCAATATGTCGGAATTAAATTTTATAATGCTCTACCTACATCAATAAAATTGTTACCATGTAAAGTCATATTGCACACTGTAAAAAATATTCTGTTAAAAAAAGAGTACTACAGTACTAATGAATATTTAATTGATTGTCAAAACAATAACTTTATAGATTAATTTTAGGTTATATTGTTATAAACACCCGCGAAGTTGTTTACAATAAACTTTTCGTCATTATGTTCACTTCTGCCAACATGTAAATAACTAATGTTAACTGTTTCAACTTATTCTTAGTAATAGTTTTAAATGTCAAATATCAATTAACCATATTATAACTGTCTTGTAAATTTCATTTGTAATTTTTATTTGTTTAAAATATGTTTTAGGTACTACTTGAAAACCAGCCTTCGGCTGAATTGTAATACCTTTTTGTACGCAGTTGCAAATAAATACTATATTATTATTATTATTACTTATTTTTTAAAACTAACGCAATTAACAATTCTTTCATTCCTCAATATCACAAAAATGAAGCTAATGATTAATTTTAAAACTTAAACATTTCGCCAACAAATGTCATCTCTATCGAATTAGTCCTTAAACAAAATAGGTGGAAATGGCCATCTAAAAAATAATCACTATGCATTACGCCTTACGCACTAATCATTATGCGTTAAGCATTAAAACAGTTGGTGGAAATGAGGCTTAAGTCTATCACAATCTTCATTGCTTAATTCAGCAAATGCGCTTTGAAATTGTTCGCTTAAGAGTAATAATTTTAAAGGACGCTGTTTTCCAATCACATTCGGTGAACGCATGAAACTCTGATAAAGATTTTAAAATAATACCCGTTTGAATCCAAACTTTACTTTTCTTTTTTAGCTTATCCATGTTGGCTAGCATTATAATAAGTATGTCCGTGTCGGAACATTTTATTATAATTAACTATTTTGGTATCAGCTTCTTCGTGAGCTTCTAGCGTGTAAATATCATTTATCGAAAATAAAACAGTCTCATTGTGAACTTCATATTCGTAGCACTTATCGAAGTTTAGTAAGACTATTTTATTTTCAAAAATAGTTATTTGTCCAACTAGAGAGGAAAGCGCTTCTTTTTCCCACTCGAGCTCGAAGTTTGTGTCACGAGCGAAGCGAGTGAGGCAATCGAGCAAGAGTGGAAAAAGAGCTTTCCTCTCGTGTTAGACACAACATTTTTTCACGACATATTTAAAAACATTGTAAATGTAGAAGAAACAATAACTAGAAGTTAGGTTATAGCTGCCATCTGTCAGAATGACGTTTAAAAACAACGAAATGCAGCCAATATGCCAAATTTAATTTAAGTTGTAAAAACGTGAAATAGTAGAAAAAGAAAGTATGAAACATAATAATTGTAAAATAATAGTTTACAGTATATCGCTATAAAATCAGAATTTTCAATAAAATAATAAATTTACTTACAATTTTTAAAATATTTGATCGTAAAATAACACTGGTGGTAACACTGCTTACTTTCCTCTCTAGAGAGGGAAAACCTACTTTCCTCACTATTTCGCGAGAAGAAAATTGTGTTTTCTCCGCATGTCGTGAAAAAATGGTATTATTTCACTACTCTGCCAATGTACAATTAAAAAACGCACCAGAGCTTCCATGAAATTACTTTTTCTAAGCTCTTTGACAAAATCTGCGGGTCTTGTTTGATCAGGTCCAGAAATTACGTACATACGCTCATCACAGTTACCGCCTCGGAGAGATCTTTCGTAATCTTTAATGGACGGTGTGAAATATCTATCAAAAATTACGTGTATTTCTCGAGCTTTATTATTTGCTGTTACCATCTGTAGTATTTTTTTAGATATATGTCCATACGTTTTTGGTACATCTTTCATAGTATGTATTAGATAAAAACCGTCTATTAAACAAACGTCCGTGTGTGTCGGAGCTACACATTTTATATCATTTTCTAAAAGCTTCAGTAAAACCGATTTATCAGTCTTAAATATCGACCCGTCTAAATGGCACACTGACATCGGAACCGGTGTTAATGAAAAAGTGAGAATCTTTTCAATGTTAGTATTTTCGTTCATTGAAATAGCTAACATGCGGCCAAATAAATCGCGCTGTAATCTCACCTCTTGCACTTTATTATTAATTTTTACTTTTTTCTTCATGGTTGAATTTGCAAAATTCAGTATTTTATTTTGTTTGATGGACGCTGCAAATCTATTCGGTGATTCTGCGCACTCAGAAATAAATGTCTTTCTCAATAAATTTCCATTTTTTCTGCATTTAATAAGAAATTGCAGACTTCTTTGAAAGCTGCTCGTCCAGTGCCAATATTATATAAAAAATGAGTTTCAATATTTTCGCTATTAAATGGATCGATTAATTAATAAATTTTTGAATCTAAACGGAATCTTTTTTTATTTGATGTTTTTCTAAATCGCCGGTAATATATTGAGCTCTTTTTAAACTTGTTTCCTCATACGTGTGTGTTGTTAGTGTTGAGCGTATACTGTGACTTTTGGTGGACCTTGTTTGACGAGCATTAATAGAATTTGTCATATGCGTTATTCCGGTCAATCTCCTCGCAGCATCCGCATTGATTGTTTGGTCGAGAGTCAAATCTACAGGACTTTTAGAGAAAGATTTATTCGTTCTTTTGACACCGAAAAACCCGTTACGAAATTGATTTTGTAACCCTGGATGTGTTTTCCCAACTTTCAATAAATTGTCGTGGTATTTTACTAACCACAGAGAATAATTTACTTGATTGATAAATAAATTATATAAATTTGCCATTTTAGGAATACCTAACTTCTTTGAACAGTTCAAATCACCCATTCGGATACTTCGCGTAAACAAAATTAATGTACATAACGTAATACTGCGGTGTTTTTCCAAAATCTCCATTCAATGCCTTTCTTTTATAACTCAAAAATTCTGTTAGCAATTTATCAAGAGTTGAATTAGAAATTTCCGAATTTGAAATTTTATGCGACTGAAATTCTTTTATAGCTTCGAATACATTTAATTCTACAGTGATATTTTGCTTGGTTAAAAAATCTTTAAACAATAAAACTTGCAATCCTAGCGACACTAAAGAATGTAAACGCTTACATCGATTAAAATGTTTTCCGCTGATGAATCTATTAAGTGAGCCCACACTCATCTATAAATTTGCCAACAGCTTTAAAATATGCCATCATTATATGAAAGACACCAAGATGAATAAATAAATTGTTGGACTGAGGACGCTGCACTGATTGTATTTGATAAGCAACTTTGGCTATCGCTAAATCATAAGTAAGTTGAATATATTCTTGTTGCAACTCTTCCGCAATTTTCTACTCTTGAAAAGAAGGCAATATTATGAAATACGATATGTGTTTTTACAGTATTATTTTTTCTACGAAATTTTATGAAGTGTAATGCCAATTATTTTTATTTTACGATACCTTCTCAGACTTGTTTAAAAATTAACACCATAATACCATTAGTTGATTAAAAACATTTTATTTGGTAAGACGAAAATATTGAATTCGTTTTAGGTTAAGTAAAGCTAAAGTCGTCGATTTTGGAGCTTAAATTTACGTCTCACTTAACGTGTATTTAAGGAAACATACAAAACTTAGAATATTAAACTGCACTTAAGCGTTAAGTGTCACTGGTCAAACTGGCCAATAATAACTTAAATTTTTATTTTGACAGTAATATAAAATGTATTGTAAAATAATAGAAAATATCATGGAAGATGAATTAATTTCATATTAATGGTTGGTTTATGATGAATTTAATTTATAAATTTAGATTTAAAATTTACGATTATCATCTTGGTTTATAGTAAATTATAAATATTAAATTCGTTCACTATAAGCGTTTTTATTTCCAAGTTTGTGTTCTCAGTTAGGGTTGAGAGTAAACACAGGAGTTGTTTAGGTTGACTAGATTAAAACAGTAGAGTTAAGTACAGACAGCGCTAAGGTGTGCGCAGTGGAGAAATTTTTTACAAATATTGACAGTTTCTTCAGCACACGAGGTAGGTAGCCGATTAGAAGAAAAATGTATAAGCCGCACAACCGATGCTTAAGATAACACTGTATAGGGTTACACTATTTAGGGAAACTGTACACCACTAATTTAAAATTTAAAAAATAGTCAAGATCTAGATCACGGATACTTTTAAACTCAGCTCACTAAACTAATTACAGTACAGGTTGCGCACGCAATCCAAAATAAATATTTATGGTTGTCAAATATCTGACCATAAAGTCATAAGTGTTTACGTTTTGCATAATTATAGCGTTTATTTTATTACAAAATGAATCAAAATAGGAATTTGAGGTAAATTAGAAGTATACCTATACTTCCATCTAATATAAATAATTATCTAACTACTATTACATTAGAAATCATATGCGTATTGTACGAAGACAAATAAGAGATTTATCAAATCCATTTGATATTCCCGTTTCTTTCTTTAAACAAGTGTATAGATTGGATCAGGAATGTACAACTAATTTGATTGAAAGTATCAATCCTTACTACAATCAAAGAAACTCCCGAATTCTATTACATATAAAAGCAAGTATAATCGTTTTTTTTTGTTTAGTACCATTTTTTCTAAACATGTAATTCTTAGGTTTTAACATTGTTAAATTTCATGGCAATTGGTTCATTTCAAAATCCCATTGGACTTAAATTTAGTATAGCATTAAGCCAAAGTTCTGTAAGCAGAATAATAAATGAAATAAGTACAATAGTTGCAAATAATTTGTTGGCACAAAATGTTAAATTCCCAACTACAAGGGACTCACAAAATGCTATTAAACAAGGGTATATTAATTAAATTCCTTACGTTTTTGTTTTTACATTACCTTTATTATAGCACGAATATATATATATATATATATATATATATATATATATATATATATATATATATATATATATATGTATATATATATATATATATATATATGTATATATATATATATATATATATATATATATATATATATATATATATATATATATATATATATATATATATATATATATAAATATATATATATATATATATATATATATATATATATATATATATATATATATATTATATATATATATATATATATATATATATATATATATATATATATATATGTATACAGGGTGAGTCATCGAAATGCCCGTCGTCGATATCTCCCTTGTCGTTAAAAATACAGCATAAATTTATTAACAGAATTTTTCTTCTACTCAAGGAGCATAACTTAAAATTATTTTCACATATACAGGGTGTTGCATAACGACTTGGCAATAATTGTTCGTCTTTTTTTAAATGAAACACCCTATATATTTTTATATATTTTGAATTGTATTTTATTTACCTATACGAAAATATAAGTTTCATTTTAGTTTCCCGTGGCGTTGCCAAGTTATTCAATTTTTTCTCTAAAAAAAGCCGAATACACGTATTGTTTTATAAAGGCGTACTGAAGTTATTTTAATAGTAAAAATTAAGAATTTTTTTTTTCTGTACAGCTGTAACTATACTCTTTGTTCTGACATAACTTTTTTTTAATGTTATTATACAGGGTGTTCAATACAGAGAATCAAATTTACTCAATTTCAAATGGCTATAACTCGTCATTTTCAAATGGAACACCCTATATTTTATTATTCTGTTGTGTGTATTTTTGCATCTTCTTATGTTATAAAAGGTGTCCTATGTCTAAAATCATTAATTTCGAAATTAATTAAATTAATGTTTTAAGGCATAGGACATTCTTTATAACATAAGAAGATGCAAAAATACACACAACAGAATAATAAAATATAGGATGTTCCATTTGAAAAATACGAGTTATAGCCATTTGAAATTGAGTAAATTAGATTCTCAGTATTGAACACCCTGTATAATAACATTTAAAAAAAATTATGTCAGATCAACGAGTATAGTTACAGCTGTACAGAAAAAAAAGTTCTTAATTTTTACTATTAAAATAACTTCAGTACGCCTTTATAAAACAATACGTGTATTCGGCTTTTTTTAGAGAAAAAATTGACTAACTTGGCAACGCCGCGGAAAACTAAAATGAAACTTATATTTTCGTATAGGTAAATAAAATACAATTCAAAATATATAAAAATATATAGGGTGTTTCATTTAAAAAAAGACGAACAATTATTGCCAAGTCGTTATGCAACACCCTGTATATGTGAAAATAATTTTAAGCTATGCTCCTTGAGTAGATGAAAAATTGTGTTAATAAATTTATGCTGTATTTTTAACGACAAGGGAGATATCGACGACGGGCATTTCGATGACTCATCCTGTATATATATATATATATATATATATATATATATATATATATATATATATATATATATATATATATATATATATATATATGTAGTATTTTTTTTTGAAAAACAGAACAACTCAAAAAATCAATATCTATTGCCTAGTGCGTATCTTAATTAAAAATAGAATAACAATTATTGTAATATAAAATAAATAATTATGAGTTACGAATCGCAATACCATACTACTCCCCCCAAAAAGGAATATAAAACAATAAACATAGACAAACATTAGAAATAAAAATAAATATAGGAGAAGTAATCGGGTTGTGTTATCAAAGAAAAGAAATTCCAATTATGATTTAAATTGGTTATTATTGTCACAAATATAAGCAGGTTTTAATCTATCGATGCTGATAGTCTCAATCTTATTGTTAATTAATAATTTGAAAAATTTTGGGTACCGTTCGATAACTTTGAAGGGGCCATCAAAAGGTTGCTTAAGTATAGGGCCAATTGAATCATTTCGAACGAAAACATAGGAGGTTCAGAATAAATATTTAGGTATATAAGAGTGTAATGAAGAAGAGTTACGTGTAGTTATAGGTTTAAGTTTATCAATTGTTGTTTTAAGTGTTGTGTAATATTGTTTAGTATCGAAATTGCAAGTAGAGCTTGGAGATTGCATAGTTACGAACTCGCCCGGCCACTTAATGTTGGTACCATAAACCAATTCAGCAGGACTGTATGAACTGTCACTTTTGATTGAAGATCTCAGTGCAAGTAATACGAATTTAAGAAAATCCATCCAATGAGAAGGATTTTGAAAAGTTTTTAGGGAGTCTTTTAGATGTCGATGAAATCTTTCAACAATGCCGTTCGATTGTGGATGATAGGCTGTGGTATTTATGTGGTAAGTTCCAAGTAAAGTTAACAAATTATTAAACAATGCCGAATTAAATTGTTTACCTCTGTCAGTAGTGATCGTTTTAGAAACACCAAACCGAGCTATCCAACCAGAAACAAAAATTTTGGCAACAGTTTTTGCAGAGCAATCTTTCAAAGATAGTACCTCAGACCACCGTGAAAATCGGTCAATACATGTTAGTATATAAGAAAAACCTTTTGAAGTTGGTAATTTTACTATATCTATGTGTATTGAAGAGAAGCGAGAAGAAGGAATGTCGAATTTCGCAGTAGGTGGTTTAGTGTGTCTAGTGACTTTTGCTTTTTGACAGCTTAAACAGAATCTTGTCCAATTTGTAATGTCTCTATTCATGTTTTTCCAAATAAATTTAGATGTAATTAATTTTACTTGTTACTCATATGTTAACGCTGTTTTACAAAGCCTTCTATTGCCTTTGAAAATAGATCTTAACAAGTCAATATAACTACTCGCTTGTAATTTTTTTTTACTTGATAGTTCTGCGCATATGTTTTTCTTTACAAGCGTGCTCAGTTTTACTGTTGTGTTAAAAGATGCGCTGCGCATCGGCGTGGTCACGGACAGAGCATATTGCGCATGTCTGTAAGAGCGTGAGACGTGAGATTGACAATGGCACTAATGGCAGATAAGTAAATTGAATGGTTGTGGCCGTTGTGGTTGTACGCTTAAATGAAGCACGTTGGTATACTTAATAAATAAAATATAAAATACATAATAAATTATGGAATATTGTTTTATTTTCAGATCGAAACATAACGTAAGTGTTTAAATCGTAGGATTAGCATTGTTTACATTTGAAATTTCTGTTTTATTTCCGTCATACACATGAAAAATCATTGTGCAATTATGGTTTCCGCTTATATTAAATCTTCCAGACGAATTGAAGTCACTGGCGATTGAATGACCAACTGTAGATTATGTCGAAGTAAAAGGTACGGCATTATTTGTTGGCTCACGTGTAGGAATTATTTTATTTGTAGAGCCATTTTTTGATTCACTTGAAGGGAACTTTTTTTTTGACATCTCAAGTTTGTTATTTATTGAGTCATCTACATACCCTTCCGCAACTGCGCTGGATTTCCATCCCCCAGCACGTTTTAATGCCAAAATATCACTGCCCGCATCTACAACCATTGTTGCTGCCGATCGCCGAAAAGAATGACCAGTATATAATTCTGGATCTTTTAATTGTAAATATTTGGCAATTTTCTTTGGTACACCGCCAATAGTGTGTTGACCAGCATTTAGGGAGAAACATTTACCATTTCTATATGTTAGAAAAAACCGCAACTTCTCAGTTTTTGGAGGACGTAGAGCTGCATATTTTCTGTATAACATACAAGGTTGAAAACTGCAATTTTCATCGGTTATAGTAAACCTTCTATTTGGACAATTTTTTGTGTTTCGTAGGGTGACAATAATATACTTTCCAACATCCTCTACATCATTCACATTTAATGATACAGGCTCATCACATCGACATGAACCAAAAATTGTAACAATTTTGTGGAGCAACCAAGAATCGTCGGGAGCTTCAACGAGAAATTTTTCCATCTCTTCTTTGGTTATAACCTTCGCCTTTTTAGGCACATATCGCTGACTCTTTCTCTTCAAAAATGCAACTACATTATAAAAGCTATAAATATTTAAAAAGATATAATTCGTTTTGGTAAGCTGTGTAATAGAAAAACAAACGTATGAACATCAATTTTTTCTTTTTTTTCCAGGCAGCTTTTCAACATGGACCATTTAGACCACAACGAATTTGGACTAAATTTTGTAGAGTACATATCAGAGGGTCGACAAGTCATAGTTCCGACAAGCCACAGCATCTAAAAGTCATAGCGTATAAATGTCATAGCATCGACAATTATCCCCACTCCTGAGTTCATAGCGTTTAACTGTTAAACAGTCATAGCGTATAAATGTCATAGTGCCGACACTTACCCCCACTCCTGAGTTCATAGCGTGTAACAGTTTTAAAAGTCATAGCGTATAAATGTCATAGAATCGAGTAAATGCCACACCACCGAAAACCACACCGTATAAAAACCATACCGCCTAATAACCACACGTCCGAAAAACCACAGCGTATAAAAATTACCCCACCACAATGTCCAGCTACCCATATACCAATTTTCACACTTCGATTTGCACATTTGTACCCAAACTAATCAATACTAACAAAACCCTAATTGAGTCCAACACAACTCCGTTTTTTTTTTAAAATAAACTAATCAATACTAACAAAACCCTAATTGAGTCCAACAGAACACCGTTTTTTTGACAAACTAATCAATACTAACAAAACCCTAATTGAGTCCAACATAACTTAAGTTAAGTAAGAAGTTAAGTAGGAGTAAATTATACTCTTTATTATTTCTTGTTTTTTCTTCATTAATTTGCTGCATAATTATTTCATTATTTTATATGCTAAGATCAAGAGTACTACTTATAAAATTGTTTTTGTTTTTATATAAAATGTTTTTTTTTGGTTTATGCCTCGTTGCCCATTATCAATATTTTGTTACTAGAATTTTGATCATTGTCCGACAAAGTTAAAGACGTATCCCCAAGTGTTAAATTCAATGCCAGTCTCTCATACTGTGTAATTTCATTATACCCCAATACTGTGATTTTTCCCCACGCGGATAAAGCTCGATCCTCCAATTCATTTAAAAATAACGAAGTATGTGGACCAGAACTAGTTTTTCTCCTATGCTCACAAATTTTTCTAAATTTAGATTTTGTGGCGTATTTCCAATCCGTAAATTTCTATAAAAAGTAAGTACTTATAATAAAATATTAGACTACGATATAGGTAAATGAATAATTAACGCGGGTTAAAAGGGTTGTCCCTACCCGAACAGTATGTTGAGTATTATGGCTGTAAGTGACATCAACAGAATCTCAATTTTTATGGCAAAATGTATTCAAATAGAATTATATTATTTGTACATTTTGTTTATTTATGTTTACCTTCTTCCATTCTTCGACTTTTAGTCATCTCCCACAGCATTCAATTTATTGCATAATTCATCCCATTTTTTTGACAAATAATTTATTGTTCCACTTTTAAAGGCGAAATCAGCTTCTATAAATTCTATATATTTCATACTGTTCCTTGCTCGTATTATTTGTTCTCCTTCTTTTACTTCTTATTTTTTCATCATTTCCACTGCAATTTCAAACTTCTTGCATTCTACACATAAACGATGTACCTACTTATATTACCCGTTATTGATTGTTATAATAATTAATATTTTTTGAATATCAATAATAATGAAATAATCAATGCTACTTCTTTACAATACCTACATCATTTTTGTTAAAGGTATTATGATGAATTCACTGCGTGACAGGTACCTACTGCTAACTAATTATAATAAATGTTTTTGTCGTATCAATTTTGAAAATCGGAACACATGATCGAAAGAATATACGTGTGAAACTAGTAACATATCGTAAACTTACATCTGTAAAGTCCAACGATACAGATATGTACACAGAATTGCAGTTATCGTAAAATTGTAAATTGCTTGGTACCGATTGAATCGTAGGATACAGTTTTACGATATTATCGTAAAATTTCTTAGAATCGTACCATTAGGTAATAAAAACTCTCATATCTGTGAAAAATGTCTGTATTTATTGATATCTCCGTTAGATAAATGTATAAAAACTTTAAATCAAATGTTTAATCTATTAATTTTCAGAATAATCAGTGTTGAAACTAACAACATATTTTACCCAAAAAAACTAATAAAATCGGAACAAATACTTATTTCCGCGGCCTAATTATGCTTTATTTTAGATCAGAGAATGGGACTGAACCGATAAATACCAAGAAAAGTGAATGTCCCCTATTCTACACTTTAGCCCGAAATTCTATGTAATTTCTGGCAGTCAGTACTAAATTAATACCATCCATATTTCCAACAGTTATTATTCTCTACGTATTAGTTTTGGTATCTTGAATTACGACTCTAAAACATTATCCTTTATCTAAGACATTGCTCTCTTCTGCATCCACCTGCCAATCAAAAAATCAAAACAACCTGAAAATTATTATTATACGTTAAAAAGTCACATGACACATGTAAATATTCCTTACCTTCCTGCGTAAATATTTCTCGTTTCCGTTTTCAACATCTAGTAGTAACACTAAAGGGATCATGCCTTCTGGCCACCTTCTGGCTGTTACTTAACTCTTCAAAATATATGAGCAATGCTTTTTCATTACTTATGGTCTTACTCTTAATGATCTTCGAATTGCACCACTGTTCCTATTTGGATCCGAATTTTGCAGGGATAACTTCGGAGGATACAGTCTAGTAAAGTAATATACTATTATAATAAGATTTTGATAAAATCTACGAACCAGAAATGATATTTTTACTTGAAGCTCTAATAACATTTTTGCCAGAAACCAAGAAGCTTGTGAAATATTACATTTAACAAATCTTATAATAAAATTTTTTGATACCTATAATATATAAGAAAGGTTGCCACATCCAAGTTATTAAAAAATTTGGTAAATTATTATTGTTTACATGAATATTTTTAATGTAGGTATGTACGCTGCATATTAATTACATAGGTACCTATTTCCATTTTATTATAAAAATATACTTGAATCTATATTCTGTAAATTTTATATTTACTTAGGATTTTATACATTTAACGAAACTTCTTCATAAAGATCATATTTGCGAGGCTGCCTCACACCAATTAGGTAAAAGGTCTGGTAGATTATTTATGTATGTACTATTATATTACGTAAAATTTCCAAAATAATTCAATTTCAGAAAATTCCAAATTTATATTGAGAATTTTGAGGGCTTGCTAATTTAGTTTCAATTTCATTATAATATTATACTACCTACCTACTAGAAATTATATTTTGTTTATGTAATATTAACTTAAGTATTTGTACATTCTGCGAACCTTCTTGGCTTTGTCTATATTTGCGAGGCTGTCACATACCAATTAGGTAAAAAAGCTGGTAGATTATATGTATGAAATGTATAATAATAATAATAATAAATTTCTTTATAGATCTAAGAAAGAATCAATCAGCGAGGTTCGACCGAAGCCGATCTTCCACCTTACTGTACAGTATTATAAAGATACATAATAAGAATAAGAATAGTGTGTGACAAGATGAAAAGTTATAACATTGTAAAACATCACGTACTTTAATTATTAATAATGAAATATATATAACCTAAATACAAAATTATGAGAGAATTAATAAAAATAATGATATGTGGCAAACTGATTATCATACAACAAGACATATTATACATTAAGAACAAAACCAATGACCAGAAAAATTAAAATTAAACATGTTTAAGTTATTATAGTCCGTCCAAAACTTCTTTGCCGTTACGTCATACCTGTAGTTCGTATGAATCAATTTGAAATTATGGCGGGAAAGTTATATTTTGATATCAAATATTTTTAAACTATATTATGTGAATATTTGGAATAACTATATAAATTTAATAATAAATAAATACCTCTAGAACAGCTGACACGGGAATAAGTAATTCTCCTTTTTCTTTTTCAGCAGTAAAATATTGGTACAAATTCAAGACAATCTGAATTGTTTGTTTATTATTGCGTTTGCCGGGCATATTTATAAATATTATTATAAATATCTATATGTAAACAGCTAATGGATGCATAAAACAACGATATACCTATGTTAAATTATTTAATCACAGTGAAAATAGTTTTTATTTGTTTGACAGTTTCAAAATTTACAATACATATTTCATAAAACAATATGAAAAACAGCCTACTCAAATAACAAATTGCTGGTATATCAACAATATAATTATACGTTTTCTATTTCTTTCTTTTTCTACTTCATAATAAAAAAAATCTGCTGTGGCCACCACACGACCTCTCGCCTAACTCTGCTTATTCTACTAATCTAATAAATAGTTTTACTTACATTTTAATAGTTTCATATTTATGTAATATGTAAACGATAATGTAAACCTACATCCAAGCAAAAGATGTCAACTGTACTGCACTGTCATAATCATTCAAATTTTATGTAGAAACAAATTTCATATCATGGACAACAAGATACTGGAATTTCAAAAGAATATAATATTAATTGTACTTTATTTTATTGTTAAATACTACCAGATTCAGCAAATTGTATTTATAATTATCTGTACCCATAGATAATTATATTTTCTTTTATTTTTAATTGCAAAAATTGTCATAAATAAATAATGTACCAATATATTTAAGGAAAACTTTATCAAGTTTCAAAAAGTACTACTTCCGGTTTGCGGATTTCTACCAAAATGTTATCCGTTCTTAAGATACTTATTAAAACAATATAAAACAAAATCGTTCCGTTTATGAACTCGTCAATGAGTAATGTATCCAGATTAGTGTATGGTGTAATGTTTGATACAAAGATCGATAAAATGTATGATTCAATGCAAAAAACCAAACACAACACTAACTGGGATACAAGACTCGACACTAGGTTGATCACGACGCGTTTCGATCTTTCGATCATCATCAGGTGACTGGAGTTGGAGGATGGGAGGTAGGGTTTTATATTAGTAATTTTAACGGTTGAAAGATTACGTCCGATTGGCTATTAATTTGAATGTTTATTACCGGTTGACTGATTTTTTCTTTAAATATTTCTAAATTTTCGGCTATGTTTAATCTATTACTTTTACTTTGTTGTTTACAAATTGACATGATGTCTTCAATTTTACCTGCTGTATGTTTATGATTTAGTAAATGTGTCGCGTAATTTGAATCACTTTTAAGATTTTTAAAGGAATTAATGTGTTCTTTATACCGATATTTAAATTTACGTCCCGTTTGGCCGATGTAGTTTAGGTTGCAAGTTAAACATTTAAGTTTGTATATACCGCTTTTATTATATTTATTGTTAATTTCAATATTATTATTTATTTGATTTTTAAGGTTATCTTCAGTTTTTAAGGCGATTTTAATGTTATGATTTTTAAATAGTTTGGTTATCATGTGGGTTGATTTACCGATGTATGTGAATTTACTCCATTGTTTAATTTCAGTATCAGGTTTAGGTGTGTTATTTTTATATTTAATTTTATATTTTATGTCTTTATGAATTTTGTTTACCGTGTTTTTAGTGTAACCGTTGTTAGTTGCGATTTGATGAATAGTTTTTAGTTCTTGTTTATAATTTTCTTTATTTAGTGGTATAGTTTCAAGACGATAAAGTAAGCTACGAAATGCTGCGAATTTATGATGTTTAGGGTGTTCTGAAGTCGCGTGTATTATATTATCAGTTTGAGTTGGTTTACGAAATATATTATAATTGATTTTATTTGATGATTTAGAAATGGTTAGGTCAAGATAATTAATTTTGTTATTAACTTCTTCTTCTAAAGTGAATTTAATATTGTTATTGTAGTTATTTATTTCGTTTAAGATTTCATTAGTATTTTCATAGTTAGTTATACACAATATGTCGTCAACGTACCGAATCCATTTAACGATTTTATATTTTATTTTTATGTTATTAAGTAAATTATCTTCCATGTTTTGTAAAAAGATTTCCGAAAGTATGCCAGAAAGAGGGCTTCCCATGGCTAAGCCGTTATTTTGTTTATAGTATTTATTATTAAATTGAAAATAATTTTGATTAAGTACTGTGGTTAAAAGATCAGTTAGTTGTTTTATAAATTCCGGGTCAAATTCATAAATTCGCAGCATTTCGTAGCTTACTTTATCGTCTTGAAACTATACCGCTAAATAAAGAAAATTATAAACAAGAACTAAAAACTATTCATCAAATCGCAACTAACAACGGTTACACTAAAAACACGGTAAACAAAATTCATAAAGACATAAAATATAAAATTAAATATAAAAATAACACACCTAAACCTGATACTGAAATTAAACAATGGAGTAAATTCACATACATCGGTAAATCAACCCACATGATAACCAAACTATTTAAAAATCATAACATTAAAATCGCCTTAAAAACTGAAGATAACCTTAAAAATCAAATAAATAATAATATTGAAATTAACAATAAATATAATAAAAGCGGTATATACAAACTTAAATGTTTAACTTGCAACCTAAACTACATCGGCCAAACGGGACGTAAATTTAAAGATCGGTATAAAGAACACATTAATTCCTTTAAAAATCTTAAAAGTGATTCAAATTACGCGACACATTTACTAAATCATAAACATACAGCAGGTAAAATTGAAGACATCATGTCAATTTGTAAACAACAAAGTAAAAGTAATAGATTAAACATAGCCGAAAATTTAGAAATATTTAAAGAAAAAATCAGTCAACCGGTAATAAACATTCAAATTAATAGCCAATCGGACGTAATCTTTCAACCGTTAAAATTACTAATATAAAACCCTACCTCCCATCCTCCAACTCCAGTCACCTGATGATGATCGAAAGATCGAAACGCGTCGTGATCAACCTAGTGTCGAGTCTTGTATCCCAGTTAGTGTTGTGTTTGGTTTTTTGCATTGAATCATACATTTTATCGATCTTTGTATCAAACATTACACCATACACTAATCTGGATACATTACTCATTGACGAGTTCATAAACGGAACGATTTTGTTTTATATTATTGTGACAATGAACTTCGGAAATTCAGATATAATTAACTTATTAAAACCTTAAATATGAAATTTGGTTATTAAAGGTTAGATACTTTTTCAGTTATCGTGGACGAAAAATCGTCACATACGTCCATACGCACACACACACACACACAGACATCATCGTGAAAATATTAAATTCGTATTCTAGAGATCCTAAAACGTGCTTATCCACCAAAAACTCATACTCGAAAATTTTGACCCATTACAATACCTCTCTTATAGAATATGAGGCGAGAGGTAACAAAGAACAAAACTTCACGTAACAGTATCAATACCTCGCAAATTTCGAATGACATACGTGTTTCAACTAAATATATATGACAGAAAGAGTAAGACAATGTATTCTTTAGTTATTCTTGAAAATAAAATAATGACGTCACGGCAAAGAAGTTTGGGACGGACTTTAAAATCAAATTTGAACATTTCATACAAGTACATAGAGGATAGAGTCAGTATCTGCTGTTTCTGAAATAAGCCTTTACAAGAAAACTGAGGTATACCTACCTATGTTAAATTTCAATGATAATGCAATTCCCGAATTCCCGGTATACTCCATTATAACGGTAATTTTGACCGCTTGTCACGTTTCCATTTCATTATAATATAACACTTAAATTAGTTTATATTTGCAAGGCTGCCACACCCCAGTTAGGTAAAAATCTGCTGTGACCACCATAGTACTTCGCCGACTATAAGTTTATTCACAATACGAAATTAGTAGTTACTAGCGTCAGGCCCCGCTACGCTCCCATTTGCGTTCCGTGCATTTAAATTATATAAATGATGTGTAGAAAAGAAACATCTTCTAATATGGAACTAATGAATATAGGTATTTACAAATTAAAATACAATTAATCCCATATTTAAATTTATGTAATTACTTATAGATTTTCAAAATAGTCAAATTATTCGTTTTGGAGGCTTCTATTGAATTGGAACTGCTTTATCACGAAACTGAAAATCAGTCTACGTCAGAATTACCTGTGACAGTCTTTTTTCTATTTAAAAATCTTACACCAAACGAAAAAATCTAATGTTGCCAGGACATAATCACTCGCCATAATATTTAAAACACTGCATAAATTGCCTGAAGTACAATGGTACAATAATTACTAAACTACAGTACACAATATTTGATTATTTAGATTTAGTTACATTGTTACATAATATATGACGAAAGTCACTAATGTCTATTTTATTTTTGAATATTACTATAATAAATTCTTAAATATCATCAGATTGAGAAAAGATTAAAATGAAGTTTATAACAAAAGTAATATTTTTACCTTCCGCCATACCTATAACGGAAGGTATTGGAATCATGCTAAAAATCGGTTAGTGAGTTTTTAGTGGATGAGCACAAATTAGGATCCTTACAATTCATTTTTGATAGTTTTACGATGATATCTGTATGTATGTGTGCGCGTGTGTGTGTATGTTTGTAGTTATGTGGTCAGGGCCGGATTTCTGTAAGTCGGATAACTCAAATACGAATTACCCAAAAAATGTGATATTTGGTATTTAACATTTTTACCTATATAAATTGGAAGAGCTTATTAGATTTTGGTACAAATATCTTCATCGGAAGTAATATTTTTTGAAGATTGAAAAGGTTAATTGTCAAGAATTGCTATAAATTTGGATAAATTTAGAATTTATTTGTAATAAGAATAAGGGGAAAAGATATTAGCAACTTACGTTATAAAAAAATTGTCTTTATGTGGTAGCATTAAAGAACTGTATTAAAATTTTAAAAATAAATTTATCGAATAAAACGTTGAAATCGTGTAATCTATGATCGGTTGATTTTTGTTTTTGCGTCAAAAATATTGACAGGTGAAACAGGTGACACGTTGGCATACTAACGACATAAAGTTATAAATAAGATATTAAAACGTAAGTAATTGAACGGAGGATGGCTTCAACACAGAAGAGTTTTCCTGTGATCTGTGAATGAATGAAATAAAATTTGTTACAAATAAAAACAAGTAATCGGCCAAAAACGTTTAATTTTTACCTCTCGCCTCATATTCTATAAGAGAGGTATTGTAATGGGTCAAAAATTTCGAGTATGAGTTTTAGGTGGATAAGCACGCTTTAGGGTCTCTAGAATACGAATTTAATATTTTCACGATGATGTCTGTGTGTGTGTGTGTGCGTATGTATGTATGGACGTATGGACGTATGTGACGATTTTTCGTCCACGATAACTTAAAAAGTATCAAGCCTTTAATAACCAAATTTCATATTTAAGGTTTTAATAAGTATCTTAACACCGGATAAGATTTTGGTAGAAATCCGCAAACCGGAAGTAGTACTTTTTGAAACTTTATATAGTTTTTCTTAAATATATTGGTACATTATTTATTCATTACAAATTTTGCAATTAAAAATAAATGAAAATATAATTATCTATGGGTACAGTTAATTTTAAATACAATTTGCTGAATCTGATAGTATTTAACAATAAAATAAAGTACAATTAATATTCTATATTTTTGAAATTTCAGTATCTTGTTGTCCATGATATGAAATTTGTTTCTACATCAAATTTGAATGATTATGACAGTGACAGTACAGTTGACATCTTTTGCTTGTATCTTGGTTTACATTATCGTTTACATATTACGTGAACATAAAACTATTAAAATGTAAGTAAAACTATTTATTAGATTAGTAGAATAAGCATAATTTTGCGAGAGGTCGTGTGCTGGCCACAGCAGATTTTTTAAAAGTTATTATGTATAAATTATTATTTCATTAAATTGTACAGGGCCCACCACCGAGTCAGGTCCTGTAAAAATATAATAATAAACAAAAATTTTATTGAAAAATTATTTTGAACTTACTCTTCGCCTTTGCCCATTATTTCTGCCTTTACGGCCGTGAAATCTTTTATTTGTTTTTTTTTGTTCTTCTTTGTTGGGGGTAGCGGGGGCAGCTTCAGTAACCTTCATCGCTATCGCTTTCGTTGCGCGCAACTGCGCAACCTCCTCGCGGAGTTGCGCTGTTAGCGCTTGTATTTCTTCAATTTCTATAATAAAATAGATTATTTTTTTGTAACTAAGTATTGAATTAATCATTATTACTTACGTTCTTGTTGTGTCGACATATTATATAATATTAATAATATTGTAAACAAATATTTATCAATTATTATGGTATCTTGGACGACAATTTTTTATTGTTGAAAATAGAAATATAATTGGTGGTTGATGATTATATCTAACAAGTTGATTTGTTTCTACAGTTGCTTTACAAAGTAGGCATATGCGTTTGTATTTTTGTTAACGGCAAATATCACGTTCATTGAACAAAACAATCAGTGACAATGACGGCAAATTGCCAATTGATATTTTTACTTCCTTGTAAAAAGGAAGTATTGTTATCGCGAAAAATTTCGGTTTTCAGATTTTGATGGAAATATCCGTTTTGACCTTTTCTGAATCCATTATGATTAGTTTCGTTGTGACGTCTGTACGTACGTACGTACGGACGGACGGATGTACGTATTTATGTTGCATAACTCAAATACGGTTAGACGTAGAAAGTTGAAATTTTGTATTTAGGACTGTTATAGCATCTAGTTGTGCACCTCCTATTTTTGATTTCAATCTACAAACCGGAAGTAGTACTTTTTGCAAATATTTCGATAAATATTTAATTTAAGACAAATTTTTTTATTTTAAATGAAAGATTATGTGATTATTACCTACAATCGGTATTTTATAAATATTTTTGTATCTGCTATCATTTAAGAATAATTAAAGTATATATTTATAATTTAGTATTTCGGTATCTTGTAGTTCATGATCGATTTCTGCGAGTGAATAAACATTCTCACGTGGTTTATACAATATTTTATTCAATTTTGACGAAATTATTTTAAATATATGAATTATAAATTTATTTTGACATAACAAAAAAAACTAATCAAAGTAGTCGTTAGTGGGAAGTTGTCATTGTTTTTATGCATTTTTGACGTAATAATAACAGTTTAAAACGTCAGAGTGATTTAAAAATGTGTTGTGTTTCATTCACTTGTGAATAAACATTTATTTAAATTTGTTGCTATGGAGTTAATAATAGCAATTAAAAACGTCAAAATTGAATAAATGTATTTATTTATTGATATCTCCATCTCCGTTATATAAATGTATAACAACGTTAAATCAAATGTTCCATCTGTTAATTTTCAGAATAACCAGTGTTCAAACTAACCACACATTTTATCCAAAAAACTAATAAAAGCATAATAAATACTTCTTTCCGCGGCCTAATTATGCTTTATTTTAGGTCAGAGAATATTACTAAACCGATAAAGAAAAGTGAAGTTTAAGAAAAACACGTCAACTGCACTTTAGCCAATATGGTTTAAAGAAAACATATTTTTAAAAGAGAAATTAACAAATTTTTACTTACATTTAGCCTGCGTTCAGCACTTCAGAATGAGTTGTCTACGGATTCGAGGAGCTATTGTTGTGCACTCGATATTGGCAAAATTATTGTCCAAAATTTCTAAACTTATTAGATTCTTAACACATAAACAATGAACAAAAACATATATAACAAATAAACTAAATATTTAAACTATGATACAACAATGGATAATTTCAAAATACAAGACTGAAAAATTGCAAAAATTCTCACAATTCATAGAAAATTATTACTGTTTACACGAGTAAAAAAATCTGACGTGGCCGTTACAATACCTCTCGCCTTGACATTGAAGTATTATTATTTAACCTCGTATTTAACCAAATATTAAGCTTTAATTAGGTAATAAATTATATATTTCACAAATCTAATCAGCTCATTTAATATATAATTTTATTTTATAAATACCATATTTACATAATACCGACATAATACTATGTCCAGTTAATATCTATACTATATCCAACATTTCAAAATTCTACACCACACTCTACACATGCCCTACACCACAGAGAAACCTCCTTGCCACAGACATCTGTTTATCTGTCACATTGACAATTTTATTTTTGTTTTAAATTTTATTTCTATTTCGGGATTCACAAATCATGGTAGGTAAAATTATATATTTAAAAAAATTATATTTCTTTACTGGTTAAAGATATAGAAACAAGTAAGATTAAATATTGTACAATGTAATTTCTTCTTTCATGTGTGGTATGGCAAATTGTAACAATCGCATTATTTTATACAATTTTTGCAAAAAATGTTATAGTGCTACAAGAAAAGTACCATTTCCGGTTGGTGGATTTTTACCAAAATCTTTTCAGCTCTTCATTAACATATATAAATGTATAATGCAAAATATTAGAATTTTATGTTCAGTAGAATTTGAGATAATGAACCGGGACGAAAGGCTATAGTAGGCGTACATACAGACTTTCATACACACACACACAGACATCATCGTGAAAATAGTCAAAATAGGTTCTAAAGGTGCTAAAACGTGCTAATTGACAAAAATCTCGACATCGAATTTTTTCACGATCCCTATACCTCTCTAGGCGAGAGGTAAAAATGCAATTGTTTAATAAATAAATTTTGTTCGCATAAAAGGTATTTTGATAAAGATAACAATCATGGTACAAAAAGACAAGTTATGTTCTTGCGCATATGGGGGTATGGTGAGGGCATTCTCTTACTCATGCTTGGGGGTAATCGCTCTCGCACCGTGGGCCAGCCGCCGCCATATTAGTTGTTTGTTTACTTCTGTCACTGTCACATTCAAAGAACATGAGTTTTATAATCTTCGACATGTAATATACCATAAAAACCGTGGTCATAATCAAGAAGAAATTGTAGTTAGAAAACGTTTGTTTGTTAACGTACACAAGAATCGCTGAAAATCTTCATATATATTTTACAACATTTGAATTGGAGGCGGGATAAAACTAAGATGGCGTCGGCTGGCCCACATGCGCGAACTGAACGAAAACGCGTCCGCCTGAAAAACAACTTCTATGTTAAAATTGAGGCTAAACCAGGCCCCTCTGAAAAATTAAAAAATATATATTTGATAGAAAATTTTCTGTAGAATCGAATGATTCAAACCGGAAGTCGTTTTTTCTATCCGTTCGCAAGTTACAGCCGTTTTTGTGTCAGGAAACAAAGTTAAGGCATGATTTAATTATCTTCGTTCTACCAAAATATATTTTCTCGTTTTTCTCGTAAACTATTAGTTCTATGTAAACAAGTGATAGCATCTTATTGTAGGAAATTTTATAAGCTACAATATTATAATAATAATAATAATAATATTTTATTTAACCACTTTACATTTTGTTAAAAAAAGTTTGTAGCAAGTCATACAGAGAAAATAAAATTTGACAAGTTTCTTGACAAAGAACAAAAAGTCAGATTAAAAAAGTAACTTACAAAGAAGAAGACTCAAATTTCAGTACTTGAAACAATGTGGTTTAAATATTCTTCAACTGAATAAAAACAATTGCCAAGAAGGTATTCTTTAACTCTATTTTTAAACAAATTAAAAGGCAAATTCTTAATATCACTACGTAAAGCGTTATACAAATTTACGTTTAAAGAATTTTTTTGAGATTTACTTAATCTATATCTAGGTACGCTTAGCATATGTGCCGATCTCGTGTTATAACTATGATGATCAGACGCTGTATTATAATTTAAAATATTGAAATGAATTTCTAAAATAGTGTAATATATATATATATATATATATATATATATATATATATATATATATATATATATATATAGGCATGGTAGCGGCATAATTCTCAAATAAATAAAATGTGGTTGACAATGATCTCTAGGGTTAAACACCCATGATTATTCTGATTGCTTTTTTTTGCAATTTAAAAACTCTGTCGGCACAGGATGCGTTTCCCCAAAGCAAAACTCCATAGCTTATTAAAGAGTGAAAAAGTGAAAAATAAGCTAATTTTAAATCTTCTAAATTAATTTTATGTTTTAACTGTCTTAATAAAAATAAAACACTTGAAAGTTTTTTTGACAGTTTTTCTACTTGGGATATCCATATCAAACCATCGTCTATTAGCAAACCTAATACGTTTACAAAGCTCCCTTTTATCATACTAGGATGTGATGAGACAATTAGATGTTGTGTTTTATCCTGATTTAATTTCAAGTTATTCGAGGAAAACCAAATTTCTGCCCGTTTTGAGTTTGAGTGTGCAACTTCAGTAAGAGTGTCTAAATTTCTGTTAGAAGTTATAAGTGTTGTATCATCTGCAAACAAAACACTTTTTACAGGACGCATACATTCTGGAAAGTCATTGATATAAATTATGAACAGAATTGGTCTTAAAATCGATCCTTGCGGAATGCCATGATTTATTAGTTTAAATTCAGAAATCTCATTATTAATGAAAACACATTGTTGACGATTACTCAAGTATGACTGAAGTAAACTGAGCTCAGCTTCTTGGATTCCGTAGTTCTGTAGTTTTTTGATAAGTATACTGTGTGACACACAGTCGAAGGCCTTGGAGAGATCACACATGGTAATCGATGTATGGCAACCCCTCTCCAAGCCCTCGACTATGTCCCCCACAATACGTAGAACAGCACGGGTAGTTGAGAGATTATTTCGGAAACCGAATTGGTTTTCATGAAGTAAACAATTTGTTTCAAAATAATAGATTAATTTATTTTTAATTAGTTTTTCAAAAAGTTTTTCAAACACTTGTGTCGGGTCACCCTTTTTAAATAATGGTAAAACTTTAGTACGTTTGAAAACATCAGGAAAAACGCCTTCAGTAATACATTTATTAAATATGGATGTTAAATATGGCAAAATAATTTCGATTGAATCGTTCAAAATTCTAAAATTGACATCATAAACATCAGTACATGAAGAATTATTAAGGGATAGTGTGAGAGATAATAGGAATGGATGTCCGGGATTCCGTGTATGGAAGATGGTAACAGAGAGCGAGGTTGTAAATCTCACTAGCACAAGATTCACCACGTACAACACTTTATTCACACACACACACACAAATAATACGAATGTAACAATCCAAATAATAATACTGCAACAATACAATGATAATAATGTACTTAAATTCTCGGAGAATAAAGCACATGGAGCGAGACGGGACAGCGTGCTGAACTACGCAGCGTGATGTCTAAAACGGAACTGGCTGAACTTTACAAATTCAGTCCTGCTATGCAGACAGGGCACAGCGCTACCAACTGCCACAAAAAGTACAGTTGACAGTTGTAGAGGGCGATTGTCTCGAACATGCTGCCCACCTAGTCGAGAAGCGACTAAATTAAACAATGAATACATAGAAATTAACAAACAATTAACAATAGGGGGAACTTCTGATGGGCGTCAGGCCGGCTGGAGGCTGCCCACCGTGGAGCAGCTGGGCTCTGATGACGGCGGCGCGGCGGTGCTCTGGGTGGCTGGCTGTCTGTGCGACGTCCGTCTCGATCGGCAGTGGGCTCAGCCGGGAGATCAGCCGGCGGAATTCGGAAGTGGCGGTCTTGACTGAGACCACCCTGACGAGGCCATCAGCGCCGGGGTGCAGCTCCGTGACTCGACCCAGTGCCCATCTACCTGGAGGCAGCTGCGGATGGTGAACCAGCACTAGCTGGCCCACCCTGAAGTTGACCTTTTCCCCGCGCCAGCGAGGACGTTGTTGCAGCTGGTGTAGGTACTGCGTGGACCACTTCTTCCAGAAGTGATGCGTGAGTCGTTGAACAAGCTGCCAGCGAGTCACAAGGTTGCTGGGCTCGTCATGGAGGCTTGGTTCTGGAATCGTGAGCAGCGGCGAACCCACCAAGAAGTGCGCTGGAGTCAGCGCGGACAGGTCTGCGGTGTCCGACGAGGACGGCGTCAGCGGACGTGAATTCAGGCAGGCCTCTACCTGAGCCAGCAGTGTGGACAGCTCCTCGTAGGTGAGGGTCGTCTCGCCGATGGTTGTGCGGAGGAGACCTTTGACTGACTTCACCCCTGCCTCCCAGAGGCCGCCGAAGTGCGGTGACGACGGTGGGATGAAGCTCCAGCGGGTGCCGGAGTCGGCCAGTGTGGTGGCTGCCTCCTTGTAGAATAGTGATGCCTGGTGGAACATGGAGCGCAGCTCTGCGCTGGCACCGACAAACGTCGTGCCGTTGTCGGACAGCAGCTCGCTGCACACACCACGTCGTGCAACGAACCGACGAAAGGCCGCCAGGAAGGCCTTGGTCGTGAGGTCGCTCACGACCTCCAGATGAAGCGCCTTGGTGGCAAGGCAGACGAAAAGGGCGATGTAGGCCTTGGTGGACTGCCGCCCCCGACCTGGAGAAGGGCGGCACTTGATGGGTCCTGCGTAATCTACCCCTGTACGCAGGAATGGGCGGCTGGGAGTCACACGAGCAGCTGGCAGGTCGCCCATGAGCTGTTGACCCATCAGCGGATGACGGCGCCTGCAGGGGATGCAGGCTCGGAGCAGCTTCTTCGTGAGGGCCCTCCCTCTGAGGATCCAGACGTGCTTCTGGAGTAGTGAGTATGTGAGTGCTAAACCAGCGTGGAGAGCCAGCGCGTGCCAGTGATGGACGTGTAGCTGGCTTAGCAGAGACGACTTTGGAAGAATTGGCGGATGTTTTTCTGACGTCGGAAGTTTGGAATTCTCGAGTCTGCCGCCCACGCATAGCATGCCGTGTGCGTTGAGGAATGGATTGAGACTTATGAGAGGCGAAGTCCTGGAGATCGGTCGCGCGCTCTTCAGCTGCGCTATTTCGGTGGCGAACTGCTCTCCCTGGACGCTGCGGATCAGGCGTACTCTCGCGGCGGACAGCTCAGATACGGTCAGGAAACCGGTGTTCGTCTCCTGCTCCCGATATTCCAGACCTGCTAGTCTGGAAATTATTCCTCTCTTGTCACAGCTTCGGGCGAATCGCATGCACTGGGCTGTTATTCGGAGCGTGCGCGACAGTGAGGAGTACCGCGTCAACAGAGCGAACTCTGCTTCGACCTGGGCTGGCATGGAACGGACTTTCTGGGCTGCTTCTTCACCAGGTGAGTCAGGGAGCTCTCCTGGTGTTGCTGGCCACTTGTTACATCCGGCTCGAAGTCCAAAAATGTGAGAGATAATAGGAATGGATGTCCGGGGTTCCGTGTATGGAAGATGGTAACAGAGAGCGAGGTTGTAAATCTCACTAGCACAAGATTCACCACGTACAACACTTTATTCACACACACACAAATAATACGGATGTAACAATCCAAATAATAATACTGCAACAATACAATTATAATAATGTACTTAAATTCTCGGAGAATAAAGCACATGGAGCGAGACGGGACAGCGTGCTGAACTACGCAGCGTGATGTCTAAAACGGAACTGGCTGAACTTTAAAAATTCAGTCCTGCTATGCAGACAGGGCACAGCGCTACCAACTGCCACAAAAAGTACAGTTGACAGTTGTAGAGGGCGATTGTCTCGAACAGATAGAAAGGCTCTTAGTACCTCTTCTTAATATCATTATTTACCGTAGATTAGTAAAACATTGTACATGTGACACTTGTGGTCAACATTTTATTCATAAGAATAGTGAGTTTCATATTAATTAAATACAAAAAAATTATTGCATATTAATTATAAAGTGCAGTTCTTCAAAATTATAAATAAAATTCAAGTTTAAGTGCTCCAGTTTTGTATAAAATTGTGTTTTTATTCATCAGTCCATAAGGCTCAATATTGAAAATTTTATTTGTACATTAAGTGTAATTGAGTGCGCAAGTTCCAATAATTAGCAATTTACTTAGACGAATCAATCAACTACATTGTCATGGCCAACACATGTGCGAAGTGCGGCGGCGCTATGACCAGAAACAGCCCAGGTGTTGACTGTGGTGGGGGATGCATGAAATCCTATCACTACGGCTGTACATCCATCACTGCTGTGGAAAAAAAATGCTCTGATCTCTCTTCCGAACTTAAAATGGACTTGTGATCATTGTAGAACACCGTCAGCTACAGCTCAAGCCCTAAATGCTAAACAATTTACTCTCAATGACGTGATGGATAATATAAATGAGCTTAAGAAATCTGTCGAATTTTGCTCAAACAAAATCGATGATTTTGAATTAAAACTTAAAACATTTATCGAAAAATTTTATGTCATTGATCAACTACAATCTGAATGTGCCATTTTAAAATCGAAGGTTACTGACTTAGAACAACGCTCTCGATCCAACAATATCGAAATTGTCGGAATACCTGAGAAACCCAACGAAAATTTAATACAAATTTTAAGTACTATAGGCACAAAAGTCCAATGTCCCGTTGAAGAAAAAGATCTGGATGCGATTCATCGTGTGTCTCCTGTTACTGTAATAGAAGGTAAACCAAAAAACATCATAGTTCGTTTTGTGTCCAGAATTAAACGCGATGACTTTATTGCAAGTGCTCGCAAAATAAAAAATATGAACTCTAAACAACTAAACTTCACGGAAAACAACTTTGTGTTTATAAATGAACATCTGAGCCCCCAGAATAAAATTCTATTATCAAACACAAAAGATAAAGCAAAGGAAGTCGATTACAAATTTGTTTGGGTAAAATCTGCTAGAAAGTCCGAAACATCTCCCGTCATAGTTATATAAATAACGAAAAGGATATAAATAAAATTAAATGAGTTTCTAGTGTCTTGTATTGAATAATTTAACCATATTATTTTTAATATTATATTATGGAACTTAGTATATATACCATCAACAATTAAAAGTGACGATATTTATAATGATTTCATAAATACTATTAACTTTTCTAACTTGTGCCAATACAATGAAATACGCAATGCTTACAATAAGATACTAGATCTTGTTCTAAGTAACAACGACTGTCAAGTTAGTGTCAGTAACACTAAATTTATAAAAGTCTTGAATTTAATAATCAACTTCTACCCAACTTTTATAAATGCAATTATGAAGAATTGATTTACAAAATGTCTGCAATTAATTGGAATGCTAAATTATGTAAAAATGATGTAAATGAAAATGTGGATACTTTTTACAATATACTGTACAGCCTTATAATTAATTTTGTACCATTCAAGCAAGTTAGACAGAATTCTCACCCTAAATGGTTTTCTATGTCTCTTATAAAAATGTTGTGTGAAAAACATAAATTCCATAAAAATGGAAAACTTATGGGAGAATCTCTGACTATACTTCCTTTTCTTTGTTGCGCGACAGGGTTAAAATCAAACAGCAACAAGACTTCCGTACATACATGCAAAATGTTGAAAATAACATTCACAAAGATCCATACTTTTGGTCATACTCGAAAACCATGCGTAAAAATGGTGGTATTTCTGTGGACCCGATCAAATTCCAAGTACATTTATAAAAACTTGTGCCGTTTATCTAACGTCGCCTTTGTATATTTTATTCAACCAATCACTCGAATCTGGCGTTTTTCCCGATAGGTGGAAATTATCTAAGATTATACCCATCCATAAATCTGGTGATATTAACAATGTCACCAATTACAGACCTATATCAATTATTTCAACTTTTGGTAAAATCTTTGAAGTCTTGATAATTGAAAAAATAAAATCCGATATTCATACTATTCTTATATAAGAACAACATGGATTCTGTGCAGGTAAATCTGTGTCAACTAACTTAATTCCGTTCATCACATACCTAAACGCAAACATGGACAATAGAACGCAAGTCGACGTTATTTATACTGATTTCTGTAAAGCTTTTGATCGGGTACATCTTCCTACATTAATATGTAAACTAAAATCATCGGGATAGAATCCTACGTATCTAACAGATCTCAATTCGTATACTGCAACGGTTTTAAGTCTACTCTATTTTCTGTTTTATCTGGAGTACCCCAAGGCTCACACCTTGGGCCTCTACTCTTTCTGATATTTATTAATGATATATATATATATATATATATATATAAATGTTTCAAGGACTGTCATTTCCTTCTGTATGCTGATGATTTAAAAATTTATAAATCCATAAGAAATATCGAAGACTGTAATAAACTTCAAGAAGACTTAAACCGCTTGCAAGAATACTGTATAAAAAATAATTTATTACTAAATATATCTAAATGCTTTGTAATGAATTTTACTAGGAATCACCATAAGATCATTTTTAATTATGCAATTGAGAATGTCACTTTGGAAAATAAACTGATAATTAAAGATCTTGGAGTGCACTTTGTACCTAGGATGACTTTCGTGTATCATTATAACAAAATAGCTAAAGAGTCCTATAAAGTTCTAGGTTTCATATTACGTCATAGCAAGCATTTCAAAAACCCAAAGTCTCTAATTTATCTTTTTAACAGTATTGTACGATCTAAGTTAGAATACGCCTCCATTATATGGAATCCTCAATATAATAATAGTATTAATTTATTGGAAAATATTCAAAAACAATTTGTAAGAATGTTGTGTGCGAAATTTAATATCTACTGTCAAGATTACTCACAAAGATTGGATTATTTAAATATGACATCACTTAGTAATCGAAGAGTAATCAATGCCTAATTAATTTTCATATACCTAGTAGAAATACGAGACAACAAAAATTTATTTCACATGCAACAGTCTAATACCAATAGCCTTATCCACTCAGGAATCCACAGAATTATTAATACATATAACACATCGTTCAGCCACATAGACCCATTTCACCTTTCTTTTTCACAATTTAAAACTGCCATTTTGCAAGAAACTTTATAGTTGTAATACACACACACACACTTACACACTACTGCTTTGTTTTATTTTCGCCATTATGTTGTATCACTAAATGTTATTGAACAATTGATAATATTTATGATCTGTATGTAAAATTATCTGTATTTGTTCGTGAGAACCTGTTATTGGTCATCTGACTGTTGGTTCTCCTTGGAAAGTAAATAAATAAATAAAAAATTTAAAGTTACCGAGTTTTTTTGAAATTTTTTTTTTTCAATATGGCGGCTCGAGCACACTTTCTGCTGATGGGGACTCATCGGAATCTTGTATGTTACATATTTTTTTATAACTCTGCTAATTTTCAGAAGTCTCCTACTTTTTTTTGTTTATTTTATGCAATTTTCCTGGACTATAAAGGGTTATTATACATACCTAAAATAAGATGTTTAATAATTTAATAATATTCCTAATTGAACATAATACATACCAGAATCATTCTTAGTACTGCGTCAAATATCGATAAAATTAATTATCCACTAAAAATTAGTAACATGTCTTTTATCTGTAAGATAAGGTTCAAGTCTTATAATCGAGTCAAATCAGCACGAATCCTAGGTTTAGTTTCATAGCTGATCACATAATATTCATAAATTTTGTAGGTTTTCTTCCAATGTAAGGTTATGTTTAAGTTTCTTCCGTGTAGATATCAATTTAATAGAATTTTCACTATAGTTTACATTTAATTTATATCTAAAGGGTTATTATAGCTGAAATAAGATGTTTAATAATTTCATAATATTCCTAATAGAACATAATACTAGCTAGGATAATTCTTAGTACTGTCAAATATTATACCTTGTTTAATAATTTCATAATATTCCTAATTGAACATAATACTTACCAGAATAATTCTTAGTACTGCGTCAAATATCGATTTTTAAAAATTAATTATCCACTAAAAATTAGTAACATGTCTTTTTATCTGTAAGATAAGGTTCAAGTATTAGAATCGAGTGAAATCAGCACGAATCCTAGGTTTAGTTTCATAGCTGATCACATAATGTTCTTAAATTTTGTAGGTTTTCTTCCAATGTAAGGTTATGTTTAAGTTTCTTCCGTGTAGATATCAATTTAGTAGAATTTTCACTATAGTTTACATTTAATTTATATCTAAAGGGTTACTATAGCTAAAATAAGATCTTTAATAATTTCATAATATTCCTAATAGAACATAATACTTAGCAGGATAATTCTTAGTATTGTCAAATGTAAATATTTTAAAATTAATTACTCACTTATTTACTATAATATGCAATATACATGAATAACTTGTATTTATCATATTCCATTACAATATATCTATGAATTTTTGTGTTTTACGGAAAAAAATTAAAGATGAAACATTATATCAGATAATAATGTCAGATTATTATTTGGTATAAAGTTGGATATTTTTTTCGTACTACCTTAAAAATCCTCTTTCAGAACTATGTTCATATTGATTCATTTGAAACGTCAAAAATAAATTTTCTTTTAATTTAAACATTCTACAATAACAGAAATATTTAAATATAATATTTCAGACAAATTTTAATTATAATACAAATATTGAAACCACTCAAACTTGTCTATATAAAACATTACAAGAAATTAAAATTTCAATACGTAAATGACAAGTGTCATAATTAAATGTATTGTCTGAAGTTGGATATTTTTTCTTGCACGACCTTAAAATCTACTTTAGTATTTTCATATTGGTTCATATGAAATGTCAAAAATAAATTATCTTTTAATTTACATATTTTACAATACCAGACAAATTTAAATATATAATTTACACAAATTACATGTAATTAAAATTTTCATATGTAAGCAACATGTGTCAAACGTAAATTTGTTCCACACATATTAGTCCAGGCATTTTAGATAATGTTTTGGCAAATAGGGGAAAAAAATGATAGACAGCTGAATTTTGGTATATAGGCTCATAATGGCTTCTAGTTTAACATACTAAAAGTCCTAAACGATATCGCGTGTGCTTCCATTGCTACGACCTTGTAAAGACCTTGAGAATGAGATTTTTGCGTATAACTCACGAACGGTGACACCAATTAAAAACTTTTTTTACGAAAATGTTGGTAATTTAATGTACTACAAAGGACCTTACCAAATTTATCGTCAGTCCATTCTTTCCCATGAAAATCGGGTAAGGGAAAATCATTGTGCGCCCATGAATTAGACTTCCGGGTCAGAAAAATAGCTGCCATTTATGAACGGAATATACTATCGACTTCCGGTTTGCGGCATTCAATTCCTTGTATATTTTTCTATTAGACGTATATATTTTTTAAGTTCATCAGGCTTTGGTTTAGCCGGAATTTTAAGTTATTTTAATTTTAGTATATTACTAATTTTTTCATTTATTATGTTTAATCGAGTGTTATTTCTGAACGAATAAAAATACTGACTTCCGGTTTTCGGCATTAGATTTCTTGAACATTTCTCTATCGAATACATTATACTAAAAATGTTGAAACATCTTCGTTTAGCCGAAATTTAATGATTTTCTTTAAGAGAACACAGGGATATTATGGATTTTTTTTAAATTTGTTGTGTTTAAACACGTGTCATTTCTAAACTAATAAAAATATTAACTTCCGGTTTTCAGCATTCGATTCCTTGAACATTTCTCTATTAAATACATTATACCAAAAATGTTGAAATATCTTCATTTCGCCGAAATTGATATAAAAATGATATTCTGTAAGAAATTTCAGCTATCGGTTCCTTGAACATTTCTGTATTGAATACTTTATACTAAAAATTTGGAACAACGTTTTTTCCCGCACTTTTCTTTATTAGTAATTTTTTACTTTTCGGGCCAAGTATTCAGATTAATTTCCTCTAGCTGCGCTTTTACTTCCATGATTTAATTGAACAGTTGATTGTCAGGATGTAGCTAGGTAAACAAAGATTTTAAGTATTACTTTATATAAATACATCGAGTAAAAATAATACAGGTGAAGTGTAAACGTAAACAGGTGCAACCGAACAGTTTGCTCGGAGTAAATTCAATAAGTTAAGGTATAGTAATTTTTTATTAATACTAGTGCTGTCAAAAATTGCATAAAGCCGGTTTATCTACCACTATTCTATAAGATAAATTTGCACTGACAGCTGTCAAAAATATTTTATTTTTGAAATTTGCGTACGTTCTAGCAACGGACTTTTTTTTAATACAATAAATTTTATATTGGTCAAAAGCTCTCATACGAGAAGTTTAATTTGGACTTGGAGCCAAATAAATATTATGAAAAACTTACTAGTGAATAATACGACACATTACTCACTGCAAATAATTGTACAATGAATATTTAATTAATGACTAATTATTGTACTAGCCGGCAAATTGACTATTAGTACTATCCAGCTGAAACCATTAATTGGCTATTCGACTATTCAGTTTTTAATTTGCAGAAAATCGTACTTACCGGTTAACCGAATACTTTTGACAACACTAATTAACAGATACCTACGTATACATAAAAGTAAATATTTCTAATTTTATTTTTAGTTTCATATTCTTGTGCGCTGTGCTGCACGCGTTGCAGTTGATTTATGAAAAGACTTTATAATCATTAAAATGGAGGCAAAAGTGGAAGATTGTTTACTGTGTGGTGAACGTTATAGTGTAAATAATTTTGTGGCAGTACGTCAGAAGGGATTGTGTAATCTTATAAAAGCAAGCAAGGAAAGGGGTGACGGCAAGTGGCAGGTTCTGGAAGAAAGATCGGGCAATAATATGGAAGTGATTGTACATCCTGTCTGCAGAAAAAATTATATAAGAAACAATACAATAGAGACCTATAAAAAAGCTCTTAAACGAGGTGCATCCAGATCTGGCGTAAGTCCAGTGAAGGAGAAATTAAGAAAAGAAATTTCAACATTTGAATTTAAGAAGAAGTGTCTGTTCTGTGGTTGTATGGCAGACGATGATTTTATAAAGGCTGAGAAGAAGAAAGCAACAAAATATCGCAAGAGAGTTGTGATAGTTGAAAGCATAGAGGTGAAAGATACTATTGAAAAAGCTGGAAATAAACGAAATGACGAATGGGGTAGAGAAGTTTGTACTCGTTTAGCTAATGTTATTGACCTAGTTGCAGAAAAAGGAAGGTATCACTATAATTGTTATATAAAATTCTGTGCATCACGAATAAAACAGAAGAATGAGAAAGGAAGGCCGGCTGATGAGAGGATTGAAGAAAGTATGATAGAACTGTATACTTTTTTAGAAGAATCTGAAGAGTGTCAGTTTTCAATTAGTCAACTTATTGAACAAATGCACGGTACTGTTTTAAGTGAGAAAACAATTATTAAAAAACTAAAAGAGCACTATCAAGACAATATAATTATTGCGAGTAAGAAGAAAAAAAAGACAATTGTCTGTTTAAAAGGAACTGGTCATAAAATCTTAAATTCAGCTTGGCATGAAGATCAGGAAAATAATGAACAGGATGAACGTATAAGAATTGTGAAAAAAGCGGCAGAGATAATACGGGAGGACATCCGTTCCCAGAATTTTAATCTTTCAACATACGAGCACATGGGTAACTTCTTTCAAGACATAGAAGAAGTTATTCCCTCTACTCTCATGACTCTTTTGCAAGAAATAATTCTAAAAAACAAAACAGGTAATTTAAGCGGCCATCAACTAAAATGCACATCTATATCTCATACAATAATGGCAGCAACTAGACCTCGCTCTTTCCTTTCACCCCTTCAAATAGGTCTAGGTACGTATGTACATAGAAAATTTGGCTCAAGAATTTTACAAGATATTTTACACAAGTTTGGATTTTCTGCATCTTACCACGAGATTCAACGTTTTGAAGCAAGTATTGTTCTTCAAAAAGAGCCTAATATATCTCCATATTCCCTTCTTCAATTTGTATTTGACAATGCGGACTTTAATATCAACACGATTGATGGCCTTAACACTTTTCACAGCATGGGAGGTATTATGTGCGTAACTCCGTCATCAAGCCTGATTCTCCAAGAAAGTGTGAACAGATTGGAGAAGTTACCGACTGCAAGTGAAATTGGCAAGAATACGATAGTCAATGTAAAATTATTTGAAAAAAGGAGATTAGCAGAAGATGATACATTGCAAAACTTGATTCTGGATGAAGTGAAACCTAAAGATTTGCAATCTGTTGTTCCTCTTGCTCCTGATAATTTATGGATTTATGCAAAAGTTAACAGTAATGCTAAAATCCGAGGATGGAACGGATTCATGGAAACGTTGACAAAGGACATGTATTTCGAAAAATCTGCTATCCATTTCTTACCTTTCCTTAATCTTCCGCCCACTCATTATGACACTGTTTATACAAGTTTATGCACAGCTTTAGACAAGTGTAAAGAATCCAATCAAAAATCTTGTTTTGTTACCTTTGATCAACCTCTTTATATGAAAGCAAGAGAGATATGTGCGACAATGAGTAACGATCCAGATTTTCAACATATTCATATTAGGCTAGGAGGATTTCACTTGTTAATGTCTTTTTTAGGATGCATAGGATTTATAATGGCAGGAAGTGGCTTGAAAGAGATTTTGAGTGAAATCTATGGACGAATCTCCGTTGAAAAGATGCTAACTGGTCATAATTTTTCACGTGCAGTTCGAGGGCATATTTTAGTTCGATTGGCACTGGGCAAAATTATTCTGAACACAATTACTGTGACAGATGAAGAAATTCAACAACTTTCAGAATTATTAAATTGTTGCTTAGAATCGCTACCTACATTAGATGAAGTGACAAATAATCCAATAGCTGTGTCAATAACAGAAAGACTAAAATATGAGTTAGTAGCTTTAGAAATGAATGGTCCAACAGCACGGCTGTGGTGTCAGTACTTTCGAATGGTTACCCTCATGCATCAATTTATCCTAGCTGAACGAAGTGGAAATTGGGAATTGCACCTGGAAACAATAAGAAACATGCTACCTTTTTTTCTTTCGAGTGGCCATTTTCCGTACGCAAAATCTTGCCTTATATATTTACAAGACATGTCTACCCTAGAAACAAAATTGGACGAAAAAGAACGAGTTCAATTTTTGTCACAAGGATATTTTACAGTCCGACGAAGTAATAAATTTTGGTCAGGAGTGTGGACCGATATGACTATCGAACAAACACTTATGAGATCGATGAAGACATCAGGCGGCTTAACTCATGGTCGGGGCATATCTGACAGTGTTCTAGGAAAATGGATTGGTGGAGGACCTTTTATTTTGAGCGTTCTTGACAACTTGGAGCATCTGTGTGGTGTTTCTTCAGACAGTGCAGAGCAACATAAGGATTCACGAGATTCTCGCTTAAAAAGAGATGTTGCAGATGTCCAGAAATTGGATTCATGGTTTGAAAGAAATGCACCTTTTCCTGTGATTGGCGAATGTATTTCAATCTCTACTGGAATTGTGGGAGATGAGAAAATTAATTGCCATGATGCCTATAATGTCGGTCGCAGAGTATTGAAAAGACTTTCTGGAAAGAAATTTGGCGATGTTAGGCTGTCACGTCAAGACCGAGTGAAAAACTTAGCAATGGTGAATAATTCTTTTCAAATACATGATCATACCGCAACTGTTGATCCTCTGCAACTCTTTCAGCGTATATCTGTTTGTCTGGAGTCACAAGGGGACTTAGAAAAATTTTTTGAGTTTGAATTATCTCCTTACCCTTTATTCGATTATTTATTCGATGAGAATGGTATGAGAAAAACAAATAAGGCTGCGTTATTTTCAATATTTGAAAAGAAGCAGGAAAATATAGCCTCAAATGGCAAATTGTTCTACATTGTGGATGGAGGTTGGCTATTACATCGTGTTGTGTGGCCCTCTGTTGGAACTTACAGAACTGTATTAGAGGCTTACATTTCGTATGTCCAAAGGCACTTTGGAAGAAGATGTATTATAGTTTTTGATGGTTATTCAGATAATACATATAATACCAAAGTAGCTGAAAGATGTCGCAGATATTATAAAAAAAAATCTCCGGATATAGAATTTCAAGAGGACATGAATTTAACTGCGGCTCAGGAAAACTTTTTATCTAATAATAATAATAAAGCCAAGCTAATCTGCCTCCTTACTGAAAAATTTAATGTTAAAAATATCGAGGTAAACCAAGCAGAAGGAGATGCAGATACACTTATTATTAAAACCGCAATTGATTGTTTGGCGATCGAGAAAAACTGTGCTATAGTTGGAGAGGATATTGATCTCCTTGTCCTATTAGCAGCATTAACACCTGCTTCATCCGAAATTTTTTTTGTAAAACCAGGAAGAGGCAAGGTGCAAACCACACTATATTCATCGCACAGTCTAAATAATAAACCTGTGCTTAAGGAAAATATTTTATTCCTGCACGCATTCTCAGGCTGCGATTGCACCTCAGCTATTTTTGGAAAGGGAAAAGTAGCATTAACCAAAGCGCTGGAGAAGAACGCAGATCTTGTTGAGGCAGCACATATTTTCAGAGCTAAAAATGCATCACAGGAGGCAATTGGCAATGCCGGAATAAAAATTTTCCTTGGTTTGTTTGGCGCACATAAAAAAACCGAATCTCTAAACAAACATCGTTTTATATGTTTTAAGAAAGGTGTTGTATGTGGAAAAAAACGGCTGTCAGCATTACCGCCTACTCAAGACTCTGCAATATTACACAGCCTTCGAGTCTACCATCAAATACAATTGTGGCAAGGAAATAAACTCCTTCCTCAAAATT
Source organism: Agonum fuliginosum (assembly GCA_947534325.1). Classification (NCBI taxonomy): domain Eukaryota; kingdom Metazoa; phylum Arthropoda; class Insecta; order Coleoptera; family Carabidae; genus Agonum; species Agonum fuliginosum. The sequence goes on from OX384037.1 coordinate 27,879,078, forward strand.
GGGGCTGGTATACAAAACCGCACTTATCCCCTATTACATCAACATTGGGTCCTGCACCACAAAAAATTTTGGAAACTATTTTTTGTGGTTGCTTAAAGGGATGCGGTAAAGCTTGTGGATGCCGTAAAACAGGATTAAGGTGTTCACATATTTGCGTGCATTGCAATGGAGTTTCGTGCGAAAACTCTATAAGGCCAGTGATGGAGGATGAAAGCGATATAGATGATAATATACAGGAAGTATGAGTAGAGCAGAGTTTATTGCAATGGGGTCGTTTACCAATTTTTAAAAAAAATTTTTAATACATTTTCAGGTACCTATTAATATTTCCAAAAATATATTTTTCACCTTTTAAAAGTGCTAAATATAAGTGAAAACATATTTTTTATGTCGCTCAGTTTAAAACACCTGAAACTCGTGACGACATACATTTCGGTGAAGTCTCCGTCTAACGCTGAACAAAATGGCGTGGCCTTGCGAAATGTCTGACGTCACAACTGCGAGCCGCTATGTTTCTGTTTTAATGCGTTCGAAAAAACGCCTATTTCAAAGCTTAAATACTTGCGTATCATTGAGTTTTCAAGAACTTTAATTTTACTAATAGTAAAATTATGTTTTTATTTTCAATATTTGGTAAAAATTATAAAAAAATTACCAGAGTAAACGACCCCATTGTCATCTGTGAATACATAAGGAGATCTATGCATAAAAACAATAACTTATTTTATTTAAAATTAGATGATTAGTATGTTTATCTACGACAGTAGAATAATATATTGATTATATACGTGAAAGTAGTATAAAAAACCCCACCACATTATGAATTAATGAATTCATTATTTAACAATGTTAAATAATGAGTACTTTATTCTTCCGAACTGTCAAACTGCCATCACACCTGTTTTACAATTATTATTAGTATTACATTAAGTTATCGTTTTATGACGTTCTAAGCATAGAAACAGTAAAAATAATTAAATAAATAATAAAAATTTGAAAAACGCTGTGTATGACTAGCCCATACTAGTTCTAAATTACTCTGATGAATTGTCAATTGTCTTCACACCAAAGTTTGAGGTTAGGTTAATATGAATACAAATTTGTAAATAAGAAATGTTGTTTTATTTAAAAAGTCGTAGATAAAACATCGTATTTGACTCGCAAATAATGGCTATAATTCACTCGGATGATTTATTAACTCGCCTTCGGCTCGTAAATAAACTTTCATCCTCTTGAATTATAGCCTACATTATTTGCTCGTTAAATAATATACTATTATTCAATATATTTATACTTTTCATATTGAATAAAAAATTTCTATAATTTCCCTGTGCTTTCTTACAGAATATCATTATATTTCGGCTAAACGAAGATGTTTCAACATTTTTTGCATAATGTATTTAATAGAGAAATGTTCAAAGAATCTAATGCTGAAAACCGGAAGTCTGTATTTTTATTCGTTCAGAAATTACACTTGTTCAAACATGACAAATAAAAAATATTTCTATAATTTTCCTGTGGTCTCTTAAAGAAAATCATTAGATTTCGGCTAAACGAAGATGTTTCAACATTTTTTGTATAATGTATTTAATAGAGAAATGTTCAAGGAATCGAATGCTGAAAACCGGAAGTTGATATTTTTATTCGTTCAGAAATTACACTTGTTTAAACACAACAAATTTAAAAAAATTCCATAATATCCATGTGTTCTCTTAAAGAATATCATTAGATTTCGGCTAAACGAAGACGTTTCAACATTTTTAGTATAATGTATTCGATAGAGAAATGTTCAAGGAATCTAATGCCGAACACCGGAAGTCAGTATTTTTATTCGTTCAGAAATAACACTCGATTAAACATAATAAATGAAAAAATTAGTAATATACTAAAATTAAAATAACTTAAAATTCCGGCTAAACCAAAGCCTGATGAAGTTAAAAAATATATACGTCTAATAGAAAAATATGCAAGGAATTGAATGCCGCAAACCGGAAGTCGATAGTATATTCCATTCATAAATGGCAGCTATTTTTCTGAAATCGGAAGTCTAATTCACGGGCTCTCAACGATTCCAAAACGGTGATTAGCCTTTTCCCGATTTTGAGGGAAATAAATAAACTGACGATAAAATTGGTAAGGACCTTTTTGTAGTACATTAAATTACCAACATTTTCGTAAAAAAAGTTTTTAATTGGTGTCACCGTTCGTGAGTTATATGCAAAAATCTCATCCTCAAGGTCTTTACAAGGTCGTAGCAATGGAAGCACACGCGATATCGTTTAGGACTTTTAGTATGTTAAACTAGAAGCCATTATGAGCGTATATACCAAAATTCAGCTGTCTATCATTTTTTTCCCCTATTTTTTTTATAATGCCTGGACTATATCGCGATTTAAAAAAAGCTTGTTTCTATCAAATAACATTTTCTAGATTTTCTTGTAAAAAATCTACCGAATGTAAAAATCTACAAAGTTCAAAGATGATGCATCTCAATTTGATTAAATATACAAAAAAATTCCCATACAATTTAATAATATAGTTTATATGCCTCCGGTTGGCATCGCTAGTTTTCCATATCTCAAAATCCGCCAGAAACTCTTTGTTGCCAGCCTAGGCCGGAAGTTATAGGTTGGCATCTTGACATTACTACAGTTGTCAAGCAGATGTCAATTTTATGCGTTGAATATTTTTTATACAAGAATTAACAAGATTTTGACAAATTTTAGACGTAAATCGTCAATAGAAACTGAAATAAATATATTTTAAGCTCAAATGCAAGTATTCAGTGCACAATTTTTTAGGTTATGTATAATAAAATACAGAAAAATGTAATCGACAACTAAAATTTAATTTGAATTTTGCGCGCATTATGTCTGAAAGAAGAAGAACAAAAAGAGGAAATAAGTGCGTTAGTTGATCAGCTGATCTGCTGGTCATTTCATCAGTTCATTAGTTCAAGCTGAGCTATCAAGCGTTTTTACCAGTTTTTACAAAATAAGCGTTACGAAACACTGAATCGTGTATTTTATTGTGAAAAACCTAGCTCACAGACTAATTAATAATTATAACACATCATTTTACTATACTTATAACTAACAAATTAAATAGAAATTTACTAAGTAAAGATGGTTATTTAAAATTTAAGGTAAAATTATGACAATTTGTTATGTTAATAGTAGAGGGGATTTGTGCATCGTTTAATTTCAGTTGTACTTGATTGATTAGAGTTTGTGTTTGAGAACTCATGTCTACATCTGCAGACGTGGAGGGAAGATGAGAATCTGTCATTTCAGCAGCACTAAATGAAATGGTCTCTTATCGCCAACTAATTGATTTGCTATTGATATTTTAGCTTTTAAGGAATCTTCTATATAACCTTCAGCAACTGTCGTACTCTTCCAACCGCCATGTCGTTTAAGAGTAGTTATATCTGCACCATGACCTGCTAAAACAGTAGCACTACTTCTTCGAAAACAATGTCCTGTATATTGTTCAGGGTTTTCTAAATTTAGATACATAGCAATTTTAGACGGCATACTACCAAAAGTATGAATGCCCACAGGTTGACGGGTACACTTATTTTTGGAATAAAATAAAAAAATCGCGTAAGTTCGATGTGGTCTTAAAGATATGTATTTCCTAATAATATTTATCCATACAGGTTCCGTTATGCAAGAAGTACGAGGCTTTTTAGATTTGGTGTCAGGAATCGAAATAATTACTACATCACCACGATCTTGCACATCTTGTAGTTTCATATGTGTCAACTCATACCTGCGACAGGCTGCACACATGCCTATTATTAAAGCTACCTAGAAGACAATCCTTATAAAGACAAAATAAAGTAATCATTTGAAAAGCCTTATTTTTATCATGAGATAAGTCTCATCCGGAGCTTCATTAATAAATCTGTCTATGTCTTCTATTTCTAATGTTTTTGATTTTTTAGGTATATATCCATCTTTCATTCTTTTCAAAAACGCGATAAATTTTGTGTAAGTTGCTATGTTCATATCATGTTTAATATTAACAGTTGACTTTAACATTGAATATATTGACCATAGCGTAGATGATTTTAGATTTTTTGACTTATATTCAAAATACGCAAGCAAGACGTATTCATTATATGTGCTTACGGTATTGCTTTTGCACCACTTTATAAAAAGTTCATACTCTTTCCAATATCTGTTAGTGGATTTTTGGGACAATAAATTATTAATAACTTTTGTAGCGGTTTCTACAATATGTGCTGGGGTATCCATTAAAACTTATAACCAATTACGACACTCAATCACTATCAATACACAAACTGTATATTATTAAATTTTAAATAAAACAATTGAATTGTTTACAAATAAATATTGAATTCTTTTACAAAGGATGTTACCAACATAAAAAAGCGAAAAAATTCCCTAATATTTGATATTAAACAAATTAATTAAATTCATTTTATATTTTTGTAATGAAATCGGCACGTAAAATATTGTGTATTTACACGTCCAGAAACTGTTATGCTAGTGCTCGTAATTTGCAAGCCTCGCCTGTGGCTCGGCGTGTCAAAAATACTCGCTCTTGCAAAAGGTCAGTTTCTGGCATTGTGATACAAATAACTATTTTGTGAAATCGTGAAATAAAAAATGTTAGTTGATGCGTTATATACATTATGCCTTTTAGTATGTAAGAGACTAGCGCTAGGCCCCGCTACGCGGGCCTTCGGCTAGATCGCGCTGCCGCGCGACAAGGGGGATTCGCCCGCTTCGCGTGCTCAAGCTCCGCAGCCCCTGAATGTGGGGCAATTCGGCACTTCGTGCCTCAATTTTTTAACGATTTTAACATTTAGAAAAAAATTGTATGATGAAATTATAATTATTTAATTACAATTTCAAATTATTCATTTTCCTTTTTCAATATAAATTTTATTTAATTTGGAGAGTAAAGTTACAAATTATTGTAGGTTAAAAATGAGATGTCAAAAATGTTTCTCGAAAATTAGAGCCTAATGCAGATGGGGAAACTTTTTCTGTAATTTGTTTTCTCAAAAATGAGATGTCAAAAGTGTTTCTCGAAAATTAGAGCCTCATTATCATGATTGGACCCGATCTTTCAAATTCGGGTGGCGTTTATGTGGAAGAAATAAGAATTAAGTCTTATAGTTTTCTGACGTTTGCGTGCTTTCAGTGTTATTGTGTTTTTACGTTATTATTGTAACGCACGGCGCCTGGGTGGCGGCGGCTAAGCGACATGCACGGACCAGTTTGCATTGTCTAGCCGGCGCGCTATTGTGTTGATGACGCAAGAGGGGGATGATTCATCAGGTCACGCGATACGGTAATAAAATTCAATGACTTTCTGGAAGGAATTTATGGAATCTACCAGAATTACCGGCTGTGGATATATAAACGCTACCCGAGCGGACGGTGAGTCAGTCTACTTTAGAATTGTGACATAAATAGAAGTCTACGTTTCAATGGTGACATAAATAGAACTAAATATTGATGTATTGTGAAATAAATAGTGTTTAATGTTATCTATTGGTTAAATAAATAATTATAGTGTATAAATAAATAATCGTAGTAGTCTTAAGTGTGTAAATAAATATTCTTAGTGTATAATTAGTGCTTTAAGTTTAATTAATAGTGCGTGTTTATTTAATTATCAGTAACTTTTATGTTTTATTTTTCGTTATTAAACTTGTTATATAAATATTCGTGTTTTACTGACTTTACACTTCACCTAAATAAATAAAACCGTTACAATTGGTGTCAGGTGTGGGGTTTAATAAACTGTGAAGTGTAATTAAAAATAAATAAAATGGCTACAAAGAAAATTAAATTAACCCATTAATGCCCAGTATTATTTTTCTTTCCGATATATGTCAAATTTTCAGTCTTTACTCCAAATAATCACTTATGACCGAGAAAAATGTTTAAAAAATTTAATCTCTTGTAGATTTTGAATTATGACATGGGTCATTAATGACCCCTTGGGCACACAGAACACATTACATAACAATATAGAATATGTGTTTTATTATAATTATTGAAAAATGAAATACATTGTAAAGACGAAAAGTTTGTAATTATTATAATTCATTATATCACATATTTAGAGCAGAAAAAAAAATTGATAAGAGGTACTTTGTCCAATGTTCGGCATGCATGTTCTTGCTCAGGAATATCTCCCTTTTCCCAAATACACCTTTCAAATGTTTCTCTACTTTTGCCAACTAAGTTTCCTAGTTCAGTATTATCGTTATCTTTGAAAAATAAATACATTAGCTCAGCTTCGGCACGTAACTAATTAGGATTCAAATTGTCTAGATCATTACAATTTTCGTCAGTTGAGTCGGTATCTATCTCACTCTCATTACCTTCAGGAGGAAAAATAACTATTTCATCTGACACTAATTCATCCACATTCAAATTTTCAATAATTTGCAATAATTCTGCAGTTTTTTCTGATATATAAAAATAACAAACTATATAGAAATGCCCAAGGGGTCGTTAACGACCCATGCTTACAAATTGTTAAAAAATATATGTAATAATATTTTAATTTTACAGTAACACGGCCAGTGGTTAGCTCAGCGGTAGAGGGTCTGCCTAGCATGCTAGCGGTCCCCAGTTCGATTCCCAGCACGACCGACAATAATACCACTGGGTCCGAGTGGGTGGATTCCACTATAATAACATCTACCATCCTGTAATTGGGAGTTAATCCTGTAGGTTGGTTACCATTAAAAAAAAATAGTATACTTAAAATTAGGGTAAAGTATATGTCTTAAAAAGTATCTTCATGTTTTAATTTTTATTACATTTAATTACTTACGTGTCTTTGATTTTCCTACATTGAAATAAGTTTCCAGTATTCACTTTATATAAATTAAATTTAAACTTATAATGCAATTTATGACACAAAAACAAATTTTAATACATATATTGGTATTTACTCTTGTACATGCAACGATTTAAACTGATAAAAATATAAACATTCTGCATAAAAAAAATTAAATAACCTGTGGGTCAGAAACGACCCCTTGGGCATTAATGGGTTAAGTGACTTGAAAGTGACTGAACTCAAGAAAGAACTAGAAGAACGGGATCTAGAGACATCAGGAGTCAAGACTGTACTTCAACATCGTCTACGAAAAGCCCTAGAAGATGCTGGTGAAAATCCGGAGGAATTTGAAGTTGCGTGTAGCGTATCCGAACAACTGCAAGAAACTTCTAGAAATTTAAAAGAAGAATTGACCGCAACTTTGAAAGAAGAAATAACAGAGAGTTCTAGAAAGTGTGAAGAGAATTCCAGAATTTTGAAAGAAGAATTAACAGAAAATTCTAGAACTTTAGAAGAGAAATTAACAGAAAATTCTAAAACTTTAGAAGAGAAATTGGATAAAAATTCTAGAATTTTAGAAGATAAATTAGAAGAAAATTCTAGAACTTTAGAAAATAAATTAGAAGAAAATTCAAGAATTCTGGAGGATAAGTTAGAAGAGAATTCTAGAACATTAAAAGAAGAATTAGCGGAGAATTCTAGAATTTTGGAAGAGAAGCTAATGGAAACTTCCAGAAAAACAGAAGAATGTTTAAAGGAACAATTAAAAGAAGATTTAAATAATTTAAAAGAAGAATATGACAAGAAGATAGAAAAATTAGAAGAAAATTTATCCAAAATTACGTCATCGCCGATGTCGACAACCGAAACGACCAAAGGGGACGGGGTTAAAATTGAAAGAACCATTAAAGCTGAACACAATTCAACATCTTACGTGAAAGCTCCAAAATATGACGGAAAAACAGCGTGGCCTAATTATTTAAGGCAATTTGAAATAGCTGCTAAAATAAATGGTTGGTCGTCAGAAGAAAAGGCTAGTAATTTGGCCCTTGCGTTACAAGGAGAAGCACTTAACATTATCCAAACGGTTAAACCAGAAGAGCAAGGAGACTACGAACTTCTAGTCAAACAACTGGATATGCGGTATGGCAATGCACATTTGAAACAGGTGTACCAGACGCAACTGAATAACAAATATCAGGAATCGAAGGAGACACTTCAAGAATTCGAAGCTGACATATCTCGCTTGGTTCACCTCGCATTCCCTGATGCTCCGGAAAGCATGATACAGACCCTGGCTATACAACAATTTGTCAGCGGAATCCGAGACAGCGAAATCCAGAAATCTTTAAGAATAGCGCACACAAAAACTATAAGTGATGCATTGTCAATTGCGTTAGAGCATGAAGCCGCTAAACAAGCTTCACGTAACCAATCCAGGGTAAGGAATATTGATGCTGAGAGAACCGAGAACGTGGAAGATTTAGAAGAGAGAATGCGTCTAATCGTCAACGAAATGATTCCGGAAAGAAGAAAACTACGTTGCTGGAATTGTGATGAGCTCGGTCATCCGCAAAGGCTTTGCAAGAAGTTGAAGAAGACCGAAATAAAGAAAGAAGAAGATGATTCGACCCGTAAACAAGTAGTTCCACATTCCATCGGCTATGTTGCATCCCTTCATCATCAAGCCAACAGCATCTATGTGGATGGCTGTATTGACGGAAGACCACTTAAAATGTTGCTAGATACGGGTGCGACGAAGACAATTATTCGTCCCGACATAGCAAAAAGAACTGGCAAGACACATCTCCATCCAACCAAGTGGCGATTACGTACAGCTACAGGGGAACAAGCTACCGCATCTGGAGAACTGGATTTGAACATCACTATCGGGAATACCTCCTTTGAACATCGTGTGCTGGTAGCTGACGTAGAAGATGAACTCATTCTTGGTATGGACATCATGAAGAAGCACGGTTTCAAGCTGGACCTCAAGAGTGGCGTGATGGTGGTCAACGAAGAAGAACTCGTATTGCATCCACGGGACGACGAAGCCGTACGTGTGGTAATAGCCGAAGATGTCACCCTCCCAGAGCGAAGCGAGACTATCGTAGAAGGAAGACTAGAGGGTAGTTTCTGCGAGGGAAACATTGTCATGCTGGAGCCCAAGAATGATGATACCAGAACTGGGCCTGGAGTTGTGATTGGAAAATCACTAATAAAAGCAAAGAAGATAGTACCGGTTCGAGTAATGAACATTAATTTTTATCCCGTTGTTATTAAAAGTGGGACAAACGTAGGGGAATGTTCATCAGTTTCCTCGATTATTCGAACTGTTACGGCCAAGGAAACGACATGCAGTAAAATCCCGGACACATTAGTCAATCAAATGTCATCATTCCAAGCATTGACCGCCAACCAGAAAACCAAGGCGAAAAATTTAATCGGGAAATATCAGGACGTATTTGAGTATGACAAGAACTCCAAGGGAAGAACCAACGTGGTCCGCCATAAAATAGACACCGGAGAAGCAAGACCCATCCGCCAACCAGCAAGAAGATTACCACTGGCAAAGCGAGAAGAAGCAGAGCGAATAGTTGAGGACATGAAGTTGGAAGGTGTGATTGAGCCTTCAAGTAGTCCATGGGCTTCACCAGTGGTGTTAGTGAAGAAGAAGGATGGATCTACACGATTCTGCGTTGATTATCGTCAGCTTAACAACGTGACGAAGAAGGACAGCTACCCGCTACCCCGAATAGACGATACACTGGACACTTTGGCTGGATCAAAGATTTTCTCCATGTTGGATTTAAAAAGCGGTTACTGGCAAGTCGATTTGGAGCCAAAGGATAAAGAGAAGACAGCCTTCACCATCGGCACAGGACTTTGGCAATTTACTGTTATGCCATTTGGGCTCTGCAATGCCCCTGCAACTTTCGAACGACTCATGGAAACCGTTTTAGCTGGACTATCGTGGAAAACCTGTTTGGTTTACCTCGACGATATTATTGTGGTCGGAAAAACGTTTAAGGACCACATGAAGAATTTAGAAGAGGTGTTCCAAAGATTAAGAAAGGCCAATCTGAAGCTCAGCCCGAAGAAATGTCACCTATTCCAGGAGGAAGTTCATTATCTTGGACACATCGTTTCCGGCAGAGGGATTGCAGTAGACTCCGGGAAAATAAAAGCTGTTCAAGACTGGCCAGTACCCAGAGACAAACATGAACTGAGAAGTTATCTTGGTTTATGCACCTATTATCGACGATACGTACCCGGATTTGCCAACATTGCGAAACCGTTGACGAAGCTTACTGAAGAAGGCCGAAGATTCATCTGGGAAACGGACTGTCAAGCCGCATTCAAACAACTGAAACATTTCTTGACAAGCGCACCTGTTTTAAGTTACCCGTTGCCAGAAGGAGAGTTCATACTAGACAGATGCCAGCAACGTTGGAATTGGCGGTGTTCTTTCCCAAATACAAGACGGACATGAGAAGGTTATTGCCTACTTCAGCAAGACATTGTCAAAACCTGAAAGAAATTATTGTGTCACCAGGAAGGAATTATTAGCAGTCGTAAAGTCCATTGAACATTTCTACAAGTACTTGTACGGTAGAAGATTTCTTATTAGAACCGACCACGCTGCTCTAAAATGGCTACTACAATTTAAGAATCCTGAAGGTCAAGTAGCAAGATGGATTGAACGACTGCAGGAATATGACTTTGTGATTGAACATAGAGCAGGAACGAGCCATCGTAATGCAGACGCATTGTCGAGAAGACCATGTCAGGAGGAATGTAAACACTGTAGCCGAGTAGAAGAAAAACATTCCATCGTCGCGAGGACAACAGTAGTTGACGATAGATGGCATCCAGACGACCTGCGCCAAGACCAAGAAAATGACCCGGATTTGAAAATCATACTGGATTGGAAGAATAGTGAAGAAAAGCCAGCATGGGAAAATGTTGCACCACATTCCCGGAAAGTAAAATCGTACTGGGCACAATGGGACTCTATTGTGGTTGAAGAAGGTGTCCTGAAACGTGTGATGGAGAACACCGAAGGTACTGAGACGAAAACTCAGCTGATTGTTCCACGGAGCCGAGTACCGGAAGTGTTGAAGGAAATCCATGATGGAACTGGAGGAGGACATTTTGGAGTCAACAGAACCGTGGAAAGATTGCGCCAACGATTTTACTGGGTGAATTGCAAAGAAGATGTTAAAGAGTGGTGCAAGAAGTGTGTTGCTTGCGCTGGAACTAACGGGCCACATAAGCGACGAAGAGCTCCAATGCGTCAATACAATGTTGGCAGTCCATTTGAGCGCATTGCGATTGATGTAGCCGGACCATTTCCGGAATCCGACGAGGGAAACAAGTACATATTAGTCGTTATGGATTACTTCACCAAGTGGGTTGAAGCCACGAAGTATAATATATGACAGGAGATGACACTCCGTTGATTTTGTATACGTTTCCATGTCACACAATTTTACTCCAAAACAAAGGAATTATGGCGGGAAGTGAAGTTGGCGCGCGCAAGGCGCGCGGCGCGTATTTTAAATAAATTTGTTTCACGGTTCTTTGTATTATACATGTTTGTATAAAAATGGGAAAAAGTGTTTCGTGCCTTTGTGTACCTTCGGTTACAGATCAAATAAAGATAAATTGACGTTATCTAGTGTTCCGAAAGAAGAACATATATTAAATATTTGGCGCGAAGTAATTCCCAGAAATGGCAGAAAATTGTCAACAAAACATTTTATTTGTGAGAACCACTTTAAAACTGAAAATATTATAAAACAGTGGCAAAGTGAAAGTGGATCTACAGTAGTAAGTATTTATTATTTGATAAATTAATATAGTCCAGTAGGTACTTCGAATAAAAAATGATTATAGTGTACTAACCTATTTTCATTGCTTTAAGGTTTCATTGAAACATTTTCGTTTGAAAAAAGGTGCGTGTCCCTCTATATTTTCACACTTTTATAGGTAATGCATGTAATCTTTTGGAGTTACAATCTAAAATCACAGATGATAGTACTGACTGTTCTTCACCTCCGTACGATTACAGTTATGAACAAATATCTCCATCAAGTCCTACGAAATATGTTTTTGAAATTTTAGAATATACAACTGAGTTTAAATTACCCGAGAAATTACCAAATGATTCTTGGATCAAATCTAAAATTGAAGAGAATAACACTTACATTGCATTCACTAAATTATCACTAACTGCAAAGAATATTCCCTTTATAGAAAAACAAGTTCTTTTGGATGAACATTCAAAAGTACAAATGTATTTTCATTTGTATACGCATCTAACTTCTGACTATGTGGCCCCCTCTCCCCTCCATTTTAGTTGCTCGTGGAGTAAAAACATGTGACATGGTCAACAATGGAGTGTCATCTCCTGTTTTATTATACTTCGTGGTTGAAGCTTATCCATTACCTAACCAGGAAGCCGTCACTGTTGCTGAAGTTCTGGTAAAAGAATGTATTTGCCGATTTGGAGTCCCTCGTGAACTACACTCCGACCAAGGAAGAAATTTTGAGTCTGCCCTTTTCCAAAACATCTGTAAGATAATGGGAATCAACAAGACTAGGACAACTGCACTACATCCGCAGTCCGACGGCATGGTCGAACGAATGAACAGAACTATCAACCGATATCTATCAAAGGTTGTCTCTAACCATCAAAGAGACTGGGACCGACATCTGCATCTGTTCCTGATGGCTTATCGTTCATCCGTACACGAGACGACAGGAGAGACACCTGCTAACATCTTATTCGGACGTGAATTACGTTTGCCATGTGACCTGGTATTCGGCAGCAAACCTGGAGAAGATTTGGCTGGGGAGGATTATGTCACCAACTTGCGAAGAAGAATGGATGACATTCATGAACAAGTCCGTACAAGTATTCAGGTTGCCAGCGACAGGATGAAGGATCATTATGACATCAGGGCTGACGAAGGTGGTTACCAACCTGGAGATCTGGTGTGGTTGTATAACCCGCAGAGGCGTCGCGGATTATCGCCGAAGCTGCAGAAGAATTGGGAAGGCCCCTATGAAATAATCAAGAAGATTAACGACATCATCTACCGGATAAGAAAAATGCCTAATGGGAAGCCGCGAGTAGTACATTTTAATCGTCTAGCTCCTTTCGCCGGCGATAACCATGAAGACCATCGTGGAGCTACGGTTCGAAGAATTGAAGCCCAAGAACCTACATTCGAAGATTTCATGGAAACTTATTCCACTAACCGTAAAGCTCGGTATGGCGTTACCCGAGAGAAACATCTAGACCTGTTCACGGTTTCACCAGACTATTCCCTTGGTCACTGTATAGCCGAAGACACGAAAATGTCCCGCGGAATCTGTCTTCAAGAAGAAGTTTGGAAGACTACAAGAACTGGCCAACCAACGTCCAGCCGTCGGAAGAACAGTACGACTTAGGGATAATGACGTGGAACACAAACGATACATTTACTACTTAGTTACGAAGGCTAAATCAAACCAGAAGCCACTGTATCGAAATTTGTGGAATTCATTGTGCGATCTGAGGGACCACCTATTGGACGACATCATGAAGCTGGCTTTACCGAAGATAGGCTGTGGACTTAGATGGCTTGGATTGGAGGATTGTGAGGAACATGTTAGAGATCCTCTTCCGGTATACTGGAATTGAAATCCTCATCTGCAGCTTCAACCCAAAGAGACAAGTCAACACAGAACCGACCGTGGACTGTCACTTCTTCAAGACATCCGGATGCATCAAGGGTGATGCATGTAGATTTCGTCATCGAGGACTGTTCCGGGACGAAACAGTCTTAAGGAGGGAGCAATGTAACGCACGGCGCCTGGGTGGCGGCGGTTAAGCGACATGCACGGACCAGTTTGCATTGTCTAGCCGGCGCGCTATTGTGTTGATGACGCAAGAGGGGGATGATTCATCAGGTCACGCGATACGGTAATAAAATTAAATGACTTTCTGGAAGGAATTTATGGAATCTACCAGAATTACCGGCTGTGGATATATAAACGCTACCCGAGCGGACGGTGAGTCAGTCTACTTTAGAATTGTGACATAAATAGAAGTCTACGTTTCAATGGTGACATAAATAGAACTAAATATTGATGTATTGTGAAATAAATAGTGTTTAATGTTATCTATTGGTTAAATAAATAATTATAGTGTATAAATAAATAATCGTAGTAGTCTTAAGTGTGTAAATAAATATTCTTAGTGTATATAATTAGTGCTTTAAGTTTAATTAATAGTGCGTGTTTATTTAATTATCAGTAACTTTTATGTTTTATTTTTCGTTATTAAACTTGTTATATAAATATTCGTGTTTTACTGACTTTACACTTCACCTAAATAAATAAAACCGTTACATTATAATGATATTCCTTGCATTTTTCACTCTTTAATACCGATAGATATACTATATATTTTATATCGAAATCAGTCTTCTTTCCGTTTATTTTCACCTTAACCTTTGTGATTTACGTTGTATTTTATTTATTTATTTGGATACAGGTGAACCAACAGTGAAAGGACCAATAATAGGTTCACACAAATAAACATTACAAAAATTGTACAAAGGTTGTGTCAGGTACAGTGTAAATTTAGATATTTAGTAGAAATACAAAAGTTATTATGTGATGAGACAATAGTAATAATAATAATATGCAGTTATTATATAACTCACCATACTCAGTATAACTCACCATTTGTACCTGAACCTTTGTTACTGATTTGTTTTGTGCAAATTAGTTAACACTTTATCTTTAGTTTACTGTACCTATTGTCGTTTTTGTTTTGAGATATTTTCTTGAAGTTAGTTTAAAGCTAACCATGCCTCGTGCAAGATCAATCGGATGGTGCTGTGTTGGTGGATGTTATAGTTGGAATTGGAAAACGGTTCGTACTACCGTCCAAAGCTGATAGTAGTTATGGTATTTAATTAGTTACATAGTATTATTTTTTGTAAATAAAATATTATTTTTAAAAAAGGTCGAGTTCTTTCCGCCAGAGCAGCTCGTAGACATCGTTGGTTGGATCTGTTGCCAGTTTCAATTATTGACGAGTAAGGAGGAGTACAAAACTGCTACTTTGGATAGAGGAGTTTTTAGTCAGCCTCAATGTGACATTATACTATATTTGAGAATGACTGGTAGTAATAAATCATTCTGTCAAAGACATTCCAGTGGCGCGCCAATAATTGTTTGCACAGGGATAGTCGAAATGACTATATTCGGTTTGTTGATTTTCAGAGTCAGGTAAAGTCATTTAAATTATTAAGATGAAACTACCTGAATATAACCTAAAATATGGTTTTCATACCTGGATAAATAAATATCCGAACTCTCTCTAAGTCAAAATACCGCATAAAAGTATAATTAAATTTCATAAAATCGTTTTAAGTACCACCCAAGTATTAAATAAATCCGTAATTTAGCAACATTCCATACTAGGATGAATAAATTAATATCGGAACTCCCCTAAGCCAAAATACCGCATAAGATGTAATTAAATTCTCAGAAAATTGTTTTAATTAGGTACCACCAAAGTATTACAATAATCCGGAATTTAGTAAATTTTCATACCAGGAGTAAATAAATATCGGAACTTCTCCTAAGTCAAAATGTTATTATATAATAATAATGATGAGTGAGAAACTTTTATTTTTAGTAAATGTATAAATAGACCATTCTGAAAAATCCTATCTTATTATTTATTTATTATCGGAGAAGTAAGTTTCGTTCCAGGTACAAAGCGTGCAGCTTATTTTGACCATCCTAGTGTAGTTACAACTGATTTATTTGCCACATTGCTGGTAAAAATCCAATACTACTCTTGCAAATAATGATTTATTACTCTCAGTCATTCTCAAATGGACTATAGATGATTGCATGAGGGTTATAGAACCACCGTATTTGGTGTATAACGGTTTCCAAATTTAAAAGTGCGTGCTGCACAACCATTGACAAAACTAGCCATTAGCATATCTCTTGAATACCATTCGTAGTCATAGTTAACCTTCAAGCGGGCGCGCGGTAATTTGTAACGGCAGCGGTCGCGCGTAACCTAAAAGACCTATGGGATATATCAGACAAATAAAACACTAATTAATCAATAATCATTTATATTTTCGTAATCAAATGTACTATCTTTATCTTAGGACACAATTTGTCGAAAAAAACTTAAATCCTTGAATAAAATAAATGATATTTTCAAAAATATACAAAAACATAAAATCTTCTCACACGCATTTTAAAAAACAAACAAAATCAGTTGGCTCCTGAGATCAAATAATTAAAATCACAATATTTACTATCTACTTAGGTCTAGTTTCCTTCATCATCAGTATCTTCGCCAAGATAACATTCATAGAACTGCTTGCTTCATTACCAGCATCTTCAACATCCATATTCAAATGCTCTCTGATGTTTCTTTTCAGTTTTCTTGGAAGATTTGACATCGTAGCTCTTCTTTGGACATACTCTCTTGTCAGTTCAATGCCTGATTCACGTAAATACTTTCGCCTTTTCGGTATTACCACTCCGTTTGCCCTCAGTATTACCATGGTATTTATCCAGCAATATCTAGAAGACGAAAAAATAGTGTCAAGGGCCATCTATTGTTCTTCCTTAATGTAGAATACATCTTTACTTTTTTATCAACTTCATCAACACCTCCTTTCGTTTTATTGTAAAAAGTGTCTATGCTAGGCTTGCGCTTTTCATTCGTAGTTTCATTAATTTCAGCAGCAGGATGAAGTGTTGATAATAGTACCACTGATCTTTTTTTTTGGGCACGTACGATACCAGCGGAGTCATGTCAGAAAATCCAAACTGACTTGAATATTCAGGTCGGTTTTTATCTGTAAAACAAGGAGGTATTTCTCTCTTGTTTTTACGCATGGTACCCACAACAGAAATCTTATGATCTTTGGCCAAATCTCTAGCCAAAAGAACACTAGTATACCAATTGTCAATTGTTAGGTTTCGTCCTGTGCCCGAAATTGGTGTTATTAGCCTCTTTACGACGTCTGCTGCAGCATTACTCAGCTGGTAAGGACCTTCTGGCTGCTTGCCGGCATAAAGCTCTATGTTGAGAACATAAAATGTAGCAGCATCTACTAGTGGATAAAGCTTTATTCCATATTTATCGGGTTTAGATTTTAAATACTGTCTAAAAGGACATTTTCCTCGAAAACCTGCCATCATCTCATCAATAACAACGTTCTGTCCCGCAGAATAAGGTAAAAGGTAGTTTTGTGTAAACATTTCCAAGATCTCTCTTATCGGTGCAGCTTTATCCAGAGTACGACGATATGCTCTTGTAGTTGCATCATCAAACCGCAAAGAATTCAGAAGAAATTTTATTCTTTTCAGTGACATTGTAGTAGGAAAAATAGATATAAATCCTCTAAATTCGCGTGCGACATCCGCAAAGATCCTGTAATATACAGCAATCCAAACAGTGCACGAATTTCTACAGCATCAGTGGGTTCGCAGTCACGTTGTCTGTTATACGATGGTGCTTTTCTTTCTATAAATTCGGTGGTGTGTATTACGATTTTTGCAATAATATTATTATCAATAAATAAATTCCAGGCTTGCACAAACGTTGTCACCCCCACGCCATTTCGACGAGTACCCGAATCTTCCGTGAGAATATTTTGAACTTGGAGCCTTAGTCTGTTGTTATTAGACTTTTGCCACTTTGTTACTTGTCACGCCCCGTAAAATATGCGACTCTTTCTGAAAGAGGTAAATCGTCCTCATCTGAATCCGAACTGCATGATTCTTTAGTTGTTTGTATTTCCTCCGAAACTAGGTGGTCGGAAGTTTCTGATCCATGATCACTGAGCTCTGATTCACTCTCTTCATCTTCTCGTTGTATTTCCTCAAGTATAGCACTTTCAGCTAACGGTCGACGAGTCCTTTTGTACAAAAACACTATTACACGCTTAATTCAATAATATTTGTTGACAATCCAAGATACAATTTGGCGCGTTAAGCGTCGCGCGTAACCTTTTCGACGACAGGCGCGTGGCGTGCTTTCGACGAATGCGCCGCGACAAAAACAACTACGATCTGTGCCTTTCCGGGCGCGCGGGATGGGGGGGGTAAACTGTTTATTTTGTACACACTGATATAATGACAGGCTACTAAAGATGTGAAACGCATACGACGAGAGATAATAAAGTTATAACCACAAGTGTATTGAGTGCGATCGATTCGACGTCGCGCGACTGCTTGAAGGTTGTAAATTACTTTTCTGGTAGTTATATTATACACTCATGTACTTTGTGCTTGCGAATAATTCATATCCAAGCACAAAGAACATTCGTAATGCTGTTAGAAAAATAATCGACATATCTACGAATACTTATAGCATTATAAATGATTATTATTATTTATTTTTTTCTATATCTAACAGAACTAATAATTAAAATTTTCTTGATCTTATAAACTTATTAACATTATTCCTGTTAGAAATAGCCAGAGAAGTCTGCACTTGTACTACTAGGTGAGCTCTTCGAAACTGTTGTTATCTCTCTAGATGGTCCAGCAAGTGGATTACATAAGTCGAAAGAAGTTCATTCGCTCTTGCTAATTTTTTGGTTTCTGCCTCCACTTGTTGACTAGTTTTTTCAATCTTTGTACCAGTCAAGTAGGAACTCGTGATTTTTTCATACTTCTCCAAAACATCATTGGTTTTATTTAAGGTATCAATAAGTCTATCTGGCTCGATGTAGTTCTGTTGAGCAGAGATATCTTTCTTCACGAGATCGACAATCATTTTTCCAAACTGATCTAGCTCCTTGGACACTTGTTTATGAAGTTGATTTTTTAACTCATCCACAACTCTAGTCTCAGTTAACCACCCAATGACAAAGGGTAACCAGATAGTTTTTTCTAGCACAGTCCAAGCGTCTTCGAACTTCCCTTCTTTAAGGAAAGTATAATAAGAACTTGGAACTTCATTAATCTTCATTCTTATTACCTCTTTAAGTTTTGTGCTGTCGGCATAATAGATTTTGTAGGTAACAGGTAATTTTTCATAGGGTGGTAAGAGGAAACTACTATCTCCAGAAAGAGAAGAAGTTATAGTTGAAGAAGGGAATGATGGAACTTTATCTTTGGGGTTCTTGTTTTTGCTGCCATCACTGTTCTCCTTGACCAGTTTTTCCTTCTCTTCTTTCTTTGCGCATTCCGAAGGAGCAGGAAGATCAGTTTGGCTGTCCTCTATGAAGGATTTACATCGATCATCAAAACACGACCGATTATTGCATTCATTATGGTCCGTATCTTCATTAGTACAAGTAGCTGTACCTGGATAATAAGTAACAGAATAATCATCTGGATTGAAGAAATCATCCTTGGTAGTATTAAAAGCCCATTCATCAAGACCATCATCCTGCTGTCTGTCATAAACGGCTAAATAAAGGGAGACAATCAACTCAAAGAAGAAAGTGTTCTTGTCAAACAATTCACCATCTTGATCTGTCTCAAATTTTTTCTTGATCATTAGAAGATATGCTTTTTTTGTCCTCCTGTAGATCTCATCATGAGAAGTCGTGGCATAATTTATTACATTATTATAAAATGTCCACCAAAGTGTTTTAGAAATAGATACAATAGTATCTTGAATTTCACGGGTGGTTACTTGGGGTAATTTTATATTGGACAAAAAAGACTATGATAATCAAAACAAAATTGACGAGACATGGTGAGTTTTGAATGAATAGGTATAAAGTGATAATTTAAAAAGGAGCAAGATATTTATTTTAAATGAATTTTAAGAGAAAGTATATTTAATGGATTATTATTTCTACTCTCCATAAATGTTTATTTATCTCCATTTATTTTATATCAAAAATAGCCAAGTCCATTTTGGCTAAACGAAGTTATATGTCATTTTGATAGGATTTTGTTTGAGTTTATATATTGTTGCAATAGTATCTACATATTTAATATTTAGGCAATTATATTAACAATAATAATATAATAATGGATCGACCAATCGACGAAACAACAAAAAATCCAAGAAAAAAATCTAGGAATCCAGGTTCATTGAAAAGAAATGTTGTTAAACAGGTAACTTGGACTTATTAATTTACATTTTTGTTTATTTTTACCTCAATATTATTAGTGATAAGTGATAATACTTCTTACGACAATAAAAATTTAATGTAGGTATCGACCAAAACAACTGCCAGAAATGCCCACATGTACCCATAAAAAGAAAAAGATTTTCAAATGTGCAGAGTTAAGAATGACGAATTCCTTTATTTTTTCAAATTTGTAATTAAATAATTTAAGTTAAATAAATTATTTTCCTTACTAAATATTTTAATTTTATTTATTATAATATTAATACTACTTGTGGCTTTATGATAATTCTATGATAATCCGGAACAAAAACAGCCAAGTCCATGTATTGTTATATCAAAACCAGCCAAGTCCGAAGGTTAGTATCAAAGTTAGCCAAGTCCAAATTAAAAAGCTAAATATCTAATGCCCTGGTCGGTTTTATCTGCAAATGTTTATTCAAATTAAATCACCTTTTTTAAACTTACACATTGCTATGTAAGAATTTATTAAAATTGTTTCGCAACAATTGTAAAATGTTTCTTTCTTTTCCTGCAAAATTTTGATAAATGGACTTGGCTGGTTTTGATATTAGACGACTAACTTGAAGGCTCAATCACACCTTCCAACTTCATGTCCTCAACTATTCGCTCCGCTTCTTCTCGCTTTGCCAGTGGTAATCTTCTTGCTTGTGTGTCTATTTTATGGCGGACCACGTTGGTTCTTCCCTTGGAGTTCTTGTCATACTCAAATACGTCCTGATATTTCCCAATTAAATGTTTCGCCTTGGTTTTCTAGTTGGCGTCAATCCTTGGAATGATGACATTTGATTGACTAATGTGTCCGGGATTTTATTGCATGTCGATTCCTTGGCCGTAACGGTTCGAATAATCGAGGATACTGGTGAACATTCCCCTACTTTTGTCCCACTTTTAATAACAACGGGGTAAAAATTAATGTTCATTACTCGAACCGGTACTATCTTCTTTGCTTTTATTAGTGATTTTCTAATCACAACTCCAGGCCCAGTTCTGGTATCATCATTCTTGGGCTCCAGCACGACAATGTTTCCCTCGCAGAAACTACCCTCTAGTCTTCCTTCTACGATAGTCTCGCTTCGCTCTGGGAGGGTGACATCTTCGGCTATTACCACACGTACGGCTTCGTCGTCCCGTGGATGCAATACGATTTCTTTTTCATTGACCACCATCACGCCACTCTTGAGGTCCAGCTTGAAACCGTGCTTCTTCATGATGTCCATACCAAGAATGAGTTCATCTTCTACGTCAGCTACCAGCACACGATGTTCAAAGGAGGTATTCCCGATAGTGATGTTCAAATCCAGTTCTCCAGATGCGGTAGCTTGTTCCCCTGTAGCTGTACGTAATCGCCACTTGGTTGGATGGAGATGTGTCTTGCCAGTTCTTTTTGCTATGTCGGGACGAATAATTGTCTTCGTCGCACCCGTATCTAGCAACATTTTAAGTGGTCTTCCGTCAATACAGCCATCCACATAGATGCTGTTGGCTTGATGATGAAGGGATGCAACATAGCCGATGGAATGTGGAACTACTTGTTTACGGGTCGAATCATCTTCTTCTTTCTTTATTTCGGTCTTCTTCAACTTCTTGCAAAGCCTTTGCGGATGACCGAGCTCATCACAATTCCAGCAACGTAGTTTTCTTCTTTCCGGAATCATTTCGTTGACGATTAGACGCATTCTCTCTTCTAAATCTTCCACGTTCTCGGTTCTCTCAGCATCAATATTCCTTACCCTGGATTGGTTACGTGAAGCTTGTTTAGCGGCTTCATGCTCTAACGCAATTGACAATGCATCACTTATAGTTTTTGTGTGCGCTATCCGCTCTCCAGATGCGGTAGCTTGTTCTCCAGTTGCTGTGCGTAATCGCCACTTGGTTGGATGTAGATGTGTCTTGTCAGTTATTTTTACTATGTCGGGACGAATAATTGTCTTCGTCGCACCCGTATCTAGCAACATTTTAAGTGGCCTTCCGTCAATAAAACCATCCACATACATGCTGTTAGCTTGATGATTAAGGGATGCGACATAACCGATGGAATGTGGGGCTACTAGATTACGGGTCGACGATTGCCCCTTAGTTTTCCGACTCGTCGTCTTCTTTCTTCGGTTCGGCCTTCCGAAATTTATTGCAAAGTCTTTGCGGGTGACCGAGCTCACCGCAATTCCAGCAACGTAGTTTTCTTCTTTCTGGAAGCATTTTTTGAAGATTCGTCGCACTCTCTCATCTAAATCTTCCATGTTTTCGGTCCTATCAGCGCCAATATTCCTCACTCTGGATTGGTTACGTGAAGCTTGTTTAGCAGCTTCATGCTCTAGTGCAATTGATAGTGCATCACTTATAGTTTTTGTGTGAGCTATTCTTAATGATTTTTGGATTTAGTTGTCTCAGATTCCGTTGACAAATTGTTGAATAGCCAGGGTCTGTATCACGCTCTCCGGAGCATCAGGAAATGCGAGGTGAATCAAGCGAGATATGTCCGCTTCGAATTCTTGAAGTGTCTCCTTCGATTCCTGATATTTGTTATTAAGTTGAGTCTGGTACACCTGTTTCAAATGCGCGTTGCCATATCGCATATCCAGTTGTTTGACCAGCAGTTCGTAGTCTCCTTGTTCTTCTGGTTTCACTGTTTGGATAATATTGAGGGCTTCTCCTTGTAACGCAAGGGCCAAATTACTAGCCTTTTCTTCTGACGACCAACCATTTATTTTAGCAGCTATTTCGAATTGCCTTAAATAATTAGTCCACGCTGTTTTTCCGTCATATTTTGGAGCTTTAACGTAAGATGTTGAATTGTGTTTTGCTTTAATGGTTCTTTCAATTTTAACCCCGTCTCCTTTGCTCGCTTCGGTTGTCGACATCGGCGATGACGTAATGTTGGATAAATTTTGTTCTAATTGTTCTATCTTCTTGTCATATTCTTGCTTCAGGTTCTTGAAATTTTCTTCTAATTTCTCATCTAATTTTTCTTCTAAAATTCTAGAATTTTCTACAAACTTTTCTTCGAATTTTTGTTCTAAAGTTCTAGATGTTTCGGTTATTTTCTCTTCTAATATTCATGAATTTTCCTCTGATTTTCTAGAACTCTCTTCTAATTTTTGTTCCAATATTCTAGAACTGTCTATTATTTCTTCTTTCAAAGTTCTAGAATTTTCCGTCAATTCTTCTTTTAAAGTTCTAGATGTTGCGGCTAATTCTTCTTTCAAAGATCTAGAAGTTTCCTGCAGTTGTTCGGATACGCTACACGCAACTTCAAGTTCCTCCGGATTTTCACCAGCATCTTCTAGGGCTTTTCGTAGACGCTGTTGGAGTATGATCTTGACCCCCGCTGTGTCGAGATCTCGTTCTTCTAGCTCCTTCTTGAGTTCAGCCACTTTTAAGTCACTTAGTTTAACTTTCTTTGTCACCATTTTATTTATTTTTAATTTACACTTCACAGTTTATTAGAACCCACACCTGACACCAATTGTAACGGTTTTATTTATTTAGGTGAAGTGTAAAATCAGTAAAACACGAATATTTATATAACAAGTTTAATAACGAAAAATAAAAGATAAAAGTTAATGATAATTAAATAAACACGCACTATTAATTAAACTTAAAACACTAATTATACACTAAGAATATTTATTTACACAGTTAACACTACTACGATTATTTATTTATACACTCTAATTATTTATTTAACCAGTAAATAACATTAAACACTATTTATTTCACAATACATGAATATTTCGTTCTATTTATGTCACCATCCGGTCGAAGACTTCTATTTATGTCACAATTCTAAAGTAGACTGACTCACCGTCCGCTCGAGTAGCGTTTATATATCCACAGCCGGTAATTCTGGTAGATTCCATAAATGCCTTCCAGAAAGTCATTAAATTTTATTACCGTATCGCGTGACCCGACGAGTCATCCCCCTCTGGCGCCATCAACACAACAGCGTGCCGGCTAGACAATGCAAACTGGTCCGTGCCTGTCGCTTGGCCGCCGCCACCCAGGCGCCGCTCGTTACAATATTTATGAAATAGCGATCTTTGTGAAATTAAATCTGACCATGTTTAAGCTCAATAAAGATTTGTATTCAAATATGGAAACAAGAAATCAACTTAAGCTTAATGTTCCTGTCCACAGCACTCAGTTTTATGCAAATAGCTCTTATTTTAACGCAATAAAAATCTACAATGCTATTCCAAGTAATATTAAAAACCTAACTAACATTAATAGCTTTAAGAATTCACTATGATATTAACCAATTTATGTAAGTACCAGCTACATTTGTTTTGACAGTGTCTTGTATATACATTCTGTTATGTACTTTATAGACAGACAATAAATTATTATTATTATTATTATTATTAATGTACTGCACCGATTGGGTTCAAATTTGTAATGGTTATAACTTATGATCTAACTTATGACATGAGCATACTAAAATATCAGTCCGCCATCTTTAAACAAAATGGTGGTAACCGATTGGGTTCAAATTTGGTATGGTATCATGGACGTAGTTAGAATTGCCACCATGTATTGTATGGCAATAACTTAGAATTCTTATAACGAGATTCCTTTAAATTCGAGTTGAAGGCGTAGCAACGCGAACCGGGTTCGCTAGTCTACATATAAATGTAAAAATGGTACGTTAAATTCTAATTTAGCTATAACATCATTTACATAGATTAAAATCACACTGTCCTAAAAATAATAAAAGCGAGTTAGATAAAATGTATAACAAAACTAAAACCTTTTTAAAAGATAACACTGACATTTTAATTACAAACTCTTATTACAACCAAAACTGGTTGTACAACTTCCAAACCTCGCAACGGTGAGGTGCCTGGCTCGAGAGACTTCAGGGGGTGGTTCGTTTTACAGGGCGCCACACAACTGTATGTACACTCACCTACCAAGTTGTGTTGGCCGCTAGGTGTATCGTGGCAGACACTCTGTAGATCTGTCTTGAGAGAAAGAGTAAAGGAACGAGAGAAAAGAAGAGAAACTATCGCAGACTTTAAATTGTAGTGTATTGAAATTAAATCATTATTACAAATTATAATTGAACTAAATTGTTGTATTTAAATAGTGTAAAAAGAAATAATGTAAAAATAAACTGGTAATACGACCGCTGCAGGTTAAATTAACTAATCTGATGAGAACAACAGTGTAGAAATAACAACAACCACTATGACAACAAAATAACCAGATCGCGTAGTTGGCGTCCGCGGTGGCGCAATCAGGACCACGATGGCGAGATTTAAAATAAGTTAAAATAGGCGCAAACAAGGCACGAGGACACCGGTGGTCGACCAACGTTGATTCGTAACGGCGCACGTAAAAAGTTAAATGCTCGCTAAACTCACGTCAGCCCTAACAACGTCCTAACGACGTCCCGCAAACTACAGATCAATAGTGCAACAACTACGCATAATTACGCAAAAATAAACTACTGAACTAATCAGATTTCACAACACTGAGCTAAAGCGGAATTATTAAACAATGTAAATAATTATAAACAAAATAAACCAATAAAAGTTAAATAAATGTGTCTTAGCTGTAAGCCGCACGGTGGCGTTGCCGTCTCCTGGCAACTCCGGTAGTTCGGGTGACCTCGGGTGGCGAGTCGAGCCGAAGTATGCCAGCTGGTGATTTCGAACGGCTGGAATGGCGCGCAAACTCGGCGGCCACGCGGAACTCACAGACGACCCCAACAGTAAGTCCGAAATTACAGGTGAAAAGTATCAATAAAAATAAAAACCAAAAAGCCTGCAAAGAAATGGAATCGTTACGGTTTGCTCACAGCACACGGGCATTAGGGCAACGTTCTCAACACTTGGTAATAAATAATTTGAAAGGCGACAAAGTACTTGAGTTAATTACCTGAGATTGTGTGTGGCTTGTAAAGTAGCGGTTAGCGTGCTCGAGTAAAAAAACGAATCCGGCCTCTGCCGTTAAATAAAGGTTCCCTGAACCCTTATTCCAGTCTAGTGCTCCAAATAATCCCTTCGCAAAGGACGTGAAAGTGGCCCAACACAAACAATGCCAAAATCTCACAAATAGGCAGCACTAAATTTAATTTCACTCTCGCACGCTATTCGATTTTAAAGCGAAGAAAATAAGACCGTTACCTCTCAAGTACGGTACGTGACTTAACTCAAGTAGCTTCGTTCACCCTTCTTATTTATACCAAGGTCGAGAAGTTGAACCAATCATCCGTGACAATTAAAACCGCACGATTCCAATTCCGAGGACCAGGACATCCAGGGTGTTACGGGGGTTGCAATGCACATCGGCGCAGAGGAAATCCGACTCAATGCGTAGATGGCAGCACAGACAAGAGACAGAAGACACAACCCTAAAAATGAACTAATTGATGACAGATGAGTGAAATCAAGGTGAAGTGTGTGACACATGACAGGTGAGTGATAACGTGGAATGAATGAAATAATGAACTGAAACTTAACTAATTTTAGGTCGAACTGACACAGAAACAAGTGAAAGATGATGAAGCCGGAAATTAAAACAAACAGACCAGCAAAGTAAACATACTCAGAAAATGACCGTAACAAATCCCCCCTTTACTTCCTTGAGATTTAATTTCCCTGAAATTAAAACTCACAATCAAAACCACTGAAAACGTATTATAAGAAACGATTAAACAGAACTAAACTACGAAGAACGGTAATAAAACTAAGTCTAAGAAGAACAGTATCTAACCACTCTACTGCGCTCTAAATAAATATTATGGACACGTCAGATGTTTTCGGCGACCACGTCTGGCTCAGGCCCAGGTTTAAGGTCTTTTACATGCCATGTTCCGCAAGATTTTCCTGTGTTGTCCTCCAGCTCATACACACAGTGTGACGCCTTCTTGCGTACTTTATACGGCCCTACGAACTTGGCGGCAAGTTTGCTGGCGTAATTCTCCGCAGCATTTGACAGCTTAAAGTTCCTACGCCAGACTGTCTGCCCTACTGTGTACTCAGCTGGCCTGCGTCGAAGATCGTAGCGTGCCTTACTTCGTGCGTGTGCTTGATCTAAGCGCTTACGCACTTCAGCGTAGATCTTAACCATCTGAAGCGGTTTTCTTGCAGGCACAGCACTACGGTCTACGTCTATTGCACCGTCTTGATCCACCGCATCTGCTGCATAGTCCTGGCCTGACAGAATTTGTTCTCTGCCGCAGTTCGCGAAGTAAGGAGTGCAACCTGTCACCTCATGGCCTTGTGTACGAATCGCACAACTAACTGCCGGTAAGTACACGTCCCACTTCCTCTGATTGTCAGCCACATAGGATGACAACATGGTTTTGAACACCCTGTTCACGCGTTCCGTGGGGTTGTTCTGCGGATGGTAATACGCATTAAATAAAATACTGACGTCATATTTTACGCAAAGTTGCTGGAATTCTCCACTGCGGAACTGGCCTCCATTGTCGCATATGAGGTACTGCGGCACGCCAAAGAGTAAGAAAACTCCCTCCTCAACATGTTTCGCTACTGCTTGTGCTGTTGCAGTGCGCATCGGAAAGGTAAGGACAAACTTACTAAAGTAATCGCAGACTGCTAAAATATACCTATATCCCTTAGATGTCGGAGGTAGGGGGCCCATTATGTCAGCGCTCATCAGCTGAAATGGCCGAAACACCCGTGGACGCGTACCCATCAGACCAGGAGAACACTTCTGCTCCACCTTGTGCTCAATGCACACCACACAGCGATTGACGTAAGCCACTACATCCGCCTTCATCTTAGGCCAATAAAACCGCGTACGCAATCGGTGGTACGTTTTATAAATCCCTGGGTGGCCAGAAGTGGGTGGTTCGTGTGCGAGCTTAATAACATCTCGCCGCTGGTCTCGAGGAATCACGCGCTTCCAAGAATCGTGCTCGTCGGCCATATCGGGGGCTCCAGGACGGACATACTTATACAACACCCCGTCTTGGATCCTCCAAGATGCATATTTCCGTGGCTGCGCTTCTACACGCTGTCGCACCTTGTGATACCACGGATCTGTGATATCCTGCACCGGAAGAGGTACATAAGCTGCACTTACCATCGGCACGGTTCTCGAGAGGCAGTCAGGCACCACATGCTCCTTGCCCTTGCGGTGTACGATGGTAAAGTCATACTGCTGCAGCTTAACTGCCCATCTACACAACTTACCATTCGGGTCTACCAAGTTGTTCAACCACACCAACGAATGATGGTCAGTCACAACCGTGAAATGGGTACCCTCCAGGTACGGCCGGAACTTGTCTAAGGCCCAAACTACAGCTAGGCATTCTCTCTCAGTCGTTGAATAATTTCGTTCGCTCTTAGTCAAGGATCGACTCAAAAAACACACAACACGTTCGCCATCATCAAACGACTGGGAGAGGACAGCCCCTAACCCGAAGCTACTGGCATCCGTCTGAACCGTGAACGGTCGAGAAAAATCGGGACAGGTCAAGATCGGAGCAGCTACCAAGCACTCTTTCAGTCTCAAGAAAGCATCCTGACATTCATCCGTCCACAACCATTTCTGCTGGCGCCTTGTCAACCTCGTGAGCGGTGCACTCATCGAAGAGAAGTCCCGGACAAACCGACGATACCAGTTGGCCATTCCGAGGAAGCTTCTCACTTCTGATACACAGGTAGGTGTCGGAATGTTTAAGATTGCGCTCACCTTATCCGGGTCCACCCTCAATCCCTGCCGATCCACAACATATCCCAAATAGCGCAACTCAGGGCGACAGAATTGGCATTTATCCCGACTTAAGGTGAGGCCTGCAGAAGAAACACGCTCAAATATTTTCTTCAATGTACCTAGATGATCCTCAAAGCTCTCAGAAATTACAACAATATCATCCAGGTACACAAAGACAAAGGGTTCTAAATCTGGACCAAGGACTGTTTCAATGAGGCGCTGCCACACAGCCGGCGCATTGGATAACCCGAACGGCATCCTTTTAAATTGATACAGCCCTCGTCCGGGGACTGTGAAAGCAGTGTACTCCCTGCTGCATGGGCTGACAGGAATCTGCCAATAGGCGGACTTAATATCCAGGGAACTCAGGTATTTGGCTCCTCGCAAACGGTCTAGAATACTGGAGACGTATGGTATCGGATATGCATCTTTTTTCGTAACCTTGTTAAGTTTACGAAAATCGACGCAGAACCGATAACCACCGTCTTTTTTGGGAACCAACAGTATTGGGGACGACCAAGGACTGCTGGACGGTTCTATGATATCATCAGCCAGCATCTTCTCGAGCTCAGCATCGATGTGTCGCATCATGACAGGCGACACGGGATAATACCGTTGCTTAATAGGTTCTGACGATGTCACAATTTTGTGCTGAACCAGCGAAGTGCAACCCAGTTTATCCCCCGCATCTGCCCAATGCTCGTCCACCAAACGTTGGAGCTGAAGCTGCTGGTCAGAAGATAAAATGGTCATAGTACTGGCTGAAGATGTTAGTCCTGCTGTGGCCGAAAAATTCCACACGTCTTTCCTTAAGTCTGGAACTATTCCCATTAGCTGCCAGAAATCCGTCCCCAAAATAACAGTGCTCGTCACTTCCGGCACTACTAGAAAGCTCACTAATTTTACGCGATCCAGAAGACAAACAGGAACTGTTATCGTACCTAAACTGACACATTCATTCCCATCGGCAACTCTACACACTGGCGCATCCTTACTGTCTACATGAACATTCATTTCCTTCAAGACCTTCCATCCATCCCTTCCAATAATTGACCTTGTGGCCCCTGAGTCCAATAATCCTAATAATTTCTTACCAAAAATCGAGATTTCTAAGAACGGACGTTCATCTGCCCCTAGGTGCGAAATAATGAAGTCTACAACCGCCAAATTCTTCTCCACTTGCAACTGGTTAGCCGACAAGGGTGTCATAGAGGACGTGACACGGCCACCTAGCGTCCTCTGCGCCCGTTTCCCGTGCAAGTGCGACAGTTTCGCCGTATCACACCAGCTTTACCACAACCAAAACAACACGGTGGCTGAGAGCAATCTCTACTTACGTGACCAGTTTGTCGACAATTCCAGCATGTACTGACACGTGGAGCAGCTGAAGAAGTGGGTACGTCTGCTGAATTGACAGGTGTTGGTCGCGACCGGCCCTGATATGCCATATCGGGTTCTAAAAGATGTTTTCTGTTGCTAGGTGGTGGTCGATATTTGTCTGCCATGAGCTGATTCGCCTCTAAGTGCTTACATTCAGCAATTAGCCCTTCCACTGTCACAAACCCTTCTTTCGGCATACCCCGAATTAAATAAGGAAGAAGATTGCGTCGAAGAATGCGTACCTTTTCTGCTTCGGAGGGTGGAGTCGGAAGCCTACCAAAAAGAACTATCATTCGAGAAATGTACGCACTCACCGGCTCATCTGCACCCTGCGTCCGTTGGCTAATCTCCTCACGTAACTCGTCCTCATAATTGACCGGCTCATACTCCTCGCGAGCTAATCTGACAAAATCGTTCCAAACTACAATTTTATGGCGAACTGATCTGTACCAGGTAAGTGCCCGCCCTGTCAGCAGCTCTATAATGGACTCACACAGCTCAGATTCCGAAACATGCCGTGATATTCGGAAATCATCAACCCTCTCAAGAAACGTATGTATACTAAGATCGCCCTCTCCTGAAAAGGTCAAGTCCCATCGAGCAACAGGAATCTGTCTACGCGTCGGTGCAGTATGCTCAGTCTTAAACTCGACCGGAGCAGGCGGATCGTTTGGCATCAGACGACTTTCTACTTCATCAGCAATCTCCAGGATTTTCTCTTCCTCCTGTCGCACGCGAACCTGTAAATGTTTAACGGCGTCTCTTAGATCAGCATCTTCGCAGTTTTCAACACGAGCCAACCTAGAAAGCAGATGCTGTACCAAGGCAGTTATTTTTAAAAATGGGAGACTTCTTGTTGTTCCTGCGAAGTTTTCACAAAGTCCTTGTAACAATATTATTTTTTCTGTTACAACATCTACCTCTTGAACGGGGTTAAGCGGCACTACGGGATTATTCGGCAGATCATTTGCTGCTTCCGCGTCAAAGCGTTGTTGCAGGTCACGCCGCATAAAAAATGTGCTTAAACGATTTACGTTTACAACACCGCGCACCCGTAGTTCATACTCCAGTTCATCTTTCCTCAATCGTGAAGCTTCCATAACAATTATTAGAGTAAATAAAGAATACAAAAAAACAAACGATAAACCCACCAACAACTTAACGAATCGAAAACTGAAGGTTCTTTCCGTTCCAGGTGTAACTTATGCTACAAAAAAAATTCAGAAGACAAGTCTACAGTCCCACGTTTAGGGTGCCACTTATTACAACCAAAACTGGTTGTACAACTTCCAAACCTCGCAACGGTGAGGTGCCTGGCTCGAGAGACTTCAGGGGGTGGTTCGTTTTACAGGGCGCCACACAACTGTATGTACACTCACCTACCAAGTTGTGTTGGCCGCTAGGTGTATCGTGGCAGACACTCTGTAGATCTGTCTTGAGAGAAAGAGTAAAGGAACGAGAGAAAAGAAGAGAAACTATCGCAGACTTTAAATTGTAGTGTATTGAAATTAAATCATTATTACAAATTATAATTGAACTAAATTGTTGTATTTAAATAGTGTAAAAAGAAATAATGTAAAAATAAACTGGTAATACGACCGCTGCAGGTTAAATTAACTAATCTGATGAGAACAACAGTGTAGAAATAACAACAACCACTATGACAACAAAATAACCAGATCGCGTAGTTGGCGTCCGCGGTGGCGCAATCAGGACCACGATGGCGAGATTTAAAATAAGTTAAAATAGGCGCAAACAAGGCACGAGGACACCGGTGGTCGACCAACGTTGATTCGTAACGGCGCACGTAAAAAGTTAAATGCTCGCTAAACTCACGTCAGCCCTAACAACGTCCTAACGACGTCCCGCAAACTACAGATCAATAGTGCAACAACTACGCATAATTACGCAAAAATAAACTACTGAACTAATCAGATTTCACAACACTGAGCTAAAGCGGAATTATTAAACAATGTAAATAATTATAAACAAAATAAACCAATAAAAGTTAAATAAATGTGTCTTAGCTGTAAGCCGCACGGTGGCGTTGCCGTCTCCTGGCAACTCCGGTAGTTCGGGTGACCTCGGGTGGCGAGTCGAGCCGAAGTATGCCAGCTGGTGATTTCGAACGGCTGGAATGGCGCGCAAACTCGGCGGCCACGCGGAACTCACAGACGACCCCAACAGTAAGTCCGAAATTACAGGTGAAAAGTATCAATAAAAATAAAAACCAAAAAGCCTGCAAAGAAATGGAATCGTTACGGTTTGCTCACAGCACACGGGCATTAGGGCAACGTTCTCAACACTTGGTAATAAATAATTTGAAAGGCGACAAAGTACTTGAGTTAATTACCTGAGATTGTGTGTGGCTTGTAAAGTAGCGGTTAGCGTGCTCGAGTAAAAAAACGAATCCGGCCTCTGCCGTTAAATAAAGGTTCCCTGAACCCTTATTCCAGTCTAGTGCTCCAAATAATCCCTTCGCAAAGGACGTGAAAGTGGCCCAACACAAACAATGCCAAAATCTCACAAATAGGCAGCACTAAATTTAATTTCACTCTCGCACGCTATTCGATTTTAAAGCGAAGAAAATAAGACCGTTACCTCTCAAGTACGGTACGTGACTTAACTCAAGTAGCTTCGTTCACCCTTCTTATTTATACCAAGGTCGAGAAGTTGAACCAATCATCCGTGACAATTAAAACCGCACGATTCCAATTCCGAGGACCAGGACATCCAGGGTGTTACGGGGGTTGCAATGCACATCGGCGCAGAGGAAATCCGACTCAATGCGTAGATGGCAGCACAGACAAGAGACAGAAGACACAACCCTAAAAATGAACTAATTGATGACAGATGAGTGAAATCAAGGTGAAGTGTGTGACACATGACAGGTGAGTGATAACGTGGAATGAATGAAATAATGAACTGAAACTTAACTAATTTTAGGTCGAACTGACACAGAAACAAGTGAAAGATGATGAAGCCGGAAATTAAAACAAACAGACCAGCAAAGTAAACATACTCAGAAAATGACCGTAACACTCTGACAAAAGTAAACGCACCGTTGTTTTAAATAAAAGCTATTATAATTTAAAAATGCATGAATTGCTCAATAATAATCAAACGTATAAAATTTTAAATAATAATCCAACAAATAAATTTCAAAACTTAAATAACAAACTTGTAAAACAATTATTTGACAAACAATTAATAAGTGAACAATTGAACAAAGACTTAAAAATCTACAATGCTACTCCACCACGAATATACGGATTACCGAAAACACATAAACCACAACCAGTACCCCTTCGACCAGTAGTATCAAGCATCAATTCCCCATCATATAAAATGGCTCAAATTTGGTGTCAAATTTTAAACAATTTAAATGAATTTTGTATTTATAATATAAAAAACTCTTTTGAATTTGTAAAAAATGTACAGAACATAATATTCCACCTAATTACATATTAATATCATTTGATGTAACTTCGTAATTTACAAATGTCACAAAAGAATTAGTATTAGATGCTATTAAAGATTTTTGGGAAAATATTGATTATATACTAATATGGAATTAGAATTATTTTGTAAATTAATAGTTTTTTTTTTGATGAATTCCTCTGTTGCAGTTTGCATATGTATAAGAATAATAAAACACATTGTGTTTTATTATTCTTAATAGAGTTTTGTTTTGATAGCAGCTATTTTATGTATGATGGTAAATTTTATCAACAAATTGAGGGTTGTGCTATGGGTAACCCTGCATCACCAATTATCTTGAATCTAGTAATGACTAGATTATTAAATGATGTTATAGCTAAATTAGAATACAACATAACTTTTTTACATTTATATGTAGATGACATCATCACTGCCATTCCTGCAGATAGTGTGGGTGTTACTCTGAATATATTTAATAGTTACCACCCTAAAATTCAGTTTACTATAGAAAAAGAACATAATGATAGTATCCCTTTTCTGGACACATTAGTTATTAGAGATAGTGAAGGTAAAATTAAGACAGATTGTTACATAAAGCCCACGTCATCAGATAGAATGTTACATTTTCAATCTAATCATCCTTTAAGCTAGAAAATGAGTATCATTAAAAATAGTATACACAGAATAAAAACATTAAGTCATCCAGAATTCCATAGTAAAAATCTTAGTAAACTACGAACAACCTTAAAAAATAACGGTTATCCAATTAAGTTTATTAATAAAATTCAGAATAACACTAATCATTGTTCGCCAGCTGATTGCAGGAATGACAGGGATGATGGTAATAATAATAACAAGAAATATTACAAAATACCTCACATTAAAGGTTTAAGTTACGAATAAAATTTTACAAAATGAACAAACCCACATTGTATTTTATAATAACAAAAAGTAGGTAATATTTTTAGTAAACTAAAAGATGACATTCCTACATATGATAAATCTAATGTTATCTATAAAATAAATTGTATGAAATGTAAAGGCGTATATATTGGTCAAACAAAACAATATTTGAAGAACCGAATAAATAATCATAAAAATGACTGTAAAAACCTAAAATCTGATAAAACAGCATTATCTCAACACAGTATTAATTTTCAACATCATTTTGATTTTGATAATGTTTCAATTTTGCCATCTGAACAAAATTATAAGAGAAGGAATTTCTTGGAAATGGTATACATTTTCAAACATAAAAATAGTGTCAACCATAGAACAGATACTGAAAATTTATGTAAATGTTATCAACATGTTTTAGAGTTAAATAATACTAAATAGTTTTTAAAATTGATTGTTTCGCGCCAATTCTATATGTCTACGTAATTTAGTTATGTAGCTCTCAAAAACTGGAACAGCAATGTCATCTCACAAAAAAAAAAATAGTGTACCTATTTAAAGCTCATTTCTAGCTATTTTATTGCTTGAATAAAAAATTTATTGCTCCTGCCAATTTTGAGAAAATTAATGTGAGCTAGCTTAAAGATAAGCTGGCTCACACCCGAAAAATAAAAAAAAATAGTGTACCTGTTTAAAGCTCATTTCTAGCTATTTTATTGCTTGGATACAAAATTTATTGCTCCAGCCAATTTTGAGAAAATTAATGTGAGCTAGCTTAAAGATAAGCTGGCTCACACCCGAAAAATTAAAAAAAAACATGTCATAATACAGATTATGATCAACTATAATTTATTGCTGCAGTTAAAAATTTATTGCTCGCAATTATAATGTAGTAGCAACACAATACGTATGAAAGACGCTTGTATTTGTGAAGTGATTCTTGATTCTGGCACATATGCTGCTTCACCCTGTTCAGAGTAAAATAAACATATTCAAGAGTATTAAGACATAAATGATAAGAAATTAATTAGTAAAAATAAATTTATAACTGCTGCTTTGAAAAATTATTATATCATAGCTATTTCAGCCATGCAAGCAAACTGACAAATGCAGTGACGTATCACCTAACTGACTAGCCTAAATTGACTATCAAACTCAAGCTTACCTGCAATAAACAATTTAAGAGTTCCTCTCAAACAACAATAACAATTGTGTCATTGATAAATGATAAACAATTAGTAGACGTTAAATAAATTTGTAAATTTTAAAGGTGAAATAAACTAAGTCGAGATTAGAATATTGAAAAATCGTATTAAACAATTTGTTGCTCCAGCTCACAACAGTAAATATAGTTCAAAATATTATTACAAACATATTATAACAATTTCAGTCTCATTGATAAACAATTACGTAAGCAATAATCTCAAAAGGTGAACTAAACTAAGCCGAGATTAGAATATTGAAAAATCGTATTAAACAATTTGTTGCTCCAGCTCACAACAGTAAATATAGTTCAAAATATTATTACGAACATATTATAACAATTTAAGTCTCATTGATAAACAATTACGTGAGCAATAATCTCAAAAGCTGAAATAAACTAAGTCGAGATTAGAATATTGAAAAATCGTATTAAACAATTTGTTGCTCCAGCTCACAACAGTAAATATAATTTAAAATATTATTATGAACATATTATAACAATTTAAGTCTCATTGATAAACAATTACGTGAGCTATAAATTCAAAACGGGAAATAAACCAAGTCAGGATTTACATAGATTTCGTAGGATTGACAAAATTGTATTAAACAATTTATTGCTTCTGTTCACAACAATATTTATAGCTCAAAATTGTATTACAACAATATGAGTGTCATTGAGAAACAAATAAGTACGTTACCAATAAATAAATTTGAAAATTAATGTAATAAACTAAGTCGAGATTAGAATATTGAAAAATCGTATTAAACAATTTGTTGCTTCAGCTCACAACAGTAAATATAGTTCAAAATATTATTACAAACATATTATAGCAATTTCAGTCTCATTGATAAACAATTACGTGAGCAATAATCTCAAAAGCTGAAATAAACTAAGTCGAGATTAGAATATTGAAAAATCGTATTTAACAATTTGTTGCTCAAGCTCACAACAGTAAATATAGTTCAAAATATTATTACAAACATATTACAACAATTTCAGTCTCATTGATAAATAATTACGTGAGCAATAATCTCAAAAGCTGAAATAAACTAAGTCGAGATTAGAATATTGAAAATTCGTATTAAACAATTTGTTGCTCCAGCTCACAACAGTAAATATAGTTTAAAATATTATTATGAACATATTATAACAAATTAAGTCTCATTGATAAACAATTACGTGAGCTATAAATTCAAAACGGGAAATCAACTAAGTCGAGATTAGAATATTGAAAAATCATATTAAACAATTTTTTGCTCCAGCTCACAATAATAAACTATGCTATCATAGAATTAGGGTGGGTTACACACGTTTATTTATAGTAACAAAGTGACGTCCAACTATAGTAAGAATTATTTTTTCTTAGAAAGTTTTTTTATGCGTAAATTCAAATTTTAGTATGGCAATCGTATATTTCAGCTATAAGACGACAGGGGTAGGGTGTTTTTCTTGTATATTTTTTCGTTATTTGTCACCGATTTCGAGATATGAATACTTAATTTTGATTAATTATCGATTGAAGTCGGTCTTGATAATTTCTTTTCTGCTGAGAAACGATTTTTGTGTGTGGCAGATTCACATATTGTGAATTAGTACGTCAGTTATACAGATAACCAGATAAGCTCAAATGTTCTGTTTGATATATGCCCAGTATGACTCTGTCGTAAAATAAATGCGCGGGAACTAATGATTTTAATTCAAAGATAGGTGAAATTTCAATATATCATCGTTTTATTGCCGGTATAGGTAAATAGGTAGTAATAATACTGCAGTTTAATAATTGTTAATATCCTTCAGTTTTGAACAATGCTATTGTTGTGAGCTGGAGCAACAAATTGTTTAATATGATTTTTCAATATTCTAATCTCGACTTAGTTTATTTCAGCTTTTGAGATTATTGCTCACGTAATTGTTTATCAATGAGACTGAAATTGTTATAATATGTTTGTAATAATATTTTGAACTATATTTACTGTTGTGAGCTGGAGCAACAAATTGTTTAATACGATTTTTCAATATTCTAATCTCGACTTAGTTTATTACATTAATTTTCAAATTTATTTATTGGTAACGTACTTATTTGTTTCTCAATGACACTCATATTGTTGTAATACAATTTTGATCTATAAATATTGTTGTGAACAGAAGCAATAAATTGTTTAATACAATTTTGTCAATCCTACGAAATCTATGTAAATCCTGACTTGGTTTATTTCCCGTTTTGAATTTATAGCTCACGTAATTGTTTATCAATGAGACTTAAATTGTTATAATATGTTCATAATAATATTTTAAACTATATTTACTGTTGTGAGCTGGAGCAACAAATTGTTTAATACGACTTTTCAATATTCTAATCTCGACTTAGTTTATTACATTAATTTTCAAATTTATTTATTGGTAACGTCCCTATTTGTTTCTCAATGACACTCATATTGTTGTAATATGTTTGTAATACAATTTTGAGCTATAAATATTGTTGTGAACAGGAGCAATAAATTGTTTAATACAATTTTATCAATTCTACGAAATCTATTTAAATCCTGACTTCGTTTTCTTCCCGTTTTGAAGCTATAGCTCACGTAATTGTTTATCAATGAGACTTAAATTGTTATAATATGTTCATAATAATATTTTAAACTATATTTACTGTTGTGAGCTGGAGCAACAAATTGTTTAATACGATTTTTCAATATTCTAATCTCGACTTAGTTTATTTCAGCTTTTGAGATTATTGCTAACGTAATTGTTTATCAATGAGACTGAAATTGTTATAATATGTTTGTAATAATATTTTGAACTATATTTACTGTTGTGAGCTGGAGCAACAAATTGTTTAATACGATTTTTCAATATTCTAATCTCGACTTAGTTTATTACATTAATTTTCAAATTTATTTATTGGTAACGTACTTATTTGTTTCTCAATGACACTCATATAGTTGTAATACAATTTTGAGCTATAAATATTGTTGTGAACAGAAGCAATAAATTGTTTAATACGATTTTGTCAATCCTACGAAATCTATGTAAATCCTGACTTGGTTTATTTCCCGTTTTGAATTTATAGCTCACGTAATTGTTTATCAATGAGACTTAAATTGTTATAATATGTTCATAATAATATTTTAAATTATATTTACTGTTGTGAGCTGGAGCAACAAATTGTTTAATACGATTTTTCAATATTCTAATCTCGACTTAGTTTATTTCAGCTTTTGAGATTATTGCTCACGTAATTGTTTATCAATGAGACTGAAATTGTTATAATATGTTTGTAATAATATTTTGAACTGTATTTACTGTTGTGAGCTGGAGCAACAAATTGTTTAATACGATTTTTCAATATTCTAATCTCGACTTAGTTTATTTCTCCTTTTGAGATTATTGCTGCCGTAATTGTTTATCAATGAGACTTAAATTGTTATAATATGTTCGTAATAATATTTTGAACTATATTTACTGTTGTGAGCTGGAGCAACAAATTGTTCAATACGATTTTTCAATATTCTAATCTCGACTTAGTTTAGTTCACCTTTTGAGATTATTGCTTACGTAATTGTTTATCAATGAGACTGAAATTGTTATAATATGTTTGTAATAATATTTTGAACTATATTTACTGTTGTGAGCTGGAGCAACAAATTGTTTAATACGATTTTTCAATATTCTAATCTCGACTTAGTTTATTTCACCTTTAAAATTTACAAATTTATTTAACGTCTACTAATTGTTTATCATTTATCAGTGACACAATTGTTATTGTTGTTTGAGAGGAACTCTTAAATTGTTTATTGCAGGTAAGCTTGAGTTTGATAGTCAATTTAGGCTAGTCAGTTAGGTGATAGGTCGCTGCATTTGTCAGTTTGTTTGCATGGCTGAAATAGCTATGATATAATAATTTTTCAAAGCAGCAGTAATAAATACATTTTTACTAATTAATTTCTTATCATTTATGTCTTAATACTCTTGAATATGTTTATTTTATTCTGAACAGGGTGAAGCAGCATATGTGCCAGAATCAAGAATCACTTCACAAATACAAGCGTCTTTCATACGTATTGTGTTGCTACTACATTATAATTGCGAGTAATAAATTTTTAACTGCAGCAATAAATTATAGTTGATCATAATCTGTATTATGACATGTTTTTTTTTTATTTTTCGGGTGTGAGCCAGCTTATCTTTAAGCTAGCTCACATTAATTTTCTCAAAATTGGCTGGAGCAATAAATTTAAACAGGTACACTATTTTTTTAAATTTTTCGGGTGTGAGCCAGCTTATCTTTAAGCTAGCTCACATTAATTTTCTCAAAATTGGCTGGAGCAATAAATTTTTTATTCAAGCAATAAAATAGCTAGAAATGAGCTTTAAATAGGTACACTATTTTTTTTTTGTGAGATAACATTGCTGTTCCAGTTTTTGAGAGCTTAGTTATGTTCCAACGTTTAGTGACTTTTGTTGTTTGTAATAATTTGTAACTGATGTTTGTTATTATTGACAGTTGTCTTTTAACCTTGTAACAAGGATGATCTTCGGCGTATTAAATGTAAAAACTTGTAATCTCATTTGGTAAGGATTGTTACACTTATTAATTTGTATAAACATTGTGATATTTATATTGGTCTGGTTTTTCAATTTTTGGCACTGATGAAGGATGAATATAATCCGTAACGTATGAATTTAAGAGATTGAATTTATTTAATCCTTTCTTATCCAATTTCCGAATATTCATCCAATTGATCTACTTTACTGGATACGATTTTCAACTTTAATAAATATAAGGTTAGTTTGGTAAATTTCAAAATAATTAACTTACCTTGGAAAGCTTGTAAATAGTCGCCTAATTTCCACTCATTTAATATGTCTGTGACAAATGTATCTGCTATATAATAGATATCAATAATCGAATGATTATTAATAAATTTAACACTTTAAATCGTTGTTTAACACAAACAGATAACACACCTATACTTACAGGAATCGAGACAAGAATGAACAAGAACGAAACGAAGACGAACACGTATAAGAAACGAATATTAACCCTTATAAAACGGTGAATTACTATTAATATACGAATTAGAATTACTAATACAATTTTATTAACTGGTAAATATAAAATTTATAGACAATAATAATAATATATTTAAAGTTAATACATTTTATACTTCACACCAATAACTTGATTAATATGTGTCAATATCTAGTCATTAATTTAAAATATTTGATTATTTGCCTTTAAAAAATTGTTATTTTGTATTTGAATAATAATGACTCATAATACTACTTTTTAAAAGCTATAAAACCAAATAATACTTATTATTAATACTTTGTAAATCTTATTAGAAGTACATTTATAAAATAATTTGTATTGCAAATAATATCTGGATTTTGAACGAAAGTGATTTTCTATTACCAGTTATTGACAGAATGTTTACAAAACTGGTATAATAATTTTTTCTCTCAGTGTGGACTTTAAATCTTTGTAA
Organism: Agonum fuliginosum; assembly: GCA_947534325.1. Classification (NCBI taxonomy): domain Eukaryota; kingdom Metazoa; phylum Arthropoda; class Insecta; order Coleoptera; family Carabidae; genus Agonum; species Agonum fuliginosum. Next base: position 27,920,168 of record OX384037.1, read on the forward strand.
CGCTTTATTCCAGGAATTAAAACCATTTTTGACATAAGCGTCGTATGTTTGCTTGTCCAAAGGTTGTAAATTTTCATAATTCGTATTTGCAATCCTTGTTGCATCTTTGCAAATTTGACAAAACATCTTATCATTTTCATACAGAATCCAATTATGTATTTTAGTCAAAGACTGATTAAAATTTAGTTTTTTTGTCATTGTCATCTTTTTAAATTTATCTTCATCCGGCATATTCATCTCCTCCACATCTTCATCTTTACCCTTATCATCTACACATTTCTCCACATCTTCATCTTTATCATTCATACATTTTTTCTCAGTCTGTTTTTGTGTTGTTGCAAATTTTGGCGTTTTTATTATAAATTTGCCCATTTTACTTGAAAACTAGAAGTATAAATTGTTTTATTCAAATAATTTAAATCTTAGAAATATAATTTATAAAATAAAAGCAACTGTATTTATCTAAAGTGAAAATCAAAGAAATTCCTATACCTTATTATTATCAAACTGTAATAAATTAAAATCACTGGTGGTTTTGGTACGGTAGTAATAATATACCTTTTGCGCTTTAGCTCACAATACTTATTCCATGAATGAGTAATACAATGTAAGGAAATACAATAGATTAAAGTAACAATAATACAATGTAGTTAAATTATTTCAAAAATATTGTTATAATATAATAATTTGTGAAATAGGTAAATACACCGCGCGTTATGAGCGTAACTCCAGCGATAAAATCCCTCCTCCTGCCGCAATCATAAGATTTTGTTTTTGTTTGTTATACGACGGTTAGTTAATACCTACGAACTAGATGGCGGGTCGGGTTGTAGAGCTAAGATTCAATAACCACAGGATTGCTAGTCTTTAACAAAGTATTATTTAGTCAATGATTACACTGTCGAGTTCAACCTGCAACATCACCTTACAATGTAGTACTTAATACTTATTAGTGGAATAAGTCCGGGTAAGTGGAACCACTGAAATTTGAAAAATTATTGTTATTAGTAGTTGTGTTGTGAGTGTGGGTGCAATGCACCCATACTTTAACTCCATGTGGGTGCACGTGGGTCCGTGCACCCACGTACTCTACGCCCCTGTTAGGAACAGTGGTAATCCCTGTCTCATCTACGTTCCATATGCACTCTGGAGCAAAGTTGTACCTATCGTATAAATAATTCAAAAGTTTGAAAAAATCCGCCACAGTAACTTTGTTAAATCCCATAGTCCGAGCAAGGGATGCAGCTTCTGGGGTACGTATTCTTAATTCTGGATGTCTTTCCAAAAATCCATATAGCCATGCCTTTCCCGCCATTTCTCTTTCTCGATTGAAAGTATGCGCCAAGCCATTTTTTTCGCCAAATCATATGCTAAATGGCGTAATTCATTTAGGGTTAGGCCAAATAACAGAGCTTTCATTGCAAGAATGTGTTCTACAAGTTCATTTTCTTGAGTTTCATTGAAGACAGGTTTATGCCTTCCAAGTCCTGTAAACAAAATTCAAGTGACAATATTGAAAATTAACTTAGTGAATGCCAAAAACCCTTGGTGGCAGCATTATTAATACTTGATCCATTTCTCACTTTACCAACTCTGCGCTCTAGAGTCGTTTGAGGAACATGAAAAGATTGGGCAGCTTTTTTATAGCCCATTCACCGTCTATCACTTCTTGTATTGCATGTTCTTCTCATTCCAATTATGACGAGTTGAAATTCGTTTGTATTTCGAAGGCATATTGAAGGATTTATGTATCTGTAATAATATTGAGAAATTATATTACCTTTTAAATTATGAGCATTTAACAACTAGAAGTAAAATGGTTGTCGGGTAAAACAGGGTACCCCATTTTGGCAGACCGCTTGCTACCCCATTTTACCCGGCAACCACTTTTTCAGTGATAATACCCATAGATCATACAAAAAATTAATAGAATCCAATTGTTTTAGCCAACTTTCCCCTGTAACAGATTTTCTAAACTAATTAATGAATTTAACATTTTCATTTCTTTACTAAGCTCATGTAATATATTTGTATTAAAGTTCGTTTGTGACGTAGACGGGGCTGGTTGTCTCTCCATGTGCGGTTGTATCTGTTGAGTGTGTGCGGTGTTGGGGGTGTGGTCATTGAGAGCGGTGTGGCGAGGGGGCCAAGGGCCCGATTCTTGAAATTATTCGTATACGCAAGTGTTCGAGATGCGCACACGAAAAGCATAACGGTATTCTTGAAGCCGAATTGACCGATCGTGCACGAAAAATCCATGCGCATTTACATCGAGTGGGTAGATACCATTCGAAAGTTATATTCGTACACGAAAGTGCATCTGTCATATTTCGACTTTAGAGATTAATTTTGCTGAAGTGTTAATATGTCTCATATGTTTTCTTATTTCTGTTGATTTTTGCTTTGTTTTAGATTTTAAGTCTTGCCAAACCTACATTTTAATATAAACCATTATTATTGTTTTAAAAAAATTTACTTTACGCCATTGTTTCCAAGTCTTTGCACTACCACCGGGAACTGAATTTAATATCTCAGATAAAGAATCCCACATTTTTTGCGAGTCTTCATAAGAAAAATCGCTTGTGAATTTTCCAATGTTAATGTTTGGATTCTTTTTCACAAACTCTATTAATATATTTTTCTGTTCATTATTAACATTGCCAGCTCGCTTTGCCATTTTATATCAATAATTATTACAATAAAAATCTTTAATCTTAACAGTATTCAGTATAAATAAACCAGAAAGCACAGCAACTGACAGTTACTTATAGACATGAAATAAAAACAAAAATCATGTGACTAAACAATTCTATTGGTTGCGTTCGTTTGTACCCCTTATTCGTACACGAAACTTTGAAGCAACTTTCGTTCACCACTCAAGAATACCTATCATGCGTATTCGACCAGTCGTATACGAAAATCAACGCTCGAATATCTGCGTACACGAAAACTTTCTTATGGTTTCAAGAATCGATCCCCTGGCCTCTCTGCACGGCTCTGTTGAGTTGATGGCTGTGGTAACGGTGGGAAGGCGGAGCTATGTGTGCTGGCGGTCTGTCGTGCTGTCCATTGGTTGAATGCTGGCGGTGGGGCAGGATTGTAAGTTTGTTGTTTTTCAGCTGGTTCTCCTGTGGGTTTCTGTTTCACTCTCGGGTTCATTTTCGCAACAAATTCGAGTTTTTTAATGTAGGCCGGGCATTTCCTAAAGTTTGCTGGATGTTTTCCGTCGCAGTTGCAGCATGTATTATCTGTAGTTTTTGCTTTGATGCAGTCTGAAGTTAGATGCGATCCTGCGCATTTTACGCATCTCGGCTCTCGGTAGCAGTTGGCTGTGGCATGTCCCCAGTTTTGGCAGCGGTGACATTGTGTAATTATCTTCTTGTTTTGGTGCCTCTCCCATGTGACTCTGGCGAAAAGCACTACTTTAATTTTGTTTTGAATTTCTTTTAATGTCACTGAGCGCTGGTAATTACCAAGTAGAGCGGCCTATGTTTAGTTCGCATTCTGTATACTTTCTTTATTGGCAAAGAGTGGCTTTTTAGTGCGTCTAGCAGTTCTTCTGTTTCTGGTACTGAGTCGAGGCCTTTAATTACAAAGGCATGTGTTTTATCACCAAGATCTGTGTATGTGTGGAATTGTTTATTTTCATTTTTTAGTTGTTCAACAATTTTCTTCTTTTCTTATATGTTTTCACAGTAAAGATTTATGTTGTTTCTGGTATTTTTTAAGTAAAAGCCACTCTTTGCCATGTGTTGCAGCATTTGAGTGAGAGCTTTGTGTGGTTGCTCGCTTTGCCTGGTATTATTGCCTTCGTGTTCTTGTTGGTGCGTTATTTGGTTCTTCCGTGTCGTTTGTCTCACTGTTTTCATCTGTTTGTGTTTGTTGCAGAGGATCAAATCGGTAAATTGTGCATTGGATTTTCCTTTGCCTGCACTGAAAAAACAATATAATTGTTGTAAGTCTTATAGATTTATTTATAATATATGTAGTATTTTATATATGTATATATATATATATATATATATATATATATATATATATATATATATATATATATATATATATATATATATATATATATATATATATATATATATATATATATATATATATATATATATAAATAATGCGATATTATATATATATATATATAGTCAGTAACCCCTTTTTATACCTTTCGGTGTAAGTATTTTATATAATATATTTAAATGAGAAGAAACAGAGATGAAAAATTAATGTTTTATTTTTGAAAAACAGAACAACAACTCAAAAAATCAATATCAATATCTATCGCCTAGTGCGTATCTTAATTAAAAAATAGAATAACAATTGTAATATAAAATAAATAATTATAAGTTACGAATCGCAATACCACACTACTCCCCCTAAAAAGGAATATAATAGTACATTATATTATAAGTGAGTGAAATAAGTCATTATACATGAGTGAGATGATTAACGTACGAGCGCGTAGCGCGAGTGTGATAATTCTCACTCATGTATAATGACATTGCACTCACGTTTGATATACGACGTTTTATCTTACAGTAGCAGCTTATTATATGCAATTAGTTTCAATCTATATTTGAAATATAAAATATACGAAAATGACGTTTAAAGAAAAATTATTCAGAGAAGGTCATGCGGTTGCTATAGTTATATTTAAAAAATGATTTGTTGATAATTAATTTTGTTATTTTCTTGCGACGTATGAATAGAATGACAGCTGTGGGTTTATGTCTTGCAAAAACAAAGGATATTTTTTTATGATAATGAATATTCACTGTATACAGTTTTTGAAAGACGGAAAACTGAGTTTTGGAAAATATTGAAGATGTATTGCTGGCATACTTTTCACAAAAGGTAAATTTTCCAAATTTTCTTTAATTATTGTAGGTATATGGAGTACTATGTAATTGTCTAATTCTAATCTGGGGTAGGTATATTTACAAATAGTCAAGGAAATATAAATCACCCTCCTTGTGGACATAATATTCTATGCTGAAAGCTACGTCAAAAATTTACGAACTTGTAGAACTCGAAAAATACCTAATCGGACTTCCATTTTAAAATAGCGACACTTTGGATACAAAGCTAAGAAATCGTCGGTTTTTTTCAAGAGACAAAATAAATAGATTTCTGGTTAAAACATCGGATGCCTTTTTGTTGATAAAAGTATGTACCTAACAACCTAACCTATGCATTATAATGTATTTTTGAGATGTAATAGTATATTATATTAAAATAAATAAAATTAATTTTAAAACTGACAGTACTGTGTATAATGAATCATTTTAGTCACTTGTGAATAAGAGTTATTTTTAGTCACTAAAAACAAATGCATAATGTACATCAATAGCCACTACTGTAAGATAAAATAATAAACATATAGACAAACATTAGAAATAAAAATAAATATAGGAGAAGTAATCGGGTTGTGTTATCGGGTTGTATTATTGTCACAAATATAAGCAGGTTTTAATCTATCGATGCTGATAGTCTCTATCTTATTGTTAATTAATAATTTGAAAAAAATTTGGTACTTTGAAGGGGCCATCAAAAGGTTGCTTAAGTATAGGGCCAATTGAATCATTTCGAACAAAAACATAGGAGGTCAGGGGCGGATACGAGCTTTAATGCCGGCCCAGGACAATAGTAGAAAACCGGCCCCAACCAATATTAATCGCTATTTGAAAATTATCTATTTTAAATTAGATGTCGTTTTATACAGGTTTTTGTCAAACTAAAATTGATGATTGTTTTCTGTTTCATTATTTATTAAAAAATCACAGTGAAACAACTAAAATTAAATTCTAATATTAATAAAATAAAAAATATATAACATAGCTGTAATTACAAATATAAAATTACCTTTAAATATGAAAATACAAAATTGAAAAATAAAATAATAATTACTTTGATAATAGCTGTGATGTTGATACTACTTCTTCAATTATTGCGTCATTGTCCAGGTCTTGCATGATATCTTTTTCACATGCCATAAGCATGCTCGTTTGTCAGGGAACTCCTTAGTCTATTTTTGATATACTTAAGTTTTGAAAATGAACGTTCGCAATGTACTTGAGTTGTAGGAATTGTCAAAAGGTATCTGTATGCTAATGCTAAGTTTGCGTAGGCATTTACATATAAATTATATTTTTGCAACAAGCTATAGCAACATATAGCACAATTCTGGCAATTTTTACAAATTTTCTTTTCTTTTAATTTTATATCATCTTCATCAACATTAGTTTCATTGTCACTACTATCACTAGCTTCTTCTTCGAACACATCGGAAATTGATCTTTTTAATTTGGGCCAATTATTTGCAAAATTAAATAATTCATTTTGGAGATTTTCTTTTGAAATATCTAATTGAAAAATTTGACAGTTTTAAAGAAATTGTTTCAAAATATGCTGTTTTAGTGTTTTCTGTAATATCTTTAAAATTAGTTGGAGAAAGTAAAGCTAAATCCAAAGATAATGCCCGATTTATTCGGAATCGTTCGTCCAGACTATTAATTGTTGTGTCTCAAATTCTATTGTGAGTCTCGATCTCAAATTTTCGGCAAGCATCATCTATGGGCTGATCGCGACTTAGTTCATCATCCATTCTTCTCTTGCGTCTTATTCTCGGTACGGGAAAGTCATTTTGAATAATGTAATTGAAATTATCATTCGATTTTAATTGATTTTTTGCCCATTCTATAAATGCTTCTGTGGACTTTTCAATTGTTTTTACATCACGTTGAATATTTACAAGGGAATCGTAAACTGAAGATACCATCTCCTGTGTTTTTAACAAATCAATAACACTGGTTTGTAAATATCTTGACAATGGTCCAACAAAGGTGAATATTCTCATGTATATGTGCGCAGTCATCAATGTCTCATACTTAAGTAACCCCTCAATCAAAGATCTTGCTTTAGTTCTTATATCAGCAGCAAAATTGAGTCAACTATTGAGCTGAGGGTCAGCAGAACATCTACGTACAGAGCATTCTTGGGAAAATCAAATATCCCAAATATTTTTTCTAAAGCTGATTCTTTAGCCCACCATCTTGTTTCACCAATTATTTGTAGCCTTTTATTTTTTTGATTTAAACTAATTTTGTTCCAAATATCCATACGTTTGTATGATTCCCGAAAGAAAACAGCAGTCTGATTGAGAATATTAAATAAACTGGCTGCACATATAGGTGAGGTTGTCGCATCGGACAAAACTAAATTTAAAACATGGCTGTAACACCATATATGTATGTGTGAATTTCCGGGAGACGATGCTTGTAATAATGTTGCGAAACCCTTATATTTTCCCTGCATATTAGCGGCTCCATCAGTAGCATTAGCATTACAATTTTCAATTAGTAATCCATTTTCCGTTAACACACTTTTAAATAAATTCAACATGCCACTGCCTGTTAAATCCTCACAATTCACTACTCCTATCAGTCTTTCACAAATAGTATCATCTTTTAAATATCTTAATACAACACTACATTGATCTTCAACAGATATATCTTGTGTTGTATCCAGCAGTATATTTTTGCAGCTTTTATTTGACTGGTAATTTTACCTTTAATAAGTTTAGATATTGCACAAATCACCAAATTAACTGTGTGTTTCGATAAAAAGGTCACCAATCCGCCAGCAGTTTTCCTATTTTTTGCGTGTATATTTTTAATTTGTTATATAACTTTTTCTAAATGATTCATAAGAGTACCTACTGTCATATTTACCTAATAAAATTATGAGTTCCAAAAAATTTCCGTGGCCTATATTTGCATCGTCAAGGGTATATGCAGCTTCATGATTTTTCCCACGGTAACTTAAACATCTCTTACCAATCAATTTTATTACATCAATAATTCGTGTAAGTACTTGTCGTCTTTGTTCTACTTGTTGTTTTCGAAGATTACATTGCTCATTAAATAATAAATTATCTATACTTTTTTCATTTTTCCACATGAAAAACGCATCCACACATTCTTCATGATTTTTGCTAGCTTCGTGTTCCATTAATCTTTGATGCATCAGACATCCCTTCAGTAAATATATTTTGTGTTTTTGAAAAAGCTATACAAACAGCAATATAAAGCAGATTTTTCTTCTGAATAACTCAACCACTTCCTATTATTGATCATGCCACATTGTTTAAAAAATACTTTTTGTGGAATAAAAGGCATTTAATTTTTATTAGGTTGATTAGGATGGTATTCAAAAAAACTGTGTAAATTAGTCACTGGACGCTTAAATAAAATATTAACATCTATGAGATTTGTCGTTGTCGCAATTGAAATATGTGCAGAAGTCGGTGGTAATAGGTTTTCATCCAAGTCCGTTTCTTGTTTTGATTCAGACGTAGATGGTGATAATATATTTAAAATATCAGCATTAGGAGTAGAAACTGTCGGTGTTTCAGTCTTGTTTAATGCTGAAACCGAAGCACTTGCTGACGTGCTTTCACATTTTGTAAAAAAATGTTTAATTTTTTTACTCGTACTTGCCGCTTTTGCAAGACTAACTTCTTTTTTTCTCTTATCTTCTGAGCTCCTCCTTTGCATTTTTTAACATGTTTCTCAGTTGACATGATTATTTGTAATTTTTATATTATCTATATATACTAATTAGCTTAATTCACTATGTTTTCATCATGTTAGCAACCAAACTTTTTTTTCTTCTACACGTTTTATTATTGGATCGATTTTAATCAAACTTTTTTTATATTATTAACGGTTATTTTCACTAGTGCCTTTTGTATATTTCATTGTTGTAGGGGTCATAGTTTCAGTGAGAAATGAAAAAAACTCACTCTTTTTTCACTCCTTAGCAACGGGTATTATACTTTGATCGATTGTTTTTTTCATTTGATATATAGGTAAAGGATGTTTTTGACTATATTTTTAATACATGTTTTGTACCAATATTGTCTATATTAAAAAAGTTATTAGGAAAAAACCGAAAAATGCACGGAACACAGCTGGGAGTATGCCATGGAATTTTTGTGTTTTCTTTTTTATAAAACAAGATTTTTTTTGTCAATTCGTGTCAGATTTGATTTGACGTTTCCAATTCGAAATTTCATTTCGATATATTTTTCATAATTGATAAGGTAAGAGTGTTTTGAAAATTTTATTAAATATTTAAAGATGGAACATATGCGTTATGTTTACATATAGGTAGTTATGTTAAATTTGAAATATAATTTTTGAAATTATTTTATTTAATTTAACAATGCACTACTGTGAAGTTGCATCATGTTACTATTTATTACTATATTTATGTCATATTTTGACACAAGTTTAAATTTTAATTACAATTAGGTACCTATATATATATATATATATATATATATATATATATATATATATATATATATATATATATATATATATATATATAAATATGAGTGGCTAATACTATGTATAATTCGGAGTATTTTACTGACTATTTCCCACATTTAATTAAACCATTCATTTGCTTCAATTTTTAAAATTCTAACCAATGACGTACAAAATATATCGGCAAAAAATTTAAAAATTCCCTAGGGATTGTTCAAGTGACAATTTACCCGTCATACATAGCTATGACAATTTTATTCGTCAAAAACCTTAGTTTGGAACCAATTATTAATGAACTTGTGAAACGAAAGAAACTAAAATAAAATTTGGACACTCAAAGGTTAGTATAAAAATTTAATGTCAAACTAAACAACCGTTTCGGCTCAATAAATTAGTCTTGATTTAAAAACACGAAAACCCACGACTAATAATTATTCTAATCGGTCTGCAGCAGTGTCAAATTTTCCTTACTCCGGCATTAGAAAACATTTAATAATAAAAATATTAGGACACTCCAATGTAAATTTATTAGTTCATATTTTATGTCTGTTTATTTAGAAATAGTCTAACAAAATATATCTCGTCTCATTATTTTGCAGGTAAAATTATTTCTTAAGATTGTTGCTTATAGGTAACATTCCTCGACAAATTCAATGATAAAATCCCTCGCCAGGCTTTGGTAACTTAGATTGCAAGCACTCGGCCGTTATTTATAGTACTCAATTAGTCAATAGATGTCGCTATTGACAGTTAGCAGCCATGAATGATAACAAAATTATCTATTTTATCAACTTTACCAACAGTTGGCAGCTATGAAACTAGTTGACATTAGAACATTTGAACAGTTCCATTGTTACCATTATTATGATCTACCACATCTCCTCAAATGCATGAGGAATAATTAATCAAATACGATTTAAAAATTACAATTGACGGGGCAGAAATGACGGCAAAGTGGCAACCATGCGCGGATACAAGGGGAGGGGGGGGGGTAACATGGTAATTACACACATTTATTGTAAATATAAATAATTTTCAACATATTTTATGTGAAATACAATTTCAAGAAAATAATTGTGGTACAATAAATGTATGTAATAAAAATTTTAATATCGAAATACATTAAATCAGCAAACACTTTGAAATATTTTTGTTGTTAAACGGGTTGCATTTTTTACTCTTTAGTTCCAAATTACAACCGCTAGGAGTAGCGTTCAACCTAGTATCATAGGAGATTCCTGTCTAAATATCTCTCTTGTCTATGTCCCTCGCCTTCAGCTAGGGATTTTGATCATGTCATTTGTCTCGAAATGTTACCAAGCAACAATCTTTTGAAATAAATTTTGCTAGCAAAATAATGGTCCCTTGATATATTACTATTGAAAACTTTAAATGTCAAATTGATTAACAAATTTAACTAACGTGTTAAAAATGGCGTCCGACCTACTGGGATCTCAGGGACGTAATTAGGATTTTTTTAGGTGGGCTAAGGGTGTGCCAGTAAAACATGAAAGTGGGCCGTACTTTTTATAGTAAAATTTTTGTTTTTAAAAAATATAGATATAGGCCGAGCGAGGCGAGGCGACAATTTTTTTCTCTGTTGAAAGAATTTGACTTAGTTATATGACATCAAATATGTATGCATAAATAAAGATTTCACGAGCACTCAGACTGACATACATTATATCTATTAAAAATACAACATTTTCCGCTATATCATATTAATAAACATTTATTTTGCCTCAATTAAGTATTGGGTGGGCCACAGGATGGGACCTGCACCACCCAGGCCCACCCTAACACTATATTTGTATTTATTATTGTCATTTTGCGGTTTTAAATTTTTGGTTTATTGCTGAGTTAAGTAAGTGTATTACAATTCTACATTTATTAATTAGTTAAGTTTTAGAAACTAATGTAATTTTTATTTAATTAGTGTAAATGTTTTTATCTTCACTCTAAAGTTTAGTTTTATTAGTGTTATACCACGTTATACCCGTAAATATTTACCTATAATAGATGTTATGAACTTACCGGAATCTACCTATATATCAATAAAATTGTTTAAGGATAAATAATGGCTATAGCGAACATTTTTATTGCAATTGATGAAGAAGTATTGGAGGAAAGACCACCTAACATACGTCTTATACGTTCAAAATCCTTTCGAAATTGAAAATTCGGAATTTGTAAAAAAATTAGATTGAGCAAAGAAGCACGCCAATTTTTATTAGACCAAATGCAATCGCATTTAGAAGTCGGGCTTCGGAATACAAAAAATCAACATTATCTTCCATGAAATTGATTATTATTTGTTTTTGTTCTTCCGTAGCGTTCATTTAAAATCTCTGAATGACAATGACCATAGAAAAGAGAGAGTGAGAGAATGACAGTAGACAGTTACCACAAGGTTACCACCAATACCAAAACAGTGTGAAAACCTAACGAACTAGTTTCCCCATGAAAGTCACCAGATAAGGAACAGTGACGTCATACTAAAGCTGGATTCACATGAGACGTTACTGCCGTACCGTTCCAACCGTTCCGTTGCCTGATTGGTTTGACACTTGAACGTTCTCAACGGTTTGAGCGTTGACGGCGAGAATGAAATATTTCAACTTTTGACGGCTTTGACGGTCCGTTGTGACCGTCATTTCCATTTGCGCATGCTCCGAGACGGAGAATGCGGAGATTTGTAGTAATACCAACCTAGTAATATTCTTATAATCCTTATCTCCGGGATTATAGAGACAGGGATGCTTCAGTAATTAAAATTTCAGGAAAATTATCCATTTTTCTTACTTATCGTTACTTACACACTGATCACAACAAACAATACAAGTGACATTAAAATATAACATAATCAAACAATTTTGGTTATATTTTATTTTTCATTTCTAGTAGTGCGCAGCTCTGAAAACGTTGTCGTCTCATGTGAAATACCAACGTGTTTTGCGGCCGCTACGTCCGCAAAACGAACGGTGTAAACGGTTCATGTGAATCCAGCTTAACTCTAACGCAAATGTAGTCATGCAAATACTCACGCAAGTTACAGAATCAACCTCCAGATAAGGGCTTATGAATAAAATTATTTTAAATGATGGGCTGCGATAGGAATTTGTTATTATAAAATATCTTTAATACCAACAAAAACAATACGCCGCTTTTTGCCCATTAATATTTATTACTGTACGATTCTACTCCATGACAGATCTGTCGCGAAATAAAAAATCTGATATGGCCAACACATAATCTCCTGCGGTCTCAATGTTCCAGATAGAATAGTTTTTACCTCTCGCCACTATTCTATAAGAGAGGTATTGTGATGGGTCAAAAATTTCGAGTATGAGTTTTTGACAGATAAGCACGTTTTAGGGTCTTTAGAATACGAATTACACATTTTTGAGATGATGTCTGTGTGTGTGTGTGTGCGTGTGTGTGGTCGTTCGTGCGTTCGTTTGTATGTTACAATTTTTTCGGAAACGATAACTCCAAAAATATCAAACATTTAAATACCAAATTTTATATCTAAGGTTTAAATACGATTTTCAATAGACCGCAATTGTATTTTAGTACCAATTTATAAACCGGAAGTAAGACTTTTCATATAGAATAATATGATTTTTCTCAAATTATCTAGTGTAGATACATAAAGCATTTATGATATAACACATATTTTTTGAAAGAATTTTTTTAGGTGGCTATTGCATAAATAGTTGTTTTACGTATCCTTTGACATCCGTAAAGTGTCACATTTTTTGACACCTGTCAAAATGACTACTGTACGGCCGCATTTAGTTCACGCCGGATTTTACTTCACGGCCGCATTTAGGTACTTTACGGCCGTTAAATAACAAATTTATTTCATTGGTAAATATATTTAGAAGTAATTACCTACAACTTAGTTAACCTAAATTATATAAATAAAATTATTGATGATACTAAGAAACTTTTTTGACATAAAATTACATATTTTTGATAGCCACCTAAAAAATGTTGTGTGCACCTCGGCTTAAAAGTGTTTTTAGCCTCACCTGAATTGCTGGCCTCGGCCTACGCCTCGGCTGCAAACTTCAGATTCGGCCAAAAAAGATCACTTTTACAGCCTTGATACACAAATGACTATTCTGTACCATTTATAAACTATAGGACAATTTAAATCTACTTTTTTGAAATTTCAGTATCTTGTTGTCGATGATATGACATTATTTGTTTCCATACAAAACTGGAATTATTATAACAGTGACAGTACAAATGACATCTTTTGCTTACATCTTGCTTTACATTATTGTTTACATATTACATGAACATGAAACTGTTAAAATGTAAGTAAAACTATTTATTAAATTAGTTGAATAAGCAAAATTAGGCAAAATATTTTTTAGTTATTAATTAAAAACTGAAATTTCATCAGTGCATCAGAGCTTTGAATGCTCAAATGTTTTATAACTGACTGTTGAATAAAAAACAATGCTACATTGTGTCAAACTGACATTTACAATTCGAGATATAAAATGCATTTATCTTAAGTAATACAATTAATAGAAGAAATTTGTTAATTTTTTGAGTTATAATAGAGAGAGCGTAAATATTTTCAATATTTTCATCAATTCTAATAATATTTTAGACAAATTATTTAATTTTGACAGTCATTACAAAGTACAGTCCCAGAAAAACACGTCAGAAGTTTTAGTACATTCAGGGTAAAAATTGTTAACACATTTGAAAAAAACAATGCTATGTTCTGTCAAACTGACGTTTACAGTTTACAATAATTCGATATTCAGATGCACGTATCTTAAGTTATATTAGTAATAGAAGCAATTTGTAAATTATATTAAGTAATAATCGAAAGAACCATTTTTTGTATGTTTATCAATATTAGTATTTTATGTTTACAGTCATTTCAAGTACAGTCCCAACAAAAAATGTCAGAAGTTTAGGTACCTACATGCAAAGAAAAAATTATTTGAAAATAAAAAAGCAAAAAAGGAACTTTTTTATCGGAAAGTATCATAAATTCATGGCATTTGATGCTAAAGTAAAGGATTAGAGGAACACTAGGTACTTTATAAAACTGTTAAAATTGAAGGTCGACAATATGCATTTTGTGTTCAACAAAAAAAAATTATATAGAACAATATCGAGTTTGATATTAAATTAAACTACCAAGTGAGCACCAATTTTATAAAATTATTGAAAATGGCGACCAACAATTATTGTCATTTGTTTTTATTAAAAAATCATATCGAGTTTCATATCAAATTCAAGCTCTTTTAATATATGGATAGCGTCAGGCTCCGCTACGCGGGCCTGCGGCTAGGTCGCGCTGCCGAGCGACAAGGAGGATTCGCCCGCTTCGCGGGCTTAAGCTCCGCGGACTCTGAATGTGGGACGATTATAACGATTTTAATATTCGGACTCTACCGCTGCGCGCGACAAGGGGGATTCGCTCGCTTCGCGGGCTTAGGCTCCGCGGACCCTGAATGTGGGACAATTTGGCTCTTCGTGTATCAATTATAACGATATTAACATTCAGACTTTACCGCTGCGCGCGACAAGGGGGATTCGCCCGCTTCGCCTGTCAATGTTTTGTTTATGTGTCCTTGTTAAGTCGCAATCTAAATTCAGTAAAACATTTCGTAACAAATGAATTTGTAAGATGACAAATCCAGTTTCGGATTTTGCAACAATTTTAAATGTATAATTATTTAATTGAAAATATTGCGTATGTCAAAGTGACAGCAATCAATATCAAAGTGACAGCAATCAATGTCAAAGTGACAGCTGTCAATGTCAAAGTGACATTTAAAATTCAATTTTAATCTAAATGTAAAATTGGATTCATTTGAGGCCCGAAATTAATTCGTTATGTTACTCGCGAGCGAAGCGAGTGTGAGGCCATATAAACACAGTCCGTGCGGCAGCACGGACCTAGCTGAAGACCCGCGTAGCGGGGCCGATGCTTGTCTATATATACTAATTAGCTTAATTCACTATACTTTCATCATGTTAGCAACCAAACTTTTTTTTCTTCTACACGTTTTATTGGTGGATCGATTTTAATCAAACTTTTTTTATATTAATAAGGATTATTTTCACTAGTGCCTTTTGTATATTTCATTATTGTAGGGGCCATAGTTTCAGTGAGAAATGAAAAAAACTCACTCTTTTTTCACTCCTTAGCAACGGGTATTATACTTTATTTGATTGTTTTTTTCATTTGACATATAGGTAGAGGATGTTTTTGACTATATTTTTAATACATGTTTTGTACCAATATTGTCTATATTAACAAAGTTATTAAGAAAAAACCGAAAAATGCACGGAACACAGCTGGGAGTATGCCATGGAATTTTTGTGTTTTCTTTTTTATAAAACAAGATTTTTTTTGTCAATTCGTGTCAGATTTGATTTGACGTTTCCAATTCGAAATTTTATTTCGATATATTTTTCATAATTGATAAGGTAAGAGTGTTTTGAAAATTTTATTAAATATTTAAAGATGGAACATATGCGTTATGTTTACATATAGGTAGTTATGTTAAATTTGAAATATAATTTTTGAAATTATTTTATTTAATAACAATGCACAAATGTGAAGTTGCATCATGTTACTATTTATTACTATATTTATGTCATATTTTGACACAAGTTTAAATTTTAATTACAATTAGGTACCTATATATATATATTAAATATGCGAGGCTAATACTATGTATAATTCGGAGTATTTTACTGACTATTTCCCTCATATTAATTAAACCATTCATTTGCTTCAATTTTTAAAATTCTAACCAATGACGTACAAAATATATCGGCAAAAAATGTAAAAATTCCCTAGGGATTGTTCAAGTGACAATTTACCCGTCATACATAGCTATGACAATTTTATTGATTTTAATTAAAATTAAAAGTGTCAAATGAACCTTTTTGTAACAACTTCTTAAGATGAAATAAAAAATATATCAAATAGAATACCAAAAAATACAGTTACGTCAAAAACCTTAGTTTGGAACCAATTATTAATGAACTTGTGAAACGAAAGAAACTAAAATAAAATTTTGACACTCAAAGGTTAGTATAAAAATTGAATGTCAAACTAAACAACCGTTTCGGCTCAATAAATTAGTCTTGATTTAAAAACACGAAAACCCACGACTAATAATTATTCTAATCGGTCTGCAGCAGTGTCAAATTTTCCTTACTCCGGCATTAGAAAACATTTAATAATAAAAATATTAGGACACTCCAATGTAAATTTATTAGTTCATATTTTATGTCTGTTTATTTAGAAATAGTCTAACAAAATATATCTCGTCTCATTATTTTGCAGGTAAAATTATTTCTTAAGATTGTTGCTTATAGGTAACATTCCTCGACAAATTCAATGATAAAATCCCTCGCCAGCCTTTGGTAACTTAGATTGCAGGCGCTCGGCCTTTATTTATAGTACTCAATTAGTCAATAGATGTCGCTATTGACAGTTAGCAGCCATGAATGATAACAAAATTATCTATTTTATCAACTTTACCAACAGTTGGCAGCTATGAAACTAGTTGACATTAGAACATTTGAACAGTTCCATTGTACACTATGTTCCAAATGTTCTGCCCCAGAGATTGGAAAACCCCCGTTGATCCGCAACCATTGTAGCACCATTCGTCAAAGTATTAGAAATACGGCCTTCTTTGATCGTAGAAAAAGACAACAAGTGAAAGATAGAAACAGCAGCGGACTAACCCAGGTATAGGGTAAATAGTAGAACAATTATTGCTTTGGGTTAGGATTCAGTTCACTGTTAGAGAAGAACACATTCTCCATAATTTTATTTCTTAATATTTGGTCACTTGAGTAACAAACATATGAAAATTGTAATACATGTTGCAAGAATATAAATGTGTTGTATCATGTATTTTTTAACAATAACTTTATTGAGATTCATGGTCTGTTATAATTATTTCTTTCCAGTTTCTAAATTTTATTACCTATTTTTTATGTTGTTTGTTTATATTGTTATTTATTCATTATTTTTAAATGTGTTGTATCAGTATCATGTAAGTTGGCAATCAAATAACTTCTTAAGTTGCATGTTGCGTTATTATTATGTTCAACTTTTGTCCATTCTCTATCTCTAGACAACAAAATAAAAAAGTAATTGTTCAATTAAAATAAAAATAAAATTGTATCATTATGTGGATGGCATCTAATAAGATATTTTCCACTAACTTTGCTACACATGTCGATATTACGAAGTTTTTGATGTAAATACGCCGGCGTACACCGGCACGGTGCCTAGACAGCAAACAGTACGGACGTGTTTCTATACTGCTCGCAAAAGTGAAAAATTATAATCGAGGGTGTTCCGCATACTAATACACATTTATATGTGTACTTAGATTGAGTGGTAAAACAAGAAGCTCCGCAGAGCTTAAAGCGCTTATAAACGAGCTATATAACAGCAACGAATTTACAGAGTTTAAAACATATCTCACCGAAAATATAGTTGAGAATGTAAAGAAATTCATACAAGAAGAAGCAAATGACAAGTGCCAAGTTATTTACAAATTAAAAGAGGAAAATGAATTACTAAAAGTGCAAATTAAAAGGCTAGAAAGTAAACTTCAATTTAAAGATGTTTCAAAAAATAAAAATATCGATACTAAACATCGCGACATAACTGCTCAAGACAAGCCAGCAGCGCCCGTAACTAGACAAGGTAATGAGACAAATTCGGTAGTAGAAATACCAGTGGCGGCGAAAGACAGGAATAGTACACCAGAGTTAATACTCTCATCTGCAGAAGCGCTAGGACAAGAAGAAAAAGAAATAGAATTCACAACAGTGAAAAGTAAAAAACGACGATCTTTTCCGTGTCCTATGATAGGTGCAGCCAGAGAAGATAGATCTGGTGGTATTCTAGAAGGAGCGGGAAAACCGAAAAGAGCATGGATATATATTGGCAAAATAAAAAATAAGGACGCAACTGTAGATGATATAAAAGATTATCTAAAAATTGAACAAGGAGCAGATTTTGTAATAGAAAAGCTTGAAAATAGAGGTAACTATGCGGCTTTCAAGATAGGGTCACCATACGAACTATTAGAGAAGCTAATGGATGAAAATTATTGGCCACCTGGTGTATTGATAAGGAGATTTAATTTTTGGAAAAAGAATAACTTAAATAGAGCGAATAATTTTTTAGACACAGCCAGCGAACACAGATAAAAACTATATCCATGTTCTATCAAAACGTACGGGGACTACGATCCAAATGTACAACATTCTTTGATACCGTATCGGGCCTAAATATTGATATAATAATTATTACGGAAACATGGTTAAACGACACAATTGCTAATGGCGAATTATGTGATGATCGCTATATTGTATATAGAAAAGACAGGTTATATAGTATAACGGGAAATACTAGAGGAGGCGGAGTCATGATTATATTAAAGAAGAAATATAAATCTACTTTATTAGGTAGTAGTTACAGTGCTTATTTTGACTGGATTTGCGTTAAAATAGTGATCAAACAAATAACTGTTATAATATGTAGTGTCTATATTCCCCCCGCTTCAAGTGCGAGTGCTTATAATGAACTACTAGAATCGTTTCAAAATCTAGAAACTAACTATGAACACGATTATTTTTTCATAATAGGTGATTTCAACTTACCAGAAATAAAAGACAGTGGTTTCAGTTTTAATAACAATATAAAAGACAAAGTTATTGGTGAACTTATGTCATTATTTAATTTATATTCTTTAAATAATGTGCAAAATATGAATGGATGTACACTAGACTTAATATTAAGTAATTTGGTGGAAGCGCAGGTTACGCTGAGCGACACCCCATTAGTGAATATAGACGTGTATCACCCGCCACTGGATGTGGTTTTTAATTTTGATAACCTATTCAGTGTCAGTAAGGATTTGTCAGAGAATACAAACTTAAAATATAATTTCAAAAATGCAGACTGTACTAAAATGTATACGCTCTTAGAAAGCTTAAAATGGGAAAACATTATTAACCAGCAAGATAGTAATTCAGCATTAAATAGTTTCTATAGTCAAATTTACTCTATATTCGATCAATGTGTTCCAAAAAAGTTACTTAAACAACGTAAATCTACCTTTCCAGTTTGGTTCACAAATATAATTAAAAGCAAAATAAAACAGAAAGAATACTATTTTCGTAAATTAAAGAATAAATGTTCAAAAAATTATCATTTCTATTCGAATGAATACAAAAAACTAAGGAAAGACATTAAAATATTAATTAAAAAATCTAAAGAAAACTATACCAAAGCAATTGAAAATGAACTGCTACATAAACCAAATAACTTCTGGTCATATATAAAAAATAAGCGAAAGAATACTAACATTCAGACCTGTTATTCGTATAATAATGTTGAAGTTACAGATGAGAAAGAAATAGTTTTGCAAATTTCTTTAAATCAGTATACAACAACTGTGAAATTGAAACAATGAATAATGAAACAACGTACAACACAATATTAAACGAATTGATAATTCATAGTGTTACTGAAGAAGAAGTATCGCAGTCAATAGAAGCGCTCAACGCTAAAGCATCTACAGGAGTGGATGATATTCCACCTTATTTCTATAAAGCATACAAAGACCTTTTACTAAAACCTATAGTAATAATATTCAACGTAGCGCTAAAACATAACTGCTTTCCGGAAATATTAAAACAAGGACGAATAACACCTATTTATAAGAGTGGTAATCCAAAACTGATTCAAAACTACAGGCCGGTAACTATTTTAACTGCGATGTCTAAAATTTTTGAAAAAATTTTGTTCAACAAAATTTATGAGCACGTGACACCAGTGATAATCCCACAACAGCATGGCTTCGTTCGACAGAGGTCAACGATCACAAATCTCAGCAAATTTTGTCATGATGTGTCGGTACAATTAAATCAAGGTGTACAAACAGATGTCATATTTACTGACCTTGCCAAAGCCTTTGATAAGGTCAAACATGAACTGTTAATTAATAAATTGCACAGTGTTGGACTCAGTGAGAATTTAATTATTTTTCTAGAAACTTATTTAGCAAATAGACTACAGTATGTTCGTTTTAATAACATAAATTCAGACCATTTTACTGCTGAGTCCGGAGTTCCACAGGGATCTGTTTTAGGCCCTTTGTTATTTGTAATATTCATTAATGACATATCTCATTATATCAAATATTGCAATTTTCTACTCTACGCTGATGATTTGAAACTATATAGAGAAATATGTACTAGTAATGATATTCATCTATTGCAAGTGGATCTCAATGAACTTAATATGTATTGTAAAATTAACATGCTAAGTTTAAATATAAGCAAATGTAAAATATTGTCCATATGCAAAAGTAAAGCACCAATTGAATTTGATTACTCTGTAGAAAATACTAAATTAGATAGAGTGTGTAAATTTAAAGATTTAGGAATTTCAATATGTAATAACTTTACGTTTAACTTGCATACCGATGAAATAATCAATGATGGATATAGAATGTTAAGCTTTATACTCAGGTCTACTTCTGAATTTAGTGTAAATACATTAATTACTTTATATAATGCTTTTGTTAGATCCAAATTGGAATATGGGTCAGTTATATGGAATCCATTAACTAAGACAGGTACAAATAATATAGAAAAGGTACAAAAGAAATTTGTAAGAGCATTACATTGTAAAAAATATGAAGCATACCCATTTAAAATTTCATATAGTGACCAACTAAAAGAAACTAGTTTATTAACGTTAGAGGATAGAAGAAGTATAATTGAAGTAGTTTTCATATATAACTTAATTAATAATAATCTGGATGTTGGTGACTTATTACAGGAAATCCCTTTTAGAGTTCCTTATCGGCGACTTAGAAAAAGGGATGAAATATTTTATGTGGACAATAATAACTTGTCTCCACTAAACAAATGTTTGCAGACAGTAAATAAGTTTATGTGTTTAGATAATACAATTGATTTATGGCATTCTAAAAAAAATGTTATTGTAGTTAAAATAAGGGAAATATGTAAAAATATGTAACATGAATTATTATTTAATTAGCATTATTGCATGACTGGAGACATGTAAAAGGATGTATATCTGTATGTTCTTTCAGTTTAAATAAATTATTATTATTATTAAAGAAAAGCCACTTAAAATTAAGCGTTCATGCCGGCGCGTCGCCGCCGCCGATTTATTTTTAACAATTCGCCGCCGCCACTATCAACCTCAACGCTGCACAAGTCAAATTGTGTGTTAATTAATGTAGGTACTCATTAAACATTCAAATATTTACTGTGTATCGAGTTTTGAAATAAAAAATCGTGTGGTGATCATTTTTTATAATCTTGTAATTTTGCCCGGAAATTATTGCTAAAAATGATACTTCGATTTTGTTATATGTAACTTTTGTATCATACTTATTGTTATTATGTATTTAATATAAACTAAATTAAAATATTGAAAATGAAATTACTAATCATAAAAATAATTAACTTAAGATTTTTTACTTTCAATTTATTCGGTCAGTCTAGGATCTCCTTCATTTTTAAATTTTACCTTTAGTCAGTGCCAATAATTTATCTTATACAGGGTGAGTCATCGAAATGCCCGTCGTCGATATCTCCCTTGTCGTTAAAAATACAGCATAATTTTTTTAACAGAATTTTTCGTCTACTCAAGGAGCATAACTTAAAATTATTTTCACATATACAGGATGTTGCATAACGACTTGGCAATAATTGTTCGTCGTTTTTTAAATGAAACACCCTATATATTTTTATATATTTTGAATTGTATTTTACTTACCTATACGAACATATAAATTTCAGAGAAACATTAATTTAATTAATTTCGAAATTAATGTTTTTAGGTATGGGACACCTTTTATAACATAAAAAGATGCAAAAATACACACAACAGAATAATAAAATACAGGTTGTTCCATTTGAAAATAACGAGTTATAGCCATTTGAAATTGTGTAAATTTGATTCTCTGTACTGAACACCCTGTATAATAACATTTAAAAAAGTTATGTCAGAACAAAGAGTATAGTTACAGTTGTTCAGAAAAAAAAATTCATAATTACCTCTCGCCTCATATTCTATAAGAGAGGTATTGTAATGGGTCAAAATTTTCGAGTATGAGTTTTTGGTGGATAAGCACGTTTCAGGGTCTCTAGAATACGAATTTAATATTTTCACGATGATGTCTGTGTGTGTGTGTGCGTATGGACGTATGTGACGATTTTTCGTCCACGATAACTTAAAAGGTATCAAACCTTTAATAACCAAATTTCATATATAAAATTTTAATAAGGATCTTAACACCGGATAAGATTTTGGTAGAAATCCGCAAACCGGAAGTAGTACTTTTTGAAACTTTAAATAGTTTTCCTTAAATAAATTGGTACATTATTTATTTATGACAATTTTTGCAATTAAAAATAAAAGAAAATATAATTATGTATGGGTACAGTTAATTTTAAATACAATTTGCTGAAGCTGGTAGTATTTAACAATAAAATAAAGTGTAACTAATATTCTACTTTTTTGAAATTTCAGTATCTTGTTGTCCATGAACATATAAAATTTGTTTCTACATTTTGAATTATTATGACAGTGACAGTACAGTTGACATATTTTGCTTGCATCTTGGTTTACATATTATATGAACATACAACTATTAAAATGTAAGTAAAACTATTTATTAGATTAGTAGAATAAGCAGAATTAGGCAAGAGGTCGTGTACTGGCCACAGCAGATTTTTTTTACTATTAAAATAACTTCAGTACGCCTTTATAAAACAATACGTGTATTCGGCTTTTTTTAGAGAAAAAATTGAATAACTTGGCAACGCCGCGGAAAACTAAAATGAAATTTATATGTTCGTATAGGTAAGTAAAATACAATTCAAAATATATAATAATATATAGGGTGTTTCATTTAAAAAACGACGAACAATTATTGCCAAGTCGTTATGCAACACCCTGTATATGTGAAAATAATTTTAAGTTATGCTCCTTGAGTAGACGAAAAATCCTGTTAATAAATTTATGCTGTATTTTTAACGACAAGGGAGATATCGACGACTGGCATTTCGATGACTCATCCTGTATATTTATTATTAAATTTGGCAATAAGTTAATTTTATCATTTTAAGGCATTGTGGCATTTTTAGGATACAAAGTTTTATAAAATTGTGTATTTAAAATAATTTTTTCATTTCATAATAATGCAATTTTTGTTTAGAAATGTAATGAAATGAACAAAATAAAACTATGGAAATTGTATTTCTAAACTGAAACAGAGCTCAAAGCAATTATTATTCTACACTTTTGCTCTACCTGGCGTAATCCGCAATGATTCACCGAGAACTGCTTCTATCTTTCGCAAGCTGTCTTTTTCTACAACCTAAGAAGGCCGTATTTCTAATACTTTGACGAATGGTGCTACAATGGTTGCGGATCAACGGGGGTTTTCCAATCTCTGGGGCAGAACATTTGGAACATAGTGTACCATTATTATGATCCACCACATCTCCTCAAATGCATGAGGAATAATTAATCAAATACGATTTAAAATTTACAATTGATGGGGCAGAAATGACGGCAAAGTGGCAACACATTGTCGATGTTTACGAAGAGGACACCGAGGAAGAATATTTTTTGCTGATGTAATGTATTTCGCAATTTAAATTTATATTACACACATTTATTGTAAATATAAATAATTTTCAACATATTTTATGTGAAATACAATTTCAAAAAAATAATTGTGGTACAATAAATGTATGTAATAAAAATTTTAATATCGAAATACATTAACTCAGCAAACACTTTGAAATATTTTTGTTGTTAAACGGGTTGCATTTTTTACTCTTTAGTTCCAAATTACAACCGCTAGGAGTAGCGTTCAACCTAGTATCATAGGAGATTCCTGTCTAAATATATCTCTTGTCTATGGTTACCACCAATACCAAAACAGTGTGAAAACCTAACGAACTAGTTTCCCCATGAAAGTTACCAGATTAGGAACAGTGACGTCATACTAAAGCTGGATTCACATGAGACGTTACCGCCGTACCGTTCCAACCGTTCCGTAGCCTGATTGGTTTGACACTTGAACGTTCTCAACGGTTTGAGCGTTGACGGCGAGAATGAAATATTTCAACTTTTGACGGCTTTGACAGTCCATTGTGACCGTCATTTCCATTTGCGCATGCTCCGAGATGGAGAATGCGGATATTTGTAATAATACCAACCTAGTAATATTCTTATAATCCTTATCT
This sequence comes from Agonum fuliginosum, assembly GCA_947534325.1. NCBI lineage: Eukaryota > Metazoa > Arthropoda > Insecta > Coleoptera > Carabidae > Agonum > Agonum fuliginosum. The sequence goes on from OX384037.1 coordinate 27,944,830, forward strand.
CCGGGATTATAGAGACAGGGATGCTTCAGTATTTAAAATTTCAGGAAAATTATCCATTTTTCTTACTTATCGTTACTTACACACTGATCACAACAAACAACACAAGTGACATTAAAATATAACATAACCCAACAATTTTGGTTATATTTTATTTTTCATTTCTAGTAGTGTGCAGCTCTGAAAACGTTGACGTCTCATGTGAAATACCAACGTGTGTGAACGGTGTAAACGGTATCCAGCTTAACTCTAACGCAAATGTAGTCATGCAAATACTCACGCAAGTTACAGAATCAACCTCCAGATAAGGGCTTATAAATAAAATTATTTTAAATGATGGGCTGCGATAGGAATTTGTTATGATAAAATATCTTTAATACCGACAAAAACAATACGCCGCTTTTTGCCCATTAATATTTATTACTGTACGATTCTACTCCATGACAGATCTGTCGCGAAATAAAAAATCTGATGTGGCCAACACATAATCTCCTGAGGTCTCAATGTTCCAGATAGAATAGTTTTTACCTCTCGCCACTATTCTATAAGAGAGGTATTGTGATGGGTCAAAAATTTCGAGTATGAGTTTTTGACAGATAAGCACGTTTTAGGGTCTTAAGAATACGAATTACACATTTTTGAGATGATGTCTGTGTGTGTGTGCGCGCGTGTGTGTGGTCGTTCGTGCGTTCGTTTGTATGTTACAATTTTTTCGGAAACGATAACTCCAAAAATATCAAACATTTAAATACCAAATTTTATATCTAAGGTTTTAATACGATTTTCAATAGACCGCAATTGTATTTTAGTACCAATTCATAAGCCGGAAGTAAGACTTTTCATATAGAGTAATATGATTTTTCTCAAATTATCTAGTATAGATACGTAAAGCATTTATGATATAACACAGATTTTTTTAAAGAATTTTTTTAGGTGGCTATTGCATAAATAGTTGTTTTACGTATCCTTTGACAGCCGTAAAGTGTCACATTTTTTGACACCTGTCAAAATGACTACTTTACGGCCGCATTTTACTTCACGCCGGCTTTTACTTCACGGCCGCATTTACTTTACGGCCGTTAAATAACAAATTTATTTCATTTTAATTGGTAAATATATTTAGAAGTAATTACCTACAACTTAGTTAGCCTAAATTATATAAATAAAATTATTGATGATACTAAGAAACTTTTTTGACATAAAATTACATATTTTTGATAGCCACCTAAAAAATGTTGTGTGCACCTCGGCTTAAAAGTGTTTTTAGCCTCGCCTGAATTGCTGGCCTCGGCTGCAAACTTCAGATTCGGCCAAAAAAGATCACTTTTACAGCCTTGATACACAAATAACATTTTAAATCTACTTTTTTGAAATTTCAGTATCTTGTTGTCGATGATATGACATTTTTTGTTTCTATACAAAACTGGAATTATTATAACAGTGACAGTACAAATTACATCTTTTGCTTACATCTTGCTTTACATTATTGTTTACATATTACATGAACATGAAACTATTAAAATGTAAGTAAAACTGTTTATTAGATTAGTTGAATAAGCAGAATTAGGCAAAAGATTTTTTAGTTATTAATTAAAAACTGAAATTTCATCAGTGCATCAGAGCTTTGAATGCTCAAATGTTTTACAACTGACTGTTGAATAAAAAACAATGCTACATTGTGTCAAACTGACGTTTACAATTCGAGATTTAAAATGCATTTATCTTAAGTAATAGAATTAATAGAAGAAATTTGTTAATTTTTTGAGTTATAATAGAGAGAGCGTAAATATTTTCAATATTTTCATCAATTTTAATAATATTTTAGACAAATTATTTTATTTTGACAGTCATTACAAAGTACAGTCGCAGAAAAAGACGTCAGAAGTTTTAGTACATTCAGGGTAAAAATTGTTAACACATTTGAAAAAAAATAGTGCTATGTTCTGTCAAACTGACGTTTACAGTTTACAATAATTCGATATTCAGATGCATGTATCTTAAGTTATATTAGTAATAGAAGCAATTTGTAAATTATATTAAGTAATAATCGAAAGAACCATTTTTTGTATGTTTATCAATATTAGTATTTTATGTTTACAGTCATTTCAAGTACAGTCCCAACAAAAAATGTCAGAAGTTTAGATACCTACATGCAAAGAAAAAATTATTTGAAAATAAAAAAGCAAAAAAGGAACATTTTCACCGGAAAGTATCATAAATTCATGGCATTTGATGCTAAAGTAAAGGATTAGAGGAACACTAGGTACTTTATAAAACTGTTAAAATTGAAGGTCGACAATATGCATTTTGTGTTTAACAAAAAAAAAATTATATAGAACAATATCGAGTTTGATATTAAATTAAACTACAAAGTGAGCACCAATTTTATAAAATTATTGAAAATGGCGACCAATAATTATTGTCATTTGTTTTTATTAAAAAATCATATCGAGTTTCATATCAAATTCAAGCTCTTTTAATATATGGATAGCGTCAGGCCCCGCTACGCGGGCCTCCGGCTAGGTCGCGCTGCCGAGCGACAAGGAGGATTCGCCCGCTTGGCGGGCTCAAGCTCCGCAGCCCCTGAATGTGGGACAATTCGGCACTTCGTGCCTCAATTATAACGATTTTAACATTCAGACTCTACCGCTGCGCGCGACAAGGGGGATTCGCCCGCTTCGCGGGCTTAGGCTCCGCGGACCCTGAATGTGGGACAATTTGGCACTTCGTGTATCAATTATAACGATTTTAACATTCAGACTTTACCGCTGCGCGCGACAAGGGGGATTAAAAAATCATATCGAGTTTCATATCAAATTCAAGCTCTTTTAATATATGGATAGCGTCAGGCCCCGCTACGCGGGCCTCCGCCTAGGTCGCGCTGCCGAGCGACAAGGAGGATTCGCCCGCTTCGCGGGCTCAAGCTCCGCAGCCCCTGAATGTGGGACAATTCGGTACTTCGTGCCTCAATTATAACGATTTTAACATTCAGACTCTACCGCTGCGCGCGACAAGGGGGATTCGCCCGCTTCGCGGGCTTAGGCTCCGCGGGCCCTGAATGTGGGACAATTTGGCACTTCGTGTATCAATTATAACGATTTTAACATTCAGACTTTACCGCTGCGCGCGACAAGGGGGATTCGCCCGCTTCGCCTGTCAATGTTTTGTTTATGTGTCCTTGTTAAGTCGCAATCTAAATTCTGTAAAACATTTCGTAACAAATGAATTTGTCAGATGACAAATCCACTTTCGGATTTTGCAACAATTTTAAATGTATAATTATTTAATTGAAAATATTGCGTATGTCAAAGTGACAGCAATCAATATCAAAGTGACAGCAATCAATGTCAAAGTGACAGCAATCAATGTCAAAGTGACAGCTGTCAATGTCAAAGTGACATTTAAAATTCAATTTTAATCTAAATGTAAAATTGGATTCATTTGAGACCCGAAATTAATTCATTATGTTACTCGCGAGCGAAGCGAGTGTGAGGCGATATAAACACAGTCCGTGCAGCAGCACGGACCTAGCTGAAGACCCGCGTAGCGGGGCCGATGCTAGTCTCTTATATACTAAAAGGCATATGTATATAACGCATCAACTAACATTTTTTATTTCACGTTTTCATAAAAACTATATTATTAAATTGTATGGGAATTTTTTTATTTATTTAATCAAATTGAGATACATCATCTTTGAACTTTGTAGATTTTTACATTCGGTAGATTTTTTACAAGAAAATCTAGAAAATGTTATTTGATAGAAACAAGCTTTTTTTTAATCGCGATACGTTTGGAAAATATTTACGTTTGTCACATGTTACTTACATATGGAAATTTTAATTACATGTAATTTTTTCTATATACCAATTTGAATGGTTTGAATACTTGTATTATAATAAAAATTTGTGTAAATTATATATTTAATTATTTCTGGTATTGTAAAATGTGTAAATTAAAAGATAATTTATTTTTGACATATCATATCAACCAATATGAAATTAGTTTAGAATGTTGATTTTAAGGTCGTGCAAGAAAAAATATCCAACTTCACACAATACATTTAATTATGACACTTGTCATTTACAAATTTTAATTTTAATTACCTGTAATTTTTTATATAGACAAGTTTGAGTGGTTTCAATATTTGTATTATAATTAAAATTTGTGTGGAATATTATATTTAAATATTTCTATTATTGTAGAATGTTTAAATTAAAAGAATATTTATTTTTGACGTTTCAAATGAAACAATATGAACATAGTTCTGAAAGAGGATTTTTAAGGTAGTACGATAAAAATATCCAACTTTATACCAAATAATCTGACATTTATCTGAGTTAATGTTTCTTCTTTAATTTTTTCCGTAAAACACAAAAATTCATAGATATTATATTGTAATGGAATATGTTAAATACAAGTTATTCATGTATATAGCATATTATAGTAAATAAATGGTTAATTAATTTTAAAATATCTATATTTGACAGTACCAAGAATTATTATTCTGGTAGGTAAGTATTATGTTCTATTAGGAATATTATGAAATTATTAAACATCTTATTTTAGATATAATAACCCTTTAGATATAAATTAAATGTAAACTATAGTGAAAATTCTACTAAATTGATATCTACACGGAAGAAACTTAAACATAACCTTACATTGGAAGAAAAACTACAAAATTTATGAATATTATGTGATCAGCTATGAAACTAAACCTAGGATTCGTGCTGATTTCACTCGATTCTATGTCTTCAACCTTATCTCACAGATAATTAAGAAAAATGGGATTTAATTTTGATAAAAAAACTTACATATCTCATATCTTTTTATGTACCTAATTTTATGAATTTATGTAATTCTGATACAGCAACATCTACAACAATTTGGTACTGCGATAAATTCTAACCTCAGATTTGTCATTCCTATTTTAGTTTTCGATAGTTTATTTGTTACTCGATGATAACGTTTGAAAATAAGGATAAAAATCATTCCTTGACATGTTACTAATTCGTACCGAAGAAGGAAACATTTAGTCACAAAGATATCAGACTTCAGACATCTACGATGTGTCTACGATTTACAAACAACAAAGTCAAATTCAATCAAAGTACGATACGTATACGCTCAATCTGAACTGGTAAACTTGGCGGTGACGGTATATTTTTTTGAAAAATCGCGGCTTGAAGCTTGTGTCAGAATGCTTTCATACCGGTCACTATGAAGATAAGACAACTAACCCACAATTGTTGTAAATTGAATCTTTAATACCGAGAAAAACAATACGCTAATTTTTGCCTAGTAATATTTATTACTGTACGATTCTACTCATGGCAGATCTGTCACAAAAGAACAAGAATACTCCGACAAAACATCTCAACATGAATATTAAACTCAATCAATATAAAACAAAATGTGTCCTGCTTAAGGTAGAAAATCCGTCGGTCATAAGCGTGCGTGATTTCGGTGTGAGGTGAGGCCGAAGCAGTCAAATAATCAGAAATAAATCATTAAAAATCGTAGATTTAGATGTAAATTACAAATCAGAGGTATCCACAATTAAATAAAAAATATAATTGAAATTTAAGTTTACACTGAAATGCAGTAGTAGTAGTACGTCAAAAACATAATTTTTCTTGAGACTGGAACCTTTTGCATGCGATTTCTCAACCATTATTGCGGTGACTCATATTTTTATTTTTCTAATAAATACCTCAAATATCATAGAATAACATATTCGTTTTCCAAATATGTGTTGGGTTGTTATGATATAAAATTTTCTAATCGTTTAGTAAATCTACTGGTAACCTCCATATACGCAATGCATTTTAGCGCGTTTTTGTGGCAACTTTAAATTCAATTATCTTCGTTATTTCAACGGTTACCTATAAATTTTAATTTTTATTCAAATTCTACGACTTGTAATGAATGCTGTATATTAATTTAAGTCATATTTTGGGTTGTCACTACCCATGGATTTACTACCTTAAACACAGTCAAAAAGAACAACACCTCTTCTGTGAAAGATGCACTGCGTTTGGGCTGCTTGGCTGTTGGATTTACTAGGTATATATCATTATTTTGACTATGCAGACACCAGACCAGGATATTAACCACGGAGCTAACCTAAAATTAGCGGCTAACTTCAAGGATGATCTATACAAAGAGATCTCCAGCGAGATTCAAAGTCACTCAAGTTGGTTGATAACAACTGTCTTCATATATGCTTATGTGAACGTCAAGTTTTATCCACTATTACTGAAAGATTTCCGTGACGTTATATTGTGTAATATCAAAATAATTTTTGATGGCAATAAAAATAAATCTTCAAAAAAACCTTCACTCTCAGCTTATTTTTCTGCCACCAGAGGTCAGCCACTTCGATTTTTTTCGCCTATTAATAATTGTTAACCTCAAATAAGGTAGACCATATCAATTATTATAGCGCCTCTTCCGGCTGACTTGCGATGTAACAAATTGATGCCAGGAATGCCAACAGTTTCTTATTTTTCTAAATAAGTTGGCAATGATCCGCCGTTTCGGTGCTAAAAATTTTAATTTTTAAATTTTAAAACATGATTTGAAACACAATATTTGTAACTAAGCATATTGATATAAATTATATGACCACAGAGGATTAAGAAGGAAAGAGACACAACTTAATGTATAAAAATAGCAGTGTCGACACGAGCGCACCACAACTGCCTGGAATGAACTAAAATGACAGGAGGCGTATTGTAGCGGCATATTTAAATTAAATAGGTACAGTATTTTCATTTTACACAAAAGCTTGTTATCAAAATTTTCTTTTGTAAAAAGTTCCTAAAGAGAAAAATATTTCAAATAAAATTCGAAGAAAATGTAACAATCCGCACTTTTATTTGAAATTTATTTTCGTTAAAATAATTTCAGAACTTTTTTAAAGACAAATTTTGATGACATGTTCTAGCTTAAAATGAAAATTACTATTAAAAATAAGTAGTATATTTTTTATATAACTAAAACTAAAATTTATTTGAAATAAGATATCACATTTTGATTACAATTAAGAACAAATAAATGTAGTACCTAATAGAAAATTTAAATAAGTAAATAGTATAAAATGTATAAAATATATCGAACAAAAACATAATTACACAAAAATATTTGTTTATAGGAATGTCGTAAAGTACGTTTAGCTTTTTTAATTATTTTTGAATTCATATCATCAAAATATTTTCGAATAATTAAGAGAGAAGATTTTTTTAAATCTCTGTTTTAACTTCTTGTAAATGAATAAAACAAGTAAGAAAAGTAAAATCTAATTTTGTTTTAACTGGTAGACAAAGCCAAAATCTTTTAATAAAAAATATACAGTGTGTCTGTCGTAAAGGTGTACATAGGAAGAAATTCACGGCTAACCACTATTAAAAGAGCGATTTTATTAAATTTAAAAGTGGATTTTCACGACTATGAATTGCAAAAAAATAATTTGTTTACCTACTGATTTAGATTTTTATTCTCTAAAACATGCAGTTGAAATTTTTTCGCTAAAATAATTTGGGGAGCAAGGGCAGGCAAAAAACTGATTTCCCATGTTAATCTCCTATGTACACCTTTACGACAGACACACTGTATAATATCATATAGGTATTTGTGCTAGAACCAGACACAAATTTTCTGATACATTTTTAAATCGCTATTTATTGTCTACTTCCTTCTTCATAGTGAAAATATGATGCGGTTCTAAATTCTGTGACAATAAACAACTTTTACAATTTTCACAGTCTGAACTGAAAAAGAATTTAACTAAGTACCCAGCTTTTCTTTTCTTCATATGTTTAATTTTTTAATCGCTTATTTTCTTTATACATTTTTAAATATCTAGGTGTAAGATCTGCCAGTTTTCTAATTCCAAAATCGGATAATGTGAATCTTTTTATTTGTCTTCGTTCCTTGAAATACAAATTTCTATCTTCTGAACTTTCAATATTGAACAACTGCTTTGGAATCTATGAAATTAGAAGGAGTAGGAGTAGATGATTTTGTTACTTTAAAAGATAGAACCGATTCAGAGGATGTTCCGCCAAGCGGTTCATAATCTGGTATAGATATAGTAGTAGAGTTTGTGACCATAGGAGTTGTAATAAAAATTCACATGATGTTTCAGGAAGCGATCCATACTCTGGTAGTGTTCTAGTAGTTGAATTTAATATCGTTGGAATCAATTCGGAAGATATTTCAGGTTCATAATTTAGTACAGGAGACATAATTAAATTTGAATATGTTTCAGGAAACGATTTTAAATCAGCCAAGGTTCTAGCAGTTGAATTTGTGAGTGTAGGAATAGTATTTCTATGCAATTTTTTTAGCGTACTTGTGAAGCAAGATATTTCAAAGTGATCTTCGTAAATATATAATTATGTTGTCATTTTCTTGTAAATTTATAAATTGAAACCACTTTTTCCGGGTGTCTTCTTTTTGGGGATATTTGAAGAAATGTTTATTGGAAGCATTTGTTTTGTAAGCATTGGCACAATCTGGCACTTGGCATTTATATTTTAACATGATTGGCGTCGACATTGTTCAGGCAGTTCAAAATCCTCTGAAATAATATAAAACTTAGACATTTAAATTATAATTATAAAGAAAAACTTACATCACATCATCAAATTGGCAAATTCGGGGGCTATATCTTTAAATTTAGTGCGTATCGCGTGCTTACTCAACGCACGTGTTTGTGTTTGACTGTCAAACTTTCACAACATAAACAAACGCGTAACGGTGCGTTTCTTTTACTAGATGAGAGTTACACACAAAAAACGTAGATTTTTAGTTCTTCAGGCAGTTGTGGCGGCGCTGTTGCTAACAATTTAAATCCACATTTGAGTTTTATCCCCGTGGTTTACAGTAGTGTTATGCTTTCTGCTGTTAAAGTTGATTTTTAACTAAACGGAGCAATCTGAAGTTGGAATGCTAAAACGGATCGTTTTTAATTGGCTGATGTAACACCATTTTTACACCACACAAACTTTGTAGTGTAAACAAACGAATGTTCTCCATCTTGTCTCGTCACCTGTTGTCAGTGACTGTATCGAGTTGGCCCGCTGATAGGTTAAATTTAATTTTGCCGCCTAAAAAATCTAGTTATATTTTTCTCGTATTTACACAGTGTAAATTCGGCTCAGTGAGACAACTTCAGATTGCTCCGTTTAGTTAAGAAGTCAACTATAAAATCAAAGAACAAAAACAGTATGAAGAAGAGACACGAGCCTGCTATTCTATACGCGGCACCATGATCTAATTCAAGAAATGGGGATCATAGCAGGCGTATACGAATCTCATGCGAATTATTTATTTAAATTTAAAAAATAATTGTATCTCATGAAATAATAAATAATTGCATTAGGTACAAAATATGTATTTATACGTTAATATTAACAAAGTAGTACAAAACAATAATATATAATTAGAAAAAGCATTGTGCATGTATAGGTATGTGTACACGGTGCAAGAGTTAAGAAGTTGGAAGGGTTGAAAGCGTGTGGACCAAATATTTTAAAGATTTGTAACTACAATTTCAGACTGTATCGGTATACAGAGAGTTTTTTTATAAGTAAACATTGGGCATGTCATTACCATAGTTACAGTGTTACAGAATGACAGCAATGCATTAGAGCGTTTTTTTTTATCAGTAAACATAGGGATAATTAACATACGAAAATAAATATGAAATATAAATTAAAGAAATGATAAATTATTTATTTATGTTTTCTACACTTAAGAACTAGGTAGATACATATTAAACAAATGAGAATTTAAGAACTAGGTAGACACTTAAAAAATAATGTATACAATGGTGACAGAATGAATGTTGAACAATTAAAAAATCGAATTAGTGCTGCTTCCCAAAATATTACTCCCCAGCAAATGCTGTAAATTATTTTTTAATCGTTTAGGATATTGTTTAGAAGTTAATGGTTCCAATTTTGAGCATTTAATTCGTTTAAAAAAATTCTCATTAGTTTAATGTAGGTATCTACCTAGTTCTTAAGTGTAGAAAATATAAATAAATAATTTATCATTTCTTTAATTTATATTTCATATTTATTTTAGTATGTAATTATCCCTATGTTTACTGATAAAAAAGACGCTCCAATACATTGCTGTCATTCTGTAACATTGTAACTATGGTAATGACATGCCCTATGTTTACTAATAAAAAAAACTCCCGGTATAGATAAAAATAATAATTTATCCTAAAGGGCAAAACGATATGAAGTTTTATTAGACGTAGAAGCAGCGTACGATTAACGTTTGAACAGCAGGGGCTTATGTTTTTATTTTTATTTAGTAATAATAACAATTGAATAATTGTGTAACTGTGTGGGTTAAATAAAGCGTTCAAGTACTAAATACTCGTGGGGTGTGCTATTTATTTGTAACTTTAACATTGTTTCCAAAAATTGTAGACAGATATAAAGATACCATTTTTGTTTCTTTATCGCAAAGCACTTTCAATATTGACATGTTTATTTTTATAATGTGAGTGAAGTGACGAATATTACATAAAATTTCATTTTTCTGTAGGTACTTATTTTTAAATGCGGTAGGTATGTGATTATGCTGAAATCAAATTACAATTTACATTTATTTCAATAATAATATTAAAAGTATCTTACCTTACAATTAGGAATAATAATTATTAAATAGATATATTTTTAGGTTATAAACCACAAATGACAGCTGGGAACACCGGCAAATGACACTTTCAAAAAATTTCATGTTGCACTTTGCACTGATTGCTTATAGTTCTGGGTGCCGCGTACAGATGGCAGCAAAGTCATTTGCAGTTATATCAATATTTTTTTACATTATTTATGAATGACATTTTTGTTTAATTGTTGCCATCATAAAAATAATTTTAGGTTAAATTTTATGTTTTTAATTATTATGTGTGTGTTATTATACATAATTTACACGAATTAATTTTTTTTTTTACATTACAATCAGATTTTGCAACAATATATTAAATATACAATAATTTACTTGAAAATATTGCGCACATGTCAAAGTGACAGCTGTCAAAGTCAAAGTGACATTTAAAATTCAAGATTTTTAATCTAAATGTAAAATTGGAATTATTTGAGGCCCGAAGGGCCGATTTTTTCCAGTGTCCGCGGAACTTGAGCCCGCGAAACGGGCGAATTCCCCTTGTTGCGCGGCAGTCCATATATTAAAAGAGCTTGGGTTTACTATATTTCTTTCAAGTTGAAACTTTTCAGAACGTCTAGAAGTTAAATGGTTTAAGCGATTTTTATGAATTTTTTTTTATAAAATAGATATTTATTTAGACTATATTCTTACATATGTTTTGGATTTTTTTTTATTCATAATGTATGAGAAATTTTTAAAAAACATGCATTTTTTGGCCATTTTCATATTAGATTGAGCTATCCATGTAATTTTTAAGATGAATAACGAAAGTTGGTGGTTTGACAGTTGTCATTTTATTTCTAGACAGGATGATAATACACCATGTTTATCATGATTTTGAAATTAATGTAAGTACCTATAAGATGACAAATCCACTTTCGAATTTTGCAACAATTTTAAATGCATAATTATTTAATTGAAAATATTGCGTATGTCAAAGTGACAGCAATCAATATCAAAGTGACAGCAATCAATGTCAAAGTGACAGCTGTCAATGTCAGAGTGACATTTAAAATTCAATTTTAATCTAAATGTAAAATTGGATTCATTTGAGGCCCGAAATTAATTCATTATGTTACTCGCGAGCGAAGCGAGTGTGAGGCCATATAATCTTATATATTTAATTGAAAATATTGCGTATGTCAAAGTGACAGCAATCAATATCAAAGTGACAGCAATCAATATCAAAGTGACAGCAATCAATGTCAAAGTGACTGCTGTCAATGTCAAAGTGACATTTAAAATTCAATTTTAATCTAAATGTAAAATTGGATTCATTTTAGGCCCGAAATTCATTCGTTATGTTACTCGCGAGCGAAGCGAGTGTGAGGCCATATAAACACAGTCCGTGCGGCAGCACGGACCTAGCTGCAGACCCGCGTAGCGGGGCCGATGCTAGTCTTATATACTAAAAGGCTTGAGATCATTTTCAGCAGCTTAGCAACCGTTTTTCGACTCGCCTACTGCCTAAACGGGTGAACCGATTTTTATGAACTTTTTTTTATTTGATAGAGGTTCATGTGAAGTAGTGCCTTTTGGGTATATGAATATTGTAGATGGCGTGGTAGTCGCAGGGGAGTTGAAAAACAGTGATTTTTTTGACTCCTTGGATACGGGCATTATACGTTATTCGATTGTTTTTTTCATTTGACATATAGGTAGAGGATGAATTTGACTATATTTCTATGCATGTTTCAACCCAATATTGGGTATATTAAGAAAGTTATTAAGAAAAAACTGAAAAATGCACGGAACGCAAATGGGAGCATGCCATCCATGACAAAAATGATTTTTTTGTCTACTGTCAGATTTGACGTTTCCAATTTGAAATTTTATTTGGATTTATCTTTTATATTTGATAAGGTAGAAGTATTTTGAAAATTTTATTGAGTATTTAAAGATGGAGCACGTATTATGTTTACATGCTTTTGTAGAAATTTGTAATATATTTTTTGAAAATTTTTATTCAATTTTACAATGCACTGTGAAGTTGAATCATATTGTTATTTATTACTGTAGTATTTATAGTAATATATTTTGACCCAAGTGTAAATGTTCAATTAAAATTAGGTATCTATATCCAATATCCGTGGATAATACTATTTCTCAGTAATTTGCTATAAGTTATAAATGTCAAATTAATATACAAATTTAACAAACGTGCTAAAAATGGCGTCCGATAATCGGGATTTTTATCTATTGTACTTGAGTTTGGGTTGAATTTAAGTTTGTCCTGCCCAAGTCGCCCTACTGGGATCTTTATCCTGAATAAATACGCACACTAACTAACAACTGGACAAGCACGAGACACGACGCGGACTAGACATGATCTAGATTGTTATTGCACTTGTATCAAGTATCAAATCTATTTTTACAAAAGTATGTATGGTATTATAATTAGCACCAAGGGGTACAAAATATGGCTTCTATGATCGGCATTTGTTTTTCAATAAAAATTTAATATAATCATGATTGGTATCAAACATATCGTCTAATGTTGCCCAAAATTATGGCTGTTTAGTAAGTATAAATTGCACTCGGTGAGCGGCATTTGTTTTTTCTGAATATGTTTTAAATTATATCGCGATTGATATCAAATTAAAGGTCAAAAAATGCATTAAAATGACTTTCAACAATTTGGCTTTTGTTTTTAGTCGGACAAAAAGCATTTTTTTAGTTTTCACAAAATTTTGTTATTTTCTTTTTAAAACACTAATGACTAGGTACCTACTTGGTATATTCCAATAATCACATCAAAAGACGTCAGAAAATTTAGTACTTATATTACAGTGAAAATTATAAACATTTTATATTAGAATTTTCCGGTTTTATAGTTTCCTCGGAATTTATCACAAATCCGTCGAGTTTTATATATTTTTTTAAACTAAAGTGCTAGATGATAACTATTTTATAAAATTGTTAAAAATGGGGATCGAACATCAACATTTTTTTCAAAAAAATTATAGTGTCATATCGAATTTCATACCTCAAATTAAATTTCTAAATAAGGGCTAATTAATAAAATAATTTATTACCGCGCGCAGCGGTAGAGCCTAAATGTTAAAATCGTTATAATTGAGGCACGAAGTGCCAAATTGTCCCACATTCAGGGTCCGCGGAGCTTAAGCCCGCGAAGCGGGCGAATCCCCCTTGTCGAGCGCAGCGGTAGAGTCTGAATGTTAAAATCTTTATAATTGAGGCACGAAGTGCCAAATTGTCCCATATTTAGGGTCCGCGGAGCTTAAACCCGCGAAGCGGGCGAATCCTCCTTGTCGCGCGCAGCGGTAGAGTCTGAATGTTAAAATCGTTATAATTGAGGCACGAAGTGCCAAATTGTCCCACATTCAGGATCCGCGGAGCTTAAGCCCGCGAAGCGGGCGAATTTCCTTTGTCGCGTGCAGCGGTAGAGTCTGAATGTTAAAATCGTTATAATTGAGGCACGAAGTGCCGAATTGTCTCACATTCAGGGTGCGTGGAACTTGAGCCCGCGGAGCGGGCGAATCACCCTTGAATAGTTACCTATTTCGTGTAAGCTGTAAGAAAATAGGAAATAATATTTCTATCCCAAACTCAAGTAATTTTATCATATAATAACTGTGTTACATTTGTCTAAATTATTACATACTTACGCATTTATATTTAAATATTTCTTAAGTTAACAGGTTATTCATTATTACAATGATTATATATTGCATACGAAACTAAACTTTTGATTCCTTAACACCTTATGACTGCACTTCAATGTATATGAGATGCGCGCCGTAGGTCAAAGAAACGATGTGCGTCGCACGTGCTCACTTGTGCTTGCGCAGAGCTAGCTTGAGTCATACAGTTACTAGTTATTACCGAATAAATATAGAAAATGTTTAAATTTAATTTTAAGTACTCAAAATGGCATAATAATAATAAAAATTATTATTTCGGCCCAATTTTAAGGCCCGGCCCACCGGGCATTTGCTCGGTGGTCGTATCCGCCCCTGTAGGAGGTTCGGAATAAATTTTTAGGTATATAAGAGTGTAATGAAGAAGAGTTACGTGTAGTTATAGGTTTAAGTTTATCAATTGTTGTTTTAAGTGTTGTGTAATATTGTTTAGTATCGAAATTGCATGTAGAGCTTGGAGATTGCATAGTTACGAACTCGCCCGGCCACTTAATGTTGGTAATTTTACTATATCTATGTGTATTCTAGAGAAGCGAGAAGAAGGAATTTCGAATTTCGCAGTAGGTGATTTAGTGTGTCTAGTGTCTTTTGCTTTTTGACAGCTTAAACCAGTGGCGGCTCGTGGGTCAGCCAATAGGGTAGGTGACAAAATAAATATTTATTATAAATTTGAAAAAAATATTTTTTTGCATTCTAATTTTTTTGTATTTTTTTATTTTAATTTTGTTTTGTATTTTTTTGTATTCTTAATTTTTCGTTTTTTTGTATTCTGTATGTTTCATTTTCTTGTATTCTTTAATTTTAAATAGTATTTTACCTGTTTTTTATTATTTTTTATAAATTAAATTTATAAGTCGATTTTTCAATATCAATTTAGAAAATAATTCTATAACATGGTCTCTGAAATTATCTTTTTAATAATTTTCGAAAAGTAATTCTTTTTCAATTGATAATAGTGCGTTTCAATCAAATTGCATAAAATATCATGCAAAGGAAAAAGGATACATGTTGGTATTAAAATTTGTACTGAAAATTCAATAGCGATACAATCTGCTAACGAAAATAGTTGCACTATAGTGAAAATCACAAGTTTTGGCAGTATGGCAGAGATAGGCAATGTTATTCTTATGGAGATAAACTCGGCCTTGTTGCCAGTTTTACACTTACATTGTTTCATGGTACACCATTCAGTTTTCATGCTTTAACACATTTAGTTTGCAGTGTTAAATTTCATAATGAAATGTTAGTATAGGGTTGTAAATCTTATAGCGGTGGAGTGGTGCCGATGGGAAAAGAAGCCAGCAGTTATGAAACAGTTTAAAAATATTATAAGCTTGATTTCACATTACTTAAGAAATGATATAATAACTATACCTACTCCTGTAATCTTATTTCAAGACATATACTAATTACATTTCTTGTAGTGTATTTGTAACTACCATCTAATGTAATCCCAACTAACATAGTGCCATAATATGTGAAGCATATTCAAAAATTTCCGAGGAAAAATGGACAATTTATGATAGGCACATTGTAAATGAAGAAAAAAGATTTTGGGCAGCTGATCAATTGCAAGATGATATCGAACCTTTTATTATTAATCTTAATGACGCAAGTGACGACAGTGATACTGAAAGCGATGAAGATGTAACGCATGAGTTGTATGTTTGAGTACCGCTGCTACGCTTAGCTACCTGACTCGAAGTTTAAATGTAAACAGGTCCGACCTTACTTCAAATTTTCAATGTACTTAGTATGTGATATTTTTCTTTAAGTTTGTAATTCTATTTTATGCTATGTATATATTGACAACATTTGTTCATTAATTGTTATGTCTTTTAAACAACATGTATATATTTGTATTACTCGCCATTTGTGATTTTGACTTGGCCGTCTTTGGCTGTGTTTATTTTATTGTTACATTGTTATCAATTTGTTATCGAAAAAATAAAATAAAATTGTATATTTATATTAATTTAATATTTTACTTAATTATGTATCCTTCATATTAAACGAGAAAAATTATCAGTAAAGAGGGTGAGAATAAATTGAAACACTGGAGAATTATTGTATAATTTATCGAATTCTCGAATTATATTTAATTAGATTATTTTTTGACTTACAAATTTAATTTAGAGGAACCAGAGTTTTTTTCTCTAAGTAAAAGATTTTAAATTTGATGCATATCAATTGATTACTTATTAATGTATTCAATGAATTAAACATTTTATTGGTTTTGAGAAACATCAAGAAATAATCAGCATAATTTATTAAAAGTACAATTTAGCGAAAAACAAACAATCCGCCTCTGGATTCTCCATCTTTGTCTAACACATTACTCTTATGGGATACATTTAGCAACACTGTATTGCTATCTCTGCCATACTGCCAAAACTTGTGATTTTCACTATACCAATGAATAAGCGAACAGAACGTCGCCTTCACTGAGCTCTACGCTGAAGCCACGTGATCTCCTCTATGTGCAGCCGCAAGCTCGAAAGCTAAGGCTGGACAGGACAGACGCGGGAGGGGTACCGAAGGCGAAGATAGTATTGCCTAAACATCGTCTCTGCCGTCTCTCCCAGCTACTGCATTGCATTCGTCACCGCGCCAAGCGCGGTATTTGAAATTTTAGTTTCATGCAACGATTAACGATATAACAAGTTTTACATATGAAATAAATATTTTAAAGGTAAATAGGTGTTGTAATAATATAATTGGTTGGTATAATTGATCCGGTAATACTCATATTAATATATAATATTTTATTGTCATTATGGAACGTTTCGAGCGTGATAAGTCGCTCATCTTCAGCCAAAATCTACAAATAAATGAACACATTATTGCACAGAACTGCAATTAGATTTTTCTACAGAACTATTACCTTAATCATAGACAAGTTAAATATGTAAAAATTATTTATAAAGATTAAAGGCATATAATGTTAAATAAAATCCAATATTATCGTTAACAGCGTCAAAACATGTGGTCGTGCAGCCATCTAGGAAGGTGTCTCACTGACAGGCGGAAATGGAATCGGCCGAACTTCATGTTGCAATGGTGGGGAAATTATATTTTACGTCACTCGGGGGAGGAAAGCAGTGTTTTCCTCTTGCTAATGGAGGGAGGGAAGCGAGTTTTCCCTCCCGCTCGGGAGGACCGTACTTGTTTTCCTCCCGAGCGGGAGGAAAACACTGTTTTCTTCCCGGTACAGGCGGGAGGAAAACATTGCAAGAAAGGTGATTTCGAGGCCCTCGTGACGTAAAATATTGTGTGTCCCACGGGAGGGAAGGCTATTCCTCCCTTGGGCGAAGCCGGCGCCCTCGCTCGGGCCGCCGCTTGGCCCGTGGGAGTAATAGCAATTACTCCCTTGGGCGAAGACGGCGCCCTCGCTCGGACTCGCCTGCGGCTCACCTTCGGCTCGGGTCGCCGCTTCGCCCGCGGGAGTAATAGCTATTACACCCTTGAGCGAAGCCGGCGCCCTCGCTCGGACCGCCGCTTCGCCCGCGGGAGTAATAGCACGCTTCCCTCTCTAGGTGCACAAAATACTATTATTTTAAAAATATTTCCCGTGCCTGGCGTTGCGAAGAAGTCTGTTTGATTGTTTACACATCTGCTGACATTTTTATTGATGTGCAACGTTTCTTTTAATAACCTGTTGTCACGATATTTGGCAGTGTCAATGATCTTGAACTCTTTAAACTTGAAAACGTGGCCAGTGTCGAATGAATGTTGGGTAAGCGCACTATGGTCGAAATTGTGTGTTTTTATTTTATATTTATGTTGATACATCCTTTTTTTCAGAGGTTGCAAAGTCTCTCCGATGTATATTTTATCGCATCCACCACATTCAACTTGGTAGACCAATCTGTCCGCTCTTCGGCTTTCACTGGATCTTTCAATTTTGAAAACAAAGTTTGTGTACATTTTGATTTTGAATTTGCAATTTTAATGTTGCTATCTCTCAATATGTTCTTGATGCCTGTGTTCAGCATGTGATGAAAAGGAACAGAGCAATAAATCACATTATTTTGTACTTCATTGTTGTTGTTTATCCTTGACCCTGCTCTAGTATCTAAAGAATTTAGTCGTTTATTCATCTGGAATGTTATGAAGTTATCTGGGTAAAAATTCTCTTTAAGTGTGGTTTGTATATACTCCAGGTTAGATCTGTGATAGCGTGCATCCGCAAGAAGAATCGCACGATCTACAAGTGATGTGATAACACTTATTTTATAATTGTTGTTAGTATATGACCCGAAATTCAAATAACGTCCCGATGCAGTGGATTTTCTGTACCAATTTGTGGTAATTGTGTTGGTGTTTTTGTGTACAGTAAGATCTAAATAATTGATTTTGTTCTGTTGCTCCAGCTCGATCGTGAATTGTATGCGTGGATGGAAGCTGTTGAAGGCATCCAAGATGTGCGTGATGAGGAGACAGTCCTCTACATAACGTTTGTAAAAGTCAATATGTAGTTGTGGTTGGCCTAAAGTGAACCTTTCAAGTTTTTGCAGAACCAGTTCGGCGACTACCCCACTCAGGGAACTTCCCATTGGGGCGCCTTCAATTTGTTCATACATTATGTTCTTGAACGTGAATACAGATGACATGAAGCATATTTTAACTCCTTGAATTATCTCATCTAAGATTAGCTCTGTGTATTCAGATATTTCTTCCCATCTATCGTTGATGCATTCATAAACAAGATCTTGTGGTATGTTCGGGTATAATGCCGTGACATCCAAAGATATGATAGTTTGATTGTCTTCGATTTTTCTTCCCCTGATTTCTTCAACTAGGTCAAACGAGTTCTTTAAAGCGTAAGGAGATGTTTTGGTGACAGATGCTAGGACATTGCTTAGGTGTTTAGCCAACTTGTATGTAGGTGTATTTATAGTCGACGTTATTTGGCGTAGTGGTGTATTTTCTTTGTGAATTTTCGGGCCCATGTACATATTTCCCAGTGATGGATGTTTTACGATCAATTCTTGTTTGTTTGCATTCCTCTTGGATTCTGTTTAATGGCGACTATTTTAGTTTTCGGTATGTTTTTTCGTCATTGAGAATGTCTTGAGCTTTGTCTAAGTAGTCTTTGCGGTTCATGATGACGGTTTTTGCCCCTTTGTCAGCTTTTGTAACAATGATTTCATCTTTGTTGTTGTGTAGAAATCTGTTGGTATTTTTAATCGCTTGTAATAGTTGATTTTCCGGGTATGTTAGTCTATAGTTCTTGATTTTGTTAATCTGCGTGCTTATGAACTTCGAAATTTTTTCTTTAATTTGTTCTTTTTGTGTTGTTTCAGATCTATCAATGCTCACACTTACATTAGTGAATGTGTCGATGACCAGTTTTTGGAGATGTGATTTATTGTTGGCCTCGTTGTAGGAGAAGTTAGGTCCCTGTCCGAGAATGCATAGGATTTTCTCCGGAATGTGAAGGTCCGACAGGTTCACGATCCACTTTTTGTAGTTGGATTCTAGATGATTTATTAAACTGCCTTTGAGTGAGACATGTTTTAGAGTGGATAATTTTGTCTCTATCTTGGTCTTATGTGCCTTCTTGATCGTGTGGTAATTAGTATTGGTTTTCTGGATTATAAAGTTGAAAACATCTGGTGGCAGGAGGTCTATAAGTTTATTTTATTTTTATTTACGGTTATAGTGCTAACATACAGAGTATTTACAGTGGTCAGTAAACAATAACATGATATGTGGAATATACCTAATTTATTATATAACTATTCTCCAAGACTTAAGATAAAATCGGCAGTTGTAGATGGTGCCTTCTCTAAAAGAATATTTTTAATCTTGACATGAAATTCTTTGTTTGGTATATTTCGTAATTCATTTGGTATAATATAATAAACTGTAAAAATGTATAAAATAAACACTTTTACTTATATAAATATAGATAAAATGATTAAAAAAATTTAATGTATAAAAAAATGCGTGTATATTTATATCGTCGTTATGTACATAATTAGTATACAATAAAATATAAATATAAATAAAAGGTGACAGCTCGCTACATTACTCCCCCCTTAAAAAAGGCATGGGGAGTAAATATAAAAAAATTGTCCAGTGGTGCAGTGCAGGTCAGTGGCTAGTATGGTAAATGATAAAGATGTGGTATGTATGTTTATGCCAGTGTCTATGCAATTACAGATTGCGGGGTTTGACACTGGCATGTGTTGAAGAAATAAAAATTGTGTTCAAGAGGGAGAGGTTGACAGATTTGATGAAAGTTCCCTAGCAGCCCAAGTGAGTCTGGACAGTGCTAGGGATATGCTGCAAGTATGAAAGGAAGGAAGAGTGTTGTGAACTGTTATGGTGTAAGTGATTGTTTGTGTGAAATTTACATAAAAAATACCTTCTTAAAAATTTTAAAGACGTAGCGAAGAAAATTGACAGAAAGTAGAGTATCTTGAGGTTGAAGAGCTTGAAGTTGAATCGCCAGGATGATGTTGAAGATATTAGGTTGTTGCACTGGCGAACAATGATGTGTAACAAATCGGGTTGTTTCTGATTCTCGAATCTTAACAATCCGATTGTTGACGTGCTGGAAATGTTTAATAAGTAAAATAATACATGAAACCAAAATATATTTATTATTGTGAATAATAAAAGTTAAAATTACAAACATTACATTAAATTGATAAACAAAACGATTAACAAATTATATCTCTCGTGAGGATAGACACTTACGAAGTTATTCTCACTCGCTCATTCTGACTCTTCCTTGATCGGTCGATTACTAACTGACTACTCTATCGGTTGATGACTGACTTACTCTCCGTTCGATCATTGACTAACTACTCACTCTTAATTTCCTAAGTATATTCTAATACTAAATGCAAGATCGCAATAATTTCGCTGAAACGCAA
Organism: Agonum fuliginosum; assembly: GCA_947534325.1. Lineage (NCBI taxonomy): Eukaryota > Metazoa > Arthropoda > Insecta > Coleoptera > Carabidae > Agonum > Agonum fuliginosum. The sequence continues at coordinate 27,966,074 of OX384037.1, forward strand.
GGCACGTGTAACAACCGCGCGTGGCCAAAAGGTGAATAACTTAACAAAACACAACTTAGCAATAATTTCGATTACGGAAAATTACTAACAAATCTACTTTGTTACACTTGCCTCGCCTTAAAAAAATTAAAATATATTTGAAAAATTTATTAAAGTTAATATCTTTGAAGAATAGATTTTAATTTCAGATAAATTATTACGATTCTCCTAACCTACCACAATATAATGTTACCTAACGTGCTAACATAACAAATGTCATGTCAGCAAACTATACTTACAACTACAAACAAAGAATGCTTTGCTGGCATTTTTGTAACTAACTGGCGGTTAAAATATTTATTATTTTTAATTTTATTGTGAAAAAGAATTACTTCAACTCAAAATGCTACCTTATCTACTTTTTTTTTATATCAATAAAAAATTACTCATCTAATTTCTTCGGCTTGCAAAGAGAAATCATCAGAAAAAATAAAAATAAATTAAATTGACACTAACAAAATCTACTTCATCTGTCCTTCGGGTTGCCAATACAAACCATCAGGACCTACATAATTCAAATTTAGAATGACAGGATCCGCTCAATTTCTACTAAGTTGATCATGAGATATTGTACCTTTACAATTTCACGATCCGCGTTATCTACGGTTTGATCCTGTTTTCTAATATTTGAATTTTTCGACTACTTGGGTTGAGCATTTATAAATTTAGGTAACATCGTTATGACGCAAAATCTACAGATATCTAAATCTTCAAAATCAAATTCTAATTTCAATTTTCTAACTAACGCAAAACAAGCTACAATTTCTAATCTAACTAACTTTTAACATAAAACCCAATATCTAAACACTCCGTTGCATTTTCACTTCACTAAACTCGCACAAACGTCATATTTTTGGGGACATACACTTTATGTTCAAAGGGGGGAGGGGGCTCTTCACACAATTGGGGTCGTTGACTCCGAATCGCGGGACTATACGTACTCTGCTATTCCACTGCTGGTGCAGCCCTGCCGCTGACGCTGCAAAGTTGCGTGGTGGACGTGGATGACGTCGCCGGAAGTCGTACTCGAAACTCAGTCTCTGCTGTTGATAATTCGATGGTTCTAATGTGAAGATTTGCCGCTGGAACTGCCGTTCTACTACGGGTTGACATTTAATTTGCTCTATCACAACGCTTGCATACTGTGATTTTTCTGTGACGTGTATGCGTATGCGAGCTTCTTCTGTCGCTAATTTAGGGTGATGAACCACTTCTGCTACTAAACTATCTTCCTCCTCTTCAAGTTCTTTGACATCAGCGTAACAACAAATACGGTCGATGTCCGTACACTGCGTGTGTGTCAGTAGTGACGCTTCAGAAGTGTTGACTTCTGCTACTGATACCGTTGAACTTGAAGCCGAAGTCATCGTTTGGTTCATCATCTTACGTTCCTCCACATCGCGTGAACGAGGAATGTCCACTACCGTCCTTTTTTCAGCTTTCAGCAACGCTTCGATTTCTGCCGCGCTTATTGTTGCCACAGGTAACGTCTGTACTGGGACCTCGTTTTGGAGACCGGATCCGTAGCTGTGTATCCTTTCCACATTCAACGTGCTACGATCCGTCTGTCTCCCGTACAAATCAGGTAGGTCCCACGAATACTCGATCTTTGTTACCTGCGACCTACGTTGCGACTGCTGCGTGCTTTTTGCTGACGGTGACTGCCACTGCATTACTGGCGTTGGCGATGTTGTCGACTGTGGAGCATCCACACGAAATCGACATGGCGCTGCTCCCAAGGGATACCGCTTTAGCATTGCGGGCCCTGGAACAGAGTTGTCGTATTCGCAACCAAGTGATGGGTGCATCGACACTTGTGGATGTGGCGGTGGCCATGTTATTGCCGCAAAATACGAATACATCTCACTACTTCACTCGCGACTCACGCACTTTAACGAACAAGTGTCTATACCTCACGAAGAAATAATTTGTTAATTTTATACGCGCAACACTACTTCTAAGGCCGAAAAATTTACTTATTAAACATACCAGCCGAAGGTTCTTTATTGGCGTATTAATTGTGTAGTGCATCTTTTTATAAATAAAAAGAAGTCTAGCAATTAATAGTAAAAAACCAATCCTATAGACTGCGCCACTGTAACAAATCGGGTTGTTCTTCTCACTCGTTCATTCTGACTCTTCCTTGATCGGTCGATTACTAACTGACTACTCTATCGGTTGATGACTGACTTACTCTCCGTTCGATCATCGACTAACTACTCACTCTTAATTTCCTAAGTATATTCTAATACTAAATGCAAGATCGCAATAATTTCGCTGAAACGCAAGGCACGTGTAACAACCGCGCGTGGCCAAAAGGTGAATAACTTAACAAAACACAACTTAGCAATAATTTCGATTACGGAAAATTACTAACAAATCTACTTTGTTACAGATGATACGAAGAAGTTAAATGACAGGTCGAAGAAGATGGAGAATGTCTTGAAGAATAGTCGCGAAGATCACGTCGATGAAGGATGAGGCGTGAAGGATTGTAAAACGTCGGGGTCACCAATTGTAAAAATGTATAAAATAAACAGTTTTATTTATATAAATACAGATAAAATGATAAAAAACTTTTATTGTATAAATAAAATGCGTGTATATTTATATCGTCGTTATGTACATAATTAGTAAACAATAAAACAATAAAAACAATATACTATAAAATATACAAGAAAACTTGATTAATTAAAATATAAATATAAATAAAAGATGACAGCTCGCTACAAAACTGCCTACTCTGAATATGGAGAGAATCCTAGATCTATATTGACCAGCATCCATAAATGAATTGATATTGTCGGGGGTAATATAACTAGTGCTATGATTATCATCGGTGATAGCATGAGTTAGTCGATAAAATTGACCGAGTGCGCAGCACGAGTTCAATTTTCTGAAGACTAACGAATGCTATCACCTATGATTAATCATAGCCCGAGTTATATTTGCGGAGAACATATATAATGAATGAGTCCAAAATGTTTGGTTATATTTTTTCAATAGCTATCAAAAACGTTTTAAATTCTGTTTACCTTTCTCAATTTTGTCTTCACTGACATTTCCCCACCGAATACAATCAGGTTCATTCAATTTAAGTCTGATTTTTGACAAACAGCAATATATAAATATGGAACTGACAGTAGGAAATTAATTGACAGAAACAGTTGACATGTAACAGCGGTGATAAAAATATCATCGATTTGATAGCCTCTTACTGCCCTATTTTAGCCAATCAAATTAGTCAAATATGTGTCACGTGACACATGAATTATATATTCAATAAGATCCATACACGCTACTTTATTTAATCGAAAATTCCTAATAAATAATGCCTCTGTCATTGTGAAAGGATCTTGGGCATCTCGAATGATCCTTCGCAATAAACGAGATGCATTTCTACGCTCTTCATCCTCCAACATCTGAAGAGCCAAAAATCGACCAAATACCATTGCCATATTCTGGAAATAATAATAACATTTTATATACATAGGTACAATTATTATAAGAAATTATGTCAACCAATGTTTCAGATAAAAAAAATTCTTCGTACTATATTTTATTATTATTAAACTTATTCTATTAACAAAATTATATTTATTACGTTTCATATCGTCTATCGTATCGAACGAGACTCTCATATAATTAGGATCGAACGTCACTTACAGGTAAGTTCGTTTGATCTATCAATTATATTCCGAGTCTCGTTCGAGACGATATAACTGAGTAGATATTTAGAGTTGATGCAAAACTAAATTTTTTATTCTAGTCAGTCTTAAGATGCTCCTTAGTACTAGAATACAGCTTTTACAATCACAGTCGAAATAAACATAAATTCTTAACAAAATAAAACATTATTTTCTTAAATCTAGTATCTTACGAAGCGGAAGGTTGATTAAAAACAATCTCCGCAAAATACTTCTGGCCCGCTCTTATCTTTTTGTTATAACATCTCGCGAACATTTGCGACTTTTCAGACCAGCTGGCTGTCTTTTTTATTAGCTCCAGGCTCGCACCCTTTTTTAACGCTGAAGATGTTGAAGCATGTCTGGTGCTATAGGCGGTAAACTCTGTGCCTAATCCGCATTTTACAAGAGTTGATCTAACCCATCGACTAATTGTTGCTGATGTCGCCGCTTTATGAGGCTTTTTTGTCGTAATAACTAAGTTGTCACAGCAGTTTCTCAATGGCTCTGTGACTTCAATGTACTTATCCAAGGTCGACGCAATACACAGTCTGGGGTCCTCGCGAAAATATGGAAATTCTAGGAACGGTTGTGGGGCTCCCGGCCGTGACGTCTTGATCGCGTCCGAAATCCGTATTTCATAGCCTGTCGCGGACTTCTTCATGTTCGATATCTTTATCACTGATAAGGTTTGGAAACGATGAGCTGAACCAAGAGCTAACAGGATCACCAATCTCTTTGATAGCACGTTCAACGAGAGGTTATCTAAAGGAAACCACTGTTTGATATGTTGCAAAACAATATCCACATCCCATACGTCTTCGTACTTAGGCTTAGGCGGTTTTAATTTTGAAACTCCTTTTAAGAATTCCGAGATATTTCTACTCTGTGAGAGACCTTGTTGCGAAATCCATGATAGCGCAGCTCTTGCCGTGTTCAACGTACCATAAGATGCTCCGTTCTTAAGCTCGTCTACTAAGAATAACAAAACTAAGTCCTCCTTTACAGTAAAAGAGTTTAGACACCTGTCTAAACAAAATTTCAGCCACTTTTTGATCGGTCCAGAATACTGCTTTTGAGAAGATTCAGCTTTCGCAGCCCTCGCCGTACTTACTGCTTCCTCTGGAATACCTCTCTTAAGGAGAGCTTTCCTGATAAATTCCCCACAATCAGTGATAAGCTCTTCTTCAGAGGATGTTGGACCGACCTGCAAGGTGACAACAGTAAGTTATTAGCAGGTTTAAATCGAATTGGGTCAGCTACCAGTAAATTATTAAACAAAGGGTACCACGGCTGATTAGGCCAGTCCGGGACCACCATTAGGCCTGTTGGCTCGTCTGCTAAAATCTTTCTTAAAGTTTTTAAGACTAAAGCGAACGGAGGGAATGTCCAGAAGAGAGCTTCTGAACCCCAGTCCCGCATAAAAGCATCGACCGCAAGCGCCTCTGGATCCTTATGCCATGAGTATAAGTTTTCATAAGTAACGTCAAATAACACAGGAAAAACAAGGTGCAATTGTAGAAACAAAACCTCGGGAGGTGTTGGAATTAAAAGCAAGATTAGTTAGTTTACGCGCGTAGGTGACGGACGTGTTTCTCTCGTGATTGTAAACTCTCGGTAGTTTCTTATTTACCAATTGTCTTTGAATGGTAATAAAAAATGTCTTCACTTAAAACCCGAAGTGTAACAGAAATACAAACTTTAATAACTGAAGTGTTCTCAAATGATATCTTCAAGAACAATATCGTAGAAATTCTGCGCGACACCGTTGCTAAAACTGTAGATGAAAAGTTAAATACACTTGGTGAGTCTCGCGATTCGATTCAGGCTCTAAAATTAGAAAATATTTCTCTAAAAAATGAAATTAAAGCATTAAAACTAAAAATCGAAAACGTTGAAATAAATAATAAAAGTTCAGTGAACTCTGATAAATCATACGCTAGCAAATCAGTGGTAAATACCACCACCTGACAAGAAAATAATTAAGCAAACAAACTTCAACCAATTGGCCGCAACTGAGAAATCAGCCGGTAGCAGTGGAACCGCCTCGAAACCAGTAGCGTCGACTGAAACAAACGATGGCTTTATTAAAGTTCACAATAGAAAACAAAGAAGAGCAAATAAGATCAGTACATCATCTGTAGATCGATCTGGAGGAGCTTTATTAGGTGCAGCACAACCTAGAAGAGCTTGGTTGTACATTGGAAAAATAAAAAATAAAGAAGTAACAGAAGATGAAGTGCAAAAATATCTTAAAGATGAAGACAATGAAGAATTTATAGTACAAAAACTGACCAACAGAAGTCAGTATGCTTCTTTCAAAATTGGCGCACCTTTAAAACTGCTAGAAAAACTTAGTAATGAAAATTACTGGCCGGCCGGAGTGGTAGTTCGTCGCTACAACTTCTGGGTCGAAAGAAATGTAACGAAAAAATTACAGACATCAGAATCAGATTCTTTTTTAGAAGAGAAATAGGACAGAAAAAATTGTTTCTTATTTACTACCAAAACGTTCGAGGTCTGCGAACTAAGTGCAAAGATCTATTAGAAAGTGTTTTAGGTTCAAACTATGAAGTAATAGCGCTTACTGAAACTTGGCTGAATGACTCTTTCTATGACAGTGAACTGTGCGATGCTCGTTATGTTGTTCTAAGAAATGATAGAAACTATGAAGAATTAAGTGTAACGCGAGGTGGCGGTGTTTTATTCATGGTAAAAAAACAGTTCTCTCCCCGATTAATTGCCAAAAGTGTCAGTAGACTATTTGAAGCGATCTGTATTAAATTGACTATTAATGGAACTGTGGCAATGATGTGCTGTGTTTATATTCCTTCTGGCTCCAATTCTTATACCTACGATTTGTTTATGGACTTTATTCTTTCGCTACAAGAAGTGCAAGACTCGAACTATGATTATTTCTATCTTATTGGTGATCTGAACTTATCTGAATGCAATGGTTCGAGGTACGATTTTACTGCAACAAACTGTAAAAGATCGAAAGCAATTTGTGAAATAATAGCTTCTCTCAATATTTTCTCTATTAATGACATAACTAATTTTAGAAATAAAACTCTTGATTTAGTTCTCACTGACATGTTTGAAGCCAAAGTAACAATCTGTGCTACGCCACTGATTCACGAAGATCTGTACCACCCATCCCTAGAAATAAGTTTTCATACTACAAAAGCTCACAAAGATGTCAGTACAAATGTTTCAAAAAATGCTTTTAACTTTTCTAGTCCTAATGCGGATTATGTTAAATTGTATCATCTGTTAAACAATGTTGACTGGGATTCCCACATTACTATGCAAGATGTTAACGTGGCTACTGCGAAATTTTACAGCATACTAAATAATTTATTTGCTCAGTGTATTCCAAAAGTTTCCATAAAAACTAACAAGAAATTTCCACAGTGGTTTAGCAAAACGTTAAAATCAAAAATCAAACAAAAAGAATATTATAGACGTAAATTAAAATCTAGGGCCCCAAACAATGAAACATTATCAACGTATAAACAACTAAGAACTGAGATAAAACAATTAATTAAAACTTGTCACAATGAACACATTACGAAAATAAACGAAGATATTAAATCCGACCCAAATAATTTCTGGTCATTTATTAGAAACAAACGTAAAGATCTAAATATATCTACTTGCTTTTTGTACAATGATATAGAGGTAACTAATAATCAAGACATTGCCAATAATTTTGTCAATTACTTCCAATCTGTATACTCGAGTGAAAAAGCAGATCTGAGTAAATTAAAAACTACGCCATACAACCTAAGCATATTTTCAATTAATAATATTAGCGAAGAGGAAATTCTGCTAGCTATTCAATCCTTAAAATCTAAATCAACCAAAGGATCGGACAATATTCCTACATATTTTTACAAATCTTTCAGTGATATATTATGTAAACCATTAAAACTACTTTTTAATTTATCCTTCAGTACGAATACTTTTCCCGATTTACTGAAAGAAGGTACTATAATCCCTATTCATAAAAGTGGCAACGCCAAATTAATTACTAATTATAGGCCCATAACAATTCTGTCAGCGCTTTCAAAAATATTGGAAAAAATCATTTATAATAGATTAGCTCCTCTTGTAAGACCAGTCATTATCCCTGAACAGCATGGTTTTATAAATAGAAAATCAACTGTAACAAACCTAATGATTTTTACTAACGACGTTGCTACAAATCTAGATGCAGGGCTGCAAACTGATGTTGTGTATACAGATTTAGCGAAAGCCTTTGATAGGGTTAACCATTCAGTCCTAGTAGCAAAGCTATACACTTATTGTTTGGACTCTGACTTAATAACCTTTCTTGAATCCTATTTAAATAATAGAAAGTTAGTAGTTAAATTTGATAACACTATATCCCAGGAATTTGTTTCTACATCTGGTGTGCCACAGGGCTCAATACTAGGGCCTCTTCTTTTCCTAATGTTTATAAATGATGTATCATATCACATTAAAAACTCAAAATATCTACTTTATGCAGATGACCTCAAAATGTACCATACTATAAAATCAGAATCTGATACACAGGAACTGCAGGACGATCTAAACGCCTTACAGATCTATTGCGAAAATAATAGCTTAAGTCTTAATGAATCAAAATGCAAATCTATGTCTTACACCAAAAGCAAACATACCATCAAGACTCAATATTCTGTAAACACTACTTCACTAGAAAAAGTTACACAATTCTCTGACCTAGGATTAATCTTTACATGTAATTTAAAGTTTGTAAAACATACCGAAAATACTGTACGAAGCTCCTACAGAATTATCAGCTTTCTAATTCGATATGGTAATTTATTTGATATAGACACTCTAATATTACTCTTTAACAGTCTTGTTAGATGTAAACTAGAATATGCCTGTATGATCTGGAATCCCACTACAAACAACCACATTGACATGATCGAAAAAGTACAGAAAAATTTTTTGCGCAGCATCTATTTTAAAAAATTCCAAACTTCAACCTTTATGATATCCTATCAAAATCAACTTGATCTTTTTAATATAGTATCACTGGACCAACGTAGGAAATACTTAGATATAATGTTTATATATAATGTATTAATTGGTAATCTAGATGTTCCCCATATTCTTTCTGTATTACCTTTAAATGTGCCTGATATACGTTTACGTATACGCAATAATTCAACTTTTATTGTTAAGTATTCTATGTCGCCCTTATACAGCATACTAAGAAATGTAAATATTTATACCAATACTTATAATATTGACCTATTCCACACTAATAAAATAGAAATTAAGAAATGTTTAACTATGTAAATATTAATTTTTCATTATTGTTATTTACTATGTACTGTACATTTGTAATTGGACCATTGTCTGTAACTGTGCAGTTTAAATAAATTTATTATTATTATTATCTTGTAATTTGATGACGTCATGTCGAAGTTCAATAAAAACTCAACAGATGCTTACGTGTGCAATTACAAGACTTGTTTTAAATTACAACTTGGAATTTGATTTAGAATCAGCCTCCTGTAACTTGCTTACTTGCTACACCTTTGCCTCATATTAATTCTGCTTTCTGCTGCAGTTTTTGTGTTATTTTCTGTTATTTTGTGTTATTGTTAGTTACTTTTTGTTATTGTTCGTTATTTGGTGTTATTGTTTGTTACTTTGTGCTATTATTTGTTATTTTTGATTACCTATTTCTGTTGACGTTTACTTCAATTGGTAGACAAAACGAATTTTTTATCCTATATAAAGCGCGAATGTGCACATAGAGTTGACTTTTCATTTTTGTGTGACGCATATAAAGATTTATTTTCCAAAAGTACAAAAAAGAATAAAATTGTTATGTTTTAAATTTTAAAATCTTATATCTTTTATTTGAGTTTCCTTAAAATATTGATTTGTATTTTTTATTTATATATTGATTTGTAGTTGAAGCAGATTTTTCATAAAATACTATTGAGTTCAAATGAATTCCAAGTATTTTTTGAATAATCCGCTTCAACAAATACAAATCAATATATTATAAGTAAAAAATAAACGATGCTATCAACAATCATTACCTATTGTAGGTAACGATTATACCGACTTAGTATGCGCTTCCATCCGTCAGATAGCGCTATTAACGTCGGTCCGATGATTAACACGTACGATTCCTATCTGAATACTTATTTGGTCTGTGGTACTGAGTACAGGAGCATTATTCTTGAAATAATTCGCGTCTTTCATACATTGTTATTGTTTTTCAAAGAAATTTCTAAAAAAAATTTTACAGTTGTTTGGTTCTTTTTTGTCTTGTATGAAATTTGAGATCTAAAGGGCTATTTATAACAAACGCAATGCAATGGGTAACGCAACGCAGTAGGTAAGGTAAAAAGATGAATGTGTACATTTGCTAGGGATGATTTATAACAACGCAAGGTGAACAGCAACGCAACGCAATGCAAGACAAGAGTAGTCAACTTCCAACTCCTTGCGTTGCCTTGCGTGAACTTCTTGCCTCTGGCCAATCAAAATTAAGATATTTTTAAATTTGTGGAAAAATCAACATATCTGAAATTTTGTATCTATCATTAATTGGTTTTAGCTGTCACATGTTGCACTCAAATACTAGCAGGTACATATTTTGTCATTATTATTATAATTATTAATATAATATACCTTACTAATTAGTTACTCATATATAATAGAAAGAGATTTTATAGGATTAAATACAAAATAGTTTTAGAATTGACAGATGTCAACTGGTACTTGTCAAGTTAAAGAATAATGGTATTGGTGAAACGCTACCGCAGATGCGTTGTTATAAATCAAACAATTTTTCGTTGCATTGCGTTGCGTTACCTACTGCATAGCGTTACCCATTGCATTGCGTTATCCATTGCATTGCGTTTGTTATAAATACCGCTTAAGACCCTATTTTTACTTCCCCGATCTATGTAATAGAGGGAAGTATTGTAATCGTGATTTTTTGACAATTCGAGATTTTGGTGAATCTTCATGTTTTAGACCCTACTGAACCCAAAAAACATAATTTTAAAAAAAGTCGGTCTTAAAAACGCGTTGGAATTTTGGACTGAAATTTTATATTTAAAATCTTGAGCCAAAATCTGACTTTAAGTTCGTTAATAAGCTTTATTCAACCAGTGGTACCAACTTTATAAACATGTTACCTCACGTGAACCACCCCGGTCAGCGGAATACCAGCGAACATGACGTTCCCACGACGGGCATCGCATTTCGCCAACACATGAAATGTACTTAGTTTATAAAAATGTAATAATGTAGAATTTAGTCAGTCTGTTATGTTATTTCAAAGAGCTAATATCTTGTAAAGAGGAAATAAAAAGTTTTTAAAAACTTAAGTTGGAGAAGCGATAAATTAATTGGCGCAGTCTAGTGTAGGATTCTGAAAGAAGTTTCACAGTGAAAAATTCTTCAGTTTCAACTGTTAATCAGAAGAACGAACCCGACGACAATTCACCGAGAATTCCTCATCGGCATCGAAAAATTCATCAACAAGAAGTCAACACGGACATCAAATGAAGATCACCGTATTGATACTGTAAGTTGCTTATCCTTCCACATTCCCCTGATTACATGACAGATTCCTCGCGTTCATCCATTTCCATAGAGGAAAATAGTGAAAACGAGTTAGATTTAGATTACAGCTTTAGTTTAGAAGACACTCATTTAAGCTTAATTTTTTCAACATTAGAAATTAACGAAGGAGAAACTAACGAAAGAATAGAAAACAACAATTGTTTAATCATGCCAGTTTTTGAAACAAAATTGTTAGACATAGTGCCTAAATTCGACGGAAATCCAGTAGAACTTTCCGCATTTTTAGACGTAGCAAATACTTTAATTAATAATTATTGGGACGACACCCCTCAAAATTTAAATTGTGTTCAAAATCTTACAATAATTTATGGAATTTATGCTAAACTCGTTGGACCTGCACGCGAAGTGTACTCCACGTGTACAGCCAAGGACTGGAGATCTGTTAAAGCGGCGTTAATCGCACATTTTGGCGATCAACGTGACGAGAACGGATTATTGTTCGATTTAGATCAATTGAGACAAAAAGACAGTGAAAATTCACTAATATTTTATTCAAGAGTGCTATCAAATCTTAGTGCATTGCATAATTATCTTGATATTCACGAAAATACAGCTGCAATTAAAACAGTCAAAAAGAATTTTTATAATACACACGCTTTGAAAATGTTTTTAGCTGGTTTAAAAGAACCTCTTGGTTCAACGATCCGAGCAATGAAACCCAACACGCTAGCAGAAGCTAGACAGTTTATCATTTCAGAAAATAATATCCGACACTTACAAAGACCAAATTTTGAAAAAAATAATAAAACACAAAATTTAAGACCGATTACTAATTTTCCGAATCAAAAACCGCAATTCTTTTCTCCACAACCACCACTACGATTTAACAACCAACACCAACCGTTTCCAAGTAACCCCATTAATTTACAACCACGTTTCACACTAAGACCACAAAGATTTTTCACAAATCAGCAAGTTTTCGGAAATAAACAAAGAAATAACCCAGTAAATGTTTGGAAACCTCAAAATCAAAATAATCGTGCTATTCAACCTAGACCAACCCCTATGAGTGGAATTTCGCACGGAACTTTTCCTAAACAAACCCCAATGAGCGGCATATCACACGGAACTTTCCCTAAACCCAGTACTTCTTTTAATAGACCCCAATTTCAACAAACGAGACAACCAAATTTCATTTCCGAAGAACTGTTTCATGTAGAGCAGGAACACCCAAATCAAAATCAGTATTACGAACAAGACGAATGTAGTAACTTTGAAAATTATGACACTGACTATACAGACTATAACCACCAAAGCGAAAATTATTACGTAACCGAAATTTGTGATGAAAATACTTATGAACAAACACCACCAGGTGATGACGAACAAAATTTTCACGAACTCAGCCAAACAACAAACCAAACATAGAACTACATTCAATTTACGATAAAAAAGATTTGCCTTACATCAAAATTTCGAATCCACCTCTAAAATTATTAATTGATACTGGTGCGACAAAATCATTTTTAAATCCTGACATTGCAGAAAAATATTTTAAAGATAACATTCAGAAAGAAGAATTTACTATCTCATCAATTTTTCAAACAACTAAAAGAGATACTTGTGTAGAGATACCAGCATTTCCAGAATTTAATGATAATAAAAATATTAAATTTTATCTTTTTAAATTTCATCATTTCTTTGACGGCTTAATTGGTTATGATACTTTAAAAGATTTAAATGTTCAGTTAGATATAAAACATTCAATTCTGCATACACCAAATACTTCATTAAAATTATCACATTACGATGCAAAGAAAAAATTATTATTTTTCGCACGAATAGACCCTCACACTTTGGAAACACTCAATATTCCAGTAAATGTTGACGACGGAGATATTTTAATACCACAAACTCAGGTTTCAAATTGTTTGATAAGAGAATGCGTAACAACATGTCATAACGGCTATGCAGCAGTTGACATTTATAACACAACAGATAAAGCTCAAGAAATTAATTTGTACAAACCTATTAATGCGAATTCATTTAATAACACGGAATTTGATTTACTGACCGCAGAAATTTATGATGAAGTTAACGAAGAATTAGATAAATCTGACATAACTAAATTAATTCGGACCGAACACACAAATTTAGAAGAGAAAAAACAAATCGAAAAATTAGTTAAATCTTATTCTGACATTTTTTATCGCGAAGGCACACCATTGACATTTACAAATCAAATTAAACACAGAATCACAACCACCGACGAAATTCCAGTTTACACAAAATCTTATAGGTACCCTTTCATACACAAACCAGAAGTAGAAAGACAAATTAACAAAATGTTACAGCAAGGTATAATTCGACCAAGCGATTCACCCTGGTCATCGCCTATTTGGATAGTTCCAAAAAAGGTTGATGCCTCCGGCAAACAAAAATGGCGCATTGTAGTCGATTATCGCAAGATAAACGAGAAAACTACAGATGACCGCTACCCAATTCCAAATATTACTGACATATTAGACAGACTTGCGACCCTTCACCTAACGAAGACGCAAACAGTACAAATACTGAACTTAGCGACTAATCCCGGAGTCCTTCCATTTAAATTAGGATATGCAAAAATTAAAACCTCTTCCCACACATTCCTGCATTACATCGACTTAAAACCAATAAAAAATGAAATCAATTTAATAAACGAGAACTATTCGCAATTAAAAGCTGTAATAGATTCTGCAACTCCAGAAATTTATCACACACTAAATAATTACTATAAACATTTGGAATACGAACTTAAAACTGTTAACAACAAAATTAGTTCATTTTACCCTGAAAAACGTCAAAAACGTGGCTTAATCAATCCCTTAGGATCGATTCTAAAAATTATAACTGGTAACATGGATAACGATGACGCTAACGAAATTCATAACAACATTGTGGAATTACAAACAAATCAAAATAAAATTGTTGCTAAATTAAACAAACAAATTTCACTTTCAAAGATAATTATGTCAAATATTAACGATACAATGACTTTAATTATTAGACATCAAAACTCTATTGAAAATAAAACAAATGAACTAGTTCGAGCAATAAATTCAACAAATTTCAGTTTCTTTATGTACACTGAGACACACGAAATTCTAGAGCAAATTAAACTAAATCTTGATTCTTTATTAAACTTTCTTGTTGAAATGGAAAACGCAATAACATTTGCAAATTTAAAAATCGCACACCCTAGCATTATTTCTCACCGAGATCTGAAAGATATTGTTAATGAGTTATACTCTATTTACAATCACAAACAATTGCTGTTTTCTAATGTCAACGACCTTTCAAAATATTATAACGTTATAGAAACCAAAGTTCATATTTTCGATGAAAAAGTAATGTTTTCACTAGAATTTCCTCTAGTTCACCCAGACACCTTCGAACACTATCACCTATTTTCAATCCCCAATGAAAATCAATCAATTATCATTCCACCTTCCACTTACCTATCATTAAGCAACAATGCATATCAGTACAGTAACGAAGAATGCATCGATCTACAACCATCGGAATATTTGTGTAAAAGCACAAATCTGCTACCACTACAGAAGAACCAAGAATGCCTGATTTCGATTTTATCAACCGAAACTACAGCGAATAATTGTCAACAAGTACCAGTTAAGATAAATCAACAAATTATCTTAAAAATCAACGAGGCTCACTACATCGGAATATTTCCAAAACAACAGAGAATTCAAACCACCTGCAAACAAATTACCATCGCTTCAATTCAAGGAACCTATTTACTTATCGTTCCTCCTAATTGTGAATTTAAAACAAATTCCTACGTATACTCAAACAAAGAGAAGACGATACCCGGACACCCACTAAACTTAGAAAAAATCAACATGCGAAACTCATCTCGAGCAGAGGTCGAAGAATTGAAATTGGACAAATTATCACTGGACAAATTACATCAAATTCAACTCCAAGAAATGGAAGAAACGCCT
Organism: Agonum fuliginosum; assembly: GCA_947534325.1. NCBI lineage: Eukaryota > Metazoa > Arthropoda > Insecta > Coleoptera > Carabidae > Agonum > Agonum fuliginosum. The sequence continues at coordinate 27,981,375 of OX384037.1, forward strand.
ATCGATCCAATCAATCTCCACATCAATTACTCAATTGGACTTACAACATACATCGCCATCTTCACTGCAATAATAATATTTTACTTTATTGCAAAATTAATCAAAGCAAAAATTTTACAGAATCCAAAATCAAGGGCACCCACAACCCCGAAGGCGGTCGACGAAACTCAAGTCGTTCCACCCTAGAGTTTCTTCTTAAGGAGGGAGGTGTTACCTCACGTGAACCACCCCGGTCAGCGGAATACCAGCGAACATGACGTTCCCACGACGGGCATCGCATTTCGCCAACACATGAAATGTACTTAGTTTATAAAAATGTAATAATGTAGAATTTAGTCAGTCTGTTATGTTATTTCAAAGAGCTAATATCTTGTAAAGAGGAAATAAAAAGTTTTTAAAAACTTAAGTTGGAGAAGCGATAAATTAATTAACATATATTTTTTTTATTTTTATCAAAATACTATCGTGTGTGATATCAAATTAAAGCTCTTGGGAAAAGAATTCTAGTAGAAAAACAAAAATAACATTTAAATGATCGTCAATTGTTTTTTATATAAATTATTCAAATTATACCGAGTTTGGTGTCAATTTAAATCGCTCGGGGAGATAAGTTTAGTAAAAATGACTTTAATGCGTTTTTCAATTGTTTCTCAAAAAAATATTCAATTTTTTTATATAACCAGTGGTACCAACTTTATAAACATAACTTATTTTATTTTTATTAAAATACTATCGTGTGTGGTATCAAATTAAAGCTTTCGGGAAAATTATTCTAGTAAAAAATGACATTTATGCGATATTCAATTGTTGTTTCTCAAAAAATTATTCAAATTTTTTCAAGTGTATTATGAAATTAAAATTCTCTGGGAAAAAAATTAGTCGAAGAATCAATAACAACTTTTAAACAATGGTCAATTGTTTTTACTTCCCGCATTATATTCTATAAGGTATTGTTATGGGTTAAAATTTTCGAGTGTGAGTTTTTAGTGAATAAGTCTCAGACTTTTTTTACATGTTATTTAAATTATGCCGAAGTTGGTACCAGCTTAAATAGTTTGGGGAAAAAAATGATAAATTTATTTGAATTTTGCTGAATAAAGCATAAAATTAAAGGCGTTACGAAAGTAAGTTATTAAAACTTATAGTCGGGGAAGTACTACACAGCAGATTTTTTATTGCAGATTCAGATTCCTCGTTAAAAAGTAAGAAAAATTTACTTAATTTATTTTTTGTTAGCGACAAATGATAATCAAATTCTTAAAATTTAATTTTTATCTTATTGTAACAATTTGAACCTGTGGAGATTGAATTTAGTTATTTTCACTAGAATTCATATAAACTAGTCTAAACATCATGCAAAAGAAAATTTTCAAAAATAATGATATTTGAAATAGTTGGTATTTTGATATTGATAAATGAATGCCAACGCATTATCATTTTTCGCGATTACAGCGCCATCTATCTGACTGACAAAAAAATAAGTTAAGTAAATTTGTGTCGAAGGCTTACAATACAAAAAAATATCAGTGGACACTATCTAATTTTAATAAACATCTGTAAACTCATTTTAAAAATGCCAATTTAACAACCAAGCATTCAACAAAAATCATTTATATCTCCCAAACACAACCCATAACTTCAGAAAAAAATTCCAGTTTAAAATTGACTTCTGAGGTTGAAGACATATCTCAGCCGAGCTCTCAAGATTTTCAAAATAGTATAATACTGCCTGATCAAAGTCGACATACAAGACATTTAAATAGATTAGGCATTGCAGCATTAGATTTTGATCAAACCAAACTTACTGATTTTTAAAATATTTTCAAAAATGTACAGTACCATATTGACTCAAATTCAGAAATTAAATTAACTTTTTCTTCAGCTTTTGATAAGAACAAAGAGCCCACAATAAATTTAGACGATAATTCAAAGGGCTCAAACACGAAACTTTTACTACTAGACATGCTAAAAGAGGCCGCTGTAAAGAACTCAATTAACATAATCGATTCAGGGAACCATTAAAGCTATTTAGTCTTTGTTTTTTTATTGGAGGACTATTGTCTACCAAACATTGTACACTAATATGAAAGGCGCCTTGCCTTCAATTTCTACAATACATCGATCTTTGGATGGTTGTCCACAAGTATTAAAAGGAACCCTCCGATTTAGTGAATTAAAAATTTCTTTAAAAAAGAAATTATGGCTCGAAAATATTTATCGGTTAAGATCAGACAGCTGTCATTCTACGAATTTATTATGATTCCAAATAAAATAAAATTGTTGAACCCAGTACACTAAACCTACCCGGTTTAAGTTAGGCTCCAATTTAACTTGAGTGTGTTTCACATTAAACTTTATTATCATTCAAAAAATACACTAATACATATTTTTTTCAACAACAACAATTGAACTACGCGCTCTAGCCTACTACTACTCCCATCTGTCAGTTCCGTTTTCAACTAACAAACGTCAGAAATCAAACGTCAAATTTGAGCGCCAAATTTGAAATATGATTTTCATAAAAGTAACAGTTTTTCCAACATTCTCCCACCTGGTGAGAGTAATTTATAAAATGAACGAACCAACTTAACACTGGAAAAATTGTTTAACATTGTAACTATTCTAATAACTAACATTCAGAATTAAACATTTTACGAATTTTGGAATCGCGTTGGAGTTTTTATAACTCTTCCACTTCTTGTAACTTTCACTTTTTCACTTTGACAGGCCATAGTATCACAATCACAATCTTCACATGTACACTCCGTAGATCTCTTCCATTTTTCAGCTGCAACGTCATTCACCTCCGAAGGTGGATGGTTCTCGGGCAACTGTATATTTTCTTTACATTCTAATGGATAGAGTCTTTGCACAGGACGTAGAAGTTGGTGACCGCTGGCCATCCGTAGCTTTACCAGTCGTATTTCACCATCCATCCCAGGTAGCACCTCCACGATTCGTCCTAGAGGCCAATCGAAACGTTTGCGATTGTCGTCTCCGATGAGCATGATATCTCCTACAGAGATATTCCGTGATGATTTTTTCCAGTTAACCTGGCGCAATTGTCCCAGGTATTCTGAACGAAACCTTTGACGTAAATGTCTACTTATTTCTTGACGATGTTGAACTCGTCGTTGTAAATTCACTTGTTCAACTTGATCGCAGTCGGCGACACCGTCTTCAGAGTGGTCCCGAAGAAACATCTTTGGAGCAAGTGGTACTGGATCGTCAGGATCGTTGGATAGGTACGTGAGCGGCCGACTGTTGATGACTGACTCACAATCGCAAAGAACCGTAATGAGTTCTTCATATGATAAAGATGACCTTCCCAACACCCGTTTTAGTAATTGTTTGATTAGTCTTACCATACGTTCCCACCATCCACCCCACCACGGTGATGAAGGTGGATTAAATTTCCACTGTATTCGAGTCGTAGAACTGAATTTTTCAACTTCCTGCCAGTTGACAACAGACAATAAGTTCTTAGCCCCCACGAAGTTGGTGCCATTATCTGTGTACACAACTTGCGGTCTGCCTCGACGAGAGATAAACCGCCGCAACGCTTGGATAAATCCATCTGTGCTTAAAGTAGAAACTAATTCGAGATGCACGGCTCTAAACACACCGCACGTAAATACACATATCCACGTCTTTTTCCCGCCTTTTATGAATAACGGACCCGCAAAGTCTATACCTGTTATTTGAAATGCGGACGCACTTTTCATACGATCAATTGGTAATGGTGGCGAAAATGTTTCTAGATGACTAATGTTATGTCGCCGACAACTGACACATCGCGACACAATTCGACGCACACTACGTCGTCCACCCATTATCCAAAACCGTTCGCGCAAAATGTTCATAAGTAGTTGCGTGCCAGCATGGCATGCTTTTTTATGTTCGTATATGATCAGTCTTTCCACCACACAATGTCTACCGGGGAGTAATAGCGGACAGCGAAAATCATCAGTATCAGGGTTTAATAATTGCAGTCTTGTTTTCAATCTGATGAGTCCTTCTTCGTCTACGTAAGGTCGTAGGTGGCTTATTTTCTTATCATTCAGTTTAATGGTTTCCATTTGTATGAAACTGAATAAATGTTTTTCAGCTTCAGTTACTTCAGTCGCAGTTAACTCTCCGCTTCTCCGCTGATCTGCATTCCTGGTATTATAAATAAAACGATACATCCAGGCGATGTGTCTAACAATGGACAGGTAACTGGAAAAATAACGGCCGTACCAAGGAGGCGTATTAACTGTGGCAACTGATGACACCACGCACTTTTTCTTTTCTTGGTTTACCTCCACTTCATTGACTTCTCCCATTACCTTAGGCCAGTGTTCTTGGCTTTGTTTAAGCCAACTTGGCCCCTCCCACCATTGTGATTTGATAAGAGCTTTTGAACCGCATCCCCTCGATGGCAGATCTGCTGGGTTGTTCGTACCAGGTATATGTCTCCAGAAATCTTTATTTGTTAGTTCACGAATCTCTTTTATCCGGTTACCCACAAAAACAGTCCATTCCTCTTCCCTTTGTATCCAGTTTATCACAGTGGAAGAATCACTCCAGAAATAATACTCCATCTCAACATCAGGTAAAGAGTCTTTTATTTCTCGAAACAATCTAGCACCGATACAAGCAGCCAGGAGCTCAAGTCTCGGGATCGAAAGCTGTTTCATAGGAGCCACTCGTGTTTTAGCTTGTATAAGAGATTCACACTTACTGTAGCTGCAGATTCCACACGAAGAAATATCACAGAGGCGTACGCATGGCCGCTGGCATCGCAGAAAACATGTAAACTCTTGTGTTCATCTTCAGACGCTTGCAAGTTGACCCATCTAGGCAAACTTATCAAGTGTAATTCTCTAGATTCTTCATACCACTTACAGAATTCCCCTCGCGTCTTCTCATCCACATCCTCATCCCATCCAATCTTTCTTGTCCATAGTTCTTGCAGCATTAATTTTGGTTTTAAAGTTGCGGGACAGGTAAATCCTATTGGATCGAATATTTGCTGAGTCTTAGAAAGTATGTATCTCTTAGTGATTCTTTCTTGTAGCGCTGAGACAGAGAGATCTTTCGTTTGAGTTACAGATAAAGTATCTATTTTTCGATTCCATACCAAGCCCAGAACAGGTGTGTCCAACCTCGGATCTTGCGAATCGCGCTGCGTGCTTTCCCAGGCTCGTAAGTCGAACGCAGCTAATTTCAATATTTCAGTTGATTGCTTTATAAACTCACTCAGTTCGTTAGTGTCATCGATGCTAGTAACACAGTTATCTACATAGAAGCAGTCTCGCAATTTGTAGATAATTTGTTTGGAATACGATAATTTCCCAGATGTGCAAGCCTGTGACATCTCTTGAAAATGGTAATTGAGCGTCGCTCCTAAAAGAAAAGGGCTACTACAGACACCAAAAACGACCCTTTTGTGTCTGAATATTTTTAGTTGTCCATCTTTTGTCCTCCACAGAAATCTTAGGTAATCACGGTCCTTTTCGTGAATCTCAATTTGCAAAAATGCCTTTCTTATGTCGGCCACAACACCGATCTTTTCCAAACGAAACCGCAAAAGAATTTTTGGTATGAGTTCAATAAGATTAGGTCCTCTCTCAAGACAATGGTTAAGAGAAGGCTGATTCTTTTCTCGCGCCGAGGCATCAAATACTGGCCGGATCTTAGTAGTCGTTGATTCTTCTTTTACCACTGCTCGATGAGGTAAATAATGTTTCGGTAAGTTATTATCTAAGTCGCTTACTTCCTCGATAATTCCTTCTTCTTTCCAGTCTTTGAATACATTTTCATAATCTTCAAAGATACCATTATTTATAAGTTTATTTCTCGTGATTTGCAATCTTTTCATCGCAAGTTGCAAATTGTCGGGTAGAACGGGATGATCTTGTAACCATGGTAAACTAACCTGATATCTTCCGTCTTCGGCAACTGTTACGGTTTCTAAAAAGTGTTGCTGTGCTGATTCTTCTAGTTGTTGCCTTGAACGCTTCTCTGTTTGGTCGGTTATTCCCAATATGTCCAGGTTCCATAGATCCGTCAACGAGATTTCTTTGTTAAACAAAGCGGTGACCGTCATGGTGCTGCTCTTGCCTACACTGTGACAGGGAACCTTTCCCATCACCGTCCATCCAAGAAAAGTTTGTACTGCAACAAGACCACAGTCTAACATTTGATTATTACCGGTGAATAATTTGCCAGCCACATCGGAGCCAATCAATATTTCTATAGGACCAGGAAGTTTGTCGGAAATGTCTATGTTGCGTACCCTCAATTCTCTCATCCATTCTCCGTTGGTGATATGAGACAGTGTAGAACAAATAGTTTTCTGACTTAGAGCTTCAAATCTACATCGGTAACTGCCGTCTAAGTTTCCTAAACGTATTTCATAACAGAAATGTTGTTGCTGTTCGGTAGCGACTCCTCCGAACAATGCATGAACAATTTCTTCTTTACTTTTCTCACGGTATCTAAGTTTTTCTGCAAGATCGTTCGCAATATAAGATCTCTGAGATCCTGTGTCAATTATCGCGCGTACTTCACATTCTAAACCTTCATTAATAACTTTAATTCGTAAAGTTTGTAAAAACACTTGTGTGTCCGAAAAGTTCGAGAGCACTTTGTCTTGTGTTTCATTTTTAAGATCTTCGGACTGCTTATTCACATTCTTATTCTCTGTTTGATTCACTGGCATATCAGGACAGAGCAGTGTATAATGTTGTCCACTACATGCAATGCAACTAACACGTTCTCTACATTTTCGCGCTTGTTGCCCAGTCTTTAAACATCTATAACATACCTTCTTTCCAGACATTATTTTCCGCTTTTCATTCAATGAAAGTTTTCGCGCTTTATAACATTCTTCACTGCGATGTGCTTTATCACAAAATATGCATTTAATCGTGTTGCTAAATAAATGCATAGTCGTAGGTACAGATGAGCTAGACATTGGTTTTCTTTTACCTTTGTTAAAATGTACTGAATCTGATGAACTAAGTCCGAAACCTTCAGATGCTAGTGTTATTCGTGCTTCGTTTTCTACTTCGGACTTCAGAAAATTCATCAATCCTGTCAATCGATTCTTGATAGTAGTTTGGTTAACCGAAAATTCGCTCGATCTCTGCCACACTCGCAAAATATCCTCTGGCAAACAAGATTCTACCAATGGATAAAGCATGGCCGCACATTTGTCCGTGGTGATTCCAAGAGATTCCAAAGCGCGCAGCTTTGTCTCTATTCTGTCGTACAATGTGTCCAACGGTACTTTAGTATTGTTTAACAATGCGTTGTTAAGAACTATCTTCAACAACTCTCTAACATACACCTCAACCAACATGTCATCCTGCCCAAAGCGTGATTTCAAACTTTCTATGGCTTTAAGATAGTTTTCTTGGGTAGGAGGAAAGCTCTCTACTAGTTCTCTGGCTTTTGAGTTTGTCAGAGTGGCTTGTAGCAAATACTGAAATTTGTCTTCCTCATCAAGATTCGTGTCTAGGTGTATTTTCTTGAATTGCGCCCAGAACGCTAGCCATTCTCTCACATCCCCTGAAAACTTCTTAAACTCAATTACAGGCAGCTTATATTTCGGTTGTACATGATCTTCAACAGAATTGCGATTAATTACAACTGGTTCAGGTTTAGGTTTCTTATATATTAATTTATTGCAAGCAATAGTTAACTTAGCAAACCTTATCTCATAAGACTCACGGCTATTAAGTTCTTGTGTTAGAGTGTCCTCTTCGTAATCCTTTTGTATAAGTAATTCTTGAATCTGGGCGTCCTGCTCTTTTAACGTCTTGTGTTTCTCTCTTAAAACCAACCATTGCGCTTCGATACTATCAAGATCTAAATCTGTTCCCTTCATAAGAATTTCTAATTGTTGTGCATTTTTCGTAAACGCTGTACGGTATCCACGTCGACATTTTTCTAGCTTTTCCATTTTTCAAAATTGTCAACAGATCACAACAATAATAATTAATAACACTTTATAGTTTGGATATACGAACAACAAAACACGACAGAAAATAATTTCTATTATATACACTGATCCCGTCCGCGAATGTTTTCTTTTTCCACAACTGTCAAAAATTATTATTTTTTGAAAAACTAATTAACTGTGATTAACACACAAGTCCTGTCACGGTCGCCACAAAATGTTGAACCCAGTACACTAAACCTACCCGGTTTAAGTTAGGCTCCAATTTAACTTGAGTGTGTTTCACATTAAACTTTATTATCATTCAAAAAATACACAAATACATATTTTTTTCAACAACAACAATTGAACTACGCGCTCTAGCCTACTACTACTCCCATCTGTCAGTTCCGTTTTCAACTAACAAACGTCAGAAATCAAACGTCAAATTTGAGCGCCAAATTTGAAATATGATTTTCATAAAAGTAACAGTTTTTCCAACAAAAATGATAGGATTCGTTTTACCAATTTCTGAACAAACTGGTTTTCCATTAACTGATAATAACGTGGTATCATAATTAGCAGATATCAAGAAGTGATTTGATGAAGCAGAGTTGTCAAATAATGCCTATGTTTACATTGTACAACCACTTATAGATAAGGCACCAGCCTTTTATCAAATAATTTTTGGAAGCAATAATCGTTTTACTGGAGAAAACGTTTTACATAGATGGAAAACAATCCTTGCAGAAAGAGAAAAACATGATCTGGAAATTATGTGTTTTTCTTCGGTTGGTGATACACGTCTTAAAACTATGCGGATTTTGTCTGGATTGTCTTCACGTTTCCTCGAAAAAGAACACTTTTCTCCGTATGCACAATTTTTTCAGGTAATAAGTATATAATTAATTCTGTCACAGGTCAGTGAGGTCAGATCGTAACGTCAATAAAGTAGTAGAAATATAGAAGGAAATAAGCAGTAAATATTGAAGAGTTTGAGGTACCAGACAAGAGCAGAGTCTAACAACGCTTATAAACCCAGAGAAACATTTTTTCCTGGGATATAATCCTGGTAGGAGAAGGTGATAAAGGAAACTCTCAGATTTTTTTTACATGTTATTTAAATTATGCCGAAGTTGGTATCAACTTAAATAGTTTGGGAAAAAAAGATAAATTTATTTGAATTTTGCTGAATAAAGCATAAAATTAAAGGCGTGACGAAAGTAAGTTATTAAAATTTATTTATTTATTTTATTAAGACATACACGGAACGTACCCATTTTACATACAATACAAACGACTTACATTTAAAATATACCTATACAATATAAATAAAATAATAGTTAAAATAATATATCATGCAATTTATGAACTAATTTTATTTACAAAAGCTGATAACGACAGAACAAATAAGTCGAGATGAGCATAATTCTTAATATATAAATTACAGATCCTATTCATAGGTGCGTTAGAACCATAATTAATTTTTTTTAAATGTTACAGAAAATATAACCTGTGAATTTTATTAAAGCCAACAACTCAGGACACAATATGAGACCATTTACTAATGTAAATAAGAAAGAATAAATATCAAAAATTATTCTTCTAAACTTTTTAAATTAAGTATGAATGAAACTCTTTGATAAGCATGTTTCTCCAGATAGTGGTATGTTTAGTTTATAAGCCATATACCTTAAAAATTTATTCTGAACTGCTTCAATTTTATTTTTATAGTCGGCAAAGTACTGTCGTGGACACAGCAGATTTTTTATTACAGATTCAGATTCCTCGTTAAAAAGTTAGAAAAATTTACTTAATTTATTTTTTGTTAGCCTGATAGATGACGCTGTAATCGCGACAAATGATAATCAAATTCTTAAAATTCAATTTTTATCTTACTGTAAAAATTTGAACCCGTGGAGATTGAATTTAGTTATTTTCACTAGAATTCATATAAAATTTGTCTAAACATCATGCAAAAGAAAATTTTCAAAAATAATGATATTTGAAATAGTTGGTATTTTGATATTGATAAATGAGTGCCAACGCATTATCATTCTTCGCGATTACTGCGCCATCTATCAGACTGACAAAAAATAAGTTAAGTAAATTTGTCTCCAAGGTTTACAATACAAAAAAATCAGTGGACACTATCTAATTTTAATAAACATCTGTAAACTCATTTTAAAAATGCCAATTTAACAACATTCAACAAAAATCATTTATATCTTATTTACCATTATAAACACTAACTCACAAACACAACCCATAACTTCAGAAAAAATTTCCTATTTAACATTGACTTCTGAGGTTGAAGATATTGCTACACCATTTTAGGGTTATCCCAGGCAAGGCTGGTTGAACCGACGGCTAATACTCAGTGGAAATGGGAGTGGGTGTTAGGCCTCAAATAGTGGTATAAGGATGTGGTGGAATTTAGGGCGCCAGTCGACCGTAGCCTTGTTCAACCACGGGGTTGGTCGACTAACCCTACCAGGATAAGGGTACGAAGACGTTAGATAATTCCAAATTAAATAATAAAAGTGACATAAATGACGAGTTATATTGACGAATGAGATCAGGTATAATGTAAATAAATTTAATATAATTATTGAATAACTTTGAATAGTAAATAAATTGATTGATATAAACAAAAAAATAGATTTGATATGATTAAATAGATTTTATATAAATAAATAACTTGATATAGTTGAACAAAATTTAAGCTAATAATACTCGTCTTAAACAGTGAATTAAGATCAAATAAAATTGTTGAAAATGAAATTTGGAAGTGTAATTAATCGTAACGTGCGTAGAGTATACCCTCAGGTTACAGTAAAAATAAATAAAATTAGTATAGCAGGGGTAGTTTGCACCACTATAGTGCTAGGACTTGGTAAGCAAGGATCTACACAAGAATAATACGCTGACTACTAACCCTACCAATAAAAGCACAACGTGAACCAAAATGACTTAACAAAAACTACGCGAGCGCCTGATTAATTAACCTTTTACAAGTAAAACTTGACAATAATAATAAACAAAATGTTAAGTAAATCGGAATATCAGATACTAAATGAGAATTATAGCGACGTAGCAAGGATGCTTTAATTTCTAACCAAAACAAAGTATCGAGAAAAATAACTCAAACTAAAATATAGAGTGCAATTTTGCTTATCTGGATTCCAAGATGTTGGTGGAGGTGTACACAGGCGCGAAGTATTTGGTGGTTGGAAGGGTGCGGTGCAACTGCAAACCAGTGCCAGTGGCGTCTCAATAAGTTCTAATCCAAATTCCCAACTTCCCTTGTAATAACTCTCAACTCCGTAATATCCAGAAGATAAAATCGACTCCAGATCTTTTCTCAAAATATTGATTTTGGAAATAGCTGTAGTTTAAAAGCCTAAAACGTTTAACTAGTTAAATAAAGAAAGAAGAAATGTGTGACGGCTCTACGCCACTGGTAATGTATGGAATGATTTAATTAATTTTAAAATGCACAAATAATATAATGAAAATATTTCCAGAGTATGAATTTTCTATGAAAAATAAACTACACTACGAAATATAGTACAAAACTAGAGTATTTACCTCAGCTGGTTTGTGGCTTAAAGTGCGTGAATAACCTTTTTGTTACTTGGCTGTTAACTTTAAAATTCCCGGAAACACCGAAGGAATATAATAATTCCCAATAGATCACTTGGTCGACAAATCCCACCAAAGGACAAATAGATCACCTAGATCACTTAACAATAGCTCAAAATCAGCGACACATGTGATTTCATTAACGTTTCAAGTACAACAGGCCCCTGGTCAAGAATCAAAAATCGAACTTCGCACGCACAAAACGGTCAGTCGCCACAAGGTCGAAATAATATTCCGCTCAAAGCCTAGAAGGCGACACACACACCCTACCCTCAGGTAGTTTGGGTTGCCTTCTCGCGGTAATAAGAAGTAAGTTGTAGGATATTAGAAAATACAGTGTAACAATATATCTCAGCCGAGCTCTCAAAATTTTGAAAATAGTATAATACTGCTTGATCAAAGTCGACATACAAGACATTTAAATAGATTAAGCATTGCAGCATTAGATTTTAATCAAACCAAACTTATTGATTTTTATAATATTTTCAAAAATGTACAGCACCATATTGACTCAAATTCAGAAATTAAATTAACTTTTTCTTCAGCTTTTGATAAGAACAAAGAGCCCACAATAAATTTAGACGATAATTCAAAGGGCTCAAACACGAAACTTTTACTACTAGACATGCTAAAAGAGGCCGCTGTAAAGAACTCAATTAACATAATCGATTCAGGGAACCATTAAAGCTATTTATTCTTTGTTTTTTTTTATTGGGGGACTATTGTCTACCAAACATTGTACTCTAATTTGAAAGGCGCCTTGCCTTCAATTTCTACAATACATTGATCTTTGGACCAAGAATCAACTCAGTTGGTAGTAACTTTGCTTGGTCTACAAATATTCAAATAATTTTGTATGGTGTATGTTTTAATTTATGACGACAAGTTGCTAAATTTTTATGTAACTAAATTTTTAATTTTTCAAGATTTTGATAATTAACCCTCAGGAAGGTAGATTTGCTACCGAAACGTCGGTGATGATTATCATCTGTTAATAAATAAATTTAACTTTGAAGACTGAGAACTCTGTTACTTTTTCATTCCAATATATAGAACGTTCTCATAAGAACGAACATATATAGTTCATTTGCGTAAACCGTTGAGAGTATGTAATTAAACAAGTAATAAGAAATTGCTCTGATTATTTATTAAACCTCAAAAGACATTCAGTGAAACTGAAAAGTCTAGGCCAAATCCAAAATCCAAATCCATCTCTTAAATCAATTATAAGACCGTATAGATTCCAACGAGGAATAAAAATGTACAACTTTCTACCCAATGTAAACAAATATCAATCATATTTCTCCCAAACTCTCGTTAAAAGCATTATACAATACAAAGGCATTAAAATAATTAATTAAAGCACATCTGCCGCACTTGTAAGAAAAAGTAGTATACTTCACTGGAGGCTCGTACTCGTGGAAGAAGCCCCTACTTCTCTCTCTAGTAAAGTAATATACTATATCTTAGTTAGATATATTTTGGACGCATTTTTGGATAAAAATATTACAATTCTAAAAAGATTGTACTTTGTCTGGTTTGCAACATTTTTTCTTAGATTCTGGAGAAAATGGCTTCAAATTAATAATTATAGTACAGTCGAAAATCTCATAATAACTAATACATATACTTATATAGAACTTAATGCACATGGAGTATTATTACTTATTGACAAATGTAGAGAAAATAATACACCCGAATGTTTCCTACCATGCGAGAAGATCTTTCGGCAGACAAGATCTATGACTTCCACGTTCTCAACAATTGTCATTTAGGGCATAAGCGATATTTTAAGACTTCTTAATAGAATTCAAGCATTTAATGAAATCAGCGCAGATATAGGTAAGTTAAAGAAAAGTCTCTCTATTCATTTATTTGCTTATATTATGTTCCCTGCTTTAGACACCATATTTAAATTCCCACGTGAAGAATCTCGGCGTTTAGGTGACTATGAAACCTTACAAATTCAAAATTCAACTCCTGAAATAAATGAGATTTTAGAAAAAGCTCGTGAAGCTTATACTCCATGTGATAAATTAGGAATGAAACTTGAGGACCAAAATAGTGCTTTTCAAGAAATAAGTATCAAACAAATTGTTGAACAAGAAATCGGAGAAGATAAAGGAGAACCTGTTACAGAAAATAGCACCGAAGATAAATATGAGGCAGAAAAAAATATGGTGAATCTGGATCAGAATAGGAAGAAATTCAAAATGATATATCAATATTAACCATAAATAATAAGAAGTACATCGTCGTGAGGAAATCTTTTTTATGTTGGTTATTTTCTGAGAAAAATAATTTGTCAAGTGATAGACGAATGAGAGTGAGAGGTATGAGTGCCACTTCAAAAAATTGCGACACAAATTTTGTAAAACAAACTAAAACTCGAGCTAAAATCATTCGCAAAAATATTAAAAACTAAAAATTCAGGCAAAACAAGAAATTAAAACATTGAAGAATCAGAGATAAGTTTGTCTGATATTGAAACATCTAAAGTAACATCAAACTAGCGAGAGAAATGATACAATGACGGAAACATTTTCTGATGAAGATCTTGTTAGTGACATAATATAAAATGAAAGCTATTACTGCGTCTTTTTGATGAAAATTGGTATGCTGTGTGACGAAGTCATTTCGTATGACTTCGCACAAGACTGGATGGCTCAGCCTCGGGTTCGGCTGGTAGAGCGAGCGGTCGTCACACAGTAGCTCGAGGTTCGATTCCTAGCGCTGTAGTAGCTCTTTTTAATTTTTATTTTATTTGTAAGCCACAAATTGTGCAAGTCCGGACAAAGTTTAAATTAAAAGTCAATTTAATCAATTAACTTCCGGTTATAAATGCCGGCCCGATAGAGCTGAGAAATCAGACGGTGTGTGCCGTCTGCTAACAGAAGGTGTGTGCCTTCTGCAACAAAAGGGTGTGTGCCTCCGAGAGTACTCCAGCAGAAGGTGTGTGTCTTCACCGCCGAAAAAGAGTACCTACGATCGAGGTTTACGTGGACCAAGCAAGCGACAGCATCCACGGTAAGTCTGATGCATCGGTGAGTGCCGATGCTCGCCGTAATCCTGTTACTATGAAAATAAATCAGTGCGAACTGATTTAGTTCCGTACCGCTCTCAGTGTGTGCTGAGTGTTACCGTTTCCGTAAATCAGTGTGTGCTGATTTAGTTCCGTACCGTTCTCAGTGTGTGCTGAGTGTTACCGTTTCCGTAAATCAGTGTGAGCTGATTTAGTTCCGTACCGCTCTCAGTGTGTGTTGAGTGTTACCGTTTCCGTAAATCAGTGTGAGCTGATTTAATTCCGTACCGCTCTCAGTGTGTGCTGAGTGTTACCGTTTCCGTAAATCAGTGTGTGCTGATTTAGTTCCGTACCGCTCTCAGTGTGTGCTGAGTGTTACCGTTTCCGTAAATCAGTGTGTGCTGATTTAGTTCCGTACCGCTCTCAGTGTGTGCTGAGTGTTACCGTTTCCGTAAATCAGTGTGAGCTGATTTAGTTCCGTACCGCTCTCAGTGTGTATTGAGTGTTACCGTTTCCGTAAATCAGTGTGAGCTGATTTAATTCCGTACCGCTCTCAGTGTGTGCTGAGTGTTACCGTTTCCGTAAATCAGTGTGTGCTGATTTAGTTCCGTACCGCTCTCAGTGTGTGCTGAGTGTTACCGTTTCCGTAAATCAGTGTGAGCTGATTTAGTTAAAATCTGCCTTTTTCAAGTGAGTATAAAATATAGAAAATAATAATCGTATGAAGTATTGACTTATTTAAATTTTCAGGACAACTTTTCTACTGAAAAATAACTCTTGCGACTGATTTGTTTTTCTGTTGATTATTATTTGTATCAAGAAGACGAAAAGGTAATGACAATATATAGCATTATATATTAGAGCAGAGGTTCCCAAACTTTTTTTCTCGTAGACCACTTTCAAAATTTTACTGGTTTCGGTGGACCCCCTGCTGCTACATTTCTATCATATTCCCAAAACTCGTCAAAAAATGTGAAGATTAGATCTAACGATGGAAATTTGCGTCGCGGCTGAGTTCCAACCCGGAGTGGTAAAAAAAAGAAAAATAGTGTATCGAATATGCAAGTTTTTACAAGTAACAGTCGCTGACCTGCTTAAAATACACTACTCACAAAATTAAGGGAGGTTTAAAAGAAGGAAATTAATGCTAAATATTCAGGCTATCTGATCCATATGCAGGCCTAACGGATCCATGGACCAAAAGAAAGAAGCATATTATTTTTTCGAGTTATCTGTTAGGATTGCATGAAAACCGTAGCTCCTAAAAAATTTTAGCCAAAAAATCTGAAAAATAGAATCTTAAAGCTTCATAATGCTTTTTTTAAGTCTCAATACGATCATTTTTACCGAAATACAGCCTGTCAAAAAAAATTCTCCCTTAATTTTTTTGAATCGTGTATTATCTGCCTACATTGATAGGTAAAGCCAAGCCAACATTTTTGTTCTTTACTATATAAACCAGATAAATTTTCGTGGACCCCCCATTACAACTTGTGAACCCCCATTTTTTATCACGCCCGTCGAGTCTCTCGTAGACCCCTGGGAGTCCACCTGGACCACTTTGGAAATCACTGTTATATTTAATATTTTTTATATATATTAGGATAGTCTAATAATGGACAGAAATCGAAGGAGAAGGGTTGCTGTTTTGTTGTAATGGTTGCAATTGTTTTTATTGCGAAATGAAAATGGTAACCAAGGAGGATATGATAACGATAACCACAGAAGACGGTGGTGGGTGCGACCAATCAACCAGCGACGATTCGAACAAGGAGCCTGGCATAATCTCATAAAAGAGATGAGACTTTGGGACCATGACATGTTTTTTTAATTACACTCTGTTGAGTATTCAACAGTTCGATTTATTGCTGTCTTTTGTCGGCCCAATCATTTAAAAAAATATATAGTGCAAGAACAATACCTGAAGGTGCTCGATTGGCATTAACTTTAAGGTAAATACCTAGATATAAAAATTAAAATTAATACTTTCATACTAGTTTCATTTTTTTAGACATTTGGCTACAGGCGACTCGTTAATTTCCCTCGCATTTGCTTACCGCATAGGCAAATCATGTGCTATCATGTGCATGTGCTATCATCCAAGAAACAACACTTGCTATTTGGGAAACATTAGCAGAAAGATATGTACCTTTCCCGACCGTAGAAAGATGGCACCAGATCCAGATAGAAAATGTCTTTTTCAGCAAATGGAATTTGAGTAACTGCATAGGAGCAATGGACGGAAAACATGTGCAAATTCAAGCGCCCATTAACTCAGGGTCCGCATATTATAAATACAAAAATCATTTTAGTATTTGCCCTATTTGCAGTATATGACGCCGACAAATTTATTGTTGCTGACGTGGGCGATTACGGTAGCCAAATTGATAGAGGGATCTTGAGAAACAGCCGTTTTGGAGAAAAGCTATTTAACAATAATTGAAATATACCTGCAGATAAAATATTACCTAACACAGACATTTCACTTCCACACTTCTTAGTCGGGGATGAAGCCTTTCCATTACATCGGAATTTGATGCGACCATTTGGGGGCCAGAATCTCAGTAGAGAACAAAAAATTTGTAATTATAGACTTTCCCGATGCATTGAAAATGCATTTGGGATTATGGTTGCCAGATTCCGCATTTTTCATACTGTAATAAACGCATACCTCCAAAATGTAGATAAATTAATATTGGCTTGTATTGCTTTACACAATTTTATTAAATCAATGGAAGAAACCATTAGCCCCCAAAAAAGAAAATACAGCAATCCTCAGTTTGAGGACAGGGAACAAAATGGTGTATATACCCGTGGAAACTGGATGAATAATATGCCACAAGGAAATACTGGTGCTCTTTTGTCCACAAGAACTCTACAAAGGAGGATCAAGACGCTAATCAAATTAGAAATTTATTAACTGACTACGTGAACAGTCCAACAGGGGAAATACCTTGACAGCATAATATTGTGATGTGAATAACTTTTATTATTTTTATTAAATATAATTATTCTCTTTGATATCGATTTGGTTTCTTTTATAATATATACTCTTTCAGTTTCAATTCACAAGGTGAGTATATTGTAAAAAATCCTTTTATCACAAAATGTCAGTCTTAAGAAGGTTATACAGGTACAGTAAATATCACAGTGTAAGAAAATATTACACAAAAAATAAAACAAAATTCTACATAAAAAAATCTGTTGTGGCCAGCACATAACGTCCCGCCTTGATACTGTAATATGTGAATTTGGTTTTTGTTAGGATACTTTTTGTAATTTTTACCTCTCGTCTCATATTCTATAATGCCTGTGGCACACCGGCCGAGGAGCATCGAGGACCATCGAGTAACTCCTCGATGAAACGATAGAACGCACCCCGTCCTCGACGAAAAATAGGGGCGCCGCTATTTTCATCGAGTTGTTCCTCGATGAAAAGAATGTATCTCATTTCAGACGTATCTTTGGATTTGATTTCGCGCAAAACTTTGATGTATTTGTCACCGATTAAATAGAAATCCATCGCGGACGGGTGCGTTCTTTCGTTTCATCGAGGAGTTACTCGATGGTCCTCGATGCTCCCCGACCGGTGTGCCACAGGCATAAGAGAGGTATTGTAATGGGTCAAAATTTTCGAGTATGAGTTTGTGGTGGATAAGCACGTTTCAGGGTCTCTAATATTTTCACGATGATGTCTGTGTGTGTGTGCGTATGGACGTATGTGACGATTTTTCGTCCACGATAACACTTAAAAGGTATCAAACCTTTAATAACCAAATTTCATATTTAAGATTTTAATAAGGATCTTAACACCGGATAAGATTTTGGTAGAAATCCGCAAACCGGAAGTAGTACTTTTTGAAACTTTAAATAGTTTTCCTTAAATAAATTGGTACATTATTTATTTATGACAATTTATGCAATGAAAAATAAAAGAAAATATAATTATGTACGGGTACAGTTAATTTTAAATACAATTTGCTGAATCTGGTAGTATTTAGCAATAAAATAAAGTGTAACTAAGTACCAATATCTTGTTGTCCATGATATGAAATTTGTTTTTACTCAAAATTTGAATTATAATGACAGTGACATTACAGTAGACATATTTTGCTTGCATCTTGGTTTACATTATCGTTTACATATTACATGAACATGAAACTATTAAAATGTAAGTAAAACTATTTATTAGATTAGTAGAATATTAATTCTTAAATTTTGCAATTTTCATTTGAAGATAATAATTAAATTTTGGGTTATCAAGGGCCTTACAAAACATTTAATATCATGTATCTTACGTAAAATTTACTATGGAATCCAATGCCGCAAACCAGAAGTCGATATCTTTATCCGTTCAGAAAGTAGAGTTGATTAAACACAAAAAATATTTTAGATTCTTAAATTTTGCAATTTTCACTTGAAGATAATAATTATATTTTTGGTTATCAATGGCCTCACAAAAAATTTAATATAATGTATCTTTCGTAAAAGTTACCAATAGTCCGGCGGTTATAGGAAAGAACTATGCATTTTGTGATTAAAGCATGAAAATTTGCACACATATCAATGAAACCATTCTCTTTCATATAAGAAGTGGTGCCAAAGTGGTGCGTGCTGCAGACGACCGCCATTTTGAAAAAATGGTTGCCATTTTTAGTTTTTTGCATTTATCTCATGAACGATCAGTATTACGAGAAATCTTATTTAATGAAAATTGTAGAGCACAAAATTCTCTATAAAACGGTATATCTATTTTTTATGTAGGTGGTACAGCTTTCGAGAAAATCGTGAAAATATATATGAGCAATATCTAGCCATTTCAGGTTAGACCGCAATTTTGCCTTTTCAAACAAAAACAGCTGTTATTTTTGAATGAATAAAGATATCGACTTCCGGTCTTCAACAATCGATTACTTATATAAATTTTTATTATACATATAATTTTAAACTCTTCGGGAGCACTAGTTCGGCCACAATTCAAACATAACGTTTTATAGACAATAGTGAAATTTTTGTATTTTTTGTGTTTATTGAACTGTCATTTCTGAACGAATTAAAATATTGACTTGCGGTTTGCTGCACTAGATTCTGCAAATCATTCTGTACAAGATACTTTGTATTAATTTTTTATTTAAGTCTTTGTTAAAACGATATTTAAAGACTTTTTCCTCGAGAAAATAGAAAATTTTTAGTGTTATTATTATTTATTATCTTTGATCAGCTATAGTACCTGAACAGATCTAAATACTGACTTGAAACTTGCAGCATTCGATTCCTTAAAGATTTTTGTATTAGAAGCATGCTTATATTTAAAAAAAATTTCTTATGTTTACTCGCAATTAAAAGATATTCTTTCTAAGAAATCGAAGAAATTTTACTGTTATTTTTCTAGTAAATTTATTTAACTGTAATTAATAATTTTTATAATAATATATCGTGTAATACATTATACATTAATAAGAGCATATTTACGGCCATACCTCGAGCCATACAGCTCTAAAAAAATTCCTGGACAGCTACACAAAAATGTGATTTTCGAGTCACGCGAGACCCGGTTTTGGTATTTCGAGGGTTGCAGTAAGGTTTACATGACATGTGTGCTAACTGCTAAGTTACTATAATGTTCAGTAATATCAGTAAATTAAATACAATCAACTTAAATGATTTTCATTTTTTCTAAATTCTCTAGCAGTATGAACTTAACCAAAAACTTATGTTTTTAAATGAAGCGTCAAATTTACTCTCAGACAAAATCAGTTACTTGCGGCTAAACCAAAGTTTCAAAAAGTTCTTTAATTAATGTAATTTAATAACGATATGTTAGGAATTAAATGATGGAAACCAGAAGACGATATTTTAATTTGTGCACAAATGACAATTGCTTAAATTCAAAAAACAATAATAATACTGAACTTTAGTTTTGTTCTCTCTAACAAAATCATTTAATTGCAGCCAAATCAAAGTCCGTAAAAAATTCTAAAATAATGCATTTTATAGAAAAATGTACCCGGATTCCGAATCTGGAGTCCGTAAGTCGATATTTTCATTTTAAATGAAATTACAGTTAAATAAATTTTCTATAGAAAAATAACAGTAAAATTTCTTCGATTTCTTAGAAAGGATATCCTTTAATTGCGAGTAAACATAAGAAATTTTTTTAAAATATAAGCATGCTTCTAATACAAAAATCTTTAAGGAATCGAATGCTGCAAGTTTCAAGTCAGTATTTAGATCCGTTCAGGTACTATAGCTGATCAAAGATAATAAATAATAATAACACTAAAAATTTTCTATTTTCTCGAGGAAAAAGTCTTTAAATATCGTTTTAACAAAGACTTCAATAAAAAATTAATACAAAGTATCTTGTACAGAATGATTTGCAGAATCTAGTGCAGCAAACCGCAAGTCAATATTTTAATTCGTTCAGAAATGACAGTTCAATAAACACAAAAAATACAAAAATTTCACTATTGTCTATAAAATGTTATGTTTGAATTGTGGCCGAACTAGTGCTCCCGAAGAGTTTAAAATTATATGTATAATAAAAATTTATATAAGTAATCGATTGTTGAAGACCGGAAGTCGATATCTTGATTCATTCAAAAATAACAGCTGTTTTTGTTTGAAAAGGCAAAATTGCGGTCTAACCTGAAATGGCTAGATATTGCTCATATATATTTTCACGATTTTCTCGAAAGCTGTACCATCTACATAAAAAATAGATGTGCCGTTTTATAGAGAATTTTGTTCTCTACAATTTTCATTAAATAAGATTTCTTGTAATATTGATCATTCATGAAATAAATGCAAAAAACTAAAAATGGCAACCATTTTTTCAAAATGGCGGCCGTCTGCAGCACGCACCACTTTGGCACCACTTCTTATATGAAAGAGAATGGTTTCATTGATATGTGTGCAAATTTTCATGCTTTAATCATAAAATGCATAGTTGATATGAAATTTGTCCTGTAACCGCCGGACTACAAGGAATTCAACGCTGCATACCGGCAGTCGATATATTTATTCGTTCAGAAAGTAGAGTTGATTAAACATACAAAAAATTCTTAAATTTTATAGTGTTTGTGAAAAAGCTAGGGCATCTAGCCACGATATGGCACTGTTATGTTATTATAAAAATATATATTATAATGTAATTAAAAATTTTAAAGGGCTAACGTGCCGACATTTCTCTGTAAACTACCTACTGGTTTAACGCATTTTCATCCCTTTCAACACCACAACTGCGAATGCCATCGCACGCACGCACACACGCACGCGCGCGTACACACACACGCCTACACATGCACACACATACATATGTACTTAAACTCAGTCACAAGATGCGTAGCACCTTGAAAAAGGGTAGCATAAACCCTTTTCCCCTCGTTTTTAAACCACTTCCGGTGAAAGTTTTGGCCCATCTTCCATTTCTTCTTGATGCAAATAAATTAAAATTTGTTTCATCCATGTAAACAATGGAAATATTGTCTGCTTGATATTCTAAAAGTTGTTGAACATACTCACGTCTTCTTGTCTTGTTATCTTCATTATTTGCTCTTTTAGGTTCCTTTCTAATATCTTTTAATGTAAACAATAATCCATCCAAATGCCTCCGCACACTTTCCGTGGAAACAACAATTTTATGGTCACTTTAAAATTTTGCTTGGAATTGTTTTAAAGTTATTGTAGGATTTTCTTCAACACATTGTTCCAGAAATACACGATGTTCCTCCGTTATTTTGATTTGTCGGTTTCCACCACGTTGTTTATCAGTTTCTGATTGATTTTTTACCCATCGATAAGAAGTTGATTTTTTAACACTTAATGTATTTGCAAGTGCTCTCCAATCTTCGTTATTATTATACAACGCACAAATTTGCTTTTTAATATTATCAGCTTCAGTTTTTTTTTATGTAAGGCATTTTTAAGAGGAATTAAGAAATTAAGTAATAGGTAACAAAATGTCAAATTTACTTTTATTGTTACGTATGTACACTGTTTTATTTTTTCCGGCCTATTAATTTAAACTTGTTTTTAATTTGAAATTGTTCATTGCCAATTTGATATTGTTTATTCCCAATTTGAATTTGTTTATTCCCAATTTGAAATTGTTTGGTCCCAATTTGAAAGTGTTTAGACCCAATTTGAAGTTGTAAAGGTATAGAGCAAATATTACTTTTATGTTATTGTATTGTAAACTTATATTACAGGAGGTCATCAACGATATTGATGCTGAAGCTGATCCCGAACCACTGCCAAAAATTTTGTTGGCTGAACCGGAGCTCCAGCAGCAACAGGAAGTCCCTGGTGTCGGTCATCGCGGTCAGGTAATTATTTTTTTAATTATATTGTGGCAATCGAATATTTTATATAGTTGCTTATATGGAAAATGACATGTAAAAATAATTTTCAACAACTTTTATTCCTTGTTCTTTTAATAAATGTAGAGAGCCAATTTTCGCATATTTTAAAATCCCATGGTAAATTCCTATATTCCGCGTTTCATTATAAACATGTATGTTTCATTTAACCAATCTCGAGATCTCAATACTAAAACGCGAAAGATGAGCTTACTGTCTAGACTCTAGAGTAAATAAACAATATTACTTTTATGTTATTGTATTGTACCTAAACTTATTTAGAGACAAATATTATTAACTTTATTGAATTAATTATATTACAAAAAAGAGATTATGTTTATCTCAATGTTTTGACAGATAACAAAATTACAATGTTCATTTTTTATCATGGCTCTCTTGACGCCCGCACCACACACTCTCCTTCCAGTGATGAACGATAGTATTTCTTCGAAAATTTCGAAATTTGAGGTATCCAAAATGTTACTTGTTTGCGAAGTGAACTCTTAGCTGATGCATAAACTTGTGACTTGAGGATACCTCGTCTTGAAATCATAACTGAAGTTATCGGCAGTTTCTCAACTAGAGAGTCTTCAGGGTCTTCAAGACGTACTCATCCCACTTACAACGTAGAATACAGGTTTGAGTCGATCACGCGTTACCGTAATCGCATGACCTTTAACTTCGATGTTAAATGTTTTAACACACCTTTTTAGTACTTTGTGAGGTCCTGAATAAGGAGGAACTAAAGGAGGGCGAACAGTATCATCTCGTAGAAAAACAAATTCGCAATGATCCAGTTCTGGATGTGTAAAAGTCAACGGTTGAGAATGCCACGAGGTAGGAGTTGGTTGAAGTTGACGCATAATTCCGCTTAACTTAGTAACGTAATTACATGGTGTGTATTGTAATTGATTTGAAGTATGAAAAAATTCTCCTGGAAGACAAAGCAATGTCCCATATACTAGTTCAGCAGGTGAAGCTTGAATACTATCTGATTTAAAAGAACTTCGCAGCCCCAAAAGTATTGCAGGTAGTTCATACCACCAGTTTTCCCGGGTCCGAAGTCGACACATAAAAGCAGCGTTTAAGGTTTTGTGCCATCTTTCAACAATTCCATTTGATTGAGGATGATACGCAGTTGTACGTGTAAGCCGGGATCCAAGAAGACGAGCCAGAGAGCGAAATAGTTCTGATTGAAAATTTCTTCCTTGGTCTGTAGTAATTTGACGTGGTACTCCAAATCTACAAATCCAATTATTCCATAATGCACGAGCAACTGTCTCAGCATCTTGATTCTTTAATGGAATAGCTTCGGGCCAACGTGTGAAACGATTTATGCAGGAGAAAATGTAGGTATATCCATTGGAGGGACATAAAGGTCCAACGATATCAATATGAATGACAGAAAAACGGTCATCAGGGACTGAAAATGGAGATAGTGGTGTTTTTTCATGTCGATGAATTTTGGCACGTTGGCAATTTAAACAATGTTTTAATGAATGAAGATAATTTTGGCCAAATGAAACGTTGTCGCACTAGATTTATCGTTGCTTTAATACCTGGATGAGCCAATCTATGTAATTGTTCGCAAATTACTCGACGATATTTTATTGGAACATACGGCCGAATTTTTCCAGTAGAAACATCGCAATATATTTGTACATTGTCAAAATCAATCTTGTTTAATTGTAAAGAGTTGTTGCCTGCTTGTAACTCTCGAAGCTCAATATCATTTTCTTGTTCTTGTGCGATATCAGCTGTCGTTGGATAAGAGATTTCCACAGATTCTATCCGAGACAAAGTATCTGCTACAATATTATGCTTTCCTTGAACATGTTAAATATTCGTAGTAAACTGAGATATGAAGGATAACTGACGAGTTTGTCTGGGACTTGTTTTCTCTGGTTTTTGTTGGAATGCAAATATAAGTGGTTTATGATCCGTATAACAAGTAAATTTACGACCTTCTAACAAATAACGAAAATATTTTATTGTGGAATAACAATTCTCGATCATAAGCTGAATATCGTTTTTCTGAGGAGAAAGATGTTTTCCAACTAACTGATGACGAGCACCACCGATGGCATGATCAGAAGCATCAGAAAAAATGACAATTCTCGCCGATGAGTTATGATGATTTAACAAATTTGCTTGCGACATAATTTATTTACATTTTTCGAATGCTTGATCCATTTCTAATATCCAATTAATTACAGCATTGCCACGGACATTACCAGGTAAATGTAAAGAAGCTTGAAATAATGCACGGTTTGGTAAAAATTGAGCATACCTAAAAATGTACGTAATTGAGACGCAACAATTGGTTTTGAAAATTCACGAATAGCTTGAACCATCAGAAGTTATTTCATGTCCAAGAAATAGCGCTGTATTTTGCAAAAAATTACATTTAGTCTTGTTAATAATCAGCCCATATTGTTGAAATCGATTAAAATAATACGAAGATGTTGAAGATATTGTTTTGTACTATCAGAAAATACGAGAATGTCATCAATATAAGAGTAACAGAAATTCAACCCATATAAAACTTCGTGAATAAATCTCTGAAATGTTTGGGCTGAATTTCGTAATCCAAATGGCATGAAGGGAAATTCTAAAGATCCAAATGGAGTACAAATAGCGGTTTTGTTGATGTGTTCTTCTGCAACTGGAATTTGTTAATATGCCCGAACGAGATCAATTGTGGAAAATACAATTTTGCCATGAAGCATACTGGTACAATCCATTATATTAGGAATAGAATAGCGATCAGGAATAGTAACGGAATTTAGACTCCTATAGTCACCGCAAAGTCTCAATTCGCCATTCTTTTTTGGGACCATGTGAAGGGGGCTTGCCCGAAGACCACTTGATGGGAGACAAAGTCCTAATTCTAACATATGGTCAAATATTTTTTCGCTAATTTAAAACGATCAGAGGCTAAACGGCGAGTTTTGGAGAAAATTGGTGGTCCAGTGGTCTCAATATAATGTTTTATTGAATGTTTTGTCACTGACTGTCGTTGATTTTCATTAGTAATAACGGCAAATTCTGCTAGTAGTTTATTAACAGGCGATGTTGGATCAATTGAATTTATTGATTCAAATTCTATTTGTTCAGAAGGAAACACTGTGGCTCTAGAAAATTTTAATGATGAAGCATCATTAAGTCTTCTATGCGGTAAATCAACTAATAAATTGAAATGACGTAGAAAGTCTGCACCAATAATAGGATGACTGACTTTAGCTACAATAAAATTATATGAAAATTTTCTTGAAAGCTTAAAATCAATATTTAATCGACGTTCACCATAAGTTGAAATTTTTGACCCATTTGCTGCATAAAGATTACGACTGGTGCGATGAAGAATATCCGAATTACGTGGAGGAATAATTGAAACATCGGTTCCAGTATCAATAAGAAATCTTATTTTTGTAACTGTATCTGAGAAAAAAAGACGACTAGGATTGCCGTGACAAGAACGGGTCGCCGCTGTTGTCTG
Organism: Agonum fuliginosum; assembly: GCA_947534325.1. NCBI lineage: Eukaryota > Metazoa > Arthropoda > Insecta > Coleoptera > Carabidae > Agonum > Agonum fuliginosum. Next base: position 28,007,828 of record OX384037.1, read on the forward strand.
GCTATTTAGCTTTCCTGCATGTATTTGCAAGGAGGTTTGCACTTACTTGCTTTTTTACCAAAAGTGCGGTGATACCAACAATACAAATCTTCATCTCCACCATCATTTCTCAACTTTCGCGATGATTGACGTGAGCGATTTGGCGAAAATGGGCGATAAGTTTTACTTTCTGTTTTACATTGACGTAATACATTAATTTATTCACGTAGTTCTACTACTTCTTTCATGAAGTCGATATTGGATACACTAGTTTGAAAAGAGCATGTCATAATTGTTGGCTGAGTTACATCTGCGATTTTATCGGCCATCTCTGCAAGTTGTTCGGTTGGTTCTTCATTAACTTGAAGAATTGCTTGCGTTGACAATGGTAATTGTTTCAACCAAAGCTGTTTAATAATATCATCTGCAGTGTTTGATGTCGAAAGAGACTTTATCTCACGTAACAATTGGGATGGGTTCCGATCTCCCAACTCAATTCCTGCTAACAATTTTTTAAATTTCGATTCTTGACTGTCTGTACATCTTTTAATTAATGCAGATTTTAATGTCTCATAACTGGGAACAGAATCTCTTAGAAGATCTGAAATAATAATTAATGAATGACTGTCTAATGCCGCTAATAAATAGTTGTATTTTGTGCGCTCATTTGTAACACGGGCCAATTCAAACTGTGCTTCAATTTGACGAAACCATAATACTGGGTCTTTATTCCAAAACGACGGCAATTTGACTGTTACAGGGGCCAAATTAGAAAATTGATCTTGAACTTTCAAATCTGCGATTTGTTTTTCGAGTACTGTTAATTGATTTTTCATCGAGCGATCGTCGGGGTCACCACTTTAGAGACAAATATTATTAACTTTATTGAATTAATTATATTACAAAAATGAGATTATGTTTAACTCAATTTTTTGACAGATAACAAAATGACAATTTTCATTTTTTATCATGGCTCTCTTGACTCCCGCATCACACTTACATTAAAGGAGGTCACCAACGATGTTGATGCTGAAGGTCAGCCCGAACCTGAACCCGAACCATTCTGCCAGAAATTGTGTTAGCTGAACCGGAGTCCTTGGTGTCAGTCACCGCGATCAGGTTATTATTTTTGTATTATATTATGACAATCGAATATTTTATATAGATACTTATATGGAAAATGACATGCAAAAATTATTTTTACGTGGGTTGTTTACTATTTGGACGGAGCTGCAACACATGTTTGTATTCCATGTAATCACCTATGTATTTGCTTCGAATGCAGAGAACAGATAATGGACCCGGAAAATATACGTATGCGCAAGTGTCCGAAGTGTCGGAGAAGAATGACCCACCGCGTCAGGCTGAGAATAATATAGTGTCAATCTTGTTAATGAAATCTTTATATTTGTTTAGTTGTATTGTATTATATTAGTGTTCTGAATAATAATTATTAACAGGTTATGTGTATCGAGTATCGAATGCGGAACGCGAATAGACTTCCAAGTTGACTTCGCGGTAGCACGACAAATATGCGAAAGCAGGACAGTTCGGAACATTACAACGCGTCATAAAGTGCAGAAAAGTGCGAAAATACGACATATCTCGTAAATTGACATTTTTATAAATTTAGAGATATTGCATACTAGTACCACGTAAATATTCACTATGACACAATCAAACATGATGAGCTCAACGCGATTAGAGATGTTAACAAAAGAAAACTACGACAGTTGGAGAATTCACGCTCATGCTCTTCTGATAAAAAGTGACATGTGGTGTTTATGTATCTGGTGTTATTGAGAAGCCTGTACTACCAGCCGAGCCAACTATACAACAGAAAACCGCGCTCGCTGTGTGGATAAAACAAGACCTTAAAGCTCGATCTGACATAATTACATAAAATACATCCGAGGTTGCAGTACTTCGAAGGAAGTCTGGGACAAGATAAACGCTGTTTATTCTCCAAAAAGGCTCCGCGCGCATTGCGACAATCCTAAAACAACTGGTACAGAAAAAGGTGCAAAAGGAAGGTGACGTGCGCGATAACCTTTCACAATTTTTCGATAACGTAGATAAACTTGAGGCAATGGAGATAGATATTAACGAAAAATTATTAACTTTAATGCTTCTGCAGAGTTTACCAAATAGCTATGAGATGTTCAGGCGAGCCGTAGAATCGCGGGACAATTTACCAAATATTGAACTCCTCAAGACGAAGATAATCGAGACAAAAGAATCCTTCAACGAGGAATTCAACAAGAGCGACCACGGAGTTTTTATATAAAGCAGTAGAATTCAGCGTCAAACTTTAGAAATTCAAAATCACAAGGTGATGTTGTTGGATCAAGTAAACTCAGAATTAACAAAATAATATAATAACAATAACATATGAATGTAATAATTCAATCAGTCAGAAATATAATACAAAATAGTCAATACTAAAGTTTATTAAATCCACTGGTATTATTTAATCTGCAAAACCAACAGGTTATGGGCCCAGACGTGTAATAATTGTAGTATTGTAGTGCTTTTTTTGTAGTGTTGACATTAAGTTACACATAATGACAAATTCTCAGGGATTACCTTCATTTGAAAAACTAAACGGAAGGATAAATTTATCCAACATGGAAAATCGCCATGGAAGCTTATCTTCAGTATGAAGATTTATGCGAATGTGTAACAGGAGATGATAGTGATATTTCAAACATAAAAAAGTGACAAAGGCCAGATCTAGAATTCTTTTATCAATTGATCTAATCAATTATGTACACATTCAGAATACTGTCACAGCTAAGGAAGCATGGGAGACACTGCAAGTTGCATTTGAGGACTCAGGATGACGCGTAGAGACAATCTACTGAAAACTCTAGTAACAACCCCGCTTATGACCTGCGGATCGATTGAGGATTGTGTCAATGTAATTATTTCAACAGCACATCAGTTAAATGGTCTGAAAATGAATGTACCTGATGAATGGATTGGAGTATTATTATTAGCTGGATTGCAAGAAGCGTATAAACCGATGATAATGGTTCAGGTCAGGATATTACAGCGGATTTAGTAAAGACGAAGTTACTTCAGGAAGTAAAGAATAATTTTCAACGTGGCCAAGAGAATGAAAACGCTGCCTTCTTTACTAAGGGTAAGAAAAAGAAGGATGTTAAAGATATTAAATGTTTTAGATGTTCTAGGACGGGACATTTTTCTAATAAATTTCCAGAGAAACCTAAACAAACAAATTTTATAAATAAAAGGTTCCAATGAACAAAATATCAAGCACAAAGTATTTTTTTCAACTGAAAAAAAATCAGAAGATTCATCGTATGTTGATTCATGTGCATCTACGCACATCACATCAAAGAAAAGTAATCTTATTACAGCAAATGAATACAATGGATCAAGCATTAATAACAGCAAACAGCAAAAACATGGAAGCGAAGTTAATTGGAGATGTCAAATTAATAATTAATACTGAAATTGGTACAGAAGTTATTATTAAAGACGTTATCTATGTGCCAGAGAGTGCAGTCAATTTACTTTCAGTAAGTAAAATAGTTGCAAAGCGTTTATCTGTACATTTTTCACCAGAAGATTGCTAAATTAAGGACCAAAATGAACCTACCTCTGAGAATAACAAAGGGGCTGTAGATTTAGCTAAAAATAATTCATGTTTTCGTTCTCATACTAAACATATTGATGTACGACATCATTTTGTAAGAGAACTCATAAAGAACGGAGACAAGTCCCCACCGAAAAGTCGACAATTGAAGATTATTCAAATTCTGGTTTATCCGGGGATGTTAGATCAAGTAAACTCAGAATTAACAAAATAATATAATAACAATAACATATGAATGTAATAATGCAGTCAGTCAGAAATATAATATGAAATATTCAATACTAAAGTTTATTAAATCCACTGCTATTATTTAATCTGCAAAACCAACAGATGTAAAAACTGATGGGCAAGGAAAAGAGAAGCCGCGCCCAAAATATAAGTGTAACTACTGTAAAAAGATTGGACACAAGGCTTCAGATTGCAACGCGAAGAAGAGCGCAAATAAGCAGGAAGCCAACCTGGTGACCTCAGACTAATAAAGCGAACTTTGTCAATTGTGCGAGCAGATGATGCATAGATAGCGGTTGTACCTCGCACATATGTAACTAGAAACAGGTCTTCGTGAAATCAAAGGAAGTCTCAAGCGACCTGAAGCTTGAGAACTGACCCCCAAATTCTTAAAAAAGGTGAAATAAAAATCACCACTTCGTAACGTTTTTTTTCTTTTGATTGCAATTTTTGCCGTTGTGACTGCCGCCGTTCAGAGCGGATGATCGAGCATCGAGTTAGACGTGTTAGGTTTTGAACTCCAGTTTTTTTTTGATAGTGTGATTTGCAATTTTGTTCTTTGAATTTTTGGTTTTAGCACGCGTCTGTTTCAAAATTTAGTTTATTTCATACTGTGACATAAAGTAACATTTTTCGGACGATTTATCGTACTAAAAGTGAAACTTGAAAGTCCTAGGACTTTAAAGTAAAACTTTAAAGTCCTAGGACTTTAAAGTAAAATTTTACTTTTAATTTTTACATTTATTTATTAACATAGAAGTTTAATGTACAATTATTTAAATTTTTTACAAATATTCCTGCATCTGAAAGAGAGGGTTGTTCTAGCTTGTTTTCGGAAAACAATTCATTGGGCACGGACAACGAGCACACAGCACATGTTGAAATTGATTTCTCGAAGGTTTCAATGACATTTTTTTCGGACTGTAATATCATTTTCGCACATTTTTTCTTGTTTTCAAGTGAGTCCTCTAAATAGCCCTCAGCCACAGTAGAACTTCTCCACCCTTCATGTCTTTTAATGCTTGTTAAGTCCGCTCCGGAATTCGCTAACAGACTAGCTGAACTACGACGAAAGCAGTGCCCTGTGTTCTGCTCCGCATTTGGTAGCTTCAAATATTTGGCAATCACAGAGGGGTATTTTCGCTATAGTGTGCAACCCAACACGTTGAATACTGGATTTATTAGCTTTATAATATATGAATAATTTGTCGTGATTGACGTGACCGGGGCATAATGCTCTGTACTTCCTGTACAATTAAAGAGGATTTATACCATCCATTTCATTTGTTATTGTAAAAACTCTCTTGCGATTTGCTTTTGTGTCGGGTAATGTCACAATAAGAACATCATCTTTGTCCTGAATGTCTTGGATCTTGGATATAAAAGGGAGGGTGGAGTAGAAACTCCACATGCACTTAGGCCGCTCAGACGGGCCCATTGTACATCCTCCGGGTAGCACAGCTCCTTGCTACAGATCCTGAAGCCATTCCACACTCAGGAAGAAAGCCAACAGGTCAGCAGCGGGAGTTGTGCTTAGGGTGGCCATGTCCGGCCAGAATTCCCCTAGCATGGATCCTCTTTTTGAAGACAAAGCAGGGCATTCACATAGGATGTGCTCCACAGTTTCATCTTCTTCTTCGCAGCCTCTACATAAAGGACTGTTGACGATTTTCATGCGGTGCATGTGTTTGTGTCCCGTCAAAATGCCGACAAGAAGTTGAAGGTTATTCCGAGAGAGTCGAGTGAGATAGTTTGCCAGTTTAATAGTTGGCCTCGCAATTAGTCTCTTTGCATGTCTGCATTGAGGTGTGGTAGTCCAGTGGACTGAAAATTTTTCAAAGCTTAAGTTTTTGACAAAGTCATGAAGAGTTGAAGTTGCCAACGGAAGTATTGGTTCCGGGCCACAAGGCAGGGAAGACGAGCCTTGCCTAGCAAGTTCATCAGCCTTAGCGTTACCTTCATTACCGCTATGCCCTTTAACCCAAGTGAGTTCTACGGCATTGTTCTTGGATATGACGGACAGTTCTTGTTGACATAGCTCGACAAGCTTTGACGTGACTTTGCAGCCATTGAGAGCTTGAAGAGTTGCCTTGCTGTCTGTTGTTATCCTAATTGACTTGCTTTGAACCTGAAGTTCATTCACAAGTATTGCGCTCTGCATAATCCCCATAATCTCAGCCTGGAAGACAGTGGTGTGGACACCAAGGGGTATGCTAACGTTAAGGTTCAGTTCTTCGGAGAAGATTCCCGAGCCTGAGCCTGTTGACGTTTTGGAGCCATCTGTAAAGATGAAGATGTCAGGTCTGGAGGCTCCCTGACCATCTAGTATAACACGATAGGGTTTATCGAAGTTAAATTTGGGAGGTATGCAGTCCGCATTCATCTGCAAAGGAGGAGCAGAACGAAATGCTTCTTGCAGTATAAAGCTGTGTTTGCAGCTTACTCCTGATTTTGGTAGGAAACCTGAATGTGAGAGGCGTAGAGCAGTCTTTAGTGCTACCTCCTCTATATAAAGATTAAGAGGAGTGAGACACAGAAGGACTGTCGGTGTAGTGCGCATTGCACTAGTAATTGCTAAACATGCCAGTCTCTGTACATGTTCTAATTTCGAAGATGCTGTTGATTGCCTGACTTTAGGCCACCAGACCAGAGCACCATACGTAATCATTGGCCTAATGATCGCTGTGTAGAGCCAAAGTGAGAGCTTGGGAGTTAGCCCTCAAGTTCGACCCATAACACGACGGCATTGCCAGAAGGCAATGCAGGCTTTTTCAACTTTTTGGTTTAGATGTTGACCCCAGGTCAATTTACAGTCAAGTGTAACTCCCAGATACTTAACTGTATCTGAAAAGCCTAGAGTTTGATTGAAGAGTTTCGGCATGTTGAGTCTGCCGATTTTACGTTTTCTGGTAAAAAGGACCATCTCAGTTTTGGTTGGGTTAACTGAAAGAGAGTGTTCCTCGCACCAAGATTCAAGAAGTTTGAGAGCATTGTTGGCCACTTCACAAAGTGTGTTCTCAAATTTGCCATTTAGCAGAATTGTAATATCATCTGCATAACCAACGGTGTAGAAACCATTGCTATTGAGTAGCTGTAAAAGGCTGTCAACTACAATGACCCAAAGGAGAGGTGAAAGGACTCCTCCTTGAGGACAACCTTTGGTAACGTAACCCCTTATGGTTGAGTTTTCTGACGAAAACTTAACGGCTCTATGTTCAAGCATGAACTGAATCCACATAATTAGTGGTTGTTCAACGCCATGTTCACTTAGAGCGTTGACTATGGACTTAAAAGTCGCTTTGTCAAAAGCTCCTTCTATATCAATGAAAGCACCCAGGGTGGAATTTTTACATTCCATCGATCTCTCGATCCTGCTAACTACAGCGTGAAGTGCAGTCTCGGTTGATCTACCCTGGATGTAGGCATGTTGATTAGGGTGAAGAGGATGGCGAGAAAGCGCAGTCTCTCTAATGTATCTGTCGCACAGTCTTTCCAGAGTTTTAAGAAGAACTGAGGTAAGACTTATTGGGCGATAAGATTTAGGTGATGAGTAGTCTGACCGTCCTGGTTTAGGAATGTACACTACTTTCACTTCCCTCCATTGTAGAGGTACATATGTGAGGGTTAAACACGTCTTAAAAATCCAAACCAGATGAGGTAGCAGTTGCTCACATCCCCACTGAAGAAGGAAAGGTACTATGCCATCCATACCTGGTGATTTATATGGCTTTAAAGAGTTTATTGCCCAGGTTGTACGTGTCTCATCAACAATTTTGGAGGATAGCGTGAACGCTTCCTCCGAGGAGGTGTGTTCGCGTGCTGCCCAATTGTTGGTTTGAGAAATTACACAGCCTGGAAAATGAGTTTTTAACAAGATTTCATTATTTTCTGTTAAAGAAGAAGCATAAGAGCCGTCCTCATGTTTGAGGCAGCCAAGCTGTAAGTTTGGATCATTTGAGAAAACCTTTTTCAAGCGAGCAACAGGAGCAGTAGTCTCAATGCTGCTTGTAAAGTTTTGCCACGCAGATCGTTGTTTTTGACGAATGGTTTTCTTATAAACAGATTTGTGTTCTTGAAAAGAACGCCAGTCTGCTTCGTCTTTAGAGTTTTTTGCTTTGTTGAACAATTTCCTGAGATTTGTTCTCATTTGTCTAGCTCCTTGTCGTTAACAGATAAATTATATAATTCCTCTCGCCTGCACGCTCCACATATCCCAAATAAAACATCAATCTTCATGAGAAGAAAAGAATCATGTGGAGCCTCCGTTATATCTTCCCTTGACAATATCGGGGATTTCTTTGCCTCATATCCAACCGACTCTCGTTTTAAAAACGCAATCAATTTATGGAATTTTTAAATGTCAACATCGTCTTTGGCACGTAGTGTTGACTTTAAGATCGAAAACTTGAACCATAAAGATGATGATTTCAATATTTTTGACTTTTCAGAAAAGTAAACTATCGTAAAAGGACATCCTCATTCACAATAGTTACATTCTTGAGCTTCTTCCACTCATTGAATATTTCATATTCTTTTTCATACTGTGTCTTTGACTTATTTGGTAATAAACTACTTTTTACCTGAGCAGCTTCATTTAAAATATCTTCTGATATGTACTTTTCGTCCATTATTACGAATAAATATAACCGCAGTACCACAAAAATACGAAACGTCAGTTTATTATTTTTTCATTATTTATAAACAAATTGTTGTCCCTATAGAAATTGTTATTTAGCCTAATTGTATCATATTTCTACGAATGTTTGAAAATTTCTATTAATAAATACTATAATTCAACAACTTTAGTAGTATGAAATAAAATTTTGTATGTACCTTGAACGAAAAGTGACTTTAAGGTCCTCGCGTCTCGGCCGTACACAACTTGCTAGTACCTTAAAGTTTCACTTTTCGTTCTAGATACATAAATAACTATTATAAATGAAAGTATTTTCTTTTATTCATTTTAAATACAGTTCAAAATTTCACAGTTTCTGTTGGCATTGGCCTTGGCTTGATCAGCTGGCGGCCTATTCGCTAGAGCACGCGCTGCGTTCTTTTGTGAGTTTTAGGTTAATTTGATTAGTTGTCGCAGCCAACTAAATTCAATTTTTGCTTATTTATAATAACCTTAATGTCTGATTAAACATTTTGGGAGGGGTATAAAAGTTTAAAGGGATTTAATTTTTGTTGTGTGTGTGAGCGCCGTCGCCGCGGATGGCATCATAGTAAACGATGGCTCGTTTTATTCTCATGCCATTTTTCATGTTATATTTCATCCATTGTACGAATGAGTTGCTAGCACGTGTGGGTTTTGACAGATTGGACTTTTTTGTTGAGTAGGAGAGAATGCTCATGCACACCTACCATCATGCCGAGGCAGCGGATGCCCCCCGAAGGGTAAAGGTAGTGTGGGGCTCTAACCATCTAAACTCTCCCGCCCCCTATCCAAAAGGGTGACGGGACTGCTTCCGCATTACTTCCCAACCTTTTTAACTCTCGCCTCATATTCTATAAGAGAGGTATTGTGACGGGTCAAAATTTTCGAGTATGAGTTTTTGGCAGATAAGCACGTTTTAGGGTCTCTAGAATACGAATTACACATTTTTGAGATGATGTCTGTGTGTGTGTTCGTTCGTATGTTACAATTTTTTCGGACACGATAACTCCAAAAATATCAAACATTTAAATACCAAATTTTGTATTTAAGGTTTCAATATGATATAAACCGGAAATAGTACTTTTTAAAAATATTTCAATAAATAATTATTTGAAGACAATTTTTTTATTTTAAATGAAAGAATATGTGACTATTACCTACAACCGGTATTTTATAAATTTTTCTGTATCTGATATCATTTAACAATAATTAAAGTACTCGTATAATACTTCTAATTTAAAATTATGGTATCTTGTAGTCCATGATCGTATAACATTTGTTACTACGTAAAATTTAAATGATTATGACATGACAGTCACAGTGACAATAGTAAAATATCGTTTATATCTTCTTCTGCAGTGTAAATAAAATGACTAAAATGTATTTGTGAGTAGTAGCAGTAGTAATAATACTTATATATTAATATATTTTTATAGGTAATAAGTAAAAAGAATAAAGTAGGTAGGTATGGTGGAAGGTCTTGTGGTGGCCACGTCAGATTTTTTTTGTCTATGTCTTACTTATATTAATTCTTACTGCTCTTCGTGTGTGCCCCTTCTCCGTTTCCTCTCTTCTCTCTACTTCTGTGTTATAATGGTATTTATTATCTCCACCTCTCGCAAATTTAGTGATGAACAAGTAAGTAATTAGATTCAGTTTTAGAAAATATATATTTTCTTATACCATTTACTTATAAATACGTTCATGATTTAATTTTAACAATACCAAAAGACAAAGTAGATTAAGTACCTACACTTTAAATATTTTTAACAATTTTAATTCTCATATACAATTTACAGTAGAAATAGAAAAAAAATGTTACCATTCCTTAACATCACATTGCCAAGGATAGTATACTGGACAAACGAAGATGTTTCTAAAGACAAGAATGGACGAACACAGGAGAAACTGCAACAACGAGAAAAAAACTTGTGGAAATTGTGCATTAGCAGAACATAGCAGGTCACAAAAACATAATTTCAATTTCGAAGAAACTAAAATTTTACACACAGAACAAAATCTACATAAAAGACTTACTCTTGAGATAAACTCAGAAATAACAATGTAAACTTTAAAACAGACACAATGAATTTGAGTAGCATATACAATCATAATTTGAAATCAAATTCAAAAATTAAGTAGTTCACTCATTTCTAGCTTTCTTTGTATGAGTAGTGTTAACGTTTCTAGACATTTTTGTGTGATACATGGTTTTAAGTAACATGTGTAAATTTTCTAGTAATTATTGTGACCTTGATGTAATTAATAATATGACTTAGTCAGTTCTTCCATGTTTGTGTGCTGTGTATGTCGCGTTTTCATTGATTTTAAATTATTTATTATTAATTTATATTTTAATGTTAATTTTAATATGTTATACTATACAAAAAATGTTTTGACTTTTACGTAAGTTTTCTATTGTGATTTCACGTAATTTTTCAGTTTTTTATAAATTTTTCTGTATTTTAATTGTAGCTCCTGATGATGACCCAGGTGGGGTGTGAAACCGGTTGAGGTTGAAATAAAACTAATAAAGTTGACTGAATTCCAGTAATTGTTTTTTTTATTAACTTAACATCACTGTTTGCCGAGAAATAGATGGGTCGTTGACCACTAAATGGTACAAGAAACCAACTAGCTCGAATACATTACGGGCACGTCATTTACTGTGTACAGCGAAGGTCAACTTTTTTCCCCACCACTTCATTGTTTGACATGTTATTCTGTTTCCCGCGCTTTAGCGTTTTGCAACTTGACTCGTGAGTTTTGTATTATTTTATATTTTACATTTTCTTTGCGGTAATATTATTTGAAAGTGTGTATTTAGTGTGTCTGAATGTGATTTGTACTTTTTATATTGAAATCAGCCTCTGAAAGACTTATCCTTTACCCTTGTTGTGATTTGCATTTCGCAACTCAATCAATTTAGACTAATTTTCTTAATATTGTGTGTGATTATATGTTTGAGAGTGTGTAGTTAGTATGTTGTGTGAATGTGATTTATGTAGGTATTATTTGCATTTTTCATTTAAATTAATTTTTTCAGGTTTATTCGTTTTGTTTTGAATCGTAGCTTATTTTTGATTTGGTTTTCCAACTCAGTCTTTTTTAAGACTCATTATTTTATTCTTATAACATTCTACATCAGAATCATGCCTGGTGGGTTGTGCGTAGTTACCAAGTGTTCCACGAGGACTGAGGATAAGCTACGCTTATTTAGAATCCCCAGTGGGAAGGACAACACAGGTTAAATTTACTATTTTTTTTTTAAATAAATGAAATAAGCGTGTTATTGTTAATCATAGGCCGTCAAGTACCTTTGCTGGTAGAAAGGAGGGAACGTTGGCTTTCTGCGATTAAGAAAGAAAACTTAACCGACATCAACATTTCAAGATCGTGTGTTTGCTCGAAACATTTTATTACTGGTAAATCATTGTTATATAAATTGTTTTTAAACTTTTTTAACTGATTACGTTTTCTTATACAGGTATACTGGAGGAGGAGCATCCAGATTCGGTAGCATCCCTCTTGCTGGGATATAAAGTAGAGGAGCAGGAGGAACCAGCTGCTAGACTCGCGGAGTATGAAGAGCTCCAGTTAGCAGTAATTAAATTATAATTTATCGCAAACCAACACAAACTGACGACACAATAAATAACCTATCACACCATTGTTACCAGCACAAAATTTCATGTTTCAATTCACACATACACAGAATGCTAACTTTCTAACTTTGCCATTGTCGCCAGATGAGATCACCAAAGAAACCCAAATTATAAAACAACTTGCAACAGCAAACAATTTCAGCACAGTGACCATAGATAAATTAATTAATAAAAAGCAAACTAAACTGAGATCACAATTAGCTTACCCAACATTACATTTTGAAAACGATACAAAAAGATTTATCAGCCTTACTTTCATCGGTGACATTTGTTACAAATTAAACAACATAATCGTAAAACATAACCTCAACGTGGAGTTGGCATTTAAACCATTGAATAGTTTAAAAAAAGAGTTATGCAAAAAAGTAGATACCACCCATATATGTATTAGTGGTATATATTGCTAATACTCCTATCTTCAACACAGCTTCGCTGAACACAATGAAAGAGAGACGGAAATATCAGGTCTTGCATAAGTCTGTCTCACACGGCCCAAAGCTTGGATGAACGCATGCGTGTGTTCTCGCTTTATTATTGGCTAATTCTGTTGGTGGGGTGGGTAAACGTGGCGCGCTGCGAGCTCGTTTCCTGTATAAGTTCAACCGCGTGGTCTGTTAACTGTCAGTGTCAATTTCAATTATTGTCTACAATCAGTGTCTTTGACTGTTTTTTCTTCTTTTTTTTAAAACGCTCTCAATAATTAGTAGTTATTAATTTTTGTATTCTGATGGATTTAATTTAGAGAAGATAATCATTTTCTCCGTATTAAACTTGAGTTAATTTCAAATTTTCATTCTATTGCGCTCATATTCGACACTCCTACTACGTCTTCATTCGCCAATAATATACCAAGTTTACTAGCATGCGCATATCTGATCTTAGGGTCCTAGAGAGAGATGAAAGTATATTTTCAACTCTCTTTCCTTATGTCACGGAGATTGGAGTATTAGCAATATATACCACTAATACATATATGATACCACCAATACCTTACAATCTTCAGGTGTTTATAAATTAGTGTGCGACGAATGTAATGCAACTTATGTAGGTCAAACAGGTAGAAGTTTCCATACCAGATTTAAAGAACATATAAATTGTTTAAAGACTGGTAGAGGTTTTTCCAGTTTTGCGGAACATATTTTTGAAACCAACCATCAGTTTGATATAAACAAATTTCAAACCCTGCATATCTGTAACAAAGGACCAAAGCTTAACACTTTAGAAAACATCGAAATCCTTGAAGCACGCAAGGACATAAATCAAAATTGTTTAAATGAACAAACACCATTAGATGAATACTCACCATTGTTGAGATCATGGTTTACGCGAGGACAAAGTTGATAATTCTAAATAATTACAACTTACAATTCAATATTGTATTAGTAAACAAAAACCTCTTCTTCTTCCATTATGTTATCAGGGTTATTTACATTGCTCAGTTTTTATTTTTTGCAAAGTTTTTTCAACTATATTTACCTTTTGCAACGTCACTCATATCTAATTCTGCTATTTAAATGTGCGTTTGACACTTTTGGCTTCCTGTTGTGTGGTTGTTCGTACACTTGGCGACTCGAAGTTTTTCAACTTCTTTTTTACGTTCTGTTGTTTTTTCAATAATCACATGAGAAACATGTATTTTTGCGACTGCTTCATCATCATCAAACTGTCTCCTATGCTTTTTTGTAAGTATTTTTTAGTTATTTTACATTGTTATATTGATGTATGATTTAAAAAAAATAAAAACAATTCTAGTCACTATGTAGTCCATTTTAAAAAAATTTGTTTTACATTATTACCACTCTCACTAGTCATTCATGTCGTATTCTTAATAATTTCAGTACCAAGCAATAATGATAATTTGCGTCACTATTTATGTTTATTTATTTGTATAATTTTATTTGTGTTATATTTGTATTTTTGTATTGGACGTAGCCAATTGGTGTTGACACTAATTGTATATTATTTTGTAGTCTTGTCCTGAAGATGGATGTTATAATATCCGAAACCGGTCGACCTATTAAATAAATAAATCAAGTGAAGAAAGACGCTTTTACTTGAAAACCTTCCTTGGATTTCATCCCTTAATATAAATTACACTTCACGTTTGTGGGCATCTACTTTTTTCTACAATGATTGCTACGAGTCTGGTATCACAAGCCCACCGGTATAGGAGACTACAATGCAGAAGAACATCATGCAAATTAAACATCTGGTTCAACTCAGCCTGCCTGAAGAACAACATCTTCCCAAAGTACATCGATAACCAATTCGCCAACAACAGAAGATACAACCGCATAACACAACAAAGACAGATCTCGAAAACTAAACAGGTACTTTTGAGATTAGAAATTAGAAGACAACATTTTTTATTTAATAAATTTGATACTGACCTTAAAATAATACATGATACACTTATAAGTAACTTATCAAAATTAGAACTAGATCAATTTTTACAAAGCTGTAACGAAATGTTAGAAAATTTCGAGCTTAATAAGAAATCCTATTTAACTAAAAAACTACGAGAACTAACTAAGAACAAATTAGTAAATAATAAAAATTGTAATGGTAATGATGATGCAGTAACAAAAATACATGACTTCCATGTACGGGTCCTTAATTTATCTAACGTAGTATTCCCTGACAATGAATTAGAATTACTCCAAAAAGGCCTTAAATTCAACCCCAGTAAAAACCCTAACAACAAACAGATCAAAATTTTCATTGCCGAATTAGATTACGCGCTAAAATTAATTAACGATAAAGATGTAGAAAACGAAATGTTATTATCCTTACTCAAATATAAAGAATGTTTAAGCGGCGAGTCGCCAAGTGTACAAACAAAAGAAGATTCAATTACTCTTAAAAAATTAAAGAATAGATTAGTCGAGCAGAATTTGATTATAGTGAAGGCTGATAAAGGTAACTGCTTAACAATAATGAATAGATCAGATTATATAACGAAAGGAGAAGAGTTTCTATGTGATGGTACTTTTGCTAAAATTAATAAAGATTTAACAACGGCATACCAAAAACGAACGAAAACTACTATCAAAAACTGTAACGAATTCTTAGAAATTTTTAACGCACCAAACTTAATTCAAATGAACCCTAAAACACCAGTATTATATTTTTTGCCAAAAATTCACAAAATAAACATTCCCTTCAGGCCTATAGTAAATTTCATCGGTTCACCGACCTATGCAGTAGCTAAATTCGTAAATTCAATCTTCACAACATTTTTCAATTTTAAATCAGAACATAGCATTAAAAATTCTCTAGAACTCACAAACTTAATAAAAGATATACAAATACCAGATAACAGTTTATTAGTTTCATTCGATGTGTCAAATTTGTTTACAAATGTACCAATACAAGACACTCCAGTATGTTAAAACTTTATTACACGAAAGCGATTGGTCTGATGATTTTTGCGACAAATTTTACAGCTTGCTGAACCTCTGTCTAGAACAAAATTACTTTCAATTTAACAACTCCTTTTACAGACAAACTGATGGTTTGGCAATGGGCTCACCTTTATCTGGAACTTTAGCTGAACTGTTTTTAAAGAATTTTGAAGAAAATATTTTCAGCGGATCATCGTGCGACACTGGCAAAGTGATATTCTGGTACAGATATGTAGACGACATCTTATTACTTTGGAATGGCCCAGTAGATGAATTAAATAACTTACATAATAACATCAACAGCCTACACCCTAAAATGAAATTCACCATAGAATTAGAATCTAATAACACAATTAATTTCTTAGACCTCACTATCAACAAAATTGATAACAGATTTCAATTCGGCATTTATCGCAAACCAACACAAACTGACGACACAATAAATAACCTATCACACCATTGTTACCAGCACAAAATTTCATGTTTCAATTCACACATACACAGAATGCTAACTTTGCCATTGTCGCCAGATGAGATCACCAAAGAAATCCAAATTATAAAACAACTTGCAACAGCAAACAATTTCAGCACAGTGACCATAGATAAATAAATTAATAAAAAGCAAACTAAACTGAGATCACAATTAGCTTACCCAACATTACATTTTGAAAACGATACAAAAAGATTTATCAGCCTTACTTTCATCGGTGACATTTGTTACAAATTAAACAACATAATCGTAAAATATAACCTCAACGTGGAGTTGGCATTTAAACCATTGAATAGTTTAAAAAAAGAGTTATGCAAAAAAGTAGATACCACCAATTCCTTACAATCTTCAGGTGTTTATAAATTATTGTGCGACGAATGTAATGCAACTTATGTAGGTCAAACAGGTAGAAGTTTCCATACCAGATTTAAAGAACATATAAATTGTTTAAAGACTGGTAGAGGTTTTTCCAGTTTTGCGGAACATATTTTTGAAACCAACCATCAGTTTGATATAAACAAATTTCAAACCCTGCATATCTGTAACAAAGGACCAAAGCTTAACACTTTAGAAAACATCGAAATCCTTGAAGCACGCAAGGACATAAATCAAAATTGTTTAAATGAACAAACACCATTAGATGAATACTCACCATTGTTGAGATCATGGTTTACGCGAGGACAAAGTTGATAATTCTAAATAATTACAACTTACAATTCAATATTGTATTAGTAAACAAAAACCTCTTCTTCTTCCATTATGTTATCAGGGTTATTTACATTGCTCAGTTTTTATTTTTGCAAAGTTTTTTCAACTATATTTACCTTTTGCAACGTCACTCATATCTAATTCTGCTATTTAAATGTGCGTTTGACACTTTTGGCTTCCTGTTGTGTGGTTGTTCGTACATTTGGCGACTCGAAGTTTTTCAACTTCTTTTTTACGTTCTGTTGTTTTTTCAATAATCACATGAGAAACATGTATTTTTGCGACTGCTTCATCATCATCAAACTGTCTCCTATGCTTTTTTGTAAGTATTTTTTAGTTATTTTACATTGTTATATTGATGTATGATTTTTAAAAAAACAAAAAACTCTAGTCACTATGTAGTCCATTTTTAAAAAATTTGTTTTACATTATTACCACTCTCACTAGTCATTCATGTCGTATTCTTAATCATTTCAGTACCAAGCAATAATGATAATTTGCGTCACTATTTATGTTTATTTATTTGTATAATTTTATTTGTGTTATATTTGTATTTTTGTATTGGACGTAGCCAATTGGTGTTGACACTAATTGTATATTATTTTGTAGTCTTGTCCTGAAGATGGATATTATAATATCCGAAACCGGTCGACCTATTAAATAAATAAAGAAAGTGAAGAAAGACGCTTTTACTTGAAAACCTTCCTTGGATTTCATCCCTTAATATTTACTTTCTATATATTTTATTTGGTACAATTCAAAAGAACTATTGTTATTTGTGCAATAGTTTTGTATGTGTTTATTATTTCTTTAAATTTCAAACCGCCTGTTATATTCCTCATCAGGCTGTTAAAAATTGACATAACAGAATCGTTCCAGGAACTCTTAATGACCAAAGAATAAAATATTACCTCAATATTGTAGATATTTTATTAGTAAAATCATCAATCATAGTTTTTGATACATAAAACCATGAATCATTGTTTATTAGATACATAGAATCATAAATCATTTCAAAGTATTAGATACATAAAAATAAACGAATCATGGTATTATAAGTATTAAATCATAAATCATTGTAGGCATATTATGTTTTATTACAAGTAGTTTAACATTTTTTTTACAGCATTATAATTTCATCTATCTATCTATTAATATAATTATTTATTTGTTACAGTTCCTCGTAAACATCCACGAATCCTATCCTGATTTATATTCGTAAATTTAAGTCTCATTTTCATGTTTTACGAGTATAAATAAAGTTTGTTGTTGAAATGAATAATGGTTAATTTATTTTAAGTTAATTTTATTTAATTATTATTTTAACAAGTTTCAAGATATTAAGCTGTTTTATTTCAACAACATTGCGAGTGTTTCAGTAAGTAGATACAGTTTAATTTGTGACTAATATTTTGTACAGAAACCAGCAGGTATTGTATGTGCGTTCTAACATTGCTATTGCCGAATTAAAATGTTCTGCATGGTTTTTATTACATGTTCAAAGGTCCCATCATTGGTTTCATTATGTGGTATAATATGTAATTATGTAGCGCACTCCTTCACCTTCAACTCCGCCGATAGTTGAAACACCACCTGCCGTGAGAGAAGCATATGTACGTGGCTCAAAAGCTAAAAAGAGCACAGCTCCTAACATCAAAACTTCTCAAAGAAGAATCATATTTAAGAAATGATATGTTTCATTTGAAATATTTTACGGGGCTGCAAAATTTTGAAACAGTTAAGGCTATATGTGATGCAATATCACCCTACATAGCCGACAGAAGATGCTCACTGTCACCATTCCAACAATTTTTGTTGACTACGTTTCGGCACGCAATTCACCGAATTGGGATACCAGTTCAACGTCGATCGGACGACAGCTAGCCGAACATTTTATAAAGTTATCGACGTCCTCTACGATAGATTTTTTAAATTTATCAAGTGGCCATCTAGAGAGGAATTGAGAGCCAAAATGCCAGCCTCATTTATAGAACAATTCAGGCAGAAGGTATCGGTAATAGTTGACTGTTTTGGAATTTTTATCAAAACGCCAGGCGAGCCGGAAGCAGCATCGCAAACTTGGTCCAATTATAAACATTATAACACTATGAAGTGTTTGATAGGTATTTGATAATTATTGAGGATGTTGAAGTATAATTAACAATAATAACTTTTGCAGGTATCACTCCAACAGGATGCATATCCTACATTTCTCAGGCTTATACTGGCCGCGCAAGCGACACATTTATAAGCGAAAGTTGTGGCATGCTGGAAAATTTGCTTCCAGGAGATATTATCCTAGCGGACAGAGGATTCCTGATAAAGGATGCGGTAGAAATTTATATGGCAACACTAGAGCAGCCTACTTTTTAAAAAAGTAGGTACAGGTTGTGTGTAATATGGACAAAAATAAAAATTTAAAAATAATTACAGGCAAAAAGCAACTGAATACGGCCAATGTTCGCATACAAGTAGAGAGGGTCATCGGTCTCCTGCGTAGAAAATATAAAATTATACGCAGTGAGTTACAATTGTCGTTGTTGTACCAGTCGGCGGATGAAAATGTAGCTGGCATCGACAAAATTCTACACGTCTGATGTATTTTGTTCAACCTTAATCCGCAAATTGTTCGAAACAGTTTCCTTTACCTTATATATCCGTCTCTTATTGTTTTTGTCTTAAATCCCTTTCCCTGTATACATCCGTCTTTTCCCAGCAAGAATGCTCAAAACCTCCCCGTGGTCTTGCTGGATAACAATAATTATATTATAATGCAAATCTATTAATGTAATAATTATTATTGTGAACAGATTTGAGCAACAAAAATGTGTTAAAAATGAGTTCATAGAATTAATTCTTTCTTTTGAAAATATTGGTGGCCCTAAAAAGGACCGTTGTTTAAAGTGGTTTAATTTTTCCCTTGTGCGTCTTTACAACCATTACAAAACCAAGATTTTGTTACCCGTTTCATGTGCAAACATGCCATATGACACCACTGAATAGCGCATGATTTATTATCGCATTTAATTATAATTGATCCATCATCCGGCTTCCGACAATTACACCACACAATCGTTTGCGGAGTAAGGGAGCTTGATCCAGACGGTTGCGGATTAGCTCTTTCTTGCGCTGATGTATAATATTTGGCTGAAACGAAAAATATGTTAAATAAAGAAGAATTGCATTAATTTTTTTACACTTACCAAATAATTCGGGCAAGATAACTTGCACCCAGAAAGTTGTTGCTTTGGTACTTTCCCGAATCCAAAATTCTTCATCAAACTGTATTCGTTGTATAAAAATATCACGCGCACTCCAAACAAAATAATAATATTTTTTTGCAAATTGCCATTTGCATTCGTATTTAGTAATAATATGTATGATTTGTTTTTAGTCGGTCATCAACAATATAGTTTGGACGGGCTTCCGCAAAAGAAGTATCTTTTGCGCAAAAGGACATTTTACCTCTGCACAACCAACGTCACAACAATCGCAACTTATTATTGCATCTGGAGATGCTCCAAAGTGTGGATAATCGGGAGATACAACTAATCCGACTTTGGACATTGTAAAGTTTACATGCATAATTTTCATATTGCTTTAGAGCGTCTTTTTCATGGCGGCATCCATATTCTGTTTGTTTAGTGAAGAATTTTCCCTTTACCGGATAGAATACTGACTTTATGGTGGACATGGCTGGTTTGTCCATTGTTGTTACACAAGCATTTTTAAATTTAGACGCCGTAATTCATCCAACGCGATGATCAAACCACAATTTATTCTCTAAAACATAATTCTAAGTCAGTAACTACATTGGTTAAAATTAATATCTAAAATTCTTACTATTTTGTACCCCAGGTTTGCTCTTCAATTATTTCGGCTTCCTCCAATGTCACTTCTAAAGAGTACTCTATACCTTTCTGTCGTAATTCTTGAAGAGTTAAATCAGTATACTCGTCTTCGTATAAACTCTGCAACTTATTCACAACCGTGCCGTCATCCGCGAAGCAAAAAATTATGTAATGATTAAATGTGCTGAAATACAGAATAAATATGTAATAAGATACGTATAATTATTTGTGTCCTTACTTCGAAATACACCGTAAAGAGTTGTAGAATTTATATAGAATTTATAAACCAACGGATAATTTCATATTAAGTAATAATTCCTACTACCTAATTTAACAAATTAATGGTTTTCAACGTTACCTCTGTAATTAACTAACTAAGTAAATGATAAATAAATAATTAACAGCTAATAGCTTTTACAACCCTTCTATTCAAATGTACCGTATTATAAACTTTCCCAAATTATGGATTAACGTACCCTACTTTCACAGTATTATATGTTTTCCCAAATTGAGGATTTTCCCATCCTATTTTAAAATTTACAGTTTTAAATTTTTCTTCAAATTTATGGATTAGAATTTTACAGTAAATATCTTAATGTTCGGATTTAAAAATGTATAGAATATGTTTTTAAATTTACGGTAATCCAAAAATATTACCTGATTTCTACCCTACTGATCATGCTTTCTGTACCTAATTTTGCCTACAGCTAAATAATTTTATCAAAGTTAGAAAAAACTTACCACTGTCTATAACAGTTTGCAAGAATGTGTTCATTTCGTTGTCCGTCATTCGTGGATAATGGATCCTAGTATCTTTTGTTCTGTTATTTTTTTCTAGATCTTCATTCCACGTCATTGGTTCACCAATTTCCCGACTTGGAGGAAACCAATATGACTTTACTCCAGTCACGGAAACATCTTCTAATTTAGAGATCGCAACTTCTATGGCAAATATAATTGCTGCAAGGTGCGAACACGCTTCGCCTAAACCTGCCACACAATTACAATGGCCACTAACAATAGGTCCATTTTCTTCCACTATAGCCCAGGGTTTCAAGCATTCTTTTGCGAATGTTTCACCTACAAAAAAAACCGTTTTTTAAAATATTGTATGTAGGTATATATTATTGTCGTTAACATGCATTTTTAATCAACATTGAACTTAATGGCAATTTCATATAAATTTAATTGTACTATAAGCAAAACAACCAAAACTTTGTCACCTATTTTTCGCACGCGAATATCACGTACCCAACCGCATTTCACAAATTTGTATGTCTCTAAGTTCTTGTACGCTCTAAACTGCCTGCACGGTGCTACTAATGAAAAATTTTCAAAGACCATTTTGATAGCAAATTTCCTCAGCTTTCATCCTGTCAAAACAGTTTTCCAAAATCTTTGATAGTTTTCGAGGAAAATGCGTTACAAGAACATTTTGAGTTTCAACTAAAAATTTTTGTGGGAAGCGGAGCATACCGAGGTGGAGAGAATTTTTTTTTTTCTGTATGTTCTAACTACTCACATGTCAAATTTCAGTTGGTTATGTATTAGTCTTCAGTCTTCAGACAAAACCTCTCCTGACTGGACTATTAAACGTTTATCAAAAGATTGTAATTTCAAGGCAGTTAGCGCAGAAGTTTACAGAGACGAATGTATTCGAGATGCTTTTATAGATGGTCTACAGTTATCAAATATTCGACAAAGGTTATTAGAAAACCGTACTCTATTGTTAGACGAGGCAGTTGCACAAGCAAGAGCACTTGAACTCGCTCAACATCAGTCTCAGGAGTATTACTTAACAACACCAATATCAATTAATGCTGTAACAAAAAGTTAACAAAAAAATCCAGTTAAAAAAGAATCAGAATTAGAATCTACATCAGAAATAGCAGTAGCTGCAGTCAATTAAATATGTTATTTTTGTGGTCTGCAGAAACACAGTAGAACTGTCTGTCCGGCTAGGGAAGCAGTCTGCAGAAGTTGTGGCATCAAGGGCTACTATCAAAAGGTATGTAGGCAGAAATATAAATCATCGAGAAGTACACAATATCCAACCAAATTTTCAAATTGCATTGCTTCCTTGTTACCGACCTGTTTAAGGTGGTTGCAGCGATACTTTTAAATCAATTGACAGTCTTCATGAAAAATTGAAAAATGAACTTAAATACATATAATACTGCCGTAGAAAAATATTTCAAGGGTTGGAAGAATACCGTAACAGATTTTTTTCCATTTAAAAGAAATATATGTTATTAAATAAAACCTAAAACATTAAATTAAAGTCGAATAAAGTCATTCATTTGACTCCAATACCAACTTTTCGCATAAAAAATTTTATTTAGAAAATTCATTATATATTATAAAAGTAGACACAGAACTGTGTTCATATAGGTTATTTATTATAATTTTATATTTTAGAATATGATTTTTTAGAGAAATATTAATTTTATGAACGGTTTCTATCATGCGTAGTTAGATGATAATCGTGGCAACGCAGCACTGTGTTTTTCAACGTGGTACTACTGCACTACGTCAGATTTGACATTTGACGTTTAGGTTAAGTTTTTTTTTTGTAAGATGTCGAATATGAATGAGCGTTATTTGTACTATTTGATTATTTATCATTATTAATTAAGATTAAGTATTAAATTTAATAGTATCTACAAAATAACAGTTTGTTTAGATTATTTTGCTTCAAGTTCAAAGTATCTAAGTTAGTACAGGGAGATTTTTGCAAGTGCAACGTTGCCAAGTTTTTCGGGAAATATACAAGAACTCAAGTTTGTCGTATGTTCAATAATTTTTTACGCAATAACCATGTGGTGAAAAATTGCAATTTTTTTTATTTGATTTTTGAATAGTTTAATCTACCTTAGAAAATGTTTTTCATACAACCTACATGGAGGGAACAATATGTATTTTCAGAAATGAAGATGTTTTTGCTGGGTCAACATATCCTAGCAGTGTAAAAGTCAATAACTTTGATATCAATTATCTCGGAATCTACATGGTCAATCTGCTTGAAATTTTTAAGATAAATATATTAGTACTTTGGTTATATATTCTGAAAATTTCGTTAATTTTACATGGACACGGAGGCACGCTGAAACCACCTTAAGTAAAGCAGTCGTAACAGTAACCATAAATGAAACTAAAGCTAATGCTCTAGTCGATACGGGAAGTTGAGCAAGTTTTATTAATCAGAGCACGGTGCAAAAACTTAAAATTCTTGTGATACCAGGTAAAGAAGAGAAAGTATCTATGGCTTCTACAACTTTAAAGTCATCAGTCAAGGGACAGTGTAGAATAAATCTTCAATTACAAGGATATAAATATAAGTAATATTTTAGTCAGTATTCTTCCAAATCTTTGTTCAGATATTATCATCGGACATGATGTTTTAAAACATCATTCGATCGTTCATGTTCAATTTGGAGGAGATGAAGCTCCCCTTAAAATATGTAGTGTAGCAGCTGCTCTAGTTGAACCTGCACAACTCTTTACAAATCTATCAACTGACTGTAAACCGATATCAATTAAATCGCGAAGACATACAACAGTAGATCTAGAATTTATTAATACTGAAATAGAGCAGTTGTTAAAAGAAAACATCATCGAAGAAAGCGTATCGCCTTGGCGTGCACAAGTGCTGGTGGTAACCTCTGAGAATCGTAAACGACGAATGGTAGTAGATTACTCTCAGACAATAAATCGCTATACAGAATTAGATGCATTTCCACTACCTCGAATTTATGATATTGTAAATAAAGTTGCCTCTTATCGGATATTTAGCTCAGTCGATCTCCGCAGCGCGTATCATCAAATACTAATTAACGAAAAGGATAGACCCTATACAGCGTTCGAGGCTTGTGGTAAATTGTATCAATTTACACGTATTCCATTTGGAGTCCGAAATGGTGTTCCAGCATTTCAACGAACTTTAACTAAAATTATTGCTACGGAAAAATTAGAAGGAGTCCAAGTATATTTGGATGATATAACTATTTGTGATCACGATCAACAAGAACATGACAAAAATTTAAATAATTTCATGAAAGCAGTTAAGAAGTATAATCTTACTTTGAATATGAAAGAGTTTCTTTTCAATGAAATAGGGTATCAATGATGGTAGGGTATATTATCAGTCATAAATCTATAAAGCCAGATCCCGAACGTCTCCAGCCTCTCCGAAGTTTGCCTATTCCTACAAATATCTCTACTCTCCGCCGAGCACTTGGTATGTTTTCCCATTATTCACAATTTATTCCAAAATTTGCTGAAAAAATACAGTGTCTTAATAGAAGTACATTTCCTCTAAACTCTCAAGCGATAAAAGCATTTGAAGATTTAAAACTAGATATTGAAAACGCTGTAGTGTCTTCAATTGATAATGAAGCAATATTGACTGTAGAAACAGATGCTTTAGATTATGCTATTGGAGCTACTTTATCTCAAGAAAATCGTCCAGTTGCTTTCTTTTCCAGATCCCTTTCTAAATTTGAGCACCGTCATTCATCGATAGAAAAAGAAACATATGATATCGTGGAAGCCTTAAGAACGTGGAGACACTACCTCCTTGGAAGACAATTCCGTATTACAACTGATCAGCGGTCAGTCTCTTTTATGTACAATGAAAATCATTCAGCGAAGATTAAGAACGAAACAATTATGCGATGGAAACTTGACCTCTCTAATTATATATATGAAATTATATATCGACCTGGAAAAGAAAATATGGCAGCAGACTCTTTTTCAAGAATATGTTCTTCAGTAGGAGGGAACTTGCATATGCTGAAATCATTGCATGAAGCTTTAAGCCATCCTGGAGAAACTCGAATGTACCATTGGGTACGAAGTAAGAATTTGGCTTTTTCACTAAATGAAATTCGTAAAGTGATTTCTTCATGTCGTATCTGTGCAGAAATTAAACCAAGGATTCATAAACATGTAGGTCATCTTATTAAAGCCACGCAGCCTTTTGAGAGAATCAATATGGATTTTAAAGGTCCCTTACCCTCATCATCTCGAAATCGTTAGCTTTTAATTCTTGTTGATGAATACTCGCGATTCCCTTTTGCTTTCCCCTATCAGGCTATGACTGCAAGCACAGTTATCGCAAAATTAAAGGAACTTTTTTATCTTTTTGGTGTACCTGCCTATTTACATTCTGATCGAGGAACGAGTTTTATGTGTCAAGAACTCAAATCATTCCTCTGTTTTGGGCATTGCAACTAGTCGAACTACGGCATACAATCCTCAAGGTAATGGCCAAGGAGAGCGTTATGTTGGGATAGTCTGGAAAACCATCGAACTAGCACTTAGAAATATAGATCTGACCATTTCAAAATGGGAAGAAGTTTACCAGGAAGCTTTACATTCAATTCGTTCGCTTTTGTGCACGTCAACTAATGTAACACCGCACGAAAGAACGTTTAATTTTACTCGAAGATCGAGTAATGGATCAACTACGCCATCCTGGCTGATGAATCCTGGATTAGTCCTGATGAAACGACCTATCCGTAATCCTAAATATGAACCCTTTGTTGAAGAAGTGCTTCTACTAGAAGGAAACCCTGAATATTCACATGTGAGATTACACGATGGTAGAGAAACTGCAGTCTCTTCTAGACATCTTGCACCTGTTGGAATTACTCTGGAAGATTCGAATCCAGAAGTTCCTGCGCCTTCTGTTCCTGTAGAAATCGAAGTAGAAAATAATATTGTTCCTGTTCAAGAAAATATTATAACTCAAGAACCATTAAGACGAAGTACGCGGCAACGACAGCCACCATCTTATTTAGAAGACTATATCACCTAAGGAGGAGTGAATGTCATAGAAAATATGATGTTTTGTTATTAATAATTATAAATCATTATGTCTATGATTCCTGTCAATATTTTGTTTTATTGTTTGTATTCATTTTAGTACAATAAAGCCTAATTCAGGTCAATCTCTTATTTAATAGTTTATAACAAAAATAAACACAGAAACACAAATGCCCGTAATCAGTAAAGCCTGTTGCCCTGTTGTTAACAACAAAATATTCCAAAACTGATATCCATTTTCAAAGGTTTGGACTCGGTAGTGTCTTTGTAAAGGCATCCGCCAGCATCTTCTCTGTGCATAAATATTTTAAATTAATAGAATAATCACTCAAAGATTACCTAATGAAATGGTATCTAATATCTATGTGTTTAGACCTGTTGTGAAACACAGGGTAACGGGCGAGTTTCTCGGCTCCCTGGTTGTCATAGAAAAGGTCGATGTAGCTAAGTTACTCGAATCCCAGTTAAATTAGAAATTTGATCACGTAAATCGACTCTTTTGCAGCATCAGCATAATTGGCCTTTGTCCAGGACAATGCGACTATCCTCTAACATGATTGCAAATCCGGTATAAGATCGACGACAGATTGTACAGTCCCACAAAACCTACATCAACAAAACTTTGCAATGGCTCCCCAGTTTTCTTGAAAAAAGGTCCCAAGTTCAAGGTACCCTTCAGGTATCTAAGTACCCTCTTGGCAACATCCCAGTGAGTTTTGTTTTTTTGAATTGAACTGGCTCAGATAGCTTACAACATGTGTGATGTCTGGTCTAGTTCCAATTGCGGGGTACGTCAGTGATCCGACTAATTCGCGATAAGGGTAGATCGCCTCTACGTTATCGTGAATTGCATCTTCAGACAGATTTATGCCTACGGCTAGTGGTGTGCTAACGGGGTTGCTGTTCTGCATGTAAAATCTTTCCAGAATATCGATAATGAGACCACTCTGAGATAAACGTATTTCTCTGCTGTCAGTGTGCTCCACCTGCATTTCGATCCCCAGGCAAAACTTGGCTTCGCCTAAATCCTTGATGTTGAATTCCCTCTTCATTTTTTGCGAAACAGCTTCAGTTTGTGTGGATTCTGGTATGTTACGAGTATATAGTCGACGAAGACTAAAGCAAACGTCGGAGTACACGCACGGATCAGCAGATGTGAATTTGATATTCCATTGTCTACCAGATTGTTTCAGTTCATAGAGCGACTTCTTCAACTTGCATACGACGTCGCCGCTGCGGATATGGGAAAGCATTTCATGAGATTTGTGACCCAGTATACTCTGACTCTCTTCGGCGGTCATCTTGCAAAGCATCTCTTTGAACAGTGAAGGTTTTTCCATGTATACTGTAGTATACATGATGCCGTTAATGTAGGCGGTAGACGTCAATCTGTGCAATTTTCATTCCGGTTTCGGCGGCAAGGGCAACTAGAATTTAGAGAGAATTGAGCCTGTCCACGAGGACGAAGGTGTCGTGATAGGCTATTCCGGGATACTGTGAGAATCTCTGAGCGACAACACGAACTTTTCTCTTATACTAACATTGTTTCTGCGGTGTTGACATGTTCCATTGATCCATCATCTGCATTGTTTTCCACTGGTTTAACGTTCGATTTATCTTCATCTAACTTTGGTTATGCGATGATTTGTATGTTTTTTTTCGTTTTGAAGGTATCCTTTTTTTCAGTTCTCATCTTCCTCGATTGTCCGGGGCTTCGCTTGAATGTAACTCTGACTGGGGCACCGTTACTTTTCTGTGAAGCAGATGAATGAATTTCGTTCCGAAAATCTAAGAAATTATTCTAGTCATCTTCATCTTCCATTATGTATCTTTGGCTTCAGAATTGGTCTCTTTGTTTCTTCAACGTTTGTTCTTCCATTTGCAGTATTGAATTGAACTTCAATTTCGTTTACAGGATCGTTGTCTGAAGCTTCCAACAACTGAGAACGACCAGTTTTTGTCGATTGAGACATAAAGTCTTCTTGTTTATCGATTTGTTTCAATTTGTTGAAGAATTTGGCGTCCCTTATGACGTAAACTTTCTTGTCATCTGGCACCCAAATTCTATATCCCTTAGCGAAGCTGGAATATCAAGTGAACGTTCCTTCAAGGTCTTGTAATGTTTGTTATTATACTCAAATACCTCTTAAACCTTTTAATACGACTTTATTTCGTAATTAGATATACAAAAGATAATAATCATTTTTTCTTTGACAATTTGACAACCGCAGACCATGATTAATAATTTATCGACATACGTCTGAAGAAGGACGTTTCATTTAGATATTTAAAAACAAAGCATGCGCGTCAAATTTAAATATATTACACGCTTTTCCTAAAAATTAGATTTAACAACTGCTACGCTATTCGCGGTAAATAATTCCCGGTAGCATAGGAAGAACCAACGGCTACTCAGAGGAGAAGGGGGTGAGTCAGATATGTGAAGAAAGGCGCCAGTTGATCTGCCGCAAAAGGTTCAACCCTAAGGTTGATCAACAAACCAGAATGGGAATATGCTGAAAAGGTAGGTAGTTCATGCAAAAATAAAGAAAAGCTATCACGTTGGCATTAAACTTAAATAAATATATATTGAATCAGAATTACTTAATTACAGTTTGAATTGTATAGCAAATGTGTAGAAAATAAATTAATGAAATAGTATAATGAATTTGAATTAAATAAAGAAAAATTAGGAACCAAATGAATCCGATCAACGATGGTGTATGTTACTAAATAATAAAATGAAATCGCGTAGCGAGTGAGCGGTGAAGCTTTCAGGACTTCGCTAAACTACGCAGTGAACTAATAAGCGCACAACTGGTTCACGGGGAATCCGTTAGTCGACTAAGGGACGGCGTGTCGCGCTAAAAACGAACAGACGATAGCCCTAAGTGCTTGCGACGCGAATCACGAGCTACGGAACAGCAGCGCCAACGATGCGCATTAAATAAAAGTCAACAGATCGCTTGATCAGACCTAACAAGTGTTCCGCTGTAGTAAAATAAACTGCCGTTGAATAAACAATAGTGTTTCCAATACTATCCTAACGTCGATGTTGGTGAGTATTATCACAAATATAAATAAGATCATGAATCAAAATAATAAATAAATAAATAAATGGCTTAGCTGAATCCAACTCCGGTCAAGGTGACAGTGACAGTGACAGCTGTTGAGCTGTGCGATCCTCGCTCCCCTCCACGACGTCAACCACGGGAACTTGTCGGACAAACTCGGCTTCGAACGAAGTGACTTCGGAGCGCTCGCACCAGCGGCCAAAATCCAAAATGGCGATCCACTCGTGGGAAATTTGGTGCAAGGTATGTCCAGTGGATTCGTTACGGATGCCAATGTCAGGTTTACAATTGCCAACAAATTGGCAACAAGACAAAAACCCCAAAATAAAAAGCCTGAAAGAGTATCAACGGTTAGGACAACACTCGTGGAGAACGCACGCCAATGGGTAGCACAAGGTAATGGTTAACGTCGCGGGATTGCAGTGCTATTTCGTTTCTAGGCCGACTGATGGCAGCATAGTATAAAATTTGTACATATTATACTGTATATACGCTTGTATTAGTGTAGCCAATCGCAACATTGTTCCCCCACTCATAGCCACTGTACATTTCGGTAAGAACATTTGGATCGTTTTCGTTTCTTGATTCTCGAGAGAAATTTCCGTATGAACATTTTTTGGGACACGTAAGAAGATAGGTAGAAATATTTCGAACAACAAACAACATAAATGATGTAATGTTATAATAATAATTAATAATAGTTTTTACTTTGTATGCCATGAATTTTTATTTTATAGAAAAATCTTGACTTAGGTATTTTTTATCATTTAATTTATAGTCCCGATTCGTCAAAAAATTTCGAAACTTGAGAAATGAATATAGGTACCCTTCTGAAAAAATTATATTATATTCAGATTTTTTTCTCTTTCTACATATAAAAAGATACGAAATTCCTAAATTGCCATCAACCCGAAAAATGCATTATCCCCTTTTTTTTAGAAATTAAAATTTTGGTGATTTTTTTTTAACTTGCCGACTTACATTTTGTAATTTCTTGTGAACTAGTGAAGATATTTTATTATATTGTTTTATACAAGCCGTACTTATTAAGTATGTGTAGTACATTTATCAAGAATGACGTATTGTTTATAACAAATGAGAAAGTAATAAAATTCAACGTAAATTTCGTGTAGAGAAAAATGTAGTGTGCTACTAAATCTCGTTTTGTAAGGAATTTTGCAGTACATACTGCAGGAGATATATAAAGGAAGGTTCAAAATTATTTTTACTAAGGAAATCAATATAATTGGTTGGCTAGATAACGAGTTATGAATTTTATAGTGTATGAAAGAAAAACACACGGACCGGTGCCGGTAGCACTTCGTAGAACTTGCAACTGTGCAAGCTTGTCAAGAAGTGTCGGGCGGGACAACAATGTAACGTAAAGCAAAAATTATACAATTATACGACGGCGTAGAAGGGTCAGGGTAAATATTTTTTTATATTGAATTCCCGACTTTTAAACTCGGGATTCCGACTTTTAAACTCGGGATCCCGACTTTTAAACTCAGGATCCCGACTTTTAAACTCAGGATCCCGACTTTTAAACTCGAGATCCCGACTTTTAAACTCGGGATCCCGACTTTTAAACTCGGTATCCCGACTTTTAATCTCGGGATCCTGACTTTTAAACCTAAATAACTGAGATCCCGAGTATAAAAGTCGGGATCTCGAGTTTAAGGTAAGCACATCTGGATCCTTTTCGTTTCTTGATTTTGAGAGAAATTTTCGGATAGTTGCTGAGTTATGAAAGAAATACGGGAACATTTTTCGGGAAACTTAAGAAGATAGGTGAAAATATTTCGAACAATAATTTACAAAAAAGATTTTATTTTTCATATTTTTATAAATAAATAATAATTATTGTAAATTAAAAAAATTTGAGTATTTAAAATAACATAAATAATGTAATGATATAATTATTAATAATAGTTTTTACTTTTTACGCCATGAGTTTTTATTTTATAGAACAATGCTGAGATATTTATTCATTTATATTATAAGTAATCCGAGGTGTCAAAAAATTTCGGATCTTGTGATATAAATAATATATACTTCTGAAAAAATTATATTATATTCTTAAGAATTTTCTCTATCTACATATAAAAAGATACGAAAATCCTAAATTATCATCAACCCGAAAAATGCAATTGTCTCCGTTTTTAGAAATTAAAATTTTGGTGATTTTTTAACTGAACTACTGAAGATATTTTATTCAAATTTTTTATATAAGTAGTATTAGGTATGTAGTACATCACTGTTTTATCAAGAATGACATATTGTTTATAACATATGAGAAAGTAATAAAATTGATATTCAACGTAAATATCGTGTAGTGAAAAATGTAGTCTGCTAATAAATCTCGTCCTGTTAGGAATTTTGCTATATTCATACTGCAAGAGAAATCAATATAATTGGTTGACTAGATTACGAATTTTATAGTCTATGAAAGAAAAACGCACAGGTACCGGTATCAATTCGTAGAACCTGCCGTATGCCTGCAAGCTTGTCAAGAAGTGTCGGGATAGTCCGGTCGCCAAATGAGAAAATCGGCTTGAACCTGGAAGTTGGGTACAACAAATATTTTATGATTGATTCTAGTAGTATTTGATATACTGAATCATAATATGACGGGTGCCAGACTGGCACCCCTGGGCAACTCCGAAAAATTCGAAAAAATCGCCCAAAAAAATGGAGTTTTTTGGTTATTTGCCAATAACTACTAAACGGTTAGTTCTACAGTTAAGATTTCCAAAAAAATGAAACTTTGAATTGCTCTCTTCGATTAACCGTTTCTGAGATACACGCGTTCAAATTTTGAAACTTGATTTTTTTTACTTTTTTCATTATTTTTGTGTTTAATGACCTGTAACTTCTAAACAAATTAAAATTTTGATATTCGGTTTCTTTTATTAAATTCTGCAACAAATTCTCTATAAGATAGATTGTATGAAATGTTTCTTGAAGGCCTTAGTTAAGCCAAAATTTTAAGATTTTCTTCGAGAGAAACTTGAAATTTTTTTACTCTTTTCATAATTTTTGTGTTTAATGACCTGTAACTTCTAAACAAATTAAAATTTTGATATCTGGGTTTCTTTTATTAAATTCTGCAAGAAATTCTCTATAAGACAGATTATTTTCATTTTTTTAAGCCAAAATTTTAAGATTATCTTCCAGAGAATATTGAATTTTTGTTTAATGACTTATAATTTATGAACTAAAGTTTTACTTTTTACTACGATTTAGCCTAAAGTTAGTCATTATTGTACGATTTCATAAAAAATAAACCGGAAGTCGATATCTTTATCCGTTCAGAAACTAGAATTGATTAAACACAAGGAACTATAAGAATTCTAAAATTTTATAATTTTCTTTTGGAAAAAATAATTAAATTTCGGCTTATTAAAGGCACTTTAAAAAAATTAATACTATGTATCTTACATAAAAATGTCTGAGGAATCCAATGCCGGAAACCGGAAGTCGATATCTTGAACCGTTCAGAAATTAAAGATGATTAAACAAAAGAAACATTTAAAATTCTAAAATTTTACAATTTTCTCTCGGAGAAAATAATTAAATTTCGAATTATTAGAGGCCTTTTAAAAAATATAGTACAATGTATCTTACATAAAAATTGTTTGCAGAATTTAATAAAAGAAACCGGGTATCAAAATTTTAATTTGTTTAGAAGTTACAGGTCATTAAAAACAAAAATTATGAAAAGAGTAATAAAATTTCAAGAAGAAAATCTTAAAATTTTGGCTTAACTAAGGCCTTCAAGAAAAATTTCATACCATCTATCTTATAGAGAATTGTTTGCAAAATTTAATGAAAGAAACCGGATATCAAAATTTTAATTTGTTTAGAAGTTACAGGTCATTAAAAACAAAAATTATGAAAAGAGTAATAAAATTTCAAGTTTCTCTCGAAGAAAATCTTAAAATTTTGGCTTAACTAAGGCCTTAAAAAAAATTTAAAATAATCTATCTTAGAGAGAATTGCTTGCAGAATTTAATAAAAGAAACCGGATATCAAAATTTTAATTCGTTTAGAAGTTACAGGTCATTAAACACAAAAATTATGAAAAGAGTAAAAAAAATTCAAGTTTCTCTCGAAGAAAATCTTAAAATTTTGGCTTAACTAAGGCCTTCAAGAAAAATTTCATATAATCTATCTTATAGAGAATTGTTTGCAGAATTTAATTAAATAAACCGGATATCAAAATTTTAATTTGTTTAGAAGTTACAGGTCATTAAATACAAAACTTATGAAAAAAGTAAACAAAAATTCAAGTTTCTCTCGAAGGAAATCTTAAAATTTTGGCTTAACTAAGGCCTTCAAGAAAAATTTCATACAATCTATCTTATAGAGAATTGTTTGCAAAATTTAATAAAAGAAACCGGATATCAAAATTTTAATTTGTTTAGAAGTTACAGGTCATTAAAAACAAAAATTATGAAAAGAGTAATAAAATTTCAAGTTTCTCTCGAAGAAAATCTTAAAATTTTGGCTTAACTAAGGCCTTCAAAAAAATTTAAAATAATCTATCTTATAGAGAATTGCTTGCAGAATTTAATAAAAGAAACCGGATATCAAAATTTTAATTCGTTTAGAAGTTACAGGTCATTAAACACAAAAATTATGAAAAGAGTAAAAAAAATTCAAGTTTCTCTCGAAGAAAATCTTAAAATTTTGGCCTTACTAAGGCGTTCAAGAAAAATTTCATATAATCTATCTTATAGAGAATTGTTTGCAGAATTTAATTAAATAAACCGGATATCAAAATTTTAATTTGTTTAGAAGTTACAGGTCATTAAACACAAAACTTATGAAAAAAGTAAACAAAAATTCAAGTTTCTCTCGAAGGAAATCTTAAAATTTTGGCTTAACTAAGGCTTTGAAGAAAAATTTCATACAATCTATCTTATAGAGAATTGTTTGCAAAATTAAATAAAAGAAACCGGATATCAAAATTTTAATTTGTTTAGAAGTTACAGGTCATTAAACACAAAAATTATGAAAAAAGTAAAAAAATTCATGTTTCTCTCGAAGAAAATCTTAAAATTTTGGCTTAAATAAGGCTTTCAAAAAAAATTAAAATAATCTATCTTATAGAGAATTGTTTGCAGAATTTAATAAAAGAAACTGAATATCAAAATTTTAATTTCTTTAGAAGGTACAGGTCATTAAACACAAAAATAATGAAAAAAGTAAAAAAATTCAAGTTTCAAAATTTGAACGCGTGTATCTGAGAAACGGTTAATCGAAGAGAGCAGTTTAAAGTTTCATTTTTTTTGAAATTTTGTTCTCTACAAAAATGCACTGGACAATCTTAACCGTAGAACTAACCGTTTAGTAGTTATTGGCAAATAATCAAAAAAATCCATTTTTTTGGGCGATTTTTTCGAATTTTTTGGAGTTTCCCAGGGGTGCCAGTCTGGCACCCGTCATATTATGATTCAGTATATCAAATACTACTAGAATCAATCATAAAATATTTGTTGTACCCAACTTCCAGGTTACATGGCTTGGCGACCGGACTAGGACAACAATGTAACGTAAAGCAAAAGATATAATATTCATTTCTGAAAGTCCGAAATTTTTTGACCAAATAGAAGCGCTTGGCGCTCGGACCTGTAAACGCATAACAATACAACATGACAACAATAACAATAACTAATATTTTGTATCATTCAATTATGGATTATAATATATTTTGTTAGTTTAATTTTGATAGCAAAAATAACATTTTTTCCATTTATTTCCAATTTTTCTCATAAACAACCAATAATCCTATAAATAATTGTACAATTTTTAAATTAAATAACATCATTGTTTATATAACGTAAATAATTATCTTATAAATGTTTAATTCAATAATGACAACTTTGACATTTAGATTATAGTTCATTTCCGGAATTATGCGATTTTTTGGTATTTTTAGCAACAGTCCGCAAATTTTATCAATTTTTATTATATTGGTAATAATTACCATTTGAAAAAATAAATTTTAATCAATCAGGTAGGTAACAATAATTTTTAATGTGCATAAGTGCCAATACCAATATCCGCGAGGGTACAAAGAAACGACTCATCGAGAAATTTAATTATTTATTACAATTACTACAGTCTGTCTAATGAAAAATATGATTATTATCAAATACCGAATGTGAAATTTTCCACGAGAAATATTCTACCAATATACCACTCGTGCATGGTGAATACAGCACAATATTTTTTCACGTGCATTCGATTGAAAAAATTTCTTCCACTTCCGGGAGTAAAACTCTCCTTTAGTCTTTATTATTACTTCCTTGTACAGAGTAAAAAGGAAGTATTGTAATCGCGAAAAATTTCGGTTTTCAGATTTTGATGGAAATATCCGTTTTGACCTTTTCTGAATGCATTATGACTATTTTCGTCGTGACGTCTGTACGTACGGACGGACGGACGTACGTATGTGTGTCGCATAACTCAAATACGGTTAGACGTAGAAAGTTGAAATATTGTATTTAGGACTGTTATAGCATCTAGTTGTCTACAAACCGGAAGTAGTACTTTTTTCAAATATTTCGATAAATATTTAATTTAAGACAATTTTAAATGAAAGATTATGTGATTATTACCTACAATCGGTATTTTATAAATATTTTTGTATCTGGTATCATTTAAGAATAATTAAAGTATATATTTATAATTTAGTACCTATTTCGGTATCTTGTAGTCCATGATCGATTAACATTTGTTACTACGTAAAATTTAAATGGTTATGACATGACAGTGACAATAGTAAAATATGCTTTATATCTTCTTCTGCAGTTTAAATAAAATGACTAAAATTATATTTGTGAGTAGGTATAGTAGCAGTAGTAGTAGTACTGCTCCTAATATACAATTAGGTATCAATTTTTCATACACTCAGGGGCGCACTCAAGGGGGGGGGGGCTCGTGGGGCTTGAGCCCCCCCCAGACAACTGGACTTTTTTCAAATTTTTTCATTAAACATTATGGTAAGATTATTTAAGTTCACTGAAGACTAAAAATAATCGCCTTTTATCTGTTTTTATGATTATCTTAAATTCAAATAGTTCAAATTATACAATAATATACACTCCGTATAACGCATGTGTACGATTATTGGGATATTTTAATAAGAATGCGAACCTTGTGGTGAAATTTTGAACTTAAACAACGGTGCACTTGGGAATGAAACTAAAAAGATGAAAGAAAGAACTGATACATTAAATATGAACTAAAATTAAAATATATGTATTTTTCTATATAACTGATGACTCTGCTCAGAGTCGTTCTTATGAAATTATATCAAGCGAGCTGCCGAAAAAACAATGTGTGTGCACAAGAAAGAGAGTAAAACGTGCAACTGTTTATCTTTAAAAAAATGAAACTTTCAATATAAAGGTGTTTGACCTTGAACTCTAAAAAAAATTCGCCTGCGGCGCATTTCTTTCTTGTGTCATACTAAAGGTTTCATGAAAAAATTTTAGCCCCCCCCCCAACATGCAATCCTGGGTGCGCCACTGCATACACTCATGCATGATATAACTATTGTATTGAGTAGGTATGTATCCTAAAGAGGTTCTCTACATTTAAAACCCTTCTGAACTCTTCTAAGAATGATTTCTGGCAGTACGCACTTCTTATAAAAATTAATTAGTTGATTTTTCATGCCTTCTTCCCAAAATATATCATTTTTTGCTATTTTCAAAATGAAAACAGGAGTTTCTTTATTAATAAATAATACCAAGTAGCAGATATCTTTTTTGCATATATGTAATTGCCCTTGAATCTGAAATGAAATTTATAAATTATTGGAAACAAATAAATATCTTTATTCTTTTATTTTTTATTACCTGATAATTATAATTATGCTTAGATTTCAACGCTATTTCTCCATTTTTCAGTTGCATACAAAAAGTTGGATTTTCACAAGCCTCCTCTATAGAAATTTTCTTTTCATTTAGTGAACCTAAACACTTCACTTCAACGATAGAATTTTCATTAACTACTAAACCTGAATAATAAATAAGTAATAATAAAACATGTATTTATATATTCGAGTATATGCAAGTATTACCATCAGGACTTGCTGCTAAATATCCATAATCTTCATCTATAAATAAACCCGAAGGAATAACTTTTTTATTTGTTTGGTTTTCAAACATACGAAGTGCAATATATTCGTTATCTAAACCGTATTTCATATATTTGGTTGCAATATTGTTTTTATACAAGCAATCTCGCACTGAAACATGGCAAGATGTTGTTGAGCGTCTTTTACAAACACGGCCAAATATTGACGCTGTTAGTCTATTTGCTCTTTCGGTATCATAAACCAAATTACCATGCTGACCTACGGATTGCCTTTCAATACATTGAATTTGTTCCCTATTTACCTGCAAATATTAATTTACATTAAAATTGAAAAATAATAATTTGTAACCTCTTACTTTGTATTTTAAAATTTCCTCATTACACATTTTATTCAATTCTTCCTCGTCAATTAAATCATCAGCATTAGGCCCGTAATCTGTATCCAATAATGATGTTGGCTTTGATGCACTATGATCTGGATTGTCAAACAGTCTTTTCCGACTTTTCCCAGACAGTTTCCTTTCTAATATGGATTTTTTTAAATATTTTCCTGGACTTTGTTTGAATCGATTCTTCCATGGACTATATTGCCACATATTGCCTTTTTGATATTTCAACCCTGTTAAAATGCACCTTCTTTGAAAATTGCCCCGTTTGGTTAAATTTAAACGTTTTCCACAATTAAATTTCGCTAGATAACTCATAAATAGTTCAGCTCGGTTATTTGTTTCATTAGATGTGAGTCTATCTGCTTTTTTAATTATTAAATTTACTGCTGCCATTATTTGCAGTAAAATACCATCATTTTCCAATAATTGGACTTCTGAACTATTTTGATTGGTTTTTTCATGGCGGCAGTAGTATTCGCGACAATTTTCATGGTTACCGAATACATGTTTTGGGCCATTTTCCAATAAAAATTCAGTGGAACCGTTTTCATTTTCACTATTATATTTAATAGCACCGCGAGCAGCTCTTTTTAGTCTCTGTATTTCAGACTTTAAAATACTTCGGCTTTTCAAAGGTAAATTTGTATTGCCTACGATCTTTAAAAAATATTAATTATTTGAGGTGACATGCGTATTACCTAGTGTTTTAGGCAATAAAAATTAACAAACCTTGTATAAAGCAGCGCTATAATTTTTAATTACATGATTAGCGCATTCCATTTTAAAAACTGCATTGCCGTAAGATACTTTTTCCTTGATGCGAGCGTATACACTGGAATCTCCATCGGCAATAAATCTGGTGTATTGTAGTTTGTGCATGGACTCACTTTCCATAAAACCTTGCACAATAATATCTGCCTCCATAGCTGATGAAGCACCCTTCCAATTTTTATAGCAGGTATGTTGTTTTGGTGCGACATTATTTCTTTCGGCAATAGAACAAATACTGCAGTACTTGTTTCTGACACCCATAAAAAGTACTTTTTTAGTTTTTTTCCCAATTATACAAGCCTACAAATAAAATATTGTTAACCTCTTAAATA
The DNA here is from genome assembly GCA_947534325.1 of Agonum fuliginosum. Classification (NCBI taxonomy): domain Eukaryota; kingdom Metazoa; phylum Arthropoda; class Insecta; order Coleoptera; family Carabidae; genus Agonum; species Agonum fuliginosum. Next base: position 28,046,936 of record OX384037.1, read on the forward strand.
TTAAATTACTTTATAAAGCTTACCACACCAGAAGCGGCATTATAGTTATGCCCATATGACCTCTTACTCCAACCTCCATCAAGATATACGGTTATTTGACCAAAACAATTTTTTATGTTTTTATCTCTTTCTGCAATTTCATATTCTTCTTTGCCTATATACAGATAAAATTTTTTTATACATACAGACATGCTTTAAAATATTATAAAATAAATAATATACCTGCTTGCAAAATTTCTTTTGTTAATTTATCTTGCCAAAAGTTCCCCAAATTATTTTCTATTTTCTCAAATGATGCATGTGACATCATTGGTATGTCCATGGTATTTAACAAAATTTTTGTATTTGTAAATGTACTTCCGGAAGTGTAAGTGCCCCATACAACACTTTCGTTCAGTACTGAAATTTGTCGTGCTGGGTCTTCTGTAGATTTTTGAAGGACTCTATTGCATGACGTACATTTGAAATATATAGTACTAATTAATCCGTGACGTATTTCATTATGTACATAAAGTCGCCCGTCAGTACAAATTTTATCATGGGACTTTTGCAGTTGAAGAGCCCAATTTAAAACAAATCCCAAGTCAACAATACGGTTACCACTGATTACAGATCTGGTTTCAAATGTGGTTGATTTATCTGTTTCATAAATTAGTTTGTGGTTCTCAATTTCTTTTAAATCATCTTCAGAAATAAAACTTATATCTCTAAAAAAATGTCAATAAAAAGATGATAAGTAGTTAGTAAGTAGATAATACGTACGATACTTCATTCACTACGTGTGTCTCATGACTATTATTATGAATAATTGTACTTGTAGGACTTGGGGTTGTACTCTGATTCATTTCGGCAACTAATTCGGTATTTTCAATTTCATAACCGTCATCTTCAAAATTTGAACTTATGCCCTGTTCACACGTTGCTACTTTGAAGACACATTCGTGCTACTGTAGCAAGAAAAAATCTGAGTCGCTTGTCAAATAGCAGCGCTGCTAATTTATAGCATCAAAGTATCAAGAACTACTCGTTGATAATTTCACATCGTTGATCGTTGTGTGTGTAGATAGCGATTTTTTGCGGTAATTGTTTCGATTTGAATTTCTTTTCATGCTACAGTAGCACGTATGCGTCTTCAAAGTAGCAACGTGTGAACAGGGCATTATGTCTCTGCAGAAGTAATAAAATAATGCATATAAAAAATTAATGCTTAGATAAATAAAGATATATCTTTTTATACGTTCAATGTTTACTTTTACACTTTTTTTGTCCAGTATAATAATAAATAACAAAAAATATATATTATAATAATAAATAATAGCAGTTCATAGCAAAAATGAGCTATGATATGAACATTTATTTAGAACCTGTTAATTTCAACGTCTAATTTCAAACAATGTACTTAATAATATTTTTTTTAAATTCATATTTTGATTGCAATCAAATAAGTTAACGTGTAAGAAATAGATACTGGTAATCTTATAAGATTCCAATTTAGGAATTAGGTTAACAATATTCCTGAATTTGAATCTTATAAGATTACCATAGTAACCAATATTTTCATTTTCACTTATTTGATTATTTAAAACAAAATATAAACATAAAAAAAATTAGTCAATAAATAACAAAGCTTATGACTACATTATATAAATTTTAAAAATTATGTTTATTGATATGCTACACACTTAGAATTGGATATTTTAAGTACAAAAATTTTAAATACAAAAATTACTATTAAATAAAATAATATGCCAAAACACACAATTTATTCTTATCTGATTGTTGATTGGTCAGTTTTGAGAAAGTTAATCATTCTCGTATTCTTCGAACAGACGTTGACGACGCTTATCAGATTTATACAATACAAACTTATTGTTGACAACAATGTAAAAAGAAGGGTAAATAATAAAATTTAATACATTTAATTTATTTATAAAAAATAGTGTCATTTTTATATTCAATTATTTTTCCTTCCATTTACTATAAAAGTGCAAAAGTGAAAATAATATATAGGTAAAGATAAAGGTTCACAACAAATTAAAATATTTATGTTTTTACTTGTGTACTTACTGAGAATCCACTACGCGGTTAAGTTTATTCCACCTTTTCAGAGCAGAAGATCTTTTATTGTTTTTCTTCTTTCTACTGGCGCACGTACCTTTCCTCCCCATTTTAACAAATTATATATTATCACGGACACAGTTACCGAGTGTACAATGTTTAATAATAATAATGAAAAAACAAAAACACAATAAACACAACAAAACCAATAACTAAATAACAACAATGCAAAAAACAAGAAAACAACAAAAACAATAACAAATAAGCGCAAGATATGATATACGAAAAACTATGATAGTACTCTTAACGAGATTCTAACATAAATAATAATGCAATGGCGACTTGGAATCTTTAGCGCCAAATTTTAAACGAAGAGCAGCCATCTATGTGATAATGCTTGAACTATTTTAGTGGTCGCGTGCTATTCAAACAACTTTATTTTTTATTCATGGTGCATTTGAGTCACAGTCAATATTTACGTTTTTTGTTTTTTTCTTATGAGAACATATATAATTCTCTAGTCAAGTAACTATGTAATAAAGATGTAGATGTGATAGTTTTGGAAATAAAATGTTTTTTTCTGAAAAATAAGCACTTCTTTTAAACAAGAATGGTTCATTAGCCTAGGTATACAATTAAGAATCACATATATGCAATGTTTGAGCTGCTAAAGTCTACCAATTTTAAATGCACCATGAATAAAATTAATTACTGTTGGTACGCAACCATATATACAGGAGCGCGACCTTAAGCAAAAATTTACAAAACTTTAAAACTGATTCTACGTTAAATTTAAATATCTAATTATTGAGTTGGGATGAAAATTATGAAACTATTACAACTGAGTTTACGTCAATTATTTTAGGGACTAGAAATGAACATCTTTACCTGTGATGAAGGGCGGCTAACAGAGATATTAATAAAAATTGGAGAACTTTACAAATCCGGAAAATTCCGATGAATAAATATACTAAAATTATTCTATTGCTGTTGTGCTACCGCAAATCCAAATCAAATTTGAAATCTTCCAAACTCCACAGCAAAATCCAACAAATCAGTAGCACAACCAAGTCTCACAATCTTTTTTAACGAACTGTCTTAAGTAAGTATCAAATTATTAGTTTTCAGGTAGTCATGTGATTAATTAATTTAAGTCATAGCTTAACCTTGGCGGCTTCCACAAGCGATGTCTACCCCGTGATCTCTGAAGAGTACACCAACGCCAGAGTGGTTGCCTAGAGAGGGCTAAAATGCGGCTTTGACGAATTTGAATCGTAACACAACATAATAAATATAATTCAAATTTGAGAATTAACATAATAAAGACAAAAAACTCCCATTTACTTAAAAAAAACTTACTTGCTGAAATTTTGAGGAGGTGTTTGGGGACATATCCTGAGTCTAAAACCGAGTTTTCGTATTCGATGAGGTGGGGGAAGGTCAAACAATCTCTCAATATGGGGGTAAATTTGTTATTATTTTTTATCTTTGCTACTATCGCCTGTACATTTAAGTTCAACAGATGAAATTTGTTGAAAATAAAATAATCTTTCTTATAATAAGAAAATCAAGGCCGTAGATCAACTATATCAATGACAATGGCCGGTCAAATATCAAAAGTGAAGGATGGTTTTTGTTTTTTCGTAAATACCATGAAATTGGTAATATAACCGGAATCAGATAGCATCATTATTGAACCTGGCGGTGCCCCATTCATAAGGTCGTCTTATTTGCGCTTTCTGGGAAAAATTGTAGCAATTTTTTTCTGTTTAAATTTGAGAATTTTACAACCAGTCATTCTCTCGGTCTTCAACAAGGATGCTGAGACACCTTGTATCATTTTATTAGAAACCATTAATATAGTAGTGCAGTGTAATTTATTATTGTATTTTTTTTTAAAATTTCTATTAGCATTTTTTATTCATATTTAGTAATATATTTTCATATTCGGTATTTTTAGAGTTAATTTAAAATTGTTCTTTGCGTCACTCATTAAATCATTGGATGAATGTCTGAGAGTATGCAGCGGCAGTTTTGATTTATAGGTGTGATTTTTTGTATATTGGCGGATTGCGTAAGCCCTAAGGGCTTCTTGTTAAATCAAAGCCGTGCGATGGTTGTTACCAAATTGTCTTTTACAATTTTTGGTTTGTGATTTAGTAAACTACTGTTTTTTTTGGGTATTGTTAGTAGTTACTAAATTAATATCGTACGTATTTGATTTGCAATTTTACGTCGACATTTTTTTAAATTATACTTGAGTAACCGGTAACTTTCTCAGCTGCCATTCATCTACTTTTCTATTTTTTCTATTTCTTCCTTCCTGCTTGCGTAAAGTCATTTGTATAATTACTTTTTTGATTGATTTAATCTCCGTTTAAAATAATTTTTGGCGCTTTACTTTAACGACTATTTTTTTTTACAGCTGTTGTACTTACATTGATCTGTTGGAATTTAGCTTCACATTTTTGTATTTTTTTTATTGCCGCTTACTTCTTTCAGTGTGATACCCGCTACTAGGGAACTATAGTTCAACTAGTGTGGACAATTGTTAGAGTGAACCACCACACCGTCTGGAGGGCCTTGGCGTCATCTATCTACCACGTTACCTCTGCATCCATCTACGCCGGACCAAGCTACGCGAGCCGTATTGTTTCTGCAATCTTCACGACTTCCGCTTTCCCATCCGTAGGACTGGTTTACAATTCAAAAAGCTGTCGTGCCGTATTGTCTGAGCCTCTGCTAGCGAAAGTGGTCAACCAGAGTAGACACTACTACTGCTCCACCTGGATCCTCGACGTGTTCTAGCGTTCTCGGTTCACTCAACAAGCGTCCTCCTAGTTGATAGAAGATCTTAGCTAATCAAGGTAGCGCTGGGCCTGAAGAAGTAGCCACTTTACATTTAACTTGTTTATGCAATCCAGCGGATTTAATGTAAGTATATTTTTTTCTAGTATAAGTCGTTTCTGTCAAAACTGTATTTTTTTTTGTAAAGCTCATATCTACATTATTTTATATTTATATTCCAAATTCAGATTGTTTTTGATCATCGATTTTTTTTGCATTTCAATAAACCTGAGTATTGCTGTTTCAATCTTTACTTTGTTTTCTCACATGCTTATTGGTTGCATGCCTTATTTTATTTTAAACCAATTGGCGCCCATTTCTTCCTCAAATCCCAATTTAGGAATCAACCCGAACCCGATACACTTTCCACAAGTGTATTTTAGTTTTTCAATTCCAGGGCCTGAGCTAGGTAAGGACTTGAATGAAATAAAATATTTAAACAAAATTAAAGTCGGCGACACGTAGTTTCCCGAGGCGCTAAAACAGCAAACCGCAGTTACAAGCTGGCCTCTTACCACAGAGACAACTTTTCTCACAATTCTCTTTCCTTTCGAACTAATCACTTTTGGTATTCGATTTGGCACAGTGGAAAGGCAAGTTTCATCCATATTAAAGATACAGGATGGAGGGAAATTAAATTTATCCAATAAGATCATTAGATTATTAAAGTACCTGTTTACTTGCACTTCATTAAATCGTTTTCTGAGGAGTCCGTAAAGAAATATTGTGCCTTTTCTTGAAACTACGGGTCCTTTCCTTTCCTTTTTCGGCGTCGAAGCGGTGATTTAAATTATTGTTCTGCAAATTCGAAACCCAAACGTTGCAAGGAGTTGAACGTCCATAAAATCTTAAACCTAACTGCCTGCAATGTTCTGCTAACTCTTCTTGTTGTTGTCGATCAAATATGGATGTAAAACGTCCAAGCTTTAATGCGCCATATCCTTTCTTCAACCTTTTTCTTAAAGTGGATTCATCAATTTTCAATTCCTTTGCAATTTGTCTATTTGAAATACCCTCTTCTCTTCTTTGTCTAGCTACAATCAACATGTCTTCTGTGCAATTTTTTCGATCCGTTTTTCTTTTATAGACCCTAAAAAGTACCGCTAATTGTAAACCTATTGTCTTTGATACAACTTATCACTGATCTCTCTCAATTATGAAATTAAAACACGTCGGGGCATAAGTTCGCATGCCAAGTAGCCAAAGCATTTCCGCGTAATGACCTTTCCAGACCATCAAACATCACATCGATTCTAACCTAAAAGTTTGTAGCAAGAAACATGCAATTTCAATAAAAAATAAATAAACTAGTTATGGTTACTACTCATTTTCTATATTTGAACGTAATTTCTACAAGAGCTAATTTTACATTAGACATAAGCAAAATCTTAGTTACCTCATGGTTCTCCAGCAAGCCAGCTTTACGTGATAAAATTTCGTCCACACATTGTAATTGATGACTACTAACTACAGCTTGCGCAAATGATGCAAATATTTCAACTATAGAGCGATATTTGAATTTAGGACTGTTGCCTCATGTGGACTCTTACCTCCCTCTACTCTACAGTTCACCAATTGTTCTTGTCAAAAAGAAATGCGAAAAATTACGATTGTGCGTGGATTACAGAGAATTAAATAAGTTAACTTTGAGAGATAATTTCTCTTTACCGTTAATAGATGATCTATTAGATAGCTTGCGCGTTAAGAAATACCTATTTCACGCAGCTTGATTTAAAAAATGCATTTCACCATGTAAGAATACGTGAAGAATCAATCAAATATACGTCCTTCATTACGCCCCATGGTCAGTTCGAATATACAAAGATGCCATTCGGTCTTATGAACAGCCTTGCAGTTTTCACTCGATATGTAAATGCAATATTCAAGGACTTATTAGACGAACATAAAATAATTTTTTACGTTGACGACATTCCTATTGCAACCTCGACCGTTGAAGAAAATTTCTCTAGCTGCAGATTCGAACTCTTCTCGTTTTTGGTTGCGCTGTTGATCGCTGAGGCTGGCTTCCTTTGCGCGTCGCGCTAGACGTGGGGATCTCTGCAATTTTGGTTCATTATGTAACTCAGACTTGTTACAATTATTAACTTCAGGATTTAGCATTCTTAATTATCTTTTTTAATTACTTTTTTAACACATACATATGACGATACTCATATCCTCTTAATAAAGGGTTGAGTAATTTCTGCACCAGTACTTCAAAATTTTGATAACAATAAAGAAATTATAATTCAAACAGATAGTAGTAAAAACGGCATTGGTTGTGTTTTACTTCAAGATAATAAACCAGTATGTTTTGTTTCTAAAAGTTTGTCAAGCGCAGAAATAAACTATGCACAAATTGAAAAAGAATATTTAGCTATTTTGTTTGCGTGTAAAAAATTTCACACATTCATTTATGGTAGAAAAGCGATAGTTCAAACAGATCATTTACCATTATTAAGTTTAAAGAAAAAAGAAATAAACAAAATAACGTCAACTCGACTACAAAAAATTACATTAAAATTATCTAAATACGATATTGATCTTATACATGTGTCCGGTCAAATTAGACATTCGAAGTTACCTAAATTCCCACCAAGCTGAAAATCGGTAAGATTGTTTGAAATATCATTAAAAATAAAATTTGAAAGTTCCCCATCTTTCCCCTGTAAGGAAAAAATTTTATTCAAGGTCAAAGGTAAAAAAAATGAGTTTTTCGCGATTTTCAGCAAAACGGTAAGTTTTATCATAAAAATATCTCAGACAAAAATTGTAGATCATAAAATTATCTACAAAAAATTAATTAATACTTTTTTTTCTACGAGCCACCGTTTTTGAGATATAACGATTCAAAAAGTTGTAAAAGTTGCAATCGTCATAATATGCACACGTTTCCTCGCCACCTATGAGGTAGTGTACTTAGCGCGTTTTTTTTGTGGTTTCCCCAGTAGGCCTATTCCACGGGTCAGTTTTGATCTTGTTTAATTTGAAACTATTGAAAAATAATGGATATTAGCAGAGATTGAAAAGATAAAAGCAATTTAAGTTAAAAAAAAGTAGTGAAATTTAATCGTCCGAGTCGTAACTTTCAAAATCTCCTTCTTGATCTTCTTGTTCTTGTTCGTCTTGTTCTTGTTCTTCTTCATCTTCATCCTGAGTAGATGTAAACTGCGTTAATAGCGATGTATCGCATGTTGCCTCGTTGGAATCAAACGGATCCTCTACTGTTGGTGATTCAATATTAGAGCACAATCGGCCTTGACAATGTGTACATGCCGGAGAACAGAACAGTCCGACTTTTTTGCAACCACATTTAGCACTGCATCCCTTTTTGCAGTTGCAAAAAATCGAGTTCAGCAGTTTTTCCGGCGCAGGTGGAAGTAAAGTGTGCACTGGTTCTAATAAATTGTTGACCAACTTCCAACCCCAGTCTGTAGGGTCTAGCTGATAACCAAGCCACACTTGAACTTGGTAATATACCCTAAAAAGATGTTGATGAGCAGCAACTGAGGTTGGAGGAAGACAAGCTAATTGTACTTGTTTTTTACTTTTGGTGTTTTTAACGAAACATGCATATCTATACTTATCTAAGCAGGTAGTTTTTTTAGGAGCTCCGTACATAGAAAGAAGAAAGCGAATGCCGTTAGTAATAATTTCTTGTCGAGTAGAATTACTATTTTTGAAAACTTCAACACATTAAATTAAATTTTGTTTCTCAAATAGTTTGAAGACTGTTATTTTACCCCTCCTGTAAAATGCAGATGTCGTATCACAGCCAGTTATTGCGTGTAAAAATAGTACATGATTTTGACACTTTGCAAAAGTAGATAAACTTTTTGATGAATACATTTCCGATTGATGTTGAGCTTTTCCTGGTTTTAAGAAGAAAATAGTTTTTTCAGTTGGAGTTCGAGCAGTCAGTAATACGAGTAAGTCTATATCTTCACCAACAACAATAGTTGTATTTGTCAAATTGAATTGCTCAATTGCTGTTTCAATTATCAATACATCAGCAACCGATAGAAAAATATGATCTACAATTTTTGTCTGAGATATTTTTATGATAAAACTTACCGTTTTGCTGAAAATCGCGAAAAACTCATTTTTTTTACCTTTGACCTTGAATAAAATTTTTTTCCTTACAGGGGAAAGATGGGGAACTTTCAAATTTTGTTTTTAATGATATTTCAAACAATCTTACCGATTTTCAGCTTGGTGGGAATTTAGGTAACTTTACGCTTATTTTTTGGTCTAATTTGACCGGACTAATAAGAGAGAAGTACTTCGAACATTTGTGTGTATACGATCCATTACGACTGCTATCCAACTTTTTAGTTTATTTAAAAATTCTTCTGCAAGACATATGGCGATCAGCAGTTATCTGGGATGAATAAATAAAAGAAGAACACTTCAAAAGATGGAAAAATTGGACAGAACAATTATGGGATTTGGAGAAGTTACAAATTCCACGATATTATGAAAGTCCTAAATCAGAAAAACACGTTGAACTGCATACATTTGTATGTATGAGAATGCATATGTTGCTGTAGCATATTTTAAGATTGAAGATGAAATAGGAACACGCTGTGTAATGGTAGGCTCAAAAACTAAAGTAGCTCCACAAAAACCTGTTTCCATCCCACGCCTAGAGCTACTTTCTGCCGTCTTAGGAGCACGTTTATCAAATGCAATCAAGAATGGTCACACAATAAATATTGAAAGAAGTGTTCTGTGGACCGACTCTAAAATAGTACTATATTGGCTAAAATCAGATGCTAGAAAATATCGTCAGTTTGTTGCCTTAAGGATCGGTGAACTGCTAGAAATTACCAATGTAGAAGATTGGTATTGGGTTCCTTCAAACGAAAATGTAGCTGATGAAGCAACCAAATGGAAGGAAAACCACAATTTGATTCTGGAAGTAGATGGTTTACTGGCCCCAGTTTCTTATCACAGACCCAGAAGGACTGGCCGATAGACACATCACAATGTGAACTAAATGAAGATAAAGAACTAAAGGTAGTACATCTTGTTCATCATAATGTTGATGTAAAAGAACCAATTACTCCGAATATAAACTATTTCTCCAGATGGAACCGTTTAGTTAGAGCACAAGCCTATTTTCTACGATCTATAATAAATTTCAAAGAACTTCTAAAGAAACAGGAGAAAGATAAACGAATTGGCCCGTTATTATCCGAAGAAATAAATGTTGCCGAAAGAATTCTGTACAGAAAAGCACAATGGGATTGTTTTCAAGATGAAATAATCGCATTAAGTGTTCAACCACCTTGCATAATTGAAAAATCAAGTCAACTTTATAAATTAAATGTTTGGAATAAAAGGCTTCAGGATCAATTTTGATTTATTTGATTTATTAAATTGGACGTTTCGGGAAGATAACTCCACCCATCATCAGCTACAAAAAATGAATATAAAATTACAAAATTGTATAAAAGTGATACAGTTTAGTCAAAAGTTTTTTAAAAAGTGTTTTAAACAATTACCTTGTAATTATATCATGGTTAAAAGATATTAAATGGTTATCACAAAAAGACTGTTCGCCATGGAAGTTCGCAAATAACTGAAAAACAAATTTTGATGTTTGACAGCAGAAACCGAGGTTAGGTTAGTTGGTGCTTAAAATTCCCTAGAAAATTTTGCGCGTAATTCGAAATGTTGTACGCATCTGTCTGGTTGTTTACGCACTCACGTCGGTGTAAATCGATGTAAAGGGTTTCATACACAGTGACCTCTATATACATAATATCTAGACAATGTATGGGGCTGTCTCCAGTTATCTGTCATGGTGGACTGGACCTCTATTTCTAAAAGTGATAACTGCGCATCGCGTCAACTGAATATAGTTAGACACAGCCAAGAGGGCTAAGACAATATTTGTAACTTTATGTCTTATTGCTTTATTTTACTCTGTAAGTGTCAAACCAGTATTTAATGTATTTATCTTCAAAATTTTTGTAATATTTATTTTTGCATGAAATATGTGAACAAAAAATGGACAACATTGCTTGGACTATCTATACACAAAAATTTGAGAGAAACCCCCAGTCCATCAGTTATGCGGGTTGCGTTGTCGGTGGAGACACATATATTACCCAAGACGCACGTCCATTATGTATATAGAGGTCACTGTTAGTACATCAGTCTTCTATTTTTGTTTTCAATGCTGTCGATGGTCTTTGTCTCATTGAAGTCGAATTTGTGGCCCGTCTCCTAGTGGTGTTTAGTAAGCGCGCTATGGTGAGGATTGAGAAGTTTGCAATGGTAATTGTGTTGATATATTCGCTTCTTCAAGGGCTGTGATGTCTCACCAATGTATTTTTTATTGCATGAACCACATTCGATTCTGTAAATGACATCTTTTTTGTTTTCTTTGTCCGTTTTGTCCTTAAGTTTGCTAAATAAGTTGTTTGTGTTATTGACGTTGTTTGTAATTAATTTCAGTATGTTTCAAGATTTTCTTGACACCAGAGTATATTTCTTTGACACATGGTATGACAGTACAAATTGGCGTTTCTTGCTCGAATTCTGCAGCAGCTGGTTTGGAATTTTCACGCCGGTATATCAGCGAGTTGATTCTGTTGGTGATGTGGTTACAAACAAACCGAAGTGGGTATCCATTTTTGATAAGAGTGTCACGTATGTAACGCAGATTTGCATCATGATAGCATGGATCTGAAAGCCGGATGCAGCGGTCAACTAAAGCGTGTATTACGTTGATTTTGTATTGGTTGCTGACATTTGAAAAGTAATTTAAGTATCTGCCAGAAGAAGTAGGTTTTCTATACCAGTTTGTTGATATTTGTCCATTCGTACGAATCAGGGTGACATCGAGAAAGTTTATGGAGTTGTTTGCTTCTCTTTCAATTGTATATTTGATGCGTGGATGTAGAGAATTGAATTTATCAAATATCTCTTCAACTTTATCGCGTGGAGCGATGAATAGACAATCATCAACATACCTTTTGTAATATAAGATGTTTAATTGTTGTACTGGTATAACTTCAGACTCCAACTTCTGTAGTATAAGATCAGCTAACTAACTGCTGACACTTGAACCCATGGGCGATCCATCGATTTGTTTGTAACATACACCGTTGAAAGATAATAAAAAACACAGCTTCACACCTTCTATAAACTTTTCGCAAGTTAAGTCCGTGTAGTTGGTAAATTCTTCCCATCTGTCATTTATACAATCAATTACTAAAGCTTGTGGAATACTTGGGTATTGTATCTAAAGAAAACAAAATGTAGTTATCAGGTAAAGGTAACTTACGGATGTCATTTACAAGATCGAATGAGTTCCTGACAATATATTGTGAGGTCGTGGTGACTTTGCTCATGATGTTGTTGAAATATAATAATAATAATAATAATAATAAAGATATTTATTTCCAAAGACACAACGATACAGTGTATAAGAAAGCGTCAAAAGTACATAAAAAATATGATATATTCATATGCTGAAGTATTCCTCCAGATTATATAAATTATGTAGAATTAAATAATTTTTTATTTCTTTTTAAAAAAATTTAAAATCACTTATTTGTTTTAAGCTCTCTGGCAAATTATTATATAAATGAAGTCCAAATATTTGGCTAACTTGTAGGTCGGGGTGTCATTCGTTGCAGTAATTTGCCGAAGAGGTACATCATATTTGTGGAGTTTTGGAAGCATGTACATTTTACCTACTGTTGGGTTCTGTACAATGAGATCACACTTATCAATTGTTTTGAGATATTTCCGGTATTTTTGATCCACAGAAGAGGTAGGGTCATTTTTAAGCTTTGAATATGTGGTTTCATCACTTAGAATGACGTGTGCCTTTCTGTGGTAGTCGGATTTATTCATGATGACAGTTTTAGAGCCTTTGTCAGCTTTAGTGATAATGTTGTTCAGCATAGGAGTATCTAGATGTTCTTAATTTTTTGGTCTGGTAGTCAAGAAATTTGGAAATTTTGTGTTTAGGTTCCTATAAATTGATCCTGAAGCCTTTTATTCCAAACATTTAATCTATATAGGTACGGATCATACAAAACATTTTTATTCAACTTTATAAACTAAATCCATACTTAGACGAAGAAATTTTACGAATGCACGGCAGAATAGATGCAGCAGATGTACCGTATAATGTAAAAAGACCAATAATTCTACCAGGAAAACATGAAATCACAAATTTAATTGTCGTAGAATACCATCAATTATATCACCACAAAAATAACGAAGTAGTCATTAATGAAATTCGACAGAAATTTGTAGTGCCAAAGTTGCGTGTACTTCTAAGAATAATAAGAAATAACTGCCAAAAATGATAGAGTAATGCCAAAACCACCACAGATGAGTGCGAAGATATTCTTATTTACGTGTTTAACAGTTCGTGCTATTCATGTCGAAATAGCCAGTAGTTTAACAACAAATTCGTGTATTCAGTGCCTTAAACAATGTATATTTAGTAGAGGTTGACCGATCGAAATATATTCAGACAATGGAACGAACTTCCGTGGTACAAAAATCGAACTAGATCGAGAAATTCAAAAGATTGAACAACAAAAACTTATAGAATATTCGCCGAAAATCAAGTGGGTATTTATTCCTCCTGCGTCACCACATATGGAAGGATCCTGGGAACGTTTAATACGTTCTGTAAAGTCGAATTTGAACGAAATTTTAAATACGAAAAAACCAACAGATGAAGTTGTTTAAAAGAAATTGAATTTATTGTCAATTCTAGGCCTTTAACTTACATACCACTAGATTCCGAGGAAGACGAAGCACTCACACCAAATCATTTCCTCATGGGTACATCAAATGGAATTAAACTACCTGCCGAGTTTCATAGTGATGGAACATCGCTAAAAATGACTGGCGAAAATCTCAAGATATGGCACAAAGGTTTTGGAAACGATGGATACAGGAATATCTGCCGGATCTCACTCGACGTACAAAATGGTTCGTACCATCACCAACAATAAAAGTTGGAGACGTTGTTATTGTGGATCAGAATAATCCAAGAAATGTTTGGCCCAAGGGAATTATTGTCGACGTTGCCCGAGAAAAGGACGGACAAGTGAGAAGTGCAGTCGTTAAAATAAAACAAGGATTAACGACTAGACCATCCGTTAAACTCGCTGTACTAGATATAGTTAAAGTTAAGTTAGCCGATAGAAGAGTATCGACTTACTAGGGGGGAGAATGTTACGATGCAAAATAAGTAAACAAACAAGTAGGCCAGAAAACAATTAATTGACGAAAAAGTAAATAATAGAAACCATAAATTTATTATTAAACAACACGCCAAGAGCTTAAAAAATAATTATTTTAAAGTCAAATACAAAGTAGTAATTATTGCTGTCTTGGAACCAAATATATTTATTTATTAATTTTTAATTTTTAGGAAATTTGAAGCATCATCATAGTCTTTTGGAAACACTATATTTCTTCTACTTGTTTGTGGACTTATTTACTTATTTAATACTGTTGATGTGAGAAACAGAGAAACCAATAATTATATTATAAAGAACATCAATATGAATATTATTTATTAACATGAAAAATTATGACACTTTTATTTAAACATTCCAAAATTATTGTTATTTAAACTATGATTCTAAATTAAATCAATATAAAAGTTTTACTTTAACACTCTCCCTAAAACTTTGAATTATTGACACAATAGTTTTACAAAAATTATAAGAAAAATCAACATATATTATTCATTTTTTCATTCCAAGCATACTCCTAAGTAGTTCAAATTGAGTACGAGGAATAGGTTTCGTAAAAAATATCAGCCACCTGTTCTACACTTGGTACGTGTCGTATTTTCAATTGACCATCTTGTATTCGTTCGCGAATAAAGTAAAAACGAACATCAATATGCTTCGAACGTTTGTGGAAAATTTGATTTTTCGCTAATTTAATAGCACTGGCATTGTCTACTAATAATATGGGTACATTTTTGAGAGGAGATAGTTCGGCAAATAATCGATTTAACCATACAGCGTCTTTAGCAGCTTCACAGGTAGCAACATATTCGGCTTCAGTGGTTGACAATGAAACACTTTGCTGTCGTCTGCTTGACCAAATAATGGCTCCACCACTATATTTTATAACAATTCCACTGACAGAGCACCTTGTAAGTGTGTCACTCGCATAGTCTGCATCGCTGTAAACTTTTAGTTCACCACTTTTTTCAGCAACATCACAATAAACTCCTAGTGTAGATGTACCTTTTATGTACTTCAAAATTCGTTTTACCATTGTCCAGTGTTGGATTTCAGGATTTTCTAGGAATTGAGATACAAAACTTACAGCATAGGAGATGTCAGGTCGTGTGGCTACAGCTAAATACATTAAGCAACCAACGACTTCTCTATAAGGAACATTGGTAATTCGTTCGGTTGTTTGTGATAACAGTTGATACTTCTCAATTGGGGTCGCAACAGGATTTGCATCTTGCATATTAAATCTTTTGAGAAGATTTTCAGCATAAGTTTTTTGAGATATAAAAATTGACCCATCATGAAGACGTTTGATGAGCATATTCAAGTAGGATCCGACTTATTCAACAGTTATCTTGAATGCCTTTTTTAACTTGTTCAAAAATTCTTCAATGCTGGAAATGTTTGATGAAGTAACCAGTCCGTCATCTACATAGAGTACTACGATTATTTTTACTTCACTCGAGATGCTATAAAATAAACATGGATCTGCTTTACTTTCACAAAAATCAAGTTTTAGCATAGCATCTTTGACCTCGGCGATTGTTTAAAACCATATTAGGCCAAGCTATAGGGATTTAAAGCAGCGTTCTCGTGACATAAATACTAGTAGCAAACCGAGTGTGCGATGATATAAAAGATAATAAGCAGATGAATAGGTATGTGTTTTTCACTCGAGTTTCCGGTCCATTTGTTAGTTATTAACAATTTATTGTAAAAAAAAACCGCGATTTTTGTATTTTTTTGCTTGTAACTTTGAAACTAACGGAGCATTTTGCCGGTGTTTCAAATTGTTCAAACGTTGAAAACCATTCACTGCGATTTGACACATGATCAGTTGACCCAGAGTTTAATATCCACGTATCGTTGTCAATTTCAGTACTTAGAGCTTGCATTTCAGAGACAAATGCTTCATTTCCATCTGCCATACTGACTAGTTTTGCATTTTCTTCTTCTTGCCTAATTCAATATTTCCACTTGGACAATTTCGACGTATGTGACCTTTTCCACCGCACTTATGACATTTGAAATTAGGTAACTTATTCTTTTCTTCTGATAAATCAGCAGATGTCTTCGAGTGTTAATTTTTCTTATTAGTAACAGCAACATGTTCATTTTTAGCTTGAAATTTAGTTTTGTGTGTCATAAGAGCTACCAATTCTTCTTGTTTTACAGCTCTTTGTTGTCGACGGGTGTAATCTGACGTTAACAAAGCTACCAAATTAATGGACGTCTGCTGTTCCTCCGGTCTTGCCCACCATGTTTGTCGGAGACTCTCGTATTCATCGGACAACGAATCTAACAATTTGACCATTAACATAGAATCACTGGGTTTAATATTTAATTGCTGCATTCGTAGAACAAGTCCTTCTAATTTAGCAATATGGTTTACCATATCATCAGCTTGATTTCTATTAAAATTAAAAAATTCAGCTTGAACAGTATGGATTGCTTATTTAGTTTGTTGCTCAAAGATACCGTGCAATTTTATCCACATATCCCTAGCTGTTTCACAAGTAATGAGTAATAACATAACTTTGGAATCAAGAGTTTTAACAATAATTTGACTAGCTAGACGATCAGCTTTATCCCAAGCCTTCAAGTTCATTATATACTGAGCTCGTTCTTCTAATGTAGCTGTAGGTTCTAAACTAGCTGGTTTTTTAATTTCTCCAGTACACACTTCATATGCTCTCTCAGATCCTCGCAATAAATTTTTAATTGCGAATTTCCAAATATTCCAATTATTGGTTCCCTGTAGTTTCTCTATACTGTAGACTTCCATGTTTTATCGTTGAAACAAACTTAAACAATTATCTACTAAAGAGAACTACGCTCTGCTACCATGTTGATGTGAGAAACCAATAATTATATTATCAAGAACATCAATATGTATATTATTTATTAACATGAAAAATTATGACACTTTTATTTAAATACTCCAAAATTATTGTTATTTAAAAAACAAGTACTACTATAGTAACTATTGTGTCAACTATGATTCTAAATTAAATCAATATAAAAGTTTTACTTGTAACAGATACTTATAAAAATATTGTTCACAAGGAAAATAAAATAAAAATAAAATAAAATAACAAAATAATATTATAACATGTTTTAAAATTTAAATAACATTATAACAAGAAAATATGGAATAATTAGATAAACGAAGTGGTACAGGGGTCCCCTCTCCCATGACGGAGTCGTTCCACAAGAGGTTCTCTAGGTTTTTCAGTCTACAAAAGTAAAGATATTATAAAATTGCATTTTTCCAATTTCCTACTACTAAGCAAGAATGGATAGACATAGCAAAAGGATTTGAAGATAGATGGCAATTTTTTAACTGTGGAGGAGCATTGGACGGCAAACATATACGAATTGTGCCAACGCCATTCAGGAGCACAGTTCTATAACTTCAAAAAATTTTACAGTGTTGTTTTAATGGCTTTAGTTAATTCAAATTACGAGTTTATATTTGTTGACGTAGGAAAAAATGGAAGACTATATGATGGAGGTATAATTGAATACACAGATTTTTATAATGCGCTAAAACGGGAGCAGTTACATTTACCAGACAATAATGAAACTGTGAACAATTTTAATTTTGTTTTTTTGGGTGATGAAGCATTTTCCTTGAAAGAACATTTTTTGGAACCTTATTCTCAAAGAGAATTAGACCATGACAAAATAATTTTTAATTACAGACTATCACGAGCTCGATATATAATATTTGACTTATAAGAAGATAATTAATGTAAAAAAATCAACAATTATGTTACCAATGTTTATAAAAATTGATTTAAAATTTATATGCTTCAAAGCAACCTCTCTAATGTGACGTCACGTGTGCTAGCCATAAGCCGCAGGTGCGTTGATGTTTTATTTGGGAGAGATTTTAGGGGGTTATTTTGTAATGTCAAAGTGACAGCGATTTTAAAGTTTATTTTATTTCTTACTTGAAACTACTCTTTGCACAAACAATATATTGTAAAATTAATACTTATATCGCTTATATCTCAAAATAAAGACAAAACACGCAGAGGTTCTATTTTGATATCTTCAAAAATTTCAAAATTGTCACTGTCAACACAATCACAACAAAAACAAACTTCCCCTTTGCCCGACAGGCATACGTAGTAAAAACAGTATAGGTGTCTTCGTCTAACACTACGACGGCACGTAGAAACATAACCCAAACATGCGAAGCACACGTCACATAAAGCGCGAAAAAATACCTGAATTTTCAATAATTTTTTAAACATGCGTTTAAACAAATGCACGGATAGGAACGGCAATCGCCTACACTTGTACGCTTCTAATTGCACGCCTGCGTTCATACCCGGTAGTGCATTTACACGCAGATTCTTAAGTGCGCGTCTAAATGGCTCGTCCGAAATCGCGCGGTTAAAAACGTACGTGTAAAGGGCGCTAAACACAACTTTAAAAATATAAGTATAATAAGGTTATGCCTCTTGAGCTGTCACCGCTGTCACTTTGACATTACAAAATAACCCCCTAACATCTTTCCCAAATAAAGCGGCTTATGGCATAATCTGGCTAGCACACGTGACGTCACATTTGAGAGGTAGATTTGAAGCATGTAAATTTTAATTCAATTTTTATAAACATTGGTAACATAATTGTTGATTTTTTTACATTCAATATCTTCTTATAAGTGAAATATTGTACAAAAATAAAAATTTCTTCAACATAAAAAAATGTTAAGCATCCTATTCTTAATGACAATACTTTAGCTCTCAGGCAAAATCAAGATTCTGAGATATGCAAAATAAAAGATGAAAGAAAATTCCGAATCAAAATATTTCGAACTTCGTAATGGGTCAGTTTACCGAAAGGAAAAAGGTAGACTTTTATTTTTGTGCCAACAGCCATGGAATCTCAAGTTCTAAATTTATATCATGACAATATGGGCCACGTAGGTACGGACAAAACAATGGAATTAATTAAACGAACATATTGGTTTCAGAATATGAAAAGTAAAATTAAATCTTATATTTTTAATTGTTTGAAATGTATTTCATTCTCACCTCAAAGTAAACATGAAGGTGTTTTGCACAGTATACCGAAAGGTAATGTTCCATTCTAATGCTTACACAGAGACCATTATGGTCCACTTGAAAAAATTCTATATAAAAACAAATATATTTTTGCTGTTGTCGATGGTTTTACAAAAAAAACGAAAGAGGTATTAAAACACTTGAAAACTTATTTTGAAACATACCACTGGGTCCGAGTGGGTGGATTCCACTATAATAACATCTACCATCCTGTAATTGGGAGTTAATCCTGTAGGTTGGTTACCATCAAAAATAAAATAAAATAACCAGTAAAAATCATTTCTGATCGTGGATCTACATACTATACCTACTTCGCAAGATTTTGAATATTTTGTACAGTCCTACACAATTAGCACATTTTGATTGAAACCGGAGCGCCGCGCGCAAGTGGTCAAATAGAAATAGTGAATAAAATACTTACTCCTATGGTAGCAAAATTGAGTTCTGATGCTTATCATTGGGATCAAGTGTTAATAAAGTTGAGTTTTGTTTTAATAACACTATATGCCGCTCAATAGGAGAAACTCCTTCTAAATTACTTTTTGGCATGAATCAGATCGGTATAGTTGAAGATAAAATAAGCGAAATGCTAGAAACTGAAGAAGAAATCAATAGAGATCTTGAAGAAACTAGAAACAAAGCCTCCTCACGAATTAAAATTGTTCAAGCACAAAATAAAAAGTATTATGATAGTAAACACAAAAAACCAACCCCTTATCAAGTAGGCGATTATGTCATGATAACCAACGTTGATGTTACTACAAAACGTAATAAAACACTTATTCCAAAATATTCGATGTCTGTCTGTCAACCGAGCTAGACGTGTATTGTGTGTTCTGGCGACATTTACCTACACAGAAAAAATTTTAAGTTTCTGCCGCGGCCGTTATTTTATTTTGTGAGAAAAACTCACTCAAAATGCTCACTCGCGACGATACTGAAACAATTACTAATATAATATTGTTGCATCTTCGTCGAAATTACTAATATGATTAGTAATTCTATTAAAAAACTCGTCGAAAATAAATAATTCGTCGGCTTAATTGTGCAAGAAGTGAGTTGTGCAGTGGAGAAAGTGTTTTTAGACAAAATAAATGCCCTTGAAGAAGACATAAAACATCTTAAAGAACATAAAAGTAAAATGAAAAAAGCGTTTGTGAATGTCGACAACAATATCGATAAACTGGAACAGTATACGCGGCGTAATAATGTGCGCATATTTGGACTATCCGATAAAGCTAACGAAAATTTGGACGATACAATTGTTAAATAATTGTTTGGAGACAAATTAAATGTGAACGTTTCAGTAGATGATATAGATCGATGTCATCGAATCGGTGTGCCAAGTATAATCATAATCATCCAGTTATCGTTATATTTGTGAGCTACCGTTTACGCAACCAGGTTTTCATGGCTAAAAGGAAGTTAAAGGGTTCTGGAATAACCATCAGGAAAGATCTTACCAAACCCCGCCTCGCTCTTCTCAAGGCTACCACTGATAAGTTCAGTATGCATAATGTTTGGACTTCCGATGGCAGAATAATATTAAATCACAAACGTAACAATAAATTTACCAAAATAGTAATTAATAATATAATGGAATTTGACAATATAAACTAACGCAGATCTCTTTATATGTATGTTCTGAATAAATTCACGTTTGATATTCAAGTTATAAATGCTAAAGAGAAAAAATCTAAACCAGAACGTGCTGTGCTAACGTTCTTCTGTTTCAGTTGTTTAATTATTTGTTAATTAACTTTTTGTTTCGTTCAGTGAATATTGGTAGATAATGTCTTAATCACCTGTTTGCGATGTTGGGATCAATGAACTGTATAATAGTATGTTTATATTCGGTCAGATCAATGTTAGATCTCTGAATTCGTGTTTCTTGGATTTTGTTCTCGAGCATAATTTTGATATTATTGCTGTTAATGAAACATGGATTAGCGAAACCTTATCTTCATGTTCGTTCAAAATTGATGGCTACAATATAATAAGTTTACATAGACCTAATAAACGAGGTGGCGGTGTTGCTTTTTATGTTCGTAACAGTATTAATTACACAGTACCTACTACATACTAACTTTGTAAATGATAATAATAATATAGATTTATTTCCAACAGACCAAGTCCAATTACAACAAACATACAGAAAATAAAATATGTAACAATGGCGAAACCAAACAAATGAACATAGTACACAACAGTAATACAATGTCAGTTATATGTTATAGTATTACAACTTGATTACATGACAATGAAATATATCATAATCCAAGCATATTTTGTTGTAATTATTGCATATGATATAAATTGGAGATTTATACAAAATGTTAGAGCGTGCACAATTAGTGTAAAACGTAAGATTTATTCTACAGTTTAGCCTAGGTACACAACAATTAAATTGATGCAGTAAATAAGTAGGTACAATCCAACAAATTATGAATTAATTTGTATGCAAAATTAATGGAAATCGTAAAACGCCTATTTTCTAGAGATTCGAAACCTAATGTATGTAGAAGTTCATTGTAATCTGTGCCTTGTTGAGGATAGGTACCTGTTATTTTAAATAATAAATATTTCAATAATCGTTTTTGAATTTTTTCTAACATTAGTATTTGACTATTATAATATGGGTACCAAACTAAGATGCAGTACTCTAGCCTTGATCGCACATATGAGAAGTAAAGCGAGGTGATCGCTAGAGTGTTGTTGAAGGATTTTGTATTTCGCATAATAAAACCTAGAAATTTATTAGCAGAATTCCAAACTTCTTGAACTTGAGCGGTGAAACGAAATTCAGGATCGAAGGTAACCCCTAAATCTTTAACAGTATAGCAACGCGTGAGTGGTGCAGAATCGATGTAGTATTGATGAGCAATATAATTCCGTTTGCGAGTAAAAGTCATAATTTTACACTTTTCAGCATTTAATAGTATATTACATTACAAGTCATGAAAATGTTTCATTGCAGACGAGGAGGCGTTTGAAGAATGCGAGGATGCGCAGCGTCCGAGCATTTCTTCAAAGCCTCCGAGTCAAGCAGACATTTTTATGACGCGTGATGTATTCTATTTTTTTTAAATCGGCAATTAAGCTTAAAATTATAAACAAAATTAGGTTTGCATAAATCATCAGAGCTGTGACAAATCATCAGAGCTGTCACAAATTTTAGAAAAAGTTGTCATGACAAGTAAACAAAGTTGAAAGTAAAAATGACTAGGCATGAAAATTTTATTTTCATGCCTAGTCATGAAAATCTTACTTTCATGCCGCAAATTAGTCTGGAAATGACGATTTTCATGCCGATTTTGAAAAAAAATAGTTACTTTGACACCAATGTTGAAGATATTTGATGTTATTTTGAAGTACGTCGCAATCATTGATACTAGAAATTTTTAAAAATAACTTGGCATCATCTGCAAAAATTAGCGATTCGCATGACATCATTGTGCTCAAGTCGTCAATGAAGAGCAGGAACAATAAAGGGCCTAAATTAGAACCCTGTGGCACGCCCGAATTAACAATAGGTTCTGACTTGTAGTTATAGTACACGTATTGCATACGATCGCTTAGATATGATGCGAAGAGTTTGTGGAGAGTAGTACTGAAGCCAAGTGTTAATAGCTTGTGAAGTAAGACAGTATGATCAATTCGATAGAACGCTTTAGAGAAGTCTGTGTAAACTACATCAACTTGTCCTTGGTTATCTAATACTTTAGTAACGAATTGTGTAAAGCAGCATAAGTTAGTATGTGTGGAACGCTTCTCTGTGAAACCATGCTGAGCGTGTTTGGAACAATTATAGATTAGTTGTACATTAAATAAACAAAAAGTATGTTTAGGTGTCATATATATATATATATATATATATATATATATATATATATATATATATATATATATATATATATATATATATATATATATATATATATATATATATATATATATATATATATATATATATAATATATATATATATAATCCGCATGTAGAGTTGTACAAGGATCTAGAAGTTCTCGATTCTATTTTTACTGAATTTAATTCACAATTTGATTATGTTCTTTGTGTTGGTGACATAAATGTTAATATGCTCTCTAATGATAATAGATATAAATTTGTAGCAGATTATAATAACATCCAACAGAATGAATAAACTAATTAATGACATAACCAGACCAATATCTAAAACTATGCTGGACGTTATTTTAATATCTGATAAAAAATATGTGTCAATTCAGGTGTTTTGAATACTAGTAACTTATCAGACCACAATTGCACATATTGTACATTAAATATTCCTAAAATCATTAATTCACCTAAATTTATAACATATAGGGATCTTAAAAATATTAATTTAGACAAATTCTTTGAAGATTGTGACCTGGTTGATTGGAATTATATAATTAAGCTTAAACATATTAATGAAAAACTATCTTACCTATATGAAAACATTATATTGCTATTTGATAAATACGCTCCTATTAAAACTGTCAAAATTACAAAAAAGTATTGTCCTTGGATTACACCTGCCATACAGTAAAGGAAAGGAAAAGGGACAAAGTATTTATTGACTATAATAAACATAAAACACAAGCTAAATTTGAATACTACAAACAACTAAGAAATGTAACTACAGCTGCAATTCGTCGTGAAAAGCAAGCGTTTTTACAATACAGCATAAATAATAATATTTATAATTCCAATCAACTTTGGAAAAATCTAAAGCGAGTGAGGGTTAAAGAAGAAAGTAGTTCAACTATTCCAAGTGTATTATTACAAGCTGATAATTACGCAACACATATGCAAAATAAATTAGGTACAACAAGTACTAATCCTGACACCGTAAGATATTTCAGTAACAGAAAAAATATATTACCAACTACACAGTCTGGATTTAGAAGCGGTCACAGTACGAACACATGTTTGTTAAATATTATTGACAATATTATTAAGAACTTTGATGATTCAAACATAATTTTTTAAATTCAAATAGATTTCTCCAAAGCCTTTGACATGATAGATCACAATTTACTACTAGCTAAACTAAAGTATTACAATTTCAGTGCAAATGCTCTACAGTGGTGCAGTAGTTATTTTTCTAACAGATATTTTCAGGTCAATATGACATCACACTCTTTTTCTTCGAATTCTGAGCCTAAATCCTTAAACTGCGATGTACCACAAGGGTCTATATTAGGTCTTTTATTTTTCCTCCTTGACGTTGCAGACATGCCCTCTACTTTAAAGTTTTGCTACGCCGACGATACGCACATTCTGGCATCATGTAATAAAGAGGATGTCGTTGAAGTGTGTAAATCAATCAACGAGGATATTAATAGTTTAGTGACATGTGTTAAAGATAATGGATTGAAAATAAATTCAGAAAAATCTTCTTTTATTATATTTGGAAATTGTGAAACGCCTGATATAACCCTTGATGGATCAAAGTTGAAACGCAGTAAAACAGATAAAACTTTAGGCATGCTAAAAGATGAAAATATTTTATTTCGTGAGCATCTAAATAAAAAATTAATTGCTGCCATACTGAGATTTAAATATCTGTACAGATACCAGTATGTGCTTTCTACAGAAGTTAAGTTCTAGTGTAGATTGGAAACACTAACCACAAAAAAAATTATTGGTGTTTGTTATCAAAGATGTCAATAGGGGTACATTCGGACAGTAGTATGGGGGCACTTTCGGACTGGCATAGTGACAGGAATAGATGATGATGATGCATATGAAGTAAAATTTCTAAGGAAGAAAGAGATCTACGGATTCTGTTTCCCTGATATGGATGATATAGCTACCGTTCTAAAGGTTGATGTTGTTTCTAAGCTACCTAAACCAAGAAATATCAAAGCAACATCACGTCTCTCGTCATTTATTAAATTTGATCTTAACTTCGAAAATTTTAATTTACAGTAATACTTTTTTGAGCTTTTGTTGCCAATAAAATATTTTATTTGCACTTAGAGGTTATTTATGTGTATGTTACTCCAAGTCCGAAACTGCCCCTTCGCTTGTCCGAATGTACTCCATATAGGGGCACAATCGGACAAAAAAATTGTAACGAAGCGAATTTTTCGTTACAATAAATTTGTCTAAAATACTCTTCATCTGTTTGTAACGAATATACTTGCTATTTTTATGGCCATTTGAAGTTATAAATCTCGTTTATAATTCGCACTTTAATATGTCAGTAGACTCTTTGATCTGAAAAATATTATAAAAGTTGAGCTGAGAATTGACTCAGACCATAACGTACCTATAAACTGTGATGAAATCCAATAAGAAGGTTGGATTCACAAAATAATGTGATAGTAATCATATTCAGGTGTTATTCAATTAACCCTAAAGGTATTTATAATCCAGGTTAAGATATTGATATATTTTATTTCGGCCAAACATTTGTGTTCGTTACCTGCCAAAGGATTAGAATTAAGTATTTTGTATTGTATAGAATCATTTGACCTACCAGACAGAGTTTGGTTTCTGTAATTTCATAACATGCTAAAAATCGTTGAAGTCAGTTTGAGGTTAACTCTCAAGAAAACACTCTGCAAGCTTAACTTCTACAAGTGTCAAACGAGTTATTCAATTTGTCGCTAGGTGGCAACTGATAGAGTAGAGACGCTGCGCAGTACAGTACTACGCAGAAAACCGTTAGAAAGAGAACCGCAGAATGTTCTCGAGTTTAGAGAGAGAACACTGATTCTCGTGACCGTTAGAAAGAGAGTCTCATAATGTTCTGGAATTTAGAAAAAGAAACTGTCCGTTGCCTAGTAATCTCGGTCAATCACAACATAGTAGAAAAACCGTTAGAAAGAGAGCCTCAGAAGGTTCTAGAATTTAAAGAAAGAGAACAACAGATTCTGGTGACCGTTAGAATGTTGCCTAGCAATCTCTGTCAATCACAACATTGTAAGAGAGAGAAGAGACGAGCTTTTTAGACAAGGCTAGCATGATTTATTTTCATATAAAAAGGCCAGATTTTTCGATAAGATTATCAGTCAATCCATGCAACTCACGCATTCGGGACTGACAGGGTGGCTCTTCAAGAACTAAAGGTGAGGACTAGGTATGGAGTGAAATCTAGTAGGCAATTACAGTTAGCGAGTTGATTTGCGTCCTCTTTTATCGAGGGGACCAACGAATCGACCATCCTAGCCTGGCGTCCTTCTCTATTTTACAAATATTACCGAAACCCTCAAAGTTGCATTTACGGGTGGTGTTCTAGGTAGACACATAATTATAACCGACTCTCAGCAGCGGCCCTCTTTGCAGGACCTATCCTGAAAGTTCTCGTTACCTAGACCAATTATCCTGTAATTGTAACAATCCTTTGTTGCATTTTTGACGGTGGTGTTTAAGTTTGACCAAACCGACGAACCAACTTAGGGTGGTCCTCACTGTAGGGCCCAACCTGAGTTGCGGTTGCGTGTTTTGCTTAGACCAATTATCCGTTAAAGGTGTCGTAACAACCGTTCTAAAGCCTCCCGCTTTTGTTGTTATTCTTTTTCCAAAACTTTTGCAGTCAATTCTGACTATTTTCAATAAACATAAATTATTACTATTTTTCCAAAAGTTTAAATTCAATTACCACGAGCTTAAAATCAAAAATCGGTTAAACTAGTGAATTTTGTATTAGTCCAAAACGTTGCGCCAGCGCAGTCAACGTTAATTATTTAATTGTCAATTATTTTGCGGACAAAAGTTTGTCGCAAATTATTATTTATTTAAAAAGGAAAATCTAGCAAAGATATTTTCTAATAATTTATTATTGTATCCACCGAGGTCGGATATTTATAAACATATTGAGTCCTACAATTCACTAGCTATTAAACTAATTATTTTAGCTCAAACTTGGTAAATTTATTTATGCGCGGAGGCCGCAAATTATTTAAACTTTTATAGTAACGATATTATTGATTTTTGATTTTTGACTAGGGATGGCAACGATATATCGATATTTAATTTATATCGATATATTTAAGAAATATATCGATATTTTTAAATCGATATATATTTTTCGATATATCGCTAAAGATATCGATTAATTCCTAAATAAATCGGGAAAAACAAATTTAAGATTTTTTATGAATTCTGCTGCACTCAGTGCGCTATGCTGTGGCTGGATTACGAAATAGGAATTTGGCATCTGTTGTCGGAGGGGAATGGGGAAAACGAAGAAGAACAAAAGAAGAAGAAGAGAGGAAGATAACTTGTTGATCATTGTCGTTGCCTGCCCTGCCCTCTCTTGTCAATGTTACTTAACTTTTTATATTTGATAATTGAATTGACATTTCATATTTCAATTTCAATGTCAACTATTGAAGTCAAGTCACGATCTCAGTTCATGATGCCTCCAAGATCAGCATATTGGCAATATTTTACAAAAATATCGAAGGAACAATCTAAGTGTAATGTTTGCTCAAGAAATTTAAAAACATCTGGAAATACAACTAATTTAAACAATCACCTAAAACAAAAACATAACGATATTTACATGCAGTTATTCTCAAATTCTCAGGAAAGTAATCTAGCTCCAGCTCCACCAAAGAAAAAGAAAACATCCCCTTTCTTAACCTCGGACTCAGAAGATACATTTGAATCTGAACGGAAACGGGACAAGGATGAGGTTAGAAAACAAAACAGTACTAATATTGATAAAGGAGATAAAGAAAGTACTATTTATATTTCCCCTTCATCAACTAAAACTAAAACGCTACGATCAGAACCGTTAGCATCAACTAGTAGTTGTAGTAGTAATCTGAAACCAACAGAGGTTGTGTTTAAGCAAATGCAACCCAAAATTACTCAGATCATAAAAGTTGTATCTTCGTTCTCAGGTAAATATCAAATTCCTTTTTTTTACTATGTATCTAAACAGAATTACTTTAAGTAAATGCACGTTATTATTTTTTAGAAGGCGGTTCCAAAAATGTAAAAATAACTGAAGCTATTATAAAGTTTATAGTACAAGATAACATGCCATTTAGTATCATCGAAGGTAAAGGATTTAAACATTTTCTGCAAGAAACTACGCCATTATATAAAGTACCGACAAGAAATACGATAAAAAATAGAATTGACAAAAAATACGATGTTGTATTTAACTCGTTTAAAACCATTTTAAAAACTATGAAACACATTACAGTGACAACAGACGTATGGACTGCAGACATGCAAACAAAAAGTTTTATTGGTGTAACAGTGCACTTTATTAAAGATCGTCAAATGTGCTCCGCCACGTTAGGTGTAACTGAACTTTCGGAATCTCATACATCGGCATATATTGCTACGCAATTATCTAACATTTTTAAAAATTGTGAAATTGATAGTGACTCCATAGTAGCAATTGTAACAGATAATGGAGCAAATATGGTAAAAGCTTGTCAAGATCTAGTGGGCAAAAATAGACATGTGCCCTGTTTTGCACATACTATAAATTTAGTATGCGAGCACTCTATTAAAAATACAGAAAACTTGACACATTTAATTGAAAAAGTACGTGCAATTGTTGTTTGGTTTAAGCGTCATGTGCGTGCCAGCGACGAACTTCGAAAGATTCAGTTAGATCAAGGTGTTCTTGAAGGTAATATCTTAAAACTCATTTTAGATGTAAAAACACGGTGGAATTCAATATATTTCATGATTGAAAGATTCTTAAAGTTAGCACCACTTCTTGGTAATATTATTTTGTCAAACGTGAATGCTCCCAATATGGTAAATGCTACAGAGATGGAAGAACTAAAACAGGTTTGTCAACTTTTATACCCATTAGAACAAACCACTAGAGAAATGAGTGGACAAAATTATTTAACACTCAGTAAAGTTATACCAATGATTGTGTGTTTAATGAAAGTTTTCTAACACATTCTGATATCGCACGTAAATTAAAGACTGCCATTTTAAAAGAATTTGAAAAACGATTTGGATCTGCTGAAAAGTGTTGTTTGCTTGCTGCGTCTACTATCCTAGATCCTCGCTTTAAGAATATTCATTTTAAAGATCCAATTGCTCTATCTAATATTATAAGACACTTAAAAAATGAAATGTCTGCAAATTTGGCAGAAGAAGATTCATCATCATCTTCAGATCTTTCTGATCATCCAGCTGATGTATCTGAACATGAACAGAGCTTTGATTTGTGGGCACCTCACAAAAATATTGCTCATACTAGAAGAAATAAAAAGTCTGGAGACAAAATTGATGAAATAACGCAGTATTTATCTGTTCCTGTCAGAAATCTTAAAGAAGACCCATTAGAAATATGGGACGAAATGAAGATGGTCTATCCAAACTTATATAAATTAGCCCACCAAAAGTACCTCTGTGTTGTAGCTACATCTGTCCCTAGCGAAAGATTATTTTCAAAAGCTGGAGCAACGGCAACAAAAAATCGTAACCGCTTGACTGGAAGTAGACTGTCTAAGCTCCTATTTTTAGCATCTTTACAAGAAAATTTAATAAAATGGTAGATTTATTAATGTTGATGTAACCTTAAGAAGTTTTTTTTTTGTACCTAACTTTATTTTATAATTAAAAAAATGTCATTAAAATACAAAATATTTTATATATATATATATATATATATATATATATATATATATATATATATATATATATATATATATATATATATATATATATATATATATATATATATATATATATATATTAAAATTCCCTTCTACTGTAAAGTGTAGGCAAATGAAGATGATATTTTATTTTGTGAACCGTATTATTAATTTTTGTTTAAAGAAAAAATATTTATCGATATATCGCATATATCGATATATATTGTTCGATATATTTTAGTATCGATTCACGGATTGCGATATATCGTTCGATACGATATATCGATTTATTAATAATTTTTGCCATCCCTATTTTTGACACAAAAAGCAATTGTTTCAATCCTCAACCTGATTATCATAATCAATCCATTGTCGCCAATATTATTTTTGTACTTTTGTAATCAATCAATTGTAACCTGGTTTATTTACATTGTTGACATCACAACGATCATTCTTGTAATCAACACAAATAAATATATTTGATTACGACATTTCAATCCACACCATTCATATGTTTGTTTTGTATTGTATTGTTTTTCATGTTTTGATGAATAAATCTTGCATGTTGTTAAACTTTCAGTTGAGTTATTATTTATTGATCTTGCCATCACTGTACTGGACCCGAAGATAATAAAGTTCAATACTCTAAAAATAAATTCGATCTAATCAAGTGGTAATTTAGATCTGGCGCCCGAAATTTAAATTTGATAACTTCCTGTACCGGCAGAGCCATCTAAAGGTAAATGTGATGAATAAGCAGGAGTAGGAGTTAAAGGCGGGAAATATTTGAAATTATAAATAGACAAGTATTTTCCAAATTTAACCAAATCTACCCATTTTAACAATTTAATTCTTTCTGAAATTAATTAATTAAAGTTAATAAAAGTCTTACCATTTTAATTAATTATTAATTTAGTACTACTCCCCTTACCATTACAAAATAATATATCTTTTTTTGTCATAAGTAGATAATTTTAAGAAATTATTAAATTTTTGCTATAAATATTGAATACTATCCCTAAGGAAATTTAAGTAATTTTTTTTTTTTAAACATCTGTTGAAAATATAATGATTTGAAATTAAGTGTCCGAACCTGCCCCGCTCTCCCCTAAACCATGTGAGATACCTATATTCATGTTTATTCCAGAGAAGAAATTTTAGCCCGCGAGCCTGAAAGGCGGGTGGGATAATATCTTCGAATGAATAACTGTTAAAAAATTTATAATTATCGTGCTAATTTGCAATGATATCCACGAAATTCAAACAAATTCATAACATTTTTCAATACTATGATAGATTTTCGAAGTGTTCTTTAAATATTAAAATGTGTACGTTTATTATACGTACGTTACGTACAAAAAAATTTATCCACGACTATTAAATAATACATACAATAGTCAATAGTTATATCACAAGTGCATGACAAATACCTGAATATTTTTTCGAGTGCACGGATGTGCACGAGAGAAAATATTCTGATGTATTTGTCATGCACGAGTGGTTATATTGGTAGAATATTTCTCGAGGAAAATTAGATATTTTTAATATAATTGAATTAATAATTGATCTGTCACGTAAACGTC
This sequence comes from Agonum fuliginosum, assembly GCA_947534325.1. Lineage (NCBI taxonomy): Eukaryota > Metazoa > Arthropoda > Insecta > Coleoptera > Carabidae > Agonum > Agonum fuliginosum. The sequence continues at coordinate 28,078,333 of OX384037.1, forward strand.
AGATCAATGACATTGGCACTTTGTCCAATGCAATTGTGAAATTTTTTGATAAAAAATTTAAGGTAGATAGTAAATATACCTGTATTTGCCATTGTACTAACTGTAATTTTAATAAATAACTAATTTCTTGATGATTTGTTTCTTGTATTGACAACTGTCAAAAATACTCGGCTATGCACTTGTGCAAATACTCGCGGGTACTACACTTGTGCACGTACTCACTGATACTTGATTGTTTTGGCTCTAAATTTAAAAAATATTACAACCTGATTGGTTGAAATTTTTCGAGGAAAATACTCACAAAGACTTTTTATAATTATTCAAGTGGCTCCTCTGACCAACAAAAATAATAAACCGTTGCTAGGTAACGTACTACACAGCACAGATTTTAAAAATAATAGTTATTTATGTAGTCCAGGGAATTTATAATTTCACTTCGAACAAACTGCAACAAAAGCTTTCTCGACGGAATCTAATACAGAAAAATGTGCTTTTTAACATATCAAAAGTTTCCGGAAATCACCGCACCGGAAGCCATTGAAATTTTGAAAAAATGGCCGCTATTTCTGGTTTTTTAAGTTTAACTCATCTTTAGCTTATCATTACGAAAAAAACATTTATATGACGTTATAGAGCACAAAATTCTCTATAAAAATTATGCATGGGATTTTTATGTCAGTTAACCTGTTTCTGAAAAAATTATAAAAATGCGTTTAGGAAATTTTCAGTCATTTAAATTAAGTGGTAATATTTTCTCTTGACACAATAATAACTGCCATATTTTAACGGACAAAAATATCGCCATCAGGTTTTCAGCATATGATTTCTATAATAATTTTCTATAATACCCATTATTTTTATAATTTTTGAGGCTCTCAATTAGTCACAAATTGGAAATTTTCTTAAAGTAAATATAGATAAAATTTAGTATGTTTATTCAGCTGTTATTTCGGGATGGATTCAGATATTATGTGAGAGTTGCGTGGAAGAACAAAAGAAATACTGGAACAGCACTAGTAATTATTATAAACATTTATTGAACACTATTACACATAATAATCATGTAAGCATGAGGTATGAATAATACTAATGTAAATATGAAATATACTAATGTAAACTTATACAAAAGAAATAACTAAACCGACATTTTGTATAGACAAAGAAACAACTGACAGTGACAGTTGACTACCGCGCTAACTTCCTTTACCGACTTGACAAAGAATAGTAAGTAATGCAACTGCTAGATGGCAGCATCTTGTCAGTAGATTGACACGAGTCGTACACTAACACATTATGATGCTACCGCACACACAAACACTAACACTTCCCCTCGATGAGTGTCCCATCTTTGCAGGGTTGAGAAGTAGTATGACCCATACCAGACATGTCGAGGCAGCTCATGTGTTTGGATTTTGGTAATCCTTTTGTAAGAAAATCCGCGACCATCTGTGAAGTAGATAAATGATCAAGCACAAACTTTTTGGTTTTCAGGACATCTCGTATGTAGTGGTGACGAATATCTATGTGCTTACTACGTCCGTGATACATAGAGTTTTCAGCTAATTTCAGAACACTCATATTGTCGTTGAACAGTGTTATCTGGACAAGCTTCTCAAGTTTGATCTCTTCTAGGATTTTCTGCGGATATACGGCTTCTTTGGCACCTTCCGGCAGCGCCATGTACTCGGCCTCGGTGCTTGAGAGGGCGACCGTTCTTTGCTTTCTAGAGTCCCACGAAACTGGGCTTCCATTCAGTGTAAACAGGTAACCAGATTGAGAAATTCTGTCGACTGGGCAGTTTCCCCAATCCGCGTCGATGTATCCCTTCAACGGTTCAGAGTCGGGTCGGTATACTAGTCCAACGTCCGCAGTTCCTTTCAAGTACCGGAGAACGCGTTTAGCGGCTTTCCAATGTTCAGTTCTAAAACAACTGTTAAATTGCCCCAGCAGACTGACTGCGAAACTGATGTCAGGTCTGGTTGTGACGGCAATGTATGTCAAACAACCAACGAGTTCACGATATGGTAGTCGCATCTCTTCGTTAGTAGGATCGCCTTCGGGTTTAACTAATTTGACATTTGGATCCAACGGTGTACTAACAGGGTTACATTCGTACATTCTGAATCGTTTTAATACGTCATTGATGTATCCTTTCTGATGCATAGTAATTGTATTTTTGTTGCGGGAGAATTCCACTCCAAGGCAATATTTGATTTCACCAATATCTTTGATCTTAAAGTGATTGGCCAAATATGTTGTGAATTTGTTGATATCTTTCTTGTTCTTTGATGCGACAATGATGTCATCAACATAAGTCGCAATCATCATTAGGTTTTTCCCGGAACCAACGTAATATAGACATGGATCTGCGCTGGATTGTGTAGCACCAAAAGATTTCAGGACTTCATTTAGTTTAATATGCCAACTTCTTCCGGCCTGGCGGAGACCGTACAAGGCCTTTATAAGTGAACAAACTTTGTCACCGGATCGAAGTTCAAGCAACATCTTCTCAGCCTTCAACTTTAACTTAATGTTACTTTCGGATTCAGATATCAAACGTAAAATGTCTTCAAGTTCCTTTGGAGCCTCCATGAATATTTTCTCGTCGAGCTTTCCATTGAGGTACGCTGTGGTTACATCTAAATGCTTTATTTCCATTTCGTATTTTGTAGCCAATGAAGCGATGAGTCGAACGGAACCAAAACGAGCAACAGAAGCGAACGTGTCTCCATAATGTATTCCTGGCTGTTGTGCAAATCCTTGTGCGACAAGACGAGCCTTTCGCCTCTCTAGTGTTCCGTCGGGCTTATATTTGTTTCGCAATATGATCCGACTTCCGATCACTTTTTCTTGAGCTGGGCGATCAACAATATCCCAAGTGTCATTCATTAATATTGATTTGATTTCAGCAACCATCGCTTCTCGCCATTCTTCTGATTCTGGACTTTTCATGGCCATATTCATGGGTATTTCGGATAGGAGAGACTGTTCTACTACTGCATTCGTATAATTAACATCATCTTCAGGAACATGACGTAATTTACGAGGTCTACCCCTCTTACCGGTTCTTATAACGGCTGGTCTACCACGTCTTCTGCTACGGCTACGATAGTTCGGAGCATCTTCAGCAACAGCGTTAGGTACAGTTGGATCGAGGGAACCTTCAGTTTCTACTGGATTTATTTCGATATCCACGTATTTTGAATGTTTTGGAGAGTCATCATTAGAGTTTGAATTAGATTCCTTAATTTCAGGACCAAATTCTTCACAAACATCAATATTGGAAGTAGGAATACCGGAAATTTTTATGTCTCTCGTTATAACGACTTTTCTTTTCTCGGTTAGCCACACACGATACCCTTTGGATTCATCAGAGTATCCGAGAAACAATCCTTCATCACATTTCGGATCCAACTTTCCTAGTCCAGGATTTCTGTTTAGAACGAATACACGACTTCCAAATTCCTCCAGATGATTTACATTAGGAACTTTCCCGGTCCACATTTCGAACGGCGTTTTAGCATATTCAGATTTTGAAGGGCAGCGGTTTCGTAAATAATTTGCCGTATTTACTGCTTCGGCCCAAAATTTGTTTGGAAGGCCAGATTGAATTAGGAGACATCGAGCCATCTCCATTATGGTGCGATTTCTTCTCTCCGCAATTCCATTTTGTTCGGGATTATGTGGGACCGTGAGCCGTCTGACAATTCCGCGTTTCTTGAGATAATCGTCAAATAACTTGCTTGTGTACTCCTTTGCATTATCTGACTGGATGCATTTCACCTTACGACCGGTTTGATTCTCTACCATGGCAATATACTCCTTAGTAGCTTCTAGTACTTCGTCTTTGGATTTGAGAAAACGAATTTCAGTCCATCGAGAGTGATCGTCGATAAACTGAACGAAGTATTTTGATCCACGGATTGATTGCACGCGTATGGGACCGCAAATGTCTGTGTGGATTAAATCCAACGTTTCAGTTTCCCTTGTAGATTTCTTGGGAAAAGGATTTCGCGTCATCTTCCCCTTAGGACATACGTCGCAGTCAAAATTGTCGCTAATTTGTTCTTTCTCTAAACCGTGTACTCTGTTTTCACGCTTGGCATTAATTAATTCTCGTACATTCAGGTGACCAAACTTGCGATGCCATGATCTTCCATTTTCCGCCTCAGATTTTGCAACCAAAGCTGAGTGCGAGATGTTTTCATTCTCCATTACATAATACAAATCGCCGTGTCTCTTGGCTTGTAGCTTTATTTGACCTTCTGAATCAAATACAGTTGCACCACCCTTGTCAAATATTACATCATAACCATGGTCAGTTATTTTTCCTACAGACATCAGGTCGGTTTTGAGTTCAGGAGTATATAATGTATTATTTAATGTAATTGTTAAAGCATCTTTGAGTACATTGGTATTAAATTTGACTGTTCCGACGCCAGTTGTCTCAGTTGTTGTGCCATTTGCCATATTTAATTTTCCTGAGATCAATTCAATGTCATTAGAGAATCGATCAAGGTCACTGCAGAAGTGAGATGTAGCCCCGCTATCGAGACACCACCAGACTTGCAGTCTGCGCTGACTGGTTATTTTTCTCTTTCTTTGGACATACGGCAGCTTTATGACCAACTTCCTTACACTTGTGACATTTAAACGGGAAAGACGAATTCGAAGCTTCATTCTTCTTGTATTTTGGATTCGATGAGTCATTTTTCTTGGTAAATTATTTCTTCGGAGGAGGATACCGCGAATTATACCGTTTGTTGACGTACATCGCGTTCGAGGAATTTTCGTTTAAGTCTTTCTGTCGCGCGTCATATTCTTCTACTATTTTTGTGCGAAGTATTTCCGGAGTTGGTAGCGTATCGCGCGATTCGATGGCACATCTAAAGTTCTCAAAACTGGACGGTAGGCTGTACAATAACATTACGGTTAACAAGTCACTGTTTATCTGCACGTCCATTTCACTGAGTTTGTCGACAGCATCGAAAAAATTACGAATGTGTTCGCGCACATCACTTCCTTCATTTACTCGTTGTAACATCAATTGTTTTAAAAGCGTAGCTTTTCTGGCCGGACCCTTGGTCTGGTAAGTGCTTTCTAATTTTAACCAAAGTTCACGTGATGTATTACAACCTTTCACCAACTTTAATTCCGACGCACTTATAGACAAAATAATGTCCGAATGAGCCTTACTGTCATTTTTCACCCACGTTTGAACCGCGTTCACAGAAGCAGCGTCTCCGGCCACAATTTCAGGCTTCACAGCTTCACCGTTTACAAACGACCATTCATCGTGCTTTATGAATAATGCTTTCATATGTAATTTCCACGTGTCGTAATTGTCTTTGTTTAAACACTCAATACGCGACACCGATATGTTATTCATGTTCGATTTTACGATCGCACTATTTTTTGTTTAATTACGAACACACACTCTTGTTTACAATAATACCAGAATTTTGCTTTCTTTTGTTTCAAGGCAAACTGGGCCCATAACCTGTGAGAGTTGCGTGGAAGAACAAAAGAAATACTGGAACAGCACTAGTAATTATTATAAACATTTTGTTACGGTTCACCAAGACTTCATTCTTTTGTATCCTAAAATTTATATTAAATATAGTAGCTGCTTAACATATTTCATAATTCATACCTTAATATTACATAATTGTTCTATTGTTGCTTTATTTCACCGTAGGATCACTGTAAAATATTGTGTTGTTGTTTCTAGCGCTTGACAGTTCGTAATTGACACATTCTTGTTGTAGTTCCAAGAGTTCCCGCTTAGTTTAAATTCAATTTGTAACTTTATTTAAAAATACTACAGCAATTAGCTTCACTTCTAAATATCACTTATATTCATATTCCCTTATTGTATAATTAATTTATATTTATTCTGAAGGCTGGTAACCGCGCAATCAAACGTAGGTGACGTATTGTTGAATTACTGTTGGTTAGGCAACCAAAAGAACTCGGACGCAGCCCCGGTCGACGGCGAAGCACCCCGATGCAATATTAATTAGTTTATAATATTAATTGTTCTTAACCTTGGCGGGTTAAAACGTTTTAAGTCAGTTAGTAAGTGACCGTTGGTGTGAAAGGAATTGTTCAGCGATAGTTAGTATTTTGCCATTGGAGTTGTATTGGAATTATTGGAGTTTTGGGAAATATTTAACTACTCACATTTGAGGATTAACGCTGGAATTGTTCAGCGATAGTTAGTATTTTGCCATTGGAGTTGTATTGAAGTTATTGGAGTTTTGGGAAATATTTAACTACTCACATTTGAGGATTAACGCTGGCATTTCATTGGGAATTTATTCCACGGGACATTGCCCGGATTTTTTTTAGACACACCAGTCACGCACTTTGAAGCCGCTCACCAACCTAGGTAATTGATTAATTAACTAATTTTGCTCATACAGTAATTTAGCCTCGCCAATGGTTACGTTCTGAATAGTGAACTAATTAATGCATTGCTAATTGGAAGTGCAGCTGCTTGGTAGACTTGCGGTTTGCTAACGATGGTTCTTTTTCAGGCTTCCATTTCTAACTCATTCCAATTCTTATTCTTATTTTATTCGTATATTTTCTATTATTTGGATTTCCGTATATTTTATTATCGGAATATTTGTCGTTGGAAAATCCGTTGTGGAATTTTCGTGGTTGCTGGAAGTTTTCTTGAGTTGTACGAGAGTTGGATGTCGGAGAGGGTTGAGTTCGAGACGCGTGCAGTGGTAGTCCAGTGCCGCCATTTTCCTTCCGCCATCTGGAACCAGGCTCGAGCGTACCGCCATTTTCCCCACTCCCACGCCACTGTCCGTCATCAGGAAACACAGATAAGCCACCTATTGTTTTATAGTTTGATTATATTGTCGCTAAATAACTTATCACTAATTATTTTGTTAAATCGTACTTACCTCAGAATATTGAGTATTCGCTTTATGATAGTAACAGCCGATCTTATGTAAAGTCTGATCAATCGAATTTCACTGTAGTTTATTTTATGCGTACAGTTGACGCAAGCTTTCCGTAGTTTGTAGTACGACGGCCATAGCTGTTAGGGCACTCGTAGTCATCTAAGTTAGCGCAGTACGTCATAGGAACGCCTTAGTCGACTAACGGTATCCCCCCGTGACTTCGTTGTGCGCACGTAATTATTGCACAAGTTAGCGACGCCCTGGTTAGCTTACCTGTACACTCACTACGCGATTTAGTTACTTTTATTGATTGCTAGTCATCGTTTGATCTGATCCCGATCGTAGCTATTTGTCATTATTTTGTGGTACATATTTGAACTTTACATGTCTGGTTATATCTCTTTATTTTGTAATTATATTTATGCAATTCTGAATTCACTTAATCCATACATTACTGTACATAATATTATACTCACCGTCACTCTGTTTAAATTTTCAATATATGTTTCACGTTAATTGTCAACTCACTGGTACATCATTCTTACGTTACCTGATTCCCCTCCGGTTTGTTGATCAACCCTTAAGGTTGAACCATTTCCAGGCAGATCAACTGGCGTCCAAAATTTACCAGCAAGACTCACCCCTTTCTTCACTGAGTTTAGTCCGTGGTTCGGCCGGCTTTTGGAATTTGACACCGGTACCGTAGCATAGTTATTCGGCGCTCTTAAGGCAGAGTTAGCAAGTTTGACGCCCTTAGAGTTGCACGTAGCAAGTTTGGCGCCCAACGTGGGGCCCTTTATTGTCAGGCACTTGTATAATAAGATTGGCACCCAACACTAGTTGACACCACCCTGTACGTGGGCTCATTTTTGTAGGGTTGACCTTTTCGTGAATCTGCATTGATTTAGCTGTTATAGTTGTGGTTGAGCGGTAGTTTAGCTGCTTTATCTTGGTAGATAAGATAGTTTAGCACTAGTTATAATAGTAGTTTAGCTTAGTTTAGATTCGCATTCTCCCAAGTAGATAGGTACTATTCCGTATTCAATATATTTTGTAGTTTAGTTAGTTACACGTAACATAAAAACATGGAGCCTAGAATGGATCCACATGCGAGGTTGTGCACTCGATTGATCCGCGTTCACAAGCGATTGAACCGCATCACAGACTCGGATCACCTAGACAAAAAGAACGAATTTAAAAGTTGACAGTTGTTGTAGGAAGTTGATTAACGTTTTTATGCTTTGACTAAGTAATTGTCTATTATAATAACGTCAAGATTAACGACTAGTTTGATTTCCGTTGTAGTTTAGCATCATAGTTTATTCTTCTTAGTATTCTCGTGTAGTTTAATTTTAGTTTAGTTTGATTACGTCATTATTTTCTTCGGAAATTTTCCGGGAAAATTTCCTTTGACAGGTGAAAGGGGGATTGTTACGGTTCACCAAGACTTCATTCTTTTGTATCCTAAAATTTATATTAAATATAGTAGCTGCTTAACATATTTCATAATTCATACCTTAATATTACATAATTGTTCTATTGTTGCTTTATTTCACCGTAGGATCACTGTAAAATATTGTGTTGTTGTTTCTAGCGCTTGACAGTTCGTAATTGACACATTCTTGTTGTAGTTCCAAGAGTTCCCGCTTAGTTTAAATTCAATTTGTAACTTTATTTAAAAATACTACAGCAATTAGCTTCACTTCTAAATATCACTTATATTCATATTCCCTTATTGTATAATTAATTTATATTTATTCTGAAGGCTGGTAACCGCGCAATCAAACGTAGGTGACGTATTGTTGAATTACTGTTGGTTAGGCAACCAAAAGAACTCGGACGCAGCCCCGGTCGACGGCGAAGCACCCCGATGCAATATTAATTAGTTTATAATATTAATTGTTCTTAACCTTGGCGGGTTAAAACGTTTTAAGTCAGTTAGTAAGTGACCGTTGGTGTGAAAGGAATTGTTCAGCGATAGTTAGTATTTTGCCATTGGAGTTGTATTGGAATTATTGGAGTTTTGGGAAATATTTAACTACTCACATTTGAGGATTAACGCTGGAATTGTTCAGCGATAGTTAGTATTTTGCCATTGGAGTTGTATTGAAGTTATTGGAGTTTTGGGAAATATTTAACTACTCACATTTGAGGATTAACGCTGGCATTTCATTGGGAATTTATTCCACGGGACATTGCCCGGATTTTTTTTAGACACACCAGTCACGCACTTTGAAGCCGCTCACCAACCTAGGTAATTGATTAATTAACTAATTTTGCTCATACAGTAATTTAGCCTCGCCAATGGTTACGTTCTGAATAGTGAACTAATTAATGCATTGCTAATTGGAAGTGCAGCTGCTTGGTAGACTTGCGGTTTGCTAACGATGGTTCTTTTTCAGGCTTCCATTTCTAACTCATTCCAATTCTTATTCTTATTTTATTCGTATATTTTCTATTATTTGGATTTCCGTATATTTTATTATCGGAATATTTGTCGTTGGAAAATCCGTTGTGGAATTTTCGTGGTTGCTGGAAGTTTTCTTGAGTTGTACGAGAGTTGGATGTCGGAGAGGGTTGAGTTCGAGACGCGTGCAGTGGTAGTCCAGTGCCGCCATTTTCCTTCCGCCATCTGGAACCAGGCTCGAGCGTACCGCCATTTTCCCCACTCCCACGCCACTGTCCGTCATCAGGAAACACAGATAAGCCACCTATTGTTTTATAGTTTGATTATATTGTCGCTAAATAACTTATCACTAATTATTTTGTTAAATCGTACTTACCTCAGAATATTGAGTATTCGCTTTATGATAGTAACAGCCGATCTTATGTAAAGTCTGATCAATCGAATTTCACTGTAGTTTATTTTATGCGTACAGTTGACGCAAGCTTTCCGTAGTTTGTAGTACGACGGCCATAGCTGTTAGGGCACTCGTAGTCATCTAAGTTAGCGCAGTACGTCATAGGAACGCCTTAGTCGACTAACGGTATCCCCCCGTGACTTCGTTGTGCGCACGTAATTATTGCACAAGTTAGCGACGCCCTGGTTAGCTTACCTGTACACTCACTACGCGATTTAGTTACTTTTATTGATTGCTAGTCATCGTTTGATCTGATCCCGATCGTAGCTATTTGTCATTATTTTGTGGTACATATTTGAACTTTACATGTCTGGTTATATCTCTTTATTTTGTAATTATATTTATGCAATTCTGAATTCACTTAATCCATACATTACTGTACATAATATTATACTCACCGTCACTCTGTTTAAATTTTCAATATATGTTTCACGTTAATTGTCAACTCACTGGTACATCATTCTTACGTTACCTGATTCCCCTCCGGTTTGTTGATCAACCCTTAAGGTTGAACCATTTCCAGGCAGATCAACTGGCGTCCAAAATTTACCAGCAAGACTCACCCCTTTCTTCACTGAGTTTAGTCCGTGGTTCGGCCGGCTTTTGGAATTTGACACCGGTACCGTAGCATAGTTATTCGGCGCTCTTAAGGCAGAGTTAGCAAGTTTGACGCCCTTAGAGTTGCACGTAGCAATTTATTGAACACTATTACACATAATAATCATGTAAGCATGAGGTATGAATAATACTAATGTGATTTATAACATTAAACTTATACAAAAGAAATAACTAAACCGACATTTTGTATAGACAAAGAAACAACTGACAGTTGACTACCGCGCTAACTTCCTTTACCGACTTGACAAAGAATAGTAAGTAATGCAACTGCTAGATGGCAGCATCTTGTCAGTAGATTGACACGAGTCGTACACTAACACATTATGATGCTACCGCACACACAAACACTAACATATTAACTTCCGGTTTTCTGTATTCAATTTTTCTAACATTCTTCTATTGCATGCTCTTTTTTTTTTGAAGTTCACTCTTGGTTTAGTCTAGGCTTAAACATTTTCTTCAAGAGATAATCGAAATATTTCAATATTTTGAAAATTATTGTTTTTAATTAGCTGTCAATTCTTAACAAATTCAGATATTGACTTTCGCTTTTCTTCTATAAGGAGCATTATTTATAATGGTTGTTTTTAATCAACTTCAACAAAACATTAATTTTATTAATTTCGAAATTAATTAAATTAATGTTTTTAATTTCGAAATTAATTAAATTAATGTTTTTAGGCATAAGGACACCTTTTATAACATTTGAAAATGACGAGTTATAGCCATTTGAAATTGAGTAAATTTGATTCTCTGTACTGAACACCCTGTATAATAACATTAAAAAAAAATTATGTCAGAACAAAGAGTATAGTTAGAGTTGTACATAAAAAAATTAATAATTTTTACTATTAAAATAACTTCAGTACGCCTTTATAAAACATGTGACGAAACAGATTTTTCGACATAATATCAACTATCAAATTATTCCTCACCTTGCAGTGGCATCACAGCCATGTGGATGTAAACATTCACTAGTTAATGTAATTCATTTTTATATGTTTGTATTTTGCCAACAGATCTACTAAAGCATTACTTTCTAAAGTTAGATCGCAAGTCAATAAATAGCTGTGATAATATGCCGACCAAATATTCGAGTCAACTTAAGAAAAACATTAGAAATAAGTACTATTGCATTATATAATTGTATTCACCTACCAGGCAGATCCTACGAATATCAATTATTGTTCATTTTAAAACCTAAACTAGTTATTGTCATACGAAGAATTCACGTGTGAGTGAATTGCTGTAAACTGTCAAACATATCTGTCAAAATGATGGTCTTCCCGCCATCAAGCAACTGCTAACCTAACAAGGGCTGCGCGCGCCTTGCGCACGTCCGCCGCTCAACGCGGTAAAGTTGAAAAACAAAACAAGGGAATTAATAACAATGGAAAACAATGAATAACAAATGCACAACAATAGTATTGCCTAGTTTTTTTTACAATCACAACACAGAGTAAGTGAGAGGGCATGTTATTTTAAACAAGGAAAGCAGAAAACTTTTTAGTATAAAAGGGCTCAAACCAACGAGAAAAATCAGTCATTGTCTGTCGCTGGAAGAGAGCTCTTCCCGAAGAACTCCGCTTTTCAAAACGACCCCTAGCCTTGATGAGTGCTCTGGTTCAAATCCAAAGTATACCGGCCAAATCAGTCAACGCTTGCGTACACATGACGAAACAACGGGTAAATACGGTAAGAAACAAGAGAGTAGAAAAGTAGCAAACCTGGAAAAGTGTTTTATTGAGGTCGATTTCAACAGCCCCCCCAAGTAAATAAATTAATGATTTTATTACATGCATAATATGTACTCGTTTTGTGCCAAATTGTGCCGCAACAAAAATATTTTGTGCTCATTCTGTTTACGAGATATTCAATCTTGAATTATGAGGGGCCAATGACATGCGAGCCCCTCCAAGTTATAATTAACAAAATTTTATTTCACAATTGTTTTGTGCTCGTTTTGTGTTGAATTGTGCCGCATAATAGAAATTTTGTGCTCCTTCTAGTAAGTATAGAAAGTGTCTCTTAATAGGAGGTGCCAGTGACATGGTCAGCCCCCACCCTATATTTTCAAAACTTTCTCATCGCTATTATTTTGTGCTGGTTTTGTGCTAAATTGTGCTGTATAACAAAAATTTTGTGCTCCTCATATAAGGTTAAAAAAGCATATAAATATGAGCGGTCATTAACATGATAAGCCCACCTCAAGTAAATAGTTTCTAAATCATTTTTTTCTGTTTAACTGTGCTTGTTTTGTGCCGAATTGTACAGCAATAAAAATATGTTGTGCTCAACCCGTGTACGAGATATTTAATGTTAAATTATGAGGGACGAATGACATATTATGTACATTGGCCACGCTATATTGAATATTGATATTTTTGAGCAATCTTACATAATATGCAATTTATACTGTTTTGTGCCATATTGTAATAATTTTGTGCTGTATTTACAAGCTAGAAAATTTTGAATGAAAATTTGCAGAAAATGGTCTGTCCCGTAAGTTTAATATTTAAAAATTATTTTCATGGTAATAGTTTGTGCTCGTTTTGTGCTCAATTTTGTGCTTTTAACTAAAAGTTATGTGCTTTAATTGTTGCTCTATAATTTCAAATTAAATTTGAAATATGTGCCCCTCATAATATGCATTTGTAAATAGGTAAATATTATTAAAGTGTTTATTATATTTCGAGCCTCGTTCTCGTAATTACAACTATGTAGTAACGCTTTGCCGGTACGATTATGTCACAATGTTTAGTAAAAACAAAAAACGTAATGTGTTACGTCCCCCTGGATTCCTCTGTCTCCGATCTCCGTGATAATATTTAATCATTACGCTTTCTTGTGCGGTTGTGGTCACATCGGCTCCGATTAATTAAATGTTATAAAGTTAGTGTACAGTGTTCTGCAATTATTTAAGAAGATTGGGAAAAGAAGAGAGGATAGAGACTCTATCCAATATTTTGTCAGAAGAGGAGTGGGTTAAATATTTTATAACTGGAAACGCTCACCACCTCAGGGCTACACAGGCGCAGATGGGCGCTCGAGGTGCGACAGCATAGGCCCAAAAACTGAGTTGTAGTTTCGCAGACTCACAACCGAGCTGCAGCGATACAAACAAGGTTCAGGTTTTCAGCGAAAACTTAACGCCGGTCAGCTGTAAACATGCAGTCTCAACGACGACAACACAGCAATATTAATTCCAGAGGTAAGTGCTGGTCGTCTTAAAGTTTCTAACAAATATGGAAATTGTTTACAAAGGATACCTTTGTAGTTGAGCTGCATTAAGGGTTACGAGTTGCCCTTCGCTAGTCAGCTAAAGCAAAAATTTGTGCTAAAGGTAACTAAAAATAACTGAACACAGTTACATATTGCTATACAGAATTCAATAAATTATTTTCACCAACTGTTTGAAAATGGAGAACACCAGAAAAGCGACTAAATTACTTAGTCCCGGTTCATTTAGATGCCCACTGGGATCTAAAGGATGTATATATATTTTTTAAAATTTTCAGTAGTTAAAAGTAGCAGCAAATACTGAGTTTTTCTTACAATAACAAATTGTATCAGTTCACTGGTTTGCCGTTGGACTTTGTACAAGTCCTTTTCATTTTACAAAAATTATGAGGATAGTAGTACAGAGCTTAAGATAGCAAGGAGTTCTATAACTTTTATTTAGATGATTTTTTGTATTTCGTCAATTCATTTGAACATTGTTTATCTAATTTGCGAAAGATTATTGATCGTTTACAATACCATGGGTTGTACTAAATATTTGAAAAAAGTAGTTTAACACCTAGTACTAAATATTATAGTGGGGGGGAGTGCACGGGAGTGCGGTCAAGTTAATTCTTGTGCGATTAATAAAGAATTGATTTGACTGCATTCCTGTGTACTCTCTTTTTACTACAACACGCACAGTCGCTTAACACTTTCCTTCACTAAATATTATATTTAGAGTTATTATAAATTCTAGTAATTATTTGTTGGAATTACCAGAACATAAGAAAATTATGTTAATTAACAAAATAAAATTTTTGTTGGGAAAGAAATTAATTTCGATCAGTTCTTTTGTACAGCTGGCTTTACACAAAAGCAGTTGGAGACATATAAAAACATAGCTCTGTCTAAAAGTAACGGCGATTTGGATAAAACTATGTTTTTACCCGATAAATTAAACACAAAATTAAATGGTCAATAAATAATTTAAGATCTAAAAATTCCATAAGACATTTCAAATTCGATTTGAATTTAATAATTTTTCCTGATACTTCGAAGCATGGTTCGGGTATATTTTGTGCAGGTCAAACTGCACAGGGTCTTTGGAATCGTGCTTAAAGAAAAGAACATATTATGAACTATTTGTATTTACTGGCAATTTTATAGACATTCACTGATTTTTTATTATTCAAAGTTTCGGTGAAAGGGGAAATCTACAGCTATCATACCCGGTGACTCGAGCCACGTTTTGATTTTTTGATATTTTAGATATTTTAGTATTTCAATTTATACAAGGTGCGGTTTACGGCAATCCCAATTCAGCAGGGTCGGCAATTTCCTATATTCTGGGGGCCTATTAACAAATAGTACTTTTATAAAGAGATTTTTAAAGGAAATATTCAGATTGAAACCATTATTTCCTAAGATTCAGTAAAATATGGGATACTAATATCGTAGGTATTAGACAAATTAGCAACTGAAAGTCATTTAGATAAATTATCATTAAAAAATCTAACAAAAATATTAAGTACCTTATTTGCACTAGTTTCAGTGCATAGAGTCCAAATTTTAGCAGAAATTGAGATAAATAATATTCATCAAACACAGACCGGCATTGAAATTGAGATAAATTCTTTCATTAAAACCTCAGGACCAAGCCGAAATCAATTTTTTCCAGATTTTCTTAGAAAAACCTAATTTACGTGTGGCTAGTACTAAACCTTTATTTAGAGAAAACCAAATAATTGCGGCATACCAATAAATGATTTTATTTCCTGGAATAAACCACATACAGCTGTAGGTGCACAAACTTTTTCTAGATAAATTAAAACAGTTTCAGATGAATGTGGAATTAATATAAAGCAGGTTTCAGCGCATAGTACAAGACATGCGTCAACATTAGCAGGGTGTAAGAGGAATTAGTTTGGATGTAAGTAATAAGAAACACAGCTGGCTGGTCGCGGAATTGTCAGATATTGCAAAGTGTTATAATAGACATTTGTCTGATTATAATAAGGAAAATTTTGGGGTTACAATCCTAAATGGATAACTATAACAATGCTGGTTTGTTATTAAGTATGTAGTTGGTTTTAGGGCAAAATATAGCAATAAAATTTCAGCTTTTTCATAAATCTAAACATCTACATAGTTGTAATTACGAGAACGAGGCTCGAAATATAATTGAAGATTAAACGAACTTACCTGTAAGTGAAGTTCAATCGAAATTATATGAGAGCCTCGTTCGAAGTAATTACAACCTCCCACCCATTTCCCAACCCCATAGGAAAATAGCAGAAATTTTCTTTCAGCTCTAAACGAAATGATTAAATATTATCACGGAGATCGGAGACAGAGGAATCCAGGGGGACGTAACACATTACGTTTTTTGTTTTTACTAAACATTGTGACATAATCGTACCGGCAAAGCGTTACTACATAGTTGTAATTACTTCGAACGAGGCTCTCATATAATTTCGATTGAACTTCACTTACAGGTAAGTTCGTTTAATCTTCAATTATGTGCTTAATTGTGCAATTTACCAAATATTTTTTACTGTGGTACTTTTTTTTAAAGTTAAAGCTTAATAAGACTGCAGAAATGATTTTAGTCCCTCAGGATTATTTTCAAGATAATCTTTGTTTGTGCTTGTTTTGGTGCTCAATTGTGCTGTATACTATTTTTTTAAGCTGTTTAGTTTGTTCTATAAATAAAAATAAACATTATTGGCACGATCGATTTTCTTCAAAAATTTCAAATTGTTAACGGTTAAAATAATTTCATCAAATTCATATTAGTCCAGGCGAACTAGTAGACTAGGAAATTTTTTCGAAAATATACCTCCTAGAGGCAAATCATGTAACAATTGATTAACAGGTTGAATCTTATGCTTTGATACCCGCTGAGTACGCCTAGGTATGTTATTTGCTCGAATTTTCACTCCTTGTGCCCCAAATTCAAGATGGCGGACGAAAATTGTATCCGAAAATCAGTTTTTTACATTTATCTCAGAAACTATTCATATTAGGTGAAAAACTGTTATATAAGAAAATGTAGACCATAAAATTCTCTATAAGATAGGTTCTTAACTATTTTCATGTAAGTGGCACAGTTTTCGAGAAAATCGAGAAAATGTATTTCGAACATTTCAATCATTAAAAACCAAGTCCAAATTATGTCTCCCTTCATTAAAACGGCTGTCATTTATGAACTAATAATAATATCAACTTCCGGTTTTTTAAATTAAATTATATGAATTTTTTTTTGTAAGATATATTATTTAAAAAACTTTTTAGTGCGTTCATTGAGCCAAAATGTAAAATTTTCTTCCGAGAAATTTTACCATTTTTTATATTATTTTGTATTTAATGAACTGTAACTTCAGACCGAATAAAAATATTGACTTCCGGTTTCTTTTATTAAATTCTACGAACATTTCTCTCTAAGATACATTATGTTAAAAACAGTTTAAAGTTTTCTTTAAGCCAAAATATTACATTTTTCCCCAAGAAAAAGTTGAGAAATTTTTAAATTTTTTGTATTTATTGTGTTTAATGAACTGTAACTTCTAATCGAATAACAATATCGACTTCCGGTTTCTTTTATTAAATTCTACGAACATTTCTCTATAAGATACAGTATTTTAAAAAGTTTTAAGGGCGTTCGTTAAGCAAAAATATTAAACTTTTCACCGAAACAAAATTGAGAAATTTTTTAATTTTATTTATTTATTGTCTTTAATGAACTATAATTTCTAAACGAATACAAATATCCATTTCTGGTTACTTTTATTAAATTCTACGAACATTTCTCTATAAGATACAATATTTTAAAAAGTTTTAAGGGCGTTCGTTATGTCAAAATATTACAATTTTTCCCGAGAGAGAGTTGAATTTTTTAAAAATTCTTCGTATTTATTAATGAACTGTAACTTCTTAACGGATAAAAATATCAACTTCCCGTTTATTTTATGAGATTTTTCAGATTTTTTTCCATAGTCTATAAATCTAGCGCCTCCAAAATTTTTGTTCCTAAAAATAAGTTTTCTTATAGAGAATGTTGTGATATACATTTTCTTATATTACAGTTTCTTTTACCTAATATTAACAATTTCTGCGATAAAATGTTCTGAAAAGAAACCGGAAATCCATATTCTTATTCGTTTAGAAGTTAAAGTTCATAAAACAGAATAGTTACGAAAATTTAAAAAAAAATTCAACTTTCTCCAGGAAGATTTTTTTATATTTTGTGTTAATGAACGCCCTAAAAAGTTGTTAAAATAATATATCTTATAGCAAAATGTTCGTAAAATTTGATAAGATAAACCGGAAGTCAATATTTTTATCCGTTCAGAAGTTACAGTTCATTTAACAAAATCAATACAAAGAATTAATAAATTTCTCAACTTTTACTCAAGAAAAAATGTAATATTTTGACTTTAAAAAACTCTAAAAGGATATTAACATAATGTATCTTTTAGAGAAATATTCGTAGAATTTAATAAAAGAAACCGGAAGTAGATATTTTTATTCGTTTAGAAGTTACAGTTCATTAAACACAATAAATATTAAAAAATTAAAAATTTCTCAACTTTCTCTTGGGGAAAAATGAAATATTTTGGCTTAACGAACGCCCTTAAAACTTTTTAACATATTGTATCTTATAGAGAATTGTTCGTAGAATTTAATAAAAGAAACCGGAAGTCGATATTTTTATTCGATTAGAAGTTACAGTTCATTAAACACAATAAATATAAAAAAATTTAAAATTTTTCAACTTTCTCTTGGAGGAAAATGAAATATTTTGGCTTAACGAACGCCCTTAAAACTTTTTAACATATTGTATCTTATAGAGAAATGTTCGTAGAATTTAATAAAAGAAACCGGAAGTCGATATTGTTATTCGATTAGAAGTTACAGTTCATTAAACACAATAAATATAAAAAAATTAAAAATTTCTCAACTTTCTCTTGGGGAAAAATGAAATATTTTGGCTTAACGAACGCCCTTAAAACTTTTTAAAATACTGTATCTTATAGAGAAATGTTCGTAGAATTTAATAAAAGAAACCGGAAGTCGATATTGTTATTCGATTAGAAGTTACAGTTCATTAAACACAATAAATATAAAAAAATTAAAAATTTCTCAACTTTCTCTTGGGGAAAAATGAAATATTTTGGCTTAACGAACGCCCTTAAAACTTTTTAACATATTGTATCTTATAGAGAAATGTTCGTAGAATTTAATAAAAGAAACCGGAAGTCGATATTGTTATTCGATTAGAAGTTACAGGTCATTAAACACAATAAATATAAAAAAAATAAAAATTTCTCAACTTTCTCTTGGGGAAAAATGAAATATTTTGGCTTAACGAACGGTCTTAAAACTTTTTAAAATAATGTATCTTATATAGAAATGTTCGTAGAATTTAATAAAAGAAACCGGAAGTCGATATTGTTATTCGATTAGAAGTTACAGTTCATTAAACACAATAAATACAAAAAATTTAAAAATTTATCAACTTTTTCTTGGGAAAAAATGTAATATTTTGGCTTAAAGAAAGCTTTAAACTGTTTTTAACCTAATGTATCTTATAGAGAAATGTTCGTAGAATTTAATAAAAGAAACCGGAAGTCAATATTTTTATTCGGTCTGAAGTTACAGTTCATTAAATACAAAATAATATAAAATATGGTAAAAGTTTTTAAAATAATATTAGTCCAGTCAGGAGAGTCAAAAATTAACTGAAACCCAAGACTAATACATAACCAAATGAAATTTGGCATGTGAGTAGTTAAGAACATACAGAAACAAAAAAAAAATTCGTTCCACCTCGGTATGCTCCGCTTCCCACAAAAATTTTCAGTTGAAACTCAAAATTTTCTTGTAACTCATTTTCCTGGAAAACTATCAAAGATTTTGGAAAACTGTTTTGACAGGATGAAAGCTGAGGAAATTTGCTATCAAAATGGTCTTTGAAAATTTTTCATAAGTAGCACCGTGTAGGCTTCAGCCGATTAATATTCGAATGACTTGAGAATTTTCTGTATAGTAGGCGCTACATTGAGAATGACGTAAAACATTCGCCGCTACAGAATGAATATGGTATAACTTCGTTAAAGAACATCATTTTGTAAAGATAAAAATTGCATTTTATTCGTCGAGGCTTCCACTTTCAATTGCACTAATAACATTTGAATTTCCGACCCCGTTTATACCGAGAAACTTGCTTTTTAAAGAATCATAACTCAGTATTAGCAGACGTTCAAAGAATTCTCAATATTTTCAATATCTATGAATGAAATTGTAAACTCATAGAGGATTATCTTCACCAAATCATCCCCAATCATATGCAACTATTTGGAGCGTTGTGTGTTGTACGTCCGAAAAAAAAACTGGTTTTCGCTACCTTCTTTATTTATAGGTTATGATCTTTTTTTAGGAAAACATCTGTTACATGTACGTAGTAGTACAATTGATGAAACAAATTACAGAATCTTGTTGATTAGGATTTGTACTTACCGATAAGCTCATTAAAATCAAAAATGCTCGTGCCCGCGATAAATAAAGAAATATATGAGATAGCGAAAACCAGTTTTTTTTTCGGACGTACAACACACAACCCTCCAAATAGTTGCATGTGATTGGGGATGATTTGATGAAGATAATCCTCTACCAGTTTACATTTTCATTCATAGATATTGAAAATATTGAGAATTCTTTGAACGTCTTCTAATACTGAGTTATGATTCTTTAAAAAGCAAGTTTATCGGTATAAACGGGGTCGGAAATTCAAATGTTATTAGTGCAATTGAAAGTGGAAGCCTCGACGAATAAAATGCAATTTTTATCTTTACAAAATGATGTTCTTTAACGAAGTTATACCATATTCATTCTGTAGCGGCGAATGTTTTACGTCATTCTCAATGTAGCGCCTACTATACAGAAAATTCTCAAGTCATTCGAATATTAATCGGCTGAAGCCTACACGGTGCTATTTATGAAAAATTTTCAAAGACCATTTTGATAGCAAATTTCCTCAGCTTTCATCCTGTTAAAACAGTTTTCCAAAATCTTTGATAGTTTTCGAGGAAAATTCGTTACAAGAAAATTTTGAGTTTCAACTGAAAATTTTTGTGGGAAGCGGAGCATACCGAGGTGGAGCGAATTTTTTTTTTGTTTCTGTATGTTCTTAACTACTCACATGCCAAATTTAATTTGGTTATGTATTAGTCTTCAGTCAAAACCTCTCCTGACTGGACTATATATCTTATAAAAAAAATTCATATAATTTAATTTAAAAAACCGGCAGTTGATATTATTATTAGTTCATAAATGACAGCCGTTTTCATGTACTTGGTTTTTAATGATTGAAATGTTCGAAATACATTTTCTCGAAAACTGTGCCACTTACATGAAAATCGTTAAGAACCTATCTTATAGAGAATTTTATTATCTACATTTTCTTATATAACACTTTTTCACCTAATGTGAATAGTTTCTGAGATAAATGTAAAAAACTGATTTTCGGACACAATTTTCGTCCGCCATCTTGAATTTGGGGCACAAGGAGTGAAAATTCGAGCAAATAACATACCTAGGCGTGTTCAACGGGTATCAAAGCATAAGATTCAACCTGTTAATCAATTGTTACATGATTTGCCGCTAGGAGTGATTTCTAGACGTCTTTTGAAATTATTTTCCTAGTCTATAGCATCTATCGGCGACAAAATTCAAGGAGATTTTTTTCACAAGAATGTTGTAATTGACTTTACCAAACGGAAAGAGCATAAAATTGCCTCAAGATAGTCATTTTGTTTTAACGATATTTATACAGTTTTGAAAAAATCGTAAATAAATATTTTTATAACTCTAACATTCTAAGCCGTTTTGATAAAAACTTGAATTTTTTCTCATTTTACACCAAAACGATTGTAATTTATTAACGGATAATAATTTCGAATTGGAGGATTTCAGTAAGCGATTCTAAACTTATTTTTTCATAATAATAATTTAAAATTGGACATTTTAATACGTGTTTAGGAAAAAACTCAAACTTATTTTCAAGATCACAAAAATATAATTGTCACTTCTTTAAAATTTTGTGTTTAATTTATGTCCGGATTAAGATATCGACTTCCGGTTTCAGGCACACTAATTTTTTTACTATGCAAAATTATATAAAAATTTCAAGGGCCCTGATTAAGTTAATTAATTAATTTTAAAAAATTATACAAGGGAAAATTAAGAAATTTTAGTATTTTTATTATTAAATATGATTAATCACCTGTAATTTCTTAAGTAATTAAGATATCGATTTCCAGTTCGAGTTTTTTTTTCAATAAACCAAAATTATTTTTATACTTAAAAAGGTTTGATTCATGTCGAATATTTAAATTTTTCTTGGCGAGAGGTTAATAATATACTGGTGGAAAAAAATGAAACACTTGGCATTCGTAAAAATTTCGACCATTTTCAAAGCGCCATAACTCGGCGTATTTTCAATCGATTTCGATGAATCTTTGCGGACGAAATTTTTTTCCAACTCGGTAGGTACACATCGCCAAAGTTGGACGTTTTGTGGCCCAAAAACGTGTTTTTCTTGTTGATCATCCCAATCTGAGTTTACCCCCTTAACGTAGAGCCACAATGGGTTTTCCCCCGAAAGAATTGTCTAATTTGGTTGAAAAGTCGCTGAGTTATGTGCGAAAAACCTAAAAATGCACTATTTTTTTAAACACCCATAACTTTGTTCCAAATCATCGTAGGAACTTCGTTCTTTGAATCCTGTATAGGGAATTGAACAAATTTTAGTGCTCTTTTGGTGGATCAAGTCAAAAAAAAGTTATTCATCGAAATCGATTGAAAATACGCCGAGTTATGGCGGTTTAAATATGGTCGAAATTTTTACGATTTTCAGGTGTTTCATTTTTTTCCGCCAGTGTATTTTAATATATATTTTAAAAGTAATATTTAAATAACCGTTTTTCCTGAACGGACAGATGTATTCACATTCGGTTTTCAGCATCATATTTTTGTAACATTTCTTTATAAGATTTTGAAAGCCGGAAGTCAATATCTTAATCCGGACAAAAATTAAACACAAAATTTTAAAGAAGTAACTAAAATATAAATTTTGTGATTTTTACTTTAAACAGGCGTCTAAAAATGTCTGTTATTAAATTTGACATACCAAAATATGTTAAGGATCGAATACTGAAATCCCGAATTCGTAATTTTTATCCGTTAATATTATTACATGATTAAATCATGATTTCATGAAACCGGCTTAGATTGTTCGAATTATAAAAATATTTATTTACGATTTTTTAAATAACTGTATGAATAACGAAACAACAAAAGGGACTATCGTGAAGGAAATTTCATGCTCTTTCTGTTTGGTACTTGGCATTTTTGCGAAAAAATACCTATTTTCGAGATAATTGCATTTTCCTAAGATTCCGGACTTAGCACAAGGCGAATCGATGGGGACTTTCAGTATGTCAATTAGGAAGTCAATTACAACATTCCTATGAAAAAAATTCCTTTGAATTTAATCACCGAGCCCATACAAAAATTTTCTAATTCGCCTGGACTATAGGTACCTATATATATATATATATATATATATATATATATATATATATATATATATATATATATATATATATATATATATATATATATATATATATATATATAGTGGCTAAACGCCCCACGTGGGGCTGCGCCGCTTCTGTATGAAGCTCTCTTGATCCTTTTGTCAGGGGGATCGGCCCCGTTTTCTTGGGTATCATATCTTTGAGCCGTGTCCAGACAATTCATCGCAGGAAAATTCATCGCGGAAAGTTCATCGCGGAAAGTTAATCGCAGGAAAATTCATCGCGGGGAAAATTCATCGCGAGGTAAATTAATCGCAGGAAAGTTCATCGCGGTAAAGTTCATCGCGGGGTAAATTCATCGCGAGGTAAATTCATCGCGGGCAAGTTAATCGCGGGAAAGTTCATCGCGGGGAAAATTCATCGCGAGGTAAATTAATCGCGAGAAAGTTCATCGCGGGAATGTTCATCGCGGGGAAAATTCATCGCGGGGAAAATTCATCGCAAGGTAAATTAATCGCGAGAAAGTTCATCGCGGAGAAAATTAATCGCGAATATATTTATTGTAGTAATGTGGAATGGTATGTTGTGTTATGTTAATCCTTATTGATCACGAATTATTTTATAATATGAAATTTAATATTTTCCCTTACAAACTGCACTTAAAGAAAGTTCATAAAATTCTAACGTTTGCAGGTGTTCTTTGGCTTACAATTTCTATAATAGGATTAAAAAGTCATATACCATTCGTTCACAACATCAATAGCTAAGAAACAAAAGTGTAATACTGCAAATTTCGAAGAAAGATATAGAAACTCAATAACACTTGAATATATTTAATACCTCAGGCCTCAGGTATACCCAACTGGTGTAACAAAGTTCTGTTGGACTCAATTAGGGTTATGTTAGTATTGATTAGTTTATGTCAAAAAAACGGAGTTCTGTTGGACTCAATTAGGGTTTTGTTAGTATTGATTAGTTTATGTCAAAAAACGGAGTTCTGTTGGACTCAATTAGGGTTTTGTTAGTATTGATTAGTTTATGTCAAAAAAACGGAGTTCTGTTGGACTCAATTAGGGTTTTGTTAGTATTGATTAGTTTATGTCAAAAAACGGAGTTCTGTTGGACTCAATTAGGGTTTTGTTAGTATTGATTAGTTTATGTCAAAAAAACGGAGTTCTGTTGGACTCAATTAGGGTTTTGTTAGTATTGATTAGTTTATGTCAAAAAAACGGAGTTCTGTTGGACTCAATTAGGGTTTTGTTAGTATTGATTAGTTTATGTCAAAAAACGGAGTTCTGTTGGACTCAATTAGGGTTTTGTTAGTATTGATTAGTTTATGTCAAAAAAACGGAGTTCTGTTGGACTCAATTAGGGTTTTGTTAGTATTGATTAGTTTATGTCAAAAAAACGGAGTTCTGTTGGACTCAATTAGGGTTTTGTTAGTATTGATTAGTTTATGTCAAAAAACGGAGTTCTGTTGGACTCAATTAGGGTTTTGTTAGTATTGATTAGTTTATGTCAAAAAAACGGAGTTCTGTTGGACTCAATTAGGGTTTTGTTAGTATTGATTAGTTTATGTCAAAAAAACGGAGTTCTGTTGGACTCAATTAGGGTTTTGTTAGTATTGATTAGTTTATGTCAAAAAAACGGAGTTCTGTTGGACTCAATTAGGGTAGAAAAACTGTCGTACCTACAATCCCTAAAACCATCGTGCTTTTTAAATGTGCACTTCTGCGCTTATGCAACTGTTGTTAATAACACGCAACATTGTGATTTATTTGTCTGCAAAGAAGAATTTACAGATCATGAATATGTCTGAAATTAATTTTTTGGCGATTAATTATCATCGCGATGAACTTTTACGTAATTAAGTTACCTCGCGATGAATTTATTTCGCGATGATCTTTCCCGCGATTAATTTACCTCGCGATGAATTTTCTCCGCGATGAACTTGTCCGCGATTAACTTTCCCGCGATTAATTTACCTCGCGATGAATTTTCCCAGCGATGAACTTTCCCGCGATTAATTTACCTCGAGATGAATTTTCCCCGCGATGAACTTTCCCGCGATGAACTTGCCCGCGATGAATTTACTTCGCGATGAATTTACCCCGCGATGAACTTTCCCGCGATGAACTTTCCTGCGATTAATTTACCTCGCGATGAATTTTCCCCGCGATGAATTTTCCTGCGATTAACTTTCCGCGATGAACTTTCCGCGATGAATTTTCCCGCGATGAAATTTCCGGGAATCGAATTATGTGAAAACAAATCGTTTAAGCCAAGTTTCATTTTGCATATTTATACGTTCTGGAGCATATTTTCAGGATTTTGCATATTTGGTTATATTAAGCAATAAGAAATGTAATTTTTGAGGTTTTTTTGTTTTTAAATTTCTTTTTTATTAAATTTATTATTAAAATTTTTGTGTGCGACTGAGATACATAATTTCACTTTGTGCCGCTGGAGTGCAGTGCGCTTACCGAAACCTAAATAAGCAGAGAACGGGGAAGTCCCAGGTAAACTAATTGACGGATGACAAAGTGCTGCGCTGCAACGTTATTCAGGTCTTTCTGTTTTCCATATTCAATAAATAATTATATTTTTACCATGCCGAAAACAAATTCACTTGTATTGATGTAGATACAAAATTATCCCGAACATAATTGTTAATATTTTTAATACTGTAATTTCTAACAAATTAGAAATGTAACTTTTACTTGTTTGTTAAAGAATTTATTGTTTATTTATTTGAATTATTCAATTTTTTTCATTATTATGTGATCTTTAAATAAATAATTTTTTTCTCTTATACAAAATAATTTAATTATTTACATTCTTTAATTTGATTTCTACTTATTTAAAAAAATTTAAGCATATTTTGTGCATATAATGTTAATTTGGGTGCATATAGTTAAAAAAATTATGCATATATATGCGCATATATTCGTACTTTTGAGTGCATATAATTATCAGCTTTACACATGAAAATACTGATACTATGTCCTATTTTTAACTATCAACTTAAATAATTATTAACTAACACCATTTTTATTTTAACTCCCGTGATTCATATTTAAAATTTTAGTTCTAAAATGGATTGAAATATAGCGCCATGGTACAGGTCATAGGTTTCATAATAAGTTTTTCAAAGAATAGTATATTAAAGAACAAGTTTTATAAGACATGATTTTTCGCACGCGTTCAAATTTAGTAAAAAAAATTCAAATTTTATTTGAAATTATAGAACAACAATAATTAAAGCACATATCTTTTAGTTAAAAGCACAATTGAGCACAAAACGAGCACGAACTATTACCATGAAAATAATTTTTAAATATTAAACTTACGGAACAGACCATTTTCTGCAAATTCTCATTCAAAATTTTCTAGCTTGTAAATACAGCACAAAATTATTACAATATGGCACAACAAAACAGTATAAATTGCATATTATGTAAGATTGCTCAAAAATATCAATATTCAATATAGCGTGGCCAATGTACATAATATATCATTCGTCCCTCATAATTTAACATTAAATATCTCGTACACGGGTTGAGCACAACATATTTTTATTGCTGCACAATTCGACACAAAACAAGAACAGTTAAACAGAAAAAAAATGATTTAGAAACTATTTACTTGAGGTGGGCTTATCATGTTAATGACCGCTCATATTTATATGCTTTTTTTTAACCTTATATGAGGAGCACAAAATTTTTGTTATACAGCACAATTTAGCACAAAACCAGCACAAAATAATAGCGATGAGAAAGTTTTGAAAATATAGGGTGGGGGCTGACCATGTCACTGGCACCTCCTATTAAGAGACACTTTCTATACTTACTAGAAGGAGCACAAAATTTCTATTATGCGGCACAATTCAGCACAAAACGAGCACAAAACAATTGTGAAATAAAATTTTGTTAATTATAACTTGGAGGGGCTCGCATGTCATTGGCCCCTCATAATTCAAGTTTGAATATCTCGTAAACAGAATGAGCACAAAATATTTTTGTTGCGGCACAATTTGGCACAAAACGAGCACATATTATGCATGTAATAAAATAATTAATTTATTTACTTGGGGGGGCTATTGAAATCGACCTGTTTTATTGAGTGACTAGTCGCAAACAATAAAGCAATCTTTTCCATGGAGTTACCAAAGCAAACCTGGGGAAATGAGTAGGTACTAGGGTCATGAGGCAAATTAGTACGAACCCATTATCCCAGGAGTTTTAAAGTCATGCAAACTTTGTTCGTTTTCTCACTAGTAAAGATTTTCATTTATAAATTCAAATTAATTAATTACTCAAATATTAATAAATAAAACCCACACAATAGGAGTGTGTGAACTACGCAGTAATTACTAAATATTAATTAATAAAACCCACACAATAGGAGTGTGGAGTGTGTGAACGACGAAAACTGTAAATGCTTTTCTAAATTATCAGCCTTCTGAATCACGCGTACTTTGTTATAATCAAGTGTTTATCTTCATTGTTGCAATCAAATTATTTGACAGATGTTTGTGTTACAATCAATTTATCTTACAGATGTTTGTAATCCATTTATTTATGTTGTTAAGAGTTAATTACAATAAATACCGTTGTGTACAAAACCTATGAACCCTCACATATATTGAATAACACGTATAGTCCAGTAACATAGTACATCGTAAGTTGCATCAAGTGGTGGTAGTAGGTTTCTATTTTTTTTCTTGTATAGGATGTGACTAAGATGCAAAATCCAAGTTTTCGACCTCGGCAACCCTCCGGAACACTTTTGAATATCTCAAAAACTGCTAAATTTTTGCACTTTTTTCGGATTCTTACCATTTTGACTATGAAGGAGCACGATTTCGACAAAAACCATTCAATACATTTTTAAACTAGATTAAATTGTCTACAATCTAAAACCAGAATGGGCTCGGTAGCCCTAATAGTTTCCGAGATACAGCTTTTCAAAGTTTGGCAAAATATACAGATTTAAAACACCAACCGTTTCTATTCTACAAAAATTTTACTATATTCTCTCGCGGAAGAACTTTAAATTTCAGCTTAAGGAAGACCATTGAAAATTTTTGACAGAATGTAACTTATAGAAAAAAGTACGAGGAATTCAGTGCTGCAAACCGGAAGTCAATATCATTATTCGTTCAGATATTATAGTTAATTAAACACAATAAACAAAAGAATAAACAAAAATTTTACTATATTCTCTCGGGGAAAAACTTTAAATTTCAGCTCAACCAAGGCCACTGAAATTTTTTGACAGAATGTATCTTATAGAAAAAAGTACGAGGAATTCAGTGCTGCAAACCGGAAGTCAATATCATTATTCGTTCAGATATTATAGTTAATTAAACACAATATACAAAAGAATAAACAAAATTTTTACTATATTCTCTCGGGGAAAAACTAACTATAATATCTGAACGAATAATGATATTGACTTCCGGTTTGAAGCACTGAATTCCTCGTACTTTTTTCTATAAGATACATTCTGTCAAAAATTTTCAGTGATCTTCCTTGAGCTGAAATTTAAAGTTTTTCCGCGAGAGAATTTAGTAAAATTTATGTTTACTCTTTTGTTCATTGTCACTATATTATCTGAACGAATAATGATAGAAATTTCCGGTTTGCAGGATTGAATTCCTCGGACTTTTTTCTATAAGATACATTGTGCCAAAAAATTTCAGTGGTCTTGGTTGAGCTGAAATTTAAAGTTTTTCCCCGAGAGAATATAGTAAAAATTTTGTTTATTCTTTTGTTTATTGTGTTTAATTAACTATAATATCTGAACAAATAATGATATTGACTTCCGGTTTGCAGCACTGTATTCCTCGTACTTTTTTCTATAAGATACATTCTGTCAAAAATTTTCAATGGTCTTTCTTGAGCTGAAATTTAAAGTTCTTCCGCGAGAGAATATAGTAAAATTTTTGTAGAGAGAAACGGTTGGTGTTTCAAATCTGTATATTTTGCCAAACTTTGAAAAGCTGTATCTCGGAAACTATTAGGACTACCGAGCCCATTCTGGTCTTAGATTGTAGACAATTTAATCTAGTTTAAAAATGTATTGAATGGTTTTTGTCGAAATCGTGCTCCTTCATAGTCAAAATGGTAAGAAACCGAAAAAAGTGCAAAAATTTAGCAGTTTTTGAGATATTCAAAAGTGTTCCGGAGGGTTGCCGAGGTCGAAAACTTGGATTTTGTATCTCAGTCACATCCTATACAAGAAAAAAAATAGAAACCTACTACCACCACTTGATGCAACTTAGGCCCATTATAACCATGACAAGGTTACTGGACTAGTAACAAAAGGTGTAAAATAAAATAGGTACTTTTATGTGTAGTGATTTAGATGCAAACTTTTATTATCTTTAAGATTTATTTAAAGTATTTTGCTCTTAAAACTATAGGGAATGACACATCGATATGAAAATAACAACAACATTGTATTGCATAAATTTACTTCCCGCTTTATGACATTTTGATCAGTATACGATACATTAAAATTTGTTATGTTTGCTATATATTGAGAATATTTGATCATGTAGCGTATATTTAAATTCCCAAATTGTCGTATACATGAAAAAATGTATATGCATGGAAAATCTTATACAAAAATATGATCGAGTAAATCGGACATAAGGCACATTATTATTTATATAAATTATAATAAATAAATTATTATTTTCATTTTTAATTTTCTCAGAAGAAAATTGAAATATCCCAAAGAATTTATTCACAAAGAGTTAAATAAAAAGTCAAACGTAATAAAAATATCTATAAATTTAAAAAACCACAAATTTGGAAAGATATAAGTGTAAATTTATAAAACACTATGATTCCACATATATACGTCCGAAGAAATTTCCATAATTGTTGGGATATTTTGGGACTTACGGAACTTGTTACACCAGTGTTACACCAAAATTTCCGAAAGTGAGGACGATGATTACGATGTCAATATTGTTTTAAAGAAAAAAGAATGAGATACAATCGCTCCTACAACAGAAGAGCCACAAAAATAACAAATAAGATGGACACATGTTTTTTTTGAAACTATAAGAGCAGAAACATCATCAACATGCACATGGGTATTTGATGTTTATTGGATAACATCTGGTAACAGTAAATATTTGATATCCTCAAATGGACATTGTAAAGAATGCCTAGGGAAAATAATTTTAAAAAGTGATCGGAGTATGGATGGTGGACTGAATATTTTCGGCAACTTCGTGAATGTAGATTCTAACAAACACACTGGTAACAAAAAAGGCCACTGTCAAATATAATTAGACATGAAATAGGAAAAGAAATGAATGCAGGAATTCTTCCAAGTGTCTGGAGACGAAAAACAGCAACCAAGTTAGGCATGGATATAAATCAATCTGAGCCACCAAATTTGTTTTCGTCAACAGTACTTCGTAAATGCAAACAAGAAGAAAATGAATTTTATAATATATCACAAAATTGTTGCCCAGTTATTAGTTTGCTAAACATCAAATATACCGAACCATTTAATTCATGTATAAAAAGCATAGGATTCGATCAATTTTTTATACATTATTGGACTCCAGAACAATTAGCCGTTTACAATAATTATTGTAAGAATAATCCTCAATCATTTCTAGCAATAGACGCAACTGGCAGTCTAGTAAAGAAATTAAGACGACCGTATGACAATTTATCCAGTCACATTTTTTATATAGCGCTGTTATTCACTTAGGTAGTGAACATGGTCAAATACCAGTTAGTCAGATGTCAGAAGCTCATAATACTGATTTAATTTTACTGTGGTTAAATGAATGGCTGCGAAGTGATGCGTTATGTCCAAGAACAATTGTTTCAGATTATTCTTTCCCATTACTTGGCGTTGGCACTATTGCTAGGACATTTGCTAACATGCCAAATTTAAACTTTTATATAAACCACTGTTACGATTACTTATTAAAACGTAATTCAACTTTACCATCGATGTTTATAAGAGTAGACTATGCTCATATCATGAAAATAATAACCAAACGGGAATGTTTGAGAAAAAAAAATTATTAAGAGAATTTTATATTCGAGCAATGACTCTTTTAATTAAATCCAACTCACTAATAGAAGCAGAGAAAATTATTACTGCAATACTTGTTGTGTCGAATAGCCAGTTTAATTCACCTATCGATGAAAATAATAAAAAATCTTTATTAAAAACTTTAATTACATCACATGATATAGTTAATGTGGAAGATCTACAAGATGATGCTAATGAAGACTGTCCCAAGGACAATTCTACCGATTTAAACGTTAACATAACCGAATGGCTTAATAATATTTATTCAAAATGCGAAAATTTATATAATCATCAAGGCGATGAAGAAAATAACCATTTTTTGCCTGATTTAAAAACTACATTAATTAAATTTTGTAAAACCATTTTACTACGGAGTTCAATAATGGCACCACATTTTAACTGAATTTCTAAGACCGCATCTTTAGCGATAGTAGAATCTTCGAGCATATACTGACTAGAGAAGTAATTCCCTATACCAATGCATAGCTTGTTGTGATCGGAAGATATGCAGTAGGGGGGACTTGCGGGGCTGGAAGTCATGGTGTATTGCGGGCAGCGTTTTGCTGTTATTCTTTGTTACTTCTTGTCACACATGTCATTTTACTATAACCCTAAATTCTGCGTTTACTTTGTGAAAAGTTTAATGAAGTTGTGTGAGTATTATTTTACTTTGTGGAATAATACTAAGAAATTACGCATCCCTCAATACATCACGGCTTCCGACCCCGCTAATCTCCCCTCCCGCATATCTTCCGATCACAACAAACGCCGTAAGGCGGCCTCTAGTCAGTATATGCTCGAAGGTAGAATCATTTTTTAATAACTTCAAAAATCGTACTTTGAAACAATACAATACGCCAATTAATGTAGACAAATTTGTTACTATACACATTAATGATATAAAAGGAGTATACCTATAGCTGCAGCTGCACAGAACTGCAAATTAAAAGAGTTAAAGTTAAAAACTCAAGATACAATTATTATTAAAGAAACATTGCCTACAGAACTAAATGAAATAGATAACTGGTAGAGTCTCGCAGAAAAGAAAAAAAAATTCGAACGTCATATTACGGAGCACCATAACCCGAAATATTGAACACACTGCATGGAAAAAAATTGTTTTAAGTCTTCTCCGAAACGGAATTATTATAACAAAACCAGTAAAATACGATCGAAACCAATTTATATTTTCAAACACTTGCGCATTTGACTCCATTTTTAAAATTTTTGCAATAGTTTATCGTTTATTGAGTGGTTATTTTAGTTTCTCCAATATTTGTTATTATCCATGTAAGTAATTCTGTTTTGATTTTTTGGTTTTTTGCAATTTAAATTCTTTAGTCACATGTTGTAGTTTTTTTTGTGAGGTTAGCTCTGAGTTCGGAGCCTAATCGTTTTCACGCCTACTTGCGGTGAGCCTTCGTCAAGTTTGTTCCATTTAGAGTGAAATTCTGAGTATTTTGGCTTTTATATTTTTTTTTTGAGAATTTTTAAATATTTCACTCTAGTAATTCTGTTTTAATATAGCAGTCATACGATTAGCTATGGGTTTAACGCGTTCTAGTTTGACTAGGACTTCATTTTTGTTTATTTGTCATATCAGTAATTCTGCTTAACTTTTGGGGGGGTTATATTAGTGGATTTCAGTTTATGTTGTGCTGTGGGGCCGTAACTGCAGGTCAGTTTCATTTTTTAACGGTAGCCCGATCATCTTCATTATTCATAAATCATCGTCATTCATTCCTTCAAGCCTTCCTCAGTATGATAGCGTGAGCGAATGTTGTATGTCTGGATGAGCTCTTGATTTTGCTCCGGTAAATGTAGACGTTATACACTCGGTGCACTTAGCCGCGTTCGGATTTTAGGTCAGTATTGGAATCAGCACGTAGTTTGTCATATTTTGTAAGTTAGTCATAAGTTTTTGGGTTCAGCCTCTGATCTAGTAGTTGTGTTGTAATTTTAGTAATCAGAGGTTGATTTTGCTGATTCCACTACATGGCATCTAGTTAAGATCCTTTTGATCTAGTCTTGAAGCAATTTTCTGTTGAGCTCAATTCTTTTCTATCCTCTTCTATCTACTGCCTCTTCTGCCGCGCTTTGCGTAACAATTTTTGTTTTGCTGAGTACTCTCTAGTACTTATATTTTTGTATCATTATTGTAATTTACATATTAAGTTTGTTATATTTGGCTACTGTAATAATTTCGTTTAGCTTCTGTTTAATTTGCAATTTCTGTATGTTAACTTCCATTATTGTTGCATTTGACTTCATATTTTCTGCCATCATTTTTTGTTTTTGCTTTGCTTGTGTGCTGGCTTCTGCTTGTGCTGTTGTAGGTACAATAACTCAGGGAATTAGTTCCTGTGGGAGGAATAGGCCGTGGAGTCTCAAGGAAACTGCGCAAGGAGACAAACCCAGAGTACACGCACTTTTTCATCTGGAACAGGCAGCGACGCCAGTTTTATTGCTACTCGTGGCCGCTTTCATTATACTCATCTTCAACGACCGCACAAGCTCAGAGACGTCTGAAGCGAAAGCGCACAACAACTGCCAAGCCGTCGAAGAAGAGCGCCACCGAGCTGCCGTCATTCTCCGCTTAACGTGCGTATGGCTCCCTCCACTGGTCTAGGACCCCTACAGGAAAAGAAGATCTAGATAGATAGAAGTTTACCAGCACACAGTTTGTTTTTGTACATCGTCGTAAAAGGCAAGCATTTTTCTATATTTTAAAGCTATTTTGAAGTCAATTTGTACTATTTTGTTATTCACGTTAATTTTTGTAATTCTGTATTATTGCATCCTGCTCTACATTTTTTATTTCGTCATTACAGTAGTATTGTTAAATCTAGTGACTTTCTTTTTTTTGCGGCCCTTATTTTTCTACCCTTCCTTCCTCGTCCGTATCGTGCGAGATTCGTTTCACTTTTCAGTTCAACGATATTGGCGCCCATTTTAATTAGTTTTTGCGAACCACGCCCAGCCGCCGAAGTAGCCCTGAGAGCCGGTAAGTGCGACTACACCTCTGAACAGGGGTGTACGTCACAACCTTTTTTATGAATTGGTGTAATAATTGAATGTTTTAGAGCATCAGGAAATTGTCCCTTCTGGAACGAGAGATTAAATATATGTGCCAGAGGTTTGGCAATGTAATCTGCACTCAGCTTTATTACAATGCATGGAATGCCGTCATAACCACAGGAATAAGTGTTTTTTAGATCATGTATCATGTTTAAGATTTCCTCCTCAAAAACTGGATGTAGAAAAAGCGAATAGCTTGCATGCATATCATGATGTTCAAAAGTTCCTTGTGCCGTGCTGGAGCTAGGAGTAAAGTAATTATTAAACTCGTTGATTGCCTGCTCCGCATCTCCAGTATAAGATTGGGCACGAGTATTTTTTCTAGTTAGATTATTTACTATGCTCCACGTTGCTCTCGATTTATTCTTAGAGTTGGAAATGTGTGCAGATAAACTTCTTTTTTTGCCAGCTTTATTACTTTGTTTAAAATGGAACAATATTTTTTATAATAAAAGAGTTCTGGTGAGTTATTGCGACGTAATTGCAAACGAATTTTGTTTTTAGTGCAACAAGAGGTTCTTATTCTCTTGGTTATCCAGTTATTAATGCATATCTTTTTGCTTTTAAAGTTTTTATATGGATAACATTCATTGAAGGTATTTAGGAACTTTTCAAGAAATATTTGGTAGCTGCTGTTAACATCGCTTTGTTCTAGGATTTCAAGCCAGGTTTCGTATTGAAGTGAGTTCAAATTTTCTATGATTAGTGAGGGAGAAGATTCTTTTCTTACAAGCAACGCTTTTTTGGCAGTCAGGTTTAATAGACCGTGTTTCGCAGATAAGAGCTTCATGATCAGATAACCCATAATTAATAATTTGAGTAGTCGCATGTAAATTGGTGGACGTGAAAATATTATCAATACATGTGGAGGATGTAGCAGTAATACGCGTAGGTTCTGAGATGTGGATTTGCAAATCAAATGAGCAGAGTAGAGAAGTCAGCTTCGTTTTGCCGGCCGAATCAAGAAGAAAGTTTATGTTGAAGTCTCCACAAATAAATACAGACGTGTTTTTCTTACAAATGTACGATAGAAGCTGTTCCAGAGTAGATATAAATATGTCCAACTCCCCATCAGGAGACCTATAAAGTACCAACATAAGAACAGGCAGTGTAGAGGTGTTATTTTCGATAAGAGAAAATTCAATGTGTTTTTCTACGATTAGGTCATTGTATAAAGAATGTCTTTGAATCTCAGATGGTTCTTCACCAATATGCAAGTACCACCTCGATCATAATTACTTCTGCAGAATGCTGAAGCTAACACGTATCCAGCAATGTTTATAATAAAGAGTTCTTCAGTTTTAAGCCAGTGTTCATTGAATAAAATTATATCGGGGTGTAAGTTGTATGAGTCAATCATAGCTTCAAACTGTAAGAGTTTATTACGCAGTCCTTGAATGTTCTGATAATATATTATGAAATTATCATTGAGTTTGACGACCTGAGCCATTAATTGCTATAGTTCATTGTAGTTTATTTTATCTCTAATTCTTTTAGTAATTCTGTTGAAAACAGCACATTTCTTGTCATACACAGTATGATTAATGTCAATATTCATTTTTAATACTTCTTTAGCATATTTGCAATTAGTACAAACGAAGTCTTTTTCATCACATGTACATTCTGAACTTTTGTGATTTTTTGCACATTTAGGACATATATCTGATTTACTTCTGTAGTCTTTAATCTTATGACCATATTTCCAACATTTAAAGCACCTAAGGACATTTAAATCTTCATATACAGCACACCTCTTCCAGCCAATATTTATTTTACCGTATCTAATTACTTCTCGGTATGTTTCGCCATCCAATTCTACAGTAGCAGTATACGTAGTGCTTTTTTCCTTCTTAACATCCTTGATATGTTGTACCACAACCTTCGGATTAACTGTCAGCTTATTTTGCTTAAGAATCATTTCCCCTATTTCAATTTTTAATTTATCAGTGTCGTTCTTTATTCCATCTTCAAAATCATCTTCAATCGCCACTATTTTAACTGTCGGACTTCTTTTATTAACCATACATACTTCATATTTATTACCTGTTTAGCTTATTTTCAATCTTTTTAACTTCGTTTCTGCTGTCACATGCAATAATTAGAGATCCATCTCTTGAATTTTTCATAGTTTTAACTCCAACTTGTAACTCTGCTGGTTTAATGTTAGTTTGTATGTCAGATCTAGTTATATTGCACTCTTGCTTATTCTTTGGCTTAACAATCATAGCAGTCGTATCTGCGTAAGTGTTCAGGAACTTATTATTACTTGAGCTATCAGTATTCATAGATTCAATTTTATTGATAGCAGTTTCTTCAAATTGCTTGACATTACTAATAACATCATTAATTTTTACTTCATGTACTTGGGATTTCATGTCTAGCTTATACAAGAAGTCCATCATGACATTAACTTTGTCAATCAGAACTTGCATATTGCATTTGTTTGCATGAGTTTAGAACATCTAAAGCATTCTTATTAATTTGAACACATTTGTAGTGAAAGTTTTTTCCGCATGGTTCGTAGCAACACGACGTATCAGTTCCTTCTGTCTCTAATTTACATTTACCGCATTTATTAACCATAATTGCGACTTCTCTGCAACCTGTCGATTACATTTGAGAATCTAAGGGGTATGAATCTTTACTTCGCTTCAGCGTAATCACAATATTCACGTTCACACCAGTCTACACTTAAGGCGAATCCCCACCCTACTATCTAATTTTTGCGGGAGCGGTCGGGTGTAAGGGGATACACTAGTGGGCTTGACCGGAGCCTTCGATAGTCTAACGAGCCTGGAAGTAGATTCTGTGACGTCACAACAGTGGCCGAAGTTCTCGCTGCGATTGATAGACTCAGTATGGCGATACGAACATTTGCACATTTAAGAATAAGTTAATTTGTTCTTATTATGTGTTAATTATATGTGTGCATTTCTTTCTTATTATATACAAATATTATTTACTTATAATCAGTATCATATATAAATAAAAATTAACTTTGATTATAGTAAAACTTGTTTATTTCTTACCAAACAATATTTTATGTTTCTTAATTTTTATCTTCTAATATCTTGTGAACTATTTAAAGTATCGAGTTGAAATTTTAAACAAACGTAGGCATAGCTATCTATTTTGATACTATAGCGTTGAAACTACTAAATTATTTATAACAATGGAGAAAATAAATTATTTACACCGCAACGCACACTTTTGTGTAGCGAAAAATCGTGAAAAATGTCATCTGCTGCAACATCGCGCACGGTTGAGAATTTTGGTATACATTGAGTGAATGAAATGTTAAGAAAGGTTCAAAATTATTTTTAGTGAAGAAATCACAGCTATATGTTGATCACTACGAAAGTTATGAATTTTTAAATAAAAAACAAGGCCGGCCGCCGCGCAAAGTGTCTACCCGTACGACGTATCGCATGCATAACTGGGCTGTATTTTCTTATTAGAAACAGAAACAGTATAGTGTAGTTTATAACAATAAACAATATAATATACCGGGTGTCCCACGAAAATGGTACGGTCGAAATAACATTTTTATTTATGAAGCAATCGCAACAAAATTTTACAAGGGTAAACTAGCCATAAAAAGACATCAAAATATATATTATTTACAAAAATATCACCTCCGGTTAAACCGGAAATGACATCAACATTCTTATTTCAAATGGAAGACCCTATATATTTTTACATATTTCAATTCTACATATAATTCTGAATCCAATGATGTATAAGTCTAGATTTTATAAAAAATATCCCAAGAAAAAGTCAAAATAAAGGAAAGCAAGATAGGTTTCAAAAACTTCACAGCGGTGGTAGGGATACAGGTTCAGGCTCGTTAGACTATCGAAGGCTCCGGCTTGACCGATATCTGGCGTTTGAGACCTTTGTACACTCAAAGACAGAGTTTCAACCACGATGACAATACCGTGCCTTCGCTTACTGTGAATCTCTCCGCGTATCGCCAACAGCAACAGTTGAGCATTTTGTGCGTTTTTACTTGTATTGTATCATATACATATAATCTCGAAAACTACTACCTCATATAAAAATTATATATTGAAACTACGCAAAACTAAATTTGTTTTATATGCGAATAAGAAATGATAATGACAACTTGTTTAAAATAAAAAATAAATTAACTTATCTGTAAACTACTTACTACTTTTAAGAAGTATACAATGAATTGTGGCGACAAATAATAAAAATTATTCGTCATAAAAATGACATATTTGGGTTGTAGTAGTTATACTTGAAAGTTTGAATTTTTAAAAGTTAAAATCTTATATGTAACCTACTCAATTGTCGCGTAAGCCAATATTTTC
The DNA here is from genome assembly GCA_947534325.1 of Agonum fuliginosum. Lineage (NCBI taxonomy): Eukaryota > Metazoa > Arthropoda > Insecta > Coleoptera > Carabidae > Agonum > Agonum fuliginosum. The sequence goes on from OX384037.1 coordinate 28,117,038, forward strand.
GACTAAAATCAGAAGAGTTTTTGTATATTAGGATTTTTTTTACAAACAATACAATATCAGAAATATTTTGTTTATTACATAACTCAAAAATCTCGTCATAACAATTAAATTAAGAAAAATATAGTTCCTAAAAGTGTCTAAAACGCCGTGACAGTAAAAGTAGGTAATGAAATCATAACAATAAATTTACGTAGTTGGTGTGCTATGTTAATTCTATGTATTTTTATACTAATCAAAATAACAAAATCATTAATTTATTCTATATAAACAAAATTTCCCTAAGGTTACCGACGCTTGCTTCCCTCGGGAGAGGCCAAAAGGTCCTAAGGGATGGCAAATCATATATTCAGACTTAAACTCGTATAACTTTCGATCGGAATGACATAGACACGTCAATGATAGCTCAAAATGTTGAGAATAATGTGCACTATACACGTAGACACTCAAAGCTAAATATTATGCCATAATAACCGGTCCAACAACTCCAGACACACAAAAGTGGTTAAGGCACAAAATAATTTACGCATTTCAATTATATATTCTTATTATGATCAAATAACATGGTTCTACATTATTTTGTATAGAATAGATACAGAGAGTGACGTGTATAGTTCCGGAAATAATATAAAAACAAAAGAAAAATTATATAAGTGTACAATTTTACCGATTATGTACAGAGGTAACCCAGTCAAATGGTAGAAAATATGGAATAGTCTTGGGATTGTTTTGAAATTTTTATTATTAAATTCTTCGAACATTTCTGTATAAGACAGATTACTTTTAAAAAAATGTGAGGGCCAAATTTACGATTTTCTACGAGAGAAAATTGAAAAATCTTAGTTTTTTAATATTTTTTTGTGTTTAATGGCCAGTAACTTCTAAACTTATTAAATTTTTGATTTCCGGTTTCTTTTATCAAATTTTGAGAACGATTCTCTATAAGTTAGATTATTTTAAAATTTTGTTGAGGGTCTTTGTTAAGCCAAAAAATAAAGTTTTTCTTCAAGAGAAAATTTAGAAATTTTAGTTTTTAAAAGTTTTTTGTGTTTAATGTTCTGTAGTTTCTGAACGAATACAAAATTTGATATCCGGTGTCTTTTACAAAATTCTCTGAACAATTCTCTATAAGATAGATTATTACATTACAGACATTACAGGTCATTAAACACAAAAAAATTTAAAAAACTAAAATTTCTCAATTTTCACGCGGCGAAAATCTTAAAATTTTGGCTTCACTCAGGCTTTTAAGATAAAAATAAAATAATTTATCTTATAGAGAATTGTTCAGAGAATTTGATAAAATAAACCGGATGTCAAAATTTTTATTCGTTCAGAAACTACAGGTCATTAAACACAAAATAAATATTAAAAACCAAAATTTCTCAATTTTCTCGCGACGAAAATCTTAAAATTTTGGCTTCACTCAGGGTTTTAAGATAAAAATAAAATAATCTATCTTATAGAGAATTCTTCAGAGAATTTTATAAAAGAAACCGGATATCAAAATTTTTATTCGTTCAGAAACTACAGGTCATTAAACACAAAATAAATATTAAAAACTAAAATTTCTCAATTTTCTCGCGACGAAAATCTTAAAATTTTAGCTTCACTTTGGCCTTTAAGATAAAAATAAAATAATCTATCTTATAGAGAATTGTTCAGAGAATTTGATAAAAGAAACCGGATGTCAAAATTTTTTTCGTTCAGAAACTACAGGTCATTAAATACAAAATAAATATTAAAAACCAAAATTTCTCAATTTTCTCGCGACGAAAATCTTAAAATTTTGGCTTCACTCAGGGTTTTAAGATAAAAATAAAATAATCTATCTTATAGAGAATTCTTCAGAGAATTTGATAAAAGAAACCGGATATCAAAATTTTTATTCGTTCAGAAACTACAGGTCATTAAACACAAAATAAATATTAAAAACTAAAATTTCTCAATTTTCTCGCGACGAAAATCTTAAAATTTTGGCTTCACTTTGGCCTTTAAGATAAAAATAAAATAATCTATCTTATAGAGAATTGTTCAGAGAATTTGATACAAGAAACCGGATGTCAAAATTTTTATTCGTTCAGAAACTAAAGGTTATTAAACACAAAATAAATTTTAAAAACTAAAATTTCTCAATTTTCTCGCGACGAAAATCTTAAAATTTTGGCTTCACTCAGGCCTTTAAGATAAAAATAAAATAATCTTTTTTATAGAGAATTGTTCAGAGAATTTGATAAAAGAAACCGGATGTCAAAATTTTTATTCGTTCAGAAACTACAGGTCATTAAACACAAAATAAATTTTAAAAATTAAAATTTCTCAATTTTCTCTTGAAGAAAAACTTTATTTTTGGCTTAACAAATACCCTCAACAACATTTTAAAATAATCTAACTTATAGAGAATCGTTCTCAAAATTTGATAAAAGAAACCGGAAGTCAAAAATTTAATTATGGTCTGTTCCAAATAAGAATATAGTATGGGGCAAGATTTGAGCGTTCTGATTGGTCTAGCCGGAAACCAAGTTTACATCAGCGAAAAATTTGTGATATGCGCGCATCATTTAGCTGTCGAACGCTGTAGTAGTCACAGCTGGTATTGTGGAAAATGTGAGTCGTTGATTAGCGTCAGTAACGCGTGACTTGCGGAACATTATTTCAAAAATACCGCGCTACGTTTAAATTTCTATTTAATGTGTGTAAAACGGGCTGGCTCCGCAGCGCTATCTACTATACTCTTATTTGGAACCGGGTATAGTTTAGAAGTTATTGGTCATTAAACACAAAAAATATTAAAAAACTAAGATTTTTTCAGTTTTGTCTCGTAGAAAATCGTAAATTTGGCCCTCAAATTTTTTTAAAAGTCATCTGTCTTATACAGAAATGTTCGAAGAATTTAATAATAAAAATTTCAAAACAATCTCAAAACTTTTCCCTATTTTCTACCATTTGACTGGGTTACCTCTGTTTATAATCCGTAAAATAGTACACTTATATAATTTTTCTTTTCAATTTTATTGTTATTCCCGGTACTAAACACGTCACCTCTGAAAGCAACAGTGTTCTCTCTGTATTTATTCTATAGAAAATAATGTAAAACCATGTTATTTAATCATAATAAGAATATATAATTAAAATGCGTAAATTATTTTGTGCGTTAACCACTTTTGTGTGTCTGGAGTTGTTAGACCGGTTATTATGGCATAATATTTAGCTTTGAGTGTCTACGTGTATAGTGCACATTATTCTCAACATTTTAAGCTATCATTGACGTGTCTACGTCATTCCGATCGAAAGTTATACGAGTTTATGTCTGCATATATGATTTGCCATCCCTTAGGACCTTTTGGCCTCTCCCGAGGGAAGCAAGCGTCGGTAACCTTGGGACTTTCTAGGAGAGTTATACTACGTTATAAGGAACATCTGTGCAAAAAATTAGAATTCTATCTTCCATTTCCAGGTTAAATCTAGATTGACTGGGCTATTAGGTAAATATGTCAAAATTATGTCACCCCATATAGCTAATATCGATGTTAATAGATATATTTTTTATTACCTCCCGCCTCTATAAGGAAGGTGTTGTAATGGGTCAAAATTTTCGAGTGTGAGTTTTTAGTTAATAAGAAAGTTTCCGGGTTTTTACAATACAGTTTTACTATTTTCACGATGATGTTTGTGTGTGTGTGTGTGCGTAAGTTACAATTTTTTGTGCACTACAACTCAAATAGTAGCGAACATTTTAGTAAGGAACTTAAGATTCCAGTTGATTTTGGTAGAAATCCGCCAACCGGAAGTAATAGGACTTTACACTTCAACAATTTATAGATTTTAGACAATTTTTGTAATTAAAAATAGAAGAGAATGTAATATATTATCTACGGATAATTATTTCAAATACATTTTGCAGTATTTGGTACTATTTCAGAAATATAGTACAATTTTTTATTATTATTTTTAAAAAATTATAAATTTCAGTATACGTAAAATTTTAATTTTTATAACAGTGAAAGAGTGACAATTGACATCATATAAATCGGTTAACATTTAGAGATTTTGGATTATTTAAATGTAAGTTATTAGATTATGGATAAGTAGAAATAGTAGAATTAGGCATGTGCTTGCAACATCAGATTTTTTAAGTGGTATCAGCAAAGAAAAATTGTAGTAAAATGACTAAATATGTAGTCAGAGCACCACCCATCTAAAATTAAATTTGTTATTAAAAAAAAAAATTATATTATTACTTACATTGAATAATAATGTATAATCTATTCCAAAAAAGCCGAAGGCGTATATTTGTACGTTATTATGTAACAACTGTGCAGACAAATTTTTAAGCTACAAAATATTTTTTTATAAAATGAATAGATGTGTAATAAAGGGCCGTTTGCTAGATTATTTGACATTCTTAGAAAAAAAATATAGGTCTTACAAACGATTCAATTAGAATAATATTAAATTTAAAGTTACATTTTATTTTAATTTTTGTACCATGTCAGAATGTCAGCCTGTCATACCTAAGTTGGGTAAAAAAGATATGTTGGTATATGTAGAAGACTGGATATAAAAAAATTACATGTAAAATTATATGAATTACTAAAATAAGACTTAAATAAATTATTAATGATGCCATTTATATCAAGAAACGGCCCTAAAATAAAATACCTCTCGTTTTAAGTTTGAATTATCATCATACGGTTTAACAAAACACAATGTCTCTTTAATTCTGTCAGCCTAAAATTATTATTTATATATTTTTTTAATCAAATATAATAATAACTTACATCTGTTTTTAAATTATTGCACACACCTGTCAATATACTTTTTTTAATAACACAAATAAATAACCAATAACAATGTCCTATAGAAGAAGATAAAGGTTCATCATCAAATTTTTTTTCCTTAGTCAATAATTGCTGAATAAATGTGCATAACGTATACGTCGGTCTTAAAATACGAATAAATATAACCATAATATATATATATATCAGTAGCTGAAGAGAATAAATATCATTTATAGATTTTGTTGCATTGAATAAATCTTTGAGAAGATATGAAGTTTTTCTTATAGTTTCTTCCAAATAATTTTGAAGATGCTTAGAAGAGTTCGTTTGCTTTATAGATTCTTTTAAATTTCTATCAAGAGCTTTAAAAATTCTCTAACGACAAGAGTTGATGTTTTAAATTGTACTAGAATTGTAGTTTCTGCTCCGGAGTATAACAAAACAACAAATAAATAAAACATAAGTTTCATTTTGTTTTCTTCTGCGTAGAAAAATTCAATCGATAACCCAAATAACATTATATAAAAAAACACATACAGTAAAATAACTTTTACATATATATTTTTAACATTTTTGTAGTCAACAAACACACCAAAAATATTTAACTTTTTATCAATCTCAATTAAATCATTCAACACTCTGGTTAGTTTGACGGAATAATACGTAACAGACACAGATATTACGAATTGAAATAATATCAAACAATTCATTTCCATCATATATATTATAGTTTTTATCGAATCAGATTCATGTGGGAATAACATATAGTCAAACATGTATATTTTTAACAAAAATATTATGGTAAGTAAAATTCTGCTGTATAGAATTAATAGTTTCTTGTTTTTAAATTCATAGTTGTTGTTGTTTTCTAATGGTTTACTAGTAATTGTGCCAAATACTCTGGATAAGTAATAGATTATTTTAAACGACGACTTGAAGTCGTCCATTTTTACGAATAATTAAGTAAACAAGTTTGACAAATCAAAAATTTGTTTCTAATTGTCATTTAAAACAGAATAAAACTCTCTTGAAATTTCTGTTAGATATTCTAATTGAACAACAAATGTTGTATTATGTCCACTTGAACAAAAAATTCATAACAATATAAACTAAAGCAGATATTTTTCTTGTATTTAAATATACATTAATCGCAAAGTATAATACAACAATATGTAAATCTTCAAAGTTTCTTATGGTTAATAAAAATACCCCATGATTTTAAGTTTTCGTTTATGTCTGTTAATTTATTTAAAACATTTGCTCGGGTGGTAGAATAATAATTAGAAGATATTATCACCATTGATAGGTGCAGATTTAAAACATTAAATTGAACCCCATATATTATTTTAAATGTTTGATTAGGTAATTCAGGGTAAAAATATTATGTTATACATATAAGATTGCATTATTGCCAATAATGTTAGTAAAATTAGACTGTATACAATTAATTTTTTACTACTTTTATATTTAATAACACTGTTAGTTTTAAAATGCGTAATTGTCATAGTACCAATTATTTTTGAAATATAATAAAGTATTTTAAAAGAATTATATACATCTTATATGGTTCTTGTTTCGAGAAATACGAAGTACAAGTAATGATAAAAGAATACATTTATTGATTACATTTCAAGATAATAATATAATTAATAATAATAATAATAATAATAATAATCTTTATTACTTAACAGGTTTACACCCTAAACAAGTAAATGAATACAATAAACAGATTTATACGCTAAAATAGAATAATGCTTATTCAAAAATACTAAATAAATCACAATTTTCATTATAAAGTGTACACATAACAAAAATAGGGGATTTACTTAACGCTACAGTTTTGAAAGGTGGCAAATAAAACGTTTTACGTGAGCGGGATGTAACTCTTGGGATATAAAAAGGAATTTTATTCAATAACAGAGGAGCATCAATCTTATTTTTTAACAAATTGTTTAAAGTGTTAAGTGCGATGTGATCATGTCTGCTACTTATGGACTCAATATTAAAATGAGTTAGTAGAATATGTTGATCAATACCTCTTTCGGGATAAGTACGACATTCCTTAAACCATAAGAATTTGAGAAATCGTCGCTGCACATTTTCAATCATGTTTACGTAAGTAAATATTGGCGAGTACCAAATTAAAATGCCGTATTCTAACTTGGATCTAATGTAGGCCAAGTACAAAATTTTAACACAGTGCAAACTATTAAACTGTCTACTGTTGCGAATTATGAAACCAAGCAATTTATTTGCTGACGCTACTAGTTCGATAATATGTAAACAAAATGTCAGGTGAGGATCAAATGTTATGCCTAAATCTTGCATGCGAGTACATCTTGACAACAATTCAGATTGAACGTAGTAGTCGTAATGTATTGGATTTTTTTTACGAGAATAGGTCATAATTTTACACTTTTTTATGTTCAATGGTAAGAAGTTAGTATTACACCATTGTTGAAGAGAATTGATGTTTCCTTGAAGTGTATGGCAATCTGAGATGGAATTTATTTCATGAAATATTTTGATATCATCAGCATAAAGTAGTATGTCACAGTTAATTGATTCGCAAATGTCATTTATAAATAATGTAAATAACAAAGGGCCTAAATTGGATCCCTGGGGTACACCCGACTTGGCAACAAAGGGCTCACCTTGAAAACCATTGTATGTTACAATTTGCAAGCGATCGGACAAGTAAGATTTAAACAAATTTAGTAAAACTTTGTTAAAACCGAAGTTCTCCAGTTTATGTAACAGAATTTCATGACTTAATTTGTCGAAAGCTTTGGAAAAATCAGTGTAAATAACATCAAGTTGACCATTTCCATCTAAAATTTCAGCGGCATGCTGTGTAAATATACTCAAATTAGAGACTGTGGAACGCATTGGCATGAAACCATGTTGGTGGTCAGAGATGTAATGTCGTATCTGAGGAAACAACTGGTTATATAGAATTATCTCCAGAAGTTTTGCAAAATTAGAAATAATGGATATCGGTCTGTAATTGACAATTAACGATGGGTCGCCTGACTTAAGCACTGGACAAACTTTTGTACGTTTCCAACAAGATGGAAAAGTGCCGTTGAAAATGCATTTTTCGAACAAAAATAATAAAGGTGTTGTCAGAGCACTGATACAATCTTTAAGTAAAAAACTCGGAATCTGATCTAGACCAGCCGTCATTGAGTTTTTCAGTTTACGGGCCGCTTTTTGTAAATCATTCTCGCAAATATGAACATTTACGTTCTTAGAATGACTTAAGCTACAATTAGATGTCGTATTAATATTAACAGATATAAGTGAATTGTCAGTAAACACACTAGCAAAATGCTCACTAAACATTTTAAGAATAGCTTGCGGATCCTCACCGGTAACGTCATCTAATTTCATATTACCGGGAATTCTGGAAGCACCTTTTTTATTCTGGATAAAAGTCCAAAATTTTTTGGGGTCATCAATGACATTATTTTCAACATTAGAGACGTACTCTTTATATGATAATTTGATAAGCTTTTTGGTATCTGCACGAATTTTCTTATATTCATTGAGATACTCAGTCGAGTTATGTTTTTTATATTTACAATAAAGTTTGGATTTTAATTTGATGTTATTAATTATTTCGAAAGTAAACCAAGGCGGATAAGATTTTTGTCGTACTTTGCGAACAGGCACACATTGATCAAATATTGTATGTAATGATTGATAGAACATGTCACATGCTTCATTAACATCATCAAACTTTAGAACTACAGACCAGTCATTGTTTAATAATAAATCGTACAGCAAGTGAAAATTTGCTTTTTTAAAATTATACGTTTTGCAGTAATTATTACGATGAAAATTAGATACTAAATCACTAGTTAGATTTAGATTAATACACAAAGCTGGATGATACAAATCTTCACGGATAAGTGGAGAATCATCACGAATAATTTCACAATCTACATTAGTAAAAATTAAATCTAAAAGTCGGTTATTATTATTGTAAACCAAATTACGCTGATTAATTTGACAGAATGCAGCAAAATTTGCAAGATGAGCATCTAAATTGTCATTTAAATTTCCAGAACAGTAGTTAGGAATATTAAAATCGCCTATAACTAGCACATGCTTATCGTTAATGCAATTACGTTCAATAAATGAAGTTACAATATTTAAATTTGAAATATTCGGTGTTGTGGGAATGTAAATGACAAAAATAACAATGCTATATTGTTGTAAGAAGATTCTACATGCAACGATATCCACTGAAGGAAGAGCTTCACGCACTTCCTGTACGTCGATAGTTTCAAATTTGAACTCACTCTTGAAGGCCAGTAGAACACCCCCACCACGAGTGACATTCAGTGTGACGAAATCCCTGTCTTTGCGAAGCACAGAGAAGTATTCAGATGGGAAAAGTTCAGAATTCGAGATTCCAGGATGCAGCCAAGTCTCCGTTAGACCGATTATATCAAAGTCACAGTTCATCACAGACATATAGAAATCACTAATCTTGTTGTTCAAGCTGCGCACATTTTGATAGTAGCAGGTTACAGGTTTTATTGACCGTCCTGTCCGTTTAAGGTTCTCCTTCCTAAAAAATCTTCATTCCGTTTTTTCGGGAACCAGTATCTCCTTACTATGATCCCTTGGGGCCATACTTCTGGCTTCTGAAAGTCAGCGAGCCTATCGTATGGTACTCCAGCTGTAGTCCCCATCGTGAGTTATTTTTTGACAGATACAATCCTTTTGAATATTGTGCAATACGAGATTTGTCCTTATATCTTCCGTAGTAGCATTTTTGTTCGCTACACGGCTAATATGAAGCCAAGCACGACGAGGTGCACCAGCCAAATTACTTTGCGTACTGCCCTGGGCCGTACCCACTGTGAAATTATTGCGCGTACTACGCTGTTGTTGTTGCGTTGGTTTAATTGCTGGTGCTGACGCTGGATTTTGTTTAGTGTCAGCTGATTTTGACACTACTGTTTTCGAAACAGCGGATTTCGACACAGCTGATTTTACTTCAACTGATTTCGACCTTGATGACGTACCCGCTACTGCTAAATCCTGATTATTTGTAGCCCTTACAGGGACAGTTGCAGGATTAGGTTTAGTAGCTTTAACACTTGATGTCGGCGAAAGCTTTTTGATAATTTCAGATTGAATGCGGATTGTATCCTTACACTCCACAATTTCACTTTTTAAAAAAACCAACTAAATTTTTAACTCTTCAAAACAATCTTCAAACTTTTTCATAGCAATCTCCAGAGCACGTCTCAATGCCTCATCACTATTGCTATTACTAGTATCACTACGCGTTTGCATTTTATCAGGCATTTTGTAAGTATTGAAAACAATTATCAATTATTGCAAGCACACGAAACGAAAAACACGTCCGCACAGAACGACGACTAGGCGATGTAATTATTAGGTAAATATGTCAAAATTATGTCACCCCATATTGCTAATATCGATGTTAATAGATTTTTTTTTTTATTACCTCCCGCCTCATGTTGTATAATGCAGGTGTTGTAATGGATCCAAATTTTCGAGTGTGAGTTTTTAGTTAATAAGCACGTGTGTGTGTGTGTGTGTGTGTGTGTGTGTGTGTGTGTGTGTGTGTGTGTGTGTGTGTGTGTGTGTGTGTGTGTCTGTCTGTCTGTCTGTCTGTGTGTGTGTGTGCGTGCGTGCGTGCGTGCGTGTGTGTGCGTGTGTGTGTGTGTGCGAGTGTGTGTGGGTGTGTGTGGGTGTGTAAGTGTGTGTGGGTGTGTGTGTGTGTGTGTGTGTAAAACATTAATTTAATTAATTTCGAAATTAATGATTTTAGACATAGGACACCCTTTATAACATAAGAAGATGCAAAAATACACACAACAGAATAATAAAATATAGGGTGGTCCATTTGAAAATGACGAGTTATAGCCATTTAAAATTGAGTAAATTTGATTCTCTGTACTGAACAGCCTGTATAATAACATTTAAAAAAAGTTATGTCAGAACAAAGAGTATAGTTACAGCTGTACAGAAAAAAAAATTCATAATTTTTACTATTAAAATAACTTCAGTACGCCTTTATAAAACAATACGTGTATTCGGCTTTTTTTAGAGAAAAAATTGAATAACTTGACAACTAAAATGAAACTTATATTTTCCTATAGGTAAATAAAATACAATTCAAAATATATAAAAATATATAGGATGTTTCATTTTAAAAAAGACGAACAATTATTGCCAAGTCGTTATGCAACACCCTGTATATGTGAAAATAATTTTAAGTTATGCTCCTTGAGTAGACGAAAAATTCTGTTAATAAATTTATGCTGTATTTTTAACGACAAGGGAGATATCGACGACGGGCATTTCGATGACTCACCCTGTATATATACTTAACAAGATCACGTCATGAAAGTTTTTAAAATTTCAATATTTTGTTTATTATAATTTTTGCAAGTTAACAAAAAATTAAATATTGATAAAATCTTATCAAAATTTTTTTTTAAACAAACGTTAGGTTATTACTGTTTTCACAACTAACAATGGCGTTAAATAACGTAAGAAATTATTTTTTTATCCCATTTGTTTACAAATTGTTTATAAACAAATTGACTAGTTTCATACTAATGAAAATTTTTTTTTGCCATTTTGTTGTCTTGATAAAATAATGATTTTTAAGAAAAATAATTTTTCTTAAAAAAGTTTTTTTATTGTTTAAAATCGTTTTTTTTATATTTCCATTGTTTAAATAATTAGTTAAAACTTTACTTTATCTTTAAAAATCATAATTTGCACTTTTCAATAGAACAACCAAAAAAAAAATTTTTTTTTTTTGCTAATTTCATTGGTTATAAGGTTAACAATTTATTATAAACAAATTTCAAATCTCATTATATTTTTTTCCTGAAACTAATAAAAATTACAAAAACAGCCATATATTGCAAAGTATCGAAAAAAAAAAAATTTTATTTTATATTGTACTTTAAAAATTACGTGCTATAAAAGAAGCACTTGATTTTTCATGAAAACAGCTATAACTTTTAAAGTATTCGAGATACGAAAATGAACATTAACTCGTTTTTATATAGGATTGATTGAACTTTTAAATGAGTTATTAACCAAGTTTGTAGCTATTATATGCATTTGTTTATAAAATTTCAAGGTTTTTTTGACATTTTCAAATCTTTTATGGCTTAATTAGTTAAAATATCCTAATACTGTGTTACACCTTCAAGACAATTTTGTTTAGTGATAAAATATCTTCCAAAAAAGCTTTTGATGATATTGTTTATTTAAAAGTATACAGATTTTCCGATCAAATTTTTTAGTTTTACTCGAATTTTTTCAAATTTTCTCCGCTATGTCTTTCATGAAAACTGCTATAACTTTTAAACTATTCGAGATACGAAAATGAACATTTAAGTCGTTTTTATATAGGATTGATTGACCTTTTTTTAAATTTATTTATTTAAAGGTAATTCGGCTCTGAGGCCACTAGTACCTCGGCACAGTGTGTATTATAGGTACAGTAGTATTTACATTATATTTTATTTATAAGTGTTATTTGTTCTAAGAAGTTAATTACTTTGTTGATATTTTCAGTGTCATTTGATAGGGCTTGTTTTAATGTTGGAGGGATTTTGTGTTGTGTTCTGTGTGCGGTGTATTTGTTACAGTGTATTAGAATTTGTTCTATGGTAATTTGTGTATTACACGTATCACATATGTTCGGTGGTGTGTTTTGGAGAAGATGGCTATGTGTGATGCTATTGTAGCTATTGTTGTCAGCAGTTCAGTGTAAAACCTCGTGGTGTGTTAAAAATTATTATCCTACAGTTATAAAATTATATGTATTTTCTTTAAAATTAATTCTTAATTCTGTTGACAAGACTTTAAAATCTAAATACATCTAAAAATATTAAATTTTTACAAATTTTATTTACGGAAGTACCACGTGTTTTTTATTCAACCGATTATTTTGATTTTGTTTCTCTCAACTGTATAATAATAATCATTTTATTACAATTATAATTTTATAACAATGACTTACTGGGAGAGCAAGTCACAGATATAATATTACGTGTAGTGTCATTAATAGAAGTAAAAGCGTTATCTTTACCAGTGCCTATGACTTTAAAAAAATCGTACTAAACCAAGTGATATAGAGGATACATCACTCCAAAAATCATTGAAATTCGTTTTTTACCTTCCGCTTACCTGTAAAGGAAGGTATTGGAATCATGCAAAAAATCGGGTTGTGAGTTTTAAGTGGATGAGCATGAATTAGGGTCCTTACAACTCATTTTTGATAGTTTCTCGATGATGTCTTTATGTGTGTGTGTGTGTGTGTATGTGTGTGGTCCGGGCCGATGCCGGATGTCGCATAACTCAAATACGAATTACCCAAAAATTTTGATATTTGGTATTTTACAATTGTATACGAATAGGAAGAGCTCATTAGATTTTGGTACAAATATCTTCACCGGATGTGATATTTTTTGAAGATTGAAAAAGATAATTGTCAAAAATTTATATAATTTTAGATAAATATAGTATTTATTTGTAATAAGAATAAGAAGCAAAGTTATTTGCAACTCACGTTATAAAAAAATTGTCTTTATCTGGTAGCATTAAAGAACTGCAGTAAAAAAATTATCAGATAAAACGTTGAAATCCTGTAATCCATGTTCGGTTGATTTTTGTTTCTGCGTAAAAAATATTGACAGGTGAGACGGGTGACAAGTTGACATACTAGCGCCATATAAGTCAGATATTAAATGTCATAATTGAACGGAGGATGGCTTCAACACAGAAGAGTTTTCGTGTGAATGATTCTTTTGATTCAAGTGATACTAATTTCTGTGTTTGAATATTTTAGATTTTTATTTGTATATTTTAAATGGGCACCGGATTGTACGCATACATTTCTGTTTAAAGTGTAGATATGGCGGAAGGTTGTGTGATGGCCACGTCAGATTTTTATTATATTGAAAATACTTTTGAATGCCAATTTATAACAATGGACTACTCTGTGAAATCTTTTATTTGTGAAAAAAACTTAATTAGTTCTAAAGAATGGACGCTTGTTAAAGAACGTGGAATGGATACATTGTGTGATCGTAGTAAAAAAATTGGTGACAATAAGTATAAACTATTGCAAGGCAAATCGGAAATTAAAGTTCACGAGAAGTGTCGAATGACTTATTTACTTTCAAAAAAAGTCACTCCAGGGTCTCTAAACTCATCTGAAATATCAACACGCATTGTTTTTAGTACTACTTTTGATTATAAAAAATTATGTTTGTTCTGCCAAAAAGATTATCATCAAAATATACGTTAAAAAAGTATTATTAGTTCAGATGAAATAAGTGAAAAGCTGTTAGAAACTTCGAAACTGCGTAATGACTTACTGGGAGAGCAAGTCACAGATTTAATATTACGTGTAGAGTCATTAATTGAAGTAAAAGCGCGTTATCATCACCAGTGTCTAAATGACTTTAAAAAAATTCTGACTAAACCAAGTGATATAGAGGATTCACCACTCCAAAAATCATTGATATTCGTTTTTAATTATATTGAAAATAATTTAGAATGCCAATTTATACTTTCGGAACTGATGAATATCATGGAATATAAACCGACATCAAAGACTTTGATCAGTAATTTACAAAATTATTTCGGTAATGATATCACGATTACAGGGGTAGGTCTTAAAAGTATAGTAACGTATTCTGGTACAGGTGATTTACCTGTAGACGATATGTGGTATATGCACCATGAACAACGGAAAGAAGATGAACACATTCGTATTATACGAACTGCTGCTGAATTAATAAGAAAACAAATTAAAAGTACGCAATACAGAGTTAAAACATATCCTTCGTCGGTTAGCTTTCTTGATACTGCTCAGGCAGATATTCCAAAATATTTAGATTCGTTTTTGGAAGAACTGATGATGTATGATGTGCATAAAAAAACCGAAAAATTAAAAAAAAGAAAGTACCAACGGATGCTGCAGAAAATTCTGAACTACAGGAGAGTGATGACGACGACGACATGACCAATCAGGACGATAATGGAAATTTTACAAGTCTTGGAGTGAAGAAAGATTATATAGCCCATTCCATTATTTCAGCAATCCGTCCGAAGTCATTTGTTTCAACTGGGTTGTACATAAACCGCAAATCAGGATCAAAATTGATAGTAAATTTATTGGCAAAACTAGGAGTATGTGTTTCTTATTACAATGTAGCATTACATGAATTATCAGCAAAAAAAGCCGAAGTGACTAAAATTCAAAAACCGTGCTTCACGCAGTATGTGTACGATAATGCAGATCATAATCCATGTACAATAGACGGCAAAAATACTATGCACATTATGGGAGGCATTTGCTGTGTTGCTCCTAAACATGCTGTATGTACTTCTGGGGAAATTACAAAATTAAAAAGACTACCAGCTGCATCTGAAATTGCTTTTGTAGGGACTGTTGAATTGAAAGATATTCCCGAGCAAGAAACATCTCTGAAACCTGTGAAGTATTTAGACATATCCGGATTTACATTCGGAGATGTAGTTCCAGGAATTACAACTGTGTATTCAACACATATTTGGGCTTCATACATGAAAGTTCGAATATTACCAAGTATTCGCGGTTTATTTGACAAGATTGCCAAATTACCATTTTACCAGGTTTCGAGAATTTATTGCTTACCATTTATAGATGAAAATCCATCAGACTTAAAAACAATTTATACAGCATTGCATTTTGCTGCAGAGCATTTCAAAGGAACAGAACGTCAAACTTGCTGTGTAACCTTCGATTACCCTCTTTATATAAAAGCTAAACAAATACTCTGTAATACTAGAGAAGAAAGTTTACAAAATGTGATGCCTCGTTTAGGAGGATTCCATTTGCTTATGTCTTATCTGAAAGCTATTGGAACAATAATGGAGGGTTCCGGAATATTTGAATTGTTTTGCACAGTATTTGCCCAAAATTCTGTTGATAAAATGTTGTCGTGTACAGCATACTCCAGAGCAATTCGTGCGCATATGCTGGCAGTAAATGCTATCGGAGAAATAGTTGCGGAATTCGCTGAAAGTCTAGAAAACCTAAACAGTCACAAAAAAATTGAATATATCAAAGAATATGAGTCAGGGAAAGCTCCTCCTTCATTGATAACTTTATCACAGAAAATTGACGACAAAAAACTTACAATTTCAAACTTATTTGCTGATTTAGAAAACTATCCACTATCCATAGATGTAGTTTATGGTACTGAAGATGCTGTGGCTTTGTTGAAGCTACTCGTAAGTGCTATTAACAGTTTGCAACTTCGTAGTCCAACTGCTGAACTGTGGTTACAGTATTTCAATAATGTTATAGTAGCATTACAATTTATCGAGGCTGAGCGTCTGGGCAACTGGAACTTACATCTATCATGTATTCAGCAAATGCTGCCAATATTTCATGCGGCTGGCATTTTAATTATTCCAAAGGAGCTCAAATCTATTTCCAAGATATGTCAAATCTTGTGAATGTAATGGATCCTACCGAGTTTATTACGTTCACCGAAAAAGGCCTTTTTACCGTAAGACGAACTGACAAAGCCTGGTCTGGAGTTTGGCCAGACATGACAATTGAGCAAACACTGATGCGTGTTCTCAAAACTGGTGCTCAATCAGCAACTCATGGACGGTCAGTAACAGATAGCGTATTAACACGGTTTATTCAAGGAATGCCGTACGCTTACGATATAATGGAACAGCTTGAATCTTTCGCTAATTCGAGGTGTGTTTCTTCTGACCAACATATTGATCTCACATCAGCTCGTCAGAAAAAGGATAAAGAAGATGTTGAATCCTTTAAAAATTGGCTTCAAGAACATGGAGTCTTTGATGAAAGACCTGGTAAGCTAATGTCGCGTTCGACCGGATTAGTAGGTGATTCGACTATCGATTGCCATAAAGCTATACAGAAAGGTTTGGAAAGTATGTCTAAAATGGTTGGAGCAGATGCAGAAACGTATAAGTTTAGCAAGAAGTATTGTGTGAAAACGCTTGTAAGTACGACACCAGTTTGCATCATCGATCAAGAGCCAGTTACCGTAAATACTTCACTTTTATTTCAACGGATTGTAGCGTCAATTATTAACAACAACGATATTGTCAAAACAGCCTTACTTCATGAACTTGCTCCATTCCCTATGAGTTTATTCGATGACAAAGGTTTCATGAGAAAAAGTAACAAGTCCGAGTTGTACAAATCATTAAAGTCGACAGTTTTCGTTAAACCTGATCCTTCGGAATACAACTACGTTATTGATGGTGGATTCCTTTTGCATAAAGTCGTTTGGCGTAAAGGTGTGACTTTTGAACAAATCTTTGAGGACTATTCAACTTACATATGTAAACATTATTCAAGTAATGCCACAATTGTTTTCGACGGATTTGACACCGAAAATTTAAGGGTGAAGTCTTATGAACGTTACAGAAGAGTGCGTAATAAAATTTTGCCGGAACTAAAATTTACTGGAAATATGCCGATTTCACGAAACAAAGATTTTTTTTGTCTAACATTAAAAATAAATCAAGATTCATTATGTATTTGATACATCATTTAAAGCAAAGGCCTAGTTTCACAGTTTTTCAAGCTATAGAAGATGCGGATGTATTTTTAGTCCGTAAAGCATTAGATTTAGCTCAAAAATCTGAAAAAAAAAGTCATTGTCATAGGCACAGACGTCGATTTGGCAGCATTGATTATTGATTTATCATCAAATGATAAATACGTAGCAATGTGGAAGCCAAAAATTTTAAAAACACCGGATGTTATTTATGAAGCTGACAAAAATGCACACTTTAAAAATATTTTATTATTTGCTCACGCCTTCACTGGTTGTGATACTGTTAGCTCCATATTTAAAAAGGCAAACACATGTTATTAAAAATGATTTTGAAAGATTCAACTTTGAAACTAGAAGTTGACAAATTTTATAAAAGTCAGTCATCTGTTGACGAAATAAAAGATGCTGGCGAACGAGTCATGCTAAAATTATTTGGAGCTAACAATGATTCCATTAACCAGTGCCGAATTGATCGTTTTTCTGTTAGTGTCACCAACTCAAAGACGGTAAATTTGGCAACATTACCAGCAACAACTTCAGCTACTCATCAACATTCATTGAGGACTTACTATCAACTGCAGACATGGCTTGGTAATTCCTTAAATGCTGAAGATTGGGGATGGAAAAGAACAGAAACTCTGTTTCTGCCCATAAGAACGACTGAACCTTTGGCACCACCAGATTTATTGAAGCTAGTTCACTGCAGTTGCACAGTTTCCAATTGCAACAAGTCTTGCAGCTGCAAAAAAGCAGGAATGAAGTGCACTAGATCATGCAAGGGATGTAAGGGAGAGAAGTGTATGAATGCTGCCGATCTTGTTGAGACCATCAATGATATGAATGAAGATGAAGAAGACAACAATGATAACGAAGAGTTTGAGATGATCGTGGATATGAAAAATACGAGTCGTCCAGCTTATCGGAAAACCGTTCGGGCGATCTATGAATCTGACGAACCTGAATCAGATAAAGAAGATAATGAAGATCCGAACGATGTAGGAGGAGAAGAAGATGAGGAAATAGAAGAATCAACAGAACTAGAGCAAGAAATCGCAAGTCAGTCTTGTGAGAAGGGAAAAACGGTGCAAGCCGGTTCAGTTCAAAATATTGTTGAACCGAGCTGCTCTGGAACTTCTCCGGTGAAAAAAAGAAGAAAACGATGTATTGAAATGAAGAATAATGTATGACAAAATAATTATTGTATTTGACAAAAATATATTTTTGAATATTGTCTTTAAAAAATAATTTGTGTTTACTTAATAATTCCATTTCATCCTTATATGATATTGAAAATTTTGTAAATAAAAGCAAAGAAATTAAAATAAATTACAGATAGAATAAATAACAATATAATTAATTAATGTATAAAAATTTTAAAGATATAGTGGAGGAAATTTGAAAAAATTCCCGTAAAACTACAAAATTTGATCGGAAAATCCGTATACTTTTAAATAAACAATATCATCAAAAGCTTTTTTGGAAGATATTTTATCACTAAACAAAATTGTATTGAAGGTCTAACACAGTATTTGGATATTTTAACTAATCAAGCCAAAAAAGATTTGAAAATGTCAAAAAAACCTTGAAATTTTATAAACAAATGCATATAATAGCTGATCAACAATAGCTACAAACTTGGTTAATAACTCATTTAAAAGTTCAATCAATCCTATATAAAAACGACTTAATGTTCATTTTCGTATCTCGAATAGTTTAAAAGTTATAGCAGTTTTCATGAAAAATCAAGTGCTTCTTTTATAGCACGTAATTTTTAAAGTACAATATAAAATAAAATAATTTTTTTTCGATACTTTGCAATATATGGTCGTTTTTGTAATTTTTATTAGTTTCAGGAAAAAAATATAATGAGATTTAAAATTTGTTTATAACAAATTGTTAACCTAATAACCAATGAAATTAGCAACAAAAAAAATATTTCTTTTGGTTGTTCTATTGAAAAGTGCAAATTATGATTTTTAAAGATAAAGTAAAGTAAAATTAACTTGCACAAATTATAATAAACAAAATATTGAAATTTTAAAAACTTTCATGACGTGATCTTGTTAAGTATATATATATATATATATATATAAGAAGGGCTCCAAGAAGCGAAATTTTTTTAGGCCGATTATTTAAACATTTTTTGTTGTCTTCAATGTCAACGAAGGTCTGACAATATTTTGTTAATTAACAATTGCCTAACTTTTCTAAAAATTAACTTAATAACTTTTTTCCAACGAGACTCAATTCTTTGAAGTGTTGACAATACACCATAATTTTTTCAAATTTTTAAATTGATATTTGATACTGTAAAAAAATTATTTTACATGATGTACTCGCTTTAGAGACGGCACACGCACATCTCACCGGCCGCTTGGAGCCCTATTTTCAGCGTTAAATTACTATTATAAATAATGGAGGTAGAGTTCCGGGAGTAGGACTTTTTTATTGGAAATTTCCTCCTCTTTAAGAATCTTTTTAATTTCTTAATTATTAATAGTTTTTGAAATATTAGCGAAAAACTAAATGCCTTTTTTTCTTCATCTTTATTTGTTTATAACCTTTGCAATTTGTTGCATGCTGGAAAATGGTTAAAATACATTTTTCTAGACGTCATTCCGGATCCAATGAGCTATCGCACATATTTTTAGGAGCTTTATCTCTATTTTTTACCATTTTCAACTTGTTGACTAGACTAATACCCCAATTAAAGACAACTACCTTTAAAAAATTTTAAATGCACAAAACATTGATCCTATTTGCACTCAATTAATGAAATATACTATTGAAGGTTGGCCTAATCGAGACCAATTACCCGTAGAATTACGTGAATATTATCAGTACCGAGATGAAATTTCAATATATAATGGCCTATTGTTGAAAGACAATCGAATAGTAATTCCCGCAATTATGCAAAAAGAAGTAATTGAGTTTATTCACTCCGGTCACCAAGGCATTGTCAAATGTAGAAAACGTGCTCAAATTACAGTTTGGTGGTTAGGACTTAGTACTCAATTAGCAAACTTAATAAAATCATGCCCAGAATGTATAGAGGAACGAATAAATCCTAAAGAAACATTCATGAAAGAAGATTTTCCATCTCGACCTATGGAAAAAGTCGCAGTTGACTTATTTAAATGCGATAAATGGTACCTTATATTTACAGATTATTTCTCTAGATATTTTGAGATTTGCCCATTAAAATACATGAATTAAGATACAATCATTACTAAACTTAAAGAAACCTTTGCTCGCTACGGAATTTGCGATCAACTACGTTTGGACAATGGTCCGCAATTTCAATCTAAATTCAAGCAATTTAGCAGAGAATATAATTTCAAACATGTCACAAGGTCACCCTATTACAGCCAATCGAATGGAGCTATAGAAGCAGCGGTTAAAATCGCGAAAAATATTATTAAAAAGAATACGAATTCGGATTTGAATTTAGCGTTGTTAAGTTATAGAACAACCCCGCTAACGAATGGATTTACTCCAGCTGAACTTATGATGGGACGTAGATTGAAAAGTTTACTTCCACAGTTACTACCCGAAAATTTGAAATTCCGTTTTCAGAAAAAGAACTTAACAAAATAATAAAATTAGAAACACAGCATAAAGAAAAACAAGCTGAAAACTATAATAAGAGACATGCGTCTAAAGACCTTATAGAATTTAAAACGGGGGATGGCGTACGGATCATTGATTTGCGTCAATACGGTAAAATATATTGTAAAGATAATAATCCGCGATCATATATTGTAGAAACAAATAGCGGTATGTACAGACGAAATAGGTGGCATTTAATCCCTGCACCTTATTTTAATCCTTCACTGTCTGATCCTCAACAAAAACAATTTCCAGTAGTTAATATGGAACATTCAATGTCTGACTCTGAAGAGATTTCTGAACAAAGGCCCGGCAGCAGACTCTGTGATATCAGATACGCGTCCGATTGTTGATAATCATCCTAATGTAGTAGAAAACTCTCTCTCGTCAGCTAAAGATGTAGTTGAAGATCCACGACCGACCAGGGTGCGAAAACCACCAGTCTGGTTAAATGACTATGTACAAAAATAATTGTTTATGTTGTTAGTTGTAAGAAAATGAAATAATAGTATTTATTTTTATTCTTGTAACCTAAGCTTAAGAAAGGTGATGTTGTGTGAACGTACTCTCTGTATTATGCTCTGTATTGTCTGAACGCACGATTTAAGGAAACTAAGAGGAAGAACTACAAGTAGGACTTACGTTGATACAACATGGTAGACGACAAACGTGATACAAGATAATTGTAAGAGATTGTGTAAACTGTATAGAATAAATAAAGACAACGTGCAATATTTAAAGCAATAAATAATGTACTAATAACCTGTAATGTAATAAGACCAACTTCATGCAGTTTCAACTAAACTCTTCAAGTCAAATACAAACCTCTGAGACTGATGTTCACGTTACCAGAACCGCTACAACCAAATGTCTTGGTATGCTGCTAGACTCTGATACTAAATGGAATTCGCAGCTGAAGAATATGCTCATAAAACTAAATAAGTGCTGTTATTGTTTCCGTGTGTTAACTCCTTTACTTAATATTCATATTCTCTTAACAGTCTATTATGCTTCATTTTACTCAGTAGTCACTTATGGAATCTCTATCTGGGGATCTTCGACAATACTCAATGATATTTTTATAATACAAAAAAGAATTATTAGAATAATTATAAAGCAGCATCAACGAAATTCTTGTAAAGGGAAATTTCGAGAACTTAATCTTCTAACTGTACCATCTATCTATATATTGGAAACACTTAAATTCATCTTAAATAATATTCACAATTTTACATTCACAAATTCAGATTATGACACCAGACAGTCCAACAAATACTTAAAAATACCTGTGCATAAGACTGTAGCTTACGAAAAAACATGCGAATATGTTGGCATAAAAATTTTCAACAAATTGCCACCTGAAATTAAAACTGGTTCCACAAAAATCATAATTAAAAATGTAAAATCTATACTAATACAAAAAGAATATTACTCGATACAAGACTTTTGGCATGATTGTGACAGTAACAATTTTTATTTATAGGTTAGGATGTTTAATGTCATGTTAACTTTCTTATGAAGTTACCTTTTCAACAACACATGTTCACTACCTTAATGCCAACTATTTTTAATTTGTTATTTTTAATAATTTTAATATTTTAAATTATTCTATTTGTAACTTAAATTATACGCTTGATCCGTAGCGCCTGACGTGACACCTCGTGATGAAATTTGAAAGTTTTGTGCTGAGAGCTGTCAATTGCAATATATGGACTGTAGTAAGAAATAATAGTTTTCTGTACTTTATATCTACAATTTAGCAAATATGAATTAAAGACAGTTGGGGAAAAAGCGTTGGAAAGGTGTGTGGTGTTCTTGGTTGTCCTAATATTATCGATATTTACTTTATTCATCCACGAACGCTACACAACAACTACTCTAGCCAACAAACTACTCTCCAATAAATATAAACAGTTACATAATACCAAAATACCAAATACATTCATCAATTAGCTAACATTCGGCCAGCCTGACATGCGTTCGTCCTCGAGCGCATCCTCAACATGATCCTTAACGCCTAACCGTCGTCGTTGGTCCTACTACCAGGAAATTATCAACCTGAAACAATATAATTGAAGCATCTGCGAACTATTTATTTGAGTACAGTATTCAATCATTGTTGGCAACCACGGCGTAACACAGCGGACTGGCCATTTCCGCTGTGAAAGCACTTGTTACCAACATCCGCATTTAAGCTATCCATTGCCGAGTTAGCCTTCCCTAACTCGACATCCGCATTTAAGCGATCCATTGCCGAGTTAGCCTTTCCTAACTCGACATCCGCATTTAAGCTATCCATTGCCGAGTTAGCCTTCCCTAACTCGACATCCGCATTTAAGCGATCCATTGCCGAGTTAGCCTTCCCTAACTCGACATCCGCATTTAAGCGATCCATTATTGCCGAGTTAGCCTTCCCTAACTCGACATCCGCATTTAAGCGATTCATCATCAAGCTGAACCAAAATTGTTCTCTCGGTCTTACTTTATAACCTTCAACAACTAACATTCGGTTATCTTTGCTATACTTACATCATTATGTGTCAACCATTGCGTTAAACGGTTTCAGATGTTCCACACATATTACGCCTTCGTAAGGTATTTGTGATCTGTCCGAATACTTTTCCTCTTTAACCTTGTATCGATCATTTTCTAATATTTCAACAATTCGAAATGGGCCTTTATACTTTTCGACTAGTTTTTTGCTTAGTCCCTCACCGCCTGGATGACTTGATATTTTGCATAATACTTCATCGCCTATTTTAAATGTTGGCGCTTTGCATCTTTTTTTGTTGAATAATTCGTTTTGCTTTACTCTGTTTTCTTCTAGTTTCTCTTGTACTTGTTTTCTTAAAGCTGTTACGTCTACTACTGATTCTTCTTCTGAATCAGGTCTTAGCCGATCACCATCGACATTCAGTGCATAACCAAACATGATTTCTGCAGGAGTAACTTTCGTGGTTTTGTGGACAGTACTATTGATTCCTTTCTGAATGGCATCCATATTAGTATCCCATTCATCAGTGGGTATATGTGACCCCATAGTGGCCATCGCGTCAAGTACAGTACGATTAAATCGTTCGACTTGTCCATTTGCTCTGGGCATGCCCACTGCATTTATGAATAATCTAATTCCTTTTTGAGAACAGAATTCTTTAAATTTTTTTGATGTAAATGCTTTTCCTGCGTCGGATATTAATCGGCGCGGATTGCCAAATATTTCAGTGATTTTACTTAGTTCATTAATAACGTGTTTGCTTTTTGTGCTAGGTACGGCCTTTGTGAACGTGAATTTTGTGAATGCGTCTACAATGACTAATACGTAACTATTACCAGTTTTTGTTTTTAAAAAGGGGCCTAAATGATCCATGTGTAAGGTATGGAATGGTCTTGCATATTTTGGAATTGAGTGTAGCATTCCAGGTTTCTTTCCACCGGGAATTTTGTGGTAAAGACAACTTAAACAAGATTTTATATACTTTTTTATAATATGTCTCATGTGGGGGAACCAAAATCTTTGTTTGACTCGAGTTACAGTTTTATCTAATGAAAAATGACCTACATCATCATGATTAGCTTTAATTATTTGCCAATAACAATTTTTAGGGACAACCCAACGTCTACCATATTCTGTTATTCTAAATACTCGACCAGCGCGTAAGTCGTAGTTATGAAATATATCTTTGTGTGCCTCGGCCTCTCCTGACAGTAATATGTTTTTAATCTTTACGATTTCTGGATCTTGAGCTTGGATTGAAGCAATCCAATCACTTTCTTTTATCATCATAATTTGTTCTGTACAGGGAGTGCAGTTTGTTTCCTCTGCAATTGGGTTGCGACTTAACGCATCAACATGTTGCATTTGTTTGCCAGCTCGATGTTGAATGTCGAAATTAAATTCTTGTAGGCTAAGAACCCATCTTGCGATTTTAGGTAGCACATTTTGTTTCTGTATCGCGCTGCGTACTGCGTTACAATCAGTAATAATAGTAAAATGCCTACCTAATAGATAGTACCTAAATTTGTCTAGAGTTTTGACAATGGCTAGCAATTCTAATTCGAATGAATGATAATTCTTTTCCGCGCTAGATGTTTGAACACTAAAATACGCTACGGGGTGTTCTTCTAAATTGGATTTTTGGGCTAAGATACCTCCAAGCCCTTCTCTACTTGCGTCGGTGTAAACAATTGTTTTTAAATTGTTATTGAATATTGCTAGCACGGGGTTAGATATTAACAAATATTTGAATTCATCAATGATTTTGGACAGGTTTTTATTCCACTCCCAAGGAGTATTCTTTTTCAATAAATTGGATAGAGCATGAGCTTTATTTGCAAACTTCGGGATAAATTTCCGAAAATACCCAATTAGGCCTAAGAATTGACGCAATTGGTGGACATTTTTGGGGTAAG
Source organism: Agonum fuliginosum (assembly GCA_947534325.1). Taxonomy (NCBI): domain Eukaryota; kingdom Metazoa; phylum Arthropoda; class Insecta; order Coleoptera; family Carabidae; genus Agonum; species Agonum fuliginosum. The sequence continues at coordinate 28,142,446 of OX384037.1, forward strand.
GAAATTTTTGGACTGCCTCGATTTTGCTTGGACTCGGTTTAATTTTATTATGTGATATGTCGTATCCCAAATAATGTATTTGCGTTTGAAGAAAGTAACATTTAGATAAATTTAAAGTTAATCCGTTGTTTTTTAAAATTGTTAATACTTCGCTAAGTATGTCTAAGCCTTCTTGCACCGTTTTTGATGGAATTAAAATATCATCTAGGTAAACTATGACTTTTGTGAACCTGAGTGAACCCAAAATTGAATTTATCATTTCTTGGAAAACGGCAGGTGCGTTTGTAAGGCCAAAGGGCATACGGAGATATTCGTAATGCCCATCTGGGGTGACAAAGGCTGTTTTTTCGATTGAGTCTGGACTCATTGGTATCTGATGATAACCATTTGATAGATCTAAACTTGTGAAGTACTTGCAGCCGCTAAGTCTATCTATTTGCTCTTCGATAATAGGCAGGGGGTATTTATTTTTTACAGTTATTTTGTTCAGCGCCCTATAATCAACGCATAATCGTTTTTCGTTGTTTTTCTTGTTTATTAATAGGATAGGACTAGCATAGGGGGAGTGACTTGGTCTTATAATGTTTGCGTCTAATAATTTTTTAATCACTATTCTTAATGTTTCTTTGTCTTTATCACACAATCTATATGGTCTAAATGAAATGGGTTTTGGTGTTGTTAAATTTATTGTCATTGATATAGAGTAACTTTTACCCAAATGTTTAAAATTATTGTTATTAAAACAATCACTAAATTCATTTAACAAAATATTTAAGGAATTAGCCTCGGGTTGTTGTAGTTTATCTGAGTTGATTTTTGATTTGTCGATTAACGCAACTGTGTGATTTCTATAGCAAAACTTAAGGTCGTCGTCCATTCTAACGTACATGATACTTAAATTTTCTGTAAAGTTTCGACCAATTAATATCTTTGTATCGAAAAATATTTCGTCAAGAACGTATAAGGTGCAGGTAAGTTTGACTTCATCTATTGTCACGTTTGTTTCTACATAATCATGGACTTCAATACTTGTGCCCAAGAATCCAGTTAAATTAATTTGTTTCTGTAACTTACAGACCTGTAGATTTAATTCGTTTACTAAGGAGCGTTCGATAATGGAACAATCACTGCCGAAATCAACAAATGCAGTATGATTAATAGATTTTATAGTTATAGTTTTATAAAATTTATTTTTAGGGTTTGAAGTAATTAATTTTATCTCCTTAGTTTCGGTTCTTACGGCTTTTACTTTTTGCGCTTCTCTTTTAAAACGACATACTTTTTCTAGGTGACCGAATTTTTTACAATAGTTACAAGTTTTATCTTTATTTCTACAGTGTGCTTTTATATGTCCAGCTTTGCCGCAACCAAAACATTTAACAATGTTTGTTGGTCTTTGAACTTTGTTATTTTGTGAATTTGTTTTAGAACATTGTGGATCTTGATTTTTGGATTGCGCGGGGGATTTCGTATTATTTTTATAAACTTTGTTACGTAAATATCCGGCTAGTACATTAGGATCTATTATATTAGCTGCTTCTACTGCGGCTGTGATAGTGTCATCACTAATGCCGCCAACTATAAGGGAAACTTTATCAGAGTCTGAAAAATTAGCTTTTAATTTTTCAATTTTGGCTAGGTGCTCAAAAAGATATTCATATAATGATTCACCGTTTTGGGGTCTGTGGTTTGCTACATCTATAAATAATTCATATAAATTACTTCTACCTTGAAAAGTTGTACGTAGAATATCTTTCCATTTACCCCAAGACCAGTTTGTCCAATCGGCTTGGGTACGTGTGAGTGTTTCGTACCATTTAATTGCGGTACCTTTTAATTTTGCAAGAGCCTGAGCTTTTGTTTCGTTTTCGCTCCACTGGCGACAATTTGCATGTTTATCGATCAACTCTAACCAATCAACAATATTGTCGGTAACTGGGTTATATTCGGGAATTACGTTTGTTAAATTTATTGCACGTTCACGTATAGAATCAAAGGCCGTACTTACCCCTAGCTTAAATATTTCACTTTCAATACTCATACTAGATCGTTCAACATTATTTCCACTTTTTTGTGAACGGTTAGCACTTGCCGAACGATGGCTGTGATCGTCTTTTGGTGAAATTTTCTTCCGTATAGGTGGTGTATAGTTGCTTATTTCCGAACTAAGTGCCTCGTCTGAGCGACTACTATGTCTCTTTCTTGGATGTTTTGTACGACGTTTTGACGATTTCGAGCAACTTTTGCGACCGCGGTATGATGATCTAACAGAACTATCGGAACTAGAACTATCACTGTCACTACTAGTATATCTTTTTCGTTTATACGACCGTGATCGCGGTGAAGGCATGGTGAAGCCGTAGGTACATCCCACTTCTGATATTATCGATATTTACTTTATTCATCCACGAACGCTACACAACAACTACTCTAGCCAACAAACTACTCTCCAATAAATATAAACAGTTACATAATACCAAAATACCAAATACATTCATCAATTAGCTAACACTAATAACCAGCGTGACAATCTCGAAATTAAGTTTTATTCATTTCCGAATCGCAACTATGAAACGGAGCGAAAGAAAATTTAGATAGTTCGTGTTCGAAGGTAGGGTTAGGGTTGAATTACATTATACTTTTTTCGGCTAGAAACTTTGACAATTTTCATACTTAATTCTAGAATGCTCACTTGGATAATGTAAATCAAGAAAATTTCGATCCAAGTTTCATACTAGAACTGTCGAATTTTCATATTACCAACCTTCTGTATATAACCTCAAAAATAATAAAGTTGAATGACAGCAGAATCAAAAGTAAAAGTAAAGTCTTGAACCGTAATGAGGTATAAATGAACTCCTGAAATAACAAAAACTCTTGTACAATTGTATGAAATGCAACCAGTACTTTACCAGGGTATTAAAAACTCAACAACTGACAATGACAATTACATTTTTTTAAATTTCAGTTGGCAGCAAGAACAAATTTTAAAACTAGATTCTAGCCGAATTAAGTATCTAAATAAAAGTTCTTTTTTCTAGCCGAAAAAAGTATAATGTAATTCAAGCTTTAAGATAATTTAACTTAATTCTACAAAAAAAGTCTTATATTTTATTGTAGGTAGTTATTATATTTTGTGAAGTAATCAGCTATATGTGTTAAATTATACTTTCGGAGCCGTTATAACTGAAACATATCCAGCTTGTTCGAATTTTTAAAAATATTATAGAATATTATTAAAATAACTTTTTAAAGTGTCAAATACAAAACTATTCTATAATTTAACTACTGTAGATCGGTTTTTATGAAATAACTCATGGACAAATAGCTGCAGCATGTTTATAGTATCCTTTTCCACCTTTGGAGTTGCAGTCAGTATCAATTACTTCTCTAATTGAATTAAACTTAAGCCCGTTTTACATTCAGCAAGAAATTCATGAACTGGTTCATGAACTTGTTCATGAACAAAAATTGCCTAATGTAAAACAGAAGTTGCAAGAAATTCTGTTCATGAACTAGTTCATGAACTTGTTGCGTGAATTAGAACATGTTCTAATTTTGTTGCTCAGCACCTCGCAACATTTCACCAGATTTGGTGATTTCTGGTTATTTTTTGTTTTGCCAATCGCAAATCAAAAAGTTGGTAATTGTCGTAAATAGTAGGTTATGATCATCGACATGAAGTGTGACTACGTGTCATGTGAATTGTCAATCAAGCTTATATATGTTCAATTTTGTATTTTCTTACAAAATAATTAATTTATAATAAAAGCAGAACAAATGACACAAACATAAATGAAGATAGCCAACAATATGTAAATTATTACAGAGTACCAACATGCTTTATGTTTATGTTGATAACACTTGTAAAAAATAAATAATAATGTTGTTTCAACGTGTTGCCAAGTGTAATACAGAAGAAACATTTTTCCGCAACTATGTGTTCATGAACTAGTTCATGAACCAATTCATGAACTTGTTGCTGAATGTAAAACGGGCTTAAGAAATAAATAATTTTTGATTATTAAATTTTGTTTCAAATCGAAAAATGTATCAAGAGGACGCAGTTTCCACCTATTTATTTGAGAATTATTACTCTTATACGTATCTACCTCAATTAACGGCTTATAAACATTTGTGTTTTCTTATTACTCGCACCAGGTGTTTCTCGCAAAATAGTGCCAGAAATTCTTCTAAAATATGAATTTTGAATTTCTTTTACATCGCTGACATGATAACTGTCAACCAGTTTTTTTTCCTTTATTTAAAGTTTTATTTCTAAATATATCAATTTTAACTGGCTGAAAACCACAAGTTACAATGTAAGAAGTCATTATATCAAGTTATGATACCTGCGTTTTATAATAAAATTAATTTTTATGCGTAAACGTCAATTTACTATTTGAATTTTCTCAGCCAACTTTTGCCGATCTCGGCCGCTAGAGCGGCGTTCACGTCGCGCTGAGAGGAACGGGTCAAGCGTATATTTTATCTGTTTGTATTTTTTTTTTGTGGTAATAATGTTACACATTGTTTTCCTTACTGGAGTAGGTTGTAAATCAGCATTATGCTGAATCCTGCCCTTTTGTACTTTATTTTAGTGCAATAAATTTATTATTATTATTATTATTTATAGGGCACAAATAGGCACAAATTATTTATAAAAAAAAATTTGCAAAATAACTTTCTTTTGCTAGCGTGAAGTTGGCACTGTTTCAAACGCCCGTAACTCTAAACTCTATGGAAATTTTTCAAAAATTATATGGGCACAAATTATTTATAAAAAAATAATTGTAAAATAATATATTTTTTTGCTAGCGTGAAGTTGGCATAAAATTGTTTCAAACGTCCGTAACTCCAAAGTCTATGGAAATTTTTAAAAAATTATATGGGCACAATTTATTAATATATGTTTTATAATTTGTGCCTATAGTCGTTTTGCCAACTTCACGCACCTCAGTTGATGGTATGTATAAAACTTATATTTATTGTAGTTTAAAATATTTATTACTGGCTTTATTTTAGATACGAAAAAAATATTTGCTCTATTAATACTGCCAGTACAATCTAAAAAAATCTGCTGTGTCCACCACAGTACCTACTTCCCCGACTATAAGTTTTAATAATTTACTTTCGTAACGCCTTTAATTTTATGCTTTATTCAGAAATAAGTTTATCTTTTTTTCCAAACTATTTAAGTTCCGGTTTGGGGATTGCTACGAAAAATAACTGGATACCTACTTAAGATTTGTATTATCACCTGACAGCAAATTGAATCGAAAAATAGTTTTTAAAAAATCACCACCTATACCTTACGGTGTCGTGATTTTATTAAACAATTTTTCTTTTCTTATTGCTAGGCAACAAGGTTTCAAGGTTGTGAAATTACAGTTGATAATACACTTGAAAAAATTCGAATAATTTTTTGAGAAACAATTGAAAATCGCATAAATGTCATTTTCTACATTTTTACTAAACTTATCTCTCCGTGAACTTTAAATTGACACCACACACAGTATAATTTGAATAATTTATAAAAAAACAATTGACGATAGTTTTAATGTTATTTTTATTTTTCTATAGTACACGCACATAACATCTACCTAATAATCATTAGCGTTTATTAGGGAGTTATTACAGTCACACAATGGTCAAAACCACAAGCCTGAGATGCGCCAGTGCATACAATACAATCCTGCTAATAAGCTTCGCAAAACTCTTACTCTACCAGTGGAACACTAGGGGTAAAATATATAGTCGGGTTAATAAATATGGCAAATACTGAACTGTTCGACTATATTTCTTATCTGCGGGTTAATCTTAAACGATTGCGGTTTTGGGAATTGTGTGACTGCAATAAGCATTTAACGATTATTAGGTAGATGAAATATACTTGTACTATACTAGAATTCTTTTCCCGAGAGTTTTAATTTGATACCACACACGACTGTATTTTGATAAAAATAAATAAGGAATGTTATAAAGTTAGTACCACTGGTTGAATAAAAATATTTGAATAATTTTTTGAGAAACAATTGAAAATCGCATAAATTTCATTTTTTATGTTTTAATAAACTTTGAATTGACACCAAAAACGGTATAATTTGAATATTTTATAAAAAAAACAACTGACGATCGTTTAAATGTTATTTTTATGTTTATACTAGAATTCTTTTTCCGAGAGCTTTAATTTGATACTACACACGATAGTATTTTGATAAAAATAAAAAAGTTATGTTTATAAAGTTGGTACCTACTTCGCTCAAGATCTTAAATATAAAATTTCAGTCCAAAATTCCAACGCGTTTTTAAGTTATGGAACATCCGGACAGACCGACAAACTAACAGACCGACTTTTTTTTAAAATTTATATTTTTTGGGTTCAGTACCCTACTGAACCCAAAAACGTGAAGATTCACCAAAATCTCGAACTGTCAAAAAATCACTATTACAATACTTCTCTCTATTACATAGGTCGGGGAAGTAAAAAATGAAAAGCTGCTGCTGATTTCTGGCGGCCATCTCGTCTTGAAGTTCAGCAAATATTATTACTTTTATTTATTCACTTCCTCGGTCTATATAAATAGGGAAATATTGTAATCGTGATTTTTGACATAAAATTTATGGTCGGGGAAGAACTGTGGTTTGTTAGTTATTTTGTAATTTATGAAAGAAAATAATATTGAGTTTATAAATTATTCTTATTTTACATTTCAAACTCTCGCAGAATTACAACCAGCTTTGGAAAACCGAAAAAGCAAAATTCAAAAATTTAAATTAACTGACCAGCCCATACCGGTAATTGTTGTAGACTTAGATCATATAGAAGCATCATATGTGTTTATAAATGGTAATAGGAATGACGTTGAAACTCCTTTGCTGTCGGCACAATATTCTTTCGAAACTGAACATGTGTGGACCTTTTTACAACAGACCGTATATAAGCTGAAGACAAAATTCGACAAGCATTTTGTAAGTGTAAACAGCCTGTTGTCTGATCTAAACAGTATTAACTAAAATTAAGTGCTTTATTGTTACAAATGTTTTGATAATAATAATTTATTTATTTTACATTTAAAACATAGCCATAATTTTAAAAACTATGATAATCATAAATGCGCTGAGACTAATTGTGGAAGAGAATATCAACATATTAATTCTTATAAGAAACATATTAAATGTTATACTTCAGCTTTAAAGTTTGCTACTGAAAGTAAAAAATCTAAAATACCTGTTTCAAAAAACAAGATATTATCTAAAAATGTACAAAGTAATTTAAATATTATTAATAATGAAACTAATGAAAGTCCTGAAATAAAAATAATGAATAATGAAAGTGCTGAAATAAAAATAGATCTAGAAAAAGAAGTTTACTAATACGTATCCACTATGTATAACAATCCGTTAATTCCACGAAAGGCAGTTCAGCAAAATATAGAATCTCTTAACGGCTTAATAAATAATTCTGTATTGCCATATCTGCAACAAAATATTTTAAATTGCATCTGTACTTCCATTTAACGAAGTGTCAACAGAACATAAAAGATTGTCATTTAAAAAAAAAAAAACATTCTTATTTTATTGAACCAGTAGATGTTGTAATTGGAAGTAAAATTGTTACGAAGACAATTAACAATAACAGTGTACAAGTAGTTAAATCTGTCAAATGTAAATATGTACCACTACGGAAAACTTTGTTCCACATTTTTAGTATAACATCATTATTATCAGAAATTAAAAAATATGTGGATCAACTTATGGAAAATAATGAAGTATTATCAAATTTTATACAAGGAACATTGTGGCGTAATAAAATAAGATTGTCTAGCAAAAAAAGATCAGTTAATTCTTCCTTTATTTATATATTTCGACGATTATGAAACCGGCAATGCTCTTGGTTTACATGCTAATAAAAATAAATTAGGTGCAGTGTATGTATCTATTCCTTGTATGCCGCCTGAAATTCAATCTAATTAAAACAATATATTTCTGGTTTTATTGTACAGATCGCAAAGAATGCGGTAAAAATGCTATATTTAATATTTTAATCCAAGAACTTAATTTTCTTTACGAACAAGGCATAAAAATAAATTGTGATGGAAATGAACAAGTTATATATTTTCATTAGGTTTAATAGTGGGTGACAACTTGGGTTTACATTCAATTCTCGGCATGATTGAAAATTTTTCGGGTAATTTTTGTTGTAGATTTTGTTAAGCTCATAAAGACCAAATAAAAATTATGCAAACTGAAAATATTAATTTAATACGAACTGTAGAGTCGTATCAATCTGATATCAATTTATGTGATGTAGCACATACTGCACTTAAAGAATCGTGTATTTGGAACAAAGTGCCAAATTTTCATTTTACAAATAATTTCTCTGTTGATATAATGCATGACATGCTGGAAGGAGTATGCAATTACGATATGCTACACATTTTACATTATCTGATATATCAGTGTAATTTATTTAGCCTAGAAACATTGAATTTTAGAGTAGAAACATTTTTTTATGGTGATAATGAAAAGAATAACCGACCTCCTGCTATAAAAGCTGAGTCTTAAAAAAAGTTACAAATGTCTGCTTCTGAAATGTTATGTTTTGTACGATGTTTCTGTTTATTCGTAGGAGATTTGGTACCTGATGATAATAAAGGTTGGAAATTTTATTTATGTTTAAGACAAATTATAGATATAATTACTTCATCACATATTCAACAAGGATGTCACGAATTGTTGAAATGTCTTATTGCCGAACATCATTTTATGTATGTTAATTTCTTTAACGATACTTTAAATTTAAAGCCAAAGCATAGCCATAATATTATGATACATTATCATAGAATACAACAAATGGTCGGTCCACTAATTAATTGTTGGTCTATGACATACGAGTCAGACCATAGAGAAGCAAAAATGACGACAAATGTCTCATGTTCTAGAAGGAACATTATTCATACGCTAGCATTAAAATACAAATTAAAATTTAGCCACTTACTGACAACGTTCCCTCTAAAACGGAATGGGCACTGAGCGCTAAAAAATTTGACTGAGCAGCTGTAAAATACTTATGAGTAAAAAATGTTAGAGGTGAAAATAATTCAAAACTTAAACGTTTATATTTTTTATTAACATTATTATGTATATTACAAATTGTAGTGTTGTAATTTACTAAAGACATTTATATCCAAAAACTTACAATATTTATTTTACAGTCATTTTTATAAATTATTTAGACCAAATAAAACATTGTATTCTAAATCTAACTACAAGTTTAATTAAGTAGGTACTCATCTTTATTTATTTGCATCTATTAATAAGCAAAAGAATACTATAGTAGGGTGTTGAAATAAATGAGAGTGATAGTTCAATATTTAAAAAACACAAAATAATTGTTATTAAATAACCAGAGCATAGCAATGCCAAACAATAGAAAAGTATGTCCCGCTTGCAACTTGCAAGCAATTATGAATACTATCGTTCTCGGCGGCGTTTTTAACGTAGGTATAATCACTCTCTTTGTCAGTTATTTCGGCACCCGACAAAATCCTAATTTATTCGAACTGATTCAAGAATTAAAACTTACTATGATGATATTTGAACTTTGATTCAGACGTACTACACTCAATTTAGAGGTTAGGTGGATGAAAATTTGTAAAGAGAGAGTGCGCGCGTGCGCGGATGATATTTTAAGTGCGCGGCAGGGTTGAAGGCACTGCGCGTGCGCGCAGCTTAGAGGGAACATTGCTTACTGATACATGGCTATAAACTCAACGAAATAACGATAGGACCTTCTTGTTCAATAGACTTCACATTTTAACATCGCCGCAAATAATAATTTAATTTGTGTGAATTGGATAAATAAAACTGGCACTTTCTATAAACCGAATATGGTTCTATGTTTAAAAATTACTGAAAGGGGAATTTTTCCACTCTTCGGTAAAATAGAAAAAATTGTGATTAATGATAATAATGTAATCTTTTTCATTGTATCATGTTTGAAAACTATTTGGTTTGATACTCATTTCCACGCATATGAAGTGAGACAATAAACAATAAAATAAGACTTAATTCATTTGATAGAGATGCGCATTTTTGGAAAAAATTAAACCCGACCCGAACTATACCCGGCACTGAAGTGACCCGAACCCTACCCGACCCGACCCAACCCATATCCAACTCGACCCGACCCGTACCCGACTCAACCCAAACCTGACCTGAACTGAACCAACCCGACTTAAACTGAACCAACCCGACCTGAACTGAACCAACCCGAAATGAACCAACCCGAACTGAACCAACCCGACATGAACTGAACTGTTCATACGAGTCTGCGATATTATAATATTGGCAAAACCATACATGTCAGACATATCTCATTTTGCCAATGAATTAAAATTCAATTCAAGCATGGCAAAATCGTACATGTCAGACATATCATATTTTGGCATCGTACAATGAAGTAATTTTGTACATATACTATAGGGGCTCTTAATACTGCGCCACAACAGTACGTTATTTACTTATCCGGTTTTGCCACATGACAATTTCTTTCTTTTTCTACTTATATCATTTAAAAACAGAAAATCGCCAAAAAGTTACATATCTGGTTTTGCCATAGAACCACAGAATTAAATCGTCAACCCAGATCAATATGAAAATATCACTTTTAAGGTAAATACATGGATCAGCTACTGACCTCTTAAAATCCATTTTTATTAAGTGATCATTTAGACAATTATTCCAGCATTTAGGTTATTGGGGTAGACCATATAACAATCTCTTCAACTTACACACGTGGTTTGGAGAATAGTCCTTCAATCCTTTTGGTGGATACATGTATACTCAAATGTCCATTAAGAAACGCAGTCTTTACATCTAGTTGCATTATTTGTAAATTTCTTGTTACAACCATTGATAATAAGACTCTCAAAGACATCATTTTTGCTACGGGAGCGTAGACATCTTCTTAAGTGGCTTTTACTTGCAATCCACGAGCTACCAATCGTGCTTTCTTTATTGTCTGTCCATTCATTTGTTTTTCACGAAAAATCCACTTGGAATCTATTATATTCTTAACCAGCAGACAAAGCGGTCATGGGATTCATTTCAAATTCTTCAAATTTCTTTGGTGTTGATTTTACTCTGTTACTTTTTCTTATAACATGTTGATTATTTTCAGTTTCATTTTCTTCTCCATGTACTTGTATTTCTTCTTCTTCATGTTGTATTTGCTGTTCTTCTTCTCGTTGATGTACTTCTAGTTTTTCTTCTTCTTGATGTACTTCTTGTGTTTGTTCATTCTCTTCTCTGATTGTGATTTTTTTATTTTCTCTATTCTTGTATCTTCCATTTCTTCATAAAATTTAATATTTCTGGCATGTACAACTTTTTCTTTCTTTGGATCCCAAAGACGATATCCGTTTGGCGCATATCCAGCTAATATCATTGCTTTGCTTCTTTCGTCCAGTTTCTTTCTTTCTTCTTTAGGATCGTGAACATATGCCTTACAGCCAAAAATATGTACCTATTTTATTTAAATCTTATTTTTCGTTATACCAAATTTCTGCAGGATATTTTCCGTTTAGAGCCCTTGTTTCCAATCTATTTATCGTATAAACTGCAGCTCTTACAGCTTCTCCCCAGAGATTTTTGTTTACTTTTGAATCGTATAACATACAACGTACCATATTCAACAGAGTTCTGTTATACCGTTCGCACAAACCATTTTGTTCTGGATTTCTTGCTGCATTGTACTGTATCTGAATACCTTTTTCTTTGCAATAATTTTTAAATTCATGGGATTCATACTCTCCGCCATTATCACACCTCAATCTTTCTATTTTTGATTGAAAATTTGCGGTTACCATTGCTTCGTATTCTTTGAATTTGTCGAATACTTCAGATTTGGCTTTTATTAAGTAACATACTACAAATCTATAAATGTTACGTAATATTTCTTACCATCATCTGTTTCTGGATTTATTGGTCCTCCAACGTCAGTAGAAATACATTCTAGAATCCTTTTCACTTTCTTGGTTTCAGGTAAGTTTGTGAATATGTTTCTTGTTTGTTTTCCTCTTTGACATATATCACAAATATCTTTTGTGGGATACTGTGATGAATGTCCCATTTTTCTATGCCATAGGTTTAACTTGTTTTCTGTTACATTTGCTTCTAACTGTTTCATTATAAAATTTATTGTAAATAAATTTCCTCTTGCATTTCCTGGGACTGTAGTTTCATTGTTTTTGTTTATCTTCACCTTCATATCCTTGCTTTTGAATTTTCATTACTGACAGTAAATTATGTACTAATTTATCACATTCGTACACTTCATTTCTATTGTTCGACCTTGTTCATTTTGAACTAGAGTAAAATTCAAATAGCTAGGACCCTGGACTGCGCGAGAAGGCAGAGCTTGTCATGTACTGTCCGTTTTACAAAATTGGAGCTAGTGAGTATATGCTGCGCTGCACTTCACTTAATTTTCAAAGAAAACTAAAATATAACTCAATCACAATCAATTACAATCGGCAGTACGGCAGTGTGGTAACGTGACAGCGTTGTGATTGATATAGTCAAGCACGCTTCACAGCGGTTAATACTTGGATGGGTGACCATCGAGACTAAAGTAATACCCACTGCGGCTCGGTGTGCCCGGCCCCCTTACACCGAAAGGTATAAAAAGGGGTTACTGACTATATATATATATATATATATATATATATATATATATATATATATATATATATATATATATATATATATATATATATATATATATATATATATATATATATATATATATATATATATATATATATATATATATATATATATATATATATATATATATATATATACAAAATTCACAGGGTTACACGAAGCAAAACTCTACGAATGTCAACATGAGAATAACAGATATTGAAGCTGATGTTTAGTAGAACAGACAGTAGCGTAGTTTCCTCTTGTTTATCATCGGGCTCGCCCTAGCTCAGCGGTAAAACGCTAGCTTCACACCACTGGGGTCCGGTAACAATAAAGATTTCTCTAGTAAAAAAAAAAACTGGGGTCCGGGGTTCGCGTCCTAGGCCTGCCAAGTGTGTAGTGGCGAGTCGGCAGGTTTTCTCCGCGGCTGCAAACTACTTGCACAGCTGAAGTGATACTTGGGTGGTATCAACGCTAGGCGTTGGTCGAGCGAATGCATTGACAATACCTCAGGGTACTAACTTCAAACACAGAACATACATTAGGGCCACACACCACACTACACACATCACCTCTGAAGAGGGGCATTACCCGCCATAGCCCCTATAACAGAGCACTTCATGACATACATTGTTTATCATCTATGCTTCTCTCTCTAAGACGAGAATTCGTACTTCGCGCAGGGTTCTAGCTATTTGAATTTTACTCTAGTAAAGTACCACAGCGTGTTGCCTTTAAGGCTATACTTCACCTTCGCATAGACAGGCGTTCGTAGTTTACTAATAACTTTATTTAGGGAAATTTTCGAGAACAACATTATTTACAAAAATTCTTCAAAATATTGTGCTTAACAGCGGTAAATTTTTAAATTTTAAAAATTTTCGAAAAAAATTAAAATCCGAAATTTAATTATTTTTTAAATTTAAAATGAGGGACGTTTCTTGAAAAATAGCGATGTACCGCTGTTGAGACACTATAGCAGATACATGTGTAATTTTTTTGAAAAAAATATGAAAATCGACAAAAAGTTATTGGTAAACTACGAATTTTGATGATTTTCTAGACTTTCCATTATTCAAATCAAGTTCGGAAAATCGAAAAAGACAATACATACAGCTAGTATACTGTTACCAAAATTTGGTTCATAAAGTAATCGAAATGGGCGAGTTATGAATTTAATAAGTAACTACACTACGCTCATTCGAAAGGAGCCTTAACATATCTCCTTTCTTTGCTATGGTAATGTTAAAATCAACGACTTTTACATTTATTAGTTGTTTTCCTAATGTTGTGTTTACAAGGTGATTTGTAGATCCTGCATCGATGATAAATGTTACATTGTCTGGTGAACTCTCTTCTTTTGCTTGAGAATTTACTAAAAATGTTACTGCGTCTTGTTCTTCAGTTTCGATTGTATTATAACCAGTGGCGGCTCGTAGGTAAGGGCTGCGGGGCTGCAGCCCCTAGTAGGAAATGAAACTGTTCTGATACATTATTTAAATAATATCAATAAACAACATTATCTATCTATCCATCAAATATATCTTGTAATTTAAAAATTTGCGCCTGTAGGCTTACTATTGATGTTACTTTGACGCGGCGTGAGTCAACGCTATACACATTTTCGTTCTATGGGCTGTTGTCGCAACAGCCCTCGAACTTAGGCAGAAGTAGGTGTGCGCGGTGAGGGGAATGATAGCCAATGTGTGGGTTACGCAGTGAGCAACGGGGCTGCCACGGACGCAGCTCTGTCGCTGACGGTGAACATAAATGCGTGTAGTTTAAAGGTACAAAATAGTTTGCGTTGAAATTATAAGGCGTACAACTGTATATTTTTAAAGATATATTGTTATTTTATTAAAATTGATTGTGATATTTGATATAATTATGTTTATAATTAAATTTGTATTTATTTTTGTACAAAAACTGGGATAAACTGTGAAGTTTCTCTTCCCTAATAAAAATTAACTTTAAATATAAAGGTTAAATAAACCTTGTACAAAAAAAATTTGGCCTGCAGCGCATTTTCATTTAAATTGCAGCCCTTACCTTTAAAAAGTCACCGGCCGCCACTGATTATAACCATACCCTTTATTCTTCTTATTTGGACAATCATATTTCTTGTGTCCTATTTTTCCACATTCATAACATTTGTATTTGAATTTCTTTGCACCATCCTTTTTGCTGCTGACTGACTTTTTCTCATTGTAATATTTTTTGTAACTTGCAAACGCTGCTTCTTCTGTGTTTTCGTGCTGTTTATCTTTGCATATTCTTGATTCTTCTGCTAGCAATTTATTCTTTACAAAATCATACGTCAAATCTGTAGGACTTTGAGAAAATAACACGTCAAGAGTGTTGACTACAACCTGATATGTTGTCGGCATTGCTGAGTTGTGTCAACACTTCACTTTCTTGAAGTGTTCCTCCACTTGCCTTCAAATCATATACAGTTTTTTCAAATTCAGTTAAAACAATTGTTAAAGGATATTTCCCATCGAATTGTAAATTTCTCAGTCTTCTTTGTAGATTGACTTGCACTGAGATACCTGTTTTCACATATGTTGTTCTTGAACAATTCATTATTTCTTTTGCAGTTTTCTTTTCCTTTATTATATCAAGAACATTGTCACTTAGACATTGTACAATAATGTTTCTTGCCTTTAAAAAAAAATATTTTCTAAGCTTTAAATATACAGAGAGTTTTTTAAATAAGTAAACATGGGGTACAGTGTTACATAATGACAGCAATGTATTAGAGCGTTTTTCGCGAAAAATTTCGGTTTACAGATTTTGATGGAAATATCCGTTTTGACCTTTTCTGAATCCATTATGACTAGTTTCGTCGTGACGTCTGTACGTACATACGGACGGACGTATGTGTGTCGCATAACTCAAATACGGTTAGACGTAGAAAGTTGAAATTTTGTATTTAGGACTGTTATAGCATCTAGTTGTGCACCTCCTATTTTTTGTTTCAATCTACAAACCGGAAGTAGTACTTTTTTCAAATATTTCGATAAATATTTAATTTAAGACAAATTTTTTTATTTTGAATGAAAAATTATGTGATTATTACCTACAATCGGTATTTTATAAATATTTTTGTATCTGGTATCATTTAAGAATAATTAAAGTATATATTTATAATTTAGTATTTCGGTATCTTGTAGTCCATGATCGATTAACATTTGTTACTACGTAAAATTTAAATGATTATGACATGACAAAGACAATAGTAAAATATGCTTTATATCTTCTTCTGCAGTTTAAATAAAATGACTAAAATATATTGCACAACTAGATGCTATAACAGTCCTAAATACAAAATTTCAACTTTCTACGTCTAACCGAATTTGAGTTATGCGACACACATCCGTACATACGTACGTACGTACAGACGTCGCGACGAAACTAGTCATAATGAATTCAGAAAAGGTCAAAACGGATATTTCCGTAAAAATCTGAGAACCGAAATTTTTCGCGATTACAATACTTCCTTATTACTCCGTACAAGGAAGTAAAAAACATGACTCTTGGACGAGAATAGGCGATATAATGAAATGTCCTGTATCAGAAATTTTAAAAAAGTGGATAGCATGTTGGCGAGCTTCAGACGAGAAAAAACCAAAGGTATTGGTACTGGTAAAGGTAAGATATACCTTATACTATACAGCACTGCTGAAATAACTGGTGTGTACATAGTTTAAATGTAATATATTAATATTATTTTGCAGGTAGACAAGAAATTTACATATCTGCATGGTTTGCATTTACTAGAATAAGTAGTTACACCGAGGTAAGCATATTTTGTATTAACATAATTGATATAATTGCATACTAAAGTAAGATCACCATCACAACCTCAAAATGACAAAAAATACTGTTTAAAAAATACATTAAGTGTAACTAATTTTATTTATTGAAAAAGTAATTCGCAAAATTATCTCGCACTTGTTTTGCTTCCATTGAAGTTTTACGTGGTATATTCTTGATAGATAAAAATGATGACAAATCATTATTGCTATCTCTTCTCCAGTTACCAGGAACTACATTTCCCGCACTGTCTTTACCATCAAATGTTCCTGGAGGAGTATAAGTATCTGTAGATGTGTTTTTTCGTAAAAAGTTATGTAATAATACCGTTGTCATAACTATATATTGTGCCTTTTCTGGTTCAAGTAGCATTGGTTTTCTCAAAACTCGAAAAACTACAGAAATAATACCAAAAACATTCTCCACAATTCTCCTTGCACGACTTAGATGGTAATTAAATTTTCGTTGGATCATTATTCGATTTGTCAAAGGAAATGCTTGATCAGCTACAAAAACATATATGGCATCTTTTTGTTTGATTCAAATAATATCTCATCTGGAGAGAAATCCAATAAATCATTCATAATTTTGCTGTACAGTAAACTGTGCCTAAAAACTCCATCATCTGAGATCCTGCCTTGACAACCAATATCCACAAAAATAAAATTGTATCTAGCATCCACTACTGAAAATAGTACGATATTAAAATCTGATTTATAATTATAATATTCGCTTCCGCTATTGAAGGGCTCTGTAATTATGATATGTTTTCCGTCCATGGAACCCAAACATTGTGGGAATTGCCATTGTTCATAAAAATGTTTGGAGATTTGAATCCATTCTTCAGCAGTTGATGGAATCTGAAATGAAATATTCAAAATGCGACCAAAAATTAATAATTAATGTTAGAAGTCCATTTTACATTGCATTATTTTTAATTTGTTCTAGGATGACACAGAATCAGATAATGTTGATGCTCTAAACGAAACAGTTGATCTGGTTGATGTTGATAATCAATCTATAATTATTAATAATGATAATTTGGAAGACATTGTTGAAACAATTCCTCAGACCCAAACTACACTTCGGAATTTAAAAAGAACTTGCTCTTCAACAATACAAAAAAGGGTAAAACAAAAAATTCTACGAGAAGGTAAAATTGATGAAGCTTTTGACCTGTTAAAAAGCGTAGTGGTAAAGCAAAAGTCTGAGGTTTCTGATGCATGTAGTAAATATGGGAAGCATATTGGCAATAAATTAAGGAATTATTCAGAGAGGGCCAAAGCTCTGGTTCAGTATCATATTAATAATATATTATTTCAAGCTGATATGGCCATTTTGATTCAAATAAGAATACTGCATCGATGAATTACTATCCTGACTATCAGAATTCTTCAGCAACTTTACCAACTAGTAACTCTACGACTCCCATTCCAACACCATCTCCACAAGAGACAATGCAGAATGACATGTCATATTCTGATTTTTCATCGCCGTTAGGTGACTTAAACCGTCTGGAGCAATCAACTTTAACTAGAACAGTTGAAATTTTTTTGAATTGGCAAAATCAATGTAACAATTGAAAAAATCTGTATTTTTTTTCTTTTTTCTAAGCTCTTTAATATAATATGATTTGAAAAATAAAAATAATGTTTTTTTACCTTTATCTGATCCTTTAAAACCAAAGTCAAAGCTTGGCAGGTTTCTGCTACAATCAAACTAATGCTTTGTTTTGATATTTTAAATAAGTACTGAAGGCTGGTAAATGAATCTCCAGAAGCTAATAACCTCAAAGTTAAAGCCAAACGATCCTTGGCACGACAGGTATGGCTTTGCGAAATTTTGTGTTTTTTTTCAATAATTAATTCCTCAAAATCCTCTGAAGTCATTCTTATAAAAATTTTTAAATGAACATAATCCATTTCATTTAATAAATTATTGTTGCGATATACATATAATTTTCGCATCCACATATTTCTTCGCCTTTTCTTATTTTTTTCTAGTTCACAAATCGTAATGCCCAGTGCACACGGAGAAACATTTTGACAAGTTTCCTGAAAAAAGTTTCCAGAAAATGGAGATTTTTTTTGAAAACTAATAAATATGTTTATGATCACATGTCACATTTGACGATTTGACAAATAAGTTAGTTGCACTTCACAACGTTTCCTGAAAACACCTCATTTTTATAGGCGCCGTTAAAAGTCTGAAGTTTCCGGAAACTTTTTTCAGGAAACACGGCCAAATGTTTCTCCGTGTGCACTAGGCATAAAAAAGGCACCAAATACTACCATCAAATCGGAATCCATAATTGACATTCACTACGAATGCTTTAAGCACGTCGGAAAACCAATAATTCGGCGAATCTGCTGAACGCAACGAGCTTTTGATCGAACTATTCTGCTCTGCGCGTTCGGTTCGTTCGGACTAAAATGTTCAAGTGTGAACCCAGCATTAGAGTGCATGTAATCTGACAAAAATAATTTTCTAAAAGCCCGTGAAAATTGAATTGGAGTTGGATTTACGGCGTTTCCACATTATTGTCTAATACTGCCAAAATAATTTTCTAAACAATCTTTGTTAATTCGTCTAGTGAATATAAATGAAAAATTATAATTTACTTTAAGATGTTCCCATAATAGTAGTAATGAATTTATTGTTATTTTCCAACAATTTATGCATTCTACATAATTTGTTATATCAGTACCTACCTTTACGATTAATTACTTTAATTTTACTTAAAATATCTATCATTTCAGTTAAAAATTGTATGTACTGATTTTGACCCGCAAAAGGCTTATAAAATTTTTTGTTATTATTATATTTAGAAGAATTGAAAAAGTTTATCAAATTTTGAAATTATATCTATTGTACCTACCTACTGCATCTTTAGGAAAATAATAATTTAAATGTAAATATGTATTTAATCCTGCAGCAACTGTGGCATTTAGAACTTGGGTTGCATATTTAACTCTCATTTTTTCAAAATTAGTAAGAGAAATATGAGATGAAGTTAATTTTGGTGCTAATCGATTAACTAGCTCTTTGTCAGTGTCATAAAATTTTTGTATATAATTCCAAGAAGTTTTTTTTCCATCCCAGTGAAACTCATTTGTTAGAAGCATATTTCTAACAGCTTTAATTAAATGAGGCGGATCAAAATAATAAAATAGATCCTGATCTCCTAAATCGAACTCTTGGATTTTCTGGAGTAACTCCTAATATATTTGCCAGCTGAATAAAATTCGCACCCATTAGTCCAGGCATTTTGGTTAATTTTTTGGCAAATAGGGGAAAAAAATGATAGACAGCTGAATTTTGGTATATAGGCTCATAATGGCTTCTAGTTTAACATACTAAAAGTCCTAAATGATATCGCGTGTGCTTCCATTGCTACGACCTTGTAAAGACCTTGATAATGAGATTTGTGCGTATAAATCACGAACGGTGACACCAATTAAAAACTTCTTTATACGAAAATGTTGGTAATTTAATGTACTACAAAAAGGCCCTTACCAATTTTATCGTCAGTTTATTTCTTTCCCTCAAAATCGGGAAAAGGCTAATCACGGGACAACGTACAACACTCGAAAGTACTGACGTTGCCTTGTATTTTCGTTGCTTTGTACATGCGCGGCTTTGTATGAACACTGAAAAGTATTTACACCGCTTTGTGCAAACACCGAAATGTACTTTTCTCGAAAGTACAAAAGTGGAAAACAGCGCAGGCGCAAACCAATGCTGCAAAACAAGAAACTGTAAATATAAGATGGTGTTTAGGACTTTGGTCTATAGATGTCGAACTAAGTAATTTTAACTCTATAGAGCACGGTCATGTGACGTCATCAAAATTCAGCTATACTATGTCCACCGAACAGATAGAGTAGATGCTCCTCCCACAAATGTGCGCGAAATTGAAATACGGTATTGCTATTGGTAAGCCAGTTTTACACTGCTAGGCAAACTCAACTGCTGAGATCGGTCATCAAAAAAATCGTTCGTAAATAAAAATTGTACTTCATATTTCTTTTAAAATTATGTTATACATAAATGATAAAATATATAATTCTTCCATATTTATTTCAAATAAAACTATTTAATTTTTCTGCTTTTTAAAATTTGTTGCTTGTAAAGCCTACTTCTGCGCAAATTGTACTGTGCAGTTTTGGCTCTGCCCACTAGTTTTATTACTCTATGTGTTCGATGGACATAGTATAGTCTGATAACTGTCAAAGTCAAGACGTGCTCATCTCACATTAAATAACTATTATTTTTCAAAATATAGGATATATTGCGAGAAATACATATCAGTTTAGTACCTAAGATTGGTATATGTTATTCTATGTGGTTATTTGGGCGCAGAAAACTGTGTTATCTATTTTATTCATTAAACAATGACTTGACAGTTTTGGCGGGAATGCATAATTTAGCTGTTTTTTGGTATATAGCTATTAAATAATCAGAGAAAATGTGTTTAGAAATAATTTTATAAGTTTATTTTACAGTGTGAAGCAGAAAAGTTGTTTCAATAGCAAATAGATTTAACTTTATTGCCATTTTAAAGAAAAAAGTTAGGTTAATATGTTTTATAAACAACAATTTTGATCTATCAGTATAATACTTTTAATTTTTACTTGATTTGCATTATTTACATGATATTTTCTTAATATACTATCAAATTCGCATTTATGGATTCATGTTTGGATACGTTAATTATTGATGTTGGTGTTACGAACAGTATGTAGGTACCTATTTTTTGCCTTAAGTGGTAATGTGGATTGTTTTAATAACAATATTTCGAAGAAAAAATATCGATATATCGATTTTTGATATATCGATATATCCTCCCTCGGTGTGGTTCTTCGTCCCAGAATTAGTAATTTTGATTATGTTGTTATATTTTTAAATTACGTATCTATCGTATTTTATGCACTACAAAAGTAGAAACTTAGTGGAGAGCATTGTTATTTTGGATAACGCATTGTATAAGTATATTCTTATGAATTATATTTGACACATACAGTAATCACATTTTATTTTACTCGTTTATTAACCGAAATTTTCGTGTTTAAAATTTTATAAATATTGCTCATTTGTAGTGACAGTTATGGAATTGAAACAAAATTACAAATGAATACTGCATTCAACTGTCAGAAATATTAATATTACATGGTTTATAGCGATTATAAATATACATACAAATGAGCAATATTTATATAATTTTAAACACGAATATTTCGGTTAATGAACGTGTAAAATAAAATGTGATCACTGATTTAGATACAGAATTTAATTTTATATGAAGTATATTTGTCTAAAATTAACTGGTCACTTTTGAGAAAGGAATAATTGATTGCCCATGTTAAACGCCTATGGCCCAGAGAGTTGTTGTGTAGAAAATGGTGCCATGTTTTATGAAAAGTATTTTGTGTTGTATTACTATATATATATATATATATATATATATATATATATATATATATATATATATATATATATATATATATATATATATATATATATATATATATATATATATATATATATATATATATATATATATATATATATATATATACACATTTATTTATTAAAATTAGCCGAATCAAAAAACATTCATAATACATCAATTCAAAATGTACAAAATGATGGAGTTGGTTAAAGTTGCTTTTTGGCGGTTTTAATTTCAAAATTTTATTCTACACTGTTCCTTTTCAACCTAGTGACAGTTCCTGTAACTACGTATTCTTTGTTGTCTAAATATCAAGAAGAAGTTTTCTTCCAGCTAAAAACGCGGCAAAAACTGGTAGCCATTACTTCACATACATTTTTCAGTGATCGAACACCTGATCACGCAGTTACCGTCCTACCATTTTTTTGTGGCAAATATTCTCAAAATTATTTTGTTTGATCTTAACTAGTACAAAATTTGTTCTATTTTTAATATAATGTGTTTTTTACCAATGTTGACGACATTTGTCAAAATTCTAATATACATCAGATGCTTTTCTTAAACTAACCTCAACACTATGTAAGTCTGAGATTACACTATAAATTTTGTATAATTTTTTTTTATTATAATATCAAAATTGTTACAGTGTCCTGATGAAGATTTAAAATAAATCGAAAGCTTGACAAATTCTAAAGAGTCTACTTTAAATTTTTGGCCAACTTTTGACTGTCACACCCACTACTCTTGCTTCCTTAACTAATTGCAGTCGCGATTACCTTAAAATAAACTTATAGGAATGGGTTTCTTCCAATCGATCCAACATAAATACGACGTACAAGCGAGGAGGTTGTACAAAGCATGGGCCACAACGAACACCAGAATAGCATCTTTAACGAACAGGAAAACATAAAACCCTGTTCGCACGGCGATCTTTGGAGATTCTACGGAGAGTCAAACTCCCGGCAAAGTCACGGCAAAAAAGAAGTTTTTTTCTTTCTAGTGATAATTACGTGGTTTTGCAGCAATCAATAAATTATAAATTCGTCTTTTCCAAGACTCATTGATAATTTAACAAATAATTCTCACCAGAAAGAAAAAAACTTATTTTTTGCCGTGACTTTGCCGGGAGTTTGACTCTCCGTAGAATCTCCAAAGATCGCCGTGCGAACAGGGCTTAACGGACAGCAATCAAACAAACCCGATGAGGATTCAACATCACGACACCAAAAACATGAAAGAAGTGGACAAACTATATCACAGGTTAAGGAAACAAGTACTTAATATTGAAATTAACGCTACTATTAGGCAACTTAGCAAACTCCATTCTAACATGCAACAATTTGAAAATGAAATTTTACATTTAACACGTAAATGCACATTTGATAACTTTGCAACACGACAAAAAATTAGTTACAACCGGCATTTTAATAAAATTAAACTCAAAAATCAAAATAAATTACAACTTATTTCAATTCAAAACAGCGTTATACATACACAACCTAAATGGTTCCAAAACTTAAGTAGCAAACAAATACCTACAGAGGTTCAAACTTTATTAAGCCTTGGACCTAAATTTTGCATAAAACCCACATCAAACCAAGTTTGTGTACGTAAAATGCTGAGTGACATTGAATACATAATTTCAGATTTTGATGAAAATAACAAAAATGTGTGCAGGGCTCAAATCACCAACGTTTTAACTAATTTTCTACACAAAAATACTCAAAATAATTACATAAACTACTTATTGAATAACACTAAAAAATTCCTATCTGAAAATAATGATTTGATAGTAGTACAATTTGATAAAGGCAACGTAACTTGTGTCATGGATAAGGATGCATACCATTCTAAGTCTTTGGACATATTGTCTGGCCAAAATTCATACAAACAACTGAATAATGATCCAACGTGTGCTTATCAACAAAAAGCTAATAAAATTATTAGCAACTTAAAGTCTAAAAACAAAATCAATCCAGAATTAGCTAAAACTTTAAAAATTTATAATGCAGTTGCTCCAAAATATTACGGACAACCGAAAATACATAAGGCAACGTTAAGCTTGCGTCCAATTATAGCCTCCATGGATGCACCTAACAGCAAAATTGCTCAATTTCTTACGGACTCCTTAACATTGGCTTATGATAAAAATAACAACTATTACATAAAAGATTCGTTTGATTTTGCAGATTTTATTAATGAATTCAAAATTCCAAAAAATTATATCCTGATAAGTTTGGACGTTGTCTCGTTGTTCAGCAACATTTCGGTTGAGTTGGCGATTGAGAGTATTACTACCAAATGGGAAGACATTCACAGTTACACACCTCTCAATAAAAAGGATTTTATTGATCTAATTAAATTTGTGTTCGACACTAGTTACTGTACATATGATGGTATGTTCTATAAACAACTTCTTGGAAGTCCGATGGCTGCAATTATTATAAGCCTCATAATTGCTCAATACGTGATGGATGCACTCCTTGATGAGTGTATTCCTAAACTGGATTATGAGCTACCTTTTTTAAAGAAATTTGTAGACGACATTGTTTGTGCAGTGCCTGTTGGTGAAACACAAAATATACTGCAAATATTTAATTCGTTTAGCCCATTATTACAATATGTGCCTACCTTTCCTGGATACAATAATTAGTAGAGATCAAAGTGGTTTACTTACACTAGACTGGTATGTCAAACCAATTGCATCTGGGAGGTACATACACTACAAATCCCAACAACCAAAACAAATGAAAATAAATGTAATACTAGGGCTAAAAAATAGAATTCTACGTATATCACACCACCAACATCATCATAAAAATCTAATTAGGTTGATAGATGTATTATTGCAAAATGCTTACCCAAAAAATTTGATTAACAATTTACTTTTCAATGTCACTCAAAATAATCAACCAGCAACCCGGGTTGTTGCTGAACAAGAGACAAACCAGCGTATAAAGTATGCATCCTTACCTTATATCGAAGAGTTAACACCGAAAATTCAAAAAATACTACATGACGATTCAGTAAAAATTGCCAATAGAAGTTGTACGACTGTCAAATCGGTCTTTTCAAAATTAAAAACCCCAACACCAGTTCAATTACAATCTAACGTAGTTTATTGTATACCATGTAATGACTGCGATTTATGTCATGTAGGTCAAACGTGTAACCATCTAAAAAGTAGAATTATTTCACATAAAAGTGATTGCCGCTTAAAACCACATAGCAGTGCTTTAGCGGAACATCACCACAACACCAAACATAATATTGCATATGAACAAGCCAGTATTTTAGATGTAGAAAAAAATTTCACTAAACGTACTTTCCTAGAGATGTACCACATAAATAATAAAACTAACACTATGAATAAAAGAACAGACGTTGATGGTTTGAGCCAGATATACATTTATTTATTAAAATTAGCCGAATAAAAAAACATTCATAATACATCAATTCAAAATGTACAAAATTATGGAGTTGGTTAAAGTTGCTTTTTGGCGGTTTTAATTTCAAAATTTTATTCTACACTATTCCTTTTCAACCTAGTGACAATTCCTGTAACTACGTATTCTTTGTTGTCTAAATATCAAGAAGAAGTTTTCTTCCAGCTAAAAACGCGGCAAAAACTGGTAGCCATTACTTGACATACATTTTTCAGTGATCGAACACCTGATCACGCAGTTACCGTCCTACCAATTTTTGTGGCAAATATTATCAAAATTATTTTGTTTGATCTTAACTAGTACAAAATTTGTTCTATTTTTAATATAATGTGTTTTTTTACCAATGTTGACGACATTTGTCAAAATTCTAATATACATCAGATGCTTTTCTTAAACTAACTACACTATGTAAGTCTGAGATTACACTATAAATTTTGTATTATTTATTTGACTTCTTTTATTTCATATCAATATTTCGGACCTATATTGGTCCTTCCTTTTTTTATATTATTATATTTTATAAATGTTTTATTTTCAAAAATCGATCGAGTTTTGAAATTTTTGATCGGTCGCCATTTTGTTATTTGATAAAATGGAAAATAATTCTAAATACAAATGTTTTAGAGAACCGAAATCAAATGCTGAAAATTTTTATATTTTTTAAATATTCCTTAAAATAACAGAGTAATGACGATTTTCCGAAAAACAAAAAAACGCCAATAACTCGGAACTGGGGCTCCAAATCAATAAATTTTAATAAGAAAAGTTGTTTGTTTCGATGAGTTCTAACTGCCATTTTCGGGTGTTACAACTTAGTATTAACACCCTGTATAGAGGAAAAAAGTTATCGACCGTTTGTAGTATAGGTAGATTCCCAAGATTTTTGGCGTCCTACATACGGGACATCTTGTTTGTCGATTGGCGTCAAATTCGTCTTGTCGCACTCTATAATTACGCACACATGTGCTACAAATACATAAATGACAACAATCTACCATCAAGATCTCCCGTCGATTGACCACACAAGTCATACAAACTGGCAATTGCTCGTCTGGCAAGTGTTCATCTGGCTCCACTGGTTGCGCGGCCGGTGGTGGCGCAACAAATGGATGCGCAGGTGCTGCAGGCACTGGTACAACAACTGGAGGTACACGTGCTGCAGGCACTGGTACAACAAATGGATGTGCACGTGCTACAGGCACTGGTACAACAACTGGGAGTGCAGGTACTGGTAGTGCACGTGCTTCAGGCACTGGTACAACAACTGGGGGTGCAGGTACTGGTAGTGCACGAGCTGCAGGCACTGGTACAACAACTGGGGGTAATACCGGTGCGGCAAGAACAATATCTTCAATGTCATTGATCTATAATAATGAAAGCAGTTTTTATAGTACTAATAAAAAATTACCTTATTTATTATAAAGTTACAAAATGCTTATACAGGAGGAAATTTAAGAAAGTGATTTAAGAGTCAATTTTGACCCGAGTCGTCGTTTCTACTCAGGAATTATGAGTAATTTTACCAAATTAATTTATGGCTCGAATGATATTTGCTTGATTATTTTACGAATGAAAATTTTATCGCTAAAAAACTGCCTTTTTGAAAAAGTGAAGCATTCTTATTGGTCAAAAATGGCGTGTGTAAAATAATCAAATTTTATCAACTGTAATTACACAAGAGCTTTTGATTTTGCCGGATAAATTTCTGTTTGTATTGAAACCTTGTTGCCTAGAAATTTGAAAAGAAAAGTTGTTTAATAAAATCGCGAGTGGTATTTGTGAAGATTATTTCTCGAATGAAATCGCTATTTGAAGGTTTTTTTTAGAACACATTTCATTTTGAAAATACAGATAAATATAAATAAGTCAAATTTATTTACTTACATTATCGTGTCTCTAATATCAGGGTCCTATAAATAAATAAAAACAGTCAATACAATAATCAATTTTAAGTATATTATATTATTGTTCTTACTTGGCGCAAATCTTCCACGATATTTTCAACGGCATGCGCAGCAACCTCCAAAAAATGGAGCGTGGTATATATATATATATATATACCATCTATTAAAGCTTGCTGCGCATCCCGTATCCTAATATTGTTATTAAGAAATCTGCTGCTTATTGGCCGAGATATCCGCTGCCCCTGAACCAACTGATGGTATTGGATATTACTCCTTATGGTTAGCTGTATGAGGCGTTCTATAAAAATGAAATTATTAAATGTGTGATGACGGATGCTGCCTTGTAGAGAGCACCGCGTCACTTCTGTTCCCTCCCTGAAAATAAAGCACAACAGGGGTGGGGGCTGGATAGCTCGGTGGAGACGGGTCAGGTTCGTGGTTTGTGAAATAACGGTCGCAATGTTTAAACACAGTTTTATTAATAATAAAACAATAAAGTACACCAAAAATATTAAACGTTGCGAAATAGGTCCCTGAAGTTCAGAGCACTTTTCTCACTCAGATGGCCGCAGTGTTGCCGCTGGCTGTCTGAGCAAAAGCCAAAAAACACAGTAAAATAAAGCGCAGAAAAAATGACAGAGTCAGAATCAAACTATCGTTCGGTATCCGGTGCCGGAGGCCAACAGAAAGAACGGAGAATAATTCTCAACTAGAGTTCTGTACCTAGTGCTTACGCCAACAGATAAGAACTCAGAATCAAATCACTGTCAAAATAAACTAACGTTCGTAGTCTAGTGCAAAAATGCCAACAAACTTCGAACAGCAAAAATAAACTATCGTTCTTTGCCCAGTGCTTACGACAACGAGCTCAGAACAACAAAATAAACTAATACTCAGCAAAACTAGAGTTCAAATCTGGTGCTTAAAGCCGTCAGAACAGAACTTAGAAAATACTAAGAATAACAAGATCTAAATCCAGGTGCCTGAAGCCAACGGACTTAGATAAAAATATAAACAGAAAAATTAACTCACCAGGATATCGTTGTCACTCGACGGTTTGACTTTGACGGACGAACTCGCATCAAAGTCTCATTTCACGGTGGCTGAGGGCCGCTATTTATACCCAAAATAGTTAATTAATCCTTCTTTACAAGTTTGTTGAGTGACAAAGATATTCCCTTGTTCTAGAACAATCATCATTTCATTCCTGTCATAGCAGAATTCCATTGTTGTAAAATTCCTAATATTTCTAATAAATGCAATAATTCAACTTAGTTACAAATCTAGATCACAACTGTACAATTTGAATTTAAATCAAATAAAACGTATTACTGAACTAAATCCAGGTGGCGGGTGTGTCGCTACCAGCTGTCACGCTGACAGTTCTGCGAGTATGGATGTTACAGTGCAGTACATTGTAAATATAAAAGAAAATACATTAAATACATTTGTTAAATCATATCACAGGTGAGTTTTACGTTATGTAAAATAAATCAGTCTTATAATTTGCTATTGCAGGTACAGAGAAACAGTTGTAGCATGAAATGACAAATACATTGCTAACCAACAAAATAAAGCATTTACAATCCGCAGAGTAACACGATAAGCTAAACTACAGGTACAATGCAGCTGTCTTTGTGTTCTGAAACGTTACAGGTCTTGTGAGCATGAAGAAAAATCAAACAGAGTGAAGCAAAAATTGAAGCT
Organism: Agonum fuliginosum; assembly: GCA_947534325.1. NCBI lineage: Eukaryota > Metazoa > Arthropoda > Insecta > Coleoptera > Carabidae > Agonum > Agonum fuliginosum. Next base: position 28,171,485 of record OX384037.1, read on the forward strand.
GTCAAAATACTAGAACTAAACTGAGAACCGAGAATGTAAGGATTCGTTTGCAGAAAACTAGACCGGGAATTAAATGACGAATCATCACAAATGATGTATACTACTGCAAATGTTTTCTATTAAAAATTACCAACAAAAACAAAAATGTTCGGGTAAATTTCCATTTTTGATAATAGTATTTTGTTGAACGCCTCTATATTATTATTAGTCCGCCGAGGCAAACCGAAAACACTGATATGTTTCGGCCGAACAATTTGAATCCAGAATCTGTAAAATAATGTTGATTATATACGACCTATGTAAATAGACTTTCTCATTTGGAAAAATAATACTAATCAATTATATTGATTTGCCTTTCGGGGTGTCGGCACCACGCCTCAATTTCTTCGACTCCGACCTCAAACTGTTCGGCCGGAAGAAGTGGAAGAGCCATGGCCATTTTTATGGCCTTTTTATATTCGGGATTTACATTTATTTGTCTCCCATACCCCAACTGTATAGCTTTTTTCCAGACAGCCTAAAATAATTATATAATTTTAAAACAATTATTATTTTTATTATTATAAATTAACTCACGCTGACTTAATGAAAAAAACAGCCGACCACTTCAGCCTGTGGATAAACGATCATAATGCAATGTAAGGTCTTCAAGACTGTTAGGGACAGCTGGATTGACCCGGCGACGTGCGGCGTTCATCATATTCGACGCTGTCGAGAACGGGTAAAGAACCGCTGCTTCAGGATTGCTACGGATTGTTTTAGTTTACAACAAACGTACTACACATTGTAAATTTTTGTAAAATAAATATACATACCGTGCAGCTTTCTCATCGTAAATATTGCGGATTCTCTCCCGCCCTCCGATGTAAATTACCGCGAAAAAAAAACACGGTGTTCCTTCAACACTATTATTTGTCCTGTCGTATTCATAACTTTAATTGAAGCAGGACAATTAAACTGTCGCTTGCCAGCGCAATTGTAATAACAAAATAATTTATCAACGTATATGAATGTTTTTTCTATAAATAATTAAAATACGTACGTGTATTCAGGCATCCTCTTCCGTATTAAATATCTCTGTCCTAAATATTCCATTATGTTATTTTAAACAATACATTTATCTGTTATACAGGGGTCGTAATACCTACTGTGATTAGGAAGATAAAAATCGCGGTAAAACTAATTTCCGGCATTTTAAAATTTTAATTAAAAAAATTCCAATTTATGCAAACTTTACACGGTTATATCTCCTGATAAAAATTTGTTAAAAATTTTAAAATGGTACATGTATAGTTCCATTATTCCTCTATTAAATGTTTATAAAACATTATCTTGAAGTCAATAAATAGTTTACTCGCAATGAAAATACTTTTACAGTATTTTTCAACTTCAAAATGACATTACATTGCTAGGATGCGGTAAAGTACGAATTTCGGGCTGGTTTCAGGTACCCGTAGTAGTGGAAAAAAATGGAATAGAAAAAAAAATCGAGAGTATTCCAGGAATTCGGAAGAAACCTATACGGGCCTCTTAACATCATGACTACATAGTAGCGAAAATTCCTTTACAAGAGAAAGAAAGTGAATATACTTTATAGATAAAAATTATGTGGCTTATTTATTATATAAAATATTCTTGGATCGTCAATTAATAATTTGTAGCCAATCTTTTGATTTATTGCGCAAATATTCTGTAAAATATTTTGTAAGCAACAAATTTTGAAGATATTAGGTATGTACCTATATACATAATGAAACACCTTTAATTTTACCTTTCATTTTGTTACTTCCTTGTACGGAGTAATAAGGAAGTATTGTAATCGCGAAAAATTTCGGTTTTCAGATTTTGATGGAAATATCCGTTTTGACCTTTTCTGAATCCATTATGACTAGTTTCGTCGTGACGTCTGTACATACGTACGGACGTATGTATGTCGCATAACTCAAATACGGTTAGACGGAGAAAGTTGAAATTTTGTATTTAGAACTGTTATAGCATCTAGTTGTGCACCTCCTATTTTTGGTTTCAATCTACAAACCGGAAGTAGTACTTTTTCAAATATTTCGATAAATATTTAATTTAAAACAAATTTTTTTATTTTAAATGAAAGATTATGTGATGATTACCAACAATCGGTATTTTATAAATATTTTTGTATCTGGTATCATTTAAGAATAATTAAAGTATATATTTATAATTTAGTATTTCGGTATCTTGTAGTCCATGATCGATTAACATTTGTTACTACGTAAAATTTAAATGATTATGACTGACATGACAGTGACAATAGTAAAATATGCTTTATATCTTCTTCTGCAGTTTAAATAAAATGACTAAAATATATTTGTGAGTATAGTAGCAGTAGTAGTAGTACTTATATATTAATGTATTTGTATAATAAGTTAAAACAATAAAGTAGGTATGGCGGCAGGTCTTGTGGTGGCTACGTCTGATTTTTTTATATTATTCTACATTTTAGTTATTAGTATGAACAGTTTAATAGGCGTACAAGGAAGTCATGTGGTGTCCACGTCAGATTTTTTTTTGCAACTACATTTATATTCAGGTAAACTTTTAGCTTATTTTATTTGTTTTACAATTCATTTAAATTCTGGTAAATGTTCATGTAGTCCAAGATCCCACTGCAAGATAACGGTGTTCACTTGTTAGCAGGATGAAACCTTGTAGAAATGATGAGAAGTATATTAAAGTATCCCAAACCGCTTTGGCTGCCTACCTAAAGTGGGCCGATGTTGAGATATTTTTTTTTGTCTATGTCATTTTTGAACATATATTCGCGCTCACTTGTTAGCAGATTGAATATTGCTCCTATCGATAGTTTGGACTTCAAATATTAGAAAAATCGCTGGCTGCCTGAGCAACCCCGGGCCTTAACCCTCGGGTGCCTAACTTAAAAGGGGGAGGTGCCGCTGATATTCACCGCTCACATGTTAGCAGCAAAAACTTTTGCTCTCATGAAAGATAATTCAATTTTATATTCATTTGTATATGGGTGCCCGAGAAAAAGTGGGCCATACGAGAGGCAGCCTGAGAAAAAGATAGAGGGACGCGGCTACTATGATCTATTTTATTAATAAAGCAATCTCAATGAAATTTTACATACATAAACTAGACATAAGGGGACGTTAGAATGTATATTATTTATAAAAATAACACTTCCGGTTAAACCGGATATGACATCAACTTTCTTATTTCAAATGGAACACCCGATATATTTTTACATATTTGAATTCTACATATAATTCTGAATCCAATGATATATCACAAGTCTAGTTTTCGTACAAAATAGCCCAACAAGAAGTCTAATTTTTGCTTGTCCCTTGTGCGAACATTTGCAGCTGTGTGTTTCGAAATAAATATATCTTATTCTCAGCAACTGTAATTACCCAAATTTTGCTCCCGTGAAAGATAATTCAATTTTACATTCATTTGTATATGGGTGCCCGTGAAAAAGTGGTCCATACGAGAGGCAGCCTGAGAAAAAGATAGCGGGACGCGGCTACTATGACCGGCGCGAGTGACAAGAACAGCGCGCGTTGATCAGTGAAAGAGACAATAGGGTGTTATTAATATTCCTTATTTCGATTACAGTGGACTAGCCTTTTTATAGTGACATTGTACTGATGATTTTTATAGTTAATTCAAAATGTATATTAATGAAAGTAAAGTCAAAGAGTAAAAAGTAGTACAATATTCTTGTTAAAAATATTTTTTATTTAATGTTTATTGGCTTATTAAATACCTATCCTATACCAGTAAATTTAAAAATCTTAATATAATAATTATACCGTTAATTAATTACTATGTTTTGATGGGTCTTCTACAATCTTAAGTAACAGAAACGTTACTCTGTGTCTGAGTCGTCCGAATGAGTAACGTCGACTTCAAATTCATTTTCTTCTGTCTCATTTGCGTTAACTTTCACAATATCATCGATGCTCAAAGGCGTCGGAGGACCTTCGAACCAAGTCGGTTTTAGTTTGTTCTCGTTGAGATGCCAGCCACATTGTTCGACGCTTACTTCACCACTATTAATATTATTAGGTTCAGTTGCATTAATCCACATAGAATTTACATAAATAGTGCGCAAAACTTTTTGCTGTAGTGACCGCCAACAGGGTGGAATGTGGGAGGAGTTGAAGCCTCTCATTTTTGTATAAAAAACATCTTTGTTTGTAAAAGGTGAATACGTTTTTTGAAAAATCAAGTATCTCGCAGTGTTGACGCTGTTACAATTTTTCTGCCCATATAAGAGTGAAGTAAATTTTTGGATAACTGAGATTTTAGTCTCATCATAAATGTCTTCGGGACGAGTCAACGATGCAAACACCTTTTGAAAAGAATCATCGCTACAAAATAGTTTTAACGGTGTCACTTTTCCTTTTCCAAAAAATGATGCAGTAAAATCACATCCTGTGAAGGCGTGATATGCAGGTAGAGCTGAACACAATAGTGCTCCCAAGGTACCTGCCAATTCAGAGCAATTAATGCAGTTCATATCTTTGAAGTCTTTCGTGCTATCCCTTGACTTCTTCGAAACAGAACCAGCCATCCATATTTCCATTGTAGGAAACTTGTGTATGTTTCCCAGTAAAATGACAAGAATGTCTGTATCTGTAGCTGTAATCAGGACCTTCGAATTTGGCTCAAGTTTGCTCAAATGGAATATGATCCGTGTATCTGCCTCTTCTTGATGACAAACGAGATCTGTCTCTTCCTTTTTGAAAACTTGATCGCTTACCGATGAGTAGGAAAAACAGTACTCATTATTTGTGAGGAAGATTTTCTTATTTCTGATTATATGGGACAAAGATGAATTTTGCCAGTATTCAGACAGAAAGTTCACGAAAGCCTCCTTGAACCTATAATTCCCTAAACTTTTTGAGAAATCGTGTGGCCTTTTTTGTTGAGGACCGTGGATGGCGTACGGAATGTCGTACTCCATTCGACCTTCACGTTCACAGTCTTTTATAGAGGGAGAAAAATACCTGTCAAAAATTATATGAATCTCCGGTGCATCTCTAGCACACAGTTTTATTAAAATAGACTCCGCAATTTTTTCGAAAGTGTGCGGCATTGTTGAGGCATATAAATGAATGAAGTAGAAACCGTCAATAATTTCAACGTTGACTTTTGGAGGTCCTAATGGTTTAACAAAGGATTTCAAATGTTTTGCCAATGCCGCTTTGGGAGTAGAATACATTTCTCCTGTGCACTTAAAAAGAGCAGGAGGCACAGGTGCAAGGGGAAACGACAAACAATACTCTATGTCGACTTCTTTTTCGACTGCTATAGCTAATAAACGACCAAAAATATCCCGTTCCATTTTTAAAATGATCTGTTTGCTGCCGTCAACACTTTTTTGAGTCTTTTTCGCACATTGGGACGCAAAATTAAGCACCTTATTGCGCTTCAACGGTTTTTCAAATCTACTAGGATCTTCTCCACAGTCCTCAATGAAACGAACTTTTTGATCTCGACCAGCTGCACTACTAGAGAGCAAAAAATCCGAAACCTCGATAGATGCGGCTTTTCCTGAAGATACATTAAAGAGCTCGTTCCTATCAAGGTTGGGGTCGAAAGGATTGATATTTTGTTTGATTGCGTCAACAATGTTATTCAAACTTTTGCAGTCCTTTTCAATTTTATGCTTTTTAAGTGAGTGCGAAGTGTCATCCACTCGCGTCAGGCCAGTTTCATGCATCACGTGGGAGACTACTTTAGTTCTTAAACTGTGACTGAGAGCCCAGCGTTGTCGTGCACATATCGAATTCGTAAAATGGCTTATGCCACTTAGCGAATTTGCGGCATCAGCATTCACAGTTTGCTCAAGCGTTAGATCAACTGCTGATCGTGAGAATGTTCCATTGGTCCGTTTTATCCCAAATGCCCCACGATTAAATTGAGCAAAGAGGACCGAATTTCGTTTTTTCAATTCTATTAAATTGTTCATAAACAAAATAGACCATCGTGCATAATTCGTTTGATTAAAAATAAAGAATGAATTGCACATTTCAAAAACTGATTGAATATAAAGATAGACGTTGCTATTTCTAATGCTTCTTGAGTGGCGGAAGAAAATGTTGATCAATTCGACATATTGCAAATAAAACTGAGCGGTTTTCCCATGTTCACCGGACAAAGTTGATTTACAGTAGGCTTTGTAATCCTGTATAATTTGCTGCAGAGAAGCTGGCAAAATCAGTCGATGTTCATCGTTTGGAGAGTCGCACACTACACTTTTAAAATCATCGGCAAGTGTCTCATAGTCCGTATTGGTAGCATCTAAAAATGCTTTGAAATGAAGAATCTGAAGAGCACCAGCAAGCAACGGATGTATTCGCTTGCAACGATTGAAGTGCTTGGCGTCGAGAAATCCATTGACAGATCCAGCAGCAATAACATCCGCCTGAATTAGAATATCAACGATGCCACAACCATCAATGAATTTTCCAAGTGTTCGGAAAAACGATATTTGCATATGAAATGGTCCCAAGTTAACGAACACATTGTCAAAAGTTGGGCTCTCAGAGTTTTGAATTTGAATAGCCATTTTAGCTATGGCCAGATCGTATGTTACAACTATTTCACTTTGGCCACAAGATCTAGCAACTTTTTGAGCAAATTTTAAAGTCTCGTGAACTACAGAATAAGATGTAGGTGACGAATTTATTGGTGCTAAATAATCAATGCACTGTATAGGACTATTGTCAACAAAAGTTTTGCAGTTGAATCCCAACCACATCGGAGGTGTCTTAGTTACAAATAGAGAGATAGCCCACACCAAATCAGCAATTATGGCTTGTTCTTTTGGGATTTCATTTTCATGAATCACATCAAGAATATCATTTAAAGGGAGTATTCTCATCGTCGATGTGGGTTTACGAAAGTAAGGTGTGATATCACGGGAAACTTCGTTGAAGCGTCGACGTTTCCTCGAATTGGGAATCAAGATTTCCGTATCAGATTGTTCTTCAGAAGAGACAGATTCAGTATGCGGTATGTTAAAAGTAGTGTCATCGGCAAACTGGTAAATAATACCGACTGTATCATGGAGCGTGTCTTTCCCGCTGCTTGTTTCCACGAAGCGGTCAAAATTATCAAAAGCAACATGGGTGCACAATTCCTTTACCGGTTTAATTCCGGCTGGTACTACTTGATTTTTCTTAAAAGCTGTGTACGTCATTTCAGTTTCTAATTCCTCCACTAAATTATAACCTATACTGTGCCCGTACCTATTAAGGATGGAAAGTACTTTTCTAGAACTCGTTATTGATTTAATGGTCAATCCAAGGGCGAGATTTTTCGCGGGCTTTACCCGGCCCTTTGTTATAGTATAAATCATGTCACTACACAAAGATTTGATTTTGACAATGTCATCATCTGAATTTTTCCTACGACCATCTGGTCCTTGGATCAAATCGCATACGAAATTAAACAATTTGTCAGGAATATCACACTCGCCACGGATGATATCGTCCGCTGTTAAATTTTCAGGCAATTTTCGACTCGTCATGGACGTCACACAGTTATGAAGCTCATACGCTGATGCTTTTAATCTCGTGTTATGTTTAGCATCGGAAATTGCGAATTCGGTGGCTAACTTCAAAAGGTCCAGATCGTTCTTGTAAACGATTCGTTTGTTATGTGACGCACTTGAAGCCTCGATTGCAATTTTCCCAGGAAAAGCGTTAACTAATTTGACGTGTAAATTTTCAGGCCGATAGTTATCCAAATTCTCTATTTCATAATTATTGGTGCCACCGTATTCTAGTAACAGTGCTTTATAACGTGTCAGCAAATCAACGAGGAAAACAACCTTTTCTCTTACAATTACTTCTTCACGTACGTATTCACAAATGGCTTCAAAAGCCACTTTGTGCATGTTTCTATTGTCATGCCACACTGTTTTAGGTGGAGAGGTTCGTGAACAAAGAGTCTGATAAGAGGCAAGACAACAGCGGTGATACGCTACCGTTCTTGCATTTTCTAACAATGCGACAATGTCCGTTTCGTTTAATGTTGTAGCGATGTTTCTAATTGTCTCGATAGTACTAATGGCTTGTGTAAATGACAAACCGACTCGCCGTGCGCCTACCTTTTTTTTAATGACCCCACAAAAAATGCAAATTTTCGGTGCTGTCGACGTTAAAGGTGAGATGTCCTGCATTGTGTAGTCCGTTATATGCATTGACTCTAACGTGTCAGAATATGAAGTATCATCCTCAGAATTATTGCCAGGTAACCATGTCAGTTCTGTATTATTACCACTGGATTCCAGTTGCATGGAAGGAAGCAAAGCCTCCTCAGAGCCAATTTGAAATGTCTCCAGAGGAACAGTTGATTTGTTTATGTTTGCATTAAAACTCGTTGATGGTGCCTACAAAAAATAACGTTGCTCTTGCTCATCGGATCTAATCTAGTGGATGTTACTCTGAAAAATTTGAATAATACTTACGATTGATGATACTCTGAAATCCTCAAACTCTTTTTTGTATCGTTGCTTAATTACCATCACCTTTTTTAAACATTTTTCATGAAAACCATTTGTTTCCAACGACTCGTTTGTTAATTCAATATCGCCGTACATGAATCGTTTGCTCTTACGAAAAGCTATCATATTGCAGCATTTTCGAAATTTTTCTTGATTGAAATCCACGACGTCTTCGGTATTTCGACAAAAAAGACACTGCTTCATTTTGGCATTAAGAAAATAAGTAATATTTAATCACAACTGAACCGATTTACTAATGAACGTTAAACGACAGTAGACGCTTAAATACATTGAAGTTAGTAATTCGCAACAGTACAACCAACATTGAAAAAAAGTGTCATTGTCAGATCCAAAACTCTCTTACTGATCAACGCGCGCTGTTCTTGTCACTCGCGCCGGTCATAGTAGCCGCGTCCCGCTATCTTTTTCTCAGGCTGCCTCTTGTATGGACCACTTTTTCACGGGCACCCATATACAAATGAATGTAAAATTGAATTATCTTTCACGGGAGCAAAATTTGGGTAATTACAGTTGCTGAGAATAAGATATATTTATTTCGAAACACACAGCTGCAAATGTTCGCACAAGGGACAAGCAAAAATTAGACTTCTTGTTGGGCTATTTTGTACGAAAACTAGACTTGTGATATATCATTGGATTCAGAATTATATGTAGAATTCAAATATGTAAAAATATATCGGGTGTTCCATTTGAAATAAGAAAGTTGATGTCATATCCGGTTTAACCGGAAGTGTTATTTTTATAAATAATATACATTCTAACGTCCCCTTATGTCTAGTTTATGTATGTAAAATTTCATTGAGATTGCTTTATTAATAAAATAGATCATAGTAGCCGCGTCCCTCTATCTTTTTCTCAGGCTGCCTCTCGTATGGCCCACTTTTTCTCGGGCACCCATATACAAATGAATATAAAATTGAATTATCTTTCATGAGAGCAAAAGTTTTTGCTGCTAACATGTGAGCGGTGAATATCAGCGGCACCTCCCCCTTTTAAGTTAGGCACCCGAGGGTTAAGGCCCGGGGTTGCTCAGGCAGCCAGCGATTTTTCTAATATTTGAAGTCCAAACTATCGATAGGAGCAATATTCAATCTGCTAACAAGTGAGCGCGAATATATGTTCAAAAATGACATAGACAAAAAAAAATATCTCAACATCGGCCCACTTTAGGTAGGCAGCCAAAGCGGTTTGGGATACTTTAATATACTTCTCATCATTTCTACAAGGTTTCATCCTGCTAACAAGTGAACACCGTTATCTTGCAGTGGGATCTCGTACTAATGTGGTACACTACATTTTATGGAAATAATCTCAGCTCTCATTATTACTTTAAATTTTCTTTTGCTTTATTATTTAATTCTGTGCAATCCTGCATCCCCTCCGATTCTGGTTTACGGAACACCCTGTTTCCATTTTTATTTTCAAGCCAGTGGCGCTCACTTACCCACGACCTGCTCTGAGCAAACATCACCCGGCCAACTTTTGTTTAGCCGCAACAAAGGTAGGTGCTACTGAAATTGTGATTACAGTAGTCGATGTGTATGATACCGTGCGCATCCCAAAAAACTGTGGCCATGACCTTGTTTTTATCGCGGTTGGACATCGAAAAAACAATCCTTCGAAATGGTCAGACGTTCGACTGAGAGCAAATGCGTCACCCATCTGGCAGAGAGCTTCCTCATTCCCAAATATTCTTGTAGAATGTTGAGCACCCGTTCGGTTGAGATGCCCGCAGCCTCAGCTATCTCACGCTTAGTCACTCGTCGATTATCATTCCATGTATTTTGTCGACCATTTCTGGCGTGGTGACCTCTTTTGAACGGCCTGGACGTTTATCATAAAAAATTATCTTACGACCGCGTTTCAGTCCAATATTTAATTGTTGATAACGAAGACAGACACCCTATAAACAACGTTCAATTCAGTTTTGGTCTATAAACAACGTTCAATTCAGTTTTGATCTATAAACAACGTTCAATTCAGTTTTGATCTCATCATTCGTTTTCTTTTTCAAAAACTAGTATCTAATCACTGCACGATATTCGATTTTATTAATTTTTGTAAAAATGCAAAAGTTGTTCGCTTTAAATGACTGTCTAAATGACGCAGCTGATCGAAATTTTGACAGTGGTCATTTGAAGGTTAGGACTTCCGAAAAACAACATTGATTTGATACTGGTGGCGCCATCTTTTGCCTCAGCCGATTACTTTTCAACCGCCCTTCAAAAAAATTTACCTCTACAGTACACATGAAACCTTCCCTACAGTCTTGGATAGTTGGTTTTCACTGAATTTTCCCTTTTATTGTATGTCGGGCTTTACTAGGAATAAGTGAAGAAAACAATGTTAAGGTGACGTAATTTCGATATTCTGTAACAAATGAAAAATTAAACGTATGATTTGTCATATTTCTCCAATAGGACATTAACAATAATTACTTATAAAGATACCTTAACTTAGAGAGTTTGATGAACTTAAATTTAATAATAGTAAATTAGTGTTGTAACCTTTGGTTATCTGTCCGGTTTGTATTTAATGAGGTTTCTTTAATCAATATGGAGTTCAGGTATACAGGTGATTAACCCATAGTACCCTAGACTAGTGATGGAGCTGCCATCTTCGCCCCTAGCCTGGCGGGGGGTAGAATTGCATTTCCTCATATTCTGTTGGTAGAGTTATACCGCTCTTATCCGGTCGTCAGAGCCTCGTTAGATTACGCAGGGTGTACCACGTGCAGGTGAAGTTGACAGTTGAATCTACTCTTACACCTTTACATCCCTCAACATCACAAACATCCAAGTAAATATCACTACGTGATTTATTCTGCGTTAATTTAAGTAATGTGCCTAAATTTGAAAATCTGTCTTTGAAAGCCCTAATAATTCTAGCATTTGAATTCCTTAAGATTTCATGCAGTATTGGAGCATAAAATGGAGTAACTGATGATAAAGAATTGCATATATCCTCGTAGCTAGTATTTTTACTTCCTTGTACGGAGTAATAAGGAAGTATTGTAATCGCGAAAAATTTCGGCTCTCAGATTTTTACGGAAATATCCGTTTTGACCTTTTCTGAATCCATTATGACTAGTTTCGTCGTGACGTCTGTACGTACATACGTACGGGCGTACGTATGTATGTCGCATAACTCGAATTCGGTTAGACGTAGAAAGTTGAAATTTTGTATTTAGGACTGTTATAGCATCTAGTTGTGCACCTCCTATTTTTTGTTTCAATCTACAAACCGGAAGTAGTAATTTTTCCAAAAATTTCGATAAATATTTAATTTAAGACAAATTTTTTTATTTTAAATGAAAGATTATGTGATTATTACCTACAATCGGTATTTTATAAATATTTTTGTATCTGGTATCATTTAAGAATACTTAAAGTATATATTTATAATTTAGTATTTCGGTATCTTGTAGTCCATGATCGATTAACATTTGTTACTACGTAAAATTTAAATGTTTATGACATGACAGTGACAATAGTAAAATATGCTTTATATCTTCTTCTGCAGTTTAAATAAAATGACTAAAATATATTTGTGAGTATACTAGTATAATAAGTTAAAATAATTTTTTATATTATTCTACATTTTAGTTATTAAGAAAAGTATGAACACACAAGGCGTACAAGGAAGTCATGTGGTGTCCACGTCAGATTTTTTGTGTTTAGTAAATCAAATATTTCAGGATTTAAATATGTAGATAAATTGATTCCACCTAAACAATTAGGATAAAATAAGAGACTTAGTTTATTAAGATGACCTTGCTTATAGCTATCTCAAGCAGAGTAGATTAGTGACTTCAAATTAATATAGAATGAAACTGGCATCAGGCTCCCAATCTGTCCTAGCGATTACCACAGTTCCTAAGGTTGAAATACCATCATTTTCGTGAGATATAATTCGGGCTGCCCTTTTTGTCCCGTTTGAAGCAGCAGTCCCATTTAAGCATCTGTTTTTTAAATATTATACTAATCTATTTGAAACCCGTGTTTCTGAAGATTTAAGTAATATATTACACTTAATAAAATTGTTTCTGAGTTCATCTAAGAATTGGTCTCTTAATATATTTAGATGTTCTAATTAATATGAGCTCCATTTTGTTACTATAATTTGGTTGTCACCCTGCCTATTAGGTATATATGTAATCCCATTTTCTTTGCAATATAAGTTATTATAGCAATTGTTACTAGTGTCCACATTGGTTAATAAATATTATGAATATATTCTTACATGCTTTCCTTCGAAAAATGTTGCTTTGATTGTTTTTTGAATTGATTCCGTCGCCCAATTTTTGGAATTAGTTACTTTAAATCGTCGTCCATTAATTCTTGCAGATCACTTACGTTTATTTCTTTATCTAAAATTTCTTTATTATTGTAACGAGCGGCGCCTGGGTGGCGGCGGCTAAGCGACATGCACGGACCAGTTTGCATTGTCTAGCCGGCGCGCTATTGTGTTGATGACGCAAGAGGGGGATGATTCATCAGGTCACGCGATACGGTAATAAAATTTAATGACTTTCTGGAAGGAATTTATGGAATCTACCAGAATTACCGGCTGTGGATATATAAACGCTACCCGAGCGGACGGTGAGTCAGTCTACGATAGCATTGTGACATAAATAGAAGTCTACGGTTGAATGGTGACATAAATAGAACTAAATATTCATGTATTGTGACATAAATAGAGTTTAATGTTCTTTAGTGGTTAAATAAATAATTATAGTGTATAAATAAATAATATTAGTAGTGTTAAGTGTGTAAATAAATATTCTTAGTGTATAATTAGTGCTTTAAGTAAATAATAGTGCGTGTTTATTTAATTATTATTAACTTTTATCTTTTATTTTCCGTTATTAAACTTGTTATATAAATATTCGTGTTTTACTGATTTTACACTTCACCTAAATAAATAAAACCGTTACAATTGGTGTCAGGTGTGGGGTTTAATAAACTGTGAAGTGTAATTAAAAATAAATAAAATGGCTACAAAGAAAATTAAATTAAGTGACTTGAAAGTGACTGAACTCAAGAAAGAACTAGAAGAACGGGATCTAGAGACATCAGGAGTCAAGACTGTACTTCAACAGCGTCTACGAAAAGCCCTAGAAGATGCTGGTGAAAATCCGGAGGAATTTGAAGTTGCGTGTAGCGTATCCGAACAACTGCAAGAAACTTCTAGAAATTTAAAAGAAGAATTGACCGCAACTTTGAAAGAAGAAATAACAGAGAGTTCTAGAAAGTGTGAAGAGAATTCCAGAATTTTGAAAGAAGAATTAATAGAAAATTCTAGAACTTTAGAAGAGAAATTAACAGAAAATTCTAAAACTTTAGAAGAGAAATTGGATAAAAATTCTAGAACTTTAGAAGATAAATTAGAAGAAAATTCTAGAACTTTAGAAAATAAATTAGAAGAAAATTCAAAAATTCTGGAGGATAAGTTAGAAGAGAATTCTAGAACATTAAAAGAAGAATTAGCGGAGAATTCTAGAATTTTGGAAGAGAAGCTAATGGAAACTTCCAGAAAAACAGAAGAATGTTTAAAGGAACAATTAAAAGAAGATTTAAATAATTTAAAAGAAGAATATGACAAGAAGATAGAAAAATTAGACGAAAATTTATCCAAAATTACGTCATCGCCGATGTCGACAACCGAAACGACCAAAGGGGACGGGGTTAAAATTGAAAGAACCATTAAAGCTGAACACAATTCAACATCTTACGTGAAAGCTCCAAAATATGACGGAAAAACAGCGTGGCCTAATTATTTAAGGCAATTTGAAATAGCTGCTAAAATAAATGGTTGGTCGTCAGAAGAAAAGGCTAGTAATTTGGCCATTGCGTTACAAGGAGAAGCACTTAACATTATCCAAACGGTTAAACCAGAAGAGCAAGGAGACTACGAACTTCTAGTCAAACAACTGGATATGCGGTATGGCAATGCACATTTGAAACAGGTGTACCAGACGCAACTGAATAACAAATATCAGGAATCGAAGGAGACACTTCAAGAATTCGAAGCTGACATATCTCGCTTGGTTCACCTCGCATTCCCTGATACAGCGTGATACAGACCCTGGCTATACAACAATTTGTCAGCGGAATCCGAGACAGCGAAATCCAGAAATCTTTAAGAATAGCGCACACAAAAACTATAAGTGATGCATTGTCAATTGCATTAGAGCATGAAGCTGCTAAACAAGCTTCGCGTAACCAATCCAGAGTGAGGAACATTGACGCCGAGAGAACCGAAAACATGGAAGATTTAGACGAGAGAGTGCGACGAATCTTCAAAGAAATGCTTCCAGAAAGAAGAAAACTACGTTGCTGGAATTGCGGTGAGCTCGGTCACCCGCAAAGACTTTGCAGTAAATTTCGGAAGCCCGAACCGAAGAAAGAAGACGACGAGTCGGAAAACTAAGTCGGGTTGATGCGAAGGGGCAATCGTCGACCCGTAATCTAGTAGCCCCACATTCCATCGGTTATGTCGCATCTCTTCATCATCAAGCTAACAGCATCTATGTGGATGGTTATTTTGACGGAAGGCCACTTAAAATGTTGCTAGATACGGGTGCGACGAAGACTATTATTAGACCCGACGTGGCGAAAACAACTGGCAAGACACATCTACATCCAACCAAGTGGCGATTACGCACAGCAACAGGAGAACAAGCTACCGCATCTGGAGAGCTGGATTTGAACATCAGTATCGGGAATACCTCCTTTGAACATCGTGTGCTGGTAGCTGACGTAGAAGATGAACTCATTCTCGGTATGGACATCATGAAGAAGCACGGTTTCAAGCTGGACCTCAAGAGTGGCGTGATGGTGGTCAATGAAGAAGAAATCGTATTGCATCCACGGGACGACGAAGCCGTACGTGTGGTAATAGCCGAAGATGTCACCCTCCCAGAGCGAAGCGAGACTATCGTAGAAGGAAGACTAGAGGGTAGTTTCTGCGAGGGAAACATTGTCATGCTGGAACCCAAGAATGATGATACCAGAACTGGGCCTGGAGTTGTGATTGGAAAATCACTAATAAAAGCAAAGAAGATAGTACCGGTTCGAGTAATGAACATTAATTTTTATCCCGTTGTTATTAAAAGTGGGACAAAAGTAGAAGAATGTTCACCAGTATCCTCGATTATTCGAACTGTTACGGCCAAGGAAACGACATGCAGTAAAATCCCGGACACATTAGTCAATCAAATGTCATCATTCCAAGCATTGACCGCCAACCAGAAAACCAAGGCGAAAAATTTAATCGGGAAATATCAGGAGTATGACAAGAACTCCAAGGGAAGAACCAACGTGGTCCGCCATAAAATAGACACCGGAGAAGCAAGACCCATCCGCCAACCAGCAAGAAGATTACCACTGGCAAAGCGAGAAGAAGCAGAGCGAATAGTTGAGGACATGAAGTTGGAAGGTGTGATTGAGCCTTCAAGTAGTCCATGGGCTTCACCAGTGGTGTTAGTGAAGAAGAAGGATGGATCTACACGATTCTGCGTTGATTATCGTCAGCTTAACAACGTGACGAAGAAGGACAGCTACCCGCTACCCCGAATAGACGATACACTGGACACTTTGGCTGGATCAAAGATTTTCTCCACATTGGATTTAAAAAGCGGTTACTGGCAAGTCGATTTGGAGCCAAAGGATAAAGAGAAGACAGCCTTCACCATCGGCACGGGACTTTGGCAATTTACTGTTATGCCATTTGGGCTCTGCAATGCCCCTGCAACTTTCGAACGACTCATGGAAACCGTTTTAGCTGGACTATCGTGGAAAACCTGTTTGGTTTACCTCGACGATATTATTGTGGTCGGAAAAACGTTTGAGGACCACATGAAGAATTTAGAAGAGGTGTTCCAAAGATTAAGAAAGACCAATCTGAAGCTCAGCCCGAAGAAATGTCACCTATTCCAGGAGGAAGTTCATTATCTTGGACACATCGTTTCCGGAAGAGGGATTGCAGTAGACTCCGGGAAAATAAAAGCTGTTCAAGACTGGCCAGTACCCAGAGACAAACATGAACTGAGAAGTTTTCTTGGTTTATGCACCTATTATCGACGATACGTACCCGGATTTGCCAACATTGAGAAACCGTTAACGAAGCTTACTGAAGAAGGCCGAAGATTCATCTGGGAAACGGACTGTCAAGCCGCATTCAAACAACTGAAACATTTCTTGACAAGCGCACCTGTTTTAAGTTACCCGTTGCCAGAAGGAGAGTTCATACTTGACACAGATGCCAGCAACGTTGGAATTGGCGGTGTTCTTTCCCAAATACAAGACGGACATGAGAAGGTTATTGCCTACTTCAGCAAGACATTGTCAAAACCTGAAAGAAATTATTGTGTCACCAGGAAGGAATTATTAGCAGTCGTAAAGTCCATTGAACATTTCTACAAGTACTTGTACGGTAGAAGATTTCTTATTAGAACCGACCACGCTGCTCTAAAATGGCTACTACAATTTAAGAATCCTGAAGGTCAAGTAGCCAGATGGATTGAACGACTGCAGGAATATGACTTTGTGATTGAACATAGAGCAGGAACGAGCCATCGTAATGCAGACGCATTGTCGAGAAGACCATGTCAGGAGGAATGTAAACACTGTAGCCGAGTAGAAGAAAAACATTCCATCGTCGCGAGGACAACAGTAGTTGACGATAGATGGCATCCAGACGACCTGCGCCAAGACCAAGAAAATGACCCGGATTTGAAAATCATACTGGATTGGAAGAATAGTGAAGAAAAGCCAGCATGGGAAAATGTTGCACCACATTCCCGGAAAGTAAAATCGTACTGGGCACAATGGGACTCTATTGTGGTTGAAGAAGGTGTCCTGAAACGTGTGATGGAGAACACCGAAGGTACTGAGACGAAAACTCAGCTGATTGTTCCACGGAGCCGAGTACCGGAAGTCTTGAAGGAAATCCATGATGGAACTGGAGGAGGACATTTTGTAGTCAACAGAACCGTGGAAAGATTGCGCCAACGATTTTACTGGGTGAATTGCAAAGAAGATGTTAAAGAGTGGTGCAAGAAGTGTGTTGCTTGCGCTGGAACTAACGGGCCACATAAGCGACGAAGAGCTCCAATGCGTCAATACAATGTTGGCAGTCCATTTGAGCGCATTGCGATTGATGTAGCCGGACCATTCCCGGAATCCGACGAGGGAAACAAGTACATATTAGTCGTTATGGATTACTTCACCAAGTGGGTTGAAGCTTATCCATTACCTAACCAGGAAGCCGTCACTGTTGCTGATGTTCTGGTAAAAGAATGTATTTGCCGATTTGGAGTCCCTCGTGAACTACACTCCGACCAAGGAAGAAATTTTGAGTCTGCCCTTTTCCAAAACATCTGTAAGATAATGGGAATCAACAAGACTAGGACAACTGCACTACATCCGCAGTCCGACGGCATGGTCGAACGAATGAACAGAACTATCAACCGATATCTATCAAAGGTTGTCTCTAACCATCAAAGAGACTGGGACCGACATCTGCATCTGTTCCTGATGGCTTATCGTTCATCCGTACACGAGACGACAGGACAGACACCTGCTAACATCTTATTCGGACGTGAATTACGTTTGCCATGTGACCTGGTATTCGGCAGCAAACCTGGAGAAGATTTGGCTGGGGAGGATTATGTCACCAACTTGCGAAGAAGAATGGATGACATTCATGAACAAGTCCGTACAAGTATTCAGGTTGCCAGCGACAGGATGAAGGATCATTATGACATCAGGGCTGACGAAGGTGGTTACCAACCTGGAGATCTGGTGTGGTTGTATAACCCGCAGAGGCGTCGCGGATTATCGCCGAAGCTGCAGAAGAAGTGGGAAGGCCCCTATGAAATAATCAAGAAGATTAACGACATCATCTACCGGATAAGAAAAATGCCTAATGGGAAGCCGCGAGTAGTACATTTTAATCGTCTAGCTCCTTTCGCCGGCGATAACCATGAAGACCATCGTGGAGCTACGGTTCGAAGAATTGAAGCCCAAGAACCTACATTCGAAGATTTCATGGAAACTTATTCCACTAACCGTAAAGCTCGGTATGGCGTTACCCGAGAGGAACATCTAGACCTGTTCACGGTTTCACCAGACTATTCCCTTGGTCACTGCATAGCCGAAGACACGAAAATGTCCCGCGGAATCGCTACTGTCTTCAAGAAGAAGTTTGGACGACTACAAGAACTGGCCAACCAACGTCCATCCGTCGGAAGAACAGTACGACTTAGGGATAATGACGTGGAACACAAACGATACATTTACTACTTAGTTACGAAGGCGAAATCAAACCAGAAGCCACTGTATCGAAATTTGTGGAATTCATTGTGCGATCTGAGGGACCACCTATTGGACAACGACATCATGAAGCTGGCTTTACCGAAGATAGGCTGTGGACTAGATGGCTTGGATTGGAGGATTGTGAGGAACATGTTAGAGATCCTCTTCCGGTATACTGGAATTGAAATCCTCATCTGCAGCTTCAACCCAAAGAGACAAGTCAACACAGAACCGACCGTGGACTGTCACTTCTTCAAGACATCCGGATGCATCAAGGGTGATGCATGTAGATTTCGTCATCGAGGACTGTTCCGGGACGAAACAGTCTTAAGGAGGGAGCAATGTAACGAGCGGCGCCTGGGTGGCGGCGGCTAAGCGACATGCACGGACCAGTTTGCATTGTCTAGCCGGCGCGCTATTGTGTTGATGACGCAAGAGGGGGATGATTCATCAGGTCACGCGATACGGTAATAAAATTTAATGACTTTCTGGAAGGAATTTATGGAATCTACCAGAATTACCGGCTGTGGATATATAAACGCTACCCGAGCGGACGGTGAGTCAGTCTACGATAGCATTGTGACATAAATAGAAGTCTACGGTTGAATGGTGACATAAATAGAACTAAATATTCATGTATTGTGACATAAATAGAGTTTAATGTTCTTTAGTGGTTAAATAAATAATTATAGTGTATAAATAAATAATATTAGTAGTGTTAAGTGTGTAAATAAATATTCTTAGTGTATAATTAGTGCTTTAAGTAAATAATAGTGCGTGTTTATTTAATTATTATTAAATTTTATCTTTTATTTTCCGTTATTAAACTTGTTATATAAATATTCGTGTTTTACTGATTTTACACTTCACCTAAATAAATAAAACCGTTACATTATATTAGAAAACAGTACGTAGATACCGGTAACATTTATAACTTACCCTCAAATTTTTCTATGAGAGAATTAAAACCCCATCTGGTTAATGAATCATTAAGTTCATGAGAGCCATTATAAATAATTAATTTTATATTAATATTAATAGTAACACTAATACTGCACTAAGAAACTATTAACTACTGGCAACAACGTGGTTCAAATGGTTCCTAGCATCTAGCATTCGATCACAATATAAAATTCGCCCGTTCACCCCTGTATAAACAAGTAAAAACATGGTTGTTAAATAATTATTTAATATTCAACAAAGTGAAATAGATTTAAAATATAATTTGGTTACTGTTAAACATAATTTATTTAAAGTTAATATATATTTTACCTATCAATATTAGCATATAATGTATTTATATGTAACTTGATAAAATTTGTTTTCGAGATTATTACACTTAACAACCGCTCTTTTCAAAGAGCACGAACAGAAATTTATCCGGCAAAATAAAATGCTCTTGTGTAATTACAGTTGAAAAACTCTTGACTGATAACAATGGAATTTGAAAAGGAAAATAACAGGTCCACCAGTCAATAATATATTCCATAACGTCGACGTTTCGGTCTAGATTGAGGTCTTCTTCAAGACAAATAATAATAATAATAAGTCTTTATTTCTCAAGACACAAGATACACATGTATAGAAAACGACAGAGTACAAATAGTATAGTATAAAATGGAATTACATATTGGGATTCCAGAAATTCTACTATCTTATAATAGCTTTCTGATAATAACATATTTTTTAAATTAGATTTAAAACTAGTTACAGTGGTTTTCTGTTTTAACGAATCATCTAGTTTGTTAAAAAGTCGTAACCCAAGAGTGTGCGGAGAATTTTTTCCCGAGTTGAACCTTGTAAAAGGAATTCTAAAAAGAGCTTTTTGCCTTGTGTTGATGCTATGGACATCTTCATTTGATCTAAAATTAGTTCTGTTAAGAAACACAAAAGTACATACTTCAAGAATAAAGAGGCAGGCCAATGTTCAAATTTTGAATTTTTTAAATAAATCTTTACATGATTGTCTTTGACTTACTCCAGCTAATCACCGAACATTTCTCTTCTGATGTATAAAAACATTCGCGGCATGAGCCGAGGTTCCCCAAAAACAGATACCATACCTAAGTAAAGATTCCACTTTGGCATGATAAAACATTGTGAGTTGGCTTAAGTTTAGAAACTGTTTCAAGTGTCTAATCTGTAAACAGATCGTGTTTAGTTTAGGAGCTAAACTATCACACTGACATTTCCAGTTATGAAGTTCATCGACAGAGAGACCTAAGATTTTTGAGCTTTTAACTCTAGTCAAATTATTAGGGCCGATAGATAAGTTTATGTCGAGGTTGTTAGAGTGTTGATGGTTATAAAACCGAACAAAGTTGGTTTTGGAGTTATTTAGAAATAGAGAATTATCATTGCACCAGTCCGATAATTTCTGAAGGATTTGGTTACACTTATTTTGGAGAGTTAAGTCGTCATTATCTGCTACCACTAAGGTAGTGTCATCGGCATATAACATGACTGAGCAGTCCTTGGAAAGAATCTGACAGAGATCGTTTACATAAAGCGTGAAGAGAGTGGGAGAAATTACACAACCTTGGGGAACGCCCATAGCGATATGTAGAGAGTCTGAATTAAAGCTTCTGAGTCTCTGATGGGAGTCATAATGACTGATGGAGACGTATTGTTGTCTATTTTTTAGAAAACTGTTTATCCAATTTAAGGCAACTCCTCTGATACCTTCGCACTCTAATTTAGTTAGCAATCTGTCGTGACTGACACAGTCAAAGGCTTTGCTGAGTTCGCAGAATATGTATACCGGATATTGTCCCTTTTCTAAGTGCGAGATTACTTGCTCATGGAAGGACTGCAATGCTTTATTAGTAGAGCAATTGGATCTGAAACCAAACTGCATGTTACTTATAGTATTATTTTTACGCAGAAATGAATCTAAACGGTCGAGGTAGCAGTATTCGTAGATCTTTGAGAAGATTGATGTTAAGGCAATGGGTCTATAGTTATCCATATTCTTACTATAATTTTTGTTTTTAAAATGAATGACTTTGCTTAGTGTTAGTTTTTGAGGAAATTGTCCAAACTGAAATGATAAGTTTATGCAATGAACCAGTGGTTTTGAAATAACTGGAGCAATTATTTTAATTAAAAAGCTCGGAATATTGTCCGGCCCTGCGGACTTTTTGTTTTTTATTTTATTATTTATAAGACTCAGTAGTTCCTGCTCTGTGAACGGTTGTAAGAAAATACTATTACTTTGAGTTTCCGAAGTTAAAGGATTTGTTGACGATTGTTTGGGTATTTTATCGAGAATTTTTAGAGGAGCGTCTCTAAATAAATTTTGAAATTGTTTGCAATTTCTGTTGGATTTTGAATTTCTTTACCATCACAACAGATTGAAATATTAGATTTTAAATTGGATTTGTTATCAGATGATTTAATAATACTCCAAACACTTTTTGACAGATTGTCTGAAGTATGAATTTTATTTTGCAAAAACAGTTTTTTGGTGTTTGACACAAGAACAGAATGTTCGCGTTTAGCTTTTTTGTAAGTGTTATCCAGTATGGGATAACGCTTTTTTAACTGGAATAAATTCTTTAAGTTTGTACTAGACCTAATAATTTCATCATTGATCCAGCCCTTCTCCGTCCTTGAAGAATTGCATTTCTTGAGATAAAAATGCATTTCGAAATAAGGTCCGCGTCGATTTGGGCTAGACAAACTATTCCGCTGCGTAGCGCTACAATCGCAAGTTGAAAGGAGAGCTCGAGGAGAGCCGCCAAACTCTCCGAGAGTAAAATTTGAAAATGCGTGATCAAGGTTACAGCACGGCGAGAACAAATAGTGTTCATGCCGCGATTGAAGGCTGGTTTGTGTTAGCGGGATGGTATGAGATTAGCCGGAAAATATGTCTAGATACTTACTCTTTAGTCTTTACTGCATTATTTTTATTCTTTTGAACTTCAAGAAGTATTTTGAAATGTTTTTAAAAGTTAAAATCTGACTTATCCAATATCTTGTCTAAATAAAGTCATTAGTATTTAATGATTTAAAAGTAAAATATCTGAAAAAATAAGTAGGTAGTTTGGAATATAAATAAAATTTAGAATAAATTGTGTTTTTGATAAATTTTGATTCATCTAACGCTGCTTTATTCATGCACTACTTCATGCATACGTTGCTTTCTCCAATTACTGCTTTGTTCAGACACAGCCTCATTCATACACCGATTTCTTCTAACACAGTTTTATTCATCATCCTAATGTAGCACAGAAACAAACCTAAAATAGATGTCGCAGTAATTTATTGGAAATTACTTTTATGCACTATCAATGCTAAAAACATAGCAGACAACAAATGGCATGAATTTTAAATTATAAACTTTTTAAAATAATATTTCCTATTCAGTATTATGATTTTAGGTTTGTTTCTGTGCTACATTAGGACGATGGAGTTTAGGACGATGAATAAAGCGGTGTTAGAAGAAATCGGTGTATGAATGAGGCTATGTCTGAACAAAGCAGTGATTGGAGAAACCGGAAATGGTATTTTAACATTTTTTGCAAAAAATATAGAAAATTCTGCGATAGTTACAATTTGTCATACGAAATTTCAAAGAAAAAATTATATTTTACAATATTTATTTGACACCTTGTCTATATCTCTTACCAATAAAGAAAAATTATTTTTCAAAGATATTTAATTTTACCTACCACGATTTGTAAATCACAATAGGTATAGGAAAAAAAATCTGACGTGGACACCACATGACTTCCTTGTACGCCTATTAAACTGTTCATACTTTTCTTAATAACTAAAATAAAGAATAATATAAAAAAATCTGACGTGGCCACCACAAGCCCTCCCGCCATACCTACTATATTATTTTAACTTATTATACAAATATATTAATATATAAGTACCTACTACTACTACTGCTACTATACTCACAAATATATTTTAGTCATTTTAATTAAACTGCAGAAGAAGATATAAAGCATATTTTACTATTGTCACTGTCATGTCATAATCATTTAAATTTTACGTAGTAACAAATGTTAATCGATCATGGACTACAAGATATCGAAATACTAAATTATAAATATATACTTTAATTATTCTTAAATGATACGAGATACAAAAATATTTATAAAATACCGATTGTAGGTAATAATCACATAATCTTTCATTTAAAATTTAAAAAATTGTCTTAAATTAAATATTTATCGAAATATTTGAAAAAAGTACTACTTCCGGTTTGTAGATTGAAACAAAAAATAGGAGGTGCTCAACTAGATGCTATAACAGTCCTAAATACAAAATTTCAACTTTCTACGTCTAACCGTATTTGAGTTATGCGACACACATACGTCCGTACGTACGTACGTCCGTCCGTCCGTCCCTACGTACAGACGTCACGACGAAACTAGTCATAATGGATTCAGAAAAGGTCAAAACGGATATTTCCATCAAAATCTGAAATCCGAAATTTTTCGCGATTACAATACTTCCTTTTTACTCTGTACAAGGAAGTAATTAAAAACAAAAATGAATATGTCAATGTGACAGATGAACAGACGTATGCACAATTTCTGAAATGTTTGTGGCATCATTTTAAAAGAAATGTAAATATTATGAACTGAACATAAGGTAATAATAAAGTTCAATTTTTGTCTATATAAAGAGCTAATTAAAGAACTAAGAACTATAAAATTATTTTCAAAAAGTTTGTAAATTTATGCAAAATTATAATTTAAGAAAGCCTAAGATATTAAGCTGGTAAGTTTTCAAAAAAACACATTTCGAAATTCAAATTTTTTCACTTTCCCGCTTTGATAACTCGAAATATTGGGGTGGGAAAAAAAACGTTTCCTACAAAAGTTTCTTATTTTAGCGTAGAACACGTTGCCAAAATAAAAAAGTGGGGTTCCCATTTAAAAAAATCAAGTTGACCCCAATATGGGCAGTTTTTCTTCTCCTTCAAATTCATCGAACCCGTATTTCGCCGATTTTCGATCCGTGCCGCGGTTCCCGAGATATTTAGGTGGAAAGTTTTCAAAAAAACACCCTGTATATATCAGTATTCAGTGCAATAATATTATTAAAATAAAATTTACCCTGCATAAAATTGCAAATCAAAAGCAAAAGTCGTACATCGAGAGAAAAAAAGTGTAGGTATGATCTGAAGAGAGGTAGTGGCGAGCGCGGTGCAGCGAGAGCGACGGTAGAGTACCACAATCTCGCTCCGGCAAAACGCTGAACTAAATTAACATTACAGCATAGGGAAATATTGTAATTCCATTATTTCGCAACAATTACTAATTGTATTAAAATTCTGTTTTCAAATTAAATACCAAATATATTTCTACACGCAACTAGTATACTTTGAACTCATTTTTATCGTTTATTGCATGATTTATTATTGTAAACAATATTATAATTGTTGATACAAAATCGTATGTATACTTATTGCATAGATCATTATTTCCCAAAATCAATATACAAAACCACATTTGATTTGATCAACTCCTTCTTTCACAATAATGGAAATACGTTTGGACTATATTCGACGGCAACCTTAGGCATGATCCGATTCATCACAACTGAAGAAAGATGTCCATGCTTCATCACGTAGACTATCATTAAACATAGCAATACTTTGGTGGTTAAAAATTCTCCTATACTCTGTAACAGAACATTTATTAAAATCGTTATAATGTGTATGACAGATTAAGCTTCTGTGATCTGAAATAACATTGTTAGAGACAGAACATGAAATAGCTAAGTTTGTAAATATGTGATCTAAAGTATAATGCATGCGTGTGGGACTGTTTACAGTGTTATACATATTAAAACTACACAACATATCAGATAATTGTTTGTAAGAGCTAATGTCTCGGTTGGGGTCTACATTGAAATCATCTCCTACAATTACTTTTATGTTAGGTTTAAAAATTGAATCTAAAACTTTTAGTAAGTTATTAAAAAAAATATAAATAGCATGTAAGGATAATAATCGTGTCATTTTTATTAGGTTTCCATTTTAAACCACATACCTCGAAATGTTTTTCAATACAAAAATTTGTTAAGTTGACAGGTTCAACGCTTAAGTTTTTTTTGCACCAAATTGCTACACCGCCTCCTTTGTGTTCTTCCCTATGATGACATTCTTTTTATCCGTTTTAAAACATGTTTTTTTCACCACAGTGGTCCAGGGAACCGTATTTATAGAGTTGAAATTACTGTTATCATCTTTGTTAGGGGAAGATGATTTGTCTTTATTTATGATAGATCTCGTTTCCATATTACGCATTATCGCATTACCGTTATCGGATACAGTTTTTTTTTTGCCGGTGCGGATGATTGTTTATTCTTCTTACTGAGATTGGCATTAGATTCATTTGTTTTATGACCAGGAGATGCCGCTGTATGGTCCGTATTGGTTGTATTCGATGTAATATTTTTATTGGTTTTTGTTATAATAGAGTCTATTATTTGTTGTTTTAGAAGATTTATAATATTATTTTTGTCTTCAATTATGACACATTTATCTGCTATTATGATGTCCTTATTTTGTAGGATTTTATTTAAAAATTATATTTCTAGTCGTAATGTGTGGATTACGTTGTATAAGTTTTCTAGCTTGGAGTCAACGGATTTCATGGCGTCAAGAAATTTGTCATCGCTACAGCACTAGGTGATACCGTCTTATGTTGATAAGTTAGAAGACAGAATTTATGTAACACACCTTCACAAATTTCACATTTCACAGTGTTGGTGACTGCATATCTTCTACAGAATTTACACTTTTTATCTAAATCTAGAGAGTGATCAATCACATTATCATCACCCGCCGCCATCTTTCTTATATAAATGACTAATGTATGCGTTGTTTTTCTTCTCAATTAATACTTACATATTTTTAGACTATAACAGAAAATAATAGATATCGCGGCGGCAGCCTACTTAATTAAGAAAGTTGAAAATATCATGCTCTAGCATAAATATATGGTTATATCCTAATTATGCGACCAAATCAAAATATTAGGCCAGTCAAATCGTACATACAAAAAGGCTAAAGGCAAAGCGTGATGTACTCGTAGTTCTGATTTTTTTATATGTTGTTAGGATCAGTTAGGGTAGTGTGAATCCAGTTTGCAGCTTCGAAAAACCTGTGCTTCCTGCATAATACGTAAAAACCTGCAAAATTTTCGGATTTTTTTCAGTTGTTACTATGCGTTTTCGATATACATACAGCGAAACCAACCACCGCCTATACTTTCTTTATTACTAGAGTTACAAAAAAATATTATAAAGCAAAGTTGTAGGAGACCAAGGGGTACATCTGCTTAAAGAATAAAATAATTTTTTAAACCAGTGGTTCTCAAGTTACAACACAAAGTTATATTGTTTCAAATGGGAATATACATATTTTTTAGCCATATTCGATAGAGTATTTTTTCTGAATTCAACCATGTATTCGTTTTATATCCTTACTTAATAAAAATATTGAGAAAAATTCAATTGAAATTTAAATAATTTTTTATTTTAATATGAATGTGCAGTAAGCTATGGATGAAAAACAAGTGATAAATTAAAGGGAGTGTCTATTCGTACACTACCGGTGCACCGGTGCCTCGGGTAACATCGGCTACCGATGCGCCGGTGACAATGACCGGGTTATCGCCACCGGTGCACTAGTGGCAATGGTCATTGGCACCGGAACACCGGTCGGCGGCACCGGTAATCTGCACCTGCGCACCGGTGGTATCGGCGCACCGGTGGCACTGGTAGCACCGGTGACATCACTACGACTATTGCACCTGTGGCAGTTAACCGTGTACAAGTTAACGACCTGAACCGATCACCCGTGTTGAACACTCGTGCAGGAGTGCTAATGGCCCATGAACCTGAAGAAATAACCTGTGTAACCTGTGCTAATGAATTATGTGAGATGCGGATTATTTAAAAAATAAGTTAAGTAGTGTTTCATTAATATTTATTACAACAAATGAAATATGTACATTATAAATCGTTATCTTTAGATGTTTTGTTCTTTTGACATTTTTTAGTTGTAGTAACAAGATATTTTGAAGGACGGGCTTTCGTCTTTCGCGGTACCGGCATTTCCACTTGAGACAAATCGACCGACTCGCCTGATTCCAAAGAGAGACATGAAATATCTAATATGTCATTAACCAACGATCGATTGGTCTCAGTATCCTGAACATCTTTTTCGGGAACATTTTGACCTTGAGAAAAATAAACGTCTCTCAACGATATATCTACATCTTTCCCCATTCTGCACCATTTATCAAGATTTTTCAGCGATTCCAGACGTTCTGCAAATTTATCTCCACGCAGTTCGCTAGAAGATGTTAATATACTATCAAGTACTGGTTTTAGAAGTCTTCGCTTCTGTGGAACCGATAAGGTTTTTGATTTTTTAGCAGATATCCTGACGGAAGTACTTGGTAACTGAGAATCCCTTTGGTTTTGAGTGTTTGAGATAAATCGTGGATGGTTTTCCAGAACGTACTGTTTCGCCCATCTATTTGCGCATAAATCTGTAGAAAATAATGATATTTTTTATCTTTGTCGAACTAGGAGAATATGCTTGCACGGAAGCATCGACGATTTTCGAAAAGAACAATCGCAATCGTCGGGAGTAACAGAAAAGTCGTGACATCCATCTTCGACTACAAACGCTTCATCACATTGTGTTTGTACGCTTAGTGTAGACATTTCTTCAACTTGTTTCTTCACCATATCATATGGCTCAGGAATTAAATACTCCATGTATGAAATCAGGTAGAACATTTTGAAGTACCGGTGTTTTGAGCAAAGCTTTTGCAGATTTCGCGTCATTTTCGAAGTTATGAGATGAAATCCAGATGAATAATGTTCGTAAAAACTCAAGCAATGAACTCCTTTTATGTACAACTGAGTTAATATGTTTGTTGATGGTTGATGGTGCCCGGTGCCGATGACCGGTGCCGCCGATGCTACCGGTGCCGATGACCGGTGCTTCGGTGACAATGACCATTGCCACCAGTGCGCCGGTGACGATGATCGTTGTATAAAAATAGTAACTAGAATAAAAGCTAAATTTTATATATGTTACTTGGGGACCTATAAAAAAAATGTTACCTCAATAGCCGGACAGTTTTAATGGTTTTTACATCTTGCCAGACACATTGAAAGTCCGCTGTAGGTGCGAGCGCGAATGCTTAGTCGATTACGATCTTTTAAGATATACAATATAAAAAATAATTTTATTACGTTCATAGCCATGTTATATAAAGTAAAAAATGTTATTTTAATATCATAAAATACAAAAAAAAGTATGAACGCAGGATTAAAATCACAACCTGTGATGGCATGAAATCCAGGTAAGCTCTGACAAATTAACAGTCCCAACTCTGCATGTATTTTGGTTAGGTCCACATATCTTAAATTATTGCCAGTACCCGTAAGCATACGAACAACCGAATCACTTTTAAGGTGATGCATGTTACCAAGCATTATAGCTGCAATATCGGTATCAGCACTTCTTATTACTATTTCTGCTGGATAGTTGATGTTACATGCATGGTATACTATCTTCGTATCTGCTTCCTCGTGTGATAGGCATGACAACTCTTCATCAACCCTTGAGACAATTTTATTGATGAAGTGCTCCAATTCAGTCTGCATGTTTAATATGATGTAGGAAGAATAAGCAAGCTGATTTTTGTAAATTTGTAGAAAAATTTATTTCATTTACTTTTGACAATCAATTTGCCTTTTATTCAGTCATCATCAGGTCACAGCTGCTAAAAACAATACATTTATGAAAATGACAGTAAATAATGAGAATTAAATTTTAAAAATTTTACATTGTTTATAGTTAAACATCTAAAGTTGAAAAAGGTCCTAAGTTTATATTGTTAATTACAATGTCAGTCAAGATTGATAGTAAAGTTAAAATTAAATGATTGTTTTTTTTTTTAAATATATAAGGTTTTAAGTTATACAAAAACATGTGCTTTAGTATTGTAAATGAATTTCTCCAGTGCAGATTGCATTTTAATAATAATTAGGAATGGGATTTAGCAATCTGAATTTTAAATTGATTAACTTAATTACTATTGACTATCGATTTCGCTTTATTAGCATCCTCAGGTCACAGCTGAAATACATTTTACAATTAAACATTTGTCACATTATACATTTCTTTGTTGAAACATAGTTGAAACATAGTTGAAACATAGTTATCTATTTTAAATGTGAAATGAATCAGATAATTAAATTTGAAAAAGTTGAAGACGAAGATGTGTTGTAATGTGAGAAGGAAGCGATATACTGAAATTTAGTTATGTTGTTAGATCGGATGTTGGAACCAAGTGGAAGAAGAGGAGAAATTAACTATGGTGTCATTTGAAAGTTTTAAGAACGAAGTGGCGGCAAATTTTTAAAAATATTATATTTTGGAAACGTTATAACATCATTAAGTAAATTTAGGTTTTTCTTTTTGTGTTTAAGAATTTAATATTGTTCTAGAAGTCATAATTTGAAATAGTTTGATTCTGAATGTAAGAGTGTAGTATTATCTATTGTTGTTGTGTGGTTATTTTCTATTAAATGAGTTCCTAAAGCAGAATGTGGTTTATTTTTTATATGTTCATTAAATCTAGTTTTTAAATTTCTAGTTGTTAAACCTATATAGATGTTATCACAATCTTTACAGCCAATTTTGTAAATTCCACTTTTTTCTGTGTAGTCTATTTTTGGTTTTCTGTTATGAAGAATTTTATTTATATCGGGGTGTGATTTAGAAATGAGTGTTAAGTTATATTTATTTGCGATTGGTTTAAGTTGTGATTGTATGTTGTTATAATAAGGAAGAGAAATAAAGTGTTTATTGTTGGTTAATGCATGTTCAAATATTTTATAGTTAATTAGATGTTAATTTTTAATTCGTGTGTATAAATTTTCTAAGTATTGAAGTGGTTATTTATTGTTTAATCCTATATACATTATAGTGTTATATTCTGTTTCAAAATTGGCTGTAGAGAGAGGAGTATGTAGCAGTCTATGGAAGTAAAATTGAAAAGCAGTTTGTTTAATTTTAGGACTATGATTTGAATTGTATGGTATTATGATATCTGTAGAAGTTAGTTTTCTATAAATGTTAAATTCTATATTGTTATTTTTTTTTGATAAGTGTAAGGTCTAGAAAATTAATTTTGTTTTCGGTTTCTAATTAGGTGAATTTGATTTTTGGGAGGTTATTAATTTTGTAATGAAATTCTTGTAAATCTGAAATAGAACCTGACCAAAGAACTATGATGTCGTCAATATAACGTTTCCAGAATAAAATATGTGTGCTAAGTGGATCTTGCATGATTTTATCTTCAAGATGATCAATATATATGTTTGCTAACAGATCACTTATATATAAACCGTCTTCTAGTTTATAAATTTTATTTTGAAATGAAAAGAAATTTAGCCCAGTCAATCTAGATTTAACCTGGAAATGGAAGATAGAATTCTTATATATTCACTAAATACTACTCTACCACAATCCAATATTCATTTAAATTTCACTATGGTGTCATTCGATATTGTTAATTTATACACTAGCATTCCAACTAAAGATACACTTAATATTTTAACAAATTTACTTAATTCTAACATAGATTTCATAACTAAATATAACCTAACCAAACAAGATATTTTAAATTTGATAGACTTATTTAAAATCACAACAGATCAAAATTAGCCCAGTCAATCTAGACAAAAATTAGCCAAACCTAATAATAGAAGATAGAATTCTAATTTTTTGCACAGATGTTCCTTATAACGTAGTATAACTCTCCTAGAAAGTCCCAAGGTTACCGACGCTTGCTTCCCTCGGGAGAGGCCAAAAGGTCCTAAGGGATGGCAAATCATATATGCAGACATAAACTCGTATAACTTTCGATCGGAATGACGTAGACACGTCAATGATAGCTCAAAATGTTGAGAATAATGTGCACTATACACGTAGACACTTAAAGCTAAATATTATGCCATAATAACCGGTCTAACAACTCCAGACACACAAAAGTGGTTAACGCACAAAATAATTTACGCATTTTAATTATATATTCTTATTATGATTAAATAACATGGTTTTACATTATTTTCTATAGAATAGATACAGAGAGAACACTGTTGCTTTCAGAGGTGACGTGTTTAGTACCGGGAATAATATAAAAACAAAAGAAAAATTATATAAGTGTACAATTTTACCGATTATGTACAGAGGTAACCCAGTCAAATGGTAGAAAATAAGGAATAGTCTTGGGATTGTTTTGAAATTTTTATTATTAAATTCTTCGAACATTTCTGTATAAGACAGAGTACTTTTAAAAAAATTTGAGGGCCAAATTTACGATTTTCTACGAGAGAAAATTGAAAAAATCTTAGTTTTTAAATATTTTTTGTGTTTAATGACCAGTAACTTCTAAAATAATTAAATTTTTGATTTCCGGTTTCTTTTATCAAATTTTGAGAACGATTCTCTATAAGTCAGATTATTTTAAAATGTTGTTGAGGGTTTTTGTTAAGCCAAAAAATAAAGTTTTTCTTCAAGAGAAAATTTAGAAATTTTAGTTTTTAAAAGTTTTTTTGTGTTTAATGTCCTGTAGTTTCTGAACGAATACAAAATTTTATATCCGGTGTCTTTTTCAAAATTCTCTGAACAATTCTCTATAAGATAGATTATTACATTACAGACATTACAGGTCATTAAACACAAAAAATTTAAAAAACTAAAATTTCTCAATTTTCACGCGGCGAAAATCTTAAAATTTTGGCTTCACTCAGGCTTTTAAGATAAAAATAAAATAATTTATCTTATAGAGAATTGTTCAGAGAATTTGATAAAATAAACCGGATGTCAAAATTTTTATTCGTTCAGAAACTACAGGTCATTAAATACAAAATAAATATTAAGAACCAAAATTTCTCAATTTTCTCGCGACGAAAATCTTAAAATTTTGGCTTCACTCAGGGTTTAAAGATAAAAATAAAATAATCTATCTTATAGAGAATTCTTCAGAGAATTTGATAAAAGAAACCGGATATCAAAATTTTTATTCGTTCAGAAACAACAGGTCATTAAACACAAAATAAATTTTAAAAACTAAAATTTCTCAATTTTCTCGCGACGAAAATCTTAAAATTTTGGCTTCACTCAGGCCTTTAAGATAAAAATAAAATAATCTATCTTATAGAGAATTGTTCAGAGAATTTGATAAAAGAAACCGGATGTCAAAATTTTAATTCGTTCAGAAACTACAGGTCATTAAACACAAAATAAATTTTAAAAACAAAAATTTCTCATTTTTCTCGCGACGAAAATCTTAAAATTTTGGCTTCACTTTGGCATTTAAGATAAAAATAAAATAATCTATCTTATAGAGAATTGTTCAGAGAATTTGATAAAAGAAACCGGATGTCAAAATTTTTATTCGTTCAGAAACTACAGGTCATTAAACACAAAATAAATTTTAAAAATTAAAATTTCTCAATTTTCTCGCGACGAAAATCTTAAAATTTTGTCTTAACTAAGGCCTTCAAAAAATTTAGAATAATCTATCTTATAGAGAATTGTTCGGAGAATTTAATAAAAGAAACCGGATGTCAAATTTTTTATTAGTTCAAAAACTACAGGTCTTTAAACACAAAATAAATTTTATAAACTAAAATTTCTCAATTTTCTCTTGAAGAAAAACTTTATTTTTTGGCTTAACAAATACCCTCAACAAAATTTTAAAATAATCTAACTTATAGGGAATCGTTCTCAAAATTTGATAAAAGAAACCGGAAGTCAAAAATTTAATTAGTTTAGAAGTTATTGGTCATTAAACACAAAAAATATTAAAAACTAAGATTTTTTCAATTTTGTCTCGTAGAAAATCGTAAATTTGGCCCTCAAATTTTTTTAAAAGTCATCTGTCTTATACAGAAATGTTCGAAGAATTTAAAAATAAAAATTTCAAAACAATCTCAAAACTTTTCCCTATTTTCTACCATTTAACTGGGTTACCTCTGTACATAATCCGTAAAATAGTACACTTATATAATTTTTCTTTTCAATTTTATTATTATTCCCGGTACTAAACACGTCACCTCTGAAAGCAACAGTGTTCTCTCTGTATCTATTCTATAGAAAATAATGTAAAACCATGTTATTTAATCATAATAAGAATATATAATTAAAATGCGTAAATTATTTTGTGCGTTAACCACTTTTGTGTGTCTGGAGTTGTTAGACCGGTTATTATGGCATAATATTTAGCTTTAAGTGTCTACGTGTATAGTGCACATTATTCTCAACATTTTGAGCTATCATTGACGTGTCTACGTCATTCCGATCGAAAGTTATACGAGTTTATGTCTGCATATATGATTTGCCATCCCTTAGGACCTTTTGGCCTCTCCCGAGGGAAGCAAGCGTCGGTAACCTTGGGACTTTCTAGGAGAGTTATACTACGTTATAAGGAACATCTGTGCAAAAAATTAGAATTCTATCTTCTATTATTAGGTTTGGCTAATTTTTGTCTAGATTGACTGGGCTAATTTTGATCTGTTGTGATTTTAAATAAGTCTATCAAATTTAAAATATCTTGTTTGGTTAGGTTATATTTAGTTATGAAATCTATGTTAGAATTAAGTAAATTTGTTAAAATATTAAGTGTATCTTTAGTTGGAATGCTAGTGTATAAATTAACAATATCGAATGACACCATAGTGAAATTTAAATGAATATTGGATTGTGGTAGAGTAGTATTTAGTGAATCTATAAGTTCTTTTGAATTTTTTATGGAATATGTTGAAATGTATTGAAATTTTTTAATTAGGATATTGTTTAAGGCTTTAGCTAGATTTTGTGCTGGTGAAGAAGTGGAAGAAGTGATTGGTCTAATGGATTTATCAGGCTTGTGTAATTTTATTAAGCTTTATGACTATGGCACACCGATCGAGGAGCATCGAGTAACACCTCGATGAAACGAAAGAACGCACCCGTCCGCGATTGATTTTTATTTCATTGGTGACAAATACATCAAAGTTTTGCGCGAAATCAAATACAAAAGATACGTCTGAAATGAGATACATTCGTTTCATCGAGGAACAACTCGATGAAAATAGCGGCGCCCCTATTTTTCGTCGAGGACGGGGTGCGTTCTATCGTTTCATCGAGGAGTTACTCGATGCTCCTCGACCGGTGTGCCATAGGCATTATAGAGTTGGAATTTTTGGTTTTTTTTTGGCAAATATCATGAATTGAAAAATTAAATTTATTTAGTGTTATGAGATTATTGTTGATTGTGCGTCTGAGTTTTGTGTTGTAGCTGCTTATAGGATAGTCTTGAGACAACTTTGTTGGAATTATCAACAGTGAAAGAATAACATTTTCTGAAATTGATGTATATCGTTTTGTTGCCAATAAATGGCATCACTTCATTAGTAGCCCAATGTGAAATAAAAAAATAACCAGAGCTTCTTTAAAATTTAAATTTTTTAACTCTCGCGAAATCACTTGATCGAATTTGTTCAGGCCCAGTTATAGAGTACTTCAATGGCACCGTTAGCGCAATATTTATCCCGATAGGATCGCTAGGGAGCTAATTTCTTTTAACCTTCAAATGACTTTGAAACGTCAAACCGTCTAACCTGTGACCTGTGTTTATGCTGTGTATGAAACAAATCAAAAAAAGTCAAAATGCGCGAATGCTGTATTGTACACTGCAATGGCAAAAATAATTCGCGATTTAAAATCCCAAACGACCATAGAAAACCAATTTGGATAAACTCCATTGGAGAAAATAACTTAATATTTAAAAATGAAGCTTTAATTTTTCGGATAACGATTTTATAAAAGAAGGATTTGTAAGTGGTAAGTATAATGTAATATAACTTAAGTATAAGGAAACGTACAAATTTACGTCATTTAATCCGTACGTAAATAATTACAGTTGGAAAGGATTGTTGGATTACAGGCTTTAAGAAAACAGTCTTTTTAATTAACCATCGGTCCTTTTGGACCTTTGGAGTTACACTACACTGATGAGTGCCAATAAGCACGAAACATGTCTGTAGTTACTGGTTGACTGTAATGGCTACTTTTTGTTTCAACAATACCATTGTTGTTGTTCAAAAGTTTATTTCCTTGCATCTGACCAAAACCAATGGTTGTTGCATTGTACGTCTTTTTAATTAAAAAGACTGTTTTCTTAAAGCCTGTAATCCAACTATCCTTTCCAACTATTATTTTCGGCTTAAAAAACTATTTCTAAAAAGTAAATAATTACAGGTGCCCAACATATACGCAGAAACTTAAAGCCGGATGAGATACCTACTGCTACTACAAACATAGCCAAATCAAAAACATTGAAAAGAAAATTAGAAAATGATTTCCACACAGCCAGAAAATTTGTTAAATAAGCCAGCAAAAACTTTAATAATGAATAAAGAAAACATAA
Organism: Agonum fuliginosum; assembly: GCA_947534325.1. Lineage (NCBI taxonomy): Eukaryota > Metazoa > Arthropoda > Insecta > Coleoptera > Carabidae > Agonum > Agonum fuliginosum. The sequence goes on from OX384037.1 coordinate 28,207,814, forward strand.
AATATGACAATTTTACGATTCCTGTAGGACTGGAATTAGAAATTAATGACACTAATAAAGATGTTGCTGAAGAAAAGTCGACATTAACTGTCAAAGACAATAATACGCACATTGATAAAAAAAAACTGTTGACTGTAGCACGCAGACAGTATACGCATCAATTGTTTTTGGACTAAAGAAATTTCAGAATAACAACGGAGCAATACATTTTTATACAGGCTTAGAAAATTATGAAAAATTTCAGTTTGTCTTGCAGTCACTTGGACCTAACAGGTTTAACATTAAATATAATGTTACGTGTAGATTTGTATCTTTAATCAAAACTAGGCTTTCTTTAGATTTTTCTATATTTCGATCTACTTCTATTCTCTTTCCGCTATCTATTCCTTTATATTTCTCTTATCACCTGCAATATGCAATGAGCTATAACATTAAATTCATTTTTATACTTACCAGTTTATCATATTAATTTCTTTAAATTGTAGTCATATTTAGTATTTTGTTTTAAAATTCTATTGTTTAAATTTTTTTAGGTTATAATAAATAGAAATGACAACGCATTTTACATTTTAGTAACTTTTATTTAACAAATAGTGACAAACATTAAACAATTTAGTGACATTTAGTCATAACACTGTGCCGACATTGCTGAGGTAAGGTCATATCTTCTTTCTCTGTCTCTCATACTATAGTGTCCATCTCCTGTCTCTCTTCCCAGATTTTTCGCTGTCGCTTTCTGTTCTCGCGGAATTTTCAAATTGTACGCACTTCCGAATTTTATCTCTCTATCTCTTTCTTCCCAACCCTTCCTTGCGAAACTTTGCAATTTTTTTCCGCAAACTGCAGCGTGATGCAAAGAGATGCGAGTATTATTTTGGACGTATAATAGAACCGTTGTACTACGCCATTTTGTTGAGAAACCGAAATTATTTCGGAATTTATTTTGAAGTTTATTTTCAACCCTTTTGGGGAATAAGATTCCGTTTTTTAATTTTATAATTTTCCGTGCCGGATTTAAGTAGTTTTGCGTGTGTGCGTAACTTCGTGCCCGGACGGAGAAACCCATTTTGGGGAGCAGCGTTTTCTCTTTTTGGCGATCAATCCGTTCGGTAGTTGAAGGCGTGTTGAGGCTGCTGACGACCACCCTCCAGCATCACCCAAGCCCTCCAGTCTTGTGACCGGCCCTTCCTACCACTCCGACGTCCAGACAGGAATCCGACCAACAGATAAGTGGCAAAGTTTTTGTGATTCCCTGGCCCTCTTACCACCTAGAGGACTGATTTAGTGCGTGGCCCTTTTTTTTTGTTAAGTGCCCTCTTATCTTGTGACCGTGCGTTAAGACAAGATCTTCAGTGAGACCATTTTAATTTATTTTCTGCGAAATAATTCTACAGTTTGGACATTAGATTTGATACTTTATTTTCTTCATTATCTTAAATTTAATTATTTTTGTATTGCACGAATAGTCCGCAGTTTACGCCCTGAGTTTAGTTAAATTTTTCTTTGACCGTTCTTTTTTCTTGTTCTTCGCGCCTACGCCTTATTTCGCGAACATTCTGCGTTACCAACATCCCGCCATTTTTATGTAAGTCGGCTGGCCAGATTCGACCGTTAGAGCCCTTGTAGTACCCATAGGTTTCGGGTGAGGTTCCAGAAAGGAACGATTTATCGTCGCAGCGCCACGGGTTTCATTTTAGTTTATTTTTCTGGAGGCGTCGTGGATATTCACGCAAGAATATCACACCTTTTGTTGTCAATTATTGATTTTGTACATTTAATTAATTTGAATAGCAACCAAATAGTTACACTAAATTGCATTTTAGTCAGTTAGCCCTACTTACTTCCTGCCCTAGTTTGCCTTGCAGACTAGCTATTTTAGATTCAGGCTTTGCAGCACTGGTAGTCTACTGGGTGAGGACGACTACGTGACTACCTGGCGCCCTTTACCGAACCACCCCTCCCGCTGAGAAGCCGGCAGCTTCACCCTCGTGAAGTCGAAATCTTCCGTTACAATAAACATAGAAGAACAGTTTTTCTTGTCAGTCATGAAATTAAGAAGGGGTACCACGTTGCAAGAAATAAGTATATTATATGAAATAAGTGTATTTACTGCATCTTATATATTTATTTCTTGGATCAATTTCATGGCCAAACAATGGCAAGAAATAGATTTATGGCCAAACAGAAATTTGGTCGATTATTATATGCCCGAAAAATTTAAACGTGAATTTCCATCAACACGAATTATTATTGATGGCACTGAGATTCCTTTATTAAAACCAGTAGAACCTATTTGCCAACAGGCCACATACTCCACATATAAGAACAGAAACACCCTGAAAGTACTAGTCAGTGCAATTCCAAGTGGTTTAATTTGCAACTGTTCCCATGCATACGGCGGATCTTCAAGCGACCGTCAAATAGTGGAAAGAAGTCATTTGAGAAACTTGCTGGAATCAGGAGATTCAGTGATGGCAGATCGTGACTTTAATGTCCAAGATATATTTGCAACAGATAATGTTGCAATTAATACACCAGCATTTTTAAATGGGAGAAGTCAATTTCAAAGTGAAGTATTATTGGCTCGTGATAGAAAAATTGCAAGCCAAAGAGTAAATATTGAAAGACATATAGGCTTAACAAAAACTTATAATATTCTGCGCCAACCGTTAAATAAAAATTATGCGTCTATTTCTAGTGATATATATTTTGTGTGTGCGATGCTATGTAATTTTAGGAATAATATAATAAAATAAATAGAGAAAGTTAATTTTTAATTAAATTTTATTTCACAAAATAAACTTATATTTTATTTAAAATAAAAACCTTTAAAAACCCTTTCTATTGCTTGAAACAATATATAAAAAAACTAAATATAATAACACATAATTATTATCACATACATAATACTTTCAAAAGAATTAAGATGGTTTATTTAAAAATTGTAGTTTTTGTATAAATATTTATTTTTCAATTCAAAATAAAAATGTGCATCATAAAATGACGTTAATTTGATTATTATATTTTGAATTGAGTCTTCATCTCTATCTACTCTAATTAATTGTACATCTTTAAAAGTATATATATATATATATATATACTTTAATACTTTACTCCATCGATTAAAGATTTACGAGCATTCCCAACGGATAGAATCCGCGCAATGGGACCGTTAGCGCAAAGCTTAGCATAGGTGGCAGCAGGGAGCTAATTTCTCAAGTACGTATTACACAATACATACTTAAGTAAAAATAAGAAGACGTACGTATAATGTTACTGCATGTAATTATGTCTTCTCTGTTGAAGTTGAACAATACCTGTGACAATAGTACAATATTATAACCAAAACCATGTCATATTATGAAAGTTGGAAAGTAGGTGAGATAAAAAATGTATTGGCTCAAAGAGGTGCCAAAACTACAGGTCGTAAAACAGAGTTAATAGAAAGGTTACTTTAAATTTAATTTGTATAATAGTTATTTTAATACATAATTCAATTGTAGACTAGAGGCTTATGACAGAAATAATAATTTCGGAAACATTTTAATTACAACATGTGAAAAACAAAGGCCAAAGTTACAAGTACCTGATAATAACAATTATAAAGATTTACATGGTGGTATATATCTACATATAGCAATAAATCAAGAATCAATCTTACAATATCTTAGTATGCAAATGCAGAATCATACGATAGGGACTAAATCTAGAATGTTATTTGACAATCGCTTTGTAAAATATATAAAGTTTTCATTTTCTTCCGACGGAATGTTTTTCAAAAGTGCTTGTCGTGTTGCCATGAAAAGTGTAGATATGTGGATATTTTCATCGACAATAATAGCACGATAAAATATTCCGAATGCGAATGCCCAGCAGGTGAAGTATTGTATGCGTATTGTAAGCATGTAGTAGCAGTTTTATTAGCTATTGAACATTTCTGTCGTACAAAAATTATACACACGGAAGTAAGTTGTACGTCAACATTACAAACATTTCACAATCCGCAAGAACAATTTAACAAATCACCGATAAAATGCGAAAAAATGCCTTTTAGCAGAATAAATACAAAAACAAATAACTTTGATCCGAGAAATATAAAAAACGATGAAAATTGTAACGACTTTTTCCGAAGTCATTGTATAAACTTTTGTAACAACTTAATGCCCATCATGCATCTTTATGAACCTGCTAATCCTTATGGTTTGGAAAATGACCATGATTTGTATTCAAAAGAAAGTATATTTACAAAAATGTTAAATTCATTACATTTAATAAATATTAATAAAAGTTCCATAGCTGAAATAGAAAATAATACAAAAGGTCAAAGTAAGAATAAAAATCTGACGTGGCCATCACACAACCTTCCGCCATATCTAGACTTTAAACAGAAATGTATACGTACAATCCGGTGCCCATTTAAAATATACAAATAAAAATCTAAAATATTCAAACACAGAAATTAGTATCACCTGAATCAAAAGATTCATTCTCTTCTGTGTTGAAGCAATCCTCCGTTCAGTTACTACATTTAATAGCTTACTTATGACTTATATAGCGCTAGTATGCCAACTTGTCACCCGTCTCATCTGTCAATATTTTTTATGCAGAAACAAAAATCAACCGAACATGGATTACAAGATTTCAACGTTTTATTTGATAAATTTATTTGTTAAATTTTACTGCAGTTCTTTAATGCTACCAGATAAAGACAATTTTTTTATAACGTAAATTGCATATAACTTTTCCTCTTATTCTTATTACAAATAAATACTATATTTATCCAAATTTAGAACAAATTTTGACACTTAATCTTTTCAATCTTCAAAAAATATCACTTCCGGTGAAGATATTTGTACCAAAATCTAATGAGCTCTTCCTATTCGTATACAATTGTAAAATACCAAATATCAAAATTATTGGGTAATTCGTATTTGAGTTATCCGACAGACGGCATCGGCCCGGACCACACACACACACATACACACACCCCTACACACATACATACAGACATCATCGGGAAACTATCAAAAATGAGTTGTAAGGACCCTAATTCGTGCTCATCCACTAAAAACTCACTACCCGATTTTTTGCATGATTCCAATACCTTCCTTTACAGGTAAGCGGAAGGTAAAATTTGGCATAAAGAAAGGCGACACCGAATTACTGCTAGCCGTTTTAAAGAAAATTGTACTGCAACATATAAAAAAAACCTGCGGAAAGTTGCAAAAGAAATAATTTTTAGTGATAATAAAATTCTAAACACTCCACATATAAAACATGGCAGAACTTATGAATCCACAGCTTTTAAATCCTATCAACAGAATATTAATAGTAATACATCCGAATGTGGGCTTATAGTTAGTGAAGAATATCCGTTCATTGCTGCACCGCCTGATGGTCTAATTGAAGCCGATGGAGTGTTGGAAATAAAATGTCCAGTTTTCTTTAAAAAAGAACCATTCATACTATTATCAAATAATGGGACAATTACTTGTGACGAAAAGAAAATATTGTGATTTATATATATATATATATATATATATATATATATATATATATATATATATATATATATAGGTAGAGTTAAAAATCTTGGGAATCGGTCAAGGCTCAAATACAAGTTGTTTACGTACTTAAATTTATTTCAAAAATTCCAATATTTCAGACATTAGTTGTGTCCTTCATCAGGGATACTGTCAGGAAAGATACACAAATAAATAAATATATAACATAAAAATTACACAAATAAAATACATGGAAACATTTTTAAAAAATACTTACGAAAATTATTAAGTATTAAATTTCTGAACAAAAACGCTGTCTGCAATAACGGTTTTCTTCTTGTCAACATTTAAATATATAAGTTTTGTTACTTGAGAAAGTTTATACATTGAAAGGAACAAATTTTTTATAACTTAGCAAACCGCGTGTCTAATTAATACAAGTAAAAGCTAGTGGTGTAACCGTTGGTTATTTTTTAATTTCCCGCTCAAATTGTTGTTGTGTGGTTGGTAGTTTCCCACCTGTCGAGTTTGGCCAACTTCACGTTGAAAAGTGACGTTTTGGAAAGTATTTCGCACGTGACAGAAGAGGTTATTTATGTTTGATTCCAATGTTTATTCAAAAGAAGATTGTAATTGGTGTTGATGTTGTTAATGTCCTTTTTACTGTTGATGGTGTTCTTGTTGACAGCTATGTGGAACATCTCTAGCAGTTTCCTTTTGCTTGTGTTGTTTTCCGTGGATAAAATCTTAACGTCTTCTTTTTTAAAGCCATGTTTTAGGTTTCTGCAGTGGACAGCCATTGTGCATGTTTTCGTTGGAATTTTAATATCACTTATGTGCTGGGTTAGTCTGGATTTGAGTGCTTGACTTGTCTCCCCAATGTAACATTTGTCGCAGACTATATATATATATATATATATATATATATATATATATATATATATATATAATCACAATATTTTCTTTTCGTCACAAGTAATTGTCCCATTATTTGATAATAGTATGAATGGTTCTTTTTTAAAGAAAACTGGACATTTTATTTCCAACACTCCATCGGCTTCAATTAGACCATCAGGCGGTGCAGCAATGAACGGATATTCTTCACTAACTATAAGCCCACATTCGGATGTATTACTATTAATATTCTGTTGATAGGATTTAAAAGCTGTGGATTCATAAGTTCTGCCATGTTTTATATGTGGAGTGTTTAGAATTTTATTATCACTAAAAATTATTTCTTTTGCAACTTTCCGCAGGTTTTTTTTATATGTTGCAGTACAATTTTCTTTAAAACGGCTAGCAGTAATTCGGTGTCGCCTTTCTTTATGCCAAATTTTACCTTCCGCTTACCTGTAAAGGAAGGTATTGGAATCATGCAAAAAATCGGGTAGTGAGTTTTTAGTGGATGAGCACGAATTAGGGTCCTTACAACTCATTTTTGATAGTTTCCCGATGATGTCTGTATGTATGTGTGTAGGGGTGTGTGTATGTGTGTGTGTGTGGTCCGGGCCGATGCCGTCTGTCGGATAACTCAAATACGAATTACCCAATAATTTTGATATTTGGTATTTTACAATTGTATACGAATAGGAAGAGCTCATTAGATTTTGGTACAAATATCTTCACCGGAAGTGATATTTTTTGAAGATTGAAAAGATTAAGTGTCAAAATTTGTTCTAAATTTGGATAAATATAGTATTTATTTGTAATAAGAATAAGAGGAAAAGTTATATGCAATTTACGTTATAAAAAAATTGTCTTTATCTGGTAGCATTAAAGAACTGCAGTAAAATTTAACAAATAAATTTATCAAATAAAACGTTGAAATCTTGTAATCCATGTTCGGTTGATTTTTGTTTCTGCATAAAAAATATTGACAGATGAGACGGGTGACAAGTTGGCATACTAGCGCTATATAAGTCATAAGTAAGCTATTAAATGTAGTAACTGAACGGAGGATTGCTTCAACACAGAAGAGAATGAATCTTTTGATTCAGGTGATACTAATTTCTGTGTTTGAATATTTTAGATTTTTATTTGTATATTTTAAATGGGCACCGGATTGTACGTATACATTTCTGTTTAAAGTCTAGATATGGCGGAAGGTTGTGTGATGGCCACGTCAGATTTTTATTCTTACTTTGACCTTTTGTATTATTTTCTATTTCAGCTATGGAACTTTTATTAATATTTATTAAATGTAATGAATTTAACATTTTTGTAAATATACTTTCTTTTGAATACAAATCATGGTCATTTTCCAAACCATAAGGATTAGCAGGTTCATAAAGATGCATGATGGGCATTAAGTTGTTACAAAAGTTTATACAATGACTTCGGAAAAAGTCGTTACAATTTTCATCGTTTTTTATATTTCTCGGATCAAAGTTATTTGTTTTTGTATTTATTCTGCTAAAAGGCATTTTTTCGCATTTTATCGGTGATTTGTTAAATTGTTCTTGCGGATTGTGAAATGTTTGTAATGTTGACGTACAACTTACTTCCGTGTGTATAATTTTTGTACGACAGAAATGTTCAATAGCTAATAAAACTGCTACTACATGCTTACAATACGCATACAATACTTCACCTGCTGGGCATTCGCATTCGGAATATTTTATCGTGCTATTATTGTCGATGAAAATATCCACATATCTACACTTTTCATGGCAACACGACAAGCACTTTTGAAAAACATTCCGTCGGAAGAAAATGAAAACTTTATATATTTTACAAAGCGATTGTCAAATAACATTCTAGATTTAGTCCCTATCGTATGATTCTGCATTTGCATACTAAGATATTGTAAGATTGATTCTTGATTTATTGCTATATGTAGATATATACCACCATGTAAATCTTTATAATTGTTATTATCAGGTACTTGTAACTTTGGCCTTTGTTTTTCACATGTTGTAATTAAAATGTTTCCGAAATTATTATTTCTGTCATAAGCCTCTAGTCTACAATTGAATTATGTATTAAAATAACTATTATACAAATTAAATTTAAAGTAACCTTTCTATTAACTCTGTTTTACGACCTGTAGTTTTGGCACCTCTTTGAGCCAATACATTTTTTATCTCACCTACTTTCCAACTTTCATAATATGACATGGTTTTGGTTATAATATTGTACTATTGTCACAGGTATTGTTCAACTTCAACAGAGAAGACATAATTACATGCAGTAACATTATACGTACGTCTTCTTATTTTTACTTAAGTATGTATTGTGTAATACGTACTTGAGAAATTAGCTCCCTGCTGCCACCTATGCTAAGCTTTGCGCTAACGGTCCCATTGCGCGGATTCTATCCGTTGGGAATGCTCGTAAATCTTTAATCGATGGAGTAAAGTATTAAAGTAGTTCTGTCGTCGCTGACGCTAGTCTAAATCAGTCCGTTTTTTGTTGTCAATTTATGAAGTGAAATTCGACTGTAACGGTTTTTAATATTTTATTATCACCCGGTGTCATAACTCGGGCCAGGTTCTGGCGTCGACACAGTTGGCAGCATTGTCCGAGGCATTCAAATGTAAACACAGGACGCTGCGAAAGTGACAGGCACCGCGATGAATTTTCATCGAGCCAAAACGGCCGTTTTTTAAAGAAAGGCGAGTTCTTTCGGAGGGTGGGCAGACAAAACCATGCGGCGGAACTCACCAAAGCCAAGAAGACAAAGGAGAGCATAACCTCTATTGGTAACAGGGTCGTGGATATGGATTTGCTCGCGGACAGATTGTGGTGCGAAACCTATGACATCCCGCTCTCGTTTCGGTTTTCCGAAGCAGAACAACAACGTGGCTTAGCATCGATTTTTAATATTCGTTGCTATAAGTGTTCGAGTGTGACAAATGTAGCAACGTCGAGAAACTTGTACCTGGAGGATGGATCTACTTTGCGTGACATCAACTGCAAAGCTGCCGCTGGTTAGATTACAATTTAATTACTGACAAAATATTGTTTACTTGTTTTATTTTATATTATATTATAAATGATAATGTCTATATCTGTCTCGTTATAAATTAATTCTTCCTTACATAAATACAAGACAATTTGACTTCAATCTATTTATTTGTTATTTTTGCATAAACCAGGCTGCCTAGATGCCGGAATTGGTCACGAGCAAATGAAAAAGCTGATGTCATCGATGAACATGCCCGTAATTCACCACAAAACGATGAAGCGAGCCGAAACCGTCATGGGCAAAGCGTTTGAAGAGGCTGCGAATGTTTCATGCAAAAAGGCAATAGCAGAGGAGAAGAAGTTGACGTGTGATAAGACGAGGTATCTTTACGCGAAATAGAATTATTAATGTATATTTTACATGTATATTTACAATCTGTTATATTTCTCAGGAAAGTGTAACGAGACAACGAAACCTTGCGCCTCAGATTTTTTTCGCATATATTATATTGTTGTCACTATTAACATTATTGAACAACTATTTATATGAACATATTTTATATTATTGATTATTTATAGTTCTCCTTATCAAAGCTTTTTATTATTTCAATTATTTACAAGTAACATTACAAATGATTTAATTAATATTATAATACACATTCTTGTTGTCAGGCAAATTAATTCTAACTGAAATCATAATTTCATAACTAACAAGAAATCATATTTTTTTTTATGGTAAAAACATGAAAAACTATAAGATTGTTTATAATGGCAATCGTATTTGTCGTTAATTAAAACAAGTTGCTGTATATAAGGTAAAGAAGGTAAAATGGTTGACAGAATGTGAACTTTAGACTTCCTACTGCTTTGGTGCATGAAATTTTGCCGTTGTAATATGTTGATATTTAACATAACAAAATTTAAACACGACTGGAACATTATTATTTACATTAATTGGAATCAAGAGTGCATGTCAAAATCATTTCGTATTATGGTTATTTTTTTGGTGCACGCAAATTGGATTTTCAAAATAAACATGCTTTCTTTTACACGCATATGCATGTATTCTATAGATATATTGAACGTAATGATTAATCCCAACTTATTTTATTTTGTAACGTTGCAGAAGGAGATGTTAACAAGAGTTCTTCCAATCCGGACGAATTAGTCGGCCTTGTTTGTGAATATGACTTCGGATGGGACAAGCGTGGAAATGGGTTTACGTATGATAGTCGGAGTGGTATGTATGGAGATAACTTGAAACTATTTACTGTAATTACAACGTTATAAAATGTACAATGCATATTTGTTCTTGTTTAAGGTCGCGGTTCGGTTATATTACGCGAAACGGGAAAAATTTTGGCTTACAACGTTCTGTCGTCTGTGTGCGCGATGTGCGCTCGTGGGCTCCCTCCAGACACCCACGACTGTCGGAAAAATCACGATGGAAGTGGTAAGCCGATGGAACCAGCCAGTGCCGTCGACCTGCTAACAAACAATCAGAACTTCAAAGAGTCTAATGTCAAGGCTGATGTGCTGGTTGGGGATGAAGACGCTTCGACAATTTGTCATGTGCAGCAAGCAAGTCAGCATGAGGTCAAAAAATGGATTGACATCAACCACGCTGTGAAAAAGTTTTCCAATAAGCTTTACTCCGCTGCTAAGAAATACAAGTTTCTTTCTTCAAACGTCATTAAGTACCTGAAGAGGTGCTTCAGTTACATCTTGGCACAAAACAAAAACAACGTCGAAGGTTTGCGTCAAGATATTCGCAATATAGGTCGGCATACATTTGGACATCATGAAGACTGCGGAGATTGGTGTAAAGCACGTGGGGATGAAAACTACGTGTTTAAATACCTGCCTGGCAACAAAGCTTTTAGTTGTTCACGATGGGAAGCTGACTTCAAAATTCTGTTGGAACGTTACGCTGAGAAAGCCGAAAAGTTAGCTCCAGGTGGTTCGTCTCAGAAAAATGAGTCGTTGAACCATATGGTTGTGACGCGGGCCCCAAAAAGTCGATTCTACGGTTCAAGTCGGGCATTGTCTTATCGAGTAACGGCTGCTGTTCTGCAGAAGAATGAAGGAGCTTCATACGTTTCTAACGTGTACAAGGCTGTTGGAATGAATTCGCCCCACCTAACAACGAAGTACCGAGGCATAATCGAGGAAAAGTGTAAAAAGAAGTTGCTGCGCCAACAAACGGTGGACTCTAAGCGTCGACGATTACAGTTGAAGACCCAAGTCAAAGTGACCGACAGAAGCAGCGGAAAGAGGGTGTCTCCTACATGAGCGGAATGGGACCAACCATGGATCGTGCTGTAGCAGCAACGGTGGCAGTACCAGCGTCGACTATGTGGATACCAGAATTTTCTCCTCTCCAGAATGCGTGCACAGTTGTTATTGTCGATACGGAAACAACGGGATTCGGACGCAACGCGGAAATCGTACAAATTGCAGCGCAATGCACGTCTGGATTGAAGTTTTCTGAATACATGTTGCCTGAGAAAGCTATTCACGCTTCGGCTTCTCAAGTAACGGGATTGTGTGTGTCAAATCATGAACTTCGTCATTTTGGGAAAAGTGACCACTACTCCATCAGCTCAGTTGGCTAAAGAGTTCATTGATTTCTTGAGAATTGTTAGTCCGAAAATTGTGATAGTTGGTCACAATATTCTCAAGTTTGACGCCCCACTAATTTGGAAGTGGTTGAAATCACACGATCTAGACAAAGATTTGTGCTCCATTTTGTACGGTTTCTGTGACACCTTGCCTTTACTCCGTCAAGGAAAGACAGTGAAATTGGACGTTCTTGCGCAACAGTATCTTTCTCAGACTCCCTGGAAAGAATTGCTGCAACACGCACATGACGCCGTTGTAGATTGTTCGTTGCTGGTAGGACTACTTAATCACTTCAATATTGCCGAGGAAGTATTATTTATTGCTAAACAGCAAGAAGCATTGCCAAGTCTTTCGACATTAAAATAAGTTGTATCAGACAACATGTTGAAGAAAATGGCGAAACAGGGTATTACAATAGAGGAGTTAGAAAGAGAGTACCGATTGCATGAGCAAAAAGACATTGAAGTATGGGAAACCAAGGGTGACTGTCAGTAAGAAAATTATTGCTGCCATTACGGAGCATATAACAAATGTTGTCACCTTACGCATTGTTAAAACGTTGTAAAGCCATCGCAATAAATTTCGTCGCTAATGCGGTTACTGTGGTCCCTAAAATTCGTGGTTCCTAATGTTTTTTGGTCCCTAATTTATTTGTATTAGTATTATTAAGTTTGTACTTGTAGAGTGATTCTCGTGAAAGAAAAGATATTAATATATTGTTGCCTGTTGCTTCACAGTTATAAGATTTTAAATCTGTTTATTTTTATATACATGAATATATATATATATATATATATATATATATATATATATATATATATATATATATAGTCAGTAACCCCTTTTTATACCTTTAGGTGTAAGGGGGCCGGGCACACCGAGCCGCAGTGGGTATTACTTTTGTCTCGATGGTCACCCATCCAAGTATTAACCGCTGTGAAGCGTGCTTGACTATATCAATCACGTTACCACACTGCCGTACTGCCGACTATTTTTATATGCATGAATAAAGAAGAATATTCAATTTTGCATCATGTTGTCAAATATTTCAGTTTCACACATTTTTGTATTTATATTGAACAATATTAAAGCATTTTTAAATTTTCATGGGTTAAAATTATGTCAGTGACGTATAATTAATGGTAAACAAATTAATTTATTCAATCAGATAATAATAAATACAAATAAGAGGGCATTAATTTAGTTATCTACATCAGTTCGGAATTTTGTTTGAAGCTATGTTGTAAATGATAAATACGATAGTGTGTTTATAAAAACGAGTTCTTGATAAATGACTTAAAATCTTGAAAATCATTGATTTTTCAATCCAATTTAATTTAATAAAAGAAACCGGATATCAAAATTTTTATTCGTTTAGAAACTACAGGTCATTAAACACAAAAAAAAATTACGAACTAAAATTTTTCAATTTTCCCGCGACAAAAATCTGACCATTTTGGCTTCACTAAGGCATTTACGATAAAAATAAATTAATCTATCTTATAGAGAATTGTTCAGAGAATTTAGTAATAGAAATTACGTGAATTTACTTTAAAAAATAAAATAATAATACAATAAAAAAATTTCGAAAAAAAAAAATTTCGAATTTTTTTTTTAAAAACAAAAGCAAGTGTTCTCAGGTGGTAAACTTTGTTTCAAATTCGATTACGAAGCGATTAAAAAAAAATCATGAAAATCGGTGTAACTTTCCCGGAGTCCGAGCTAAATGTCTAAAGTTCCTGGACTAAAAGGTAACATTCAAATCTGCGTTTAAATTTCCCACGCTCCGCAGTTGGCAACCCTGCAGAACGTGACGCCCGATCGGCTTCCGCTTGGTTGTGATTTTGTCACATATTTTCCCATTTTTTTGGTTATTTACATCGGCAACGTAGGGTTTTGACTATGCATAACGAAGCCTTAATATATTACCTTTCCAAATATCAATTTGCCACTATTTATTCAACGAACTTTTACGGCGCAATTTCAGTTTTTCTTAACCAAAAGTTTCATTTTCCATAAGAGCCCATGTAAAAACAGTGAACTTCAAACTCATTTTCATTTTCTCAAAAACGAGTACCGCAAGGGCATGTTTTCTTGGCACTTTCGAAAATAATATTAAATTTTCTATTTAACCATACCATTTTCAATACAAAATCAACGACTTCAATTGACGACCGAACTACTTTAAACAAAGGTCACATCAATTCTCGATGCTTGAAATTGAGTTACCATTTGCAAAAAATTTTTTGAAATATTTCCAAATGTTTTTGGAACATTTTTCATTGTATGCAATAGGAAGAAACCGTCAATTATTATAACATCTATATGATGTGGTTGCTCATGCTGGACCTCTTTCTATAGACATTTCATCAGAACAGATTTATCTGTCTTACAAATAGCGCCATCCAAATAGCACATAAACAATGGCACTGAGGTAATTGGGTAAGACAAAATCTTTGAAATGTCTACATTAAAATCCATTGAGATACCCGGCATGCGTCCAAATAAATCTCTTTGGATTTTAATTTCCTGAATTTTACCACCTACTTGAACTTTCTTCTACTTCTTATAATCTATAGAAAAATTGTCAATTAAATTTTTTTTATAGCTTTTTCAAATCTGGTCATATCTGATAAACATTCGGAAATAAATGTTTTACGATGATAATCTCCATTTTTTCAATATTTAGAAGGAATGTCTCTACCAATGGCGATGCGGATTTTCCAGATGAAATATTTATTAGTTGGTCTTTCGGCACTTCTGAACTGAAGGGATTAATAAATCGATCAAAGGTAGCGATAAATTGTCTCAATTGTTTGGTATTTTTCCGGATATTATGAAGATTTAAGTCTGTTGAAACATCTTGATGAATTTGCAGTCCTAGTTCTAGATTAACTTGACTTATTATTGTAGACCTAACATCATGTTTACGAGCCCACCGTTGACGTATCGAAATTGAATTGGTAAAGTGTTTAACACCAGGTCAATTGGTTGTCTAGAAAATGGTTTGGTGATCCGTTTGATACCAAAGCAACCTTGTTTAAATCCTTCATATAAGTCAGGATGAGTTTCTGCAACTTTCTGCAAATTATCATAATATTTTACGGTCCATCGTGCATAATTTTGTTGGTTGCATATAAAAAATATATTTGTAGTTTTAGACATTGTTGATATAAACATCTCAAAATCCCCCGTACGAATGCTCCGTGACAAGTTCAAGTAATGATGTATGAGATTGATGTAAATTAAGTAAAATTGTGAAGTTTTACCATGCTCACCATTGAGACATTTTTCCTTGAAAATATTGTAATTATTCATCAATTCTTTCAGTTCATTATTTTCAATGTTAAATGACGATATTTCACAGTTTTGTAGTCTTTTTACTTCCTCTTTCATATCATCAGTTAATTTAGAACTTCCAATCCCAATGATACTAAAGGATGCAATCTTTTGCAGCGGCTGAAGTGCTTTCCATCAAGAAACCCATTCACAGAACCACTTTCCAGCAAACTACTCTCAACCATAACATTTGTTAACCCACAGTCACTAATTACTTTACCAATTGCTTTAAAATAAGCCATCATAATTGTGAAACTGTCCGAGATGTATGAATAAATGATCAAATTTGGGTTTTTCCGTAGATTGTATTTAAAATGCTACTTTTGCTATAGCAAGATCGTATGTTACCTGGATGTAACGTTGATGTAAATCTTCAGCAATTTTTTTTTCTCTGTTCCATAGTTTGTAGCACTATACGAGTAGATGTACTAGTTGGTGATGCATTGATTGGGGATAAATAAGAAATAAGTTGTTGTGAGCTAGCATTGTTACTAATCCGACTATTGAAACCAACCCATATAGGAACGTCAGGTAACTGCAAAACGTGACTGATCATCTATATATTGTCGATTTCGGTGTATAGCTGCGAGTTTGAAGAGTGTATAATTTCTGTATCATCAATTGTTTATTGCAGTTTGTGTTGTTTGGTTAGACACACTTAAACAATTGTATTAATCTTTTAACAGTAATTTATTAATTAGCACGTTACAATATCATTTTAATACAAATGTCATTTTACTGATTCATGCCGGCCGGGAGGTACACGGATATGCCGTGGGCATCCGGTAGGCGTTGGCGACCGGATAGGCGGGATATTTGAACATCAGTCCCGTGCACAGTTCACTTGTCATTTTCGGTTTTTTAGGATACGGAATCTCTTCTGTAGATATGGCTTCAAAAGTTCTTCTTCTTCTTTTTACCGTTATATGTGGTAAATTATTTTCATTATTTGTAATCGGCGCTTCAGACATGTCAAGTTCTTCGGGCATCTCAGATTCTTCGGTTGTATTGGACTCGATGTTCTGGTATACAGGCTGAGTCAGCTAACTATTCCCTATTTGGATTTTTTATAACTTAGGCAATTTTTATCAGAAGGTGACGAAATTTTTGCAAAACATGAACTATCTAAAGGAATTTTTCACGAGTGGTTCACTTCATTGTGAAAATTGGACCAATTAATCCAAAATCTCCAATTGCAGCCCAAACAGTGAGTGCAAGGATTGTTCAGCACTCCAGTGGGGATTTTCATCTGACCAATACCGATGATTGTGTCTATTAAATCCACCATCAAGATGAAAATGTGCCTCATCAGAAAACATGATGTTATTCAGATGACCAGGGTTTTCATTCATTCGTTCAATTTCGTCTTCTGCAAATTCCAATCGGTTTGCTTTATCCTCTTCAGAAATTGCCTGCAGAATTTGAATCTTATAAGGATGCTACTTAAGGTCCTTTAAAATGCTACAAATAGTCGTTTGACTAATCATTAATTAATTAATCATTATTTCAGTCACCAATTAGGAAGCAATAGAGCAATAATGATAAAGCTTTGCGAACAAAAACTCAAGTGGCTACTGTATTTACAGCAAAAATTTGGCGAACTTTACACAAAAACTTGAGACTTTACAAACAAATGAAATAGGGAACACTTAGCTGACTCACCCTGTATAATTCCTACGGTGTCATGTGGAGTATCCTTTCCGCTTGTAGTTTCCACAAAACGATCGAAATTATCATATGCCACACCAGTAAAAAGTTCAGGATTTCTTTTAATCGTTTCTGGGTATAAACTGGATTGTTCAAAAGAAGTATACGTTGTTTCAGTCTCTAGTTCCTCGATGCCCTGATAGCTAATACAATGACCATATCGATTAATATAATAATATCGATACTGCTTGTTAAGCTCTTTAAACTTATACCTATACATGATGTGCTTTGATGTTTTAACATGACCATTATGGACTGCAAAGATTACGTCTTGAGAATAAGAACGCACTTGAGCACATTTCAGGCTTTTTTTTCGTTTTTCATTACATTCACCTAGAAGAGTAAAGTAAAAGTCCAGTAATTGTAGTGATATCGAAACTTCTCCTGACATTAAATGCTCTGTTGTTATATTTTTTATTGATAACTTATTTTTTTCCATTTGCAGTATTAATTTTCTTAAAATTAATGCAGCTTTTTGCAAAGTATTTCCAGTTCGTAAGTTTTCAAATATTGTATCGTCTATTGCTTGTAAGTAATTGGGAGATATTATTTTTTTATTACGAATAGTAAAAAATTTAATATCTTTAGAAAACAAAATCAAATTTTTTTCTTCTAGATGGTGTGCAGTAAAAACAGAATTCACTTCAACAGAATTTTCTTCAAATATTTTTTCCAATACATCGGTGTACACTTCATGCAAATATACTAATAAATAACAGCGCCCTTTCTTACTTACGTCTTCCTCGATGATGCCACTTATTTCATTAAAAGCTAATTGGTGATATTCCCGATGAAAATGCCAATCACTTTTCCTGGATGATTTTTTAGAAGAGGATATTTTATTATCGAAACTAATTCTACATTCCGTATGATAAGATATTTTTGGCCCAGAAATTTTTTTCAATTTATTTAATAATTCTGCATACTCCTCTTGACCTTCGATGTTGGGTAGTATACTAGATTTGAATTGGTTGGTATCAGCTTTATGAAGTGGAAGCATTTTCGAACGTATTTTTTTATGTTTCCTGTTACAAAACTCACAAACAATTTGTTAGTTGATATTATTAACTTTCTTTTCGGTTAGAATCATTATCTTCACTAAAATCTGGTTCACAAATTTCAATATTTTCTTGAGAAGTTGTAGATTGAAGTCCTATTGATTCAGAAGTTAAACTTGATTGCAATGTTACTGAAGATTCTGTAAAGGAAGACTGTAAATGAGATGATTCTATGGTCAACTTAGTTATCAACGACGAGGTTGTTGAGCTATTGTCTGTAGATACACTGGCTGATTTTTGTTTTTCACTGTTTTTGTCGAATTTTCAAGTTCAGAAGTTAAGAATTTTTTTCATGTCCTGTAAATGCTTTATAACATTCCCGGTGATACCCATTTTCTGTATACTCATCAGGCAAAATAATGTCTTTATATTTAAGGCTATGTTTTTTCTGATTTTCAAAACAGTTTAACATTTTTTAATGTTTTCTCCTAGAACAATATTATTTTACCATCACTTTCATTACAAACGAAACAAATTAATGTATCTTCCATGATAACAATTTTTACGTTGTACCCACGCATAATTGTTCAAATGTTCACTAAATGACAGATGATGATGCACAGTAAAAGATCGCAGTCGACTAAGCACCCTATCTCAATGGCCTAGTTTACACCGCAGACCTATATTCGACCTATACCCCAAATTCGACCCAAATGTTGCTAGGCCGCCTGGTGTAAACACTTAAAATATGAAGCGGCCTGGGATAGGTGAGGCCACTTTTACATGTGGGCTGACCTATACTAGGCCTCGGCCCAAACGTATTCATTGCGGTGTAAACAGATAGACCTAAAATAGTTACATAGTTACAAATTAACCGGTAGAGGGGGTAGAGGTTTTTGTTTATTTGAATTATGATCAAATAGTTACTAAAAAGAACATATGATAGTATATAGTTATGTTAAGTGAATACTAATAAATTAGTGTGAGTAGTACTTATTCTGTAATTGAGTGTTTTTATTGATATTAATTATTATTATGAGTGATAAAAAAATAAAAGGAAGTAATTGGGGAGAAAGTGAAACAGAAATGTTCATCAAATTATTAATTGAAATTTTTTTTTAAATTAATGGATGGAAAGAAGTATCGACATATAGACTTATATAAAAAATTAGAAGAAGATATGAAAGATAAAGGATTTATTAAAAACGCACTACAAATGAAAACAAAATTAAAACATTTAAAAGAACAGTATTTTAAATGCAAAAGGAATAACAATACAAGTGGTGCTAGTCGAGAGATATTTGTATATTATGATTTAATGGACGAATTGTTAGGCACACGGCCATCGTCTCTTGCAGCTGAAAAGCAAAAAAATGAAACCGAATTAGGTATTGATACGTCGGCATCGGCAAATAGGGTGACCGGACAAAACAGAACAATGAAAAAACAGAACATGAAAAAACAGAACATGAAAAAACAGAACATGAAAAAAAAGAACATGATAAAACAGAACAGTGAAAAAACAGAACAATGAAAAAAGAGAACACTGAAAAAACAGAACAATGAAAAAAGAGAACAGTGAAAAAACAGAACACTGAAAAAACAGAACATTGATAAAACAGAACATGAAAAAACAGAATATGAAAAAAAAATAACAATGACAAAACAGAACTCAAGAAGGGATTTGTTAGCTTTGATTAGTTTATGTCAAAAAAACGGAGTTCTGTTGGACTCAATTAGGGTTTTGTTAGTATTGATTAGTTTATTTTAAAAAACGGAATTCTGTTGGACTCAATTAGGGTTTTGTTAGCATAGATTAGTTTATGTCAAAAAAACGGAGTTCCGTTGGAGTCAAGAAGGGTTTTGTTAGCATAGATTAGTTTATGTCAAAAAAACGGAGTTCTGTTGGACTCAACAAGGTTTTTGTTAGCATAGATTAGTTTATGTGTTCTGTTTTTTCATGTTCTGTTTTATCAATGTTCTGTTTTTTCAGTGTTCTGTTTTTTCACTGTTCTGTTTTTTCATTGTTCTGTTTCTTCAGTGTTCTGTTTTTTCATTGTTCTGTTTTTTCATTGTTCTGTTTTTTCATGTTCTGTTTTTTCATGTTCTGTTTTTTCATGTTCTGTTTTTTCGTGTTCTGTTTTTTCATTGTTCTGTTCTTTCATGGAATCGCAAATAGTACTCCAGAGCCTCCTGAATCAAATTTTGAAGAAGCTACAGTTGTAGGTAAGTTTGACTTGTGTTCATAGATTAAAAATTGTACTAAATGTTATTTGTGTGTATTGTAACAAACTTTATTATTTCAGAAATAAAAGAATCTGAAGCCAAAAAAATTGATCTGACAAATCTTATGCCGGTCGAAGAATTATTCTCCACAGAAAATTCTCCCACCTCATCAACATCATCTGTTTATAAAACACAATCAAAAAAAGGAGGTAAATCATATTATCTATATAAAGAACATTTTTTATCATTTCATTAGTATTATTACCTCTCGCCTAGAGAGGTATAGGGATCGTGAAAAAATTCGATGTCGAGATTTTTGTCAATAAGCACGTTTTAGCACCTTTAGAACCTATTTTGACTATTTTCACGATGATGTCTGTGTGTGTGTGTGTGTGTGTGTGTGTGTGTGTGTGTGTGTGTGTGTGTGTGTGTGTGTGTGTGTGTGTGTGTGTGTGTGTGTGTGTGTGTGTGTGTGTGTGTGTGTGTGTGTGTGTGTGTGTGTGTGTGTGTGTGTGTGTGTGTGTGTGTGTGTCTGTGTGTGTGTATGTATGGAAGTCTGTATGTGCGCGCCTACTATAGTCTTTCGTTCCGGTTCATTATCTCAAATTCTACTGAACATAAAATTTAATTTATATTTCAGGTAGAACTAATTACTCTAAAAGCATGGAGACATTACATGAAATTCAAATGAAAAATTTTAGAGAATTGATTGAAAAACAACATCAATTGCAAACAGATGCAATGTCCACACAATTAGAAGCGCAGCGAAAATGGGAAAGGGAAGCGATGGAAATTGAACATCAGCATCAAACACAACAAATGGCCCTTGTTATGAACACCTTTTTAAAAGGTTTGAAAGAACTAAATAAGAAAAAAGGAAAGAAACACCGAAGCAGTTCAGAAAGTAGCTCAGACTAATTTTATTTTGTAAACAATTTAAATAATAAAGAAAATATTTAAGAAGCAAATTAAAATATTATAGTTTTTAATAACGGAAAGTATGTTGCTAAATAATTAGTTAAATGTGATCTTATTTCTGCTCCAGTTACAGAATTTCTATCTTTATTAAGTAGTTGCTCTGGCTGCTGAAAAATAAGTTCTGCATCTTCAACATTTTTTAGCCACTGAAGTAGAAACATTTCTTTTTCTAATTCTACAAAATTATGCAGAATACAACAGGCTGCAATTATATTGGGCACAAACGTATGATGCACGTCAATTCTTTTTAAAAGAATTCTCCAACGGCCTTTTAAGCGCCCAAATGCTTGTTCAACTGACACTCTAGCCATGCTTAAATGTACGTTGAATGACTCCTGCTCGGGTGTAACAGATCCAGGATATCCTTTCATAACCCAGTCTAGCAATGGGTATGCTGGATCTCCAATTATCATAAAAGGAATCTTTATTCCATGAAATTCACGGCATTTCTAAAAAAAATAAAACATTTTAAATAAATATAACATATTTATCCGTTAGACTCGCTGTTAGATCAATAAATATCTGTGGCATAATTGAATTAGCATTTCTGAATAATCCAGAATCTTTTAAAACTGTTGCGTCGTGTGTGTTTCCCGGATGTTTGCAGCATATTTCACGGAATCTAAAATAGGTATATTATTAATTAATTGTAATATTATGCTTACTAGGTAAGCACAGATTTTACCGGCAATTATTATCTACAACAGCTTGAAAGTTGTAGGAAGGCCAGCCTTTTCTATTAACGTAATCCGTAAAACCATCCTCTGGTGGTAATATTGGAACATGTGACCCATCAATACAGCCAATAACTTGTGGTATTTTTGAAACTTGTACAAATTGGCTGGCAATTTCTTGTGCCTCAACAACGTCTGGCATATATATATATATATATATATATATATATATATATATATATATATATGTACTTTTAATAATTCTAAATTAATAGCATTAACAACACGATAAAAACATTTTTTCACTGTAGATTTATGTACTCCGAATACATTCCTACAACTCTGTATTCGCAACAACTTGCAAGTTTGTATAATGTTATTGCAACTTGCTTTTCTACACTGACAGGTGGTCTAGGTGACAAATGTGTTTCCTTTGGTTCCAAATTGTTTCGGAGCAAAGAACATAATTTCAGAAATGTATTTTTCGTCATTCTGAAGCTTTCTATCCATTCTGCGTTGTCGTAATGCAATAACACTATAAGATCCCAAAAATCCGTACTTCTATTCTTCATCCACAATGATCTTTTATAAGTAATTAAATTAAAATTTATATACGAATTGGTGATGTAGTTCATAAATAGTTGATTCAAAGTGTTATTTTGTTCTACGGTATCTTTCTGTATGTTTAATAACACTTCTTTTCTTTTCTTTATAATTTTTCGTTTAAGTTTTATCCTTCGAATATTATTTGTTTTCAATAGAATCCACCACAACATTTTAAAGTTTAAATAAAAATTTGCAATATCCATTTTAAATATCTGAATAGTCCAAATAAAAATGAAGTTTGAGAGTTTGACACTTGAAATTAACCAAATTTTAAAACTGGGTAATAAAGTATGATTGTTTTTTATCTTAAACTTGAACATCTAGATGGCGTGAACAAGTACCTATATCCCACCTATATCTGACCTGTGTAGGCTCTTTTGATATGCGGTGTGAACAACTCGGGTCTGGACCTAGAATAGGTCAGATATGGGTCTGGCCTATGTCAGGTCTCCCGGTGTAAACTAGGCCACTCGCACCCGTTTGAACAGTTGTAACCTGGCGCTCGCACCTACAGCGGACTTTCAATGTGTCTGGTCTCTGGTAAGATGTAAAAACCATTAAAACTGTCCGGCTATTGAGGTAACATTTTTTTATAGGTCCCCAAGTAACATATATAAAATTTAGCTTTTATACTATAACGAAAATATAATTATAATATATTAAAGTTTAGGGGTGTCTGGCAGGGGGTAGCAACTGTCATAAGTGTCCGGCAATGGATGGCGAGATTTCTAAAGTTATCCCGAAGAAAATATAAAAAAATTAAGCTTTATACTTTAACGAATTTTAGTTACTATTTTATACACCTTAACTACCTTTTACCTGCCCAAGTAACCACAACCCAAACTCTATAGTCGCTGGTCGTTCTTAGATGTATAGGGGACATGCACAGATAAACTTTTAGCTTTTATAAAATAACAAAGGTCTGGCCGTCGTGGGCTCTTGGGCTAATAGGTAGAAAAACAGCCTTTGGCTGAACCTCGCCCTTGAGTATTTGGAGCTCAATGAAGAAATTTATTATTATTATTAATATAGAGTTCATTACTCGCTCGAAAGTATTACCACTATGCTGCACGTTGAAGTTAGACACATATTTGTATCTAACACAATGTGCAAACTATAAGTTTATTTCAAAAGCAGTAGGAAGTTGGCATAATTAAAATGCGTCTTTGAATACCAAAGCAGCCGACTGGGACAACACGGCTCAAGAAATGTTTACGTTTACCGCGGCGCTTCTAAGTCTCGTTCACACTGAGAGCGTTACAGCATAACGTAACCGCGTCTCGTAACAAACTCGCGTAACATCATGATACCACTGATATATATTATATGACTGGATGACGTATGGGATTAATTGAACGTCGCCATGTTGGAAAAAGTGTAGTCCCTCGTCCTCAGTTTCGGAGCGCGATTCGAATGCGTCGCTGGTCGCACGGGTGACAACAATGGTGCTAAACTGTATTTATTGTGGAAAAAAGAAGGGAGCCGAGAATATCAGTTTTCACAAGTAAGTTAATTGTATTATATATCTTGATTTAAAACAAAAACTTATGCTATTTTAAATGTCACAACATGTTTTTAATGCGAATTCTGTTCATTTCGTTTGTAATGAATCATTATTTGGGCAAAAATATGAAACTTAAATGTTTTTACAAATCAGAAATCTAGATTTGTATTTAAGTACACTTGTAAACGTATTTAAATACTTATTTCAAATACAAATAATTGCAAATACAATTTGAAATATGTATTTAAATATAATTACAAATTACTTTACCAATCATTGTACTTAAGTATAATTACAATTACTGGGAAAAGTATTTAAATATTAAATTATAAGTACAATACTTAAATACATGCCCAGCTTGTTTGTTGTATGTATCTCGAATAATAAACATTTATACATAAAACCACTGTATACTTATTTTGCTACTTAGTTACACATTTCCTGCCGTAATTCGTCAACATGAATAGAATTTCATTGAAAATATACATTAATACATAGTATCAAATGCACATCCATTATTTTTTAAATAATTTTATATAAATATGATGTTAAGGTAACATTTGAAATAACACTATTGTGATATTGTTTAATATTTTGTATTAAAACAATAAAAAATTATTAAATGATTCTAATGTTTAGCCAAATTCTCGTTTTCATCTTCATAAATAGTCATTTTCATTATTTGTATAGTTCCATTAATTTGAATTTCCCACCGAAAGTAGGATGAGAGACTACACTTTTGCCAATATGGCGACTCGCTATTCGTCACAAACCTATAACACGGGTTACGCAATCCAGTCATATAATATATATATATATATATATATATATATATATATATATATATATATATATATATATATATATATATATATATATATATATATATATATATATATATATATATATATATATATATATATATATATATATATCAGTGCATGATACACGTTGTTGTCGCAGCACTCAATATGAACATTGTCACGTCGCGTTTTTTCTAGCGCTCCATAAAATTCATTCGAAACTATTTTCAATAAAATACGGCCACAACGCGGCATGACACGCAGTGAAGTTCGCTGCCCGTCCACACTAGCCCGTAACTGTAAAGCTGGATTTATAACACGCACAGCGCATAGAAAATAATTTAGCACAACATAGCATATGAATTGGTCATATGGAAATTAGTACATCCATTTATAAGACGCACAGCGCATAGACAATAATTTAGCATAACACACGAATTAACCAATGTTCATTTTCCTATGCGCTGTGCTGTGCAGTTCTGTGCTTCGGGTTTATTCGTTGCATTGGTGACAGTTCGTTTTAGTTAACTTCTTAAGCCGGGGCCAGACATGCGGCATTCGGCGAATCCCGAGCACCTGTTCGCCGAACTTCGCTCAGTGTGTATGGAGAGTTCGTGAGTTCACGAATCGTTCGGCGAACTGTTCGCCTCTTCCCGCCCAAAGTCGGTAAACTAGCACACATCAAAGTGGGCGAACGTTCTTTTAGAGGGGGTTCGGACAACCGATCACACATTCAAGGATTCGGCGAACTGTCGAATCACTCACTTCAGTTCCAGCTCAGTAGCGAGGAATTAAGTTATCAAACTTATTCGTAGTTAGAAATTTTTATTATTGTATATACAAATTGTTTCTATAAATAATTATTTAGACTCCCAGACGGCCTCAATCTATTATCTTTGTTGTTGTTGTTGTTGTTGTTAATCTTGGGTTTCACTACTTTATAAATAAATAATAAAAGATTTCGTGACTAAGTATTTATTGTCAAAAGATTTGTGAAAAAACATAAACACACTTCTGCATTGTTTTTGTACTACTCCATGACAACCAGACAACCGTTTACTGCTGCCATCTGTGAGGTTTTTGTGTATTGCATACAGACGATACGGACTAGTACATTTATGTCAACACCTCCCTTCAATACATCAAAACACTTATAAACTAACATTACAAAGTTTTAATTTAACAACACTACATTCAAAAGATTTCGAAAATACTTAAATTTAATCTTTGGTAGAGGTTTCGTGAACATGTCTGCCTCTTGTTCCTCTGTTGGTACATACAGTAGTTTAACTTTATTCTGATTTACAAAATCTCGTATAAAATGGTGTTTTATATCGATATGTTTCGTTCTTTTTGACTCTAATGTTGAAGCCATTTTAATACACGACTGATTGTCTTACATTTCCGTAAAATTTCTGAAAGCATTTGTCCTAAAAATAAATTTTCAGTCAAACATAACGAGAGGGCAACATATTCAGACTCTGCACTGGATAACGTTACAATATTTTGTTTCTTTGTTTTCCAGTAAATTACATTGTTATTTAATTTAATTACAAATCCTGTAATGCTCTTACGGTCAATAACACTATTAGCAAAATCAGAATCTGTAAATGACGTAAGGTTTACATTTGGGATGTTACTTTTTACATATTTTAAACCAAAGTTTTTAGTACAGTTTAAGTATTTTAATACACCTTTTAAATAATTCCAGTGTTCTTCGCAATAAGAATTTTGATATTGACTGTAATAAGTTATACAAAAACTTAAATCGGGTCTTGACCCTAGCATAACATACATTAGGCTGCCAATAAGTTCTCGGTATGGCAATTTATTATTGTATGATTCATTTTGACTTTTAACAGTTAATTGCAGTTTTGGCTGCATTGGAATTTCCGAAAATTTGGAATTCAGCATATTAAATTTTTGTAGAACTTTATATATTAACTCTTTTTGGCTTATATGTAATTCATTTCCAAATTTTTGAATTTCCAAACCTAAAAACGTTATTTTAGAATTTTTAAATTCTTTCATCTTAAAATTTTTAGCTAGTTGAGTTTTAATGTAATTTAGATTTTCTAATCTTTTTGAAAACAATATTATGTCATCTACATATATTAACAAGAATGTTTCATGATTGAAATATAAACAAGGATCTTTCTTAGATCGTTGTAAACCTAAATCGATAAGATTCTTATGAAACAAAGTGTTCCAACATTTTGGTGCCTGTTTTAGGCCATACAAGGACTTTATGAGTTTACATATCAAATCTGATTTCTTATTAAGTCCTTGAGGTTGTTTTAAGTACACTGGTTTATCTAAAGTACTATACAAAAATGCAGAACTAACGTCTAGTTGTTGCACATGCAAATCATGCTCTAAATATAACACTTACAACACACGGATGGTAACCATTCGCGCAACTGGCGCATACACATCTTCATCAATGGTCGATTGTTTGAAACCGCGTGCCACTAATCTTGCCTTTTTCACACTAACACCATCAATCACTTTTTCTTTAAACACCCACTTCGAGTCGATGATTTCTTGATCTTGAAGTGCTGGTACTAATTCCCACGTAGAGTTTTCTTCTAACGAGTTCAATTCTTGGTTGATGGCTTCTTTCCAACCATTATCCTTTACTGCTTCCTCAAACGATTCCGGTACGTCAGAAATTAGACAACCAGCAGACAGTGCTGTCATCACATTTGCTTCAAAATCTATCTCAAAATCTTCTAAGTATTTTGGCGTTTTTCTTTGTCGAGTTCTTCTTCTTATTTCACCTTCTTCTTCTGTCTCCGTTCTTATCTCTGGTTCTGGAATTATTTCGTTTTCTGTGACATGTTTTTCTGTTGCTATTTCATTTCCTTGTTCATTTGTCACTTCTACAGATACTGTGTTTCCGTTAGTTTCATCAAATACTACATTTCTTCCTAGAATGATCTTTTTATTTTCCTGATCCCACAGCCTGTAGCCGTTGTCAGTATATCCAATCATTAACAATTTTTTACTATGTGAATCCAGTTTCGATGAACGTTCTTCTTTTGGGATTAAATTATATGCTGTTGCTCCAAATAGTTTTATTTTATTTAAATTTGGTTTTTCCCCATACCAAATTTCAGCAGGACACTTCTCTGGTAGAGCTCGAGTCACCGTTCGGTTGATTAAATAAAAAGCTGTCCGAACGGCTTCGCCCCACATATTCTTGTCTAGATTAGCGTCGAACATTAAACATCTAGCCTTTTCTAAAACAGTTCTATTATAGCGTTCAGCAGTACCGTTCTGCTCTGGATTTCTGGCGATAGTGTATTGTATTTTTATGCCATTTTTACTGCAGAAACTTTTGAAATCAGCTGATGAGTATTCACCACCGTTATCGCATCTTAGTCGCTCAATTCCTGTTCCAAACTTTACTTTTACATGAGCTGCATACTCTTTAAACTTTTCTAGAACCTCGCTTTTCTTTGATATCAGATAACAGACTGCAAAATGTGAATAATGGTCAATAAAACTTACGTAATAGTTGTTTTTTATCATATGTGGGTGGTTTTATTGGTCTACAAACATCTGATGATACTACTTCAAGGATTCGTGTTGGTTTTCTTTCTTCGGATAAACTTATGAAAGGTTGCCTCGTCTGCTTGCCTTGTAGACATACCTCGCAAACACCAGGTGCAGGGTACTTACAGGAATGTCCCATACGTCTATGTTGTAACATTGTTTCACATTCACTTGAGGTTAGGTTCGCTTGCTCAGAATGGAATAATTTTAATGTAACTACATAAAGATTTCCACAAAGTTGTCCTTTTAAAACTACAGACCCATTTTTCATTATGTGTGCTTGTTTGTCTTTAAACAATACTTGAAAACCATTTTCTTCAAGTTTCTTCACAGATAGCAAATTATAAAATATATTATTCCATATCCATACATTTGTAATTCTAAGTTTCTTGTCATTTTCCATTTGCATGTAAAGATCTCCTTGTCTTGTTGCTTGAATTGTTTCACCTTGCTTAGCTACTTTTATCGTGTGTGAAACATATTGTTCATTTCTTAGATATTTTCCAGTATATTCACTTACTAAATGATTTGTCGCACCACTATCAATTACAAACTTAATTGCTTTAGAACTATTCTGACTTACAAGTACTCTTGGCGATGATTCCGTAATGTAATTTCATCTGCATCATCTATGCTTTGTTCGGTTACGTGTACTTTTACATGGCTTTGTTTCTTTAATTTTGGACAGTCGTATCTTTTATGTCCAACGACACCACAATTATGACACTTAAAGGGAAACGTTTTTTTCTGATTTGAATATCCAGCATTATTTCCTCTATTTTGCCACTTTTTCTTATAGCCCGAAAAAGCTGCTTGTTCAATTGCTGAATCACTTTCTTTTCTTGCCTCTTCTAACAATAATTTATTCTTCACAAAGTCTAGCGTTACTTTTGTTTCGTCTTGACAAAACATTACGTCTATTGCCGTAACAACTGCTTGGTAACACTCTGGCATTGCTGATAATAGTTGTGAAATGACTTCACTGTCGTCAATTCTTCCACCAGCTGCTTTTAACTCACATACTGTTTGTTCAAATTCCGACAAAAACGTATTCAGGGCTGTAGCACCAGAATATTTTAACCCTCTTAGTTTCTTTTGTAACATAACCTGACTTGATATGCCTTTCTTTGTATACGTGTTGCTCAGAGCTTCAATTATATCCTTAGCTGTCGTTTTTGTTTTGATGAGTTCTAACATATTGTCTGCCAAACACTGAACTATGATATTTCTTGCTTTTATGTCATCTTTCTTCCATAGTTGAAGTTCTAATTCCTTCGCATTCTTATCAGTGCTTATAGGATTGACTACAGGAGCAGTCGATGTCAAAACATGAAGCACTCCAGCTTGTTCAAGTGCTAATTTTACCCTAAACTCCCAGTTAGAGAATCCTGTTCCATTGAATGGAATAACATTCATATTTTGGATAGTATGATTCGCCATTTTATGTTTTCGGCGTGACTCTGTGACTGCAAACCACTACACTTTATTATTTTCC
Source organism: Agonum fuliginosum (assembly GCA_947534325.1). Classification (NCBI taxonomy): domain Eukaryota; kingdom Metazoa; phylum Arthropoda; class Insecta; order Coleoptera; family Carabidae; genus Agonum; species Agonum fuliginosum. The sequence continues at coordinate 28,237,734 of OX384037.1, forward strand.
AGTTTTAGCTAAATTCCGATTCCCACTAATATTATTTATTTAGTTCTGGCCCATAACCTGTTGGGTTTCACTACTTTATAAATAAATAATAAAAGATTTCGTGACTAAGTATTTATTGTCAAAAGATTTGTGAAAAAACATAAACACACTTCTGCATTGTTTTTGTACTACTCCATGACAACCAGACAACCGTTTACTGCTGCCATCTGTGGGGTTTTTGTGTATTGCATACAGACGATACGGACTAGTACATTTATGTCAACAGTTAATTTGATTGATTCATATTACAAAATGTTTATAATCTCGTTAAGTCCTCTATTTTGTATGAATAAATGAAAGAAATAAAGCCATTTTGTCGTGTGACAACTTAATGTTCAACTAGGCGAACGTTCGGCAGTTTCCCATATTTTTGCTCGTTATTCGCCGAATACCGCATGTATGAACACAAAGGCGAATTCCGTTCGACAAATCACGATCATTCGGGATTCGCCGAATGCCGCATGTCTGGCTCCGGCTTTTACACGCACGCGCATTCGTTGTTCATTATATTAATAATTTTTGTAACATAGTCAAAACATAATAACAAAATCACAAAGTAAAATAATACCAATTCAAATCTAGCATAACCAACAAAACAGCTGTCATCAAGGCTGTCATAACGTCATAAGACAACATTGTAAGACGGACTTCTTCTTTTACTTCGTATACCAATCTGTGTTTGTGTGCGGCTTATAAAACCCCCGTAACGAAAATGCTATGCGTTGTGCTGTGTTATGTTATGTTAAATTATGTACTGTGCGCAGTTATAAATCCACCTTAACACGTTCGTCCTTTGATGCGCTCCATTTTACCGATACTATGAATGCTGCGTATCACGTCGCGTACCGCGTACCACAAAAATGTTCGCGACGACGTTACGATACTCCGTACCCACACTGGTACGGGGCGTGGTTAAGTTACGTGGAACGCTCTCAGTGTGTACGAGGCTGAAATTTTATCCGGACGAGGGTTTTATTAAACGAACGCAGGGTTTAAAAGTTAGTTTCTCTTAAGTAGAACAGCGGGCTAGCGGGGCATGTACAGCGTGTGCCAAATAAGACCTACCAATGTAAAACACAAATAACTTTTTTATTTTTTATTTAATTATTTTTTATTTTTGTAGGTTATAATTGAATTCTTGGTAATTTATTAGCCACACAAATTGATTTTTTAAATAATGTTTTGCTGTCGGATGAAGCGCATTTCCATTTAAATGCTTATGTCAACAAACAAAACTGTAGATTTTGGGGCTCTGAAAATCCAAAGACAATACACCAGCATCAGTTGCACCCATCCAAATGTACTGTTTGGTGCGGTGTTATGGCCAATAAAGTGAAATTTTTGGCGAACGTCTGATTTAAAAAAATTCAGATTTCCCTTGGCCACCTCGCTCGCCAGATTTAACTGCGCCCGACTTTTTTTATGGGGATATTTAAAAAACAAAGTGTATGTTAATAAACCAGAGATTATTAGACAGCTGAAGCATAATATTCGAGACGAAATACTGAGCCTTCAACCAGAAACATTACGTGGTGTAATGGAAAACGCGTTAAAAAGAGACGATCTCTGTATCGAGAATAATGGTTTAGATTTGTCTGATGTCATATTTCATACATAATTTCCATAAAATATATTCACTGTATAAAAAAAATCTGACGTGGACACCACATGACTTCCTTGTACGCCTATTAAACTGTTCATACTTTTCTTAATAACTAAAATGTAGAATGTACTACTATTGCTACTATACTCACAAATATATTTTAGTCATTTTATTTAAACTGCAGAAGAAGATATAAACGATATTTTACTGTCACTGTCATGTCATAATCATTTAAATTTTACGTAGTAACAAATATTAATCGATCATGGACTACAAGATACCGAAATACTAAATTATAAATATATACTTTAATTATTCTTAAATGATACCAGATACAAAAATATTTATAAAATACCGATTGTAGGTAACAATCACATAATCTTTCATTTAAAATTTTAAAAAATGTCTCAAATTAAATATTTATCGAAATATTTGACAAAAGTACTACTTCCGGTTTATAGATTGAAACCAAAAATAGGAGGTGCACAACTAGATGCTATAACAGTCCTAAATACAAAATTTCTACGTCTAACCGTATTTGAGTTATGCGACATACATACGTCCGTACGTACATACATACGTACGTACGTACAGACGTCACGACGAAACTAGTCATAATGGATTCAGAAAAGGTCAAAACGGATATTTCCATTAAAATCTGAAAACCGAAATTTTTCGCGATTACAATACTTCCTTATTACTCCGTACAAGGAAGTAAAAAATAATCAAAATAAATGATTATTATAAGAGTTATCAGTGTTTAACATTAGTAGGTCTTACTTGGCCCATCCTGTATAAGTTATCCCAAGGTGGAGGTACAAGATGGCCTGTGTTCACATAAGCGGAGAGGTAGAATTCGTTGCCATATCACATTCGTACTTGAATTTGTAAAAAAATGCAGGAGCAGCTCAACTCTCCTATTGTGTTTGGGCCTCTCATCTCGACCAATCACATTCAAGAATATCATCCCCCAATCTTACTCAACATTTTACTTCCTTGTACAGAGTAAAAAGGAAGTATTGAAATCGCGAAAAATTTCGGTTTTCCGATTTTGATGAAAATATCCGTTTTGACCTTTTCTGAATCCATTATGACTAGTTTCGGCGTGACGTCTGTACGTACGGACGTATGTGTGTCGCATAACTCAAATACGGTTAGACGTAGAAAGTTGAAATTTTGTATTTAGGACTGTTATAGCAACTAGTTGTGCACCTCCTATTTTTGGTTTCAATCTATAAACCGGAAGTAGTACTTTTTTCAAATATTTCGATAAATATTTAATTTAAGACAATTTTTTTTTTTATATGAAAGATTATGTGATTATTACCTACAATCGGTATTTTATAAATATTTTTGTATTTGGTATCATTTAAGAATAATTAAAGTAATAATAATAATATTTTATTTGTTTCAAGAAAAAAAAAATTCTATACAAATAGATTGGAAACATTTTCATGTGAATATATATAATGTATGCGTTATTTGTGTAATTACAACTGCAATGAGTTTTAGACATTTAGTGCGAAGGCTCTCAGCTTTGCGGCATTCTGGAAGAATTTGGCGATGTCTGTCATTGGTGAGGTGCTTGCATTTGAGAGTAGACCTTCAGCGCGGTTTTCTGAAACATTTGATGTTAAGTGTTTGGTAATGTATGCGTCTCGGATCGGGTTGTAAATCGGACAGTAGAAGAGGAAGTGTTCTAGGTTATTTGCTTCTTGCAGGTTGCAGATGTTGCAGTTTTCTTCTCCATAAAATTTGTGGGTAAAGCCATCTTGGTAGTAGTGGAATCGGTTGGGGTTTGCGGTTCTAAGTAGGCCATAGAGTTTCAGAAAGGGAAAAGGAGTTTGTATGGATAAGTAGTTAAAGCTGGTTATATAGCGTTTGTAAGATGGATTGTATGAGGATTGAATTATTCTTTTTGTGTCTTCTTCGTATAATATTTCACCGTAGGCTTTTACTATGTTGTCAATTTGTGATTTAACTTCTACGCAGCTTTGGTTATTCCATATAACTCTGAAGTTTGTTTTTATTAGTATGTTTTGCAGTTGTCTGACCCAGTTGTATTTTGTTTGCTTTTCCTTAGACAAGGTCGTTGGTTGTTTGTCATTTAGTTCTACTAATTTGTTGTAACATATTTTTACATATCTATCTTCTGACATGAGTAGAATTTTATGCCAGAAGTTGAGTACCTGTTTCACTATGGTGAGTTCTAATTTATATATGCCTGTTTCTCTTCTCACGATGTATCCTGGCGTTGTTTTTTGCCAGTTTAGTACTGTCTTAAAGAATTGTAGTGATCCCTTTTCTATGCTATCGTGTTGTTTCATACCCCAGGATTCTGCTCCGTATAGTAACGTTGGAATGAGTATAGAACTATATAATTTTATGGCGGTGTTCCAGCAGAACATCTGAGTTTTTGAAAATGTTGATTTTATGGCGCCAGTGACTCGGGATGCTTTACTAATTTTTTCTTTAGTGTTGTCGTTAAAGTTCCCTGAAGATTTAAATGTCGTTCCGAGGTATGTGTATTTATTTGTGTAAGTAATTTCTTTATTTTGGCAGAAGTGTCTTATATGTCTCTTTGGTGTCCTGCCAATGTGGAAGTGGACTATCTTAGTTTTATCGGCATGTATTGAGAGTCGATTTGTTTCACAGTAGTCAGTGAGCGCATCTAGTTTTCTTTGTATCTCCGGCGGCGAGTTTGCGAAAAGAACAATGTCATCCGCATATTGCAGTGTTAAGATATCGATCTTGTTGTTTATGAAATGACACTCTAGGTGTTTATCTTTGAAAAATTTTTCTATATCGGCGATATAAAGGGCGAATAAGAGGGGGCTGGTACAGTCACCTTGTAATACTCCTTTGCTGATCTGTATCTCTTCTGATAGTTCGTTATTTATGCTGATTCTCAAAGATGCGTCATCGTAAATGTTCTTTAGTAATCTTGTGATTTTCCCACTGATGCCTTGATGGTAAATTTTGTTCCAGAGGATATTATGTGGTACCGAGTCAAAGGCTTTTTGGAAATCTACAAAGATACCGTAGACCCCTTTCTTCCCAGTTAAGAACGATGCCTGAACTATGCTGTTGAGTACAAAAATGTTGTCAGCACACGCTCTATTCTTCCTGAAGCCTGCTTGCGCTTCTGGGAGTATATTTTTGCTTTCCACCCAGGTTTGCATCCTATTGTTCAGTATATATGTAAAGAGTTTAATTACTGTGTTGATTAAGGCAATTCCTCTGTAGTTATTGCAGTCCAGCCGATTTCCTTTTTTATGTAAGATAGTCAGTTTTATTGTTTTAAGTTCTTGAGGTAAGTTTTCTTCGCTAAGGAATTTATTCAACATTTTATTGAGATAGGTTTTCCACGATTGCGGTAGGTTTTGCAGTTGCTCGTAAATTATATTGTCTGTGTCGGGAGATTTATTGGATTTTAGTTTTTTTAATGCGTAGTTCATTTCGATATGTGTGATCTCGCCGTCTAAAAACGGATGGTAGGCGTCGAAAAAGGTTTGTTCATTTATAATTCTCTTTTGATACCATGACTGATAAAATTCTGTCCAAAGTGTTATACTTATTGGGTTTGCGACCTGTGTTGAAGTTTGTAAGTTTCTGAATGTTGACCAAAATTGCTTCTGTTCGGTTATATTTCTTAGTTTGTCTTTAATTTCCGATTTGTTTTTATTTTTTTCCTCTTTTATACAGAGTTTATACCTTTTCTTCGCTTGTGTGTATGTTCCAAGGTTTTTTTCCGTAAAGCCGTGTTTTTTGCACTCGTTTAATCGATCCTTTGTTGCTTGTTTTAGTTGTTTGCAGTTTTGAGTGAACCACTTTTTATGTTTCGGTTTGTTAATGGTGTTATTATATATTTTAGTTTCCTTTGTTATGCCTGTTTCAATGGAGACTTTTTCTATTGTTGACTTCAACTGTTCGTAGTTTTCGGCTGTGTTCATGTTGGTATTGCTCAGTACAGCCTCATTCATTTTTTGTTTGTAAAGATCTACTTTTGTAGTGTCCCATTTAGTTTTCTTTATAATACGGTTTGCTTTGTCTGTTTCTTTGTTAGTATAGAGTGGATTTATTAATGTTATCGAGCAGATTAGGTGGTCTGAAATGAGTATGTCTTCTATGATTTTAAGATCTTCTATAAATTTTAGCGTGTATGGATCAGTCCATATTAGGTCGATCGTACTCTTCCCATTACTCCCTAAATAATTAAAGTATATATTTATAATTTAGTATTTCGGTATCTTGTAGTCCTTGCTCGATTAACATTTGTTACTACGTAAAATTTAAATGATTATGACATGACAGTGACAATAGGAAAATATGCTTTATATCTTCTTTTGCAGTTTAAATAAAATGACTAAAATATATTTGTGAGTATAGTAGCAGTAGTAGTAGTAGGTACTTATATATTAATATATTTGTATAATAACTTAAAAGAATAAATTAGGTATGGCGGGTGGTCTTGTTGTGGCCACGTCAGATTTTTTTATATTATTCTACATTTTAGTTTTTAAGAAAAGTATGAACAGTTTAATAGTCGTACAAGGAAGTCATGTGGTGTCCACGTCAGATTTTTAAAACTGAAATGAGGTATAACTGTCTTGATTTATTAAAATAGTGCTTATGAATCCAAGATAATGTTATTGCTAATTAATTATTATAAAATATATAAATAACTCTTTGTGGCTAGATAGTGAATAGTATATTAATAACATATATTAAAATGTCATGGCTAAAGTTGCAACCACAGATGACGATTTTTCCTTAGATAAGTATTATCTTTAAGAAATAAATAAACAGAACTTGCGGTACTTAAATGAAGATAAATGCAAATTGTATTCAATAAGAATCATTTTGCATCCACAATGCAATACCTAGTGTTGTGTTTTTTGTTCTGTGCAGTGAGTTATACACAAAGTTGCAGCCCATGCAACTGTACTACAGTTGCAAAAGGGGCGACGATGAATAAATCAAGAGCTTATTGTGAACCTTCGCTTAATCTAACCAATATTCCAAAAACCTTGAACGCAGACATTCACATTTTGATATTCAATGGTAAGAATAGGAAGAATTTTTGATATTTTTATTGTTATGCCCCAGAGTCAATAATCAAATCTTAACAATTTTGGAAACGTATAACTTCTTTGCACATCTTTATACAACAACTAACAACTGAAACCGAGCTAACGAGTGTTGCAAATTGCAATTTTGTAAAATTAATAATTCTTTTCTACGACCTTTAATTCAATTCGTTTCGGTAAAGCTTGATTTACATATAAGCATTTAGTTTGAATGTTTACATTTATAATTAAGTTTAAGAAACATAGCATTCACAAAAAACTTGAAATAGCTTTAATGGAAAACATAAAACTCAAGTTTGAAGTATTCAAACTTAAGTGCTGGGAAGTGCAGATGCTTCTATAGTTACTACATGAATTTAATTAGATATTTGATTTGTTGTTTGACATTCGAAAAACATTTAGTATAAAATTCATATCTTGATCAAGTATCATTTTATTCATTCATTCAAAAAATTCAGCATCTTCTGGTTTTAACATATCTAATTGTAAAAACTTTGTCTTGAATTTTAAAAAACATAAATGCGTGCCATTTAGAGTTCATAAGGACTCAAGTGCCATTAAAAAATTCATAAATAAAATTAATTTATAACTTTTGCAGATCAACAACTTCAATCACTTGAAGAAAATAATTTCGTTCATTTGCTAATACTTAGTTTACGCAACAATTTAATTGCCTACATAAATAAATTTGCTTTTAAAAACATGGTATCAATAACAGTAATAAATTTAGATGGTAACAAAATAACGACATTACCTACGTATTTATTTGCAAAAACACGAAAACTAAAAAAACTCTGGCTCTCCAATAATAAAATAACGAATATTCCTAGAAACTTGTTTTCATCGTTAACAAAATTACAACAAATTCATTTACACAATAACCACATAAGTTCAATAGCAAGAAACTGTTTTGAAAACGTTCCTAATTTACACACAATTAATCTGGATAACAATGAACTAAGCAATCTGCAAGTGAATATATTTGACGACATCAGTAGTGTGCGACGGTTGTACCTGAAGAACAACCCTTGGCACTGCGACTATAACTTGTGTGAATTCATGGACACTGTTCTCTTCCGTCGCGAGCTCATCGACATGAACCAAGTACCGGAGTGCGCCACGCCGCGCAACACCGCACAGAAGCTGTGGACTGATCTCTTGCAAGAATTCACACCAGTTATTATATCAAATCGTAGTCGTACAATAAGTAATGATGATTCTAATGTAACTGTGGAGTGCAAATATTGCTTTGCGTCGCAGATTCGTTGGAAACTCTTGTATGATTCCGTTTATGAATATAATCTTTATACTTATAATGGAGTCGTGGCTACTTTAGTGGAATACAATGATGATGATGACTATTATATCAATGATTCTAATAGAAGTGAAGAATATTTTGATGATTATTTGGACAACTTTGATGGTTATAATAATTATATATATTTATGTTATGTGGAAAAATGTTCATGGTGTCAAGAAGATTTTGTTGAATATTTGAACAGTAACAGAGAATTACAAACTAATTTCTATGGTAAATATAGGTATTTATTTTTAGTTATCTAGCTAACTTTTCCCACTTTTTACTAACAAATTTTTTTATTGAGAAAGTGAAATGTCACGTTGGAGAAGTTAGTTACGTGTAATGTGTATGTAAGTATGTGTATTTTATTTATTTAAGTTTAAGTTATTCAACAGGCTCAATAAGCCCAATTACTGAATAACTATACATACATACTACATTGTTATATAAAATATACGCTTAAAATAATTTACAATGATTTTAATTCTTTTTTGAATATTGACAAACTGTTTGTAAAATCTAATTTATCACCATTGCTATTAAAATTATTGCACATAGAGAAAATCGGAGAATTTAAATGAAAATTAGTCTTCGAGAATGGACAGTAAAATATAGTTGAGTTTCTAGTATTGCAGGGCCGTACAAAGAAATTTATTTGAGACAATAGTTCAGGAGCATCAATTATGCTATTAATTCATTTGAACAAAAATAAAAATTCTTGCTTAACACGACGAGTTGCTAATGGATCGATTGAACTCCAAAAGCAAAGAGTTGTAGTTAATTTCAGGCCATGTATTGTGTATGCGATTATAAAACTGTTTACAAAATCTTTTCTGACAATATCAGATATACTATAATATATATATATATATATATATATATATATATATATATATATATATATATATATATATATATATATATATATATATATATATATATATATATATATATATATATATATACAGGGTGTCTGTTTATAAATGAACCACCATTTATCTCGCTTATTTGTTGATTTAGCGTTTTTTGTCAAATACATGATTTATACAGTATCATGTGTAGTAAATGATAGCGGATGTGAATCTTTGGTATCACTTCCGGTTTTTGAGGAAGTCATAGCAACTTACAAATTTCAAATGGAACATTGTATTTTTTATTACGAATTTGAAAAGTACATTAAATTTGCTTTACGGTGGTATCACAAAAAAAAAGTCATTATGTTGTATTATTAAAATATTAAATTACGGGCACTTAAATTATGCACTTATGAATTCTGAAATAAGTAAGCCTTGCCGCGAAACGAAAACAATAGTTGAAAGCAGTTACCTGTCAACATTTTGAACATCTTTTATAAAATTAAAGTTAGGTACTCTCGAGGTACTCTAATAAATTAATTGTTTCTTAATTATTCGTAATATGCGTTTTCTTTATTATAATTACATTTAACAGATATTTTATTGTAATTTACATTGATTGTTGACAGGTAACTGCTTTCAACTATTGTTTTTGTTTCGCGGCAAGGCTTACTTATTTCAGCGTTCATAGGTGCATAATTTAAGTGCCCGTAATTTAATATTTAATAATACAACATATGACTTTTTTATACCACCGTAAAGCAAATTTAATGTACTTTTCAAATTCGTAATAAAAAATACAATGTTCCATTTGAAATTTGAAAGTTGCTATGACTTCTTCAAAAACCGGAAGTAGTACCAAAGATTCACATCTGCTATCATTTACTACACATGATACTGTATAAATCATGTATTTGACAAAAATCGCCAAATCAACAAATAAGCTAGATAAATGCTGGTTCATTTATAAACAGACGTCCTGTATATATATATATATATATATATATATATATATAGCAAAAATAATTTCACAGGTATGCAGTCAGTAGATGGGTAAATAAAAGAAGTAGACTCTTTTAAGTTACTGTCAAGCTTTCGGAATTAAATTTATTCCTTCTTCAGGACGCTACAATATGAGAATAGTATCGTAAGTGAAAATAATTTAGTATAAAGTATTCAAAACTTACTACTTGTTGAGGTTATAATTGAAACTTAGCAGTGATGAATAAAAATCGAAAACAATAGTTTAACGATACAAAAAACATGTTGGTACAAAATTTTCACAAAGTTTTTAAAATTTAGACATAATTTTTCCAATGGTTCAAATTTTAATAGCCAAAAGGTCAAAAATGTTATTTCAACAGTTCAAACGCACACGTGGACGAGCTAGTGCCAAGACCCTGTCAAAGAATTTTGTAGTCAGTTGGTAGTAATAACAAGTTACTAAAAAGCAGAAAAACCCTGCTAAAGCATTTTTAAGAAAATTTGTCAAAAAATAAAAACAATTAAAACCAAAAAGTTGAGAGGTATGAAATATAAAAAATAAGTAGAACAACCAAAACTTCAAAACACAACCAATCAAAACAAATGTAGATTAAATAGGTTAATGTAAAAAAGTTTAACCTGAGAAATGAGGCGAAGGACTACGGTAAATCAGTTATGTTGTTATTATTATTATTATGTCTTTCTTGGAAATTAAGAATATAACTGTATATGGTACTAAGATTACTAACATCTGTTCTTTTGTTCATAGAGTTGGCATCATTATTGATATGTACCATCTCTAGGAAATGTCTTTTTGTCAAATTGGATTCGATGTCAAGAATCTCAGTGTTGGCATAATCAATATTATGATTACATTCATGTACATGAAGTGACAAAGCAGACGCATTAGGTTTCAATCTACAATCACTGCGATGAGATGTTATGCGTGATTTAAGTGTTCTAGCAGTTTGCCCTACATAAACTTTTTCACAATCCATGCAAGGAATTTTATAAATAATATTCGATTGTTGTTCTTTGACAACAGGATCTTTAACTTTTGAGAACAATGATTTGATAGTAAGCGAATTCTTGGTAGCAACTAGTACAGTACAAACACAGTACAAATACAAGATGGACACATAGGACATAAGGTCAACAATCTTAATAACAGGTTAAGGAAACAATTACTTTCATTAGAAATTAAAAGCACGGTTCAACACCTTGGACGGATTTGTAGTGAGTTGGATAGTATTGAAATTAGAATTACTAATATTATTCCAAATTCAATTTTTCAAAATTTTAAACATAAACAATCAATTAAATATAACAGAGAATTTTTTAAAATTAGGAATAACAATATTCGTAAACTACAAAATTTAATTAATGATAACAAACAAAGATTCAAAACTCAACCTAATTGGATTAAGAATGTTAGCAATGTGGAAATTCCTTCTGAGATTTCTCAAATTTTAGCTTTAGGGCCTAAATTTAGTATTAACCCAGCTACTCACCAAGTGTCTATACGTAAACTTTTAGCTGATTTGGAATTATTAATAGACAACCTGGAAGGTGAGGAGAAGGACATAGTAAGATCTAGAATTACTAACATTATTACCAATTATCTACAATCACACCAAGTTACCAACAATAACATTAATTTGCTTTACAATAAATGCAGGAATTTCCTCAAAGAGAACAATAATTTGCTAGTTTTACGTGCTGACAAAGGTAATGTTACCGTGATTATGAATAAAGATGATTACGAATCTAAATCTTTAGACATATTAACGGACACAACCAGTTATAAACTACTGAAAAATGATCCAACTAGCACAATACAACAAAAATCTAATAAATTAGTTTCGCAATTAAAAAATCAAGGTTCTATTTCAGCTGAAAAAGCAAAAACCTTAACAATTTACAATGCTGTAGCTCCGCGTTATTATGGCTTGCCGAAAATTCACAAGCCTGTTTTAAGTTTAAGACCGATCATTTCATCTGTTAATGCTCCAAACAGCAAACTAGCTCAGTTTGTTGCTGAAATACTTAAAAATTCATATGACTACAGTAATTCGTACTTTGTGAAGGACTCCTTTGACTTTGCTGCTGAATTTCAAAATTTTCAACTACCTGCTAATTATGTCATAATTAACTTGGATGTTGTGTCACTATTTAGCAATATTCCAGTTGAGTTGGTGTTAGAAAGTATAAGAGAAAAATGGAATGTTATTAATGAACATTGTTCTTTAACTCTTGATAACCTATGTAATCTGATAAAATTTATTTTTGATACAAGTTTCTGTGTATACAAAGATCAATTTTACAAACAGATATACGGCACGCCAATGGGCAGTTCCTTAAGTCCCATTTTGGCTCAATATACGATGGACCAATTATTGGACATCTGTATTCCAAAATTAAATTTCAATGTACCCTTTTTAAAAAAATATGTTGATGACATCATTTGTGCAGTACCGTCTGACAGGGTTGACGAAATCGTCGAGATTTTCAACAACTACAATCCAAGAATCCAATTCACTATTGAATGTGAAACGGAACGTAGTGTTCCTTTCCTTGACACTCTGGTCATCAGAACTGATACGAATACTATCATTCTTGATTGGTACCAGAAACCTATGTCTTCTGGAAGGTATATACACTACCATTCACATCACAGCATAAAAACAAAAATCAATGTGATTTTGGGCTTAAGGAAAAGAATTGAACTTATTTCGCACCCAAGTCTTAAACTGCGCAATCTCAACAAACTTAAAGACATTTTGTTAAAAAATTCTTATCCACCACATTTCATTATGCATCTTCTGTTTAACACCAACAATACTGTTAATAGTAATGTTATTAACAACAATAACGTTGACCTTAATAACTTAGAAACTAACAGTAGTGTGATTTTTGGATCATTACCACTTATTAACAATTTAACATCTAATTTAATTAAAGTAGTCAAAAATGAGAATGTCAAAATTACTACCAAGAATTCGCTTACTATCAAATCATTGTTCTCAAAAGTTAAAGATCCTGTTGTCAAAGAACAACAATCGAATATTATTTATAAAATTCCTTGCATGGATTGTGAAAAAGTTTATGTAGGGCAAACTGCTAGAACACTTAAATCACGCATAACATCTCATCGCAGTGATTGTAGATTGAAACCTAATGCGTCTGCTTTGTCACTTCATGTAGATGAATGTAATCATAATATTGATTATGCCAACACTGAGATTCTTGACATCGAATCCAATTTGACAAAAAGACATTTCCTAGAGATGGTACATATCAATAATGATGCCAACTCTATGAACAAAAGAACAGATGTTAGTAATCTTAGTACCATATACAGTTATATTCTTAATTTCCAAGAAAGACATAATAATAATAATAACAACATAACTGATTTACCGTAGTCCTTCGCCTCATTTCTCAGGTTAAACTTTTTTACATTAACCTATTTAATCTACATTTGTTTTGATTGGTTGTGTTTTGAAGTTTTGGTTGTTCTACTTATTTTTTATATTTCATACCTCTCAACTTTTTGGTTTTAATTGTTTTTATTTTTTGACAAATTTTCTTAAAAATGCTTTAGCAGGGTTTTTCTGCTTTTTAGTAACTTGTTATTACTACCAACTGACTACAAAATTCTTTGACAGGGTCTTGGCACTAGCTCGTCCACGTGTGCGTTTGAACTGTTGAAATAACATTTTTGACCTTTTGGCTATTAAAATTTAAACCATTGGAAAAATTATGTCTAAATTTTAAAAACTTTGTGAAAATTTTGTACCAACATGTTTTTTGTATCGTTAAACTATTGTTTTCGATTTTTATTCATCACTGCTAAGTTTCAATTATAACCTCAACAAGTAGTAAGTTTTGAATACTTTATACTAAATTATTTTCACTTACGATACTATTCTCATATTGTAGCGTCCTGAAGAAGGAATAAATTTAATTCCGAAAGCTTGACAGTAACTTAAAAGAGTCTACTTCTTTTATTTACCCATCTACTGACTGCATACCTGTGAAATTATTTTTGCTTCCTTAACTGATCAGTCGTGATCATTTTCCAACTATATATATATATATATATATATATATATATATATATATATATATATATATATATATATATATATATATATATATATATATATATATATATACAGGGTGAGCAAAAGAACAGGATACAGTCAAATAACTCAAAACCTAAGTGAAATAAAAAAAAGGTTGAAATAAAAGTTACATGGTTTGAAGGGGGACATTCGATGGTGACCTTGAAATGACCTTGAAATTGGTTTAATGGGGGTTTTTCAAGGTCAACTTTGTTTTTTCAAATAGGAACACATATTTTTGACATTTGCAATCGAAAGAGAAGGAAATTTTGAGTCGGATTACGTTTTTTAAATAACAATGTTTTAATAATATCTTCAAACTTAAATGAACAAATTATCATTAAAACTACTTTTAGCATTACCCAGAAACAATGGCGAGGACGTAGTAGTTGAATGTTTCCATTGGGGTGCTTGATTAAAGTGAGTCCCCTTGCAGCACAGTTGGGGTGCTTGATTAAGTAGTTTTAATGATAATTTGTTCATTTAAGTTTGAAGATATTATTAAAACATTGTTATTTAAAAAACGTAATCAGACTCAAAATTTCCTTCTCTTTCGATTGCAAATGTCAAAAATATGTGTTCCCATTTGAAAAAACAAAGTTGACCTTGAAAAACCCCCATTAAACCAATTTCAAGGTCACCATCGAATGTCCCACTTCAAACCATGTAACTTTTATTTCAACCATTTTTTTTTATTTCACTTAGGTTTTGAGTTATTTGACTGTATCCTTTTCTTTTGCTCACCCTGTATAAACCGTAATGCATTAATGCTTTACTAACTTTCCATATTTTTTAAATGTGGGAAAAATAGCTCCAGTTGTACATAAAACAGATGTTTTTTGTTTCAGAATTTTTTTCGGATGATGATTTTGCTAAAGAGTTCGTAATTCTGTTGGCATTAATTTTAATATTCGTATTAAGAATTGGCATATATATTATCAGGTACGAGTTTGTTTCGATTTACTTGTATATTTTAAGAATTATTTATAGCAGAATTTATTAAATTTGATGTTCTTTCTTGTGGTGCTTGTTTGTTATAAACCGATATGTAAAATTAATAATTATATTTTAGATTTATTAAAAGAAAACTAAATTCTTTTGAAATTGGTGCAAGCAAATCAATCATTGAACAGCAAGCTACGTGCCATATAGACAATTTAGAAATCCAAGAAGAATGTATAACTAACGAAGAAATGAAGAAAGAACGAATGATTATTGTGATATTTGAATTTGCCTCTTCAGTTGTATTTTGCTTTTTGTATTTAGCAGATATTTACTCAGATTTTAGTTTAGCAATTTACTTTTATTTAAATGAACGTAAAGCATTAGAAGGATATTATACCTTTACAATTTCAACATTGTTTTTTCTTTATGGTTCATCTTTACTAACTTTACTGACTGTTCGTTTTGAAAGGTAAAGAATGTGTGTGTAAAACATAAACTAGGCATTAAATATAACATGTTTTAGACGGACACGTTCACGTTCGGAAAGAGAACTAAAGTATTATTTTACTGCTGCATTAATTTTTATAACTAATTCAAGCGGAGTCGTACTATTTAAAGACATATTAATAATTAAGTGGAAAAAGATTAAATTAACTTTTCAAAAACTGCCTGTAAAGAAAGCTGATAATGACTTATTGACTACAAAAATAACAAATTTGGTGAAATTAAAAGTAATAGAAGCATGCGTGGAAAATATTCCATTATTAATACTTAATAATCAAAGCAGCATTTCTCTCGTAATACAGTGGAATCACAACGATGATGTATACTCTCAAATCGTAACTTGGGTAGGCCTAGTATTTTCGACAGACCTTGAGGGTAAGCATACGAATTGATATAATGCTGTTTAATATTAACAAGTTAAAACTATAAATAATAAATTAAAAATAATTTGAAACGAAACATTTTTAAATAATTTAAGAATGTTCCTTTTGTAATAAATTTTCATATTTTATTAATTATTACAAATTTCGAAAATAAAATTTATATAGGTACGAGCTCCGTCTCATTTAAAATTTTAAATAAAAATCAAAATAGAAGTATAATGTACTGTATCTTATATGTATTGAAAACTGCAATACATTTTACACAATCTCAAATAAAATCTAAACTTTTGTACAATAAAACACTACTTTTTTTCGTCTGGACCAACTTCAATGAGACTTGGCTCGTATAATGAAAAAGCATAAAATTGGACTGTATATATTAATACTAAATAAAGTTTCTGTAATTGGCCTTATAATGGAATTGTATATTCTCATTTTTGTTGTTTAAGTTACAATTTTGCTTTCTAATAGTTTTCTGTTGGCGTAAAATGCTTTATTTGTCGCCGTTATTTTATCCTTTAATTCCGTATCCCTATCCCCCTTGTTTGTCAACATCACCCCTAGGTATTTAAATTTTTCTACTTGCTCATATTCAGTTTCCCCTATTTTGATTAGTTTGTCCTGTACATTTTTTCCCTATAATCATTATTTTGGTCGTCTTTTGATTTATTTCTAGTTCTATTTTTCTTCTTTCTTTTATTATTTCATCTAGCATTTCTTTCATCATTTTTCTATTTTCGGTTACTATTGCTATGTCATCTGCATATTATGCTACTCTTTTCCCTCCTCTTGTTCAAAACAATTGCTAATACAAATTTACAATTAGGTTCCTTACGGACCACATCAGCTTTTTATAATATAAATAAATGATGTGAGATGTATTTAATTTTATTTGTTACAGGTATACAATTATTTGCTTACATCACTTCATATATTGCTTTTATTGCCACTATTATAGGATTTATACATAACATTTCAAGGAATACAGAAAATATATCTCTGTGTTTTAAAATATTTCAGTATCTTTGGTTTCTTTGTTTTATGTGTGAGTAGCAAAAACTAAACTATTAAGTATAAGTAAATATTAACGATATATTAATTTTCAGGTGGTAAAATAAATTTTATCACTTCTTTAATTTATGAAAGTAAATATGATTTATTATATTTTTCTACGCTACCTTATTTTTTCATTGGAATTTTTATGTACAGAAATACTAATAACAATATCAGTGATACAAAGAGTACACTTAAAAACGATTTAATTACTTCATTTGTTTTTGGTTTGTTATTTATATTCACGCCATATCTATACACAGGACACAAACACTTTCATAAAACGAACTTAACTACTTTAGGCCAGTTATTTCACATTCCTGATATAATTATTTTCCCTCATTATTTGATATTTTTATACAATTATACATCTATCCCTATTTTACATAATGAGTACCTTTCAGCCCTTAGAGAAAATCATATAGTTGTAATGGGTTGGTATCTTGCTGGATTAATTTTTTTTATATTAATAAAATAATTGTAAAAAAATAATCTGTCATGTTGTTAATATATAATTTTGTGTACTTATTTGTAATTTTTTTCAATAAAATTTCCATATCCAGTAAAATAAAATTATAATGTGAATTTCTATAAATATTTAAATAAATGTATTATTTTTCATTTAAAATGTAAAATATTGATTATTCCACTCCTGTATAAATTTAGCCATAAACAAAACACAATTTTGTAATAATGATTTATTTATTGATGTTTTGGAAACACAAATTTTTAAACTTAATCATTTTGATAATATTTGTATACTTAAATAGTTACACATTAAAATTTTTGACAGTGGATAAAAAGGAAGGTAGGTACTTAACATTTTGCAAGTAATAAAACCTTATTTACCTTTTTCTTAGTAACCAAACAAAACATTAAAATGTCATTCGTTTTATTGTTATAATATTCAAGAACCTAAAGAGTCGTTAAATTATACTCGGGCATTTAATTTTCTCCGAATAAATATCTGTTTGCCATCTCATTCTTGTAATCCGACAGCAATTTGACTCGAAAAATTGTAGCGGCAACAAATTCTTCTGTATTTTTCAAAATATGAACTAATTTTACTGTGTAGTATTTTAAGATTAAACCAATAAAAGCAAATGCCCCTGAAACTGAGCCCAACTAATGTCGCCGCCCCTGCTACTCGTGTTGGTAGTTCACGCCCCACCATCACGTTTGTGTTGTGTTGATAACATCCAAATGTGGAAGATATTGAAAATGAAATTGGATTTTGCTCATACTTAGTTCATGGGCCAGCTAGCCAAAATCAAGATTTCAGTATAATTTGGGGGTACTAAGTTTTCTTTTAACCATAGTTATATATGAGTATAAGGATCATTAAAAACCATGATTGCCATCATCAAGTGGTAGCTAATAGAAATGGCGGCCAATGCAAGATGGCCGGCGTTGCTTTTAAAAAACGGCTATATCTATGGAAGTAATAGTCCGATTTCAACAAACTTTCGATCGTATCATTTTTAAAGTACATTAAATTTGCAACAATTTAAGCCCAACCACAGCTCTGTACGTCCAATAGTTCTAAAATTAGCACTTTTTTCAAAAAAATGAAAGTTGAGATATTTTGGTTTTTTTCGTAATTTTTGTGTTTAATTAACTGTAATTTCTGAATGAAAAAAAATATTGTCTTCCGGTTTCTTTCATTAAATTTTACGAACATTTCCCTATAAAATATGTTATTTTAGAAACTTTTGAAGGCATTTATTAAGCCAAAATATTAATTTTTTTCGTGAGAAGTATTCAAATATTTTGTATTTATTGTGTTTAATGAGCTGTAATTTCTGAACGGATAAAGTTATCGACTTCCGGTTTCTTGCATTAAATTCTACGAGCATTTCTCAATAAGGTACAGTATTTTAAAATCTTTTTTGGGTATTCATTAAGCCAAAATATCAAATGTTTTTCCGAGAGAAAATTGAGAAACACAAATTTTTAAACTTAATCATTTTGATAATATTTGTATAGTCGATAAGTTTATCCGTTCAAAAGTTATAGCTCATTGAACACAATAAATATAAAAATTTCTCAATTTTCTCTCGGAAAAACATTTGATATTTTGGCTTAATGAATACTCAAAAAAGATTTTAAAATACTGTATCTTATTGAGAAATGTTCGTAGAATTTAATGCAAGAAACCGGAAGTCGATAACTTTATCCGTTCAGAAGTTACAGCTCATTAAACACAATAAATACAAAATATTTGAATACTTCTCACGAAAAAAATTGATATTTTGGCTTAATAAACGCCTTTAAAAGTTTCTAAAATAACATATTTTATAGGGAAATGTTCGTAAAATTTAATGAAAGAAACCGGAAGACAATATTTTTTTTCATTCAGAAATTACAGTTAATTAAACACAAAAATTACGAAAAAACCAAAATATCTCAACTTTCATTTTTTTGAAAAAAGTGCTAATTTTAGAAGTGCGATATCTCGGAAACTATTGAACGTACAGAGCTGCGGTTGGGCTTAAATTGTTGCAAATTTAATGTACTTTAAAAATGATACGATCGAAAGTTTGTTGAAATCGGACTATTACTTCCATAGATATAGCCGTTTTTTAAAAGCAACGCCGGCCATCTTACATTGGCCGCCATTTCTATTAGCTACCACTTGATGATGGCAATCATGGTTTTTAATGATCCTTATACTCATATATAACTATGGTTAAAAGAAAACTTAGTACCCCCAAATTATACCAACATCTTAGCTGGCCCATGGACTAACTGTGGAATCAATTTATGTTAATGCGATTATACATTTGGTTTTCTATCGACACTCGACAGCTCTCAATCGACGCATGCGCTGCTCAAAGTCAAATCTTTCCTGCTATTTTCACATTTTCCCGCAGTCGCAAGTTTCTCGAAAACTATGAGACTACGACTTTGTACGGCCAGTGGTTTACTGCATTTTAATGTACTTATGAAGGTAGAAATAAAATTTCGGGTTCTTGGATAACGTAGCTGTAATTTCAACGACGTTTCAGGCGTGATCACGGTCATCTTCAGGTTTTCAAATGGAAGTTACTCGTACGTTAGTCGAAACATAAATTAGTCAGCTAATGAATCAACTAAGATCATATTAGTTGATTCATAGAAGTGATCACTTCTATCTGAAAAATGAATCATTAAATTTAAAATGTGCCTAAGTAAACGAAATTATTTTTCGACTAATGTAAGTGAAGATGATCGTAATTACGGGCGTAATGTCATGGTAATTTTCGAAAAAACCGCAATTCAATATCGGGTTTTATTTTTACCTCTCGCCACTCATATCTGTAAGAGAGATATTCTGTCGTGATAAGGTAAACGGCAGTAACTGACACTTTTTGAAAAATCTGTTTTTTTATGTTAAGCTAAAAGGCAGTAAGTGATACATATAATAAGCTTACATTGGCTCAAAATCTCCAACCCGATTGGGAGAAATTTTAGTATGGAATATAGCAGTAAGTGACAATTTGTACAACAATGTTATGGTAAAAAGCAGTATCTTAGTTCGTATAGTAACAATAACCCTCTGGATGTACAGTCCTTTAAGTAGTGTGCAGAACGTAAACAATTAAGACACATCTTTTTTGATTTGATAAATCTTTCTCCAATAGACTTGTTCAAAAACTCTTTACACACATATATTGTATGATTAGCTTGACAATAGTAGTCTATGGTTTCGCCTAGAGATTCAATGGCCTTGGACATTTAAATTTGTTGTATTCTCTTGACGGGAAATTTAAAAATGTCTAATAAGTTAACTTATTTCTTTATTACGTATACTTCGACAGTATTTCTAGGATTACATAAATAATGATTATAATAATAATTATAGGCACAGGCGTGCGCAGAATTTTTTATTTGGGGGTGCAAAAATGAATATTTATAATTATCTATCATAAAACACAAAATGCACTTTTTTCAAACGCCCATAACTTTGTGCCAAATCGTCGTAGGAATTTCGTTTGAGTCCTGCACAGGTAATTTAACAAATTTCAATGCCCTTTTGGATCGAGTCGACAAATTTTTTCCAACTAGGTACACATCGCCAAAGTTGGACGTGTTTTAGCCCAAAAACGTGTTATTTTTGTTCAGGTTTTGAAGGGAACGAAAACAGATCATCCTAATCTGAGTTTACCCCCTTAAAGTAGAGCTACAATTGGTTTTTTCCCGAAAGAATCATCTAATTTGGTTGAAAAGTCGCTGAGTTATATGCGAAAAACCTAAAAATGCACTTTTTTAAAACACCCATAACTTTCATCGTAGGAACTTCGTTCTTTGAGTCCTGCATAGGGAATTGAACAAATTTTAGTGCTCTTTTGGTGGATCAACTCAAAAAAAATTCAACTACGGAGTTGAATTTTTTTTTGAGTTGGATATTTGGAGTTGGATATTTTTAAAATTAAAAACATTTTTTTTCACAGGGATGCTCGCTTTAAGGAGGTTCCCTAGACATTTAAAAAAATGTTCTAATGCAACCAAACTTTGAATTTATGTTTTCTGTGTCATAAAAATGATACCTGAATTTTTTGGAAATTTTTGACCACGTAGTTTGAACGAAATTAATTGTTAAATTTTAATGTTTTACATGGGCTCTTATGGCTTCCCATTAATTGATTAAATAAAAAGATGTTAGAAATGTTCTATTTACTTAATTTTTGGTATATAAACGTATGCAAGAACGGACATCAATTTCCCAAAATTTGAAGAAGGTTGACCACATAGTTATAACAATATTGTCGATTGAAAAAAAACCTTAAAACATTTTTTGATTAGTATTTATTATTGTAAAAATCAGGGACCTGAACCGAACCGGAACATAAACCGAAACCGGAGTGAACCGGCTTATTTGTATGAACCTAAACCGAAACTTGAACCTTTTTCTAAAATAAAAAAAAACAAGAACTTTAACCGGAACACAAATACTGAACCGGTTCAGTAAACCGGTTCGAAAAACCGGTTTTTTAATATGTTTCCTTCTTGTTACTTAGTTTCAGTTTCTAGTTTTCAAGTTGCCTAGTACCTACTTTGTTTTGTTTGTGTTTGCATTTTGCAATAATAATTTATTTTATTTTCTATTGTTAATATAAATGTAAAAATTTATCTTCATTAAACTTATAATATTGCATTTGAGTGTATTTAAAAAAAATTAATATATAAATTTAAATATCAACTGTTGAACCCAAATTGAACCGGTTCGCGAACCGGACAAAAATAAAAATTTCAAACCGGAACACAAAACCGAACCAAATTTTTTTTATTGAACCACGAACCGAACCCGAACCGTTATTTTCAACGGTTCAGGTCCCTGGTAAAAATATATCACCGCAACTGAACGAATTGCAATATCAACTAACACCCGTTGACCGAATTTTGTTTTACATTAATAAAAATGTTTTTATTAATTAAAGGCTGATATCTGAGTACGCCACTGCATGTCTAGGGAACCTCCTTAAAGTAGACACTTCAAAGTTTTTCGCCCGCAAAGATTCATCGAAATCGATTGAAAATACTCCGAGTTATGGCGGTTTGAAAATGGTCGAAATTTTTACGAATTTCAAGTGTTTAATTTTTTTCCACCAGTGTATAAATCAATATTTTGAGGTTCTAAATTTGATATTTACCTACCTATTCAAATTGAAAACTTACAAAACAAATTTTATCAATATGGCGGGAATAAAAAATATCTCTTTTCGCCGTCGTCGGCCGAAATTATTTCTACATTTCGTTATTAATATTATCATTATTACTATATTAGGGCATTAGGGAGTGCCGTGGCACCCATGGCACCCACCGTGCGCACGCCTATGATTATAGGTAACATACTGGAGAAAAATAATTATTTATGGCAAAACCATTTTATTCTATAAGTTCATTAAAATACATAATTTTCTTTTTTTTTTATTTACTTTATAATTTCTGTTACATAAAACATTCTAAACCTTATATATAATTTAATAATCCAAAGGAAAATTTGCATACGGATGTTGACAAGATATGGTTTTGCATAATTTATAAATATTGTTTCCTACACCTTTTCCACAATCTTGATATTTTCAAAAAAAAATGTTTTCTAAGCTTTAAATATACAGAGAGTTTTTTAAATAAGTAAACATGGGGTAGTTTCATTACCATAGTTACAATGTTACATAATGACAGCAATGTATTAGAGCGTTTTTCGCGAAAAATTTCGGTTTTCAGATTTTGATGGAAATATCCGTTTTGACCTTTTCTGAATCCATTATGACTAGTTTCGTCGTGACGTCTGTACGTACGTACGGACGGACGTATGTGTGTCGCATAACTCAAATACGGTTAGACGTAGAAAGTTGAAATTTTGTATTTAGGACTGTTATAGCATCTAGTTGTGCACCTCCTATTTTTTGTTTCAATCTACAAACCGGAAGTAGTACTTTTTTCAAATATTTCGATAAATATTTAATGTAGGACAATTTTTTTTATTTTAAATGAAAAATTATGTGATTATTACCTACAATCGGTATTTTATAAATATTTTTGTATCTGGTATCATTTAAGAATAATTAAAGTATATATGTATAATTTAGTATTTCGGTATCTTGTAGTCCATGATCGATTAACATTTGTTACTACGTAAAATTTAAATGATTATGACATGACAAAGACAATAGTAAAATATGCTTTATATCTTCTTCTGCAGTTTAAATAAAATGACTAAAATATATTTGTGAGTATAGTAGCAGTAGTACTTATATACTCGTATTAATATATTTGTATAATAAGTAAAAAGAATAAAGTAGGTATAGCGGGAGGTCTAGTGATGGCCACGTCAGATTTTTTTATATTATTCTACATTTTAGTTATTAAGATAAGTATGAACAGATTAATAGGCGTACAAGGAAGTCATGTGGTGTCCACGTCAGGTTATTTTATCAGTCCCCAAAGAAAAAAATCATTTGGTGCAAGATCTTGTGATCTTGGGGGCCATTCTACTTCCACTTCTTTGGAGACACTTAAAAAGTAGAAGTTAATGGTTCGAATTTTGAGCATTTAATTAGTTTTAAAAAATCAGCATTAGTTTAATGTATCTACCTAGTTCTTAAGTGTAGAAAACATAAATAAATAATTTATCATTTCTTGAATTTATATTTGTTGTTAATTACCAAGTCAAGTTAATAGAAATTATGTTTTATTATGATAATACACAGTAAAAATACAGATTGTATATTTCTTTATTTTTACACTATTCAAAACTACAACTGTTTTTATAAACAACAACTCAACTGTTATTTTTCACTTATATGAAGTTAGTAACACAAATATCAGAATTGTAATAGTCAACATTTCCTCTCAATTCTGTACATCTTTACATACTTACAATATTTAACTTTAATCTATGTATTTTAAACTTTTCAGCAGAAAGAGCTTTAGTAAAAATATCTGCAATTTGATAGGAATATAAATTAATTTAAATAACTTTTTATTAATCAGTTCCCTAACATCTATGTGTTTAGTTCTTTTTGTTTCATATGTATTTGCCATTTTGATAGTTGACTGATTATCTTCATAAACTACTATATTATTATTGCTTAAAGATAACATTTCTTTCAAAAGTTTGTTTAAAAATAAACATTCACTTAAACAATCAGATAGTGCTACATATTCTGATTCTGCACAAAGTGTTACAATTGATTGTTTCTTTGATTTCCAATAAACACTGTGATTATTAATCTTAATAACAAAGCCTGAAATACTTTTTCTATCTTTTTCATTTGCAAAATCTGCATTCAACAAAATCATTTATATTGAAATTATTTTCACATTCCTTGTCAAAATATAAAACATGGTTCTGTGTTGTTTTTAAGTATCTTAAAACATTCTTTAAATATGTCCAATATGATTTATTATAATTAATTTGGTATCTACTAAAATATGTTATCGAATAACATATACCAGGTCTCAAACCTAACATTATATACATTAGACTGCCTATTAGTTCTTTATATTGTAAACTACATTCTATTTCACACTCATTTTCAAGATTTAATTTTGGATACATAGGAATTCCACAAGGTTTGCATTCAGTCATTCCGAATTTATTAATAACTTTACTAATTAATTCTTTTTGTGAAATTACTATGCCACCATTACATTTTTCAATTTCAAATCCTAAAAATCTTATCTTACTATCATTATTTGTAATAAGATTCATTTTAAAATTTTGAGATAAGTTGTCTACGATTTCATTTAATTTTTTAAAATTATCTGACAAAATAATTCTGTGGATCTACGGCAAAACCAGATATGTCACTTTTTCAAATATTTCAGGAAATCAAAATCAAAGTTTGCTGGCTAATGTCCACCAACTGATTCGTACCACATATAACAGTTAGTTTCGCTAGTTGTACAATCTCTTATAGACAAATTGAACGTCCACAATTGTCTTTTATAAAATACCATGTTGGTATTTAATGATGGAGTCGCCAAGCATTGTTGCAGATCGAAAACCAACATCCTTGTATCCTGTGTTTCAATGCTTGAGATTTTATCCTGATTTTTCATTTGGTATGCAAAATCAGCTTTGTCTAAATGGCATTTCTTTTCAATTTCATGATTCTCCTTTTCCAGTTTTATTTGTAACTCTAGGAAATCACATGTCTTGCATGTATCATTGCTCGTATGTTTGAATTTGTACCCAAGATCTTTGAAAACTGAAGCATATTTACTATATTTTACGGGGACTACATTAGCCCTGATTCTATTTTCAGAGTACATTTCATGCATTTTGCGTATATTCAGCTGGGACGAAAGGTATTTTTTTGAAGTGTGGCGCCTGGAATAATGACTTTCGTATTTAGGAAAGCTGTTTATATGCTTATCGATTTCTTCATGTTCATCACTCCGCTTGTTGTGAGGCTCATGTCGTCCGCGCTGAGATTCTTCAATAATTCCAGTCTCTGAATATCGCTTTTTTGCTATTATAACATCTAATTTTGCTTTTGTAACACCAAAAGTATTTTGAAACATTTGTTTACATGTGATTTCGTTTCGACCTTTAACACAAATATTATAAGTTACAGTCAACTCTCTATTTTTTGTTGCACCAGTTTTTGATCGTCCTTTCCTCTCAACTTTTTTATTTTCTAATTTAATAGAGTCTGCAAGAACTTGATCATTTCTGGCAGCAACTTTATTAAAATCATTGAACAGTTTCATCTGATCACCGACATCTATTTTCTCATAACATTTCTTCCTACAGCATTTAATTAGAGACATAAAAAAATTTGCTTCCTTTATCACCCCTTTTCTTGTTACATAGTCTTCCCCATGTCTTTTCTTCTCTATCATTACTTTTTTTTATATTTAATTTTCCTGTTGTCCTCATTTGTTTCTAATGGTGGTGAATTATTATTACTAGATGAGTTTATGGTTTTTGTCCTCCGTTTCTTTGGTGACTGAGATTTTACCGAGCTACTGTCTCCGTCTGTAGAATGTGCTGGAGAATAATGCGGGTCCGCATCTGAATCATCGGATAAATCATGTAATAATGAGTAAGAACTAGACTGTGTAGTTTGCAAACCAGATGGCCCAGCAACGGGTTCTATTACATCTGATAATATTTTTGAATCAGACGAACCAGTTGTAGTTATAATATTTGGTAGCCCTTGTTCTGTAATAAAACATTTTCTTAATATAGGTGATGCCTAATAAATCCTTAGATCAACTTACCATCTGCTATTTTATCACGAGCTAATGTTAATATTAATTTAGTTCTATTTGACTTTTTTTTTTAAATGTTCACTTTAAATTGTACAGAATGCACTGTTTATTTCAATTAATAATAAAGGAATATTAATTTAAACAATGCAGCAATGTTTAAAGGAAAAGAAATAGAACACTGTTCACGACTACGTGTTCGTATTGCTTTCTGTTAAAACTTGTTCATACGAGTCTGCGATATTATAATATTGGCAAAACCATACATGTCAGACATATCTCATTTTGCCAATGAATTAAAATTCAATTCAAGCATGACAAAATCGTAAATGTCAGACATATCATATTTTGGCATCGTACAATGAAGTAATTTTGTTCATATACTATTATAGGGGCGTCACAACAGTACGTTATTGACTTATCCGGTTTTGCCACATGAAAATTTATTTCTTTTTCTACTTATATCATTTAAAAACAGAAACTCGCCAAAAAGTGACATATCTGGTTTTGCCATAGAACCACAGAATTAAATCGTCAACCCAGATCAATATGAAAATATCACTTTTAAGGTAAATACATTGATCAGCTACTGACCTCTTAAAATCCATTTTTATTAAGTGATCATTTAGACAATTATTCCAGCATTTAGGTGATTGGGGTAGACCATATAACGATCTCTTAAACTTACACACGTAGTTTGTAGAATAGTCCTTCAATCCTTTTGGTGGATACATGTATACTGGCTCAATCAAATGTCCATTAAGAAGCGCAGTCTTTACATCTAGTTGCATTATTTGTAAATTTCTTGTTACAACCATTGATAATAAGACTCTCAAAGACATCATTCTTGCTACGGGAGCGTAGACATCTTCTGAAGTTGCTTTTACTTGGAATCCACGAGCTACCAATCGTGCTTTCTTTATTGTCTGTCCATTCATTTGTTTTTCACTAAAAATCCACTTGGAATCTATTATATTCTGATCAGATGGTTTAGGAATCATATCCCAGGTGTCGTTTTCTTTTAATGATGTTAATTCATTTTCTATTGCTCTTTCCCATCCATTTCCTTCTCTTACTTCTACCAATCGTGCTTTCTTTTTTGTCTGTCCATTCATTTGTTTTTCACTAAAAATCCACTTGGAATCTATTATATTCTGATCAGATGGTTTAGGAATCATATCCCAGGTGTCGTTTTCTTTTAATGATGTTAATTCATTTTCTATTGCTCTTTCCCATCCATTTCCTTGTCTTACTGCTTCTTCATATGTTGAGGGAAAATCATTTACCATACAACCAGCAGACAAAGCGGCCATGAGATTCATTTCAAATTCTTCAAATTTCTTTGGTGTTGATTTTACTCTGTTACTTTTTCTTATAACATGTTGATTATTTTCAGTTTCATTTTCTTCTCCATGTACTTGTTGTATTTCTTCTTCTTCTTGTTGTATTCTTGTATTTGCTGTTCTTCTTCTCGTTGATGTACTTCTTGTTTTTCTTCTTCTTGATGTACTTCTTGTGTTTGTTCATTCTCTTCTCTGATTGTGATTTTTTCTATTCTTGTATCTTCCATTTCTTCATAAAATTTAATATTTCTGGCATGTACAACTTTTTCTTTCTTTGGATCCCAAAGACGATATCCGTTTGGCGCATATCCAACTAATATCATTGCTTTGCTTCTTTCGTCCAGTTTCTTTCTTTTTTCCTTACAGCCAAAAATATGTATTTTATTTAAATCTTATTTTTCGTTATACCAAATTTCTGCAGGATATTTTCCGTTTAAAGCCCTTGTTTCCAATCTATTTATCGTATAAACTGCAGCTCTTACAGCTTCTCCCCAGAGATTTTTGTTTACTTTTGAATCGTATAACATACAACGTACCATATTCAACAGAGTTCTGTTATACCGTTCGCACAAACCATATTGTTCTGGATTTCTTGCTGCATTGTACTGTATCTGAATACCTTTTTCTTTGCAATAATTTTTAAATTCATGAGATTCATACTCTCCTCCATCTTTCTATTTTTGATTGAAATTTTGCGGTTACCATTGCTTCGTATTCTTTGAATTTGTCGAATACTTCAGATTTGGCTTTTATTAAGTAACATACTACAAATCGTGAATAGTTATCTATAAATGTTACGTAATATTTCTTACCATCATGTGTTTCTGGATTTATTGGTCCTCCAACGTCAGTCGAAATACATTCTAGAATCCGTTTCGCTTTCTTGGTTTCAGGTAAGTTTGTGAATATGTTTCTTGTTTGTTTTCCTCTTTGACATATATCACAAATATCTTTTGTGGGATACTGTGATGAATGTCCCATTTTTCTATGCCATAGGTTTAACTTGTTTTCTGTTACATTTGCTTAACTGTTTCATTATAAAATTTATTGTAAATTTTCCTCTTGCATTTCATGTGACTGTAGTTTCATTGTTTTTGTTTATTTTCACCTTTCCTTCCTCAAAAACAACTTTATATCCTTGCTTTTGAATTTTCATTACTGACAGTAAATTATATACTAATTTATCACATTCGTACACTTCTTTCATTTCTATTGTTCGACCTTGTTCATTTTGAACTAGAGTAAAATTCAAATAGCTAGGACCCTGGACTACGCGAGAAAGCAGAGCTTGTCATGTACTGTCCGTTTTACGAAAGTGGAGCTAGCGAGTATATGTTGCGCTGCACTTCACTTAATTTTCAAAGAAAACTAAAATATAACTCAATCACAATCAATTACAAAATTCACAGGGTTACACGAAGCAAAACACTACGAATGTCAACATGAGAATAACAGATATTGAAGCTGATGTTCAGTAGAACAGACAGTAGCGTAGTTTCCTCTTGTTTATCATCTATGCTTCTCACTCTAAGACGAGAAATCGTACTTCGCGCAGGGTTCTAGCTATTTGAGTTTTACTCTAGTAAAGTACCACATCGTGTTGCCTTTAACATTTCTCCTTTCTTTGCTATAATAATGTTAAAATCAACGACTTTTACATTTATTAGTTGTTTTCCTAATGTGTTTACAAGGTGATTTGTAGATCCTGAATCGATGAAAAATGTTACATTGTCTGGTGAACTCTCTTCTTTTGCTTGAGCATTTACTAAAAATGTTACTGCGTCTTGTTCTTCAGTTTCGATTGTATTATAACCATACCCTTTATTCTTCCTATTTGGACAATCATATTTCTTGTGTCCTATTTTTCCACATTCATAACATTTGTATTTGAATTTCTTTGCACCATCCTTTTTGCTGCTGTCTGGCTTTTTCTCATTGTAATATTTTTTGTAACTTGCAAACGCTGCTTCTTCTGTGTTTTCGTGCTGTTTATCTTTGCATATTCTTGATTCTTCTGCTAGCAATTTATTCTTTACAAAATCATACGTCAAATCTGTAGGACTTTGAGAAAATAACACGTCAAGAGTGGTGACTACAACCTGATATGTTGTCGGCATTGCTGATAGGAGTTGTGTCATAACACTTCACTTTCTTGAATTGTTCCTCCACTTGCCTTCAAATCATATACAGTTTTTTCAAATTCAGTTAAAACAATTGTTAAAGGATAGTTCCCATCGAATTGTAAATTTCTCAGTCTTCTTTGTAGATTGTAGATACCTGTTTTCACATATGTTGTTCTTAAACAATCCATTATTTCTTTTGCAGTTGTCTTTTCCTTTATTATATCAAGAACATTGTCACTTAGACATTGTACAATAATGTTTCTTGCCTTTAGGTCAATTTGTTGCAAATCTTCTTGTTTTATGTCATGTTGTGCTTGCAGTACTTTTAGCACGTTTGCTTGTTCCAAACATAATTTTACACGAAATTCCCAATTAGTAAATCCTTTACCATCAAATGGCTTCACATTAAATAATGTCTGATTTCCTGATCCTGACATAATTTACTTTTACTGTTTTTGACACTTTTCAAAAATGCTTTCTCCACGTTTTTCCACCACGTGGGTACACTCACGTTACTTGTCAAAATCACACTTGACTTACTTTTACTACTAGGTCTGGTCTGAGCGA
Organism: Agonum fuliginosum; assembly: GCA_947534325.1. Taxonomy (NCBI): domain Eukaryota; kingdom Metazoa; phylum Arthropoda; class Insecta; order Coleoptera; family Carabidae; genus Agonum; species Agonum fuliginosum. The sequence goes on from OX384037.1 coordinate 28,268,354, forward strand.
GGTTTGGCCTGGGCCCATAACCTGTTGTTAATTAACAAGTCAAGTTAATAGAAATTATGTTTTATTATAATAATACACAGTAAAAATACGGATTGTATATTTCTTAAAAAGTACAAGTTAATGGTTCCAATTTTGATCATTTAATTAGTTTAAAAAAATCATCATTAGTTTAATGTATCTACCTAGTTCTTAAGTGTAGAAAACAAATAAATAATTTATCATTTCTTTAATTTATATTTGTTGTTAATAGACTAAGCAAGTGGCGATCGCTGCTCCACCGTGCGAACTAAAGTAGAAGCAGCGTCGGTGTTGGCTGTCAGTTAAGACTGCGTTTAAAGCCCTCTATGAAAAAACGTGGCCAATTTTTGAACAAACCAGAGTTTCAAACCATCTATGAAAACACATCGCCACCATTCCCTAATGGGGTAGAGCTATTTACCTAAAGATGTCACCGTAGTAAGACAGCACATCAGTCAGGTAGTACGACCCGCGTAGGGTAGGTAAGGGGAATGGGGAATGGGCAAGGGATGTACGCCAGATGGGAAAGAACCGAAAGAACGCATTGCACCATGCACATAACACAATTCTATTCGGCTTCACAAATTCACGAACGGTGATTCCATGCCTGTTTCCATACTTACCCAAATAGTCTGAATAATATTTTTAGAATGATGTAAACTGTACTGTACATACGAGTAAAGAAAATAATTTCATATTTATTAATAAAGCAAAATATTTTAATTTCAATTAAAGTCTACAAAACAATAATAATAAATTATCAGTAAATTTTTCTACAAATATATATTTTTGCCAGTTCTAATAATATAAAATATAATTTACATAAAAATACAGTACCTACCTACGTAAACAATAATTTTTTTTATTGTTTATATTTAGTTGACCTTGGGTTTGATAAAATAATTATGATTTTTTTGTAACATGTGCACGCAAAATGAGCTTGTTTAGAGGGAGCAAAACGCATTTTTGTTCCCTTGAGATATTTTGCTCCCTCTCTATTATTTTCGAGAAGCGGAGTAGCGACCGTTACACTGAGGGAGCAAAATATATCAAGGGAGCAAAAACGCGTTTTGCTCCCTTTAAACAAGCACGTTTCCGCTCATTTTTCTGTGCACTCGTTACAAAAATAATTATCGTATGCACTTCGGGAGGAACACTTTTGCTCTCTCGGGTGAATTGACAGCACAAGACTGATTCAGTCCTGTGTTGTCAATTCACCCGCGGGAGCAAAATCGAGTTTTCCTCCCTTGGTGCATAATGTACTATTTTCCGTTGATATCTGTAATTGTTGAATAGTGTACGAGTATGTTTGGTAGTGTGTATAAAGTATAAATTATATCAACAGAAAATATTAAAGTTTTTTTTATTAAAAAAAGTCAGACATAAAATCCAAAATTGGAGTTCTACTATCAGCTATTTCAGAAAGAATATAATTTAAATAAAAATATTTTAGTTTTGGTAACATTACTTGCTGCCGTAAAACTTCATCTTTTTCAACTTTTTCTACGTAGGTACAGGTCGACATTAATGAAATAACAATATTTTTTATTATTTATTTGATAAAAGTAATTATGGTTTCTTTTTAACATTTTTTTTGTTTCAGTATTCAAAGTTTCACTGGTATTACTAACAAAGAAATGAAAGTTATACCTACAGTTTGTTTATTTAAAGTAGACTCAATTTACACATATACAGAAAACGAGACAAAAGTATTGATTTAAACAATTTCATTATTCAAGATTTGTACTGATAAAATCAATTTGCTGTAGTACTTGTTATTTATTTAATGTAAAACTTGAAATTTTTACATAATATTGTATTTGTATTAACATAATATCATATTTTGTTGCTACATTAATAGGTACCGATTCAAAGTCAAATATTTTAAAAAGAATTTTCAACACCTTGTGCAAAAATAAATAAAAATATTACTTTTAATTCTGCGTCAGTAAGAAATAGTATAATAATGATTGGAATATTAGTCTATTTTTAGAAACAAATAATAATCTTAGGGAGGGGGTAATTTTTGCCGCACCCCCTCCTTTCAGTTAATTAAATTAATGTTTTTTCGACTGTTTTTTATTGTAATGTGTAAAAAATACTCGAAAGCTCAGTTATACAGCATCTATTTTTCTTACATACCTAACCGACGTTTCGGTTAGCACTGGAACTTTCTTTAGGGTCTAAAATTTACAACAATCATTACAACAATGTATATAAAACAATTACCTAAAAGATTAGGTATATACATTGTTGTCAATTTTAGACCTTGAAGGTTTAACTGTAAACCGAAACGTCGGTTATGCAAGAAGATTAAATGCTGTATTACTGAGATTTCGAGTTTTTTTTACACTTTACACCTTTCAGTAAATTTTATATAGTTGTAGTAGCACAATGCATCTTCAAATATCTATACATAAATTACAAATTTTATAAACACTTGAAGCTTGTAGCAATATAAAAAGAAAAAGTGATAATTATGTTGGTACACATACTATTTGAAGAAAGAATTTGATTTCTTGAGTTGTAATAAAAAATAAGTAATTTAGAACTTTTAAACTTTTTTTAAGCTTCCACTTAGATTTTGCAACTCTCGACTTTTTATTTTTCTTATTAATTTTGCTTGGAGCAATTAAAGATTTGCGGCCCATATTTAACAATAATAAGCGAAACTTAACTCTTTAACAATGTACAAAACGATATTGTCAAATCAAGATCACAAGTGAAAGTGAAGGTTTTACCCTTCCCTTAGCAAGCAGCACAATTTATATACCTATACAACTGTTATTTAACCGTTAATCCATGGAAAGCACCTTATTCCAGGTATTGAGCAGTAGATTGTTTTTCGATAGCAACACTAACAGTTATTTCAATCCTATAAATCAAACTTTAAATCTTGGAAAAACTTCTGTATTTGAATTAGCAGAGTTTTCCCTCAGCAGCACAAACTATAATAATCTTAACATAACTGTTATTAACCCCGTTAATTTCAAAATAAACTTTTAATCCTTTAAATCAAAGTAAATCTTTTTATATTTTATCTTAACATAACTTGTTAAGCCCGTTAATTCAAAGAAAAAAATGTCAACTGTCAATCTGTTTGTTTTCCTCCACAGTTCGATTTTTCGCCTATAAAACGCTTATAAATATCTCAGTATAAATTGCAGTAAATGAAAATGTTCTCGCTTCAACTACCTGGAACAAATTTGAACAGCTGGGTCCACTACCGTCTACCGGTCTCTTCTTAACCGACCGAATCCTAGTGACAAGAAGCTGAACTATTTACTCGCTAAAATGCATTATGGCGGGCGCTCAGCCCTACATTTTTTTATTCGTACAAATTTCAAAAACTGTTGAATATATACGATTTTTGAAAGTATATTTATAAACAATATCATATATTCTTTGTTAGGAGACTAATTTCAATACATTTATTTTTCTAGTACTGGAGAATTTAATTAATGTATTAAAAATTTAAACAATAAACAAAAATGTTATATATGGTGACATAGATATTTAAATACTAAATACAAATTTGAAAACCGGATCCCTTTAAGTGCAATAGTTCTTGAGATTTGTATGCTTGAAATTTTAGTGCACTTCGAACGCAGTCTTAATCATACGGGAAACACAACATGAACATGAATTTTGAGTCGAAGCGTCCAAAAAATAATCAGAAATGTTGTGTTGTCGGCTGCAAAAGTAAATACCAGAGTGATGGTTCGATTAAATTTTATTCGTTTTCATACAAGCCGTGGGAAAGGGATCGAAAAGATAGATGGATTGCCGCTGTACGCCGAATCGAGTACATTTTTAATTCGTCAAAATTAAAATTTGGGAGAAGTCGTCAATGACAAATTAATTATGAAATGACTACAAGTAAGCAATTCTTGTTATTCATCGTCAGTGAATCGCCGCAAATGTTTTAAATGTCATCATAAAAATTAAGGTTAGGTGTCATATGCAGAAATAAAAAATGATAAAACTAATTGCTTGACTGTGATATTTAAGAGAAATACGTGCTTGTCTAAAATTCAATTCGATTGTATTTTACTTAAATTGTATGCAATTGTTATTGTGTAATTTTACTACAGCCCGCAGTATATTCAACTTGTTTGCTATTCATTAAAAAATTGTTAAATCTTTTGTGAACCATGTTTTTTCATTCAATGCTCCGGGAGTTTCTCTTAAAACAATCCCGCGCAATAGATTGTTGCCGTCGCTTCTTATTTCTTCGGAAACGTCATTCACATGCGAACTTTCGCAAAGTTTTCCTACCTTTCGACAGGCTTTTCCGTCGAAAAACGGTTGTGTCAACAGTTTCAAAACCGCAGCTGATTAACACTTGCATATTTACATCGGTTTCGTGGAAACAAATATTACGTACAACATTAAATTAACACGATAAATGCCAAAAAACCGACATGCACCATGCAATTTATGGGCAACCGGCACCGACACTGCTTAGACAGAAATCCGCTAGATGGCTCTCGCGGCGACACGAACAGCTGTTTGCTTAGTCTATTACCAAGTCAAGTTAATAGAAATTATGTTTTATTATAATAATACACAGTAAAAATACGGATTGTATATTTCTTTATTTTTACACTATTCAAAACTACAACTGTTTTTATAAACAACAACTCAACTGTTATTTTTCACTTATATGAAGTTAGTAACACAAATATCAGAATTGTAATAGTCAACAATATTTCATATTTATTTTAGTATGTTAATTATCCCTATGTTTACTCATAAAAAAATCTGACGTGGACACCACATGACTTCCTTATACGCCTATGAAACTGCTCATACTTTTCTTAATAACTAAAATGTAGAATAATATTAAAAATCTGACTTTATTTTTTTAACTTATTATACAAATATATTAATATAAAAGTATTACTACTACCAACTACTGCTACTATACTCACAAATATATTTTAGTCATTTTATTTAAACTGCAGAAGAAGATATAAAGCAAATTTTACTATTGTCACTGTCATGTCATAATCATTTAAATTTTACGTAGTAACAATAATGTTAATCGATCATGGACTACAAGATACCGAAATTATAAATATATACTTTAATTATTCTTCAATGATACCAGACACAAAAATATTTATAAAATACCGATTGTAGGTAATAATCACATAATCTTTCATTTAAAATAAAAAAAATTTGTCTTAAATTAAATATTTATCGAAATATTTGAAAAAAGTACTACTTCCGGTTTGTAGATTGAAACTAAAAATAGGAGGTGCACAACTAGATGCTATAACAGTCCTAAATACAAAATTTTAACTTTCTACGACTAACCGTATTTGAGTCTGCGACACACATACGTACGTCCGTCCGTACGTACGTACAGACGTCACGACGAAACTAGTCATAATGGATTCAGAAAAGGTCAAAACGGATATTTCCATCAAAATCTGAAAACCGAAATTTTTCGCGATTACAATACTTCCTTTTTACAAGGAAGTAAAAAACGCTCTAATACATTGCTGTCATTCTGTAACACTGTAACTATGGTAATGACATGCGCTATTTACTAATAAAAAAAACTCCCGGTAATTGTGAAAGTATTCATGGGTAGTTTTTAATCTCCCAAATTGAGATTTATTTACATTATATGCCTTATAGTGTAGGTATAAAAATATTAGAATCATCTAATTTAGAACTTTTTTCTGAAAATTGTTCGCAAATACTACAGGAATGTATCTTGAAACATTTATTTAATAAATATCCTACAACATATTGAAAAGCATTTTGCTCTGGTAATGATTTCCTGTGGTAATCACAATTAACTACTGCAAAAGATGACTGAGTGCTTACTGGTGTTGTATTAATATTACTGTGTTCACTTTCTATGTTTGTTAAATTTAATAAAACCTTATCAAAATCATCTTCATAATCATAGGTCATTATTATGCTGGGTCCACACTTGAACATTTTCGTCCGAACGAGCAGTACGCGCAAGCCGAATTCGCTAAGTGTGGACGTCTCTCCGAGCCGAACCGAACGAGCCAAATGTTTTCCGTTGCTTGTCGGTAAATCGAACTTGCTCAAAGAAAATAATTGTTCGCCGAATCATTCAGTTGACGGGAATTCGCATCGTTCGTGCTGATCGCCCTGATCGCAGCATTCGGTGTATAAACAAAACATAGGCAGCTGTCTCGTGTGAATTTAAAAGAAAATTATAAATCACAAATTGTGGGTTGAAAATGGAGTGGGACAGGGAAAAGTGTTTGCAATTAATAGATAGATATATATATATATATATATATATATATATATATATATATATATATATATATATATATATATATATATATATATATATATATATATATATATATATATATATGAGCAACACCCTGTCTTATGGAACCCTAAGCATGGGTTTTATTACAACAAGTTCAAAAAACATGACGCTTGGACGAGAATAGGCGATATAATGAAATGTCCTGTATCAGAAATTTTAAATAAGTGGATAGCATGTTGGTGAGCTTCAGACGAGAAAAAACCAAAGGAAAAAAAACTATTGGTACTGGTAAAGGTAAGATATACCTTATACTATACAGCACTGCTGAAATAACTGGTGTGTACATAGTTTAAATGTAATATATTAATATTATTTTGCAGGTAGACAAGAAATTTACATATCTGCATGGTTTGCATTTACTAGAATAAGTAGTTACACCGAGGTAAGCATATTTTTTATTAACATAATTGATATAATTGTATACTAAAGTAAGATCACCATCACAACCTCAAAATGACAAAAAATACTGTTTAACCCTTTATTGGTCCCTGCAACCATATGGTTACAATGATTTTTGAAACCTTTATTGGTCAATGTGCTTAAGACCCTATTTAAAATTCCCGTAATTCTTATGATAATAAAGAATATCTTATGAAGCTTAATAATGGCCTCTAAATCTCTCTAAGTGCATTTAATTAGAAATTACGAACTGTATCCATATGGTTACATTGGCCAAGAACGAAACTATAATTTTAAATGAAACATGTTTATTAGCAAAAAAAATTATATTATTTCTCTTAACATATACATTGCACTTAGTTCTTTTTTACATGAAATGATTTAAAACAATTTTTTGATTCAGTTAAACATAATCTGGAATCACATTTTTCACATTTAAGACGACTTGTGCCTTTGACGCAAAACCTAATTAATAAATTTTTCAGAGTCACTTCTGATTCCAAATTAGCTAAAATTATTCAATAATGTAACAAGCAACAAGTTTACACATTTTCTATTTATTTACCTATCAACATTTGTTTTTGACTTATTTTATCTTAAAGATTTTTCAATGTTACTTCATCTTCTTCGTCTGAAGTATCCGAATCATCAGACTGATTAGGCAATGGAGGCAAGTTGTATTTTTTCCTCCATAAAAAGAGCAAGGTTTTATTCCTTTGAATTTATCCATTATAATAACTTAACCCACTTAAGGCCGAAATATATTTTTTTCTAATTCACAACAATTTCATCATTAAATTTTGTTCAAAATGATAAAAAAACGAGAAATTAAGAAAAAAAGTTTTTAAATACTTCAGTTTTATCAAAAATGGGTGTCCTTTTAAAAGGACAGTGGCGTTATAAGCGATCTGTCTCGTACATTATTCAAAAATTTTGTAATAATTTTAGTGCACATACGTAAATAATAAAGCATTGTAATTTGGATTTAATAATTATTTATGAATACTGATAAGATTTCTTAACAATTACAAAATGTATCTTATATTGTAAGCTGTCAAACATTCTTTATGGTGTAGTGCAATGTAGCATTAGTTTTTTTTATGGCATAAACAGCAACTTGTTTGCTTATCTTGATAAATTATAAGATGGTCAGTTCCATCAAATCTGGAATAATCATGTAATTTGCCGCTGATCTACTTGGGCCCCTTTTTGTAATTTTTCTAAACGATTCTAATATACCAAGATCAACTAATCGCCGAAAATGTTGGAAATACTTGAATATTATTAGACGCAATTGAAAAAAATCTGACGTGGCCATCACACAACCTTCCGCCATATCTAGACTTTAAACAGAAATGTATACGTACAATTTTTAAAATATACAAATAAAAATCTAAAATATTCAAACACAGAAATTAGTATCACCTGAATCAAAATATTGGCTGGAATGTAGAATAGGTGTTTAAGAGAAAATGCGTTTTTTTTTTTTAGGAGATCGTTTATTATGCCTAAATATGACCTAAACAAGCAAAATTAGGCCGCGGAAGAGTGTTTTTAATATGTTTTTTGAAGAAAATGAAATTTTTTTGGTTAACCTCAATGTGTCAAAATTGCAAAAAAATTGAATAAAATATGTGCCTTCTTCCGTCCCGAAAGAGTCGTGATCGCCTTGGCAGCCCTCCACGATGACTCGATGCTGTTGGTGTGAGCACCGGTGTCAGGATCCTTAAAGGTAATCGAATGATTAACCTTTAGGTGGATGTACCCTTGTCTGTCGAGACAGTCGTAGGCCCTCCAATAATCCGACACTATCGTGGTTCCCGGTTCAATCCATTGCTCTATCAGAGGAATGAGGGTATCCGCCCCACTAAAATTAAAAAACAATAATCAATAATTTGCATAGTATAATGACAAAACAATGTACGCACCGATTTTCAACCGGAACCATAAAAACCCTGCCAGTTCCTCGCTCATAACCGCCAAATACCCACTGGCCATCAATTCGATGACCCCTGTGATATTTGCGCTTTCCAAACTTGGACTCGTCAATCTCGATTATTAGTCCTGAAATATCATACATTAATTAAAAAGCAATAAATTTATATTACAAATAATTTACCTGGTCCTCCTAGTTTCGTTTTTCTGTCAATAAACTGTATAAGCAACAATGAAATAATGGTTGTTATAAACAAACTCATTTTTTTTGTATTCATGTTTTTAACATGGCAAACACTATTGAAATTTATATTAATCTAAAACAAATGTAATATTGTATTTATGTCAAATAATTTCGAAAACTAAGAAAAGCAAGTATAATAAAAAGCCTTATATCTGTGAAAAATATATTTATTTATTGATATCTCTATTACATAAATGTATAAAAACGTTAAATCACATGTTTAATCTGTTAATTTTTCAGCATAACCAGTGTTGACAGTTGTCAAAAATTTTACCCTAAAAATTAACAAAATCGGCCCTAATCCTTGCTTCCGCGGCAAAATTTTGCTTTATTCTAGGACAGAGAATAGGAATGAACCGATTGACACAAAAAAAAAACGAAATTCCTTTTAAACACCTATTCTAAACTTTAGCCAAAATATTCATTCACACGAAAACTCTTCTGTGTTGAAGCCATCCTCTGTTCAATTACTACATTTAATATCTTACTTATGACGCTTATGACTTATATAGCGCTAGTATGCCAACTTGTCACCCGTCTCATCTGTCAATATTTTTTATGCAGAAACAAAAATCAACCGAACATGGATTACAAGATTTCAACGTTTTATTTGATAAATTTATTTTTTAAATTTTACTGCAGTTCTTTAATGCAACCAGATAAAGACAATTTTTTTATAACGTAAGTTGCAAATAACTTTGCCTCTTATTCTAATTACAAATAAATACTATATTTATCTAAATTTATATACATTTTTGACAATTATAGTTTTCAATCTTCAAAAAATATCACTTCTGGTGAAGATATTGGTACCAAAATCTAATGAACTCTTCCTATTCGTATACAATTGTAAAATACCAAATATCAAAATTTTTGGGTAATTCGTATTTGAGTTATCCGACAGACGGCATCGGCCCGGACCACACACATACACACACACGCACACACACACATACATACAGACATCATCGGGAAACTATCAAAAATGAGTTGTAAGGACCCTAATTCGTGCTCATCCACTAAAAACTCACTACCCGATTTTTTGCATGATTCCAATACCTTCCTTTACAGGTAAGCGGAAGGTAAAAAACACTATTTTCTTGTCATTTATATTTCCGGAATTTCGATATCAACGTCAAATCTTTCGTGTAACGTTAGTAACCGTTTCCTATATCTAATATGTTTAGACATATATTTTGCCACTGTCCTTTATAAAGGACAGCCAATTTGTTGTAATAATAACTTAAGATAAAAATTAAGGTAATGTTCACTAATATGTAAAATTTGAAGCATTTTTATGTTTTATTTGTACAATAATCTAAATTTACAATATTGATAAACACTATACAATCACGTCCAATTATCCATGTTTCTGATCTTCCCAAATTTAAAAATATTGACAAACAAAAGTCATATAAAAAATACAACTACATGTGCAACATCTTTTGATTCCAGTGAAGTAAATATTGTTATTTAAAAAATATATAGCGCCATCTTGAAAACAAAAGCCTAACTATGAAAGTTTTAGATATTTAAATAGTGTCCTTTTAAAAGGACGGTGGCTTTATCTGGGTTAATAACTTTAATAAAATCGTTTAAATACCGGTCAATGTAACCAAGTGGTAACGCATATTTTACATAGTTCTAATTTGTTTATTACTATAATATGCTTCAAATCAAGTTGCACAGTAAAATAAAAATAGTTTATAATATCTTCTATTCAAACAATAAATATCAAAACATTATCTTACTTACCAAAATCTTTGAATAACTAAATGGCTGTCAAGATAACCTCAAACTTAACAGTTCATGGCTAATAACACTTCGCACAAAATGGCACCAGATGGCAGGTTAGAGATTAAAATGTTATCCCCTCCTTTAACAGGGCTGAAACCATATGGTAGCATTGCCTGGGAAGCTACACATTGTAGAATACGAGAGAAAAAGACTTTTGAAATCAATGTATCCATATGGTTACATGGTCCAATAACGTAGAGAAAAATATTTTAAATGATGACCAATAAAGGGTTAAAAAATACATTAAGTATAACTAATTTTATTTATTGAAAAAGTAATTCGCAAAATTATCTCGCACTTGTTTTGCTTCCATTGAAGTTTTACGTGGTATATTCTTGATAGATAAAAATGATGACAAATCATTATGGCTATCTCTTCTCCAGTTACCAGGAACTACATTTCCCGCACTGTCTTTATCATCAAATGTTCCTGGAGGAGTATAAGTATCTGTAGATGTGCTTTTTCGTAAAAAGTTATGTAATAATACCGTTGTCATAACTATATATTGTGCCTTTTCTGGTTCAAGTAGCATTGGTTTTCTGAAAACTCGAAAAACTACAGAAATAATACCAAAAACATTCTCCACAATTCTCCTTGCACGACTTCGATGGTAATTAAATTTTCGTTGTAGTCCAGGAACTTTAGACATTTAGCTCGGACTCCGGGAAAGTTACACCGATTTTCATGATTTTTTTTTTAATCGCTTCGAAATCGAATTTGAAACAAAGTTTACCACCTGAGAACACTTGCTTTTGTTTTTAAAAAAAAAAATTCGAAATTTTTTTTTCGACATTTTTTTATTGTATTATTATTTTATTTTTTAAAGTCAATTCACGTAATTTCTATTACTAATTTCTCTGAACAATTCTCTATAAGATAGATTAATTTATTTTTATCGTAAATGCCTTAGTGAAGCCAAAATTTTCAGATTTTTGTCGCGGGAAATTTGAGAAATTTCAGTTTGTAATTTTTTTTGTGTTTAATGACGATTTGTCAAAGGAAATGCTTGATCAGCTACAAAAACATATATGGCATCTTTTAGTTTGATTCAAATAATATCTCATCTGGAGAGAAATCCAATAAATCATTCATAATTTTGCTGTACAGTAAACTGTGCCTAAAAACTCCATCATCTGAGATCCTGCCTTGACAACCAATATCCACAAAAATAAAATTGTATCTAGCATCCACTACTGAAAATAGTACGATATTAAAATCTGATTTATAATTATAATATTCGCTTCCGCTATTGAAGGGCTCTGGAATTATGATATGTTTTCCGTCCATGGAACCCAAACATTGTGGGAATTGCCATTGTTCATAAAAATAGGTAGAAATTACTCGAAATGCAGTCAATTATATACTTTAATCACGAATCCGACGTTTCGGCACACATTTATGCCTTCATCAAGGGCTGCAACAACATTATATTACAATATTGTAACCACAATATAAGAAACTAAATCTAAGAGAACTTGTTTTGTTACTTACATGTTGATAATTTTTAAGCAATATAAATAAACATGGTAAAATCAGTTTCAAAGTAGTGTGAAACTTCGTTACAATTTTCCTTAATAAAAATTTTAGAAATTGCATCTAACATGCACAGGCGTGCGCAGAATTGTTTATTTGGGGGTGCAAAAATGAATATTTATAATTATCTATCATAAAACACAAAATGCACTTTTTTCAAACGCCCATAACTTTTTTCAATGCCCTTTTCGATCGAGTCGACAAATTTTTTCCAACTCGGTACACATCGCCAAAGTTGGAAGTGTTTTAGCCCAAAAACGTGTTATTTTTGTTCAGGTTTTGGAGGGAACGAAAACAGATCATCCTAATCTGAGTTTACCCTCTTAAAGTAGAGCCACAATTGGTTTTTTTCCCGAAAGAATCATCTAATTTGGTTGAAAAGTCGCTGAATTATATGCGAAAAACCTAAAAATGCACTTTTTTAAACACCCATAACTTTCATCGTAGGAACTTCGTTCTTTGAGTCCTGCATAGGAATTGAACAAATTTTAGTGCTCTTTTGGTGGATCAATTAAAAAAAAATTCAACTCCGTACACATCGTCAAAGTTGGACATTTTAAAAATTAAAAACATTTTTTTTCACAGGGGTGCTCGCTTTAAAGTAGACACTTCAAAGTTTTTCGCCCGCAAAGATTCATCGAAATCGATTGAAAATACTCCGAGTTATGGCGGTTTGAAAATGGTCGAAATTTTTACGAATTTCAAGTGTTTAATTTTTTTCCACCAGTGTATAAATCAATATTTTGATGTTCTAAATTTGATATTTACCTACCTATTCAAATTGAAAACTTACAAAACAAATTTTATCAATAAGGCGGGAATAAAAAATATCTCTTTTCGCCGTCGTCGGCCGAAATTATTTCTACATTTCGTTATTAATATTATCATTATTACTATATTAGGGCATTAGGGGGTGCCGTGGCACCCATGGCACCCACCGTGCGCACGCCTATGCTAACATGCACCGCATCACATAGAACAATGGCGAACTTTTTAATTATTTTACAGACATGGGGAAACTTGTACAATTTGAAATAGGAAAAATTGGCGGTAAAAACTACCCAAAAGAAGCGCGAAAAAACTATTTGAAAATTGTGTCAAGTTCCCTTTTTGAACAAATCTAAAACTCTATAATAGATATTACTTAGCCCTTGAACATCATTTCTTGAGTTCACATTGTTGGTGTCATCTCTGATGTGTAGCATCTCAAGAAATAAACGTTTAGTCCAGTTTGCCTCCACTTCTAAGATCTTAACGTTTTCCAGGTCGAATACGTGATTATTTTGTATAGCATGTTCTGCGAGCGTACAGGGATTAGTAGTTACATTTTTCCTGCAGGATCTTTGATGTTCGTCCATCCTATGTTTTAAATAACGTTTCGTTGTACCGACATAGGACGCTTCGCAGTTGCTGTGTGCGCATTTAACTTTGTAAACAACATTTGACATTTGGTTTTTGTCGATTTGATCTTTTAACCGACTGTACAGCGTGCCTACCGTTTTAATTGGCCTGAGAGCGATGTCAATATTTAACTTTATTTTAAAAAGTTTATTCAAATTTAGCGCCAAACCTTCAATATGCGGCAGTGTGAAGAACTTCTTGGGACTGTTTTGTTTTTGAGCGTCATTGATATTGTTGGTTGTTGAGGTTAAGTTCTGATCGCCCGTGTCTACCGTATTGTTAGCAACAATATTGATTAAACGTTCGGGGTATTTGTTGCATTTTAAAAGTTTCCTCACAGTGTTAAGTGCCTCCTCTCTATAGCACGGGGATGTTAACCTTACAGCTCTGTTTTTTAGATTTTAGCGACATTGATCAATTGAAACTGTGGATGTCTGGATAAATAGCTAATGTACCTTGTGCTTGCTGTATCTTTTCTGTACCATTTCGTAAGAACAGTATTGGATTCCGTACGTACCAGCAGGATATCTAGGAATGGTATGCAGTTGTTATGCTCCAGTTCAACAGTAAATTGCATGTTAGAGTTGTACTGGTTGAATGCTTGAAGTGTGTCGTCAACCTTATCACTTGGTACAGCAAGTATTTTTTTATGAACGGTACGTTAAATGATAATGTAGGCACCACAGTATCTAATAATTCATCCATCACCAGGTTAGCAATGATGGGGCTGAGGGAATTGCCCATTGCGAAACCAGTTTTTTGTTTATAGTATTTGCCATTGATCTTGAAAAACCCATGGAGGTAACAAAATTCTACCAATTTTTTGAAAATTTCGAGAGGAATGTCAGTTTTATCTTCTATTCGATTCCAGTTACGATCTATTGCGGAGAGAGTCAAATCCAAAGGAATATTAGTAAATAGTGCTTTGACATCAAGTGAAATAAGTAGAGAATCCGCTGGTAAAGTAACTTGCTGAATGAATTCCACGAACTCGAAAGAATTCTTAATGTAATATTCCTCATTTGACAGATTATTCAAAATTTGGAAAAGGTATTTAGACATTTTCGATGTGGGTCCATTTATCGCTGAAACAATAGGTCTCATAGGTTTGTCAAGTTTATGCAATTTAATCATGCCGTACATACGGGGTGTAACGGCATTGTTTGTTGTTAATAGTTTCTTTGTTTGTAGGTCAATGTAGTTACCGTCATAGAGAGACTTGACGTATTTGTTGTTCAATGTTTGAAACCTTATTTGAGGGATCGGTCTTTATGGATTCGTAGACAGATTCATCACTTAACAACTGATTCATCTTATCATCATATTCGTGCTTGTATAGAGCAACAGTTTTGTTGGTTTTGTCTGCATTAATTATTAAAATGTCATCGTGTTGTTTTAAAAAAGTTCTTGTTTTAGATGCCGCATTAAAAAACTGTTTATGTTGCTTATTGTACGCATTATTTTGTTGATTAATAAAGTTGTTAACAATGTTAGTAGCTTGTAATCGTACTTCCGTTCTTAAATTTAAATCGTTTGTGCTAGTTGCTATGTATTCCACATCTGTTATTAATCTGAACATCGGAATTTCATGAAATTGTACCGGCATATTAAACTTACTACCGAGTGCTAATACTTCTTCAACTTCAGGTGGAAAACTAATATTAGTAAGGTTGAGGAACCAGTCTTTGTCATTTAGTGGAGAAGAATTATTGTTGGATTGTGAGATTCTGTCAAATTTTGCTATCTGTGTGGATTTTATTTGCAAATTTAGATAGTTGTATTGCCGCTGAATTGTACTTGAGATTCTATGCCAATGTACAAAGCTAATGTTGTTTTTGATCTCCGACAATAAATTACTAAATTGCATTTTAAGGTGTTTTACTCGCCAACACGATATTTTTATCTCAACAACAATAAAAATCTGACGTGGACACCACATGACTTCCTTGTACGCCTTGTGCGTTCATACTTTTCTTAATAACTAAAATGTAGAATAATATAAAAAATTCTTTTAACTTATTATACTAGTATACTCACAAATATATTTTAGTCATTTTATTTAAACTGCAGAAGAAGATATAAAGCATATTTTACTATTGTCACTGTCATGTCATAATCATTTAAATTTTACGTAGTAACAAATGTTAATCGATCATGGACTACAAGATAAAGAAATACTAAATTATACATATATACTTTAATTATTCCTAAATAATACCAGATACAAAAATATTTATAAAATACCGATTTTAGGTAATAATCACATAATCTTTCATTTAAAATAAAAAAATTTGTGTTAAATTAAATATTTATCGAAATATTTTTAAAAAGTACTACTTCCGGTTTATAGATTGAAACCAAAAATAGGAGGTGCACAACTAGATGCTATAACAGTCCTAAATACAAAATTTCAACTCTCTACGTCTAACCGTATTTGAGTTATGCGACACACATACGTCCGTACGTACGTACGTACGTACAGACGTCACGTCGAAACTAGTCATAATGGATTCAGAAAAGGTCAAAACGGATATTTCCGTCAAAATCTGAGAACCGAAATTTTTCGCGATTACAATACTTCCTTACTTCGTACAAGGAAGTAAAAATGTTTGGAGATTTGAATCCATTCTTCAGCAGTTGATGGAATCTGAAATGAAATATTAAAAATTCGATCAAAAATTAATAATTAATGTTCGAAGTCCATTTTATATTGCATAATTTTTAATTTGTTCTAGGATGACACAGAATCAGATAAAGTTGATGCTCTAAACGAAACATGCGAAACAGTTGATCTGGTTGATGTTGATAATCAGTCTATAATTATTAATAATGATAATTTGGAAGACATTGTTGAAACAATTCCCCAGACCCAAACTACACTTCGTAATTTAAAAAGAACTTGCTCTTGAACAATTCAAAAAAGGGTAAAACAAAAAATTCTACGAGAAGGTAAAATTGATGAAGCTTTTGACCTGTTAAAAAGCGTAGTGGTAAAGCAAAAGTCTGAGGTTTCTGATGCATGTAGTGATTATGGGAAGCATATTGGCAATAAATTAAGGAATTATTCAGAGAGGGCCAAAGCTCTGGTTCAGTATCATATTAATAATGTAACAACAACAAGTTTGGTCAGGGTTACTTTTAGCTATAGGTAAACTCAACTTAATTGATAGCACTGGGAGAGGAGATTTAGTTAATAAAACACTCGCGACATGTGACAGATAAAAATTATAATAAAGGAAAATATAAACGGTGAAAATAGGAATTAAGCGACAATACAAAATCGACAATACAAAAGCGACAATACAAACATGAAACACAAATATGAACAACAACATGAAATATATTAATTAAAAGTTCTACTTACATAGTTCCATTTTAATTCAATTATAGACACTTAACTCTAAAAATTGAATCGTATAATACACTTAAACTCAAAACTAACACTCGCAAAAACTTGACAGCAGAGAGAGGGCTTTTACCATTTTTTCGTCTTCTTATCAATTTTCTATTTTGTTTGGACCCACCCCTTATAACCCATAAGGGGTGGTTCCTTCAAGATCGTCAACTTTGATTGGTTTTTCGAGATATAACAAGAACTCTGCAAGGACAGTAGAAAATGTTACTAAACCTAACTTCTAAAATTAACTGTGACACATTCCAACAAGTAATAAAGCAATTTAGAAAAACCTTTTTCAGAAATAAGTAATAAAAATGTCCTGCAGTCGCCGTGTTATATCTCAAAAACTAGGGATTTCAAAAGACCATAGAAACTGCAAAATTTCTCAAGTTTTACAGTAATAAAATATAAAATAATTTCAAAGTGAAAGTCCGAAAAAGTAATAAAAAAATAATAAATGTTAAAAGTAATTTTGAACTTGAAATTTACAAAACCAAAATAAATAAATAATTAAATGCTGTTCGGCCGTCTGTTACAATAATATATTATTTCAAGCTGATATGGGCCATTTTGATTCAAATAAGAATACTGCATCGATGAATTACTATCCTGACTATCAGAATTCTTCAGCAACTTTACCAACTAGTAACTCTACGACTCCCATTCCAACACCATCTCCACAAGAGACAATGCAGAATGACATGTCATATTCTGATTTTTCATCGCCGTTAGGTGACTTAAACCGTCTGGAGCAATCAACTTTAACTAGAACAGTTGCAAATCAATGTAACAATTGAAAAAATCTGTATTTTTACCTTCCGCTTACCTGTAAAGGAAGGTATTGGAATCATGCAAAAAATCGGGTGGTGAATTTTTAGTGGATGAGCACGAATTAGGGTCCTTACAACTCATTTTTGATAGTTTCACGATGATGTCTGTGTGTATGTGTGTGTGTGTGTGTGTGTGTGTGTGTGGTCAAATATATGTTAGTCGCATAACTCAAATACGAATTACCCGAAAATTTTGATATTTGGTATTTAACATTTGTATATAAATTGGAAGAGCTCCTTAGATTTTGGTACAAATATCTTCATCGGAAGTGATATTTTTTGAAGATTGAAAAGGTTAATTGTCAAAATTGTATATAAATTTGGAAAAATATAGTATTTATTTGTAATAAGAATAAGAGGAAAAGTTATTTGCAACTTACGTTATAAAAAAATTGTCTTTATCTGGTAGCATTAAAGAACTGCAGTAAAATTTAAAAAATTAATTTATCAAATAAAACGTTGATATCTTGTAATCCATGATCGGTTGATTTTTGTTTCTGCGTAAAAAATATTGACAGGTGAGACGGGTGACAAGTTGGCATACTAGCGCTATATAAGTCCTAAGTAAGATATTAGTAGTAATTGAACGGAGGATGGCTTCAACACAGCAGAGTTTTCCTGTGAATGAATCTTTTTATTCAGGTAATGCAAATTTCTGTGTTTGAATATTTTAGATTTTTATTTGTATATTTTAAATGGGCACCGGATTGTACGTATACATTTCTGTTTAAAGTCTAGATATGGCGGAAGGTTGTGTGATGGCCACGTCAGATTTTTTTCTTTTTTCTAAGCTCTTTAATATAATATGATTTGAAAAATAAAAATAATGTTTTCTTACCTTTATCTGATCCTTTAAAACTAAAGTCAAATCTTTGCAGGTTTCTGCTACAATCAAACTAATGCTTTGTTTTGATATTTTAAATAAGTACTGAAGGATGGTAAATGAATCTCCAGAAGCTAAAAACCTCAAAGTTAAAGCCAAACGATCCTTGACCAGTATGGCTTTGCGAAATTTTGTTTTTTTTTCTTATAAAATTTTTTAAATGAACATAATCCATTTCATTTAATAAATTATTGTTGCGATATACATATAATTTTCGCATCCACATATTTCTTCTCCTTTTCTTATTTTTTTCTAGTTCACAAATCATAATGCCCAGTGCACACGGAGAAACATTTTGACAAGTTTCTTGAAAGAAGTTTCCAGAAAATGGAGATTTTTTTTGAAAACTAATAAATATGTTTATGATCACATGTCACATTTGACGATTTGACAAATAAGAAGTTAGTTGCACTTCACAACGTTTCCTGAAAACGCCTCATTTTTATAGGCGCCGTTAAAAGTCTGAAGTTTCCGGAAACTTTTTTCAGGAAACACGTCAAAATGTTTCTCCGTGTGCACTAGGCATAAAAAAGGCACCAAATGCTACCGTCAAATCGGAATCCATAATTGACATTCACTACGAATGCTTTAAGCACGTCGGAAAACCAATAATTCGGCGAATCTGCTGAACGCAACGAGCTTTTGATCGGACTATTGTGCTCTGCGCGTTCAGTTCGTTCGGACTAAAGTGTGAACCCAGCATTAGAGTGCATGTAATCTGACAAAAATATTTTCTAAAAGCCCGTGAAAATTGAATTGGAGTTGGATTTACGGCGTTTCCACATTGTTGTCTAATACTGCCAAAATAATTTTCTAAACCATCTTGGTTTGAAGGTTTACTTCTCGGCACGTCATTTTTTATTTTATTTTTTATTCCTACTGCATCTTTAGGAAAATAATAATTTAAATGTAAATATGTATTCAATCCTGCAGCAACTGTGGCATTTAGAACTTGGGTTGCATATTTAACTCTCATTTTTTCAAAATTAGTAGGAGAAATATGAGATGAAGTTAATTTTGGTGCTAATCGATTAACTAGCTCTTTGTCAGTGTCATAAAATTTTTGTATATAATTCCAAGAAGTTTTTTTTTCCATCCCAGTGAAACTCATTTGTTAGAAGCATATTTCTAACAGCTTTAATTAAATGAGGTGAATCAAAATAATAAAATAGATCCTGATTTCCTAATCGAACTCTTGGATTTTCTGGAGTAACTCCTAATATATTTGCTAGCTGAATAAAATTCGCACCCATTAGTCTAGGCATTTTAGTTAATTTTTTGGCAAATAGGGAAAAAAATGATAGACAGCTGAATTTTGGTATATAGGCTCATAATGGCTTCTAGTTTAACATACTAAAAGTCCTAAACGATATCGCGTGTGCTTCCATTGCTACGACCTTGTAAAGACCTTGATAATGAGATTTGTGCGTATAAATCACGAATGGTGACACCAATTAAAAACTTCTTTATACGAAAATGTTGGTAATTTAATGTACCACAAAAAGGCCCTTACCAATTTTATCGTCAGTTTATTTCTTTCCCTCAAAATCGGGAAAAGGCTAATCACGGGACAACGTACAACACTCGAAAGTACTGACGTTGCCTTGTATTTTCGTTGCTTTGTACATGCGCGACTTTGTACATGCGACTTTGTACATGAACACTGGAAAGTATTTACACCGTATTTTATTTACACCGCTTTGTGCAAACACCGAAATGTACTTTTCTCGAAAGTACAAGTGGAAAACAGCGCAGGCTCAAACCAATGCTGCAAAACAGGAAACTGTAAATATAAGATGGTGTTTAGGACTTTGGTCTATAGATGTCGAACTAAGTAATTTTAACTCTATAGAACACGGTCATGTGACGTCATCAAAATTCAGCTAGTCTGATAACTTTCAAAGTCAAGACGTGCTCATCTCACATTAAATAACTATTATTTTTTTAAATATAGGATATATATCAGTTTAGTACCTAAGATTGGTGTATGTTATTCTACGTGGTTATTTGGGTGCAGAAAACTGTGTTATTTATTTTATTCATTAAATAATGACTTGACAGTTTTGGCGGGAACGCATAATTTAGCTGTTTTTTTGTATATAGCTATTAAATAATCAGAGAAAATGTGTTTAGAAATAATTTTATAAGTTTATTTTACAGTCTGAAGCAGAAAAGTTGTTTCAATAGCAAATAGATTTAACTTTATTGCCATTTTAAAGAAAAAAGTTAGGTTAATATGTTTAAATTTATTTACTTACATTATCGTGTCTAATACCAGGGGCCTATAAATAAAAAAAACAGTCAATACAATTATAAATTTTAAGTATATTATATTATTGTTCTTACTTGGCGCAAATCTTCCGCGATATTTTCAACGGCATGCCCAGCAACCTACAAAAAATGGAGCGTGGTATATACACCATCTATTAAAGCTTGCTGCGCATCCCGTATCCTAATGTTGTTGTTAAGATATCTGCTGCTTATTGGCCGAGATATCCGCTGCCCCTGAACCAACTGATGGTATTGGATATTACTCCTTATGGTCAGCTGTATGAGGCGTTCTATAAAAATGAAATTATTAAATGATGTATACTACTGCAAATGTTTTCTATTAAAAATTACCAACAAAAACAAAAACGTTCGGGTGAATTCCCATTTTTGATAATAGTATTTTGTTGAACGCCTCTATATTATTATTAGTCCGCCGAGGCAAACCGAAAACACTGATATGTTCCGGCCGTACAATTTGAATCCAGAATCTGTAAAATAATGTTGATTATATACGACCTATGTAAATAGACTTTCTTATTTGGAAAAATAATACTAACCGTCGAATATAGGCAAATAAATCAATTATATTGATTTGCCTTTCGGGGTGTCGGCACCACGCCTTAAATAATAAGAAGTGGAAGAGCCATGGCCATTTTTATGGCCTTTTTATATTCGGGATTTACATTTATTTGTCTCCTATACCCCAACTGTATAGCTTTTTTCCAGACAGCCTAAAATAATTATATAATTTTTAAAAAATTATTATTTTTATTATTATAAATTAACTTACGCTGGCTTAATGAAAAAAACAGCCGACCACTTCAGCCTGTGGATAAACGATCATAAGGGCATTTTGCAATGCCCTTTCGTAATCAGTTAATATCAACGCAGGCTGAAGGGTCGGCGCGAACAATTGGAGTTGTTCTAATATCAATACGTACAACTCCTGACATCTTGAGGACATTAAAACAAATGCCACTGGTATTGTCTAAAATAGGTACATATAAATGTAGTTGTTATTTTTAGGAAATATATATATATATATATATATATATATATATATATATATATATATATATATATATATATATATATATATATATATATATATATAAAAATATCTTCCATACTTTTTCCATAACCACCACATGGATGGTCAGCAGCTGGTGGGACGCGGGTGCTGCTGGACAGCATTTGAAGGTGCCATCAAAGTGGATTTCCTCGACAACACCAACAATAGTGTCCAGCAACTTTTGCGAGGCAAATAATACTGCCGTTCCTATGTAGCTATGCAAAACGTTTCAGTCACGTTGTCCACGGTGCAGTGGAATTTGTCGCCCCATTGCTCATCCCGCATTAAAATCTCAAGGTCCTCAAGACTATTAATTAGGGACAGGTGGATTGACTCGGCGACGTGCGGCGTTCATCATATTCGACGCTGTCGGGAACGGGTAAAGAACCGCTGCTTCAGGATTGCTACGGATTGTTTTAGTTTACAACACACGTACTACACATTGTAAATTTTTGTAAAATAAATATACATACCGTGCAGCTTCCTCATCGTAAATATTGCGGATTCTCTCCCGCCCTCCGACAGCCCTGCGATGTAAATTACCGCGAAACTCTGCCACCCGATCAATTATAGGGGCATCGTGTCCACGGTGTTCCTTCAACACTATTATTTGTTCTGTCGTGTTCATAAATTTAATTGAAGCAGGACAATTAAACTGTCGCTTGCCAGCGCAATTGTAATAACTAAAAATAATTTATCAACGTATATGAATTTTTTTTCTATATATAATTAAAATACGTACGTATATTCAGGCATCCTCTTCCGTATTAAATATCTCTGTCCTAAATATTCCATTATGTTATTTTAAACAATACATTTATCTGTTATACAAGGGTCGTAATACCTACTGTGATTAGGAAGATAAAAAGCGCGGTAAAACTAATTTCCGGCATTTTAAAATTTTAATTAAAATTTTTTTAAAATGGTACATCTATAGATCCATTATTCCTCTATTAAATGTTTATAAAACATTATAATCTTAAAGTAAAAAAATAGTTTACTCGCAATGAAAATACTTTTACAGTATTTTTCAACTTCAAAATGACATTGCATTGCTAGGATGCGGTAAAGTACGAATTTCGGGCTGGTTTCAGGTAGCCGTAGTAGTGGAAAAAAATGGAATAGAAAAAAAATAAAAAAGTATTCCAGGAATTCGGAAGAAACCTAGACGGGCCTCTTAACATCATGACTACATAGTAGCGAAAATTCCTTTACTTTATTTATTTATTTATTTAAAGTTTGGCCACCTATATACATAATGAAACACCTTTAATTTTATCTTTCTTTTTGTTTTTATTATGTAATACGGTATTTAAAAAAACATAATAACAATTAGACAATGTTGTTGTTGTTTCAAGGCCCATTGTACTACCCGTGCTTCGATGAAACTAGCTAGCCTGCTGCAAGGACGCTCTGAATGTTACGTGGCTCTAGAAATAGAACCTGTAGATGCCTGCTTCTGGTTCTTGTTACAGCAACACAGTCACAGAGAACGTGTTCCGTCAACTCGAATCTTCTGCACAAGTCGTCGTCCACTACGACGATTGTTTTTAGATGTTTCCGGAGGAGATGTCCTGTGAACAAACTCACGCATATACTCAGTTTCTTCCTACTTAAGATATAAAATATACTTAGCTCTCTCAGGAGAGGGTCCTGGGATAAAGAACTTTGATTGTCTCAATTTCTGTAGAGTTGACCAGTACACTCGGTGTTCTGTTGCCACCCAATCCCTAATCGCTTGCTTAACGGTGCTTTTGAGGAGACCGAGTACCCACGCAGAAGTTTCACAAAGTTCGACCTGGCAAGTACTTCCAGATTTTCTCTGCACTCAAAGACTAGCTTTAAGTTTACTCTGTTGTTATCAAAGGCCCTTAGAGCCGCTTGACTATTCGAGCAAATATAGATGTGCCTGTTACTGTAGGCCCTTCTGATGTTTTCTTTGCAGCAGGCTAGGATTGCAAATATCTCAGCCTGAAAAACAGAAGAATAAAACTCCAATGAGGTCATCCTTACTCTTGGTGATTCTCCGTAGAATCCTGATCCTGCTCCTGTATCCGTTAAAGACTCGTTGGTAAACCAGACAAGTCCTTGTGGCCTGAAGAAAATTCGAGGGTTGTTATTCCATAATTCCCTAGAAAAAGGTAATATGATGTAGGATTTCTCGAAGATGTACACGGAGGACAGCTTCTATATTTCCACTGGTTAGTGTGTTTTAATCACACTGCCGCAGCCATTGCTTCTCTATTCACAACAAGATAAAATGGTGCTAGATTTAGCAAGGCCTCCATTGCCGCCGTTGGAGTTGTACACATTGCCCCGGTGATACCTAGTCATGTAGTCATGCAATTCTTTGGACGTAGTTCTAGGCCACCAAACCACGGTCGAGTAAGTTATTATGGGTCTAACTAATACAATATACAGCCAATACGCTTGACCCGTTCCTCTCAGAGCGACGCGAACGCCGCTCTAGCGGTCGCGCTCGGCAAAAGTTGGCTGAGAAAATTCAAAAAGTAAATTGACGTTTACGAATAAAAATTAATTTTATTATACAACGCAGGTATCATAACTAGATATAATGACTTCTTACATTGTAACTTGCGGTTTTCAACCAGTTAAAATTGATGTATTTAAAAATAAAACTTTAAATAAAGGAGAAAACTGGTTGACAGTTATCATGTCAGCGATGTAAAAGAAATTCAAAATTCGTATTTTAGAAGAATTTCTGGCACTGTTTTGCGAGAAACACCTGGTGCGAATAGTAATAAGAAAAACACAAATGTTTATAAGCCATTAATTGAGGTAGGTACTTATAAGAGTAATAATTCTCTAATAAATAGTTGGAAACTGCATTATCTTGGTACTTTTTTTGATTTGAAAAAAATTTAATAATTAAAAATTATTTATTTCTTAGTTAAATTCAAATAGAGAAGTAATTTATACCTACTGACTGCAACTGCAAATGTGGAAAGGGATACTGTAAACATGCTGCAGCTATTTTTTGTCTGTATGTTAATTTGGAGAATACATGTTCTAGAGTAAAATTCAAATAGCTAAAACCCTGCGCGAAGTACGAATTCTCATCTTAGAGAGAGAAACATAGATAATAAACAAGAGGAAACTACGCTACTGTCTGTTCTACTAAACATCAGCTTCAATATCTGTTATTCTCATGTTGACATTCGTAGTGTTTTGCTTCGTGTAACCCTGTGAATTTTGTAATTGATTGTGATTGAGTTATATTTTAGTTTTCTTTGAAAATTAAGTTAAGTGCAGCGCAGCATATACTCGCTAGCTCCGCTTTTGTAAAACGGACAGTACATGACAAGCTCTGCCTTCTCGCGCAGCCCAGGGTCCTAGCTATTTGAATTTTACTCTAACAAGACTGACCAGTCCATGATTTGGAATCGACCTCCACAAGTACAGTTAGATAAATACCACAAAGGATCTACAATCGAAGTTGTATCGGCTCCGAAAGTGTAATTTAACACATATGGCTTATTACTTCACAAAATACAATAACTACAATAAAATATAAGAGTGTAGAATTAAGTGAAATTTGCTTATCCCTGCCTTCGAACACGAAATATCCAAATTTTCTTTCGCTCCGTTTCATAGTTGCGATTCGGAAATGAATAAAACTTAATTTCGCAATTGTAACGCTGGTTATTAGGACAATCAGGAACACAACACACCTTCCTAACGCTTTTTCCTCACTGTCTTTCATTCATATTCGCTAAATTGTAGATATAAAGTACAGAAAACTATTATTTCTTACTATAGTCCATATACTGCAATTGACAGCTCTCAGCACATAACTTACGAATTTTATCACGAGGTGTCACGTCAGGCGTTACGGGTCAAGCGTGTAGGCTATATGAGGTTTAATCCCCCAAGTCTTACCCGAAGAACGTCTGCACGACCACCAGATAGCGCAAGACTTATAATTGCGTCCAAAAAATGCTCTGTCCATGTCAGTTTAGAATTTAGAAAGACATCATTGACTGAGAGAGTTGTAGCAGTCGGTCGAAGAGGGTAATATGTGGATTTCCAATAGTCCTCCTGTTAGTGAACAAAACTAGTTCCGTTTCTGTGGGATTTATGGAGAACCTGTTCTGACGACACCAGATCTCTACCCGCTGGGCGAGTTCGTATACAGTGTTTGAGAACTTACCTACAACAAGGATAGCCAGATCATCGGCATAAACTTGTGTATAGTATTGTAACGAGCGGAGCCTGGGTGGCGGCGGCCAAGCGACCGGCACGAACCGGTTTGCAAAGTCTAGCCGGCGCGCTTTTGTGCTGATGGCGCCAGAGGGGGATGACTCATCGGGTCACGCGATACGGTAATATAATTTAATGACTTTCTGGAAGGAATCTATGAAATCTTCTGGAATTACCGGCTGTGGATATATAAACGCTACCCGAGCGGACGGTGAGTCAGTCTACTTTAGAATTTTGACATAAATAGAAGTCTACGTTTGAATGGTGACATAAATACAGTGACCTCTAATAATATTATGGACGGGAAAGCCGTATACTTTCAACACATACGGGGCTGGCTCCTGCGAACTGTCATGGGAGAGAGTTCTTCCTTGTCTTTTTTAACATGCCATCTCTTTCTAATGTAACGCATTGTGCATACTCTAAAATTTCACAATTTCAATACTGTCGTTGGTTAGAAAGAGACAACCTCTCTGCATTATTACGGGCTGCATACGATTTTTTTGGAGCCACGGGCAGATGTTTTCTTTCCGGTCCATAATTAATAGAGGTCACTGCATAAATAGAACTAAATATTGATGTATTGTGAAATAAATAGTGTTTAATGTTATCTACTGGTTAAATAAATAATTATAGTGTATAAATTATTTATTTATCGTAGTAGTGTTAAGTGTGTAAATAAATATTCTTAGTGTATAATTAGTGCGTTAAGTTTAATTAATAGTGCGTGTTTATTTAATTATCACTAACTTTTATGTTTTATTTTTCGTTATTAAACTTGTTATATAAATATTCGTTTTTCTGATTTTACACTTCACCTAAATAAATAAAACCGTTACAATTGGTGTCAGGTGTGGGGTTTAATAAACTGTGAAGTGTAAATTAAAAATAAATAAAATGGCGACGAAGAGAGTTAAATTAAGTGACTTAAAAGTGGCTGAACTCAAGAAAGAACTAGAATAACGGGATCTAGACACAGCAGGAGTCAAGATCGTACTGCAACAGCGTCTACGAAAAACCCTAGAAGATGTTGGTGAAAATCCTGAAGAACTTGAAGTTACGTGTAGCGTATCCGAACAACTGCAAGAAACTTCTAGAAATTTAAAAGAAGAATTGTCCGCAACATCTAGAACTTTGAAAGAAGAAATAACAGGAAGTTCTAGAAAGTGTGAAGAGAATTCCAGAAATTTGAAGGAAGAATTAGCCGCAAAATTAACAGAAAATTCTAGAACTTTGGAAGATAAATTAGAAGAAAATTCTAGAACTTTGGAACAGAAATTAGAGGAGAATTCTAGAAAATCAGAGGAAAGTTCTAGAATATTAGAAGAGAAAATTACCGAAACATTAGAAGAAAAATTTGTAGAAAATTCTAGAATTTTAGAAGAAAAATTAGACGAGAAATTAGAAGAGAATTTGAAGAACTTGAAACAAGAATATGACAAGAAGATTGAACAATTAGAAGAAAATTTATCCAAAATTACGTCAACGCCGATGTCGACAACCGAAGCGACGAAAGGAGACGGGGTTAAAATAGAAAGAACAATTAAAGCAGAACACAATTCAACATCTTACGTGAAAGCTCCAAAATATGACGGAAAATCAGCATGGCCTAATTATTTAAGGCAATTTGAAATAGCTGCAAAAATTAATGGTTGGTCGTCAGAAGATAAGGCTAGTAATTTGGCCCTTGCGTTACAAGGAGAAGCCCTGAATATTATCCAAACGGTGAAACCAGAAGAACAAGGAGACTACGAACTGCTAGTTAAACAACTGGATATGCGGTATGGCAACGCGCATTTGAAACAGGTGTACCAGACGCAACTAATTAACAAATATCAGGAATCGCAGGAGACATTTCAAGAATTCGAAGCGGACATATCTCGCTTGGTTCACGTCGCATTCCCTGACGCTCCAGAAAGCGTTATACAGACCCTGGCTATTCAACAATTTGTCAACGGAATTCGAGACAGCGAAATCCAGAAATCTTTAAGAATAGCGCACGCGAAAACTATAAGTGATGCACTGTCAATTGCGCTAGAGCATGAAGCTGCTAAACAAGCTTCACGTAACCAATCCAGAGTGAGGAATATTGACGCTGAGAGGACCGATAGCCTTGAAGATTTAAAAGAGAGAATGCGTCGAATCGTCAACGAAATGCTTCCAGAAAGAAGAAAACTACGTTGCTGGACTTGTGATGAGCTCGGTCATCCGCAAGAAGTTGAAGAAGACCGAAATGAAGAAAGAAGAAGAAGAATCGACCCGTAAACTAGTAGTTCCACATTCCATCGACTATGTTGCATCCCTTCATCATCAAGCCAACAGCATCTATGTGGATGGCTATATTGACGAAAGACCACTTAAAATGTTACTAGATACGGGTGCTACGAAGTCAATTATTCGACCCGACGTAGCAAAAAGAACTGATAAGACACATCTCCATCCAACCAAGTGGCGATTACGCACAGCAACTGGAGAACAAGCTAGCGCATCTGGAGAGCTGGATTTGAACATCACTATCGGGAATACCTCCTTTGAACATCGTGCGCTGGTAGCTGACGTTGAAGATGACCTCATTCTTGGTATGGACATAATGAAAAAGCACGGTTTTAAACTAGACCTCAAGAATGGCGTGATGATGGTTAATGATGAAGAGCTCGTATTACATCCACGGGACGACGACTCCGTACGTGTGTGTGCTGGTAGCCGAAGATGTCACCCTCCCAGAGCGAAGCGAGATTATCATAGAAGGAAGACTAGAAGGTATGTAGCAGTTAAACTTATACTACTTGTATAAATATAAATAAAATGAAGAACAATAAAAATATTTGTATTTAAAAATCAGAACTTGTATAATGTTATTTATATAAATTCAAAATTGTCAATAGTTACAAGAACAAAATATTTAATACATAACAACGAACCAAAGTAAGCTATGCTACAGGTAGTTTCTGCGAGGGGAACATTGTCATGTTGGAGCCCAAGAATGATGATACCAGAACTGGACCTGGAGTTGTGATTGGAAAATCACTAATAAAAGCAAAGAAGATAGTACCGGTTCGAGTAATGAACATTAATTTTTATCCCGTTGTTATTAAAAGTGGGACAAAAGTAGGAGAATGTTCATCAGTATCCTCGATTATTCGAACTGTTACGGCCAAGGAATCGACGTGCAATAAAATCCCGGACATATTAGTCAATCAAATGTCATCATTCCAAGGATTGACCGCCAACCAGAAAACCAAGGCGAAAAAATTAATCGGGAAATATCAGGACGTATTTGAGTATGACAAGAACTCCAAGGGAAGAACCAACGTGGTCCGCCATAAAATAGACACCGGAGACGCAAGACCCATCCGCCAACCAGCAAGAAGATTACCACTGGTAAAGCGAGAAGAAGCTGAGAGAATAGTAGAGGACATGAAGTTGGAAGGCGTGATTGAGCCTTCAAGTAGTCCATGGGCTTCACCCGTGGTGTTAGTGAAGAAGAAGGATGGATTTACACGATTCTGCGTTGATTACCGTCAGCTTAACAACGTGGCGAAGAAGGACAGCTACCCGCTACCCCGAATAGACGATACACTGGACACTTTGGCTGGATCAAAGATTTTCTCCACGTTGGATTTAAAAAGCGGTTACTGGCAAGTCGATTTGGAGCCAAAGGATAAAGAGAAGACAGCCTTCACCATCGGCACGGGACTTTGGCAATTTACTGTTATGCCATTTGGGCTCTGCAATGCCCCTGCAACTTTCGAACGACTCATGGAAACCGTATTAGCTGGACTATCATGGAAAACCTGTTTGGTTTACCTCGACGATATTATTGTAGTCGGGATAACGTTTGAGGACCACATGATGAGTTTAGAAGAGGTTTTCCAAATATTAAGACAGGCCAACCTGAAGCTTAGCCCGAAGAAATGCAACCTATTCCAAGAGGAAGTTCATTATCTTGGACACATCGTTTCCGGCAGAGGTATTGCAGTAGACTCCGAGAAAATAAAAGCTGTTGAAGACTGGCCAGTACCCAGAGACAAACATGAACTTAGAAGTTTTCTTGGTTTGTGCACCTACTATCGACGATACGTACCCGGATTTGCCAATATTGCGAAACCGTTGACAAAGCTTACTGAAGAAGGCCGAAGATTCATCTGGGAAACGGACTGTCAAGCAGCATTCAAACAACTAAAACATTCCTTGACAAGCGCACCTGTCTTAAGTTACTCGTTGCCAGAAGGAGAGTTCATTCTAGACACAGATGCCAGCAACGTTGGAATTGGCGGTGTTCTATCCCAGATACAAGACGGACATGAGAAAGTTATTGCCTACTTCAGCAAGACTTTGTCAAAACCGGAAAGAAATTATTGTGTAACAAGGAAGGAATTATTAGCAGTCGTAAAGTCCATCAAACATTTGTACAAGTATTTATACGGTAGAAAATTTCTTATTAGAACCGACCACGCTGCTCTAAAATGGCTACTCCAATTTAAGAATCCTGAAGGTCAAGTAGCCAGATGGATTGAACGACTACAGGAATACGACTTTGTAATTGAACATCGAGCAGGAACGAGCCATCGTAATGCGGACGCATTGTCGCGAAGACCATGTCAGTAGGAATGTAAACACTGTAGCCGAATAGAAGAAAAACATTCCATAGTCGCGAGGACAACAGTAGTTGACGATAGATGGCATGCAGACGAACTGCGCCAAGACCAAGAGAATGACCCGGATTTGAAAATAATACTGGATTGGAAGAGTACTGAAGAAAAGCCAGCATGGGAAAATGTTGCACCACATTCCCGTAAAGTAAAATCGTACTGGGCACAGTGGGACTCCATTGTGGTTGAAGAGGGTGTCCTGAAACGTGTGATGGAGAACACCGAAGGTACTGAGACGAAAACTCAGTTGATTGTTCCACGGAGCCGAGAACTGGAAGTGTTGAAGGAAATCCATGATGGAACTGGAGGAGGACATTTTGGAGTCAACAGAACCGTGGAAAGATTGCGCCAACGATTTTACTGGGTGAATTGTAAAGAAGATGTTAAAGAGTGGTGCAAGAAATGTGTGGCTTGCGCTGGAAGTAACGGGCCATATAAGCGACGAAGAGCTCCAATGCGTCAATACTATGTTGGTAGTCCGTTTGAACGCATTGCGATTGATGTGGCCGGACCGTTTCCAGAATCCGATAAAGGAAACAAGTACATAGTAGTCGTTATGGATTACTTCACCAAGTGGGTCAAAGCTTACCCATTACCTAACCAGGAAGCCGTTACTGTCGCTGAAGTAAAGAGTGTATTTGCCGATTTGGAGTACCTCGCGAACTACACTCCGACCAAGGAAGAAATTTTGAGTCTGCCCTTTTCCAAAACATCTGTAAGATCATGGGAATCAACAAAACCAGGACAACTGCACTACATCCGCAGTCCGACGGCATGGTCGAACGAATGAACAGAACTATCAACCGATATTTATCAAAGGTTGTCTCTAACCATCAAACAGACTGGGACCGACATCTGCATCTGTTCCTGATGGCTTATCGTTCATCCGTACACGACACGACAGGGCAGACACTTGCTAACATCTTATTCGGACGTGAATTACGTTTGCCATGTGACCTGGTATTCGGCAGCAAACCTGGAGAAGATCTGGCTGGGGAGGATTATGTCACCAACTTGCGAAGAAGAATGGATGACATTCATGAACAAGTCCGTACAAATATTCAGGTTACCATCAACAGGATGAAGGATCGTTATGACATAAGGGCTGAAGAATGTGGATACCAACCTGGAGATCTGGTGTGGTTGTATAACCCGCAGAGGCGTCGCGGATTATCGCCGAAGCTGCAGAAGAATTGGGAAGGCCCCTATGAAATAATCAAGAAGATTAACGACGTAATCTACCGGATAAGAAAAATGCCTAATGGGAAGCCGCGAGTTGTTCATTTTAATCGTCTAGCTCCTTTCGCCGGCGATAACCATGAAGACCATCGTGGAGCTACGGTTCGCAGAATTGAAGCCCAAGAACTTACCTTCGAAGATTTCATGGAAGCTTATTCTACTGGCCGTAAAGCTCGACATAGCGTGACACGAGAAGAACTTCTAGACCTGTTCACGGTTTCAACAGACTATTCCCTTGGTCACTGTATAGCTGAAGACACGAAAATGTCCCGCGGAATCGCTACCGTCTTCAAGAAGAACTTTGGACGACTACAAGAACTGGCCAACCAACGTCCATCCGTCGGGAAAACAGTACGACTTAGGGATAATGACGTGGAACACAAACGATACATTTACTACTTAGTTACGAACGCAAAATCGAACCAGAAGCCACTGTATCGAAATTTGTGGAATTCATTGCGCGATCTGAGGGACCACCTATTGGACAACGACATCATGAAGCTGGCTTTACCGAAGATAGGCTGTGGCCTAGATGGCTTGGATTGGAGGATTGTGAGAAACATGCTAGAGATCCTCTTCCAGTATACTGGAATTGAAATCCTCGTCTGCAGCTTCAACCCAAAGAGACAAGGCAACACAGAACCGACCGTGGACTGTCACTTCTTCAAGACATCCGGGTGCATCAAGGGTGAAGCATGTAGATTTCGTCATCAAGGACTGTTCCGGGACGAAACAGTCTTAAGGAGGGAGCAATGTAACGACCGGCGCCTGGGTGGCGGCGGCCAAGCGACCGGCACGGACCGGTTTACAAAGTCTAGTCGGCGCGCTATTGTGCTGATGGCGCCAGAGGGTGATGACTCATCGGGTCACGCGATACGGTAATAAAATTTAATGACTTTCTAGAAGGAATCTATGAAATCTTCTGGAATTACCGGCTGTGGATATATAAACGCTACCCGAGCGGACGGTGAGTCAGTCTACTTTAGAATTGTGACATAAATAGAAGTCTACGTTTGAATGGTGACATAAATAGAACTAAATATTGATGTATTGTGAAATAAATAGTGTTTAATGTTATCTACTAACTGGTTAAATAAATAATTATAGTGTATAAATAAATAATCGTAGTAGTGTTAAGTGTGTAAATAAATATTCTTAGTGTATAATTAGTGCTTTAAGTTTAATTAATAGTGCGTATTTATTTAATTATCAGTAACTTTTATGTTTTAGTTTTCGTTATTCAACTTGTTATATAAATATTCGTTTTTCTGATTTTACACTTCACCTAAATAAATAAAACCGTTACAGTATCCTTGATCATTAAAAGTCGAAAAAAGACGGTCCATTAGACAAACTCAGGCAATTGTTAAAAACAATATGAACCGAGAAATTCCCTTTTCCTGTCTCACAAATGTGACAGATGACAGTCAGTGAGGTACACACAAAAAAATAAAATTCACTATTTTAAAGAAAATATTTATTATAAATATTTTCAATATAAATTAAATTAATGAATGTGCGTATATTTTATTGTATAACTGTTATATAATAAATTAAATAATCTGATTAAAAAATGTATTAATTTATTTTAAGTAATTGCAACACTAAAATAAAAAAATCTGACGTGGACACCACATGACTTCCTTGTACGCCTTGTGTGTTCATACTTTTCTTAATAACTAAAATGTAGAATAATATAAAAAATTCTTTTAACTTATTATACTAGTAGGTATACTCACAAATATATTTTAGTCATTTTATTTAAACTGCAGAAGAAGATATAAAGCATATTTTACTATTGTCACTGTCATGTCATAATCATTTAAATTTTACGTAGTAACAAATGTTAATCGATCATGGACTACAAGATACCGAAATACTAAATTATAAATATATACTTTAATTATTCCTAAATGATACCAGATACAAAATATTTATAAAATACCGATTGTAGGTAATAATCAAATAATCTTTCATTTAAAATTTAAAAATTTGTCTTAAATTAAATATTTATCGAAATATTTGAAAAAAGTACTACTTCCGGTTTGTAGATTGAAACCCAAAATAGGAGGTGCACAACTAGATGCTATAACAGTCCTCAATACAAAATTTCAACTTTCTACGTCTAACCGAATTTGAGTTATGCGACACACATACGTACGCCCGTACGTACGTACAGACGTCACGACGAAACTAGTCATAATGGAATCAGAAAAGGTCAAAACGGATATTTCCGTAAAAATCTGAGAACCGAAATTTTTCGCGATTAAAATACTTCCTTATTACTCCGTACAAGGAAGTAAAAATGAGTAAAAACATTGTTTTAAATAAATAAATAATAAATTACTTTCGTATACACAAAATACATTATTTCTTATATAATAATACTTGCCTAGATTCAGAACGATTTCAACTTCTCAAAGATTGGCCGCGCCGCTATACGGTCAAAAATCAAAACTTAGGCGCCAAAAGTAATACGCTTTGAAAATAACTTGCACAATTTATTTTTTTAAATTGGTAAATAACGTTGTATATTGTAAACATGAACTATTTAGTATTTGTCTAGCAATTTAAGAAAATATTTTCAATAAGAAGACTAATATTATTGTCCAGTGAAAATAAATTTTAAACGTTTGGAATTAGGATTGTGTGCGTAGATCGCAGACTAAGTATTATTGTATCCTTATTACAGTTGGAACTATAATGTTAATATATTCTTTTGAAACATTTAATATTCAACATACAGCCACGTCAGTCACTCACCAGAGATATCCGCGTCAGTCACTCACCGGAAATATCCGATCGAACCGGGACCACAGCAAGGTCCACCTGGAACCGCAACCAGAAAATCCGATCGAACCGGGACCCCAGCAAGGTCCACCTGGAACAGCAGCCGGAAATATCCGACTGAACCGGGACCACAGAGGTCCACATGGGACGAAGCCGACGCTCATGCAAGGGAATCCGATTACATTCCTGGAACGAAGGCTACGTCC
This sequence comes from Agonum fuliginosum, assembly GCA_947534325.1. Taxonomy (NCBI): domain Eukaryota; kingdom Metazoa; phylum Arthropoda; class Insecta; order Coleoptera; family Carabidae; genus Agonum; species Agonum fuliginosum. The sequence continues at coordinate 28,303,573 of OX384037.1, forward strand.
ACCGCCATGCCCAACACCAAACCCTCGGACGACGGCCATACAGACGCCGGGGCCGACAATGGGTTTGGAACCGGGCAGAAGCGGGCACCACAACCAACATCTTCAGCGTCAGTTCCTCAGTACAAGCAGAATTCTTGTGCAGTGAGGATCGTTGATTGTTGTTTGTCATTTTTGATGACTTGTTAGTAGGCATCTACACTGGGGTTGGCGTTGTTAAATGCCCGCCGACCGGATGCGCCTCAATTTGTGATGACGGATGCTGCCTTGTAGAGAGCACCACGTCACTTCTGTTCCCTCCCTGAAAATAAAGCACAACAGGGGTGGGAGCTGGATAGCTCGGTTGGAGACGGGTCAGGTTCGTGGTTTGTGAAATAACAGTCGCAATGTTTAAACACAGTTTTATTAATAATAAAACAATAAAGTACACAAAATATGAAACGTTGCGAAATAGGTCCCTGAAGTGCAGAGCACTTTTCTCACTCAGATGGTCGCAGTGTTGCCGCTGGCTGTCTGAGCATAAGCCAAAAAAACAGTAACATAAAGCGCAGAAAAAATGACAGAGTCAGAATCAAACTATCGTTCGGTATCCGGTGACGGAGGCCAACAGAAAGAACGGAGAATAATTCTCAACTAAAGTTCTGTACCCAGTGCTTACGCCAACAGATAAGAACTCAGAATCAAATCACTGTCAAAATAAACTAACGTTCGTAGTCTAGTGCAAAAATGCCAACAAACTTCGAACAGCAAAATAAACTATCGTTCTTTGCTCAGTGCTTACGCCAACAAGCTCAGAACAACAAAATAAACTAATACTCAGCAAAACTGGAGTTCAAATCTGGTGCTAAAAGCCGTCAGAACAGAACTTAGAAAATACTGAAAAATACAAGATCTAAATCCAGGTGCCTGAAGCCAACGGACTTAGATAGAAATATAAACAGAAAAATTAACTCACCAGGATATCGTTGTCACTCGACGGTTTGACTTCGACGGACGAACTCGCATCAAAGTCTGATTTTACTGGGGCTGAGGGCCGCTATTTATACCCAAAATAGTTAATTAATCCTTCTTTACAAGTTTGTTGAGTGACAAAGATATTCCCTTGTTCTAGAACAATCATCATTTCATCCCTGTCTTATAGCAGAATTCCATTGTTGTAAAAATTCCTAATATTTCTAATAAATGCAATAATTCAGCGTAGTTACAAATCTAGATCACAAATGTACAATTTGAATTTAAATCAAATAAAACGTGTTACTGTCGCTACCAGCTGTCACTGACTGACAGTTCTGCGAGCGTGGAGGTTACAGTGCAGTACATTGTAAATATAAAAGAAAATACATTAAATACATTTGTTACATCATATCATAGGTGAGTTTTACGTTATATAAAATAAATCAGTCTTATAAGTTGCTATTGCAGGTACAGAGAAACAGTTGTAGCATGAAATGACAAATACATTGCTAACCAATAAAATAAAGCATTTACAATCCGCAGAGTAACACGGTAAGCTGAAATACAGGTACAATGCAGCTGTCTTTATGTTCTGAAACGTTACAGGTATTGTGAGCATGAAGAAAATACAAACAGAGTGAAGCAAAAGTTGAAGCTGTCAAAATACTAGAACTAAACTGAGAACCGAGAATGTGAGGATTCGTTTGCAGAAAAACTAGACCGGGACTTAAATGACGAATCATCACATGAGTGAAAATAATTTTTAAACTTTGCATTTGTATTGTGTATTGCATATACAGACAGTTATAAATATTTATTTTCTACCCTTATTACGGGTGGCGCTATATTGTTACCACATTTTTATGACAGGAGAGGGTTTAATGTATAAAATAAAAACAAGTTTGTCGCGGGACATACATATTTAAGGGGTGAAAATAATGATTAAACTTTGCATTTGAATTGTGTATTGCATTATACAGACAGTTATAAATATTTATTTTCTACCCTTATTACGGGTGGCACTATATTGTTATTACTTTTTTATGACAGGAGAGAGTTTAATGTATAAAATTAAAAATAGTTTGTCGCGGGACATACATATTTGGGGGGTGACAATAATTGTTAAACTTTGCATTTGAATTGTGTGTTGCATATACAGATAGATATAAATACTTACTTTCTACCCTTATTACGGGTGGCGCTATATTGTAACTACATTTTTATGACAGGAGAGGGTTTAATGTATAAAATAAAAAATAGTTTGTCGCGGGACATATATATTTAGGGGGTGAAAATAATGATTAAACTTTTCATTTGAATTGCGTGTTGCATATACAGATAGTTATAAATAATTTTTATTTTCTACCCTTATTACGGGTGGCGCTATATTGTTACTAAATTTTTATGACAGGAGAGGGTTTAATGTATAAAATAAAAAATAGTTTGTCGCGGGACATACATATTTAGGGGGTGACAATAATTGTTAAACTTTGCATTTGAATTGTGTGTTGCATATACAGACATATATAAATATTTACCTACTTTCTACCCTTATTCCGGGTGGCGCTATATTGTTACTAAATTTTTATGACAGGAGAGGGTTTAATGTATAAAATAAAAAATAGTTTGTCGCGCGACATATAGGGTGTCTCTGTACTTCGGGAAAAAAATTAAAGGGTATATACTATAAGACGTACTGATCATGGAACAAAAAGAATTTTTTTAAATTCGCAAAATAATTTGCATGGTATTTAAAGGAAACATTTTGTTAGCCACTGGTTGATAGCTATTTTTAATGATTTTATTTAAATCTACTAATAATACAAGTAGTAATTAATTACACAACGCCAAATAAATGTCTGATGTTGTGTAATTAAAAATTATGTTTCTTTTAATAAAGTACGCTGTTTCAGTGGTTCTAAAAATGTTCATTTGAAGTAAACCAGCCTCAATTTTGCGAATTTAAAAAAAACAATTTTTGTTCTATGATCAGTACGTCTTACAGTATATACCCTTTAATTTTTTTCCCGAAGTACAGAGACACCCTGTATATTTAGGAGGTGAAAATAATGATTAAACTTTGAATTTGAATTGCGTGTTGCTTATACAGATAGTTATAAATATTTATTTTCTACCCTTATTACTGGTGGCGCTATATTGTTACTAAATTTGTATGACAGGAGAGGGTTTAATGTATAAAATAAAAAATAGTTTGTCGCGGGACATACATATTTAGAGGGTGACAATAATTGTTAAACTTTGCATTTGAATTGTGTGTTGCATATACAGACAGTTATAAATATTTATTTTCTACCCTTATTACGGGTGGCGCTATATTGTTACTAAATTTTTATGACAGGAGAGGGTTAAATGTATAAAATAAAAAATAGTTTGTCGCGGGACATACATATTTAGGGGGTGACAATAATTGTTAAACTTTGCATTTGAATTGTGTGTTGCATATACAGACAGATATAAATACTTATGTGTCAAATATAATTCATATAACTTATACAATGCGTTATCCAAAATAACAATGCTCTCCACTAAGTTTATACTTTTGTAGTGCATAAAATACGATAGATACGTAATTTATAGCTATTAACATACCTTGGAATGTTATGAGTATCATTACAGCCGCAGATATCAGTTTAATGTAGGTCAATAAAACTTGAATACTGCTTCTATTAATATGGTTTTTATTACTATAAGTAAGTTTGATAGATACAAATCTGCATACCAGCACTACATGTCGACAGCCATTGTGTTTTTGGTGAATTGAAGGCGAACCCGCATGTAGCGTCAAATTTGAATATGAAAAAATGAAGGTTTTCCTCAACACCACCCCTAAAACTTTGGTTAGTTACAACATTTTGTTTCTGAAGATACAAAGAACAACAAATAATGATTTCAGATTTACAATCTGTTTATTACCATATCTACAAGGTCGCGAAGTTTCTCAAAACGCTCTCGAGGAATAGGTTTCGTCAGAATGTCTGCTATTTGATGCTCCCCTGGTACATGGTCGATGATCAGATGCCCTTGCTGAACTCGTTCTCGCACATAATGGTGACGAACATCTAAGTGCTTAGAACGACGATGAAACTCCGGGTTTTTGGCAAGTTTGACTGCACTAGCGCTGTCGACCAAGAGTAGCGGGACCCTCTTCAACGGTGCAATCTCTTCAAAAAGACGTTCCAGCCAAGCTGCCTCTTTTGCTGCCTCGCTAGCGGCAACATACTCTGCCACCGTAGTAGAAAGTGAAAAGTAGTCCGCTCACAGACTGTCTCGTCTCTGGCTCATTCGCGAAATCCGCGTCACTGTAGGCCTCCAGTTCCCCATGGTCCTCGCTTGCGCTATACTTGATGCCGAGGTGTGTCGTGCCTTTCAGGTACCTCATTATACGTTTCACCATTACCATGTGTTTCTCTTCAGGTTTCTCGAGAAACTGGGAAACGTAAGTGACAGCAAATGTGAGATCTGGCATGGTAGCTACGGCCAAGTACATCAGGCACCCGACTGCCTCGCGATATGGGGCTGTTGTAGACTCTGCACACGCATCATCCTTGTCCGGATAAGTGGCGATTGGAACGGAAACCTTGTTTGCGTCGGCCATGCTAAAGGGATGAAGCACAGATTCTGCGTAAGGTCCTTGATCCATGACAACTGAACCATCATCCTGACGACTGATCCGGATGTTCAGAAAGTGTCCAGCTGGTGCCACCGTGATCTTGCAGCATCCGCAGGAACTCGTCGATGTCTTTTTGGCTCGTAGCAGCAACCAACTCATCATCAACATACAAGACTACTACCAACTTGGCCTGACCTGTTTGACGATAGAAGAGACAAGGATCGGGTGCACTTGCAGACATGCCGTAGTTAATCACGATCGCTGCCATCAGAAAAACCCTGCGGTTGGTGCATATAAATCTCCTCTTCCAGGACACTATTCAGGAACGCTGACTCGATGTCGAACTGCTGCAGTTTAAGTCCCTCAACGGCGGCGATACTCAGCACTGCGCGAACAGTGTCGAAACGGGCCACCGGTGCGAAAGTTTCAGTGTAGTCCACACCCTCGCGTTGACTGCAACCTCGAATAACAAGACGAGCTTTATAGCGTGTGATGTCTCCATTGGCGTCTCGTTTGATGCGATACACCCATCCGTTGGAGATGGCCTTTCGCCCCACTGGCAGTTTGACGAAAGACCTGGTTTAGTTCTCCTCCAAAGACTGCATCTCCTTCTCCATGGCAATCTTCCAAGTTGTCGTTCCGCTGACTTCATCGCCTCCCGGAAACTTTTAGGCTCGCTTACCTCAGTGATCATAGATTCGATCAGGCGATCGGGTGGTCTCAGCGATGCCCGGTTCCGAAGGTGGCTCGTAGATGATGGTTCGCTGTCGTCTGCGGTCGATTTGCGAGGTGCGACGTCATCTTCAACTCGTGGACAGAATGCTGCATCGTAGAATTCGTCCGCCTCCGGTTCAACTCTGGCAAGTCTGGAATCCTCAAACGATTTGTTGTCGACATCGGATGGAAAAAGTGCCTGAGTTTTTTCAGTAGTCTCCGGCGCGAAGATGACACTCTTGCTTCGAATAACCTGGTTTCCGGGCTGCACCCAAACACGGAATCCGTCGATGTCATCCTGGTACCCAACGAACATGCCTTTTTGACCCTTGGAGTCCCATTTCTTCCGTTGCTGTTTCGGAACATGGACAAAGCACTCGGTACCAAAGACGTGCAACTTCTCCAAGTGCCCAGTTCGACTTGTAAACAATTCATAAGGTGTTTTATTGTCAACAGTACTGGGGCCAGCACGATTCAGCACAAACACGGTAGTATTGACCGCCTCAGCCCAGAGTGTCTTCGGTAAATCCTTGGCGAGAAGCATGGTGCGAGCCAAGTCCACGACCGTCCTGTTCGTCCGCTCTGCTCCGGTGTATAAGGGTTCGTGATGACAAGTCTGGTGCCGTTCGAACTCAGAAGTTTCTTTACTGTTGCGTTGTTGAATTCCAGCCCACCATCACATTGAAGTGATTTCACGGATCGTCCGAAGCTCGTTTTGATGACCTGCATCATATCCCGGATCTTCTCTGCTGTCTCAGATTTCTGCTTCAAGAAGTAGACGAACCGCATCCTGGAGTAGTCACACGTGAAGCAGACGAAATACTTGGCTCCTCCGAGTGAAGCTGCTTCCATCGGGCCACAAAGATCAGCATGCTTAACTTCCGCACAATCCGTGGCTCGCTGTTGCCGTGAGTGGAAAGTCGCTCTATGCTGCTTGCCTTTGACGCATGCTCCGCAAAACTCGTCGTTCTTGCTGACCTCGATCTCATTCTGCTGCAGAATTTTCAAAACATGACGCTTATTCTGATGTCCCATCCGCTCGTGCCACACTTGGAGTGACTCCCTGACTGCTACGTTGGCTTCGTTGTCCTGTGCCGCTGCAGGTATCTTTACCCGTATTGCCATCCTGAACAATTATAATAATAATTTTTTTTTTCAGGAGACACAAATACAGTGTATAGAAAACGTCAGGAAACAAGATACAAAATATTAAAAATTACAATACCAAAAATTCATTAACACTATAAAATGCGTGCTTTTGTAAGAACAACATTAAATCTTTTTTTAAAAGATTTTAAGTTTATTTTATTTTTTAGATCATATGGTAATTTATTAAACAATTCTAAGCCAAGCCTATCCGGAGAACTTTTAATAATGGTAAGTCTTGAAGTTGGTATATGAAAATCATTTTTTTGTCTAGTATTATGACTATGCAAATCACTGTTAATGAGAAAAGACTCTTGATTTTTGTAAACCGAAACACAAGATTCAAAAATATAAATACTACTCAGAGTAAGAATATTATATTTCTTGAAAATATCTCTGCATGGTGTGTGCCTCGAGCCTTGACAACTCCATCCTTGGAAAACTCGCAGCAGGATTTTGATGAGTTGAACGACAAGCCTTTGTCCAAAGCAGATGTGACAGAGAACAAATTCCTCCGGGCCCCGGGCGCATACAGAACGTTTTCCATATGACATGGCAACCACTCACCATTGACATCAGCTTCAAAAAGTATTGTTCCGCGTCCTTCAGCAGTCATGAATGACTTGTCCCCGATGTGGATCTTCACCGGCGATGTGAACTTCTCGTACGACGAATACCAATCACGACGAAATGTCAAATGATCCGTGGCCCCAGAGTCGACGATCCAAACTTCATTGTCCAGCTCCGTGTTCAGGACCTCGCTTATAAACCCTGTTGTTTGATCCCTGCTGCTGCCCTTGGACGCCATCGGGCTTCCCGAGTCCTTGTCCCGCCTCGGCTTGCGACAGTTTCGACTCATGTGACCGACGATTCCGCAGTTGAAACATCGAAACGACGGCTTCTTGGGTGCTTTTTGTTTACCTTTCTCGTCGATCTTGTCCCGGCTCGCCACAAGCGCCACCAATTCCTCGCGCTTGGCAGCCCGCTGCTGGCGCCGCCTGTCGTCCAATGTCAAAATGCTCACCAGGTTGGCCATAGTCCTCTGATCGTCAGGTCTGGCCCACCAGGCCTGCCGCAGGCTTTCGTAATTGTCCGGTAGCGTGTCCAACAGCTTCACCATGAGCGATGATTCATGTGGCTGGACTCTCAGCTGCTGTAACAGTAATACAAGTCCCTCAAATTTCGCAATGTGTGAAATAAGGTTGTCTGTCGGGTCCATGCTGAAATTGAAAAATTCAGCTTTGACCCACATGTCTCTCGCGGTTTTACATGTCACGAGCAACGACATTACCTTACTTTCGATGGACTTCACAATAATTCGGCTGGCCGATCTATCCGCTTTATCCCATATTTTCAAGCTAGCATTATGTACTGCCACCGCCTTTGCGTTAGCTCCTGCCGCCAGTGCTTCCGGTTTCGTGATTTCCCCAACACATACCTCGTACGCATTTTCAGTTCCTCGCAAAAGGTTCCTGATCACGAACTTCCATAGATTCCAGTTGTCTGCGCCTCGCAGTTTTTCAATCCCCTGGAACTCCATGCTGGCAACTGGCGAAAAAATGCTGCACACAAACTAAGCCGAGTTTTATTGACCTATTTTCGTGTTTACGAACTACGCTCTGCTACCATATTAATGTAGGTCAATAAAACTGGAATACTGCTTCTATTAATATGGTTTTTATTACTATAAGTAAGTTTGATAAATACAAATCTGCATACCAGCACTACATATCAACAGCCATTGTGTTTTTGGTGAGTTGAAGGCGAACCCGCATGTAGCGCAAATTTGAATATGAAAAAGAGCGCGAAACAAGTTCGTAAGCTAAATGAAGGTTTTCCTCAACAGAAATCCGAGCTCGTAGATGGATGTAACTGTTGACTTCTTCTGTGTTCTGTTAACATGAGCTATAGGTATTTCTATGTTATGGTTCATAATGACACTGGATTTGACGTTTACCTATACTGTAACAGTAAGGTTCGCCAACTTTTAAGAAAACTTCCTAGAGTATCACTATATAAAAACAGTATGGCTATGGGCGCCATAATAGCCATGCTTTAATACTCTAAAAAACTGTGGAATTAATTAATGTTTACCTGTTACGATATGATATCCAAAAATTAGTTCAGTATCTAACTTTAAAACTCTCCAAGTATTACCAAACATATGATTTTATTCAAATTTCAAATACAATTTTACTGAAGTTAGCCATACTCTGTATAGAGCCACTCTGGTACATACTTTCCTCTTTTCCAACAAATAGCAAGGAAGTTCTATTTGTTCTTTGTTTACTTTTTTATGAGTATTTTATATTTCGCTACAATTTTTATTGTTATAAACATTGCAGATCCAATTATGTAACTTTCAAACAAACGGATCCATCTGACAGATATAAGACAGGTTATGTCGTCAACAGGCGGCTGACAGTTAAATGTAGAATAATGTTACCAAGTTGCCTATGTATTGGTGTGTCACGTAGTTCTAAACAGCGCCGCAAGAGGCCCTAATTGGCCGTGTTACCACAGTAACCACATAAAATAAAAACAAACAAAATACAATGTTTGACATTGTGTCATGAATAAATTCTTAATATTCTATTTTTCTCATTTAACATTTACAGATTTCATTGTGTTGTGTGGATTAGAAAAGTAATGGATGATGTCAAGTGTAAGTAGATACAATAATTAGATTTCACAATTTTAATTTGTATAAATAATAACAAAAAATGGTTCTAGGATATATCCAGAAGGTTTGATGCGCACAGGAAAAATGGACAACAAAATCCGCACAGATATAAAGATATAATTGCGTACAAGAAAATTGCGAGACAATTACGCACATGGAAAATATTGCACAAGTGTTTATAACTATACTTAACTAAATCACTAAAGACTAATTCGCACAAAGTTAGTAGTTTAGTCGAGTAACAAGTAATTATTTAGTAACTAAATCGACTTAAAACTGACCCAAAATGTGTTCTCATTTCAGTCGTCAGTCGTGCAGTATGCTTCTGGTGAAAAAAGGCTGCAATACAACGACTTTTTAGTAAATAATTTAGTAAACAGCCCTAAAAATAAATGGATTAACTCGACTAAATCACGTACTAAACTAGGTACTCGACTAAATTTTCGTAGTTCAAATACGTTTAGTTACTAAATTACGCGCTTCTTGACTAAATTATTAATCTAGTGCGAACTAGCATTTAGTGAATAACTCGGTATCATTCTTGAGTCTCACATACTCGACTTTGGCAAAATCTCTAATAATTGTAGGTACCTCACAACTTCACGGACCTACTTGAATAAACACTTGTGCGCAATTTTTCACCTACGCACTTCTACGTGTTCGCTATAACTTTTAAATACGCGTCAAAGAATAAATTGTACTTAAATTATAAATGACTGTAAAAATATAATATTAAAACATCTCGACCTTAATCACCAACACTAATAATTCTTTTACCGATTTTACTTTTTACATTATATATTTATTTTTAGTAGTTTTGTAATAAATATTATGTTAACAAATCAACACTGGGTTTATTATTAAATAATTTAAAATAAAAAACTTCAATTTAAATAAACCCTATAAATTTAAATCTCGCCGCCACTGGTGTAATGCTTCTGAACAGCATCGATAGATAGCACTGTGAACCGTGCAAATTATTTTATAACGCATTTGTCAAGTCTTCTAGTGGAGTGGTCTGTGGTCGTCAAGTTTGCAGATTACTGAAATGATTATGAACCACACACTTCTCATTCACATCACACATCTTACGGAATACAGAAGAAGTAACCGATTAAATCCATTATAAACCAGGCTTTATGACTCATAACATCCGTGGTTTGTTCAATAGTTTATCGGTTTCAGAATAATAACACGTTAACGTCATTAATAAATATTAGTTTTTGAAATTCTTTAATGAATAACGTCATTGTCATCATTTTAGAAGGTGATCAAGTAAGTCTGTTGTCTGTAAGTTTTTATTTAACGTCATGGTTACAATTGTTTTGTATCATATTTATAAATAAAAAATTTTGTTTAATATAATAAATAATATAATTATATATTATGATAAGCAGGAGAAGTAATTTTTGTATTATTGTTGTTTTGAGTTCCGTTTGTATTAATAAATAGTGTTATATTTTCATTGTTTTATTTTCATTTTCTTGATTGTTTTGACATGTCAGTATGGTAATATTACCTTACAGAATACAGTTATTACTTACTTACCAGCCTACTTTTGTGCATGTAAATATAGGTTTAATATCCTGAAACCGGTAAAAAATATAACAACATAATCAAAATTACTAATTCTGAGACGAAGAACCACACCGAGGCATAGGGTTACCATATTTGTTTATCTCGAAAAGAGGACGCCGAGCGAAGCGAGGTACATAGCGCCGCAGGCGAAATTTTTTTTAGAAAGGGGCGAGCAATTTTAACAGAATTTGCATAAAGAAATATCTTTAAAAAAATAAAATAAAAATAATAATAATCTAAATTCAAAACACATTTTAAAAAAATACTAACAATGCTGAATAACTTATCTACCTACTTCAATAAAAGAAGTAACTATTGCAGCAGTCGGCACGAAGCCAGGTTAGCCAACCGGACATGGTGGTCCGATCTGCTAGCGAGGTCGTGGGTTCGAATCACTCGAATCCCACTAAAAATTTGATTTGAATATAAAACTTGTCACTGGCTAAAATCAGAATCAAAGGCGAATTTTTCAAGTAAGATAAACAAAAATACTTATAACTTATAATATGTAGTATTAAAATAGTGCAATATTTTGTATTGTACTTTTCATATTGTACTTTTCATACGCAAGATATCCCTAATTTTAACAATTTAAAATAATTTTTTTTTTCGTATTACGGCAAATACCGAAAAATTATCAATTTAAGTATCAGAATTTCTAAAAAGAGGACAATTGTATTAAAAATGAAAAAAGATACCGGGCCCGGACATCTACCCTAAAAAAGAGGACATGTCCGGGAAAAAGAGGACGTCTAGTAACCCTACCGAGGCAGGATATATCGATATATCAAAAATCGATATATCGATATTTTTTCTTCGAAATATTGTTATTCGGTATATCGATTTAAACGAACAGCCTTAGTTATCACACGGTGGAACAAGGTTTGAAGAAATAAAACAAATACCTACTTAACTTTTGGAAACCAAAAAGCATAAAACTGTTTATTAACTAAATATTAATCATTAGAATAAATAAAATAAATAATAATTTATAACAATACAGTACAATAATTCTTGTGTATCGGACCATGGTCACGCCTAAAAATACTGTCATCGACGAACAGGAAGGCGGAAGAATCTAGCCGAACTCTGGCAATGTTAGGTAAAAGTTTGGAAGGTTTGAATATATTATATAAAATAGAATATAGAATAGAAAGGTATTTTCAACACATACAAGAATTAAGTAGAGACTTCTCAGCTATAGCGTGGAAAGGTGTATCCGGGCTGTTAGGTCTACCACACCTCTCTGCAAGCCGAGTTTTTTCCCCCAGCACCAACGCCTCCGTCGCCAGCTCCAGGTCTGCATAGTTCTGTCCTCGGTACCTCGGTGCTCACCCCGCACTCACAGCCTCGTTTCATTGTCTCCCATTCATGCCGTGAACATGTGATGTTTGTATCCAAATGTGGTTGCATCGCCAAAATACCAACCATTCTTGCTATCTGTAAATTACTAAATTACATGCATTAAAAGTAAAATGTGCAATTATGTTAGCTGTTACATACCTGTATAGCCATCATCAAGACCAAGAGCATCTGAGCATCTCGTAAAAATATGTAAATATCATGTCGTGTACAAGCTTCAGTTTCTACATTTTCGTTCGTTAGCAACATAACTATACTATAACAAATAGTCCGGGAGCTGGCGTCTAATTTTCATGGGTGATTGCAGCAAAACTTTTCTTTATTGTAGGTAGTATATTATGTTGGTTTAACCACTTAAACATGTGTTAGCTGGCACGACCGTGTGGCTTAAGATTTTAGGTAGTATATATAAATCGGTAGACCATTTTAGTCCGGGAGCTGGCGTTAAATTTGACCGGACCATTTCAACAAAGCTGATTTTTGTAATATAATTAGTTCTATAATAATTAATGAAGAATGTTAGCTGGTCCGAAAGCGTGGCTTAAGATTTTAAGAGGCTGCAGAACTTGCAAAAAATAAAAGATTTTCAAGTGATACCAACAAAGCTAAAATTTTGTATAATGATAATTTACCAATTATATTTAACAAAAAAATATGTTAGCTGGACAGAGCGGGTGGCTAAACTTGTTAGCTGTCCAAGTGAACATGTCTGACGTTTGCAATTTGAAAACTGTCAGTAAAAATTATTAGTAGGCGATGCCACGGTGATGCATTTATTTAGAATATCTAAATGACTTATGCAACCCGCTATATTCGTTGATAAATATATTGCATATATTATGTCATTTAGATTAGAGTACCTAAATAGACTAAAGCTAAGTTTCCATGCATGCGTTTCATCCGTAACTGCGCGGACACAATCGCACGCGTAATGACGTATGTAAAAACGGACGTTCCTATGCATACTGAACGTTTCATCCGTTTTTTTAATGTCAACTAAATTAATTAATTTTATCTCATTATTATTCAGATTTATAATATAACAAACCATAAAATACCTTCTAAACACGGAATTTTATATGTAGAATTTACATACCTACACTAAACAGTCAAAATAAAACGACGTGGTACTGAAACGTATCCGTTTTACGGATCAAGTAGAAAGTAGACGAACTCGGTACGTCGTTGATCCGCTACTGTCTTGTTTTTCACGAATTTAAATTTAGCGAATCAGATCTCTCGACGGATAAAACGCGACGGATGAAACGCATGCATGGAAACTTAGCTTTAGAGTACGGGACAAGGAGTCCAAAATGGTTTAGCTTTTGTTTTCAGTTGTAACTATTTCTGATGTATACAAATATACAGCTCTGTCAAGATGATATAAAAAATTAAAAATTAGTTCCTAAGACGGCTTAAACTTAAAAATATTGATAAAAAATCTGACGTGGCCATCACACAACCTTCCGCCATATCTAGACTTTAAACAGAAAAGTATACGTACAATCCGGTGTCCATTTAAAATATAACAAAAATCTAAAATATTCATACACAGAAATTAGTATCACCTGAATCAAAAGATTCATTCAAACGAAAACTCTTCTGTGTTGAAGCAATCATCCGTTCAGTTACTACATTTAATAGCTTACTTATGACTTATATAGCGCTAGTATGCCAACTTGTCAGCCGTCTCATCTGTCAATATTTTTTATTCAGAAACAAAAACCAACCGGACATGGATTACAAGATTTCAGCGTTTTATTTGATAAATTTATTTTTTTAATTTTACTGCAGTTCTTTAATGCTACCAAATAAAGACAATTTTTTTATAACGTAAATTGCAAATAACTTTTTCTCTTATTCTTATTACAAATAAATACTATATTTATCCAAATTTATAGAAATTTTTGACACTTAATCTTTTCAATCTTCAAAAAATATAATTTCCAGTGAAGATATTTGTACCAAAATCTAATGAGCTCTTACTATTCGTATACAATTGTAAAATACCAAATATCAAAATTTTTGGGTAATTCGTATTTGAGTTATCCGACAGACGGCATCGGCCCGGACCACACACACACACACACACACACACACACACACACACCCACACACGCACACGCGCACACGCACACATACATACATACATACATACATACATATATACATACATACATACAGACATCATCGGGAAACTATCAAAAATTAGTTGTAAGGACCCTAATTTGTGCTCATCCACTAAAAACTCACTACCCGATTTTTTGCATGATTCCAATACCTTCATTTTTGACAACGTCAATCACTTAAATATTTTATAAAATAGTAACCAAAGAGCAACATTAGAAAACACAATATAAATAAATATTGACATAAAAATATTAAATTCTGAGAGTTAAGTAAGCTAAAAAAAACAAGTGCAAACACAATTTGGACTACCAATAGAAAATGACCAGTGCCTTGTCCGTACTCTTAGTCTATTTAGGTACTCTAATTTAGATTAGAGCACCTAAATAGACTAAAGCTAAGTTTCCATGCATACGTGTCATCCGTAACTGCGCGGACACAATCGCACGCGTAATGACGTATGTCAAAACGGACGTTCCTATGCATACTGAACGTTTCATCCGTTTTGACGTTTAATGTCAACTTAATTAATTAATTTTATCTCATTATTATTCAGATTTATAATATAACAAACCATAAAATACCTTCTAAACACGGAATTTTATATGTAGAATTTACATACCTACACTATACAGTCAAAATAAAACGACATGGTACTGAAACGTATCCGTTCTACGGATCAAGTAGAAATAGTCCAGTCATTTAAGCAAAAAAATGGGCTCAACCTCGGAATGAGAGATAATAAGCTGGAAACTCGTATACACCTTCATTTTTGCGTTCTAAAAGTTGTCTCAAAAGTCTCAAAAAATCTCGTGTCTGCGTCGTAAGTTATTCGAGGTCAAAGGTCACAAAATTCGGTTTAAATTTTGGCTAAACTAGGACCTCCAAAATGTTAAAAATTGTATTGTAGATTGAAAATAGTCTTAAGAATTGAATGCTTCAGACCGGAAGTCAATATTTTAATGTGTTGAAAAGTTACAGTCGTTTTTGTATATTATGACATAAAGTAATGCCATAATTAAATTTTTAAAATGCGTTCCTTTTTCTTTCGGCCGTAACTTTTGAACTATTGATCGGATAATTTTTTTTTAAATACCAAAGTTGTAGGAAATTTTATTCTCTACAATTTTTATAATAGGTTAACATCATTGGAGCTATAGAAACCTAGATAATCTCGAAAAACCGTTTTTTGTGACTTTTGACCTCGAATAACTTACGACGCAGACACGAGATTTTATGAGACTTTTGAGACAACTTTTAGAACGCCAAAATGAAGGTGTATACGAGTTTCCAGCTTATTATCTCTCATTCCGAGGTGAAACTCTAATTTGACTGGACTAAAAGTAGACGAACTCGGTCCGTCGTTGATCCGCTACTGTCTTGATTTTCACGAATTTAAATTTAGCAAATCAGATCTCTCGACGGATAAAACGCGACGGATGAAACGCATGCATGGAAACTTAGCTTAAGAGTACGGACATCGCACTAGTCATTTTCTATTGGTAATCCAAATTGTGTTTGCACTTGTTTTTCAGCTTACTTAACTCTCAGAATTTAATATTTAAATCCTTTATATTAACTTCACCGTCATACGTAGGTACGTAGGTACGTACGTACGGCAAAAAAACAAAAGTAAAAAATGACCCACTTCCCGGGATCCTTTCGAGCTGAAATTTCGGAAATAGACTTTTGTCACCTAACAATGCACTTTGGCACAAGAAAAAATCTGATGTGGCCAGCACAAGACCTCCAGCCATACCCCAAACCCATTTCCCTATATCCAATCAATCTGAAATTAAGTACATAGATTCGTTGTGACCAAACATTTACTTTGGCACAAGAAAAAATCTGATGTGGTCAGCACAAGACTTCCCGCTATACTCATTTCCCCATACCCAATCAATCTGAAATTTGGTACATAGATTCGTTGTGACCAAACATTTACTTTGGCACAAGAAAAAATCGGATGTGGCCACCCAAGACCTCTCGCCATACCCTACGCTTTTTAACTCTGAAATTTGGTACATAGGCTCGTTGTGACCAAACATTTACATTGGCACAAGAAAAAAATCTGATTTGGCCAGCACAAGACCTCCCGCCATACCCTACTCTTTTTAACTCTTTCTTGAAACACACTATCTAAGAAAGAGTTACAATGAAAAAAAATATAAATAAATATCGATCGAGTCTCATATATAAAGGATTTATAGTCAAAAACTTAGTTTTTACGGGTTCATTTTTTTATGTCAATATTTAGTTACATTTTGTTTCCTAATGTTGCTCTTTAGTTACTATTTTATAAATTATTTAAGTGATTGACGTTGTCAAAAATGACGGTATAATATTTTACCTGTGGAACTAAATAATTGCTTTCTGGTAATCATAATTAATTATTTTGAACTATGTATATATTTTCTATCAATATTTTTAAGTTTAAACCGTCTAGGAATAAATTTTTAATTTTTTATGTCATTTTGACAGCTGTATATTTGTATACATCAGAAATACAGTTACAACTGAAAACAAAAGCAAAACCATTTTGGACTCCTTGTCATATACACGGTCATATTTTGTTAACAAAATTTGATCACAAAAATTGTTGTCAAATTTTTATATTCGTGTAAAACAGAAAACAAAATTTTGATGACAAAAATTTGTTCAAATTAGGACATGCTCTATTCCACAACAAAAATTGTTGTCAACACATTCCGTTTTATCAGCTTGCTGTTGACATTTTGATGCTTGTTTATTTATTTCTTAAAATGTCTTGGTTAAGTGATCACGTTGTGATGCTAATTGAAGAGTATGAGAAGTATGGATGTTTATATAATTGCAAATCACCAGATTCATAACAAGCATTTGAGAAATAAATGTTTGGAGAAAATTTTGATTGTTATAAAAGAAGTGCGACCAACTACGATATTAGTTGACATCCAAAAAAAAATGGACTGGTTTACGAAAAACCGATGCATCAGAAAGTCGCAAAATTAAATCGAAAAGTGGTGCTGGAACAGACGAGGTAAGAAAAAATATCAAATATAGTATTAATAAATCTTATAAAATATTTGATTTTAGATATATAAACCAACACTTTGGTATTACAAGAAAATGGCTTTTCTCAACGACTATTTAGACATAAGAAAGTCTAAATATCTTGAATGTTTAGAGGGTTCAGAGCGTCCACAGAAGTGGGTAGAATTACTGGAAAGTAGTGAAAGTGCCACAGAAATATTCGAAGAAGAATCTACAACACCCATGTTTTCATCGGAACCTGGTTCAAGTTCATCGAGATTTGAATATGAAAGCCAAAGTCAAATATTACGTCCAACTCTTGAACTCCAAACACAAAAGAAGAACCACCACAAAAGAGAAAAAAATATCAAGAGAAGCCAATGGAGGACTGCTTCCGAAGTATAAAAGAAGCTGCAGAATCAATCAGCAGAGGAACAACACAAACTGCATCTTCATCGAAAAATGAGTATGAACTGTTTGGACAAAGTGTAGGCATGCGTCTGTCTAATTTAAAAAATAAAAGGAACTTCTTAGAAGCACGATTTAAAATAGAAAAAATTTTGTTAGATGCAGAACTTTCTGAATTGGATTAAGTTTTCTGTTTGATACAGACATTATAGATAATTTGTTTTCAGTTATTATGTTTATTTGAGTGAATGCATGTTTAATTTAATTTTATATAATTAAGAAATAAAACACCGTATTATTTTATAAACATTTATTTTGCCAGGGCACAGCTCCTGCATTAGAATTAAAATAATCAGTGAACAAACTTCTAACTCTTGTAGCACTTCCAGAAATACGATTTCCACCTTGTTGATTCTGAAGCGATGTTAAATTTAAATTTTTATTAAAATCAATGTCAGTCTTTTGATTTTTCGTGGCCAGGAAGTTATGCAAAACACAACATGCCAAGGTTATGTCCTCCACTTTAGTTGGTGATAAATTTATTACAGTTAGCAGTATGCGAAATCTATTTGACAGTATGCCAAAAGCATTTTCAATAACTCGTCTTGCTCTGGACAACCAATAATTGAAGATTCTTTTTTCTTCAGTTAAACCACGTTTTGCGTAGGGTTTCATGATTCTCTCATTTAAAGGAAACGCATCATCTGCGACAAAAACGTATGGAATTTTCTCATGTTGATGTGGTAGTGTAGAATTGTCAGGAAATGCTAACATATTTGTATCAATTTTTGTGATCAAATTTTGTTAACAAAATATGACCGTGTAAGACAGGCTTTAGTCTATTTAGGTACTCTAATTTAGATATTCTAAATAAATGCATCACCGTGGCATCGCCTACTAATAATTTTTACTGACAGTTTTCAAATTGCAAACGTCATACATGTTCACCTGGACAGCTAACAAGTTTAGCCACCCTCTCTGTCCAGCTAACATATTTTTTTGTTAAATATAATTGGTAAATTATCATTATACAAAATTTTAGCTTTGTTGGTATCACTTGAAAATCTTTTATTTTTTGCAAGTTCCGCAGCCTCTTAAAATCTTAAGCCACGCTTTCGGACCAGCTAACACTGCAATTCTTCATTAATTATTATAGAACTAATTATATTACAAAAATCAGCTTTGTTGAAATGGTCCGGTCAAATTTGACGCCAGCTCCCGGACTAAAATGGTCTACCGATTTATATATACTACCTATAATCTCTTTTTACAGTAACAACAATGATTTTCTATGCGATGATTGTAAATAAATTTAGGTTATAGGTTAAGTTAATTTAATCTGTCATGTTTTACAAGTATAAAATAATAATTTTACAAGCAAATATTTAAAAAAAAACTACTTTATATTGCACTTATATTTTTAAAAAATCATAATATTTACTTGTCAGATGTTTTTAGAAATGTTATAGAGGGGTGCCGTGTCAACAGCAGAATATTCAAATTCCGAATCATGTTACAGCCTAATATTCATTTTCAGAATATTCAAATTCCGAATTTTTTAGGTTTGCACAGAATTATTCAAATTCCGAAGTATGTCACAGCCGAATCATCATTTTCAGAATATTCATAATCCGAAAATTTTAGGTCTGGCCAAAATTATTAAAATTCCGAAATATGTTACAGCCGAATATTCATTTTCAGAATATTCAAATTCCGAAACTTACTGCAGCCGAATATTAATTTTCAGAATATTCATATTCCGAAAGTTTTAGGTTTGCACGGAATTATTCAAATTCCGAAACATGTTGAAACCGAATATTCGTTTTCAGAATGTACATATTCCGAAAGTTTTAGGTTTGTAAAAATTTATTCAAATGCCGAATTACGTTTCAGCCGAATATTCAATTTCCAAAAATGTATAAATTTTTTTGTATCTTTTTCTAATTTTAATAAAATCTTATATCAACGTTTTATTGTCTTTTAATCTAAATATCATTAAAATCCTGATTTAATCAGGAAAATTATTTTTCAAATAATTATGTCATTTAAGCCTTGTTCACATAGCTTATGTCATGTCATGTCTGTGTCATGTCATTATGTTATGTTATTTCTATTGACATAGACATTTTCAGGCTTGGTCACATAGCTTATGTCATGTCATGTCTGTGTCATGTCATTATATACACATTTTGTGTAAAGTATCACAACGGAGAAAATTAATTTGGAGTCGCAGGCATTTACTAATGGAAAATAAGATAAATTTGTATTAGTAAATTTACAAGAAACATTTTAATAAAATTGGGAACGGTATATTTTAAATTGTACTTACTTTTTATTGCCTTTATTATTTTATTTTGTACTTAATGTTAAAAATTGGTTTTATATGTTCATTTTCAGTAGATAAAGTATTACTTTAACATCGAGGGTAGATAAAATAAAATTTGAGTAGATAAAGTAAAATTTGAGTAGATAAAGTAAAATTTGAGTAGATAAAGTAAAATTTGAGTAGATAAAGTAAAATTTGAGTAGATAAAATAAAATTTAAGTAAAATAAGAATATTTTTACACAAATTAACATTAAGTACAAAATAAAATAATATATTGTACACGACGATAAAGAGTCTTTATCGACACGTGAAAGATAGCCCACTCGTTCCTTCGTCACTCGTGAACTAACATCTTTCACTTTTCGATAAATGATCTCTTTATCGTCTTGTATAATAAATTACTATTATTATCTTCATAATCAGGTTTTATTTTATCATACAAGCTTTATTCTTAACTTATTGGTAAGTTTTTATCTATATTAATAATAAATGTGTAATTTTGACAGATATAGACATAGACATATAGCAGTGAAAGTTGAGTTCAAATCAACTGTTATGTTATGTCAAAAAAAATAACATACGAGACATACCCTATGTGAACCACTTCATTAGTTTACCGTGTGCTCAACATATTGACATGACACAGACATGACATGACATAAACTATGTGAACCTAGCCTTATATGGTAGAACAAGTGACGTGGGAGCTCCTAACTTAATGAAACCTTTAAAATTATGAATTAAAATAATACTGAAATAATTATTTTGATCTTATTTTATAACAAAATAAAACTGTCATTTTAACAAATGGCACTCTAACGACGAAATGCAAAACTAATTTCAAACTGCCAGCAAGCGATAAATTGAATATCCGGCATTCGAATAAATTTTTACAAACCTAAAACTTTCGGAATATGTACATTCTGAAAATGAATATTCGGTTTCAACATGTTTCGGAATTTGAATAATTCCGTGCAAACCTAAAACTTTCGGAATATCAATATTCTGATAAATAATATTCGGTTGCAGTATGTTTCGGAATTTTAATATTTCGGAATTTGAATATTCTGTAAATGAATATTCCGCTGTAACATGTTTCGGAATTTCAATAATTCTGGTCAGACCAAAATTTTTCGGTTTATGAATATTCTGAAAATGAATATTCTGCTTTAACATGTTTCGGAATTTGAATAATTCTGTGCAAACCTAAAACTTTCGGAATTTGAATATTCTGAAAATGAATATTCGGCTGTAACAGGATTCGGATTATGAATATTCTGCTGTTGAAAGCATTCCCTAAAATAGCATCGCATAGTTCAAGACCGGCGGGAACTTTTGTTACGCGTTTCATCGTTTCAAATAGGGCTGGTAGACTTCGAAAATTAAAAATCGATATTCGACTTTTCAAAATATCGATTTTAATCGATTAGTCTAAAAAGTCTAATAGTCGAAAAATCGAAAAGTCTAAATATCGAAAAGTCTACATATCGAAAAGTCTAAATATCGAAAAGCCTAAATATCGAAAAGTCTAAATATCGAAAAATCTAAATATCGAAAAGTCTAAATACCGATAAGACAAAGCGTCGAAAAGTTAAAAAAATCGAAGTCTAAATGTCAGAAAATTAAAAAGTCTAGCTGTGGAAAATTTAAAGAATGGAGAAGTTTTAAATGTCGAAAAGTTTAAAATTGTCATAGTTTACTTTTGACAGCTTGTCCACAATCAGATGTTCGACCGTCATCTTGGTGACCTAGTTGCAAGTGCCGTATACGTAATGATGCATATTTTAGAACTCCTTGCTGATTAAAACATTGTTTTTGTTTTTAAAACATGTTTTTTTTTCAACCCTGATTGTGGCATCTCATTGGTTATTAATTTTATTTTAACACTGGACACTGAAGCTTTACTGTGAAAACTCAGTTTAACTAAGCTTGAGTTTATGTTTAAGTTGATATGATACTAAACTCAAATTGTACAACGGGACTTTAAAAAAAAATTTAATCTAAAAGTAGAAATATTCTAAAAGTCGAAATAGATAATCTGATCTGAACTGAAATTGGAAATAATCTAAAAGCAGAAATAGTTTAAAATACGAAACAGTCGAAGTCGAAATGACCTAAAGTCGGAATAATCTAAATGTCGAAAGAATCTAAAAGTTGAAATTGTCTAAAAGTCGAAATAGTCTGAAAGTCGAAAAATAGTCTAAAAGTCGAAATAGTTTAAAAGTCGAAATAGTCTAAAAGTAGAAATAGTCTAAAAGTCGAAATAGTCTAAAAGTCGAAATAGTCTAAAAGTCGAAATAGTCTAAAGTCGAAATAGTCTAAAAGTCGAAATAGTCTAGAAGTCGAAATAGTCTAAAGTCGATAAAGTCTAAATTAGACTAATCGATATCGATTTTTATAAAAAGTCTATAGACTTTTTTGAAAAAAAGTCGATTAAAATCGATATATCGACTTTTTTACCAGCCCTAGTTTCAAACGCCAGCCTTAAGCTAAGTTTCCATGCATGCGTTTCATCCGTCGAGAGATCTGATTCGCTAAATTTAAATTCGTGAAAATCAAGACTCTCTCGGAATAACCTTCAACTTCTTGTCGGCATTTTGACGGGACACAGTCGTTTAAACAAACACATGCACCGCATGAAAATCGTCAACAGTCCTTTATGTAGAGGCTGCGAAGAAGAAGATGAAACTGTGGAGCACATCCTATGTGAATGCCCTGCTTTGTCTTCAAAAAGAGGATCCATACTAGGGGAATTCTGGCCGGACATGGCCACCCTAAGCACAACTCCCGCTGCTGACCTGTTGGCTTTCTTCTTGAGTGTGGAATGGCTTCAGGATCTGTAGCAAGGAGCTGTGCTACCCGGAGGATGTACAATGGGCCAGTCTGAGCGGCCTAAGTGCATGTGGAGTTTCTACTCCACCCTCCCTTTTATATCCAAGATCCAAGTCTAAAGTCGATAAAGTCTAAATTAGACTAATCGATATCGATTTTTATAAAAAGTCTATAGACTTTTTTGAAAAAAAGTCGATTAAAATCGATATATCGACTTTTTTACCAGCCCTAGTTTCAAACGCCAGCCTTAAGCTAAGTTTCCATGCATGCGTTTCATCCGTCGAGAGATCTGATTCGCTAAATTTAAATTCGTGAAAATCAAGACAGTAGCGGACCAACGACGGACCGAGTTCGTCTACTTTCTACTTGATCCGTAGAACGGATACGTTTCAGTACCACGTCGTTTTATTTTGACTGTTTAGTGTAAGTATGTAAATTCTACATATAAAATTCCATGTTTAGAAGGTATTTTATGGTTTGTTATATTATAAATCTGAATAATAATGAGATAAAATTAATTTAGTTGACATTAAACGTCAAAACGGATGAAACGTTCAGTATGCATAGGAACGTCCGTTTTTACATACGTCATTACGCGTGCGATTGTGTCCGCGCAGTTACGGATGAAACGCATGCATGAAAACTTAGCTTTAATAGTTTAAATGTTTGTTTGATTTAAAAGAACAAGGCTGGTTGCATTTGAAAGCATTTTCTCCAAATTTGGAATGGTAAAAACAAAACCCTAAATTTTGCCTGTCAGGAAATGACATTTGTGGTTTATTTGAATGTTGGTTAGAATGAAATAAAGTAATTAATTTATTCATATCTAATCTTAGTTGTTTAATTTCAGCATTAATTGAAGAAGGTTCCACTGATTCAGGACACACCTCTTCGTTATGAGAAAATATTTTTGACGTTTGAGTTTTATTGTTTGATTTACCTTTGAAACCACAAATGTCAGGTTTCTGCAATTCCCAGATTTTATCTGCTATTATTAACAATTCAGAAATTGGTTTCTCTGTAATTGGAATTAATGTTATATTTATAAAAGATGGTAACTTCCTCATCCACAATTTGAAAAGCAAATGGTTGTTGAAAATTACATTGTTCCCGGCCAAAGATATTATTTTACGGTAAGATTCCGAAGGACGTTCCGACTCAAAATTAGAATTCGATAAAATTTCTTCAAGGCTACGTTCCTCACTAATCGAGTTGCGTGTAATAACTAATAAGGTGTGTTTTGATGTATTCGTACTTGTTCAAGACAGGAGAAGAATGTAAAATGTCAGCAACAGAAACAATACTTTCCTGTGGTAATGATGACAGCACGTAATTAAATTTAGTTTCATCTCTGGTTATGTGAGCTAATCTAAACTGAGCTTCAATGCAAGAAAACCATGCCGAAGGACTGTGATTCCAGAAAGAGGGCAATTTTATGGAAAATGAGGCTGCATGAGTAGCGTTTCCCTGATCCTATTCTCTGTCCTAGAATAAAGCAAAATTTTGCCGCGGAAGCAAGGATTAGGGCCGATTTTGTTAGTTTTTAGGGTAAAATTTTTGACAACTGTCAACACTGGTTATGCTGAAAAATTAACAGATTAAACATGTGATTTAACGTTTTTATACATTTATGTAATAGAGATATCAATAAATAAATATATTTTTCACAGATATAAGGCTTTTTATTAATTGCTTTTTTTAGTTTTCGAAATTATTTGACATAATTGCAATATTACATTTGTTTTAGATTAATATAAATTTCAATAGTGTTTGCCTTGTTAAAAACATGGATACAAAAAAAATGCGAGTTTGTGGGGCTCTAGGTTTTGTTAGCTTTGTTAGTGTAGCAAATACCAAAACCGAGTTTGTGGGGCTCTAGTACGGTTTTGTTAGCTTTGTTAGTGTAGTAAATACCAAAACCGAGTTTGTGGGGCTTTATTTTTAGCCATTTTGACACATTGAGGTTAACCAAAAAAATTTCATTTTCTTCTTCTTTTGCTTGTTTAGGTCATATTTAAGCATAATAAACGATCTCCTAAAATAAAAAACGCATTTTCTCTTAAACACCTATTCTACATTCCAGCCCGATTATTTTCTTTCTCAGGAACAGGAATCTCTTCTAGATGAACAAGTCGAAAAGACGTTCTTGGAGGACACCTCAATGAGGATTGGAGTGGATCGAAATGATGAAAAATTCGTATTTTATCGACGACTTTTGTTGAAACCAATTCTCCAGAGTTAGGGATTTCCGTAGAATTTCAATCGCAATACAGGCAAGGGAAAATCGTCGAATGCACGTTATCAAAACCGTTGCGTTCGTACAGTCGGGGTCACCAGTATGTAGCGTCGTAATGATATAACGCTAACTGCTAACATTTAATTTTTAATAAAAATACAGGCTGGAATGTAGAATAGGTGTTTAAGAGAAAATGCGTTTTTTTAGGAGATCGTTTATTATGCCTAAATATGACCTAAACAAGCAAAATTAGGCCGCGGAAAAGTGTTTTCAATATGTTTTTTTGAAGAAAATGAAATTTTTTGGTTAACCTCAATGTGTCAAAATTGCAAAAAAATGAATAAAACGACGTTTTTGTATGTTAACCTGAATGTGTCAAAATGGCTAAAAATAAAGCCCCACAAACTCTGTTTTTGTTTTTACTGCACTAACAAAGCTAACAAAACCGTAATAGAGCCCAACAAACTCGGTTTTGGTATTTACTACACTAACAAAGCTAACAAAACCGTAATAGAGCCCCACAAACTCGGTTTTGGTATTTACTACACTAACAAAGCTAACAAAACCGTAATAGAGCCCCACAAACTCGGTTTTTGTTTTTACTGCACTAGCATAGCTAACAAAACCGTAATAGAGCCCCACAAACTCGGTTTTGGTATTTACTACACTAACAAAGCTAACAAAACCGTACTAGAGCCCCACAACCTTAATTCCATTATACTCATTTCCACACCACCCTTGAGGTAGAGTACAGTAGTGATGTATATAAATGATACCGCATACACACAAGTCTTTACCTTTTGCTTCCTTTCTGACATCTCCAAATCCAGCCGTCTATAAGAGAAGAATCCTCGGTCAACGTCAGGCTGCCCCCACATTTACGACACCGTCTAGTTCGTGGAATCAAGTTCCACTCCTGCAACTGGTGCAATAGAGCAGACTTGTCCTCACAATGCACTCACACTCACTGCTCACTACTACAGCAGACATCGTATAGAACAATTAAACAATGTTTGTTATAAACAAACTCATTTTTTTTGTATTCATGTTTTTAACATGGCAAACACTATTGAAATTTATATTAATCTAAAACAAAAATGTAATATTGTATTTATGTCAAATAATTTCGAAAACTTAAAAAAACAGGTAATAAAAGCCTTATATCTGTGAAAAATATATTTATTTATTGATATCTCTATTACATAAATGTATAAAAACGTTAAATCACATGTTTAATCAGTTAATTTTTCAGCATAACCAGTGTTGACAGTTGTCCAAAATTTTACCCTAAAAACTAACAAAATCGGCCCTAATCCTTGCTTCCGCGGCAAAATTTTGCTTTATTCTAGGACAGAGAATAGGAATGAACCGATTGACACAAAAAAAAAAACATTTTAAACACCTATTCTACACTTTAGCCAAAATACAATTTATTTATGGAGTATTTTTATTTGTGTCTTTTATCAGGGAAAGAAAAAATCGAATGAATCGTATTTATAAATAGTTACCAAGTCAATTCTATTTTTTAATCCATAACAACCTTTAACAATGACATTCACATGCTACTACATGTTTTAAAATTTAAATAACAAAATAACAAGAAAATATAAATATATAAATAACAAGAACATATGGAAAAATTAGCTAAACGAAGTGGTACACTCTGTTGCATCGGAATCGGAACACTCCGTTGCTGAAAGTTCCACTGCCGCTTCTCCTTCTCCTAAATCTATTTCTTTTTCTATTTCCTGGGGAACACATCAGATTCATCATCCTCACAGTTTGCACCAACCAGTGACCTCTACCGTGAGTTTTATAGCGTTTTCCACTTGCTGTAAACGAGTGTGCACTCAGAGCAACGTGTGACGTCATGCACTGAACTAGTGATGACCTGGGTTTATTTTCAGTGCGCACTAAGTGGAAGATGTAAGCAATGTTTAGTGCAGTTGCCTATCTGTCAATTGATATAACTACATAACCTTAAAATAATTAATAGTGTATTATCTAGACAGGTAGCATACTCTCAGTACCCTGAAATGAAAATCAATGCAGAATATTTCAAGGTACCTACTACCATATAGTAGAACAAAACATCACAGTATTTTACGTACTTAACATAGGTAGTACATATATTATTTCTTTTTATTTCTCCCATGATGGAATTGTACACAGGAAAGTTGTCTAAATCTTCCTTTTTAAATTCCAAAATTCGTGTTCTACTAAATTTGTAGTTATTTACAAC
Source organism: Agonum fuliginosum (assembly GCA_947534325.1). Classification (NCBI taxonomy): domain Eukaryota; kingdom Metazoa; phylum Arthropoda; class Insecta; order Coleoptera; family Carabidae; genus Agonum; species Agonum fuliginosum. The sequence continues at coordinate 28,330,822 of OX384037.1, forward strand.
ATTAATAAAATTCATTATTTTTAGTCTTTTTGTTTTCTCGTAATTCGCAAAAACTTCTTCTAGACTTCTTAAATTACGAAAATAATTGGTAAACTTTTGACATTACTCGTCGCCATATTTGCACTAGAACTGTTGCACTTGCTCCTATAGTCAGTGCAACTGAGTGCGCACTCAACTTGCCCTAAGTGCAATTTTAAATGCAAGTGAAAAACGTTACACTAAAAAAGTGCGCACTGAAAGTACAAGTGGAAAATGCTGCTCGAATTCAGTGCAGCACTAGTGCGCACCGAGTGCACAAGTGGAAAACGCTATTATTTAACGTGAAACATGGGATCGTTCATATCCATGGTTACGAATTTGACAGCAATGTATAATGCCTCGTTTTCATGTATCCGGAATCCGCAGATTTCTTGCGGAATAAAATGGCCGCCACGAATTCCGTCAGTAGTTAAATTATTTTTAACTTTCTGCGGAACTCCGCAAGCTCCGCAAGTTTTAACGTTTAAACTGTCAGTTGTTATAACCTCAAATATATGTTTGTTTATGTTGAATATGGAGATGGAAATTGAAAATTATAATTATTACTTGGAGTATTGTCGATATTATAAAAATTATATATGTAATTTATCAGATAAACAAAGATTTAAAAAAGAAAAGAAAATATCGCAGGAAAAAAATATTTGAAAAAATAAGTTACATAATTTTATTAAAAATGTAATTGTAGATATTTAGCGTCTGGTGACAGTCTGATATCTATTTCATATGCATGCCACAGGCACACATTTCATTTTGGCGCTCTCACTGATACCAACATTTTCAAAACTAATACCAATTTTCCTAATAAATTCCGCATAATCTCGTAAAAATATCCGGACAAATGAAAACGGGAGTTTTGCGGAATTCGTGGCGGCCATTTTATTCCTTTTGTGCTAATTTTAGAAGTGCCATATCTCGGAAACTATTGGACGTACAGAGCTGCGGTTGGGCTTAAATTGTTGCAAATTTAATGTACTTTAAAAATGATACGATCGAAAGCAACACCGGCCATCTTGTATTGACAGCCATTTCTATTAGCTACCACTTGAGGATGGCAATCATGGTTTTTAGTGATCCTTATACTCATATATAACTATGGTTAAAAGGAAACTTAGTACCCCCAAATTATACCAACATCTTAGCTGGTCCATGGACTAGGAGTTGTTACGGGTCAATTTTCGCAGTGAACTTTTTATGCGCCCCCTGTGCTACTACCAGAATTACCGCAAGGTAATTCAGTGCTCCCGGCCAAACTTTTAGTAGTTCTGAAGGTCACCCTTCTACTAATTAAGATTTCGCTTGACTGTGGTTGTCTTCGCTCGCAATTATTTCATTGCTAGTTTTGCTGTGAAGGTGTGCGGAGGTGTGAAGGTGTGCGGAGGTGTGAAGTGGTTGTAGTGGTCATTTTAGGAATCTGGAATTCTGTACCGGCCGTGTGCATTTTTTTTGAGGATTCAGATTCGCCAATTTTGGAATTTGTTGGCCCTACAATTTTGGAAATTAAGTTTCTATGGGAGTTTCTCGGATTTGTTGCTTCACATCATAGTATCGCATATTCCTTTATTTCTTGTATTTGTGTCAGTCAAGCTCTGGATTTTGGTCTCCTGACTTTTTAGAGACTTCGTATTTTTTTTTACTTCGAGATTTATAGCGTAGTATTGATTCTTATATTATTTAATCTAACGTAATTCTGTTTCACATGATTATTTTATATACCATTTTGATATTTATTTATTGTAATTCTGCGTAAAATCTAGTACTGCGTAATGTTAGTAGTTTTTAGCGTGGTTCAGTCGCTAGGACGAACTAGTTTTATTTAAATTATCATCTTCATTTTTGTGCACGCCGACGCGAACGCTGGTCGACCAACGATTCTCACGTAGGGCTTATTTATAAGGTTATTTTATTATTGAACTTCGTTATCGTCCTATACACTGTTTTCGCCGATAGACTACACTTTACGCGTTGTATGTAGATTTTAGTTAAATAATTGTTCAATTAAATAGTTTCACTGTGTTCTCCACCGACATTCTTTTATTTTCTTTTGAGATTATGTAACGAATTGGCTTTTCCTTTCCCCATTTTGCCGTTTTCAGGGTATTTAGAGTGTCGGTTTCTCTAAATATTATTGTGGTTAAACCAGTCACGACCGACTGGCGCTCATGGTATGTACTATCTTATTTTATTATTTCATTATGGCTCTAGCGAAGGCCCACACCCTTCTCCACTGATAGTTAGCCGAGGTTTAACCTTATTCATGTGCTCTAGATCACTCTCTTAAAGAGTTGCACGTAATAGTGTGTATGTATGTGGTCCGGGCCGATGTCGCATAACTCAAATACGAATTACCCAAAAATTTTGATATTTAGTATTTTACAATTGTATACGAATAGAAAGAAATAAGAGGAAAAGTTATTTGCAACTTACGTTATAAAAAAATTGTCTTTATCTGGTAGCATTAAAGAACTGCAGTAAAATTAAAAATATATATTTATCAGATAAAACGTTGAAATCTTGTAATCCATGTTCGGTTGATATTTGTTTCTGCGTAAAAAATGTTGACAGGTGAGACGGGTGACAAGTTGACATACTAGGACCATATAAGTCATAAGTAAGATATTAAATGTACTAATTGAACGGAGGATGGCTTCAACACAGAAGAGTTTTCCTGTGAACAAATCTTTTGATTCAGGTGATGCAAATTTCTGTGTTTGAATATTTTAGATTTTTATTTGTATATTTGAAAGGGACACCGGATTATATACGTATACATTTATGTTTATAAGTCTAGATATGGCTGAAGGTTGTGTGCAGGCCACTTCAGATTTTTAAATATTGTGCCTTTATCTTTAGACTTATAGTCCAGTCGAGATAGACATTCAAATAGAAAAAATTAGGGGGAGCGATTTTTTTTTAATCGTCGGGGGGATGGTTGGAAGTTTAAATCTCGATTTTCGAACTAATCCCGCCATTGCGTTCGCCGCCATCGTGATTTAAAGTTCAATTTTTTCGTTTTTCTGAAATAACTCGTTAATTTACAACTTTAGAGCAAAAATGGTAGAATCCAAAGTTGTTGGAAATTTAATTTCCCACAAGTTTAATAAACGAGATATATATTTATATACAGGGTGTTCATTTTAAGTGGCGCATCATTGCTATCTCGAGAAGTATAAGAGCTACGAAGTTGGTTAAATTAGCAAACAATTTCTATTTTATATGACTACTTTAAAGAACAAAACAAATTTTTTTTAGACCAGTGGTTCTTAAACTACGGGGTGCAACTTTCTTATTTCAAATGGGGACCTATTTTTTTCATTTGCTTAATCGATTCAGTATTTTTTTCTGAATTCAACGAGATATTAGTTTTATACCCTTGCGTAACAAAAACATGAGAAAAACGCTATTGAAAAATATGATAATTTAATTAAAATCTGATTGTTAGTTAGTGTTATGGAAGAAAACAAGTGAATATTTTGTTTCATATTAATTGTTAGTGCAAAAGAATCTAATATACTACACTGATCAGACCAAATAAGGTCGAAACACGTGTCCGTAGTTACCGCCACCTTACACCCTACTGAGTACTTTGTACCCTGAATTCATACACTCAGTGTATAAGTATAAGTGAGAAGTATAAGAGCTACGAAGTTGGTTAAATTAGCAAACAATTTCTATTTTATATGACTACTTTAAAGAACAAAACAAAAAAAATTTTAGACCAGTGGTTCTTAAACTACGGGGTGCAACTTTCTTATTTCAAATTTACCTATTTCTTTCATTTGCTTATTCGATTCAGTATTTTTTTCTGAATTCAACGAGATATAAGTTTCATACCCTGGCATGACAAAAACATGAGAAAAACGCTATTGAAAATTTTTATAATTTAATTAAAATTGTTACAAGAGTGCTATGGAAGAAAACAATTGAATATTTGTTTCATATTAATTGTTATTTGTTAATGAAAAAGATTCTTTGATTTTAATCAGGAGATCAAGACCGCTACTGAGTGTATGAATACAGGGTACAAAGTACTCAGTAGGGTGTAAGGTGGCGGTAACTACGGACACGTGTTTCGACCTTATTTGGTCTGATCAGTGTAGTATATTAGATTCTTTTGCACTAACAATTAATATGAAACAAAATATTCACTTGTTTTCTTCCATAACACTAACTAACAATCAGATTTTAATTAAATTATCATATTTTTCAATAGCGTTTTTCTCATGTTTTTGTTACGCAAGGGTATAAAACTAATATCTCGTTGAATTCAGAAAAAAATACTGAATCGATTAAGCAAATGAAAAAAATAGGTCCCCATTTGAAATAAGAAAGTTGCACCCCGTAGTTTAAGAACCACTGGTCTAAAAAAAATTTGTTTTGTTCTTTAAAGTAGTCATATAAAATAGAAATTGTTTGCTAATTTAACCAACTTCGTAGCTCTTATACTTCTCGAGATAGCAATGATGCGCCACTTAAAATGAACACCCTGTATATAAATATATATCTCGTTTATTAAACTTGTGGGAAATTAAATTTCCAACAACTTTGGATTCTACCATTTTTGCTCTAAAGTTGTAAAAAACGAAAAAATTGAACTTTAAATCAAGATGGCGGCGAACGCAAATGGCGGGATTATTTCGAAAATCGAGATTTAGACTTCCAACCATCCCCCCCGACGATTAAAAAAAAAGCGCTCCCCCTAATTTTTTCTATTTAAGGCTATTTTTATGTCTATCTCGACTGGACATTAAAGCCCTGTTCGCACGACGATCTTTGGAGATTCTACGGAGAGTCAAAATCCTGGCAAAGAAGAAGTTTTTTTCTTTCTAGTGATAATTACATGGTTTTGAAGCAATCAATAAATTATAAATTCTTCTTTTCCAAGAATAATTGAAGATTCAATTTAGCGACACCGCAAATTAACAAATAATTCTATGTGCGTCACGTCAGATGGCCCCCTACGTCAACTCACTTTTTTTGGGGGGGGAGTTAGTGCTAGGTATGTGCTGGTTTGTGCTCGACTCTTCGAGTTTGTGCTATATAATTGCGTTTGTTATTAACAATTGAAGTTGGGAATCTGACGTGACGTAAGAGTAAACTCTATTTGTTTATAACAATAAGTGAAAAACAATTATGCTAGGAGTTAGTGCTAGGTTTGTGCTGGTTAAATTTATACTCTCAATGTTATTCCATTTATTTATAACAACAAGTGGAAAAAAATTATGGTAGATTAATGTTTGTGCTGCATAATTGCCTATTTTTTTTATCAATTCCAGTAAGGAATATGACGTAACGCCAAGAGTAGGTAAGCTGTATTCGTTTACAACAATAAGTTTTAAAAAATTATCCTTAAGATTAGGTACGTACCTAATGCTTGGTTTGTGCTGATTATAGGTATTATAGTTTAAAAATTTGTGCTGTATAATTGTAATTGTTATTAACAATTTAAGTTGTGAATCTGACATAACGTCTAGAGTAAACTCTAATTGTTTACAACAATAAGTGAAAAAAAAATGTTTAAGATTGATGCTAGGTTTGTGCTAGCTGGAAATATACGAAATCCGAATCCTATCCGATCCGAATTCGGATTTGGATCGGATCGGATAAGAACCTTCTCGGATCAGATTCGGATCGAATAAGACCTTTTCGGATCGGATTTGGATCGGATACGGATAAAAGTTCGGATAATATATCCTATCCGAAGTTCGGATAAAATATCCGATCCGAAGTTTGCATGAAATATATGCAAACGGGTGTATGGACATCACCCGAACGGACAATGGCCGAAAGGGACAATGGCAGAACGGAATGCAGCCGATGGGACATTGGCAGAATAAGGGTGGGGATGAAAATTGTGATGACGTCATACGGTTTGAGTTTATACTTAAAGTTTATCTACACGTAAATAGATGTCTCTAAACGTGACAGTGGTTTATAAAATGTTTGATTTGTTGGTCATAATATTTCTTGATTGACATTTAAAATAACCTACAAAAGCAATTTGAAATCAATCACCAATATTATGTAAACAAGGTACATAGGTTATTGGTATATTAAAATAACAATAACTATTATTATTGGTGGTACCCTTTGTGGTACCTAGTTTTAATTTAATATGTTGTATGGAAGACAAAGTTGGAACATAAAATTAACCTTTTTATTCAATATAAATTTATGTCTAATATCAAAATGATGGAAAACTATTGATTTAGGTATAATTACAAGTACAATGGATAAGAATGAGGAAATTTTCTGTGGTAGTAGGTAAGGTTAACACAAATAAAATAAAGCAAAATTTATAAATTTTAAGTACCACGAAAAACATTATAATTTCGTATCTATTCCGCTTATTCATTGAAAATATCAATCTAGTTGTAGATATATTATTTTTACGAATTTCGTACAATGAAACAACATCTTAATTATTTAACTTAATAAGTATAGGTACCTACTCAATGAAAACAGAAATAGTATTTCTAATATATAAGCCCTATCCCCTGGTCAAGCAATACGTACTTTAAAACCTTTATAAAACTTTGTCCCAAATTTCAGAGGAGCACCAATAGAAGTTCCATTTATATACAGGTACAGAAAAAATATAATTTGAATGTAGTTTGGCGGCAAATTTGAATCACGTAAAATTCAATAGTATTGAAACTGCAAATAATGTAATCAGAACGATTCATTTTCATATAAATATTAACTAAAACTTGACAAGTTATGTGAATATTATAAAAAAAAACTCAGAAATTCTAACCTATAAGAGAACTGTCACAATTGTATAATACTAGAGCTAAATTACCGAGTGTAAATCTGGCTCAAAAATGAACAATCTGATTGGTCAGCAGAAAGCGGTAATTTTAAAAAGAAAATTTTCTTGATTTTGTATAGCTCGGTTTCTTTTCTAAAATAAGAATTGAAGGCAAGTTTAACAGTAATGTACAAAAAAATTCATAAATTCACTACTTACTACTTAGTTTTAAATAAGATGGCAATAAATTTTTTTGAGAAATTGAAATAAGAGTCGAGTTCTTTGAGACGTGGCGAGACGAGAATTGGGTATTCCTCGTCTTTGTCTCATTGTCGTCGTCAACCAAGGTAGATTAGAATATGGATTAGTACCTAACATTAATAATTTATTCAACCACATATTTCACATCCATTATTGAATAATTTCATCGCGAAATTTAGACGACGATTTGTAGAAAAAATTATACGAGAAAATAATACAAGTTCACGACAAATTTATGATGAAGATGCAGAACTTTAGAATTTAAAAAAATCGTGTTTATAATACTTATTTAGAGATAATTCTGAATATAAAAACAGAAATTGCACTTATTTATCCTTGGCTAACTGAACTGGAACTATGAATGAGAAAAGCGCGCAGTAGAAAGAATCCCACAATTCTTGGAACCCTAGAAGAATTAGGAAGTCTTTACAAAACCCATTGTGGGCTACGAGAAATGTATCTACTGTTGACATTGTATTTGAAGAAAGTAGAAATATAGAAGAATCATGCAGCTTTAGTTATTATTTAACATTTAAAGTCTGACCGCACGCACCAGAGTCTTCACAATAATTTATTATTAACAATATATTGTGTTCACACTACCTATAATTATTAAAATAATTTAATTTTTATGTTTTTCTCTAGACGGGTGATTAACTTTTGCGCCAACTTGTATAAAAGAAATTAAAAATATATCTGACAATTCAACTCATGTGTCATCTGTCAAAAATGGACCAATCAATTTTGAGGATTTATAAATTTTCCACCAATTGAAACGAATTTTTTCGACAATTTATCACTAGTGCTCGCAGCGACATAACTTTTCGACAATTTTCACTAGTGATCCAATCGACAATTTTAAACAATTGAATATATCTTTATTAATCAAAATCCTATTGTTATAACTGTTGTAATGGAAGTGAAGCTATTTATAAATCATTTTCATAAAGAAAGAATACATTTTTATTCGGTGAATTGTCCTCCGAATACCATTCGTGTTCCAAGTTATGTAGACAATTTTTGTGGCTGCATCACTCATGATTATTACGCTTAAGAAAATAGCACTCGTGCTACGCACTCGTGCAATTTTCAATCAAGCGTAATAACCATTCGTGATACAGCAACAAAAATTGTCGACATAACTTGGAACACTAGTGGTATTATATATGATTATTTCACTCATAAATTTGACCAATCAGATTGTCTTATTTTTCATTGTTTTCCAATTTAAATAAGTGATTAAATAGCACCATGCTATTTAATCGCGATTAAATTGCAGCTAGCTTTTTCTAGGCATATTTAGCAAGATACTTACATGATTTTTATGTTTTACAATATTCTATATCTTTAAACATGCCAAATTATTCATTTCAAGCAGATTTTATTTATTAGTTTTTTACGTTTATCTGACAGAAGTATAAAAATAACAAACGATTTACTATTGTTACAATGGTTACGTATAACAACAAAATTTGTCAGATGTCAGATGGATGTCAGAATCAACGTATGATTGCAAAAAATCTTCCTATTAATACTGTAAGTACACATAAAACTATGAATTCATGAAATAATCTTAACATATACCCCTCGTGCTAAAGAATTGAATCGATAAATTTGACGTCTGGCTTATTCAAAAAATTTTGCTTTTAAAAAAGTGTTATCGTACATAATAATTTTAGATAAAATCCCTCGACCTGCGGTCTCGGGTTTTTTTCAAATTATTATGTACTCAAACACTTTTTAAGCAAAATTTATTTCATAAGCCAGACATGTCAAATTTATCGATTAAATTCATTGCACTCGGGATATAACTTATGAAAAAATCTGCAGTTTTTTTAAAATTGAATTATTATTATACTACCTACTTACAGTTAGTAGTATCTTGTTATTTCTTTTAAATACAAAATAAATTATTCTTTATGAACAGATACTGGATTAAAATTGTTGGCGTAAATTAATAATGTACGTGTACCAGTTTCTAAAACAAATAAATAACCACAGAACAAAAACAGTATGAAGAAGAGACACGAGCCTACTATTTTTAATTTATCATGTTGATTTTGGCGCCATCTATACTCGGCACCATGAACTAATTCAAGTAGTGAGGATCATAGCAGGCGTATATGAATCTCATGCGAATTATTTACCCATTTAAATTATTAAAATTTATAAAGGAAATAATAAATCATTGCATTAAGTACAAAATATTTATTTATCAGTTAATATTAAGAAAGTAGTACAATAACAATAATATATAATTAGATAAAGCATTGTGTATGGGTACGCGTACATGGTGCAAAAGTTAAGGAGGAAGCCTGTGGACTAAAGATTTTAAAGATTTGTAACTACCATTTCAGACTGTATCGGTATATAGATAAAAATAATAGTTTATTCTATGGGGCGAAACGACATGAAGTTTTATTAGACGCAGAAGAAGCCTACGGTTAACGGAAATTTGAACAGCAGGGAAAAAAGAATTAAATTTATAGAGAAATTCTTTTCGGTTTAAAATACTCATATTTGTTTGTTTATTAATTCTTATATGAGAGTGAGAGTGGAAGTGGAAGAGCACGTGCTTTTTGGTGTAGCCGATATAAATCCCGAGTTTCCGAGACATATCGCTTTACTGGAAAGCAGACTTATACGGTAGTGAACTTAAAGTTACCGGGAAAAGGTGTAACTGAAGTGAAAACTTTTTGATAAACATAAGTGGTGGAAATCGATCTGTAAATTTTAACTAGAGTTGTGATTTTTGACAGTGAACTGAGTGACAGCTACTCAAGGTGACTGAGTGCGAGTGCGCGCGCAGCACAGAGAGAGAGAAACCGCGCGGTCGGGTCGCGAATCAGTGTTGCCAACTATAGCAAAACTAAAGACAGTGGCTCAGTGGTGAACGAAAAGGAGAATAAATATAAACGAATAGGGAATGAGTAAAAGACAAAGAGAACAAGAAGAACAAGAATATTATAAAATTTTTAATAGAAGCAAAAAGACTTTGTATTCACCGGAACAGAGGAAAAGAAAAGAAGAAGAAAATAAAACAGAACTTAGGAAAACATCTATAGAGGATACAATAGGAGGGGAAAATATGGAGGAACTAAAGGAAATGATGAAATCTTTTATGGATAAAATGGATGAAAATTTGAATGAAATAAAGCATGAGATACGAGAGATGAAAACAGAAATGAGAAATAAAGAAAAAATCTGGGAAAAAGAAAGAGAAGCATTGTTAGACCGCTTGGAGAAGGTGGAAAAAAGAATGGAAAAGAACGAAAGAGACAAAAAGAGAAACAATGTAATCATAAAAGGAATAAAAGGCATTAATCCGGAAAACGAAATAAAAAAATTGTTTGAAGAGCAACTGGTAGCAAAAGTGGATATAAGGAAAGTATACACTCTCAACAAAGGAACAAAAAACGAAATTATAAAAGTAGAACTGCCAGATTGGGAACAAAAACAATTAATTATGTCAGCTAAAAATAAATTGAAGGACACGAGCATATTTATAGACCATGACTTAACATGGGAAGAAAGAGGAATTCAGAGGGAGATTAGAAGTATTGCAAAAGAAGAGAAAACAAAGGGAAATAATGTCAAAGTTGGATATCAAAAAATAACAATAAATAACGAAGTTTATATCTGGAACAAAGCTGTAAATGGAGTAACTCTAAAAGAAAGTGTAGACGTGGAAAAATTTCCAATAAAGGCATAAAAAATAAAGAATCGAAGGCAAACATACTGGAAACGAAAAGGCAAACAAAAAGGACAATGCTATTAGGAACATGGAACATAAGAAGTTTAAATGGAAAAGAAACAGAATTAATAGAAGAATTTGAAAAAGCTAAACTAGACATTCTAGGGATAACAGAAACAAAAAAGAAAGGAAAAGGAATAATTAAGCTAAAAAACGAACATATACTGATTTACAGCGGAGTCGATGATAAAGAGAGAGCAAGAGCAGGAGTAGGTTGCATTATAAACAAAAAAATGGAACAAGCAATAAAAGATTGGACATGCATAAATGAAAGGATGTTAATAATTAAACTAGATGACATGACCGATCTACCAACAAACATAATGATAGTATACGGAGTGAACGAGGATGAAACCAAAGCAAGCAAAGACGAGTTTTGGGAAAACGTACAGCTGGAATACGAAAAACTAGAAGAACCGATCTATATAATGGGAGATTTTAACGCAAGAGTAGGAAACAAAAACCGAGGACTAGAAAATGTATTAGGAAAACATGGTGAACCAACCAGAAACAATAATGGAAACAGACTCATTGATTTTTGCATAATAAATGATCTTAAAATACTAAATACCTTTTTTGAACACAAGGAAATACACAAATTCACAAGAGAAGAAAGGAGTAGAAACGAAAAATCCTTGATAGACTACTTTCTTACAAGCAATGCTCAATTAAAGGTAATAAAAGACGTAAGAGTTAAAAGGGGCAGCGAAATCGGAAGCGACCACTATCTGGTAGTAGCAAAAATAAAAACAATGCTAAAAGAGGAAGGACAAACACATCAAGTAACCCAGATAACGGCAGAAAGTAAAAAATTTAGAATTGACAAATTAAAAGATACAAAGGTGCAAGAGATATATAGAAATAAAATAAAAGAGTTAATTAATAACACTCCAAAACCAGATACAAACAACATAGAAGACATGTGGAATACTTTCAAATGTATAATAACAGAAGCTACTAAACATGTCTGCGGAACAATTACTGAAGGAAGAAACAAAAAACAAACACATTGGTGGAATACAGAGGTAAAAGAAGAAATCAAAAAGAAGAAACAAAAATGGAAGAGATACCTAAACACAAAAAATGAAGTGGACTATGCAGATTATAAACAACAAAGAAAAATAGCAAAAGAAGTGATAAAAAAGGCAAAAGAGAGAACATGGGAAGAATTCGGGAATGTAATGGAAGAGAACTTCAAAGAAAACAAAAAACTATTTTATCGAACGCTCAAATGCACTATGACAGGAAAGCAAACAACACTGAAGCAGCTGCAAGACAAACAAGGAAGAATACTAAAAAAGGACGACGAAATAATGAAGAGATGGAAAGAACACTTCGAAGAATTACTAGAAGAAGACCAGTCTACAAACAAAACCAAAGAAAACGAATATCAACAAAAATGGGAAACAGTAACTAACATGGAGAATGATGATGGAAATATTTCAGAAGAAATAAAAGCCGTACTAAAGAAACTACGAAACGGGAAATCACCAGGACATGACAACATTAGACCAGAACAATTGAAATATATGGGCGCAGAAGGTGAGCAAATACTGCTAGAAATGCTAAACAGGATATGGCAGCTTGGAAAAATACCAGTTGACTGGGAAAAAGCAGTGATATTCCCTATACATAAAAAAGGAGATAATAGAAATTGTAATAACTATAGAGGAATATCACTGTTATGTACAACTGCCAAAGTGTACGAGGCAATTCTCGAAAACAAATTAAGGGAATTATCAGCACCATCAATGGAGAAAGCCCAGAGTGGTTTTATGAAAGGACACTCAACACAGGATCATATATTCACCTTAAGAAAGTTGACAGAAAATACGCTAAAACAAGACGGAAAACTATTTATTGCTTTCATAGACTTGGAAAAAGCATTCGATAGAGTACCACGAAGGATGATGTGGAAAATATTAAAAGAAAGAAAAATCAATGCGAAATTACTTACAGCAATAAAAAGCGTGTACGAAAGAACATCCAACTATATAAGAACTGGTAATTTAAAATCGGAAGAATTCTGTACAACACAAGGACTTAGACAAGGCGGTGCCTTAAGCCCACTACTATTTATAATATTTCTAGACGAAATTATGAAAAAAACAAAGAAAAAGATACGAAAAGTAGAAGTAGGACACCAAAATCTAAAGAGAACTACAATATCTGAGTGTGCATTTGCAGATGATGTAGCGCTGATAGCAAAGAGCGAATCAGATTTACAATATAATTTAAATATATGGAAAGAGGAGCTAGACAAACATAACATGATCATAAATGTAAAAAAAACAAAAATAATGGTGATTTCAAAAGAAGACATAGACACAAAATTAACAATAGACGGAAAAGAACTAGAACAGGTAGAATCGTTCACATACTTAGGATCAATACTAAACAATAAAGGAAGACTAGAAAATGAAATCAACAACAGAATATACGCTGCAAATAAGACATACCACGCAATGAATACAAAGATATTGAACAATAAACAAGTGTCCAAGAAAACAAAAATGACATTGTACAAAACAATCTTTAGGCCTACACTAATATACGGTAGCGAGACATGGACAATGAGCCAAGGGATGAAGTGCAAAGTGCAGGCAGCTGAAATGAGGTATCTAAGAAAAGTGGAAGGAGTTACCAGGATGGACAGAATCAGAAATGAACACATAAGAACACGACTACAAACAGAAAATATTCAAAGCACAATTGATAGAAAACAACTAGCTTGGTACGGACATCTTATTAGAATGCCAGAAGAAAGACAGACAAAAAACGTTTGGAAGGCAAGGATAATTGAGAAGAAGAAAAGAGGTAGACCGCAAAAATCATGGGAAAACAACATAGAGGAAATATTAAAAAGAAACAACATTGACACACAAGAAGCGAAAAAAATCGCAAAGATTAGGAACGACTGGAAAAAACTGATTTCCGAAATTAAATAGAGGAAAAAAACGAAACAATCTCGACACCCGAAAGGGTAAAAGAGATTTAAAATGATTATATATATATATATATTAATTCTTGCAGCATTTATTGCTCCCAGTAGATGTTCCTTTCTCTTGATCAGTCGGTACATTTTGCTGTTCTCTGCTGATCAACTTCAGGGTATTACTCATGAGCTAGGTACGACTACGACTTCTATATTACTAGAAAATGTAATTAAATAGATACCTTGCAATATAAACCAACATCTTGGGTTTCTAAATGAACAACATTTTCAAACTGTACGCCTTAGAACTTCATTATTACATTTGCAAGGAGATTTTGCTGATTATTTTTAAAGTGAGATGTTGGTTTCTAGTTCTGTTTTTGACGATTAATAGCTGCTGTCAACCATGTTCTCAGTTGTTCATCATTTTTTGGAATTAATTCACATTTTCGCAGAAGCAAATCAACAATACTACCTACTAAAAATAGTACATTAAAACTCATATTCTTTGATATTATCCAATTATCATCATTACTTACCATTTCAATTAATATCCTTATTGCAAAAATTTTAATGCAGCACTCAACAATTGAAATCGAAATATTGACATTTTAAATTAACAATAACAATAGGTATCTCGCTGCGCGTGCGCATGTAAAATCACGGGAATGCTTATAGTTCCAGGTGCCGCGTATAGATGGCAGTAAAATCACTTGATAAATGCCGCCCTATTCCCGTGTCGGTAGCCTGTAAATAACTTGTATAGTCGTGTAACAGACAGTTATTATTGTTAAGCAGAATTCATTTAAAGGCGAATATATAAGTATTTATAAATTAAGAAGTGAATTTAGGATTTTTTTTGTACATTACTGTTAAACTTGCCTACAATTATTCTTGTTTTAGAAATGAAACGACCTATACAAAATCAAGAAAATTTGCTTTTCAAATTTGCCGCGTTCTGCTGACCAATCAGATTGTTCATTTTTGAGCCAGATTTACACACAGTAATTTAGCTCCAGTATAATACAATTGTGACAGTTATTTAATAGGTTAAAATTTCTGGGTTAAAATTTTTAATATACTTGTGAACTTTACTTAATGTTATGAAAATAAATCTTTCTGATTTTATTTGGAGTTTAAATATTACATTGAATTTTACGTGATTCAAATTTGCCGCCAAGCTACACCCAAATTTATTTTCCCCTTTTCTTCGGTAGGATTTTGGGGAACAGATTTATAGTAGGTATTTGATTTACGCCGTATGTAGTAGAAAGTAGAATAGATATTGTTGACGATCCGAGTGGGTTTAATTATTATAGAAATATTATGTCATTGTCCATTGAGTACAGGTACCTATACTTATTAGGTAAAATAAATAGATTGGAATAGATGCGAAATTGTAATATTCTTCGTGGTTCTTACAATAAAATATATAAATAGAATATTGTTTTACTTTTTTGTTGTGGTGTAAGTAGTACCTACCTTACCTAGGTACTATTACAAAAAATTTCCTCATTCTTATCTATTGTAATATCACCTGTCATAAACCAATAGATTTTAATATTAGACCATACATTTGTATTGAATAAAAATATTGGGTCATTTTATATTCTAATCTTGTCTTCTATACACATATTAAATTTATACTAGTTACCTGCAATCAATAATAATAATAGTTGTTATTATACATAGGTACAGTAAATATAGGTAGTAATAATTATTTATTAATACCTATTATTAATACCTAGGTACCTTGCTGATATACCTAAATCTCACATTTATTCCATTTGCATTCTATATTTACTGATCAATAATTGGTGATTGATTGCTATTAATTATTGTAGGTTATTTTAAATGTCAATCAAGAAACACCGCCAACAAAACAAACATTTTATAAACCACTGTCACATCGGAGACATCTATTTACAAGTGGTCAAACTTATAGCACAAATTCAAACCTTATGACGTCATCTCAATTTTCATCCCCCACCCTTCTTCGGCCAATGTCCCGTCGGCTGCATTCCGATCGGCCATTGTCCCATTCGGCCAGTGTCCGTTCTGCTGATGTCCCCGCTCCCAAATATTCGCTATGATATTTAAAATAAATACTGTAAATGTTAGTTACACTTCAAGATAAAAGGCAAGGGACAAGGGTAATCAAGAATTTTTACTGGAACAAAAATAATATATATTAGAATAAATAACAATAATTAAAACAGAAATATTTTTGTAGATCAATCATGAATTATTTAATTGTTGTTTATTTTCAAAATGTTCTACCGAATGCAGACAGTTATCGTCTATTAATAATTTTATTTTAGAAATTTGTAAAATTAAGTGAGTGTGGTTTATTTAAATAAAGTGAACTTTTTTAATAAAGTGAACTTTTTTGAGTGCTACTGGATTTGCTACTTCTTTTATAATAAGATTATTCATTATAAAATATCAAATCAATTATTATTTACGACATTTTTTTAATAAAGTTGGATTGCTGAAAAATTTAAATATGTGTCCAGTAATAAAAGAAAAGAAAATGAGTTATACTATTTCGAATACATGTGCATTCGATGCCATTGCCCACTGCCTTTTAAACATTTATATTGAAAACAACAGATTCTCAAAATACATAGACGAGTATGTGAAACATAATAAATTTTGTGAATTTTGAAATATTAGTGCCAAACGAGGTGTCACACTTAATGCATACAAACTAAGATATGAAATTTTAAATAGTTTATTGCCATCTATCGTCATATCAGATGCTGGAATTACTGAAATTAACAGCAATTGTTTAGTATCTTACTTATATAGCAAATTAACTGATAACATTTTGCAAAGCGTAGAAATTGACAATAAACCGTACATATTTATACCTGTCAACTACACGAGCTTACAAAAATATACTATAAAATGTTTGGAAAAATGTATTACTGTAAACTCCAATAATATAAATTTAAATGAAGGGGGAACAATTGCCATAGAAATATTAGAACTAGACCTTCATTCAAAAAAGGAAATTATTCCAATATATCGAATTGAAGATATTCCAGCAATAATTAACATTATGCCCTGTTCACACGTTGCTACTTTGAAGACGCATACGTGCTACTGTAGCATGAAAAGAAATTCAAATCGAAACAATTACCGCAAAAAATCGCTATCTACACACACAACGATCAACGATGTGAAATTATCAACGAGTAGTTCTTGATACTTTGATGCTACAAATTAGCAGCGCTGCTATTTGACAAGCGACTCAGATTTTTTCTTGCTACAGTAGCACGAATGTGTCTTCAAAGTAGCAACGTGTGAACAGGGCATTAATTGCACGAAATATGAATTAAAATCATTTGTTGCATATATTCCACCTGTTTCAGACGATACCATAGGACATTATGTTGCACACTGTAAACGTGTATGTAGTTCATGGGAATGTTACGACGATTTAAAATTACATGCAAAAAGAAGTAATAATGTAATAAGACCTCAAATTCTTTTTTATTGTAAAAATTAAAAAGTAGTACCTATAGTATGATAATTTAAAGCAAAAAATAACAGGTTTATTTTTAATAATTTTACTTTTGTTGATAAAGATAAAAGAATTATATTTTGCTTTTGCTGTGTTTTGAAGTTCTTAAATAGATAAATTTTTACTTATAGTCCAGTCAACGAAGGATCATTTTGGGCAAATGACGGTTCAAAATCCGAAAGTTTTGAAACTTTGTAGCATTGTATCGGGAAGGTCTAGTAATGAACATATCAAAAGTCCTGACCCGTAGGTGCGGAGCGGGGGCGTGGGGACCACAAAATGGCTGCCAAAATCTGGTTTTTCTATAATATCTCGTTATCGCTGCATTGTAGAGTACAAGTACTTATTACAAAGTTGTAGAGAATTAATTTGCTACAATTTTGATATAAAACAATTTTTCCCCAGATCAATGGTTCGCAAGTTATGATAAAGACAAGCGGAACGTTTTGTTTGCTCTTTGCAAAAATGTTGAATTTTTCCTATTGCAACTGTAACTTTCAAACAGATGAACATATTGACTTCCGGTTTTAAATATTCAATTTAACAGACATTTTTCTATCCAAATTAAAATTTTCAGATTTTGGGGACCCTTGTATAGCAACATTTTTAACAAAGTATGTAAATAATTTTTAATTTTTTTTCTTTAATTTTTGTGATTTTCTTACTATAATTTCTGAACTAATTGAGATAATGACCTCCGGTTTCCGGAATTGAATTTCTTAGACAATTTCCTATAATATACATTATATTAAAAATTTTTATAGGCCTTGGGTTAAGCTAAAATTTAAAGTTTTTGTCGAAGAGAAAATGGTAAAATTTTGATATTTTTAAAATTTCTTGTGTTTAATCAGCTCTATATTATGAACGAATTGAGATATCGACTTCCGGATTCCGGAATTGAATTTCTTAGACTATTTCCTATAATATACATTATATTAAATTTTTTTATAGGCCTTGGTTAAGCTAAAATTTTAAGTATTTTTCGAAGAGAAAATGGTAAAATTTTGGCATTTTAAAAATTTCTTGTGTTTAATCAGCTCTGTATTATAAACGAATTGAGATTGAGATTTCATATTATTGATGAATAAAATCTGAGTAGGACTGAACAATATTACAAGACTATTATTGACTGGACTATAATATAGAGCTGATTAAACACAAGAAATTTTAAAAATATCAAAATTTTACCATTTTCTCTTCGACAAAAACTTTAAATTTTAGCTTAACCCAAGGCCTATAAAAATTTTTAATATAATGTATATTATAGGAAATTGTCTAAGAAATTCAATTCCGGAAACCGGAGGTCATTATCTCAATTAGTTCAGAAATTATAGTAAGAAAATCACAAAAATTAAAGAAAAAAAATTTAAAATTATTTACATTCTTTGTTAAAAATGTTGCTATACAAGGGTCCCCAAAATCTGAAAATTTTAATTTGGATAGAAAAATGTCTGCTAAATTGAATATTTAAAACCGGAAGTCGATATGTTCATCTGTTTGAAAGTTACAGTTGCAATAGGAAAAATTCAACATTTTTGCAAAGAGCAAACAAAACGCTCCGCTTGTCTTTATCATAACTTGCGAACCATTGATCTGGGGAAAAATTGTTTTATATCAAAATTGTAGCAAATTTTATTCTCTACAACTTTGTAATAAGTACTTGTACTCTACAATGCAGCGATAACGAGATATTATAGAAAAACCAAATTTTGGCAGCCATTTTGTGGTCCCCACGCCCCCGCTCACCACCTACGGGTCAGGACTTTTGATATGTTCATTACTAGACCTTCCCGAACAATGTTACCAAGTTTCAAAACTTTCGGATTTTGAACCGTCATTTTTCCTATTTTGACTGGACTATTAATAACTTAATACCTATTTGGTTTTTTTATATCCCTAACCAATCAATCCACATCCCACAGATTCTCAACAAATATACACAATTCATTATAGACAGTTTTAATTTGTAATAGCATAAAACAAAATTTCAAAATAGTGTCGCTTCCAACATTTTCTGACAATGTGCGACACTAGTATTATACACAAAATAATTAAGACATTTAAACTCCGTTAAGATTTTAATGTATCACTGTTTGATTTATCGATACATAAAAATATCGATAAATTTAAATATCATTTTACAAAGCACGTAGTTAATCTTTATTTGAATGATATTTTGTTGTTTTGTTAACTTGTGGCATCACGTCTAATTCCGCAACTATAATTGATAGAAATTTTTAGAATAGTAAATTTTCAAATATTTATTTATTAGCAACTACTTATAATTGTTTAGCACAAACTTATCTAATATCAAATCTGCACAAACCTATGGGGCGCCGTTTGTTCCATTTATAAAACGTAAATAAATAAACTTATTTCTGTGATAATAAAAATATTATTAGCGATAAAATGTTTTCTCACAAAATATTTTCTGAAAAATAAATTTCTGATAAAAGTTTTTCTGATAAAAGTTTTTCTGATAAATGTTTTTCTGATAAAAGTTTTTCTGATAAAAGTTTTTCTGATAAAAGTTTTTCTGATAAAAGTTTTTCTGATAAAAGTTTTTCTGATAAAAGTTTTTCTGATAAATGTTTTTCTGATAAAAGTTTTTCTGATAAAAGTTTTTCTGATAAATGTTTTTCTGATAAAAGTTTGTCTGATAAAAGTTTTTCTGATAAATGTTTTTCTGATAAAAGTTTTTCTGATAAAAGTTTTTCTGATAAAAGTTTTTCTGATAAAAGTTTTTCTGATAAAAGTTTTTCTGATAAATGTTTTTCTGATAAAAGTTTTTCTGATAAATGTTTTTCTGATAAAAGTTTTTCTGATAAAAGTTTCTCTGATAAAAGTTTCTCTGATAAAAGTTTCTCTGATAAAAGTTTATCTGATAAAAGTTTCTCTGATAAAAGTTTCTCTGATAAAAGTTTTTCTGATAAAAGTTACACATTACAAATTTAGACGAGAGATGGCGCTGCATGTAACGTTTTACTTACATAACTACATTTGGCAACGTTGCCCCCCGTCGCCCCAACCAAGGTGTTCGCGTTGGCGCGCGAGGCGTCCACGCCCAGTTCATGCCTATGCTGTTTTATGCCTATGCCACACCGGTCGAGGAGCATCGAGTAACTCCTCGATGAAACGATAGAACGCACCCCGTCCTCGACGAAAAATAGGGGCGCCGCTATTTTCATCGAGTTGTTCCTCGATGAAACGAATGTATTTCATTTCAGACGTATCTTTTGTACCTATTTGATTTCGCGCTATACTTTGATGTATTTGTCACCGATGAAATAGAAATCCATCGCGGACGGGTGCGTTCTTTCGTTATGTAGTTATGTAAGTAAAACGTTATGTAGTTATGTAAGTAAAACCTTATGTAGTTATGTAAGTAAAACGTTACATGCAGCGCCATCTCTCGTCTAAATCTGTAATGTGTAACTTTTATCAGAAAAACTTTTATCAGAGAAACTTTTATCAGAGAAACTTTTATCAGAGAAACTTTTATCAGAAAAACTTTTATCAGAAAAACATTTATCAGAAAAACTTTTATCAGAAAAACTTTTATCAGAAAAACTTTTATCAGAAAAACTTTTATCAGAAAAATTTTTATCAGAAAAACTTTTATCAGAAAAACATTTATCAGAAAAACTTTTGTCAGAAAAACATTTATCAGAAAAACTTTTATCAGAAAAACATTTATCATAAAAACTTTTATCAGAAAAACATTTATCAGAAAAACTTTTATCAGAAATTTATTTTTCAGAAAATATTTTGTGAAAAAAAAATTTTATCGCTAAAAATATTTTTATTATCACAGAAATAAGTTTATTTATCTACGTTTTATAAATGGAACAAACGGCGCCCCATACAAACCTATCACTTACTTCTAGTTTAAAGTTATTTTTATAAACTAAAAATGTCAGATTCCCAACTTCAATTGTTAATAACAAACACAATTATACTGCACAAACTTTGAAAGTATATATCGAACCAGCACAAACCTAGCACTAACTTCCATTATAGATTACACACTGTTTTTGTTATAGACGAATAGAGTTTACTCTTGACTTCACGCCTGATTCCCAAATAGAATTGTTAATAACAAACGCAATTGTAAAGCACCAACATTGAGAGTATAAATTTAACCAGCACAAACCTAGCACTAACTGCTAGTATATTTTCATTTCACTTATTGTTATAAACAAATAGAGTTTACTCTTAACGTCACGTCAGATTCCCAACTTCAATTATTAATAACAAACACAATTATACAGCACAAACTTTGAAAGTATATATCTAACCAGCACAAACCTAGCACTAACTGCTAGTATATTTTCATTTCACTTATTGTTATAAACAAATAGAGTTTACTCTTAACGTCACGTCAGATTCCCAACTTCAATTATTAATAACAAACACAATTATACAGCACAAACTTTGAAAGTATATATCTAACCAGCACAAACCTAGCACTAACTGCTAGTATATTTTTATTTCACTTATTTTTATAAACAAATAGAGTTTACTCTTAACGTCACGTCAGATTCCCAACTTCAATTATTAATAACAAACACAATTATACAGCACAAACATTGAAAGTATATATCTAACCAGCACAAACCTAGCACTAACTGCTAGTATATTTTTATTTCACTTATTGTTATAAACAAATAGAGTTTACTCTTAACGTCACGTCAGATTCCCGACTTCAATTGTTAATAACAAACACAATTATACAGCACAAACTTTGAAAGTATATATCTAACCAGCACAAACCTAGCACTAACTCCTAGCATAATTGTTTTTCACTTATTGTTATAAACAAATAGAGTTTACTCTTAACGTCACGTCAGATTCCCAACTTCAATTGTTAATAACAAACGCAATTATATAGCACAAACTCTAAGAGTCGAGCACAAACCAGCACATACCTAGCACTAACTCCCCCCCAAAAAAAAAGTGAGTTGACGTAGGGGGCCATCTGACGTGACGCACATAATAATTCTCACTAGAAAGAAAAAAAACTTCTTCTTTTCCAGGATTCTAAATCTCCAGATCCCCGTGCGAACAGGGCTTTATATAATGTAATTCGAAAACTATTAAACCATAATATGTAAAGAACTATGAGACTGTGAGCTATAGCTCAGTGAGATTTATGAACACAATCATTATGATACTCACTTACTTACACACGTAGCGGAATATGTATTTAATTGTTATTTTTATGTTTCTACTAGAATTCTTTTCCCGAGAGCTTTAATTTAATACCACACACGATAGTATTTTGATAAAAATAAAAAAAATTATGTTTATAAAGTTGGTACCACTGGTTGAATACAGCTCATTAAGGAAGTTGGCTCAAGATCTTAAATATAAAATTTCAGTCCCAAAATTCCAACACGTTTTTAAGTTATCCAACACACAGACCGACTTTTTTTAAAATTATGTTTTTCGGGTTCAGTAGGGTCTAAAACGTGAAGATTTTTTTTTTCCTCTATTACATAGGTCGGGGAAGTAAAAAATGTGCGAATGAAATATCATAATATTCACAAATAAGAATTAACTTCAAAGAATAGACATTACTAGTTAAAATGAATATTTATTGTATGTATTTGTATTTCAACAATATACATAATATAATATAACAAATTCAATATAAAAAGTTTTACTAGTAAATGTGGTGTTTGGCATCCTTTTGCCATAATTCTTCGAGGATGTTGTCTACTTCAAAAGAAGGAAAACGTTCTACCCAGGATTCGATCAAGCCTTGCAGTGATGGTTCATATGCTTTCAAACTTACATTTTTATCTAAAAATATAAAAATTGTTATATTACTATAGTGGAATAATATAGAGTACTATCAATGTAAGAAAAGGAATATGCTTCTCCACTGTATTTTTAAATTATATTTTTTACAAATCTAATAACGTTTTATCCAACACCCCTTAAATAACTGCTTAAGGTGATTCGAGCGGTTCAGACTAGTCAAATCATGGTTTAAATGTAACTTTGTATTGTAACTTTTAAAAATTACAATTGTTGTAACGAAAATATAATTTATATTTATTTCTTATTATGTTAGGTTATGTTGAATGACATTTCAGTTTATGTTGGTAGTAAATAGAACTAAGTAAGAGATTTTTGTTATCATACTGGTGGCAAGACTATATAAACAGATTGTCGTTTGTTTTTTGAACTTCGCGGTATTTTTCATGTAATAGCACAGTTTTGTAAATAAATAAATAATTACTCAAGAGACGGGTAGTTTCTTTGGTGTAACACATTTTGGCGACCGTGACAGGACCCGTGTGTTCTGTGGATTTTGTATTGTTTTCTGTCGTAGCGAATTGTGTCGCAAAAGTGCGGGACGCGTGTCATAATAAACGTGATACGGTCTAATTACGTTCGTACGGGGAAACAGTTTATGTGAATTTCGTGTATATTTTAGGATTGCGATTATACATTGACGTTGCGTTGCTCACAAAATGGCAGATCTAAAGAAGAGTCTTTCAATTTCACGAGCTATGTTTACTAAGGCAGCTAACGAGCTGGAGAAACTGTTGACAACTAAACCAATTGTCTCGGAGGAAGTACATGTTAAATGGAGCATTTTGACTGAAAAATCAGATGCTCTAAAGAATGTCGACAGAGCGTATTTTAACAAGATGTTGGAGAGCGACAGTGAAGAAGCAATTATCGCGGAGGCATATAAATCAGATGAGTATACAGCTACTTATTTGCGGCTAGAACAGCGATAAATAAATATTTCCAGGCGGAGAATTGTCAACTGTCAGTAGTGGGTACAGAGTGTATGCAAGGGACATCCATGAAATTCAAATTGCCCACAATCGAATTTAAAAAATTTGGAGGCGATGTACGTGATTGGTTACCGTTTTGGGGCCAGTTTCAGAAGATACATTGCGATCCAGATATACCTTTAGAGGACAAGTTCCAGTATTTATTGCAAACGACTACAGCTGGCTCGCGTACTCGAGCAGTTGTAGAAAGTTTCCCGCTCACCAAAGAAAACTACGGAAAGGCTTTAGATAGTTTACGAACAAGATTTGGCAGGGAAGATCTTTTAGTCGAAGTTTACGTTAGAGAGTTACTAAAGTTGGTGTTATAAAACACTTTATCGCATGAAAAGTGTGGTTTGTCAACCCTTTATGACAAAATAGAAACACAACTAAGGTCGCTTGAGTCGTTAGGCGTAACATCAGACAAATGTGCTGCAATGTTGTTCCCTCTCGTTGAGTCGTGTTTTCCGGAGGAACTTTTACGAGCATGGCAACGATCATCCGCGGCTATCGAAAGTGAAGACAAGAGTACTGATCGTCATAAGGATGTTATGAACTTTCTGAAAAGAGAAGTAGAGAGCGAAGAGAGAATCGCACTAGCGATTGAAGGTTTTGGAATCTCTTCAGGTGACAAGAAACAAAAATCTAAAACCAGACCTCAAGAGTCACATATTCCAACAGCGACTTGTCTATTAACCAGTGGTGGCAAAAATTGTTTATTTTACGGAAAACCTAACCATATGAGTATGGATTGTTTCATAGCTCAAAAAATGAGTATAGAAGAAAAGCGCAAAACATTAATGAAACGAAAGGCTTGCTTTTCCTGTTTAAAGGTAGGACATTCGAGTACAAAATGCCGAGAAAGAGTACGATGTATTGCATGCGCAGGACGTCATGTGACGATAATGTGTCCTAATTTGCCCTCGAACAAAGAAGAAAAGTTTAACAAACAAGAATCGAGAGTAGATGAACCGATTGTTACATCACCTGGAGCCGATAAAAATTTGGCGAACTTCACCGACATGCCAGTCCTTTTACAGACCTTGAGAGTGAGGCTAAGTAATCACAATAAGGTGAAAGAAGTTCGAGCTGTCGTAGATACTGGATCGCAAAGATCATATATTCTGACATCTACGGCAGAATTTCTACAGTATCGGACGAAGAGGACAGAAATGCTAAGACATGGTCTTTTTGGGGGAAAAGTTTCACCGCAACAAAGGCACAATTGTTACGATATTACACTAACCAGTACTGATGGCAAATACACTTGTAATCTGGAAGTACTTGATCAAGCAAAAATTTGTGACAACATTCCACCTGTGCATAAAGGATGTTGGACAGAAACTTGAAAATTCAGGTATTATTTTATCAGACACAGAAAATAACCAATCTATTGAATTGTTACTAGGCGCCGATGTTGTGGGTAAACTACTCACAGGACAAAAGCATGAACTGAATTGTGGACTGGTAGCAATAAAAACATTCGCAGGATGGACGCTAATGGGTCGAGTTGAAACAGATATTGACCGAGGCGAACACACGAGAACGCATCTATCGTTATTGTGTAAAGACGCTTCGATTACTGAGTTATGGAGATTAGAGACAATTGGTATATCAGATCCAGGTGAAACAAAGAACAAACAAGAAGCTGAAATGGCTGTTCGGGAACATTTTCAGCGGACCATCAAGAGAGATGAGGCAGGACGCTATCAGGTACAACTGCCTTGGATCGATGGTCACCCACCATTACCTAGGAATTTCAAGCTAGCCGAGTCAAGGTTGTACAATACCATCACGAAGTTACATAATAATGGCAATTTTGAAGACTACCAACGAGTTTTCAACACTTGGTTGACAGAAGATATAATTGAACAAGTGCCTGCAAATGAATTATCGAATCAGGCACATTATTTACCGCATCGACCCGTCATCAAGGAGAGCAGCTTGACGACAAAATAAGGCCGGTGTATGATGCCTCATCACATGAGAAGGGAACTCCGGCTCTAAATAATTGCTTAGAAATAGGAGAGAATCTTATCGAACTGATTCCACAAATTCTAACAAGATTTCGTCTGTACAAGTATGGACTTACGGCGGATATCGTCAAAGCTTTCTTACAAATAGGGATAGCCCCGAACGATCGTGATTACTTGCGTTTTTTGTAGATAGACAAGAACAGAGATTTAATCCATATGAGACACAAACGCGTAGTATTTAGTTTATGTTGCAGTCCTTTCCTGTTAGGTGCAACGATTCAACATCACCTAGAGAAAATGTTAGAGGCGTATCAATTCGAAGAAACAGATTGGAAACATATCATCACGCGACTTTTGCAAGGATTTTATGTAGACAACTGATTAGTTAGCGTTCCTACTGAAAAGGAAGCTGAAGAGTTTCAGAAAAG
Source organism: Agonum fuliginosum (assembly GCA_947534325.1). Taxonomy (NCBI): domain Eukaryota; kingdom Metazoa; phylum Arthropoda; class Insecta; order Coleoptera; family Carabidae; genus Agonum; species Agonum fuliginosum. The sequence continues at coordinate 28,357,286 of OX384037.1, forward strand.
AGCCAGTTCTCTGATGTTAGACGGAAAATTCGATTTACGAGGATGGGAACGGAGTCGTAATGTTCAGATGCAAGCAAGCGACGTGCCAGTGCTGGGTTTGCTGTGGAACCGCACAACAGACACGCTCTCAATTAATGGAGCCAACATTGAGGGACGAAAAATAGAGAAGGTCACGAAGAGAGAGATATTATCTCTTACACAGAGAGTCTACGATCCAATTGGGTATTTGTGTCCGGTATTGTTACAGCCCAAGCTACTACTGCAAAAAACTTGGAACTTGAAAATAAACTGGGACACAGAAGTATCTGAAGACATTCGAGATCCATTTATTAAATGGTGGACAGAATTGCCAGTTTTGAAGACAATAAAGTTACCTCGTTGGGTAGATGGGGTTCCTGAAGAGAGAAACGAGTGGAGTCTTCACACCTTCGTTGATGCCAGTCGAGAAGCGTATGCGGCCCGAGATGCGGCCGTGGTATATCTACGGATCGAACAAGAGAAAAATGTCAAAATCCATCTCCTGCAAGCAGACAAGAATTGCGCCATTAAAAACTTTAACGATTCCAAGACTGGAATTGTTAGCTGCAACAATTGGTGCTAGACTTTATGTCAGTATCAAGACCGCATTAAGTAATGAAGATATTGCTTCTTACTTCTGGAGCGACTCCAGCACAGTGCTAGCCTGGATTCAGAAAGAGGAACAGTGGGCTACATTTGTGTGGAACCGGGTGAAGGAGGTACGATTGTTGACCGGAAAGGAAAATTGGCGACATATTCGAGGTACGTTAAATCCGGCAGATTTGCCATCGCGAGGTTGCTCCCCACATCAATTAGTAGAAACTCGATGGTGGGAGGGACCAAAATGGCTTTACGATACTCCAGAACAGTGGCCGACTAGTGTAGTAGAAGTCGACACCCAGGAAGTTTGCGCAGAAAAGAGAAAGGGGGTAGTAACTTCTCTAATATCACGTGATAGAGAATTTACAAGTCGTATCTACAAATATTTTTCGAACTATAGAAAAATTGTCAGAATGTTGGCATGGATTAACAGATTTGTGCACAATTGTAGAAAACCTGCTGACAAGTTGAGGAGTGAAATATCCGGTTCAAAATTTCAAAGAGCTGAAACCATTTTAATTCGTTTGGTTCAGGAAGAGTCTTTGGAATCAGATGAGAGAAATCTATTAAAAAACTTAGACGTTTTCAAAGATGAGGATGGAATTTTCCGCCTCAAAACTAGAGTTGCTAATGCCGATGATACTCGCAACTTTCGTTTTCCAGCTATACTCCCCAAGAAGCACTCAGTAGTTGAACGCTTAATTCATGAACAACACGTACTCAATTGTCATGTTGGAATCCAAGGCCTGATGTCTCTATTAAGGGAGAATTTCTGGATCCTGGGTGAACGAAGATCAGTAAGAAATGTCGTCAGAAGATGTGTTGTATGCAGAAGACATGCTGCTCCAGCGCTGCAAACTAATACACCACCGTTACCAGTCAACAGAGTGAAAAATGCACGGCTGTTTGAAGTAGTGGAAGTCGATCTAGCAGGTCCTGTATACCTGAAACCGAAAAGGAAAGCGTGGATATGTTTGTATACCTGTGCGGTATACCGCTCAGTCCATTTAGAATTGGTCGTGTCTGTATCCACTGATGCCTTTCTACAAAGCTTCCGCAGATTTATTGCTAGACGTGGAAGGCCACGAATCGTGTATAGTGATAACGGGACTAATTTCGTGGGAGCAAAAAATGCTCTAAGTGTAGTTGATTGGAATGTAATTAAAAGATATAGTGCAGTACGACAAATTACGTGGTGTCTTAACCCACCTACCGCAGCCTGGTGGGAGCGTTTGATTGGACTCTTAAAAACTTTATTACGACGCGTATTAGGTCGCGCGTGTCTTCAATATGAAGAATTTATTACGGTGTTGTACGAGTGTGAAGCCGTGATGAACCATTGACTTACTTAAGTAGTGATCCGAGAGACTCGAATCCGTTAACACCTGCAATGTTTATGAACGAAGCGTACAGTTGTGAAGTTCCGGACCTTGACGCGATAGACAGTGTTTCGTTAAATGGACGTATACAGTATTTACAAAAAGTGCGAGATGATTTGCGTCGTCGGTTTAGATCCGAATATTTAGGACTTTTAAAACAGACTGCCCAAAAATCAAAACGGGCTGTCGTGTTAAACGAATTGGTGTTTGTTGGAGATGATAGCATCAAACGAATAAACTGGCTCCTGGGTCGAGTGACTGAATTACTGCCGGGTCAAGATGGGGTGGTACGAGTAGTTCGTGTCAAGACAGGCAGAGGCGTCCTGACACGCCCAATACAACGATTGGTTCCGCTGGAAGTACCAGCAACAACCTTGGTGGAAGGCACTCCGGATCCAGCGTCTGTCTTGATGGAAGACACTCCTGATCCAGTCCTGGCGTCTGCGACAACTTCGGAGACCAACGTTGAATCAGCAGCTTCTGGCGAGAGAGAACAACGAGAATCGTTTTCACCAGTCAATGGTGACAGTGATCCCGGGAGTGCAAGTAACGTGTATGTGACCCGTAGAGGTCGCCGAGTTGAAGTGCCCAGTAGGTTTAAGTGAATGTATGATTTGTGAGTCACTAAAATGTTCCTCAGGTGGGAGGATGTTGTAACGAAAATATAATTTATATTTATTTCTTATTATGTTAGGTTATGTTGAATGACATTTCAGTTTATGTTGGTAGTAAATAGAACTAAGTAAGAGATTTTTGTTATCATACTGGTGGCAAGACTATATAAACAGTTTGTCGTTTGTTTTTTGAACTTCGCGGTATTTTTCATGTAATAGCACAGTTTTGTAAATAAATAAATAATTACTCAAGAGACGGGTAGTTTCTTTGGTGTAACAACAATTATATGTTTCAATCATCCGTTATGCAGGATTATGGTATCATATAGTACTATTTTATATAATATTTATTTATAAATATTTATGTCAATCAAAAGTTGCTGATTTGACTGTCATACCAACTTTGAAACATAAAATATATAAGCAAAACGAATCTATTATAAAGATCATTTAAGCTTTAATAATATTGCAAACATTATAAATATATGAATAATCGATGTACACATAAATATACTGTAGCTTTTGTAAGTAATATATTACCTAATATAAAATTTAAAACATAACATTCTACGTCTGACAACTGACAACATAGCATCAAATGTTAGCTGTCACTTTGCTGTAGAAAGTGTCAAAATCTTTAAATTAGAACAAAATTTACAATTATTGTACTGGACGGTTTACTCCAAATTATTATTATTATATTATTTAATAAGAAATAAAATACGAACGCGTCCACATTAAAACCTTATTTGTCAAAAAATTTCTATTTCAAATTTATCGTAGATAGTCCAGTCATTAGAGACATAAAAAAGGTGTTTTCGTGCAAAAGGTTGAGGAGATTTGAAACTTGGTAGGATTGTAGACAAGGTGGCCCTAAGTATGACCCTAAGTTTGCGACCTCGAGCGACCGCCGTTCCCGCCGCCATCTTGGAAAAATGGCGCCCAAAATCAAGTTTTGGTATATAGCTCCGTTCCTATAGATTTTAGAGAAAAAGTTTCTATACAAAAGTTGTAGAGGATTAAATTTGCTACAAAATTGTTCGTATACTTTTTTTGTCAGGCTAATACTTTAAGAATTACAGGGCCGAATAATAGACTGAATATTAAAAAATCGCAGAAAAGTAGCATTTGCATGCAATTTATTTCAATTATATGCCAATTAGTGTACCAAAAGTTGGTCCATGCAATTTAGTAATGAACACTCCTGCTTTTGTCAACTCGTTATCACACCACCCCCTGATGATTAAGCCTACAAGATCGGACGCTAAGACCAAAACAGATGGGGTACTTTGCATTTTATGATTAAAGCATACCGTTTAGCATAATATGTGTTCTTTAGATCATTCTCTACCGAACCGAAATTCTAGCAACCCTCGGAGTCCTACAGAAGATGTGTATTGCGAGTTGCATATCCATTTCTTGAATTTTTCACGTAAATTTTTTCAGGTAAAAATATCGACTTTTGATTTCTAGCTTCGATTTCAGAGACATTTTTCTATCAACGTTATTATTATCAACATTTTTCGGACCCTGGTTTCAACACAATTTTTTAAAGAAGGAAAAAAAAATTTGTGTTTTTTATATTTCTTGTGTTTAATCAACCCTAATTTATAAACGAATTAAGATATTAACTTCCGGATTCCGGAGTTGGATTTCCCAGACATTTTTCTATTAGATACATTATCTTAATTTTTGTTAAAGTCCTTGATTAAGCCAAAATTTAGACTTTTTCTTCGGTAGAAAATAGTAGAATTTTATTATTTTTTCTTTTTACTGTTTTTATTCAACTATAATTTCTTAACGGGTTATGGTATTGAATTCTGGTTTCCGGCATTGGATTCCTTGAAAATTTCTCTGTCAGATACATTATCTAAAAAATTTTTGGAGTTCTTGATTAAGCCAAAATTGAGACTTTTTCTTTGGGTGAAAATTGTAGAATTTTATTATTTTTTCTTTTAGCTGTTTTTAATCAATTATAATTTCTTAACGGGTTATGATATTGAATTCCGGTTTCCGGCATTGGAGATAATAGAGATAAAGGAGATAATAGAAATTGTAATAACTATAGAGGAATATCACTGTTATGTACAACTGCCAAAGTGTACGAGGCAATTCTCGAAAACAAATTAAGGGAATTATCAGCACCATCAATGGAGAAAGCCCAGAGTGGTTTTATGAAAGGACACTCAACACAGGATCATATATTCACCTTAAGAAAGTTGACAGAAAATACGCTAAAACAAGACGGAAAACTATTTATTGCTTTCATAGACTTGGAAAAAGCATTCGATAGAGTACCACGAAGGATGATGTGGAAAATATTAAAAGAAAGAAAAATCAATGCGAAATTACTTACAGCAATAAAAAGCGTGTACGAAAGAACATCCAACTATATAAGAACTGGTAATTTAAAATCGGAAGAATTCTGTACAACACAAGGACTTAGACAAGGCGGTGCCTTAAGCCCACTACTATTTATAATATTTCTAGACGAAATTATGAAAAAAACAAAGAAAAAGATACGAAAAGTAGAAGTAGGACACCAAAATCTAAAGAGAACTACAATATCTGAGTGTGCATTTGCAGATGATGTAGCGCTGATAGCAAAGAGCGAATCAGATTTACAATATAATTTAAATATATGGAAAGAGGAGCTAGACAAACATAACATGATCATAAATGTAAAAAAAACAAAAATAATGGTGATTTCAAAAGAAGACATAGACACAAAATTAACAATAGACGGAAAAGAACTAGAACAGGTAGAATCGTTCACATACTTAGGATCAATACTAAACAATAAAGGAAGACTAGAAAATGAAATCAACAACAGAATATACGCTGCAAATAAGACATACCACGCAATGAATACAAAGATATTGAACAATAAACAAGTGTCCAAGAAAACAAAAATGACATTGTACAAAACAATCTTTAGGCCTACACTAATATACGGTAGCGAGACATGGACAATGAGCCAAGGGATGAAGTGCAAAGTGCAGGCAGCTGAAATGAGGTATCTAAGAAAAGTGGAAGGAGTTACCAGGATGGACAGAATCAGAAATGAACACATAAGAACACGACTACAAACAGAAAATATTCAAAGCACAATTGATAGAAAGCAACTAGCTTGGTACGGACATCTTATTAGAATGCCAGAAGAAAGACAGACAAAAAACGTTTGGAAGGCAAGGATAATTGAGAAGAAGAAAAGAGGTAGACCGCAAAAATCATGGGAAAACAACATAGAGGAAATATTAAAAAGAAACAACATTGACACACAAGAAGCGAAAAAAATCGCAAAGATTAGGAACGACTGGAAAAAACTGATTTCCGAAATTAAATAGAGGAAAAAAACGAAACAATCTCGACACCCGAAAGGGTAAAAGAGATTTAAAATGATTATATATATATTAATTCTTGCAGCATTTATTGCTCCCAGTAGATGTTCCTTTCTCTTGATCAGTCGGTACATTTTGCTGTTCTCTGCTGATCAACTTCAGGGTATTACTCATGAGCTAGGTACGACTACGACTTCTATATTACTAGAAAATGTAATTAAATAGATACCTTGCAATATAAACCAACATCTTGGGTTTCTAAATGAACAACATTTTCAAACTGTACGCCTTAGAACTTCATTATTACATTTGCAAGGAGATTTTGCTGATTATTTTTAAAGTGAGATGTTGGTTTCTAGTTCTGTTTTTGACGATTAATAGCTGCTGTCAACCATGTTCTCAGTTGTTCATCATTTTTTGGAATTAATTCACATTTTCGCAGAAGCAAATCAACAATACTACCTACTAAAAATAGTACATTAAAACTCATATTCTTTGATATTATCCAATTATCATCATTACTTACCATTTCAATTAATATCCTTATTGCAAAAATTTTAATGCAGCACTCAACAATTGAAATCGAAATATTGACATTTTAAATTAACAATAACAATAGGTATCTCGCTGCGCGTGCGCATGTAAAATCACGGGAATGCTTATAGTTCCAGGTGCCGCGTATAGATGGCAGTAAAATCACTTGATAAATGCCGCCCTATTCCCGTGTCGGTAGCCTGTAAATAACTTGTATAGTCGTGTAACAGACAGTTATTATTGTTAAGCAGAATTCATTTAAAGGCGAATATATAAGTATTTATAAATTAAGAAGTGAATTTAGGATTTTTTTTGTACATTACTGTTAAACTTGCCTACAATTATTCTTGTTTTAGAAATGAAACGACCTATACAAAATCAAGAAAATTTGCTTTTCAAATTTGCCGCGTTCTGCTGACCAATCAGATTGTTCATTTTTGAGCCAGATTTACACACAGTAATTTAGCTCCAGTATAATACAATTGTGACAGTTATTTAATAGGTTAAAATTTCTGGGTTAAAATTTTTAATATACTTGTGAACTTTACTTAATGTTATGAAAATAAATCTTTCTGATTTTATTTGGAGTTTAAATATTACATTGAATTTTACGTGATTCAAATTTGCCGCCAAGCTACACCCAAATTTATTTTCCCCTTTTCTTCGGTAGGATTTTGGGGAACAGATTTATAGTAGGTATTTGATTTACGCCGTATGTAGTAGAAAGTAGAATAGATATTGTTGACGATCCGAGTGGGTTTAATTATTATAGAAATATTATGTCATTGTCCATTGAGTACAGGTACCTATACTTATTAGGTAAAATAAATAGATTGGAATAGATGCGAAATTGTAATATTCTTCGTGGTTCTTACAATAAAATATATAAATAGAATATTGTTTTACTTTTTTGTTGTGGTGTAAGTAGTACCTACCTTACCTAGGTACTATTACAAAAAATTTCCTCATTCTTATCTATTGTAATATCACCTGTCATAAACCAATAGATTTTAATATTAGACCATACATTTGTATTGAATAAAAATATTGGGTCATTTTATATTCTAATCTTGTCTTCTATACACATATTAAATTTATACTAGTTACCTGCAATCAATAATAATAATAGTTGTTATTATACATAGGTACAGTAAATATAGGTAGTAATAATTATTTATTAATACCTATTATTAATACCTAGGTACCTTGCTGATATACCTAAATCTCACATTTATTCCATTTGCATTCTATATTTACTGATCAATAATTGGTGATTGATTGCTATTAATTATTGTAGGTTATTTTAAATGTCAATCAAGAAACACCGCCAACAAAACAAACATTTTATAAACCACTGTCACATCGGAGACATCTATTTACAAGTGGTCAAACTTATAGCACAAATTCAAACCTTATGACGTCATCTCAATTTTCATCCCCCACCCTTCTTCGGCCAATGTCCCGTCGGCTGCATTCCGATCGGCCATTGTCCCATTCGGCCAGTGTCCGTTCTGCTGATGTCCCCGCTCCCAAATATTCGCTATGATATTTAAAATAAATACTGTAAATGTTAGTTACACTTCAAGATAAAAGGCAAGGGACAAGGGTAATCAAGAATTTTTACTGGAACAAAAATAATATATATTAGAATAAATAACAATAATTAAAACAGAAATATTTTTGTAGATCAATCATGAATTATTTAATTGTTGTTTATTTTCAAAATGTTCTACCGAATGCAGACAGTTATCGTCTATTAATAATTTTATTTTAGAAATTTGTAAAATTAAGTGAGTGTGGTTTATTTAAATAAAGTGAACTTTTTTAATAAAGTGAACTTTTTTGAGTGCTACTGGATTTGCTACTTCTTTTATAATAAGATTATTCATTATAAAATATCAAATCAATTATTATTTACGACATTTTTTTAATAAAGTTGGATTGCTGAAAAATTTAAATATGTGTCCAGTAATAAAAGAAAAGAAAATGAGTTATACTATTTCGAATACATGTGCATTCGATGCCATTGCCCACTGCCTTTTAAACATTTATATTGAAAACAACAGATTCTCAAAATACATAGACGAGTATGTGAAACATAATAAATTTTGTGAATTTTGAAATATTAGTGCCAAACGAGGTGTCACACTTAATGCATACAAACTAAGATATGAAATTTTAAATAGTTTATTGCCATCTATCGTCATATCAGATGCTGGAATTACTGAAATTAACAGCAATTGTTTAGTATCTTACTTATATAGCAAATTAACTGATAACATTTTGCAAAGCGTAGAAATTGACAATAAACCGTACATATTTATACCTGTCAACTACACGAGCTTACAAAAATATACTATAAAATGTTTGGAAAAATGTATTACTGTAAACTCCAATAATATAAATTTAAATGAAGGGGGAACAATTGCCATAGAAATATTAGAACTAGACCTTCATTCAAAAAAGGAAATTATTCCAATATATCGAATTGAAGATATTCCAGCAATAATTAACATTATGCCCTGTTCACACGTTGCTACTTTGAAGACGCATACGTGCTACTGTAGCATGAAAAGAAATTCAAATCGAAACAATTACCGCAAAAAATCGCTATCTACACACACAACGATCAACGATGTGAAATTATCAACGAGTAGTTCTTGATACTTTGATGCTACAAATTAGCAGCGCTGCTATTTGACAAGCGACTCAGATTTTTTCTTGCTACAGTAGCACGAATGTGTCTTCAAAGTAGCAACGTGTGAACAGGGCATTAATTGCACGAAATATGAATTAAAATCATTTGTTGCATATATTCCACCTGTTTCAGACGATACCATAGGACATTATGTTGCACACTGTAAACGTGTATGTAGTTCATGGGAATGTTACGACGATTTAAAATTACATGCAAAAAGAAGTAATAATGTAATAAGACCTCAAATTCTTTTTTATTGTAAAAATTAAAAAGTAGTACCTATAGTATGATAATTTAAAGCAAAAAATAACAGGTTTATTTTTAATAATTTTACTTTTGTTGATAAAGATAAAAGAATTATATTTTGCTTTTGCTGTGTTTTGAAGTTCTTAAATAGATAAATTTTTACTTATAGTCCAGTCAACGAAGGATCATTTTGGGCAAATGACGGTTCAAAATCCGAAAGTTTTGAAACTTTGTAGCATTGTATCGGGAAGGTCTAGTAATGAACATATCAAAAGTCCTGACCCGTAGGTGCGGAGCGGGGGCGTGGGGACCACAAAATGGCTGCCAAAATCTGGTTTTTCTATAATATCTCGTTATCGCTGCATTGTAGAGTACAAGTACTTATTACAAAGTTGTAGAGAATTAATTTGCTACAATTTTGATATAAAACAATTTTTCCCCAGATCAATGGTTCGCAAGTTATGATAAAGACAAGCGGAACGTTTTGTTTGCTCTTTGCAAAAATGTTGAATTTTTCCTATTGCAACTGTAACTTTCAAACAGATGAACATATTGACTTCCGGTTTTAAATATTCAATTTAACAGACATTTTTCTATCCAAATTAAAATTTTCAGATTTTGGGGACCCTTGTATAGCAACATTTTTAACAAAGTATGTAAATAATTTTTAATTTTTTTTCTTTAATTTTTGTGATTTTCTTACTATAATTTCTGAACTAATTGAGATAATGACCTCCGGTTTCCGGAATTGAATTTCTTAGACAATTTCCTATAATATACATTATATTAAAAATTTTTATAGGCCTTGGGTTAAGCTAAAATTTAAAGTTTTTGTCGAAGAGAAAATGGTAAAATTTTGATATTTTTAAAATTTCTTGTGTTTAATCAGCTCTATATTATGAACGAATTGAGATATCGACTTCCGGATTCCGGAATTGAATTTCTTAGACTATTTCCTATAATATACATTATATTAAATTTTTTTATAGGCCTTGGTTAAGCTAAAATTTTAAGTATTTTTCGAAGAGAAAATGGTAAAATTTTGGCATTTTAAAAATTTCTTGTGTTTAATCAGCTCTGTATTATAAACGAATTGAGATTGAGATTTCATATTATTGATGAATAAAATCTGAGTAGGACTGAACAATATTACAAGACTATTATTGACTGGACTATAATATAGAGCTGATTAAACACAAGAAATTTTAAAAATATCAAAATTTTACCATTTTCTCTTCGACAAAAACTTTAAATTTTAGCTTAACCCAAGGCCTATAAAAATTTTTAATATAATGTATATTATAGGAAATTGTCTAAGAAATTCAATTCCGGAAACCGGAGGTCATTATCTCAATTAGTTCAGAAATTATAGTAAGAAAATCACAAAAATTAAAGAAAAAAAATTTAAAATTATTTACATTCTTTGTTAAAAATGTTGCTATACAAGGGTCCCCAAAATCTGAAAATTTTAATTTGGATAGAAAAATGTCTGCTAAATTGAATATTTAAAACCGGAAGTCGATATGTTCATCTGTTTGAAAGTTACAGTTGCAATAGGAAAAATTCAACATTTTTGCAAAGAGCAAACAAAACGCTCCGCTTGTCTTTATCATAACTTGCGAACCATTGATCTGGGGAAAAATTGTTTTATATCAAAATTGTAGCAAATTTTATTCTCTACAACTTTGTAATAAGTACTTGTACTCTACAATGCAGCGATAACGAGATATTATAGAAAAACCAAATTTTGGCAGCCATTTTGTGGTCCCCACGCCCCCGCTCACCACCTACGGGTCAGGACTTTTGATATGTTCATTACTAGACCTTCCCGAACAATGTTACCAAGTTTCAAAACTTTCGGATTTTGAACCGTCATTTTTCCTATTTTGACTGGACTATTAATAACTTAATACCTATTTGGTTTTTTTATATCCCTAACCAATCAATCCACATCCCACAGATTCTCAACAAATATACACAATTCATTATAGACAGTTTTAATTTGTAATAGCATAAAACAAAATTTCAAAATAGTGTCGCTTCCAACATTTTCTGACAATGTGCGACACTAGTATTATACACAAAATAATTAAGACATTTAAACTCCGTTAAGATTTTAATGTATCACTGTTTGATTTATCGATACATAAAAATATCGATAAATTTAAATATCATTTTACAAAGCACGTAGTTAATCTTTATTTGAATGATATTTTGTTGTTTTGTTAACTTGTGGCATCACGTCTAATTCCGCAACTATAATTGATAGAAATTTTTAGAATAGTAAATTTTCAAATATTTATTTATTAGCAACTACTTATAATTGTTTAGCACAAACTTATCTAATATCAAATCTGCACAAACCTATGGGGCGCCGTTTGTTCCATTTATAAAACGTAAATAAATAAACTTATTTCTGTGATAATAAAAATATTATTAGCGATAAAATGTTTTCTCACAAAATATTTTCTGAAAAATAAATTTCTGATAAAAGTTTTTCTGATAAAAGTTTTTCTGATAAATGTTTTTCTGATAAAAGTTTTTCTGATAAAAGTTTTTCTGATAAAAGTTTTTCTGATAAAAGTTTTTCTGATAAAAGTTTTTCTGATAAAAGTTTTTCTGATAAATGTTTTTCTGATAAAAGTTTTTCTGATAAAAGTTTTTCTGATAAATGTTTTTCTGATAAAAGTTTGTCTGATAAAAGTTTTTCTGATAAATGTTTTTCTGATAAAAGTTTTTCTGATAAAAGTTTTTCTGATAAAAGTTTTTCTGATAAAAGTTTTTCTGATAAAAGTTTTTCTGATAAATGTTTTTCTGATAAAAGTTTTTCTGATAAATGTTTTTCTGATAAAAGTTTTTCTGATAAAAGTTTCTCTGATAAAAGTTTCTCTGATAAAAGTTTCTCTGATAAAAGTTTATCTGATAAAAGTTTATCTGATAAAAGTTTTTCTGATAAAAGTTACACATTACAAATTTAGACGAGAGATGGCGCTGCATGTAACGTTTTACTTACATAACTACATTTGGCAACGTTGCCCCCCGTCGCCCCAACCAAGGTGTTCGCGTTGGCGCGCGAGGCGTCCACGCCCAGTTCATGCCTATGCTGTTTTATGCCTATGCCACACCGGTCGAGGAGCATCGAGTAACTCCTCGATGAAACGATAGAACGCACCCCGTCCTCGACGAAAAATAGGGGCGCCGCTATTTTCATCGAGTTGTTCCTCGATGAAACGAATGTATTTCATTTCAGACGTATCTTTTGTACCTATTTGATTTCGCGCTATACTTTGATGTATTTGTCACCGATGAAATAGAAATCCATCGCGGACGGGTGCGTTCTTTCGTTATGTAGTTATGTAAGTAAAACGTTATGTAGTTATGTAAGTAAAACCTTATGTAGTTATGTAAGTAAAACGTTACATGCAGCGCCATCTCTCGTCTAAATCTGTAATGTGTAACTTTTATCAGAAAAACTTTTATCAGAGAAACTTTTATCAGAGAAACTTTTATCAGAGAAACTTTTATCAGAAAAACTTTTATCAGAAAAACATTTATCAGAAAAACTTTTATCAGAAAAACTTTTATCAGAAAAACTTTTATCAGAAAAACTTTTATCAGAAAAATTTTTATCAGAAAAACTTTTATCAGAAAAACATTTATCAGAAAAACTTTTGTCAGAAAAACATTTATCAGAAAAACTTTTATCAGAAAAACATTTATCATAAAAACTTTTATCAGAAAAACATTTATCAGAAAAACTTTTATCAGAAATTTATTTTTCAGAAAATATTTTGTGAAAAAAAAATTTTATCGCTAAAAATATTTTTATTATCACAGAAATAAGTTTATTTATCTACGTTTTATAAATGGAACAAACGGCGCCCCATACAAACCTATCACTTACTTCTAGTTTAAAGTTATTTTTATAAACTAAAAATGTCAGATTCCCAACTTCAATTGTTAATAACAAACACAATTATACTGCACAAACTTTGAAAGTATATATCGAACCAGCACAAACCTAGCACTAACTTCCATTATAGATTACACACTGTTTTTGTTATAGACGAATAGAGTTTACTCTTGACTTCACGCCTGATTCCCAAATAGAATTGTTAATAACAAACGCAATTGTAAAGCACCAACATTGAGAGTATAAATTTAACCAGCACAAACCTAGCACTAACTGCTAGTATATTTTCATTTCACTTATTGTTATAAACAAATAGAGTTTACTCTTAACGTCACGTCAGATTCCCAACTTCAATTATTAATAACAAACACAATTATACAGCACAAACTTTGAAAGTATATATCTAACCAGCACAAACCTAGCACTAACTGCTAGTATATTTTCATTTCACTTATTGTTATAAACAAATAGAGTTTACTCTTAACGTCACGTCAGATTCCCAACTTCAATTATTAATAACAAACACAATTATACAGCACAAACTTTGAAAGTATATATCTAACCAGCACAAACCTAGCACTAACTGCTAGTATATTTTTATTTCACTTATTTTTATAAACAAATAGAGTTTACTCTTAACGTCACGTCAGATTCCCAACTTCAATTATTAATAACAAACACAATTATACAGCACAAACATTGAAAGTATATATCTAACCAGCACAAACCTAGCACTAACTGCTAGTATATTTTTATTTCACTTATTGTTATAAACAAATAGAGTTTACTCTTAACGTCACGTCAGATTCCCGACTTCAATTGTTAATAACAAACACAATTATACAGCACAAACTTTGAAAGTATATATCTAACCAGCACAAACCTAGCACTAACTCCTAGCATAATTGTTTTTCACTTATTGTTATAAACAAATAGAGTTTACTCTTAACGTCACGTCAGATTCCCAACTTCAATTGTTAATAACAAACGCAATTATATAGCACAAACTCTAAGAGTCGAGCACAAACCAGCACATACCTAGCACTAACTCCCCCCCAAAAAAAAAGTGAGTTGACGTAGGGGGCCATCTGACGTGACGCACATAATAATTCTCACTAGAAAGAAAAAAAACTTCTTCTTTTCCAGGATTCTAAATCTCCAGATCCCCGTGCGAACAGGGCTTTATATAATGTAATTCGAAAACTATTAAACCATAATATGTAAAGAACTATGAGACTGTGAGCTATAGCTCAGTGAGATTTATGAACACAATCATTATGATACTCACTTACTTACACACGTAGCGGAATATGTATTTAATTGTTATTTTTATGTTTCTACTAGAATTCTTTTCCCGAGAGCTTTAATTTAATACCACACACGATAGTATTTTGATAAAAATAAAAAAAATTATGTTTATAAAGTTGGTACCACTGGTTGAATACAGCTCATTAAGGAAGTTGGCTCAAGATCTTAAATATAAAATTTCAGTCCCAAAATTCCAACACGTTTTTAAGTTATCCAACACACAGACCGACTTTTTTTAAAATTATGTTTTTCGGGTTCAGTAGGGTCTAAAACGTGAAGATTTTTTTTTTCCTCTATTACATAGGTCGGGGAAGTAAAAAATGTGCGAATGAAATATCATAATATTCACAAATAAGAATTAACTTCAAAGAATAGACATTACTAGTTAAAATGAATATTTATTGTATGTATTTGTATTTCAACAATATACATAATATAATATAACAAATTCAATATAAAAAGTTTTACTAGTAAATGTGGTGTTTGGCATCCTTTTGCCATAATTCTTCGAGGATGTTGTCTACTTCAAAAGAAGGAAAACGTTCTACCCAGGATTCGATCAAGCCTTGCAGTGATGGTTCATATGCTTTCAAACTTACATTTTTATCTAAAAATATAAAAATTGTTATATTACTATAGTGGAATAATATAGAGTACTATCAATGTAAGAAAAGGAATATGCTTCTCCACTGTATTTTTAAATTATATTTTTTACAAATCTAATAACGTTTTATCCAACACCCCTTAAATAACTGCTTAAGGTGATTCGAGCGGTTCAGACTAGTCAAATCATGGTTTAAATGTAACTTTGTATTGTAACTTTTAAAAATTACAATTGTTGTAACGAAAATATAATTTATATTTATTTCTTATTATGTTAGGTTATGTTGAATGACATTTCAGTTTATGTTGGTAGTAAATAGAACTAAGTAAGAGATTTTTGTTATCATACTGGTGGCAAGACTATATAAACAGATTGTCGTTTGTTTTTTGAACTTCGCGGTATTTTTCATGTAATAGCACAGTTTTGTAAATAAATAAATAATTACTCAAGAGACGGGTAGTTTCTTTGGTGTAACACATTTTGGCGACCGTGACAGGACCCGTGTGTTCTGTGGATTTTGTATTGTTTTCTGTCGTAGCGAATTGTGTCGCAAAAGTGCGGGACGCGTGTCATAATAAACGTGATACGGTCTAATTACGTTCGTACGGGGAAACAGTTTATGTGAATTTCGTGTATATTTTAGGATTGCGATTATACATTGACGTTGCGTTGCTCACAAAATGGCAGATCTAAAGAAGAGTCTTTCAATTTCACGAGCTATGTTTACTAAGGCAGCTAACGAGCTGGAGAAACTGTTGACAACTAAACCAATTGTCTCGGAGGAAGTACATGTTAAATGGAGCATTTTGACTGAAAAATCAGATGCTCTAAAGAATGTCGACAGAGCGTATTTTAACAAGATGTTGGAGAGCGACAGTGAAGAAGCAATTATCGCGGAGGCATATAAATCAGATGAGTATACAGCTACTTATTTGCGGCTAGAACAGCGATAAATAAATATTTCCAGGCGGAGAATTGTCAACTGTCAGTAGTGGGTACAGAGTGTATGCAAGGGACATCCATGAAATTCAAATTGCCCACAATCGAATTTAAAAAATTTGGAGGCGATGTACGTGATTGGTTACCGTTTTGGGGCCAGTTTCAGAAGATACATTGCGATCCAGATATACCTTTAGAGGACAAGTTCCAGTATTTATTGCAAACGACTACAGCTGGCTCGCGTACTCGAGCAGTTGTAGAAAGTTTCCCGCTCACCAAAGAAAACTACGGAAAGGCTTTAGATAGTTTACGAACAAGATTTGGCAGGGAAGATCTTTTAGTCGAAGTTTACGTTAGAGAGTTACTAAAGTTGGTGTTATAAAACACTTTATCGCATGAAAAGTGTGGTTTGTCAACCCTTTATGACAAAATAGAAACACAACTAAGGTCGCTTGAGTCGTTAGGCGTAACATCAGACAAATGTGCTGCAATGTTGTTCCCTCTCGTTGAGTCGTGTTTTCCGGAGGAACTTTTACGAGCATGGCAACGATCATCCGCGGCTATCGAAAGTGAAGACAAGAGTACTGATCGTCATAAGGATGTTATGAACTTTCTGAAAAGAGAAGTAGAGAGCGAAGAGAGAATCGCACTAGCGATTGAAGGTTTTGGAATCTCTTCAGGTGACAAGAAACAAAAATCTAAAACCAGACCTCAAGAGTCACATATTCCAACAGCGACTTGTCTATTAACCAGTGGTGGCAAAAATTGTTTATTTTACGGAAAACCTAACCATATGAGTATGGATTGTTTCATAGCTCAAAAAATGAGTATAGAAGAAAAGCGCAAAACATTAATGAAACGAAAGGCTTGCTTTTCCTGTTTAAAGGTAGGACATTCGAGTACAAAATGCCGAGAAAGAGTACGATGTATTGCATGCGCAGGACGTCATGTGACGATAATGTGTCCTAATTTGCCCTCGAACAAAGAAGAAAAGTTTAACAAACAAGAATCGAGAGTAGATGAACCGATTGTTACATCACCTGGAGCCGATAAAAATTTGGCGAACTTCACCGACATGCCAGTCCTTTTACAGACCTTGAGAGTGAGGCTAAGTAATCACAATAAGGTGAAAGAAGTTCGAGCTGTCGTAGATACTGGATCGCAAAGATCATATATTCTGACATCTACGGCAGAATTTCTACAGTATCGGACGAAGAGGACAGAAATGCTAAGACATGGTCTTTTTGGGGGAAAAGTTTCACCGCAACAAAGGCACAATTGTTACGATATTACACTAACCAGTACTGATGGCAAATACACTTGTAATCTGGAAGTACTTGATCAAGCAAAAATTTGTGACAACATTCCACCTGTGCATAAAGGATGTTGGACAGAAACTTGAAAATTCAGGTATTATTTTATCAGACACAGAAAATAACCAATCTATTGAATTGTTACTAGGCGCCGATGTTGTGGGTAAACTACTCACAGGACAAAAGCATGAACTGAATTGTGGACTGGTAGCAATAAAAACCTTCGCAGGATGGACGCTAATGGGTCGAGTTGAAACAGATATTGACCGAGGCGAACACACGAGAACGCATCTATCGTTATTGTGTAAAGACGCTTCGATTACTGAGTTATGGAGATTAGAGACAATTGGTATATCAGATCCAGGTGAAACAAAGAACAAACAAGAAGCTGAAATGGCTGTTCGGGAACATTTTCAGCGGACCATCAAGAGAGATGAGGCAGGACGCTATCAGGTACAACTGCCTTGGATCGATGGTCACCCACCATTACCTAGGAATTTCAAGCTAGCCGAGTCAAGGTTGTACAATACCATCACGAAGTTACATAATAATGGCAATTTTGAAGACTACCAACGAGTTTTCAACACTTGGTTGACAGAAGATATAATTGAACAAGTGCCTGCAAATGAATTATCGAATCAGGCACATTATTTACCGCATCGACCCGTCATCAAGGAGAGCAGCTTGACGACAAAATAAGGCCGGTGTATGATGCCTCATCACATGAGAAGGGAACTCCGGCTCTAAATAATTGCTTAGAAATAGGAGAGAATCTTATCGAACTGATTCCACAAATTCTAACAAGATTTCGTCTGTACAAGTATGGACTTACGGCGGATATCGTCAAAGCTTTCTTACAAATAGGGATAGCCCCGAACGATCGTGATTACTTGCGTTTTTTGTAGATAGACAAGAACAGAGATTTAATCCATATGAGACACAAACGCGTAGTATTTAGTTTATGTTGCAGTCCTTTCCTGTTAGGTGCAACGATTCAACATCACCTAGAGAAAATGTTAGAGGCGTATCAATTCGAAGAAACAGATTGGAAACATATCATCACGCGACTTTTGCAAGGATTTTATGTAGACAACTGATTAGTTAGCGTTCCTACTGAAAAGGAAGCTGAAGAGTTTCAGAAAAGAGCCAGTTCTCTGATGTTAGACGGAAAATTCGATTTACGAGGATGGGAACGGAGTCGTAATGTTCAGATGCAAGCAAGCGACGTGCCAGTGCTGGGTTTGCTGTGGAACCGCACAACAGACACGCTCTCAATTAATGGAGCCAACATTGAGGGACGAAAAATAGAGAAGGTCACGAAGAGAGAGATATTATCTCTTACACAGAGAGTCTACGATCCAATTGGGTATTTGTGTCCGGTATTGTTACAGCCCAAGCTACTACTGCAAAAAACTTGGAACTTGAAAATAAACTGGGACACAGAAGTATCTGAAGACATTCGAGATCCATTTATTAAATGGTGGACAGAATTGCCAGTTTTGAAGACAATAAAGTTACCTCGTTGGGTAGATGGGGTTCCTGAAGAGAGAAACGAGTGGAGTCTTCACACCTTCGTTGATGCCAGTCGAGAAGCGTATGCGGCCCGAGATGCGGCCGTGGTATATCTACGGATCGAACAAGAGAAAAATGTCAAAATCCATCTCCTGCAAGCAGACAAGAATTGCGCCATTAAAAACTTTAACGATTCCAAGACTGGAATTGTTAGCTGCAACAATTGGTGCTAGACTTTATGTCAGTATCAAGACCGCATTAAGTAATGAAGATATTGCTTCTTACTTCTGGAGCGACTCCAGCACAGTGCTAGCCTGGATTCAGAAAGAGGAACAGTGGGCTACATTTGTGTGGAACCGGGTGAAGGAGGTACGATTGTTGACCGGAAAGGAAAATTGGCGACATATTCGAGGTACGTTAAATCCGGCAGATTTGCCATCGCGAGGTTGCTCCCCACATCAATTAGTAGAAACTCGATGGTGGGAGGGACCAAAATGGCTTTACGATACTCCAGAACAGTGGCCGACTAGTGTAGTAGAAGTCGACACCCAGGAAGTTTGCGCAGAAAAGAGAAAGGGGGTAGTAACTTCTCTAATATCACGTGATAGAGAATTTACAAGTCGTATCTACAAATATTTTTCGAACTATAGAAAAATTGTCAGAATGTTGGCATGGATTAACAGATTTGTGCACAATTGTAGAAAACCTGCTGACAAGTTGAGGAGTGAAATATCCGGTTCAAAATTTCAAAGAGCTGAAACCATTTTAATTCGTTTGGTTCAGGAAGAGTCTTTGGAATCAGATGAGAGAAATCTATTAAAAAACTTAGACGTTTTCAAAGATGAGGATGGAATTTTCCGCCTCAAAACTAGAGTTGCTAATGCCGATGATACTCGCAACTTTCGTTTTCCAGCTATACTCCCCAAGAAGCACTCAGTAGTTGAACGCTTAATTCATGAACAACACGTACTCAATTGTCATGTTGGAATCCAAGGCCTGATGTCTCTATTAAGGGAGAATTTCTGGATCCTGGGTGAACGAAGATCAGTAAGAAATGTCGTCAGAAGATGTGTTGTATGCAGAAGACATGCTGCTCCAGCGCTGCAAACTAATACACCACCGTTACCAGTCAACAGAGTGAAAAATGCACGGCTGTTTGAAGTAGTGGAAGTCGATCTAGCAGGTCCTGTATACCTGAAACCGAAAAGGAAAGCGTGGATATGTTTGTATACCTGTGCGGTATACCGCTCAGTCCATTTAGAATTGGTCGTGTCTGTATCCACTGATGCCTTTCTACAAAGCTTCCGCAGATTTATTGCTAGACGTGGAAGGCCACGAATCGTGTATAGTGATAACGGGACTAATTTCGTGGGAGCAAAAAATGCTCTAAGTGTAGTTGATTGGAATGTAATTAAAAGATATAGTGCAGTACGACAAATTACGTGGTGTCTTAACCCACCTACCGCAGCCTGGTGGGAGCGTTTGATTGGACTCTTAAAAACTTTATTACGACGCGTATTAGGTCGCGCGTGTCTTCAATATGAAGAATTTATTACGGTGTTGTACGAGTGTGAAGCCGTGATGAACCATTGACTTACTTAAGTAGTGATCCGAGAGACTCGAATCCGTTAACACCTGCAATGTTTATGAACGAAGCGTACAGTTGTGAAGTTCCGGACCTTGACGCGATAGACAGTGTTTCGTTAAATGGACGTATACAGTATTTACAAAAAGTGCGAGATGATTTGCGTCGTCGGTTTAGATCCGAATATTTAGGACTTTTAAAACAGACTGCCCAAAAATCAAAACGGGCTGTCGTGTTAAACGAATTGGTGTTTGTTGGAGATGATAGCATCAAACGAATAAACTGGCTCCTGGGTCGAGTGACTGAATTACTGCCGGGTCAAGATGGGGTGGTACGAGTAGTTCGTGTCAAGACAGGCAGAGGCGTCCTGACACGCCCAATACAACGATTGGTTCCGCTGGAAGTACCAGCAACAACCTTGGTGGAAGGCACTCCGGATCCAGCGTCTGTCTTGATGGAAGACACTCCTGATCCAGTCCTGGCGTCTGCGACAACTTCGGAGACCAACGTTGAATCAGCAGCTTCTGGCGAGAGAGAACAACGAGAATCGTTTTCACCAGTCAATGGTGACAGTGATCCCGGGAGTGCAAGTAACGTGTATGTGACCCGTAGAGGTCGCCGAGTTGAAGTGCCCAGTAGGTTTAAGTGAATGTATGATTTGTGAGTCACTAAAATGTTCCTCAGGTGGGAGGATGTTGTAACGAAAATATAATTTATATTTATTTCTTATTATGTTAGGTTATGTTGAATGACATTTCAGTTTATGTTGGTAGTAAATAGAACTAAGTAAGAGATTTTTGTTATCATACTGGTGGCAAGACTATATAAACAGTTTGTCGTTTGTTTTTTGAACTTCGCGGTATTTTTCATGTAATAGCACAGTTTTGTAAATAAATAAATAATTACTCAAGAGACGGGTAGTTTCTTTGGTGTAACAACAATTATATGTTTCAATCATCCGTTATGCAGGATTATGGTATCATATAGTACTATTTTATATAATATTTATTTATAAATATTTATGTCAATCAAAAGTTGCTGATTTGACTGTCATACCAACTTTGAAACATAAAATATATAAGCAAAACGAATCTATTATAAAGATCATTTAAGCTTTAATAATATTGCAAACATTATAAATATATGAATAATCGATGTACACATAAATATACTGTAGCTTTTGTAAGTAATATATTACCTAATATAAAATTTAAAACATAACATTCTACGTCTGACAACTGACAACATAGCATCAAATGTTAGCTGTCACTTTGCTGTAGAAAGTGTCAAAATCTTTAAATTAGAACAAAATTTACAATTATTGTACTGGACGGTTTACTCCAAATTATTATTATTATATTATTTAATAAGAAATAAAATACGAACGCGTCCACATTAAAACCTTATTTGTCAAAAAATTTCTATTTCAAATTTATCGTAGATAGTCCAGTCATTAGAGACATAAAAAAGGTGTTTTCGTGCAAAAGGTTGAGGAGATTTGAAACTTGGTAGGATTGTAGACAAGGTGGCCCTAAGTATGACCCTAAGTTTGCGACCTCGAGCGACCGCCGTTCCCGCCGCCATCTTGGAAAAATGGCGCCCAAAATCAAGTTTTGGTATATAGCTCCGTTCCTATAGATTTTAGAGAAAAAGTTTCTATACAAAAGTTGTAGAGGATTAAATTTGCTACAAAATTGTTCGTATACTTTTTTTGTCAGGCTAATACTTTAAGAATTACAGGGCCGAATAATAGACTGAATATTAAAAAATCGCAGAAAAGTAGCATTTGCATGCAATTTATTTCAATTATGTGCCAATTAGTGTACCAAAAGTTGGTCCATGCAATTTAGTAATGAACACTCCTGCTTTTGTCAACTCGTTATCACACCACCCCCTGATGATTAAGCCTACAAGATCGGACGCTAAGACCAAAAAAGATGGGGTACTTTGCATTTTATGATTAAAGCATACCGTTTAGCATAATATGTGTTCTTTAGATCATTCTCTACCGAACCGAAATTCTAGCAACCCTCGGAGTCCTACAGAAGATGTGTATTGCGAGTTGCATATCCATTTCTTGAATTTTTCACGTAAATTTTTTCAGGTAAAAATATCGACTTTTGATTTCTAGCTTCGATTTCAGAGACATTTTTCTATCAACGTTATTATTATCAACATTTTTCGGACCCTGGTTTCAACACAATTTTTTAAAGAAGGAAAAAAAAATTTGTGTTTTTTATATTTCTTGTGTTTAATCAACCCTAATTTATAAACGAATTAAGATATTAACTTCCGGATTCCGGAGTTGGATTTCCCAGACATTTTTCTATTAGATACATTATCTTAATTTTTGTTAAAGTCCTTGATTAAGCCAAAATTTAGACTTTTTCTTCGGTAGAAAATAGTAGAATTTTATTATTTTTTCTTTTTACTGTTTTTATTCAACTATAATTTCTTAACGGGTTATGGTATTGAATTCTGGTTTCCGGCATTGGATTCCTTGAAAATTTCTCTGTCAGATACATTATCTAAAAAATTTTTGGAGTTCTTGATTAAGCCAAAATTGAGACTTTTTCTTTGGGTGAAAATTGTAGAATTTTATTATTTTTTCTTTTAGCTGTTTTTAATCAATTATAATTTCTTAACGGGTTATGATATTGAATTCCGGTTTCCGGCATTGGATTCTTTGAAATTTTCTCTGTCAAATACATTATCTTAATTTTTTTTTAAGTCCTTGATTAAGCCAAAATTGAGACTTTTTCTTCGGAAGAAAATAGCAGAATTTTATAATTTTTTCTTTTTACTGTTTTTATTCAACTATAATTTCTTAACGGGTTAAGATATTGAATTCCGTTTACCGGCATTGGATTCCTTGAAAATTTCTCTGTCAGATACATTATCTTAATTTTTTTTGGAGTTCTTGATTAAGCCAAAATTGAGACTTTTTCTTTGGGAGAAAATAGTAGAATTTTATTATTTTTTCTTTTAGCTGTTTTTAATCAACTATAATTTCTTAACGGGTTATGATATCGAGTTCCCGGTTCCGGCATTGGATTTCTAAGACATTTTTCTACTGGAAAAATTATTTTAAATATTTTTGTAGATCACACAAGAAATATAAAAAAATTTCTTTCTTTAAAATTTTTTGTTGAAACCAGGGTCCGAAAAATGTTGATAATAATAATGTTGATAGAAAAATGTCTCTGGAATCGAAGCTAGAAATCAAAAGTCGATATTTTTACCTGAAAAAATTAATTATAACCGTTTACGAGACAAACGTGAAAAATTCAAGAAATGGATATGCAACTCGCAATACACATCCTCTGTAGGACTCCGAGGGTTGCTAGAATTTCGGTTCGGTAGTGAATGATCTAAAGAACACATATTATGCTAAACGGTATGCTTTAATCATAAAATGCAAAGTACCCCATCTTTTTTGGTCTTAGCGTCCGATCTAGTAGGCTTAACGAGTTGACAAAAGCATGAGTGTTCATTACTTAATTGCATGAACCAACTTTTGGTACACTAATTGGCACATAATTGGAAAAAAATTGCATGCAAATGCTGCTTTTCTGCAATTTTTTAATATTAAGTCTATTATTCAGCCCTGTAATTCTTAAAGTATTAGCCTGACAAAAAAAGTATAGGAACAATTTTGTAGCAAATTTAGTCCTCTACAACTTTTGTATAGAAACTTTTTCTCTAAAACCTACAGGAACGGAGCTATATACCAAAACTTGATTTTGGGCGCCATTTTTCCAAGATGGCGGCGGGAGCGGCGGTCGCTCGAGGTCGCAAACTTCGGGTCATACTTAGGGCCACCTAGTCTACAATTCTACCAAGTTTCAAAACTCCTCAACCTTTTGCATGCAAAAAGTCTCTAATGACTGGACTAAGAGTGCAACGGTGCAAGATCTACATTTCAATCCGTTATTTTTTTGAAATTTGTAACATAAAATATTTATTTCTGAGTTAACTAGGCGGTCAATTTTGATAATACTTCGCATACGTATTCATATTTAACCACACATTAAATTAAATAGTATTTTAAACAAAGTTTATGGGTTTGAGTCAAGAATTTAATGTAATATATTCAGGAAAGTATAATTTTTCCTATACCCACCATGTTAAAAATGTCATTTTTATTTGTGAATATCTCTGGATAGAGACGGTCAAATCGATTGAAATTTGAAATGTACATGGAAAACAGTGTAAACAACTGATTTTTTCATGTTTCATTAAAAGTTTATGGATTTGTTACAACGCTCGAATCACCTTAAATATTTAAAAATTATGTTCTAACCAAAAATATCGTTACTATGGAGACTTCCAATTCCAACCAACAAAGTAACAATTTACCCACTAGTGGGTATAATTTTGAGCAAAACCACTAGTGGGTAATCTTTTACTTTGCTTGTTTACCATAGTAATGATGTTTTTTAAAACAAACTTTTTTGTAAAAAACTGAAATATAAAATTTCAGTCGAAAATTCGTACGCGTTTTCAAGTTATCGTGCTTCCGGACAAACAGACCGACTTGTTTTAAAATTGTTTTTGGATTCAATAAGGTCTAAAACGTGAAAATTCATCAAAATCTCGAACTGTCAAAAAATCAAGATTGCAATACTTCTAATATTTTATGCCGAAAAAGAAAAAAATGACGCTCCATACTTTCTATGTTAAGCCCTGTTCGCACGGCGATCTTTGGAGATTCTACGGAGAGTCAAACTCCCGGCAAAGAAGAAGTTTTTTTCTTTCTAGTGATAATTACGTGGTTTTGAAGCAATCAATAAATTATAAATTCTTTTTTTCCAAGACTCATTGATAATTTAACAAATAATTCTCACTAGAAATAAAAAAAACTTCTTCTTTGCCGGGAGTTTGACTCTCCGTAGAATATCCAAAGATCGCCGTACGAACAGGGCTTTATAGAATTAGAATCTTAAATAATTTGTATCTTTTAAATGAAGTTATTTAAAAATTGGACATGTAATTTACGTTTTCATCATTAATATTTCTTATTTCGATTATGGCGGAGTTGATCAATAATTTTTGTAATAAATAAATTTTTTATATCTATAGTTTTTGTATGATATGCGCATTAGTTTTATTGTAGTTTATATTTTTAGATTGGATATTAGATGCGCAGTAGCGGCCATTATTTCATTCTAGTACTCTATATATCATGAGATTCTTAAGTAAAGTTTGTTAACAAATATTAAGTCGTACTTAAGTTTACAGATTTAATTGCGATTTTCTTAATACTTATAGTGATCTGCATAATGATGAATTTCATTAGTATTCTTACCATTATCAACAAACGTGTTTGCTTGAACAAATAGCTTCCTGGGTTGTTTGTGAGCCATGACGATGTCTCTCCACTTGGCCCAAGGATAAGGACCACTTTCAGGCACTTCGGAGTATCCTTCGTACATTTTTCGCGCGTTTTCTATATCTCCAGTTGCTTTATAAACTTGTAGCTTCACCAGAAAATCACCTACAATAAAGAAGATATCTAAATACCTACACCTACACCTTTTTACCCATCTTGGATGTGGCGCCTTACATACTGTGAGTCATCAGTATATATATATATATATTTATATTTAACATGTGTGCGGTTATGTGTCAAAAGTACACCACAGTGAAGATTGTTTTGCAGTTAAACTACATAATGAGTACTTCACAGGATTCGAACCTGAGTCGTCGGAACCACAGTCGATCACATAGCGCACTTGTGTTTTTGTGTGTTATGAAAATGATTTACTACATGAGTTATAATTTCTTAGAACTATAATACTTGCTGTGTCGTTTTCAAAAAAATGGGTGTGACAATATTCAGCAGGTGGTATTGTGTATGAAAGATTGGTTCTAAAGTGCTATAAGACGATATTCTTAAAGTAACAATATTTTCTGCTAATAAATTAATGAAAACAGTTCATTTAGTCTATTTTTAGCTTGATGTTTGATTATTAAAAAAAAAGAAATTTCCAAGTAAAATTATTAATTCTAATTATTGTCGTAATGGTATATTGTACGAATTTATCGATTGAATAATTTTTCGCGTTAAAATAATAGTAAGAGTCGATAAAAGTTTGATGTAATTACAGTAGCAAACGTACGGTTTTAGACCAATAATTAATTATTTAAAAATAGTATCTTCCTGCTGTTTTTATAATGTATTAAGTTCTTGTTCGGTAAATAGTAGATTGTGAGATTTGTTGTATTTTTTTTGTATTTCATTGTGGACCTCTAAAATTTTTTGTGAATTTCTTAATATACTGCAACTCTGCTTATTTTTATCTTATGCATTACAGAAAAAATAAAATACCTATAGCTTTCTTTCCAACTGTATGAATTTTAGTTCTATCTAAATGTATGAGAAGGTCTTGACCAGGTTTTGTTTCTTCAATACGAAGAAGTCCTTCCCCAGCCTCTAATAATACTCTCATAATTACATACCGGGCTTGCTGATGAGCCTAAAACATATTACAAATTAAATAAATAAATGGGTTATTTGAAATTAAGTTCTGTAATATTGTCAAAAAATAATCTAATATTTATAAAGCTATGTCTCTCTGTCTGTCTGTTTTGTATCTACATCTAGACCGTTTATCCGACCCGAAATTTTGCATGTTTGACTTTGGTAGAACCATTAGCGGTGGGGTTAAAAATTAAAAATCGCTTTTACGGACGTAAATTTTGTTTCTGTTGTAACGAAACGAAACAATCAAAATGACAATTTATGAGGTGATTGGTTGAGAAAAATCGGAGCTAAAAATTGACTTTTACGATTTTAGGGAGCTAACGTTACTTGATAAAAAAAAATATATATTACAGAACTTAATATTAAATAAATCAGTTATTTAAATATATTATGAGTTTTTAAAGTTTCTTTCAATCTACAAATGTTAAATATTTACCTGCAACCATTGTTTGGTCTTAGGCTGATACATTTCTAGACTCATTCCAACGCCTATCCAAATTAAACTCAACCAGTTTGTGTAAATGATATCATCAACATCTTGACCTTCATGTCCGAAAATTCTAAAAGAAAAGTTCACCCAAATAATATATTATATGACATAGCAAGATTTTAACGATAAGTTTTATTTTCTTACTTTAAAATGTTCTTATTGAGACTCAGGTACAATCCAACGGCTTCAGCTCTGCATTCCTCGTAAGATGAGCTAATGGTTGTAAATTTCCCATCGTAAGTTTCACCGGGTTGGTAAAACATACTTACTGGGACACCAGTTAAGGGATTTATTAAATTTGAGTCAAAATTTAAGACACCATTCTCATCTTTTGTTAATAATTTTCCACTGCCGTGACCCAGTAACTCGTGTATACCGACCTAACAAAATGCATTATTTTGAATATTTTTTGACAGATGGTTTAACCAATCATATTGCGTAATGATGACGTCAAATGACGTAATGCAACCAATAGAATTGAAAATGTAAAATGATGTATCTGACAACATAATTTTGTAGATTAGGTTTTATTTGTTACGCTAGTTACAAAAAATAAATAAATTTGTCACATGAAACGTCAAAAATGTTTAGCAAAATGAGTCGTTTTGGTAGTATTTTTAAGAAAAAAAAAAATTCTTCCTAAATACCATTCGAGATAATAATTTTTGGAGAGAATTTTTGTCTATTCCACGGCAATTTATTGCAATTTCACTCCACAAAACATCATCTGACAATTCCCCTCAACTTCGTTTCGGGAAATTGATAGATGATGTTTTGTGTCGTGAAATTGTTAGAAATAAGTTGCCGTGGAAACGACAAAACAATTCTCAAAAAATTATCATCTCTTATGGTATTACCCCTGAA
This sequence comes from Agonum fuliginosum, assembly GCA_947534325.1. Classification (NCBI taxonomy): domain Eukaryota; kingdom Metazoa; phylum Arthropoda; class Insecta; order Coleoptera; family Carabidae; genus Agonum; species Agonum fuliginosum. The sequence goes on from OX384037.1 coordinate 28,385,731, forward strand.
TATTTTTTGACAGATGGTTTAACCAATCATATTGCGTAATGATGACGTAATGCAACCAATAGAATTGAAAATGTAAAATGATGTATCTGACAACATAATTTTGTAGATTAGGTTTTATTTTGTTACGTCAGTAACAAAAAATTAATTAATTTGTCACATGAAACGTCAAAAATGTTTAGCAAAATGAGTCGTTTTGGTAGTATTTTTAACAAGAAAAATATTCTTCCTAAATACCATTCGAGATAATAATTTTTTGAGAGAATTTTTGTCTATTCCACGGCAACTTATTGCAATTTCACTCCACAAAACATCATCTGACAATTCCCCTCAACTTCGTTTCGGGAAATTGATAGATGATGTTTTGTGTCGTGAAATTGTTAGAAATAAGTTGCCGTGGAAACGACGAAACAATTCTCAAAAAATTATCATCTCTTATGGTATTACCCCTGAATATAAAAAATTTCTGTTCAACTCAAAGCATATATCTTTTAAAATATGAATTTAAAATTGTTATACACTTTAGAATTTATAACAAGACAAACTACAAAGTAAGGAAACAATTTATTTATTTTAATATTGAGACCATAAAATAAAAATTCAAATGAGAAACAGCATATCGTTCTGTTCTTCTAGTATTTACTGACATATTGCAAAAGTTTAAAAGATTTTTAATAAAATTCAGTTTGTATCATAGCACCGTGAAATTTCATTTAACAATGTTTTACAGGCATAAACTTATCTAAAACTGCACTTTTTTCATACTTCGCAGTAGGTTTTGTTTACAAATTAAAAGGCGTTAAGTAATTTAGAAGGCGGTAAAAGCTAAACAACAGAAACCAAGGCAACAGCATCAAAACTAACAACCAAATATTTCACATTATTTTTAAATTTATTTCTAATGTATCGATCGTGCAATAGTATATTACATTACAAGTCATGAAAATGTTTCATTGCAGACGAGGAGGCGTTTGAAGAATGCGAGGATGCGCAGCGTCCGAGCATTTCTTCAAAGCCTCCGAGTCAAGCAAAGACATTTTTATGACGCGTGATGTATTCTATTTTTTTTAAATCGGCAATTAAGCTTAAAATTATAAAAAAATTAGGTTTGCATAAATCATCAGAGCTGTGACAAATCATCAGAGCTGTGACAAATTTTAGAAAAAGTTGTCATGACAAGTAAACAAAGTTGAAAGTAAAAATAAAATTTTCATGCCTAGTCATGAAAATCTTACTTTCATGCCGCAAATTTTGAAAAAAAATATTATAAACAACACGGACGTTCGTGCATTTTGTACCGGTTTTGGATAATATTGGAAACCTCGACTACTTCTCGGTCTCAAAACATTATCCTCAACCGGTAAACTGCACTTATCGCTTTTGATACTTACTAATATACTATTTCGCAGCTTTCTTAAAATTATTTAAAAATTTTGACAAGGCATAAAACATAGATTTATTATTAACTTTAATTAGGGTTACACAACGGTAAGCCATTGTGCTAATGAAAATAGAAAATAGATTTTAACCAAATTTTTAAAGATTAAAATGTATCAGTACAAAAATAAATACCTGAACTTCAAAAGAAGATATTCTGAATTTTTCCAAAAATGCTTCATCTGCAGCCGATAAAAAAGGAGTTTTATATGCTTTGTAACTTGCGGGAATCACGTTTCCGAGTGACACATTTTTAAAACCTTCTGACTGTCTAATTTCATCATCTACAATTTAATAAAATAATCATTTGTTTTCAAATTATAAATTACTGCTATTTTGCTCACAATTAGGAATGTTGATTCCTGCTGGAATACCGCTGCCTGCAAAAGTTAAAACATCTAACGAAGTAAAATCTGGCCTTAAGAAGGTATCTTTTTCAAATTCAACCGGCCATGGTAAGTAAGATAGCAAAGATTGAGCTTCAGCTACCAAAGAAGCAAATTTGGCTGACATTTCTTTGTTAACCATAGCTACAAAACCTTCGAATTCACCACGCATTCCTGATGGATCGCGGTAAGTTTCAATAAAACCAATGTATCTAAAAACAAACAAATCAATTAATTAACTTGTTTCAAAATTAGAGCATCTGACAAATTGAAATTAGAATAACATAAAGTATATTATGTCGTAGGCAAATTGTAAAATTAGGCTTTTTATAAAAGCCTAGGCATGTAGGCATATTACAAAACACAATGTCACACCACTTTATTTCACTCAAGAACCAAAACTGAGTAGGTATGATGGACTCACGAAGGGTATTGGGTTGTTTATTTACTTCAATTCAATTAGAGTTTGTACCAATACCAAGTATTTCAAACTCTAGAAGGGTATTTGATTTTTTAAAATTTAAATTCAGTTCAATCAGAATGTCTATCAAAACCGAGTCTGTGGGATTCAAGTAGGGTATATTGGGTTGTTTACTTAGCTCAGTTCAGAGTTTATACCAAAAGCCTCGGCAGATTGTGTAATAAAATGATATGACATTACATGCCGAGTCATTTAGAAAACGAATAGAAAAACGACTAGGCATTTGAATTTATAACTAGCCTGCGACATATACATAATTTATCACGCCTTTTACCCAACTTGGGTGTGGCCACCTCGCAGATGTATATATTTTATCGTTTGTCACAGATACTCATAGTTGTTAGTAGAGAGTACACAACAGGAGAAATTTGTGTCAAGGTAAATTAAAAATGTGTACTTTACTGGATTCGAACCTCAGGTAAACTGTGTATTTCGGTGTAACTAACTAGTTATGTCCTTAGGCTGATGTCACATAATCGTAATTATTTCTCCAATTTATATACTACGATAGTGTATTTCATAAGGAGAATCGAAAGTGAGAAATATCGTGCGAGTGTAAAGTTTGACGAACGAGGTGCAACCGAGTGAGGCAACATGCCGAGCAATATGATATTTACATTAGAACAAGTCATGAACGCTATTTTTAGACGACCACAAAAATCATAGAATATTAGATATTTATACACCAAGTGAGATACATGAACGTTTATTCAAGAGAAGACAGTTTAGCTCCCGAGCCCGAAAGGCGAATGGGATAATTTCTTTGAGTGAATAAACGTTCGTATCTCACGTGGTTTATAACATATTTTATTCAATTTTGAAGAAATTATTTCAAATATATGAATTATAAATTTATTTTGACAACTAAAAAATCAAATCAAAGTAGTCGTTGGTGGCAAGTTGTCATTATTTTATACATTTTTGACGATATAATGGCAGTTTCAAACGTCATAGTAATTTAAAATATGTTGAGTGATGAAAAAAATAATAATTCACTTGCGAATAAACAGTTGTTTAAAGTTTTTGCTATGGAGTTAATAATAACAGTTTAAAATGTCAAAATTGCATAATAGTTATTTAACTATTTAAAACGTCAAAATTGAATAATAGTTATTTAACTAACTAGTGTGTTAATAAGGGCGATTAATAATTGTGACATATTAATGCGTGAGAGAAGCGAACGCGTTAATTGTCGAGATTATTAATCGCCTATTAACACATGAGTTAGTTACAATATTTTTCCGTTGATCATATCTTTTAAATATGGAGAAAATCTAATTTTATTCCATGACAAATATGTTAGGTTAGTAAAGTTTGGTACTGCTGAGCATCAGTTTTTTTTCGTTGATCGTTTATTAATGAGTATCATTAATGTAAAAAAATTATACATTAATGACCCGTATGAATGCATGATTTTTATTAATCAACGATTTTTTTTAATGCGTTCAACACGTAATATAGTATAATTAGTTAACGAAAACATATTGTAACAAACTAATGTGTTAATAGGCTATAATGATCTCGACAATTAACGCGTGAGAGAAGCGAACGCGTTAAAATATATCAATTATTAATCGCCCTCATTAACACACTAGTTAGTTAAATAACTATTAATACAAACACAACATTCAAATGACATTTCTACTATCATTTCAAACAATCAATAAACAAAGCAAAAGCTGCCTGGCTATGTTGATTTGGCCTCATAATAAATAATACGATATAACCATACCATGCTAGCACGATATTCAAATCATGCTAGTTCATGATATTTTCAGCTTTCTTCGACATGCTGCTGCAGCGATATCTATTATTTTTGGTAGAGGTCATCTAAATTATTTTCAATCATGTTTGTTACCAACTCGATGCTAATTCTGCTCTAAGCTCTGAGCTTGCCAAGTTAATTGTATCTCAACTGTAATTGTAACTAGAGTTAACTAAACTAATCCGTGAACTTTTTATATCGATTACTGATTCTGATACTTGACATTTGGTTTCAGTCCAGACAGACAAACGTACAGTACAGTTGTGGAATTATATAATTCTTACGTTTCAATAACGGGACCTTTATCTTTAATCCAAAACCTAGAACCTTGTTTATGATCGTTAAGGCTGCCTGTGGTAAAACTACTTATATAACTCGTAATCATCTGACGTTCATTATCATTCGCTGCATATTTCTTAGCTTCTTCTAAATCGCGACAAACTGAAGACAAAAGCGCTGAGTAATCACCTCGAGTAACCTAAAAATGATTTATTATTTAAGTATTATTTAACGATAGTTTTAATGATAAGATAAGTTCAGTAACTTATCAAATGATTAACTGATTAACATAAATAAAAATGCTCAAAGAGATCAATTGTATAATGAGTATATTATGTAATATTCGTAGACAACCAAATATTTAAATATGTACCTTGAATTTATTGCTTTCAAAGGTTTCTTCCTCTACAGTTATACCTTCTTGAACTGCAGCTAGGCAAATTTCGTAATGATTTACACCATCATTAACGGTTTTAAATGTTCGAAGATTGTAACATTCAATTTTTTTGGTCACCAACCAATTTGCAACAATTTTTGCATCTTCCATTGTACAATTACTTGAAAAATAAGTAGTAATTCCCTAAAACAGATCAAATATTACAAGTTGAAAATAATTCTTGATTATAATCCACTCACCTTGTCCTTCATACCTAAACTCTTCTCCCTATCAGTAAGAGAATACATGGGTTTCTTAATTTTCTCCCATAAATCTTTCGTGCAAAAATTTGCTTCATTAACAAGAGCTTCCATTTTGTCGGCAGTGAAATTAGGAACAAATTTACTATCGCCAAACCCTTTATAATTACCGGCATTTGCGAAAACTCCGCAAGCATACACTAACATTGCCTAAAATTCATAAGATTTAAATAGTGCGAACAATAAATACTTAGAAATGTATAGTTACAGTAAAATCACTCTCTGTAAATCCAACTTTTAAAGCTACTTCTTTCAATTTAGGCACAGTAAAAGTAGAAAACATTTTGTGGAAAAAGGCAAATATAACAGGAGACTCTGGACTTGTTTGTACCAAAGTTATAAGTCCCCCGTACCAGGATGCTCTGCTTAAATAATGAGCATAGAGTTTCTCATCTTTTGTTAAGTTCTTGAAAGCTGTAGAACATTCTAATTCTACAACAGGTTGGTCATTCGGTAGAATAAAATCTTCACTCATGCTATAAAGATAATATAATTACAATTTATATATAATCATATAGAAAAACTTACTTTAAAAATTCACTGTACAATAACTAAAGAAAAATAGTAATCTTTTAAATGTAAAATAAACTTGAAAGCACCTGATAAGATGTCAAAATGACAGCTAGTCAAAATGCAAATCACGGGCAAAAAAACTAATGGTCTACCCTCTACCGGCGGCGAAGTGGAGTGCCGTACAGTGTTACCAACCCTAGGACTCATCCGTAGATCTACGAATTTTTACTGCAACCTACGAATCTCCGATTTTACAAAAATATCTATGAATTTTTAACTTTTCCATTGTAATTATTACTCTATTCTACGGATATTTTCGTTTTCGGCGACATCTATCCATCTAAGGAATTTTGCAAAAGCACGGTTGGCAACACTGGTGCCGTGACAACATGTGGGGTTGAACGTTGAACGGTTGAAGTGAAGTTTCAGAAATGTCATGAACAAATTTCATAATTTAATGGATAATTTTTAACAGTTTCAAATAGTATGTTTTCTCTTGTAAAAAAAGCACGTCAAATATTATTATCATACTTTAGTTTGACACTCACTATCAAGCAATATATTTCATGATAGCATACTTTTAAGTGTACCTGTTAAGGTTATGCATCAATATTATCAAGAAATTTGAATGTGAAATATTAGTACGCATTACCTTTTAATAAAAATATCAAAATGAGCTCAATTATGTGGCGGAGTCAACATATAATCAAGACAATACCAAGATTTTGTAATTATGTCAACTCTTCCACGTTTAAAAGATCTTCAAGAGAAATTTTATGTACAATCGAAACGAAATATTTTAATTTAGGAGAGCAAACACGGTGCTACAATGCTTTAATATCTAATAACATACGTTATGAGAACAGTCTGGCATCAACTGTGTCCAAGAAACCATACAGCAATGATGACAAAAAAGAAACTCTTATTGAAGCCAATAAAAAAGTTTTTGAAAATGTCTTCGAACACAACAAAGAGAAACTCAGAGAAACGGAACAAAAATTTCGCGAGAAAAGAAATATACTTATGCAAGACATCAAAGCTACTAAAGATAAAATGAAAGAACGCATGGAAGAGGTCACCGAACGGGAAAATATTTACACAATACCAAATTTTCTTTGTGTATCCCGAATTGCCATGACTCCTTACCTTGGAATGTTGATAGTCCAAGAAAACTTTGATTTAGCGTTGGCTGTATTAGGGCTTGCTGCCCTCACCGACTTGGTATATAACTTTCTTAAAATTGGATGGTTGGAAAATTTAACATTTTTCTTTTTGTAGTTAGATGGATGGATTGCTCGAACTTGGGAAAGCCAGAGTTCAAAATTAGGTAGCTTCTTAGATCCAATGGCAGATAAAATACTCATTGCTACCCTATTTCTGACACTTACATATTGTGATCTAATACCTCTGGCTTTAACTGCCTTAATTATTGCAAGAGATGTTATTTTAGTAGTTGCAGGATTTGTTATTAGATATAAATCTTTACCGCCACCGGTAAGTAACTAAAAATAATTGAAAATATGGCGTTATATAATCTAATACAAACAATAGTATACATTATTTCAGTTTTAATATATTGATCATTACATTTTTATAAACGTGCATTTCAATTTTTATGCATATTTACTAGCTTGTTTAGGGATTATCGTCGTTTTAGTTACACATGTTTTACTGAGGTTAGTCTTATTAGCGACATATGAGAATGATATATACATTTAATATATTGTTCATTACATCTTTCTAAACGTGCATGTACATTTTTTTGTACAGTCACTACCTCGTTTAGGAGTTATCGTAGTTTTAGTTAGACATGTTTTATTCAGCAGCCCGCCATCAGGCAGTAAACACCGATAAAAGTTAGGAAGGAAATATGACAGTTTCATGAATACCTTTTACTTAATATTATGCCCTAAACTTGTAGAAACATCCATGCAAAATACCATTACGATTTACTACTTAAATTTAAAAATGTGAACAACAATTTACTTTATTGACGTCTCCCGAAAAATTGCGTAAAACATACGGCAACGTCGCATGGATCGCATTCTAGATTATAAAATTGAAATATTGGGGACGCAATCGCATCCATGTAGGCTGTAAAAACTGTCAATTTGACATTTGTTACTGTTGTTGCGTTTTTATCTTTTAAAATAGAAAAATCATAAAATTTTTATTACAAATTATTATTAACAACATATTTATAGAGTATTTACGAGATAAATAGCTGTATAATGTAACATAATCATCCTAGTAAGCTTGAGTGCCGAGCTGTTCCACCAAATTGCCACTTATACCACTGTAAATTAACTTTTTATTAATCTTAGATGTAAAAATAATAACTTTCATCGTTATTTCAGTACATTTACAATAATTATGTTCCTTACTACATTATCATACGACTTATTTAAAATAGATAAGATTATCTTGCTGAAGTTCTTTTCAAGACAAAATGACATTTAGAAATTTTCTGTCATTGATAATAAATTGTTATAAATGGTCATAAGTATCTTAGGCCAGAATAAAATTATTTATGTCTTCCTAGTATGTAATTGTTTAATTATGTCACGGATACGAGGTATGTTATATACTACCCTAGGGCATTAAGAAATTGCCATGGTAATATTGAGACATCACTAAGTTTTTCTTCTGAAATTAATATACTTTCTGTCTGTTACTAGGATACCAAAAATATTAACAAAATTCGAAACGTCAAAGCGAAATATCACGCGCGCAATATTTTAAATAAAATAGTAAGACATAAAATATTGTATGCACCACGGGCATCATTGATGTTTATAGCCCTCGGGCGATTTACAGACCCTCGGGCCAGAGGCTCTTGGGCTTGTAAACATGTCGTCCTCGGATGAGCATAAACATCATCATGATGCCCTTGATACATAAATAACTATTATAATGCAGGGAATGTTAATGATCATTATAGAGGTAATAGGTACGTCTCTTGTATGCCCACATGTTAAAATTACAGAAATATGTGCGTTTCTGATTCTGATTCGCAGATCTTGAATATATGGCCCGGTTTTATCTAATAATTTAAACAAAAAGGCCACTTTAATTGCTTGCTAGTTTCACTCCACTCTGTGTATTAATCTTAATAAAAAAGAAGGAAAAAATATTTGTATATGTATTTTTTCATAAACTCAACGTTTCGGTCCAAATTGAGACCTTCATTAGAACAACTACAAAAAGATGAAAGGATGTCTCAGCAACAATATGTAAAAGTTGCAATATATGCAATAATCAAAAAGTTTTCCAATCTTGTACCTTATTTGTTATAAAACTTTTTGTATATAAAAAAAATCTGACGTGGTCACCACATGACTTCCTTGTACGCCTATTAAACTGTTCATACTTTTCTTAATAACTAAAATGTAGAATAATATAAAAAAATATACCTACTTTATTCTTTTAACTTATTATACAAATATATTAATATATAAGTACTACTACCAGGGGCGCACTCAAGGGGGGGGCTCGTGGGGCTTGAGCCCCCCCCAGACGACTGGACTTTTTTCAAATTTTTTTATTAAACATTTTAAACATTATGTAAGATTATTTAAGTTCACTGAAGACTAAAAATAATCGCCTTTTTTCTGTTTTTATAATTATCTTAAATTCAAATAGTTCAAATATACAATAATATACACTCTAGTATATAACGCATGTGTACGATTATTGGAATATTTTAATAAGAATGCGAACCTTGTGATGAAATTTTGAACTTAAACAACGGTGCACTTGGGAGTGAAACTAAAAAGATGAAAGAAAGAACTGATAATAATTATTTAGCATGTATAGAATATGCACGCCTACTTAAATTCAATTTTTCTATATAACTGGCATGACTCTGCTCAGAGTGTGCACAAGAAAGAGAGTAAAACGTGCAACTGTTTATCTTTAAAAAAATGAAACTTTCAATTTAAAGGTGTTTGACCTTGAACTCTATAAAAAAATTTCGCCTGCGGCGCATTTCTTTCTTATGCCGTACTACAGGTTTCATAAAAAAAAATATTCTGAGCCCCCCCCAAGATGCAATCCTGGGTGCGCCACTGACTACTACTACTGCTACTATATTCACAAATATATTTTAGTCATTTTATTTAAACTGCAGAAGAAGATATAGTATAGCATATTTTACTATAGTCACTGGCATGTCATAATCATTTAAATTTTACGTAGTAACAAATGTTAATCGATCATGGACTACAAGATACCGAAATACTAAATTATAAATATACAGGGTGAGTCATCGAAATGCCCGTCGTCGATATCTCCCTTGTCGTTAAAAATACAGCATAAATTTATTAACAGAATTTTTCGTCTACTCAAGGAGCATAACTTAAAATTATTTTCACATATACAGGCTGTTGCATAACGACTTGGCAATAATTGTTCGTCTTTTTTTAAATGAAACACCCTATATATTTTTATATATTTTGAATTGTATTTTATTTACCTATACGAATATATAAATTTCATTTTAGTTTTCCGCGGCGTTGCCAAGTTATTCAATTTTTTCTCTAAAAAAAGCCGAATACACGTATTGTTTTATAAAGGCGTACTGAAGTTATTTTAATAGTAAAAATTATGAATTTTTTTTCTGTACAACTGTAACTATACTCTTTGTTCTGACATAACTTTTTTTAAATGTTATTATACAGGGTGTTCAGTACAGAGGATCAAATTTACTCAATTTCAAATGGCTATAACTCGTCATTTTCAAATGGAACACCCTATATTTTATTATTCTGTTGTGTGTATTTTTGCATCCTCTTATGTTATAAAAGGTGTCCTATGCCTAAAAACATTAATTTCGGAATTAATAAAAATACAGCATAAATTTATTAACAGAATTTTTCGTCTACTCAAGGAGCATAACTTAAAATTATTTTCACATATACAGTGGGTTGCATAACGACTTGGCAATAATTGTTCGTCTTTTTTTAAATGAAACACCCTATATATTTTTATATATTTTGAATTGTATTTTATTTACCTATACGAAAATATAAGTTTCATTTTAGATTTCCGCGGCGTTGCCAAGTTATTCAATTTTTTTTCTAAAAAAAAGCCGAATACACGTATTGTTTTATAAAGGCGTACTGAAGTTATTTTAATAGTAAAAATTAAGAATTTTTTTTTCTGTGCAGCTGTAACTATACTCTTTGTTCTGACATAACTTTTTTTTAATGTTATTATACAGGGTGTTCAACACAGAGAATCAAATTTACTCAATTTCAAATGGCTATAACTCGTCATTTTCAAATGGAACACCCTATATTTTATTATTCTGTTGTGTGTATTTTTGCATCTTCTTATGTTATAAAGGATGTCCTATGCCTAAAAACATTAATTTAATTAATTTCGAAATTCATGTTTATACAGGGTGAGTCATCGAAATGCCCATCGTCAATATCTCCCTTGTCGTTAAAAATACAGCATAAATTTATTGACAGAATTTTTCGTCTACTCAAGGAGCATAACTTAAAATTGTTTTCACATATACAGGGTGTTGCATAACGACTTGGCAATAATTGTTCGTCTTTTTTTAAATACAACACCCTATATATTTTTATATATTTTGAATTGTATTTTATTTACCTATACGAAAATATAAGTTTCATTTTAGTTTTCCGCGGCGTTGCCAAGTTATTCAATTTTTTCTCTAAAAAAAGCTGAATACACGTATTGTTTTATAAAGGCGTACTGAAGTTATTTTAATAGTAAAAATTAAGAATAATTTTTTCTGTATAGCTGTAACTATACTCTTTGTTCTGACATAACTTTTTTTTAATGTTATTATACAGGGTGTTCAATACAGAGAATCAAATTTACTCAATTTCAAATGGCTATAACTCGTCGTTTTCAAATGGAACACTCTATATTTTATTATTCTGTTGTGTGTATTTTTGCATCTTTTTATGTTATAAAGGCTGTCCTATGCCTAAAAACATTAATTTAATTAATTTCGAAATTAATGTTTTTAGGCATACGACACCCTTTATAACATAAGAAGATGCAAAAATACACACAACAGAATAATAAAATATAGGGTGTTCCATTTGAAAATGACGAGTTATATCCATTTGAAATTGAGTAAATTTGATTCTCTGTATTGAACACCCTGTATAATAACATTTAAAAAAAGTTATGTCAGAACAAAGAGTATAGTTACAGCTGTACAGAAAAAAAAATTCTTAATTTTTACTATTAAAATAACTTCAGTACGCCTTTATAAAACAATACGTGTATTCGGCTTTTTTTAGAGAAAAAATTGAATAACTTGGCAACGCCGCGGAAAACTAAAATGAAACTTATATTTTAGTATAGGTAAATAAAATACAATTGAAAATATATAAAAATATATAGGGTGTTTCATTTAAAAAAAGACGAACAATTATTGCCAAGTCGTTATGCGACACCCTGTATATGTGAAAATAATTTTAAGTTATGCTCCTTGAGTAGACGAAAAATTCTGTTAATAAATTTATGCTGTATTTTTAACGACAAGGGAGATATCGATCACGGGCATTTCGATGACTCACCCTGTATATATACCGGGTGTATATTGAAAAGTGAAACATAGGCGTTTTACATGGTAAATCAGTTTTTCCGTTCGCATTGCTTCCCTAATTATTTTAGACAAAAATGTTTCAAATATATGTTGTTGAGCATAAAATTCTACATCCGGATCAGTAAACAAAATTTATTTTGGTTGCTTTATAACTGCAGAAATCAAATTTGAAAATACACGGAATAGCGAATTAATAGTAACAGCCATGGAATTAAAAACAGGAGATGAACAAATGCGTAACGCTTTAAACGTCAATGTCAGAATAATAGATTGTCAAAATCATTTAAGCTGGATTCAGAGATTGCGTAGTGTACACAGCATAGCATAGCACAGCGAAACATAGAAAATGAACATACGGGAATGCTTGCATTGATTCATAGAATACAGACATAGCACAGCACAACATGGGAATTGGGCATATTTTATTTCGAAGCTGTGTTTCTTACGTTTTACTATGCTCGGACACGTACGCTGTCAGTACTCTTTGTTAAACCACACCTACCGTGACTGCGCTGTGGTTGTCATTAACTGTAGAAACGCAATAGATATTGAATTGAACTGTTTATTTAAATATAACGAGTAAATACAAATGAATTCGTTCACAAATCTCAATATGACAACTGTCATAATAATAAATTGTCATAACTACTATGTTTTTGTGTTTTCCTGTGTTGTGTATTTCTATGCTGTGTTTACTACGCAATCTCTGAATCCAGCTTTATACGTAGGTACTAATAATTTGACGTTTAAAACGTTACGCATTTGTTCATCTCCTGTTTTTAATTCCACGGCTGTTACTATTAATTCGCTATTCCGTGTATTTTCAAATTTGATTTCTGCAGTTATAAAGCAACCAAAATAAATTTTGTTTACTGATCCGGATGTAGAATTTTATGCTCAACAACATTTATTTGAAACATTATATATATATATATATATATATATATATATATATATATATATATATATATATATATATATATATATATATACAGGGTGTCTATTTAACTCGGGCCACTATTGGTAATTCCTAAACTAGAACAGATACGACTTCGGTTAAATTAGACAAAAGTTACCTTATCAGAAGGCCATTAAAGTGATGTTTTTGTTTATCCAAAAATATGCACAGGTAACTAGATAGAGCAAAAACTTTTATTTTTTTAAATGGCAATCACAGTTAGCTATGGCATCATTAAAAGGAGTATTTGTTTCTCTTTTCAACTGTATGTAAATTTTCATCATTTATTTTTTAAATAAATGTTTTATTTACACAAAACATAATATACTTAATTCTAATGGCACTTATTATATATATATATATATATATATATATATATATATATATATATATATATATATATATATATATATATATATATATACGGGGTGTTTTAGACCACCCGTACCACCCAAATATCTCGCGTAAAACGGAACGAATCAAAAAAAGAAAAAATACGTCCAAAAAGATTTCAAAAATTCTATTAATTGACACCAAATGCAAATTTTTCCCCCACCCCCTGGGGGGTGGAGGGGGGGTAGCTTTGTAAATTTAAATGGGGACCCCCATTTTTTATTGCAGATTCGGATTCCTAGATTTAAATAAAGAAGGTTTTGTCCGAAAAATTTTTAAGATTTTTCGAAAACAACGTAATTTATCGTCTACGCAAGGGTGGGATAGGACTGACATTACGGTAAGTACCTTACACAGTTATAATTTTTTAAATGATTTTTATTTCTTGTTTCAGTTACTGCGCTTTTTTCTTTTTGTCAAATTTGAATGAATCAATTTCTGTTTAAAACCAAAATTTAATTTGCCTTTTAACTTCAAGAATCAAAAAAAATTTTTCAAGAATCAAAAAAAATTTTTCGGACAAAACCTTCTTTATTTAAATCTAGGAATCCGAATCTGCAATAAAAAATGGGGGTCCCCATTTAAATTTACAAAGCTACCCCCCCTCCACCCCCCAGGGGGTGGGGGAAAAATTTGCATTTGGTGTCAATTAATAGAATTTTTGAAATCTTTTTGGACGTATTTTTTCTTTTTTTGATTCGTTCCGTTTTACGCGAGATATTTGGGTGGTACGGGTGGTCTAAAACACCCTGTATATATATATATATATATATATATATATATATATATATATATATATATATATATATATATATATATAAATGTTTCAAATAAATGTTGTTGAGCATAAAATTCTACATCCGGATCAGTAAACAAAATTTATTTTGGTTGCTTTATAACTGCAGAAATCAAATTTGAAAATACACGGAATAGCGAATTAATAGTAACAGCCATGGAATTAAAAACAGGAGATGAACAAATGCGTAACGTTTTAAACGTCAAATTATTAGTACCTACGTATAAAGCTGGATTCAGAGATTGCGTAGTAAACACAGCATAGAAATACACAACACAGGAAAACACAAAAACATAGAACCAATTCAGAGATAGCATAGCGTTACTATAGTTATGACAATTTATTATTATGACAGTTGTCAAATATTGAGATTTGTGAACGAATTCATTTGTATTTACTCGTTATATTTAAATAAACAGTTCAATTCAATATCTATTGCGTTTCTACAGTTAATGACAACCACATTTATTTTTTTTTAACTTATATTATACTAGTATACTCACAAATATATTTTAGTCATTTTATTTAAACTGCAGAAGAAGATATAAAGCATATTTTACTATTTAGTCCAGTCAAATTAGCTTTTTTGGCGGAAAAAATTTATATAGTCCTGAAATTGTGCATATATACTTGGGAGTACTGTAGAATCAAATATCCGTCGGGTTACCCCGGCGCAGGGTGCCGCGTCCCCCCAAAATCCTGAAAAAACTACCCCAAACGGATACATTGCACTAGTTTTTCGCAATTATCTCGTAAACGGTTAATCACACAGGATATTTTATAATTAGCGAATTGTAGAGAAATAAATTCTCAACATGAGATGATCTGAGTCGTTACTGTATCGATTGTAGTTCACGCGCTAGAGCAGTCCGAAGAAAAGGGGGGATCGTGGCGCGCGACGAAAAATTTGTTTCTCGCGTTTGAATTTTGTAAATTCCTCACGAACAACAAGGGTTACCTCATAAATGTACCTACAGGAAAATAGAGCAAGAAATTCTCTATCATTACATGCTAATCGTGTTTTCTTATTGTTTTTTTTGTACTTTTTTCGAATGATTTTCGTATAAACGTCAATAACAAAAAAATTAAATTTACACAATTTAACAAGTTATATGTCTAATAGAGGCATGTTGGTATGTAAATATAGGATTCTATAATACATCCTAATTGTGCTCGCGAAATTTTATAGCCATACAAATTATTTTTGCTTTTGTTTCAGAATCTTATTCCGCTTACAATATTTTACAAAATATATATTTTTAATCATTGTTCAACACATACAATTAATTAAACACAATAAATAAAAATTAAACTAATATTTAGCAATGTTCTCTCGCAGAATATTTTTGAATTAAATCCAACTAAGCAATATCTGAATATAAAAAGATATTGTATCTTATAGAAAAATGTCCAGGGAATTGAATGCCGCAAACCGGAAATCGATATTGTTATCCGTTGAAAAGTTACTGTTGATTAAATACAACCAATAAAAATTTAACTAACATTTAGCAATGTTCTATCGGAGAATATTTTTGAATTAAGTCCAACTAAGCAATATCTAAATATGAAAAGATATTGTTTCTAATAGAAAAATGTCCAAGGAATTGAATGCCGTAAACCGTAAGTCGATATTATTATTCGTTCAAAAGTTACAGCTGATTAAAAACAATAAATAAAAAATTTACTTATATTTAGCAATATTCTTTCGGAGAATATGTTATAAACAAGGCAAAAATAGTGCATGTCAACATTTGAATGAAACTGTATCTGACAAAAAAATGTCCGATAAATTAAATACTGCGAACCGGAAGTAAGTATTATCATCCGTTGAGCCTCGACAGTTGATTTAACACAAAATGATAAAAATAATCTCATTTTTTATATGTTCTGTTTTAAATTATACTCAAATTGTGACTTAACTTGGGCTTAGACATTGTTTAAAAATATATTTTTTTGTAAAATATTGTAAGCGGAATAAAGTTCTGAAACAAAAAATTGATATTTGCATCTCTTTAAAAATTAAAGATAATTACCTCAATTAGTGTGATAAAATCAATTATGAAACGATAGTTTAACAAAAATAATCTGTATGGTTATAAAACTTCGCGTGTACAATCAAGTATATTATAGAATACTATATTTACATACAAACATGCCTCTATTAGACATATAACTTGTTAAAGTGTGTAAATTTAATTTTTGTGTTATTGACGTTTATACGAAAATCATTCGAAAACAGTACAAAAAGAAAACAATAAGAAAACACGATTTGCATGTAATGATAGAGAATTTCTTGCTCTATTTTCCTGTAGGTACATTTATGAGGTAACCCTTGTTGTTCGTGAGGAATTTACAAAATTCAAACGCGAGAAACAAATTTTTCGTCGCGCGCCACGATCCCCCCTTTTCTTCCGACTGCTCTAGCGCATGAACTACAATCGATACAGCAACGACTCAGATCATCCCATGTTGAGAATTTATTTCTCTACAATTCGCTAATTATAGAATATCCTGTGTGATTAACCGTTTACGAGATAATTGCGAAAAACTAGTGCAATGTACCCGTTTGGGGAAGTTTTTTCAGGATTTTGGGGGGACGCGGCACCCTGCGCCGGGGTAACCCGACGGATATTTGATTCTACAGTACTCCCAAGTATATATGCAAAATTTCAGGACTATATAAATTTTTTCCGCCAAATGGCGTTTTACGAGCTAATTTGACTGGACTAATTGTCACTAAATTATAAATATATACTTTAATTATTCTTAAATGATACCAGATACAAAAATATTTATAAAATACCGATTGTAGTTAATAATCACATAATCTTTCAGTTAAAATCAAAAAATTTGTCCTAAATTAAATATTTAAGTACTATTTCCGGTTTGTAGATTAAAACCAAAAATAGGAAGTGCACAACTAGATGCTATAACAGTCCTAAATACAAAATTTCAACTTTCTACGTCTAACCGTATTTGAGTTATGCGACACACATACGTACGTACAGACGTCACGACGAAACTAGTCATAATGGATTCAGAAAAGGTCAAAACGGATATTTCCATCAAAATCTGAAAACCGAATTTTTTCGCGATTACAATACTTCCTTTTTACTCTGTACAAGGAAGTAAAAATCTGATTGATTATTGCCTGTTTTAGTATGTATTGTTACTGAGACATTTCTCATTTTTGTAGTTGCCCTGATAAAAGTCTAAATTTAGACAGAAACATCGACTTTTGACTGGTGTACCTATTATTTTTTCCTTCTTCAAGTTCTAAAATTCAGTTACGGTTTTCTTTATTATTAAATCAAATTTTGACGGTTGATAATTTGAATTTCAGCGAACATTAGTACGATATTTTGATGCTAGTCACGTAACAGCTCAACTAGCCCCAACTTTTATAAGTAAAGCAAATACAGTTGTTCAACTGTTGCTAGTAGGATCGACTTTAGCTGCACCTGTCTTCCACTATGTTGATCATCCAGTTTTGCAATGTCTTTGGTAAGATATTGATTAATTTTATATAAAATCTTTGGTGATTATATTCGTTACAGGTACATCACAGGTGCAACAACTATTGCCGCCGGAATGAGCTACGTAATTTCAAAGAACACTTACAAATACTTTAAAAAATCTAGGTAATGATAAGATCTATTTTTAGTGACATAAGGCCATAATATATTTGAACAACGAGTTCATTGTTTCCTACATTTGTATTATATATTTTTATTTTATATAAAATGTGATTTTCACCTTAGATTAAAAATAAAGTTATTTAAATTACCTGTATTGATTGTTCGTTTTTATAAAGAACTTTTACTAAGACAAAACTTTCACGTCTGTTCGTCGAAAAATGACTTTTAGTATAATTAATATTTGTTTATTTTATTTTTTGTATAAAATTTAATATTTCGAGTTAAAAATTAGCTACATTGATTTTTTATTTGTTCTGATATTCTTTGTAACCCTTTCCTAAAAACATAACATTTTAGATAAATTCGTATCAAAAATAAAGTTCTATACCTTAAAGTATTGTCATATCCCACTCCTCGCATACACTCTACTTTTTTAACTGCATTAGTTAAATCTGAAAAGACATCATCAATTTCAGGCGATAAAACATTAACTATTTGTTCAAGAAATCGAAAAACATTCGACGAATGGAATGGTAGATGTTTATCAAAAATATTTATTATACAACTCTTAAATATTTCCCTAAAACCAAAATGAATTAATTACATTGTATACAAATTAATTAATAAACATTACTTACTTAATTCTATCATAATACTGACTTGATTTTACTGTTACGATAATTTCAGTAACAACATTTTTGGCACTTGCATCTTCAGAAAACATGATCTGTTCGCAAAGTGTTGGAAAGATAGTAGTCGTAAAAATTTCGACCTTTGTAAAATTTTCACATTGTTTTCTACTCATTTCTAAAACTAATTTCAATGCCTACAATATAAAAACTATTAAAATCAAATTAATAATTTAAATATTTAAACTTACCGGCAGTGAATGTTCATGAGTATTTTTAGATTTACAACTTATAATATTATTAGCAATTTTATCTAAAATAAAAGCTGATGCATTATCTTCAAATTCGTTATCTAAGCACCGAATTAAAGGGGATGAAGCATCGTTCATAAAGGGTACATATCTGCAAATACAAGAAAATTAAGAAACTATGGTCTGTTCCAAATAAGAATATAGTATGGGGCAAGATAGGGCCTACGATTTGAGCGTTCTGATTGGTCTAGCCGGAAACCAAGTTTACATCAGCGAAAAATTTGTGATATGCGCGCATCATTTAGCTGTCGAACGCCGTAGTAGTAACAGCTGGTATTGTTGAAAATGTGAGTCGTTGATTAGCGTCAGTAACGCGTGACTTGCGGAACATAACACTATTTCAAAAATACCGCGCTACGTTTAAATTTCTATTTAATGTGTGTAAAACGGGCTGGCTCCGCAGCGCTATCTACTATACTCTTATTTGGAACCGGGTATAGTTACTATTTCAATTTTTGTTGTAATAAATGTATAAAGTATACTACTAAATTGTCATTGTATTTTGCATTGGTATGATTTCAATGTCTCTAATTACATATAGGTAGAATATCAAAATATGTAATTTTTGTTAATATCGTAGTTTTAAATAAATAATTTTATAATATGTGATCATATCCGTGTAGTATTTTGTATGTGTAAAATGTTTATTACCTACCTTATGGTCATGTCTCTCAAAGTTCGTTCAATATAAGTATCTGATTTGTAATCAAGTCTGGCTATTCCACGAATAAATAAATGCCAAGTTCTTTTTAACGCTGCTAAAATAATATTGGAAGGTCTTTTGTTCATTAAAATAGAAGTAGGCAAAAGAAGAGTAGACGTTAGTCGATGAAATATACATGTATTTTTATTCTGAAAATTAGAATGTATGTGTATATTGAAAATAGGCATTAACAAAAAATGCATAATTTAAATGCATTTAAATTGACATATCCTCATATTACGCGACAATTAAACTAAAGGCACCAATTTGTTTTTATTATGATAACAATCATTTTTACCTCTCGCCACTCATATCTGTAAGAGAGGTATTGTAATCATGCTAAAATTTCGATAGTGAGTTTTCAATGGATAAGCACGTTTTGAGGTCCCTACAACACGATTTTGATAATTTCGCGATGATGTCTGTGTGTGTTGATGGGTGGATGGATGTTGGAGGTACGATAACTCAAATACCACTGAATAAAAAAAATTAAATTCTGTATATAATATTCTGACATCCTAGATTAGATCTGATTAAATTTTGGTGTTGATCGTGCAACCGGAAGTGGTAGTTTCTTGTAGATCTGAAGAGTTTTTCTGTAGTATCTTCAAAATTTATGAATTAATAGGAAATTTTTTAATAACATTGTATACTAAATGTTACTATCTACAATATGTATTCAAAACGTTGTTTCTATCTAGCACCATTTTCCAATTACAAGAAGTTAAAAATTCTACAAATTTGTTACAATTTTGATTTATCTGCCTACCTATGAAAACAAAAAATAAAATATTTGAGTGTTAATGTCATATGAATTTTTGACTTTTTGGCAAATTGAAATGGAAAATATGAAATGTCATTTATTATTTATAAGGTAATAATAAACTTTAATAATATTATAAAAACTACAATTCCCGAATTCCCTTCTACAATGGTATATTTGTGAGTAAGTACCTTCATACACACTTAGTAAAATAGTAGAGTATATGGCGAGAGGTCATGTGTTGGCCACATCGGATTTTTTGTATTAGTCCGAGAAATGATTTACTTTTTGTACAGTTGCTATTGATGATAAACGATCCCTAAATGGCCTTCTTTTTTACAATAAACAATAACATAATAGCATCAACTGCGTAGGGTTAACGAAAAATGTAGTTTTATCTGTAAATGTATTTGATACATGATAGTTTGTAAAATTTAATTAATCCTGCGGGTGGACTAAGAATAAACCGAAAGAAATATGTTCCATGACTGATATTTCAAGTAATATTTTCAGTTACGCACTTATTTACTTAAATCTTACCTTCATGTATAATACAGGGCCACAATGAAGATACAATACAGCAGCAGTAGTATACACTCTCATTACAAGTTGTGCATTTTCCCCTTTTTCGGTTTCTGAAACAACAGGGCCTACCCATTTGTCCATTCGTCCAAAATAGGTTTCAAACCATTTCTTCAGTAATGCAGTATCTTGAACAGATTTAGAATCACGCATTCTGATGCCAGCTGAACGAATTACTGCATACAGTGGATCTTCATCTTCATTAAAAGAAAAGTTTAAAGAAGACCAACTTGGAAGGCAAATCATTAGAGAAGTCAATTCAGCTAATTCAGATTTGTTGATGTTGAGGATTGCTATTCGGATCCATGCCTAAATCCCAAATACTATGATTATAGTTTTAAAATGTCTACATTCCATTTTCATGGACAATATTACTTACTATTGTAATCTATTAAGGTCTAATTTCATTTGTGTTATAAATATAATTGTACATGAAACCAAAATAAATCTATGTTTGTGTGGTTTCTAAATTTTGAAATACTTTTAAATGATTTTGTGGTTTTAAAATAATTGTACATAATTAAAAAAGGTTTCCAAATGTCACAAACATTTCATCTCCAAGTAACTTTTTAAATTTGACAATACAGAGTGATTCACACCTTCATGTATATATTTTAAAAGAATTATAGTAGGTATTTAACTTACTGCTCACGGGACAACATTTTTTTAAATTAGAAAATTTAACGGCAGTTTTCACAAGAATTACATTTTTGATACCTTCCACTGGATTAGAAATTGCATAATACATTCTGAGTACTTGTGCATGGAATAAAATAAAATTTGTATTAATATTTTATGCAATGGCACGAATTTTATAAGTAATTACTTATGTAAACAGTAGCCTAAAACTGTTTGATCCGATTTGACTAAAGCCTCATACACATAAAATTTTAGTTTTAAGATTTGCATTTATGTTTACGTTTAAGAAAGTTTAAATACATATAACTAAATACGAGCATTCACACGTCCTACTTTTAAGCACTGTGAATGTTGGGTAAAAGGGGGTGATGGATATGTTGTATGAATGCATATTATTTTATTATGGTAGGTACCTGTATTAGTAACGCTTGATGTTCTGAAGATAAATCGGAACATCTATTATTTTCTAAAATTGATGTTAAAAATTTGACTGATAATGAAATATTGACTGTATCCCCAGTTATATGGTCCAGTAAACTTTTAAATCTTTTTTGGTCTGCGAATATTAATTTCGCTGATAAATGTGCTATCTATAAAATCAGACAACCAAAATGAAAATTAGGCACAAAAATAATATTCTACTATGCACAATACCTGAGAAGGCGCATCTATTGACGATGATAAATGTGATATAGAAGAAACAACATTAGTTTCGAATACATTCCACCATTCTGACTGGCCACCCAAATTTTGTACTTTTTCAACTATATTTATTAAAATGTCTAATAAAAGACATGCATCTGAATGGGAACACCATAGTAAATACCGATTTATCCATCCACCTATAAAAATAAAAATTGCTTAGTAAATATACGATATTTTTTACCTTGAATTTAGATTAGATCAGAAGCTGGCACTGTTCATAACATTGGAAATCTTGAATCGATTGTATAAAACCAATTTTAATTATTTTTGTAACAAGTGTGGGAAATAAGTGATTCTGAAACGAATGCAAGTTCTCCGAGAGGAGCACAGCGTTTTTCAGAACCACGTTTTCCGTATGTGTTGCAAACAATACTTTTTCTGCAATTATCTTCAAAGACATAATGTTAAAAATAATTTTCAAGTTTTTGACAGTTTACATGAAACTACTTCACCGAAGCCTGGCTAAATTTAGCCCATTGTCAGGACGCAATTAAAGTAAAGTAAATAATAATAATAAAATAAAACAAACAAAAAATAAGGCCTAATGATGGATTAATATAATCCGAAACGTTAATTGTCATCTTTATTTTATTTTTATGCACAACCTTTGTTCAAATACCTACTAATTTCCCCCATTAAATTTTTTTTTAAACTAGTGCTAGAATTGGGTATTTTCCACATTCATTTTGAGTGTCAGAATGTCTATTTCCCGCATGATAGCAAAAAAAGTATAATGTTGCACATAAAAATGGAATCTGATCTTCTGACTTCTGTAATTATTGTTGTTAGGTTGTCACAACAATGTATTGTATGAATTCATCGATAAAATTATGCTGTATTATTCTTCGTATTTAGCCGGAATTTTGGTACTATTTCAGAAACAAGTTTTTAGTATTTAGCATTGGATAGAACATAATCAATATTTTTTACTAATTTATTGTACTGGCTATTTTAAAGATATAGTGTTTGACTTGCAATTGATAATATAATACTTAATAGTATTTTTCAATCTTACCGAAAAGTGCGTACTGACGACATCGCAAATCCTTATCATAATCAATAATTTTTTTCAATCCCTCAATATATATTTTCATGAAATGATCTTGGCTTCTATCACTACAAGCACTTTGAACTGCTGATAAAATTGGAGGACAGACTTCTGTTCCTTCAATACCATTCAATGATATACCTCGATTCGTTTTCATAATCAAAAGAGATATATAAGCGCTCCAAATTATATTATTGCCTTCAGATTTTGAGTGTGGAAGTTGGCTTAATAAAGATTGCAGCTTATCAGTCTAAAAAAATGTTTTAGTGCAAATTGTGGTCTAAAATATTTGAACATACTTACAAGTTCTTCAAAATTTACAGTGTATGCAAGAACAAAAAACAGCTGGATTAAATTATGCAGCCCATTATCTGTTAATTCTTTTAATTTTGGAGGAGATAGTTTAGAATAAATTCGTCCTTTAAGTTTAGGCCAATGGCTAGGTTTCATTATTAAATATTTTCCTAACAGACATAAGAATACATCATAACTTGAAACAATTCCTGGTGACTGCTCTAAATCGTACTCCAAAATTGCTTGAGTCAAAAAACTATAATCGTATGATTTCTGCCTAAAACAAAATTATTTTAATACTTTTGATGTTAAAAAACAATAAACTACTTACAAATTGGTAAGAAATGTACCAGGCTCATTTAAAAATGATTCATTTAATTTTTTATAGAAATATTCCCATAATAATTGTAATAAATCAAATGAAGATTCTTTTTTCCACCAAGTCATTTGCAAAGATGCCAATAAATGCAAACAAGAACACATTTGCTGTTCATCAATTTGAACTAAATTTATATTTGTACCAATTCTTAAACATTGTTCTACCAACGAGAAATTGGATACGACCTGTTATTAAATATATTTGAACAAAATAAAGTTACACTTCTTAATTTGTAGTTTCATTGGTTTTCACTTACTCTAAAATGTTGTGGCCCAACATAAGATCCATCTGAACTATACCCTTCTATCCGAGCTATATGGTAAAGCAACCATAAACATTTCACAGCATCTTTTCCATTTGTACAATTTTGTAAGTTCATCTCATTTTTAATTGCGCTATTAAAATAATGCCAGAAATCCTACAATAATAGTTATTTATGTTACAAGGATCGTAACGTCAAAAGCTATAATACTAGTTGTAGCCGAAGCCGAGTTTTATAACACGACGTGTACCATAATGATTGCTTACGATTCATATTGCATAGAAAATTTTATCTGCTGACGTAAATTAGTCAAAAAGAAAAATAATCTATTTGGTATTGAACAAAAAAATTTAAATCTATAAAAAATCAGGTAGGTATGCTATTTTACTGGATTCATTATGGCCCTTGGCCTATACTGAACAAATGAACGTTATTATGGTCTTCTATAATGTTGTTATTATGACAGGGCATTCGATAAATAAATGTATATCTCTAAAATAATAATGTAAATAGGAAAGAACAATTTCATACCTTGCAAAATTGCTGGATATGCAGTTGTTCTATATAAAGTTGAATCAACAACCATAATTCTTTAAAGCACGAACACATGAATGGTGATTGTTTAGATAAATTTATGAAACTCTAAAAAAATATAATATTAAATATAAATAATAATAAATGGATTAAAATATAAATTATTACGTTTATTTTTTCGAATTTCTTAACAGATACATGAATAAGATCTGAAAGAATTGTGTTTATGTTGCTTTCAAAAACTTCTAATTTTAAAGATAATTCTTCTTCAATATAATGCTCCGTCGTTAATGTCAACCAATACATATCAAGGAGTAAGTGAAGATAATTATATGAAGCAAGCTGATTCTGTAAAAATATTCTATTAATTTGCCGAACATACAATATTTATTAAACCGGCGCTACACGATGCGTCCAACATTTGTTTTAAAATCGGCTCGGGAATAATTGACAAATGCTTCTGCTACACACTGCGAAAATTGGAACAAAGACTTGAAAAAATATATTAGATCCAATATTCGTAAACTGCTGGCGATTGCCAAACTAGAAAGAAAATGGAGGATATAACTGCTGGAATTATTGCAGCTAGTGTGAACGTAGTATCTTGTGCAAGATTAATATTGAATCAAGAAAGGCAGAAACGGACATAATATTCTACCTACTCGTGTAGTGGTGTATCGAATAAAAACAAACGCTGGCGACAAGATTTGTCGTTTGGACAACTTCACGATGCTACGAATTAGCAAACGGTCGACTTGGAAGGTGTTCGTAGCATTGTGTACCGCCGGCTTAAGTAGTATTAGTTCATACAGTATTTTCACTCTTTTTGGTAGAATTAAATATAACGTAGTCTGGTAAATCTTTTAATGGTTCCATATGTTGAAACAAAATTTTAACAGACGGGTTCATATAAACTTTAAGGTCCTGGTACTCATTTGAAGGGCTAAAAATCATTAAATGTAATACTTGTTTAAGAGCTGCTTCATCATTACCTTGTAATGACATCCCTACTAGCTAAAACTAATTCACAAACTCTTCTACGAATTAAAGAATAGTCTGTAGAAGAAAACGATGTACTTGCTTGTATTGCAGTATGTTCAAGTTGTATTTTATTTTTTCTAAAACAAAACAGTAAAAACAACTATGATACTCTTTTGTTTTATGCCTACCTTGCCAAAAGGCATAACAAATGAAAATCGTTATCAGAAAACCAAATTGAATCATCGTACGATCTTCCAAAAAATGTATATGACACTTCATCCTCATCGTCTCTATTTTGTGTATTTGTGGTTATATTATGAAAGTTTGGTTCTCCTTGTTGTATATAATTTCCTTGACATGTAAAACTTTTATCTAAATTGTCGTCTGTTACACATT
Organism: Agonum fuliginosum; assembly: GCA_947534325.1. Classification (NCBI taxonomy): domain Eukaryota; kingdom Metazoa; phylum Arthropoda; class Insecta; order Coleoptera; family Carabidae; genus Agonum; species Agonum fuliginosum. Next base: position 28,411,888 of record OX384037.1, read on the forward strand.
GGAACCAGCGAAATATTGGTTGGTGTAAATTCATTCTAAATATTTTATAAACATAAATCACGTAACCACAAACAGTAGTAATATGGAATTGCGAGGGAAAATCACGAAAATCAACAATCAACGGGTGATGGTGATCAACAGCTGATTGAAAATTTTGGTGGTGGGAGAAACCGGTTCAAAATTATTAAAAGCTAAAAGTTGTCACTGTTCTAGAACATAATATAATGCCGGTGGCACACCGGCCGAGGAGCATCGAGGACCATCGAGTAACTCCTTGATGAAACGATAGAACGCACCCCGTCCTCGACGAAAAATAGGGGCGCCGCTATTTTCATCGAGTTGTTCCTCGATGAAACGAATGTATCTCATTTCAGACGTATCTTTGGATTTGATTTCGCGCAAAACTTTGATGTATTTGTCACCGATTAAATAGAAATCCATCGCGGACGGGTGCGTTCTTTCGTTTCATCGAGGAGTTACTCGATGGTCCTCGATGCTCCTCGACCGGTGTGCCACAGGCATAAAAAACCTTTTATATTTAATATCAATTTATTGTAGAAAGTCTACTTAACTTAAACTCGACAAAATTTTGATTATAGGTACCTACTCTACAGTTTTCTAGCAAAGTAAAAAATATAAATATTTTTAAACATAAATAGCATTGTTCTATGTTAAAATGAAACGATAGAACGCACCCCGTCCTCGACGAAAAATAGGGGCGCCGCTATTTTCATCGAGTTGTTCCTCGATGAAACGAATGTATCTCATTTCAGACGTATCTTTGGATTTCATTTCGCGCAAAACTTTGATGTATTTGTCACCGATTAAATAGAAATCCATCGCGGACGGGTGCGTTCTTTCGTTTCATCGAGGAGTTACTCGATGGTCCTCGATGCTCCTCGACCGGTGTGCCACAGGCATTAGAAATAAAACTAATGATAGTCTTTATAAAATTTAATTATTACTAGGATTGGAAAGAAATTACTGGGATGCAGTCAAATTATTTTATTATCTCACTCTCTACTAGTTTCGACACCTCATGTGTCTTCTTCAGGAGCTAAATTTACAGAACTAAATTAGAACAATTTATGGTAAAATACATTTTAACTTACATGAGATTAAAGGATTTTACCTTAAATTGTTCTAATTTAGTTCTGTAAATTTAGCTCCTGAAGAAGACACATGGGGTGTCGAAACTAGTAGAGAATTAGATAATAAAATAATTTGACTGCATCCCAGTAATTTCTTTCCAATCCTAAAAATAACATCAGTCAAGAAAATTTTTCCTTAATTAATTATTACTATTACTTAATTTGAAGGGTCAACATTTCATTTTTTAAATTAATTTAAGACTTCAATGGAACAGCGTCAAGTTCATAAAAATGGTAGAATATCTCTTTAAAAATATTTAATATTGTATTAAAAATAAATATATATCATATTGTTTACATCGATCAATAAAATGCTTATAAATATATAATAACGCCTTAACAGGTATTCCACAATACATAATAAATTATACATGAACATATACACTAGTCAAGCATTTGCAATTGTTTTTGTATTTGTCTGGACAGTAATTTTTTGTCATTATTGGTAACACTAGGAGTCATCAAATTAGAAATTTTTGTAGTCTTTTTAGGTGTACACAAAAATTTAACATTGCTCCTCATATCATTATACATAGAAATAGGATCACGGAGTTCGTTTTGTGATTTAGATTGGAAAGAAACAGATTTTTTAATACTAACACTGGTAACTGATGGAGTAGATAAGGATTTATGTAGCTTACAATCATCTTTATCATTTAGCAACCAGTTTATATCTTTAGTAACCATTGGAGACTCGGTGTCACTTAAACTCAATTCATCAGACATTGGTGACTCAAATTTTAGTTTCGACTCTAGCAATTCGAATTTAGTTCTTATTATTTTATTATCAATTGGCGAGTCAAATATTTCTTGGACTGTTGATTTAGTTTTATTTGTAGAAAATATATTTTTTTGTTTTAATTCTATATTTATCAGAGCATTGCTAATTAATGTGTTAACTTCTGGTGTTCGCATTGTTACTAAACCACTGCCAACTTCAGTACTACTATTCAGAATAATGTTAGGGTTTTGTTCTACTATATAACAAGAATTATTTAAGTTTCCTGATGTTGAATTATTTAGTTGTGTAGAACTTGTTTTACAACCGCAATTTTTACATTCACCGGAAGCTAATTTAAGTTGATCCAATTGTTCAATTACTTCAGAAATTCGAGAATCTACTTTGTTATATAATTCGTCTATTTTTTTATTGAAATATTCTAAAATATTTTCATTAATTTTTAGTTCTGATTTGTTTTTGTCTACCTGCGAATTTGTATTTGTCTTTATTAGACTTTTGTTTGGCCGTGGAGTTGTTTTCGATTGACTTTTGTTTTCACGCGGAGTTATGTGATTCATTTTCCGTGGAATTGAGGATTTGTTAGCTGATTCTGTTTTGTTTTCTACTACTTTAGGTAATAAAGTTGATTTGGTAGTTCCTTTAATATTTGTTTTAAAGCTCAGTCTTTTTGGATTTAGTTTTTGGTCTTTTTTCGCTCCTGGTGAATTAAATGGTTTCTTCAAAATATTGGGATTTTGTTCAAAATTTTCTAAATTAATAAGAGGCAAGGTATCATCTGTTGAATATGTTTTCTTGACGGTGGAAACTATTCTGGCCTGAAAATTTAATTAATATATAATTTAATATATATATATATATATATATATATATATATATATATATATATATATATATATATATATATATATATATATATATATATATATATATAGGTGTATAAATTATGGCTTACTATTGCGGGTTTAGTAAACATAGTTTTTCTAATATTTTTTTCTGGCTTCATAGTCGTGCTCAATCTTTTAGTAACAGATGAAGTTACAGTCATTCTTTTATTCTCTTTTTTATTGGACCAAAGTTGTTTCCTAGCTTGTTTCTTTTTGGCAGATTCTTCAAATTCTTTTATCATGTCACACATCCGTACTGGTTGAAATCTAAATGGCTTGGGAGTTGCACACTTAGTTATACTTTCTGGTCCTAAAAAGTGTAAATTTTATAATATAAGACCTAATAACTAGTGATAAAAAATTCCCGAAAATTTATTTTTAGGGAATATTTCCTGGGTAATTTTTTAGGAATTTTAAAACAAATTTTTTTATTTCTACAATTTGATGAAGATAGTAACTTAGTAATTCAAATAATACCTTGTAGAATATTATATTCACTGTATATTTCAGAGATAATACATATTTTCATGACTTTTACGATTTATGGAAAAGAAATCTGAAACTTGTCTCACAACAGACATGTCTGTACCCGTACAAATGGTTTTGCAACAGAAAATAAATTCACATTAAATGGGAATTTATATTTTTACAAGGAATATTACCAAGTAAATTCTCTCCTGAGGAAATATTCCCTTTGGAAGGTTAGGTGGAAGAACAGCACTGGCTGAACCTCGCCTTTGACTAGTTTTGTCAATAAAGACATTTATTATTATATTCCCACCTTTCATCACTACTAATAACTAATGAATAATATTAATGACATACCTGCCATATCCAGCATATCACAAAACCGAACAGGCATTGGGCATTTTGAAGTAGTCTTCGATTTTGATTCTAAAATGAAGATAAGATGTTAAATATTATAAATATATTTATTAACAATATTTACCCATTTTCTTATAAGCTATTGTGTATATTTTTGTTAAAATTAAAAATATCTTGTATATTTTGGCTTGACCAGTGAGTGTTAAATTTATGACAGATTGGAGATTGTACCGTTACGTTCACATTCAAACATTTGCAATGCATTGTGGGAATATAATGCTCCCAATGTTACCAACAATTTTTTTAAGATTCATATTATTTTTATGTTTTATATTACACTATTAAAACAAACTCTAATAATTCCAATGATTTATTTTTAAATGTAAAAGAATTACAAATGATTTTGGTAAAATAAATTTAATTTTAGTCATGAAAAAATAGGCGCGAAATATGAACGTTATTTTGAAGTCCATTTATTCTAGTGAACGTGTAATATTTTCAGTTTTTCAGTGATATTTAAGTAATCTTCCAATGCCTTATATCTAGAGTGAGATAACTCTACATGTCTTCGTAATCTAATGTCATACATATGTAGCAAATATTTTTTATTGGAAATATAATTTACAGTATCTTCTTCTTCTTCAATATTCAGCAAGCTTATATTATTAGAAAACCATTGTTGTTTTGCTAAGTAATCTTGATACTCCTCTTCAAATTTATTCCTCAATGTATTTGCCCGATTTACAAGTAGTTGTCTAAACTCTGTTAAGCAATCTTTTTTAACTATTTTTGCTTGAGATTTGTTTAAATCTTTACTAACTCCAATTCTAACTAAATAGGGGGATAAATAATCAATATCTTCGTCTACTTCTCTTTCTTCATGCATTCTTTGTTGCTCTTCCTTTTCTTTTAATCCTGCTCGGTACTCTTCGTTCTGTTCTCTATTGAAGAGCGACACATCAAGTTGTGGAACCGCGTTTTCTATCGCTCGAGTTCTTACGAAAGAACCGACTTCGTCTTCTATTTCTCGAAGGTGAAACAAAGCTTTTTGTTCATCTTTCATTTGTTCAATCATGAAGTAGTATAGCTTAAGTTGTTTAGGAGGTTTTGCACCTATTTCTGCTTGGTAGCCTACTGTTAAATCTGGATCGAAGGCTAGCTCATCGTTTCTGTCAGCTACTTTCGGCTTGATGAAGTATCTGGTACTTGCTGTTACATGACCTTTTGCGTAGTGGTATTTGATGTGGACAGAGTTTTCTAGTAGATTGAAAACTCGTATTGCTATATCGTCGTGGGCATTTTTCGATGGATCACGTATAAACTTTTCTGTTATAGTCTACAATCATACATGCACTAAGTATATTAGAATTATGCGGTAATATAAATCAATATTTCATTTATTAGATAAGCACTCTTTATCTACGACTATTATTAAATTATAAATTAATTTAATGGAAAAGACAGTTATATTAAAATAAGATTTATTATTTTATTTTTGAAAGTTGAGTAATTAAAAATATTTACAAGTAAATATTATAAAGCAGTAAGCAGCAAAGAAGTATATTTAGAAATAAAATACTGTTTAATTTTAGGTATTTTGGCTACCTTTCTATTTATTATAGGTTCTAAGTATTTCATACAATTTTATTAAAATGAAATAAAATTTACCGTAACAATCCTTCTCGTCCCTTCGATCATGCCAGGAGGAGGTTTACCTCTTTCAGCAAACTCTGCATGTCTATAATACAAAAAATCCTCTCTGTTTTTGAAGTGTTCTGTGAGAAATAAAGGATCCATCTTTAGTTTCCAAAGTCCGTCCAAACGAAAATCATGGTAAAATTCTAAATCTCTAGGACTTTCCATAGTATTGTCTCTTTCATAATTGTAAACATGAACTACAAGTGAAATATTTATATACAAGTTGAAATATAACTCTAGTACTTACATTTGCAGGCGTCTTCTCGACCTCTCACAAAATATTCTGTGGTTACGCAGTTTTTTAATTCCGAAATGACTGATTTTAAATGATCCATTCTGTGCTCGTAGGTGTCTTCTGCCCGAATTACATCGTTACATTCGAAATCGCTGTAGTGAAATATTTTATGTTTTAAACCATCAAATTGAACGTAATCCCCATATTGTTGAAGTACGCATCTGTTGTATTTTATTCTTTTGTAGCCTTTTGCATACCGGAACATATACTCTAAAAATTATAAGCAAATTCATATTATTTTTATTTATTATTTGCTAATTAGTGAATGATTTAGTAAATGATTTACTATCAGTGATAGTAGAGATGGGCACGGGTCGTGAAATTTTCGGGTCACATCGTGTCATGGCGTGACCCGCGTGAGCGTAAGTGATTTTTAAAATTTGGATCGTGAACGGGCGAGAGCCTGACTGACATGATTGTAATCGCAAGCGGGTATGAGTCAAAATCACATAATACATAAATTATAAAATATCAACACAAAACAAATGATAATTACGGGTTATTGCTACTTGTACTACTTTAGCGCTCCAGTACACAGGCGGCGCACAGATTTGCCGAAAAAATTGAAGCAAAAGTTGTTCATCTATTTACGATTTTGCAGGCTGCAGAGATAAAGTTAATTTTCATTGTAAAATTTTAATGTGACTCGTCGTGCGTGACTATAAAAACAAATTCGTGAGCGTGAGTGATCGCCAGTCAAACGTGATTGGGCGTTATTCCGTTTTCAATTTCGTTATCGTGCGTGATCGTGCACAAAAAGTTACTCACGCGCCCAGCTCTAAGTGGTAGTAAGCTAATTTAATTAATTTGATTTATAATGAAACTTGAAGAATAAATTATTTGTGCCAACAGGGCTTTAGGTACTGCTCAGTACACTGTTTCCAAAAATTGGTTCATCAAGTTACCAAAATTGACAAATAATTACAGTAATAAGTACTTACTACTATATTATAGATACAATATCGGCATCTTATGGTTGAACAGTCAAATTTTGGGTTTCGGTTTACAGTTTTATGTAAATAAATTTCTCAACACTTACTGTCATGAGGAATAATAATAGGTTCACTCCAAGGACTGGGGCAATCTAAATGTTTTTCATCTGCAGGAGAACTTTCATCTACTTCTGCTTCTGGATCAAGTTGAACAAATCTATGTTCTATTGGTTCTCCAATGAACAAATGTTCCCAACATTTGACGTCATTTAGATCATAGTTGATGGCACCCAATCCTTTAGACATATCTTGAATATTAACCCAATAGTTCTTATTGTTCCAAACACTTTCCACAGAAGTATAAATTTGAGTATCGGTTGGATAGTGTTCTCCTGTACTAGGTTCGATGAAGATGGGTGTTTTGACGTCCTTCTTAGGTCGGATGAGAACCCAAGCATGGATTCGCCAACCGTGGAGTTCATCGGGAGGAGCCTTCTCCCGTTCCTAAAACCATCAACACATTCAACTTATTTATCATAAATTCAAATTGAATGTAAAATAAATTTATTGTATATTGATATTCAGAAATTGAGATGAAGTAAAATTAGAAATAAAACGTAAATAAGTAATTTTTATTTGTGCGTTTTTGCTGAAAATAACATTAAATTAAGCTGTAACATAAAAAATGTTGGACAAATTCGTGCATGTTTTATAAAAAATTCGCATATTCTAGGGCAGTTTTCGCAAGCAGCACATTGAATAGAATAATTTAGGAAATTCCATTTGAACAGTTTAGAGTTGTACTTATTACAAAATTGTAAAACACTTTTTTTCGACCATTTTCATACCGCCATAACTCGGCGTATTTTCAATCGATTTCGATGAATATTTGCGGGCGAAAAACTTTGAAGTGTCTACTTTAAAGTCATGCATACGAACTTAAGTGCAACCCCTTCCGCCCCACTCTAGCACCCCTGTGAAAAATATGTTTTTAATTTTAAAAATGTCCAACTTTGACGATATGTAAGGAGTTGAATTTTTTTTTACTTGATTCAAAAGGGCACTAAAATAATTTATTCTTGTCCCTGTGCAGGACTCAGAGAACGAAGTTCCTACGATGATTTGGCACAAAGTTATGGGTGTTTACAAAAAGTGAATTTTTAGGTTTTTCGCACATAACTCAGCGACTTTTCAACCAAATTAGAAGATTCTTCCGGAAAAAAAAACTCATTGTGGCTGTTTTGTAAGGGGGTAAACGGTAAACTCGGATTAGGATGGCGATGTGTACCGAATTGGAAAAAATTTGTCGACTCGATCCACCAAAAGGGCATTGAAATTTATTCAATTACCTGTGCAGGACTCAAAAAACGAAGTTAATACGACGATTTGGCAAAAAGTTATGGGCGTAGAGAAAATGTTTCTGCCATGATAAAAAGTTGTAACCAAACAATTTTGATGCAGTTGTGCGTAAATAACTATAAATTCTACATTCACTCAAGTTTCCATTCACAATGAAAATATGTAATAAAACAAATGTACCCTCTCCCACATGATCTTTCTGTGACCCTCGCGTACACACATACACACACTCGCGTTCACATCCACACATTCGCGATCGAAGCGCGTTTTTCCGTCGCGACGCCGTCCGTTCGCTAATGACGTCGGTAATTTGTCTTGGACGCGCGACGTCTTCTGCAAGGGATGGGGGGGACGGAGGATCGCTCGAGGGCAGACGAATGCCTGCGACACTGTTACGTCATGGGGAGGATGTACACAGGCGTGAGAAATTACACAAAAATGGAACTACCGTCAAATTTAAAGTTACCGAGATTTTTTGAATTTTTTTTTCAGAAGTCTACTACTTTTTATTTTATTTTATGCAATTTTCCCGGACTATTAAGACTTATATTCATTTCATAATCGTAAATAATATTGAAGTACTTTTGAAATACTGAAACTGAAATAATGTAAATGTACTTAAGTTTTTACAATAAGTCAAGTAATTATTGTTCAACCTGCGAACACAGCGACATAATACGACATTTTTACTGTGAATTAATCTTCCTCGATAAATAATGTAATCCGAAGGTAATAAGGTTACTACAAACTATGCAATTTATTATATTAATTTTTTTTAAATACTAATACTTGAAAAAAGCTTATTTTTAAGTACTTTTGATAAGAAAAATTTATATTTTACTGAAGTACTGTGAAGCTTTACTTGAAAATGTAGTTGGTAAGTATTTTGATCTCGCTACTTGTCCAGCTCTGCCTATAAGTAATAATTATTGTTTAGCTTGTAGAAGAAAATGCATGTTTATTTCCTTTTTTGTGTATAAATGGAAATAAGCTAAAATTAAGTAAAATAAACAAGAAAAGTGTTCTTAATCTAGAGGGGTAAGTGTTCCCCTTGCAATCCATAAATGTATTTTTATTCGATTATGTCAAAAAGTGACGTTTTTTGGTTAATATATTCGGACGAAAAGCTAACCTTTTAGGTAGAGTATTAATATTTGTGCCGTTGCTAGGTGACCCACTTTTCGTCCGAGGCCGAGAAGTACTTTTCGTACGCAAACGCGTTTTTTTAAGCAAACTGACACAGTCGAATAATTTTTTGTTCTTTTTTGTTTCATTTGTCTGTTTCGCAGATAACTACAATTAGCAAACTAAACAAAAATTTAGAATAATTTATAATAAAATATTAATATTCTAGTTATTTTAAGTTCTCACTTACAATCGAATAAAAAATAGTGTATGATACACGGACGAAAAAGCTCTCGTACTCCTAAGGTTGCCGAACGAGGCAAAGCCGAGTTCGGCAATTTTCCATAGTCGTACGAGAACTTGCATTTTTCGTCCTTGTTACATAAATAACTATTATTAAAGTTATGACGTCTATAAAAAAAGAAAATTTTGCAAGGTGTTTATAGTACCTATACCAAGTATCAAGAACGGTAAGAACAGTTTACCGATGGAAGACAATTTTGTCTGACATCTGCACAATTGGTCTTTTTTATCAACTTACCATGACAGTATGTATGTTGATCTTACCGGTTGCTAGGTTAAAAAAACGGTAAGTAATTTACTTACCGTTCACTAAAGGGTAAGTAACGGTAAGTAAATTCAAACTGAACTGTAAGTAAATTAACAGAACGGTAAGTAGTTAGTAATGCTGAAACGTAATTTACTTACCGTTCCAATCGTGCACAAATTATTATTAAGCTGACATAAGCCTATTTTTTAGTTTAAATGGTGTATCAAAATTACTATCTAAGAACATCATGGAAGTAAAAAAAATATATATCTCGTATCCCGCCCGTTGTCCTTTCTTGATGTCCGATACCGATGGTTCGGTCGCCGACAAAAACTAAAGACATTCCCGGACTATCGATAAGCGTCTACTCAAAGTGTCACTCATGTTTCATGCTAATTTGACGGCTTTTTACTGCACATTTTTTACTTACTGTCGTACTGTTGAATAATTAGTTTAGCCATATTAATTACAGATTGTATGAAGTTTGCTTAAAGGTTTAGTAGTATTTGTTAGTAAGGATAACTTACAGCTTGCTCTTCAGCCTGCTGCTTCAGTATAGCTTGGCGCGCCGCTTCGGCTCTGTCAATTTCTCGTTGTTCCATGTATAATAAGAATTTGCTACGTAAATCGCGGATTTCTCGAAGTTTGTATTTATTATCTATTTGTTCTTCTTCTATTATTTCTTCCTATAAAATTTTAGTAATATATTAATAACTGTTGAAGTAAAACATATATTATAAATTATAAAACGAGACAAATATATCTTTTAAATCTTCCAAGTTATTTGACTCATCTTACCCTATATTTATAATTTAATAGATAAGAGTTAAAAGATATAAATTATAAATAACTCATAGGGAAATATAATTCGAATTAGTTATTTTTGCCAACTTATTCCTAATTTATTTTGTAAAGTATTGGCCAATATTATAATAATGCAAAAAGTTTCTTATATAGTCAAAAAGAAAATTGAGAAATTTTTAAATGTTTTCAGTAAGTATTTTCGTAGCATTACTAAACTGAAAAACGTCATTCTATCATACAAACATTTAACTAATATGTATTTATGTTTGTATTTACTTTCTAAAAGTGGAATAAAATTTGAACCAATTTTATAAGAACAACTTCATTATTAAAGAGAGCCAACCAAAATTAATAGGTATCAAAAAGTAAATACTTAAAAAATCATGAATATACTCACATCATTATCTTTTACATCAGACTGCATGTACACAACAAATAAATACAACATTGCAATCATAATAATTGATAATAATAACATAATATTTACCTCAGGTAGTTCAGTCTTGATTGGACACTTGGTCCTGTATCTAATAAAACTAGTGACATCTTTGGTAGCGTATCCTGACACTACGTAGGCGTCATATCCCACTGCTATCAGGAGGGAACATAAGACGTTCGACATTTCAAAACTGTTGCCCAATTGTCGGTATGACACTGTGTAGGGCCCCAAAATCCGATCGGGCTGGAAAAACAGACAGAAATTAGTAAGAGGTTGCTAAAAATACTAAGCAAGAATGAGAAAAGGGAATATTCTTCAAATATCTAATAGTTCCTATATTACTAGAGTATATTATTGTGCATATTAGTATTTTTTTACAAATGTTTGCATGTTATACAAAAATAGATCAAAATATGATATAAAATTTTTGCATGAAATCAGTATCAGTATTTTTTACATATTTTAATAATTTTTGCATATTTATTATAAATGCATATACCTAACTGTATTTTTTATACCTTTTAAACCAATTTTTTAAAATTTAAAATGTGGTACGTTGCGCAATATGTAAACAGTGACTCAAGTTAATGCACGCCTCTCATTTGAACAATATTATTTGTTCATTTAAATATTTATTTTAAAGGTATGTAACACAAGTCGTATTCTAGAAGTTATACATTTTTTGTTTATTTTATACGATATTCTTGCGCATTGTTGGCAAAGCACCCTTAGAATAATCTTTCAATACTTATATGCAAAAATATGAGTACTATACATAAACAAAGACAATATTTAATACTGTAACATTCAATTTCGCTTATAATTTTACAGCAGTGTATGGAACCTTAAAAAATCAATACGCAATAAACATGAAAGGTAAGAAATAAGCAAGCATTCTCCAAAGACGTGCATCTGTGCATTATGCAAATAGTGTTCTCCTTTAATTTTCCTGTGACAAAGCAGCAGGTTCAATTAAGCAATACGATCCAAAGCTGCACTAGACATTGTCCATAAACTGACAGCAACCAATTCTACGCAGATGTACCTAGCGCACGCATATTGCATATGTAATCACATCATGTATTCCTGGATCTAATGGAGAGATCCGTTACGAATATTGTCCGACTAATCAAGACAAGAACAAGGAAAACACAATACAAATATTGTTTCATGAAAGTTACTCTTTAGTTTTTAGAAATATTTTGATAGAAATTAGAAATTTTAAGAACGCATAATTCATAAATTATTAATTGGGTTTTGTTCTGTACAGAAAAGTTTTCCTGTGAATGAATCTTTTGATTCAGGAGATACAAATTTCTGTGTTTGAATATTTTAGATTTGTATTTGTATATTTTAAATGGGCACCGACTTGTATGTATACATTTATGTTTATAAGTCTAGATATGGCGGAAGGTTGTGTGCTGGCCACATCAGATTTTACAATATGCGACTTTAGTAGCAATTCCTCGACGATACAGTGACAGTCGGTCATGGTCTCTGTTCCGTTGTTTTGTTTTGCATGCGTTTGCATGACAAACGTTGCCATGGTCGCCCGCACCTCAAGGGTGACTTGAACGTCGTCATATTGCACCACCTAAATTGCAAGCAACTTTCAATCAACACAATATTATATTAGTTTCTCTGTAAGCTACAGAGATGCGCACTTATAACTACAAACTCCAGAAATATTAAACTTGAATTGTGTTTGCTGTATTTCAATTGTTATTTCTTCTACGACCTATGTAATAAGGGAAAGTAATTGTAATCGTTTTTTTTTCACAGTTAGAAACTTTAATGAATCGTCCTGAACCAAAAAATCATGGACTACATGATGGACAATTGATTTTTCACATGTTATTCAAATTATGCCGAAGTTGGTATCAACTTAAACTTAAAGCTTTCGGAGAGATAAGTTTAGTTAAAATATGAAAAATTATGATTGAGTTTATTTTTTTTAAATTTATTGAAACTTTGCTTCATAAAACATAAAATTAAAGCCTTTTTCGAAAGCTAGTTAGTCGAGGAAGTACCTACTGTAGTGGCCACAGCAGATTTTTTTGTAAATATGTCTGTTTAAGATTCATAAATATTGTTGTTCTACGAATTATACAGGGTGAGTCATCGAAATGCCCGTCGTCGATATCTCCCTTATCGTTAAAAATACAGCATAAATTTATTAACAGAATTTTTCGTCTACTCAAGGAGCATAACTTAAAATTATTTTCACATATACAGGGTGTTGCATAATGACTTGGCAATAATTGTTCGTCGTTTTTTAAATGAAACACCCTAAATATTTTTATATATTTTGAATTGTATTTTATTTACCTATACGAACATATAAATTTCATTTTAGTTTTCCGCGGTGTTGCCAAGTTATTCGATTTTTTCTCTAAAAAAGCCGAATTCACGTATTGTTTTATAAAGGCGTACTGAAGTTATTTTAATAGTAAAAATTATGAATTTTTTTTTCTGCATAACTGTAACTATACTCTTTGTTCTGACATAACTTTTTTTAAATGTTATTATACAGGGTGTTCAGTACAGAGAATCAAATTGACTCAATTTCAAATGGCTATAACTCGTCATTTTCAAATGGAACACCCTATATTTTTTTATTCTGTTGTGTGTATTTTTGCATCTTCTTATGTTATAAAAGGTGTCTTATGCCTAAAAACATTAATTTAATTAATTTCGAAATCAATGTTTTTAGGCATAGGACACCTTTTATAACATAAGAAGATGCAAAAATACACACAACAGAATAAAAAAAAAAAATTATATATTTTAGTTATTATCAAGGAGGCTTATTATATTCTTGTTGGTCATTATACTGTGTGAAATAAGCAACATAACGGCAAACTTTATGTGGAATAATCTAAAGATGATAATTTTTAAATCATAATTTTATTGTTGGTAAATATATTTAATTTAAATAAAATTTGTTAAACCATCACAGGTGGCATAACTATATATAATATATAATATTTTTTGATTTATTTGTAAATAATTTACATAATTTTTCATATGATTTTGTCGTACAGGTGTGACACTGTTTCGTGAGATTTTCGTCATTTTCGTAATACTTTGTGTGATGTATGGCGTGTATGATAGGTGTGACATGGGCATTACAGTGGTAGTCGGTATTGTCTTATCGGCGTGATTTAAAAAAAAATCTGACGTGGACACCACATGACTTCCTTGTACACCTATTAAACTGTTCATACTTTTCTTAATAACTAAAATGTAGAATGATATAAAAAAATCTGACTTTATTCTTTTAACTTATTATACAAATATATTAATATACAGGGTGTAACACGAAATGCGGGCCATAGGCGTTTAACATGGTAAATCAGTTTTTCCGTTCGCATTGCTTCCCTAATTATGTTAGACAAAAATGTTTCAAATAAATGTTGTTGACCATAAAATTCTACATCCGGATCAGTAAACAAAATTTATTTTGGTTGCTTTATAACTGCAGAAATCAAATTTGAAAATACACGGAATAGCGAATTAATAGTAACAGCCATGGAATTAAAAACAGGAGATGAACAAATGCGTAAAGCCTCGTTCCCAGCTATTTCATTAATGCGTAGTGGATAGTGCATAATACATTAAACACAAGCGTTATGCGTAGTATTTAGAAAGAAGTTTTAGGACCATTCCCAGCGAATGTTTTAATGCATAAATCGATAGTGATGACATCTATCGGACACAATGATACATGAATAGTTTTGTAGAATATCGACTTATCGACACTACGTCATTTTGTTTTTGAACTTTGTTTGAAAAGCATAGGCAGATATTTGTTTCGTGTTTAGTTTGATTGTTTGATTGATAAAAACTGATTGACATTTAGTCTAATATAAATAAAAAATAAAACTTCGTCACAAAGCCTCATTTCTCTGATTAAATTATCCCAATCACCTTGCAATAAACGTTTTTGATTGATAGGGTGAACCCACCATCTACGCTTGCGACGCTTTTTATTTATTGCAGAAGACTGCATAATAAAAACGGAAACTGTTGTAGCAACTGCTATTCTTCTACGTCTTATGACCTCATATACAGCATTCACTGTATTTTCAATATTCATTTTTCTATTAGCTCTTTCACTATCACTCAAACAAATGCAGGTTAGATGTTAGAATTCTGCTATTCTGACAGTTCGACGTAGAAAGACAAGGGCAACTATATATCATTTATATCTCTATCTCACAATAACGCTTACGCATAGTGTCTAAAAGCTTGAACCTTGCAAGCATTTGCGCTAGTGTACTACGCTTGTGCACTACGCACAACTCTTGAACAGACGTGGGAATGCTTCAGCGAGAGTCCATCGTACAAACTTTTATGCATTATCTACTAGCTACTACGCGCTATCCACTACGCGTTAAAACGATAGCTGGGAATGAGGCTTAACGCTTTAAACGTCAATGTCAGAATAATAGATTGTCAAAATCATTTATACGTAGGTACTAATAATTTGACGTTTAAAACGTTACGCATTTGTTCATCTCCTGTTTTTAATTCCATGGCTGTTACTATAATAATAATTAGGGAAGCAATGCGTACGGAAAAACTGATTTACCATGTTAAACGCCTATGGCCCGCATTTCGTGTTACACCCTGTATAAGTACTACTACTACTGCTACTATACTCACAAATATATTTTAATCATTTTATTTAAACTGCAGAAGAAGATATAAAGCATATTTTACTATTGTCACTGTTATGTCATATAAATCATTTAAATTTTACGTAGTAACAAATGTTAATCGATCATGGACTACAAGATACCGAAATACTAAATTATAAATATATACTTTAATTATTCTTAAATGATACCAGATACAAAAATATTTATAAAATACCGATTGTAGGTAATAATCACATAATCTTTCATTTAAAATAAAAAAATTGTCTTAAATTAAATATTTATCGAAATATTTGAAAAAAGTACTACTTCCGGTTTGTAGATTGAAACAAAAAATAGGAGGTGCACAACTAGATGCTATAACAGTCCTAAATACAAAATTTCAACTTTCTACGTCTAACCGTATTTGAGTTATGCGACACACATACGTCCGTCCGTCCGTCCGTACGTACAGACGTCACGTCGAAACTAGTCATAATGGATTCAGAAAAGGTCAAAACGGATATTTCCGTAAAAATCTGAGAACCGATATTTTTCGCGATTACAATACTTTCTTTTACTCCGTACAAGGAAGTAAAAATGCATATAGGACGAACGAGTGGTTGCAAATAAGACATTTGCCTGGGTTGGTAAGCAAGTCTAGGTTTGACCGGACCGGAAGGCCTGTTGTACCGGATGCATTGATCACGCATGAGTCACAGCCACACGCGCACTGTTAATCTCGTGTGTCAGGCTACAGTGAGTGCGAGGAGCCGCGGTGGCGCGGTGTAGTCCCGAATGCTTCACTGGCTGCTGCTGGGGTCGCGGATAACGGTCGCTTTCGTCAAGTGGCGATTCGGACCAACTGCTTACTTCATTTATAGTTCAAGCAATCTATAGCCAAGTCAACGAGATATTAGTTATTTATGTATTAAGGGTGTAAGGAAGCTTGTATGACTTGAGACGTGATTTTGAGCCCGAGCGCCAGCCGAGGGCTAAAAACACGTCAAGAGCTATAAAAGCAAGTTACGCCCGTGGTACATACCCAACTTTATGCACGGTTCAATATTTTCTAATAAATTAATTAATTTTACTTGTTCAAATTACCAAAAATTACAAAATTATTGGACTGTTGCTGATACCAAAAAAAATTCGAAAATAAACAAAAATCTAAATGTCAAAGTTGTCATTATTGAATTAAACATTTACAATATAAATTATGTTAAATGTAAGTAAAAACATGTTATTTTTAATAAAAAATTTAACAAAAATGGGCTAAAGTGTAGAATAGGTGTTTAAGAGGAATTTCACTTTTTTTGGTGTCAATCGGTTTTGTTAGTTTTTAGGGTAAAATTTGGGACAACTGTCAACACTGGTTATGCTGAAAAATTAACAGATTAAACATGTGATTTAACGTTTTATGTAATAGAGATATCAATAAATAATTATATTTTTCACAGATATAAGGCTTTTTATTACCTGTTTTTCTAAGTTTTCGAAATTATTTGACATAAATACAATATTACATTTGTTTTAGATTAATATAAATTTCAATAGTGTTTGCCATGTTAAAAACATGGATACAAAAAAAATGAGTACGGTTTTGTTAGCTTTGTTAGTGTAGCAAATACCAAAACCGAGTTTGTGGGGCTCTAGTACGGTTTTGTTAGCTTTGTTAGTGTAGTAAATACCAAAACCGAGTTTGTGGGGCTCTAGTACGGTTTTGTTAGCTATGTTAGTGTAGTAAAAACAAAAATCTGACGTGGCCATCACACAACCTTCCGCCATATCTAGACTTTAAACAGAAATGTATACGTACAATCCGGTGCCCATTTAAAATAAATATAAAAATAAAAATCTCAAATATTCAAACACAGAAATTTGCATCACCTGAATAAAAAGATTCATTCACAGGAAAACTCTGCTGTGTTGAAGCCATCCTCCGTTCAATTACTACATTTAATATCTTACTTAGAACTTATATAGCGCTAGTATGCCAACTTGTCACCCGTCTCACCTGTCAATATTTTTTACGCAGAAACAAAAATCAACCGATCATGGATTACAAGATATCAACGTTTTATTTGATAAATTTATTTTTTAAATTTTACTGCAGTTCTTTAATGCTACCAGATAAAGACAATTTTTTTATAACGTAAGTTGCAAATAACTTTTCCTCTTATTCTCATTACAAATAAATACCATATTTTTCCAAATTTATATACAATTTTGACAATTAACCTTTTCAATCTTCAAAAAATATCACTTCCGATGAAGATATTTGTACCAAAATCTAGGGAGCTCTTCCAATTTATATACAAATGTTAAATACCAAATATCAAAATTTTCGGGTAATTCGTATTTGAGTTATGCGACTAACACCCCTTGACCACACACACACACACACACACACATACACACACACATACACACAGACATCATCGTGAAACTATCAAGAATGAGTTGTAAGGACCCTAATTCGTGCTCATCCACTAAAAATTCACCACCCGATTTTTTGCATGATTCCAATACCTTCCTTTACAGGTAAGCGGAAGGTAAAAAACCGAGTTTGTGGGGCTCTAGTACGGTTTTGTTAGCTTTGTTAGTGTAGTAAATACCAAAACCGAGTTTGTGGGGCTTTATTTTTAGCCATTTTGACACATTCAGGTTAACATGCAAAAACGTCATTTTATTCATTTTTTGCAATTTTGACACATTGAGGTTAACCAAAAAAATTTCATTTTCTTCAAAAAATCATGTTAAAAACACTCTTCCGCGGTCTAATTTTGCTTGTTTAGGTCATATTTAAGCATAATAAACGAACTCCTAAAATAAAAAACGCCTCTTAAACACCTATTCTACATTCCAGCCCAAAAATGATTATTTATAGGATTATTGGTGTAGTTTATATAAGGAAAATTGAGAATATAACCTGTTTGTATAAATTTGACGTTCCTTTATGGCGCAACTTTATCTCCCACACAGAAATAGCTGGCATTCATGAACAGATTACACGAATTAGGTAGTGGGTCCTACACATCACTAGACGAAAGCGCACGTCACAGAGTGGTCGTGGAGTCGCGGATAACGGATATGTGGCTCGCGGTCCGCTAGCGCTAGCCTGGCCTGTACAGCTGCCTACATCGCGCTGTTCCCCCGCAAGGGTAGGTACAGGGTTCTCAGAACTGAGAGGGTTGCTTTGCTGTTTGTTCCAAATACGATGAGAACAAATTCCCAGCTCTTATTTTGTTTGTAATACAATTGATTGACTGGAATGCATATTGAATAATACTTCTCCTAATACAGTTTATTACAAGCGGTTATTAATGTTATTTATGATTAAAAAGTTCAATATTGCTATTTTAGTTTAGTGTAGGTACTAATAGTACAATAAACCTTTACTTTATGGAGTGTAAACATAGACATAAAGAGTTAAACTGGACATAAAAATTTTTTACGCTAGGAAAGAATGCTTTATTTTTACATTTTTAGGAAAGTAAAAAAGTAAAGCTTTTGTTCGGGTTGAAAAAAATTTATTGAAAGATTTATTTCATATAGGTACCATAATTAATTGAAAATTGCAATATTTTATAGATAATAATAAACAATTTATTGTTTTATTGTTGTTTGATGTCAGACTATGTGAAAGGTGGTTCTTCATTATACATGATGTACCATAACTTGAGGTACATATTGTAATGGCAAATAGTATTAAACGTACTACGTACTTACTGATTCTGGAACAAAAGATTTTTTTCGAAATTCCTAAATATAAGGATAGTTTATTTCAGGAGAACATTTTTAATACCACTGAATACTATTTATTTTGAATAAAGACAGAGTTATGTGGTCGGCTTAATTGAAATTAAATGCAATAATTATTGTATTATGCAATCATAATTATTAATTAGTTACAACCTAAAACCAAATATTAACTAGACGAGTAAAAGGCCAATTTTACGTGAGATAGTTTTTGGTAAACAACAATGCACTTTTAACATCGTTATAAACATCAAATAAATAAAAAAACATACCTATTGTTTATTGTAATGCTTACAATCCACAACTGTCTGTTTTAAAACACCTAGACCCTAGACCAACTGAATTCGAAATTCCTATTCAACAACTAATACATAGTAGTTTAATTAAATGTCTGGTTATCTAATCTGTTTGTTATTTCGTTCAATTAAGTGACAAATCACTGTACATTTTCATAAGAAACAATTTTGAATTTTTCTATTTTTCAGCTATTCTTTTCCGTTTTCTCAAATTTTTTTCTTTTTAAAACCATCCCTGAATTCGAAATATTCAAATCGGTCAAGTCGTTCTCAAGTTATGGCGTGACCAGAAAAACAGGCATTCATTTCTATATGTACAGATTTTCATTAAGCCAATAAGGTCAAAGTAATCTTCAAGTGACCCTTGGCGAGCCGTCAATCTCGGCTTCGCCTCGACTCGACAAATTTCTCGCCGGTGCAACAAACAATGCTCTTGATACATAAATAACTATTATCGTTAATATTATTTCGATTATGGTGGAGGTGCCTATTAAGTTATTTGAAACATAAATTTATTACCTCTCGCCTCATATTCTATAAGAGAGGTATTGTAATGGGTCAAAATTTTCGAGTATGAGTTTTTGGTGGATAAGCACGTTTCAGGGTCTCTAGAATACGAATTTACTATTTTCACGATGATGTCTGTGTGTGTGTGTTTGTGCGTTTGTATGAACCGACGATTTTTCGTCCACGATAACTTAAAAAGTATCAAACCGTTTATAACCAAATTTCATATTTAAGGTTTTAATAAGTATCTTAACACCGGATAAGATTTTGGTAGAAATCCGCAAACCGGAAGTAGTACTTTTAGAAGTTTGGAAAAGTTTTCCTTAAATATATTGGTACATTATTTATTTATGACAATTTTTGCAATTAAAAATAAAAGAAATTGTGATTATCTATGTGTACAGTTAATTATAAATACAAATTGCTGAATCTGGAAGTATTTAACAATAAAATAAAGTACAATTAATATTCTATTTTTTTGAAATTCCAGTAAGTATCTTGTTATCCATGATATGAAATTTGTTTCTCTACATAAAATTTGAATTATTATGACAGTGACAGTACAGTTGACATCTTTTGCTTGCATATTGGTTATTATCGTTTACATATTACATGAACATGAAACTATTAAAATGTAAGTAAAACTATTTATTAGATTAGTAGAATAAGCAGAATTAGGCGAGAGGTCGTGTGGTGGCCACAGCAGATTTTTTTTTTTATTTCCATAAAACTTTCAACTATTTATCCAGCCATCCTACAGTTTACAATAGAAATAGTATAATATCATCTATCTCGGCTTATTGTGCTTGTAGGAGTACACCGTGTAGAATATAATGTTGTAGTGCAGAATCAGAATCGTCTACCTCCTCTGCATTTCTGTGGCACTATTTTGTGTATAGCAAAGTGTTGAGTACACAACAGAACAGGACATAGTTGGCACAAACACTGTAGACTACAGTAGGCTCTGGCTCTCATCTCAGCGTGTCCGCATTCCTCGTGCCCTGGTGCCGGTGCCGGCCTGCCGGAAATACCGACTAAAGCCCCGTGCTCACCAGAAAGACCTGCTAAAGCTGTGTCCAAATCTGCACTCATCTTGGCTAAACAATAAATTAAGCCTGAAAACATTACTTGGAATATCACTCATACAACATAATATATTCTTCTTTTTACATAACCGACGTTTCGGTTGCATGCCCTTACGAGGAAACTTAAAACTTGTTAGAACTTGAAGATTCATTCATTTTCGACCAAATTGAACTGAGTTATGGCTTATGGCGGTCTAAAAATTTGGAATTTTTGGTGCATTCTTTTGTCGAGTGTATTTTTCCCAGAATGGATACGAAAATCTAATGTCACAGATGTTTCTTTTTTATTTCTTTTAGTTTCCGAGTTATTTAGGATTTCTTCACATTTTCCAAATTGCGCTGTGGAACTATACGGTTTTCAGTATAGTTTCTAGCTTAGTTTTTGAGAATTAGATGCTAGTATAGTTAGAGTTAGTAGTTCCTTATTAAATTAATTACTCGTGCATTTCGAGTACTTTATGAACCAAATTTTAGTTACAGTATACTAAATATATGTATTGTCTTTTCTGACTTTTCACACTTGTTTTGAATAATGGAAAGTCTAGAAAAACATCAAAAATCGTACTTTACTAATAACTCATGCTACGATTGAAATATCTTTTTCAAAAAAATTACACATAATCTACATTAGTATCTTAACATCGGATTGTCAATATTTTTTCAAAAACTATTCCCAATTTCTAATTTAAAAAAAATCAAATTTTGAAATTTGTTTTTTGAGAATTTTGAAATTTTTGAATCAATCCGATGTTAAGCATAAAATTATAGACATTTTTTGTAAATAAATTTTTTCTCTAAAGTGCACCTGAATTAAGTTATTAGTAAAGTACGAACGACACTTTTATAGTAGCTATACCCGAGCCTTAAGATTGATTTATAATGGATATAACCGATTACTTATTCTGTAATGTGGAACAAAGGATTTCAAAGTTAAGGCTTCGTGTCATTATGTACATAGAAACGCCTACAGTTCGATCTACAGAATACAGAATATGGCACAGGTTACATCCTTTATAAACCAAGCTACTACACGTTGCTACTTTGAAGACGCATACGTGCTACTGTAGCATGAAAAGAAGAAGTTTTTGAAGACGCAAATAATAAAAAATATTCAAATCGAAACAATAACCGCAAAAAATCGCTATGTACACACATACAACGATCAACGATGTGAAATTATCAACGAGTAGTTCTTGATACTTTGATGCTACAAATTAGCAGCGCTGCTATTTGACAAGCGACTCAGATTTTTTCTTGCTACAGTAGCACGAATGTCTTCAAAGTAGCAACGTGTGAACAGGGCATTATACTGCCTTTAATTGTTTAATTTACGAATAGGAAAATGTGAAAAATCTTATTAAATTCTATAATATAATTAAATAGACATGAATATATAAAAAATAAATAAATATATTTGAAAGAACCTAAACCAACTACCCCGTACACAACATCTCATATTAGTTGTGTTGTCAATCATTTGGCTGTTTTTCTCTTATGTTTGCCAGGCTGGTGCGAGTTTCAAGTGTTTCACGTGGCACAGGGGTTCATTGGCGCTGCAGGGGGTTGGTACTGCGGGGGTGGAGGGGGGGTAAGTTTCACCGCGTGATCGGCGCCCGTATGTCCCTAGGACTGCGACATTGCGGCTCCACAAACATCAGACAAAACAGAATGACACTCACTATACTATAGTTCATGTATAAAGAGAGAATCAAGTGCGCATTATTTCCCTCCACAGTGAATGTTCACTACCCAAATCACAATCAATAATTACACTCACACAACCACACAAGAGAAAGAATAACAATTTAGAAGTATTATATAAATTTAATTTATATGGCCGCATTTACCTGCAGCTGTTATGTTATGTAGTTAATTTTAAAATTATTATTATTTGCCGTGCTTATAACAATTCAATGAAATCGTGGTTATCGATCATCATCATGACGCTCGGTTTTATTAAAGCACTCCGCTTCGCGTCGCGCGTCGTATAAAACCTCGCTTTGTAAAATTAACCCTACCGCACTTATAATGTAAATAACTATTCCTCCCTTTGAGACTATTTGCTCCGCTCGAAGAGAATCGCTTACTTTCAACGTTTCAACCCGTAAATGAAAGAAAAATTTACTTTTTAAAACTTTGCAAATGTCATTGGCATTACTTATTAATGATATAATAATGAATGAATGCTCTTCTCTTACAATTATCCAATCTGAATTAACCTCATGCGAAAAACAAACAAAAGAAAACAGCTTTTGATCCTCCCCTACATATTTTATACTGCGCAATTGCTGCTGATGCTGCCTCCCCTAACAAAATCCTAAAACACCCCCTGATATTTTACACACAGAATATCTGAAAAACGATTCTACAAGTTGAAAACTTGCACACAGACCTGCTAACCTATATAATACTTTCTCCCAAGCCAGAGGCGGAGGGTGATTATTTTTACAGAGGGTTATTTTTATCCTCGAAAAAGTTTTGTGAACTAGAATGCTAGAATGAGATCTACTGTTTTTACATAATATCAGACTGTCAATAATGCAATGACAATGACTGATCGAATATTTAGTTTAATGAAAACCGCGTGACGCAATAACTAAACTCATTTGAGTGTGAATTAATGAAGAAATATAGTAACTTTGGTTACACATGCTCACATTTTAAAGTCAAATCAAATGATAAATACAACAACAAAATTTAAATGTCAGTTGGTATTTCAATAATTATTATTTCTAAATTTTTTATTTTATTTATATTATTTGTATTCCTATTTTCTTAATTATTGTTGGAACAATTTCTTCATATAATAAACAAATATAGAAATATTATTTTTGTATTTTTTCAATAAAATTCTTTGTCCCGCTTTGCTAATTTTCAAATCTGGCAATCCTAAAAACTCCTACCAAAAGTGCGAAAGAAGAAAGAAGTTATTAAACTCACTACGAATTAATTTATAGACTTCAGAAATTGAATACAGTCCTACATTTTGTTAAAAAAATTTAAAAGAACAGTAATACTTATATCAATTTATCAATAATTGTCTGTCCCAATTTTGCATTATCCGCCGCCCATGTATTCATCATTCATCCCTCAACGGGGGTGAAAAACCCATAAAAGGGTCCATCATAAACTGTGTACCCTCCCCTGGTTTTCATGGCCAACTCTACCCTGAGCGGCAAGACATATCCATCTGTGTAATTGTACTCTGTCGCTAGTTCACGCGTTCGTTCGCCGCGTAAAACGGTATTCAATTCGAATTTAATTAATTGTACATTGATATACACAAAGAGAGAGGGTTCAAACAATATATTGAACTATGATCCTTCAAGAAGATTTTCACAGATTTAACTCGCAAATATTTAGCAAATGAATTCAATAACATTTAAAACAACAAAATTAGGTTTGTATTTTTTAATTATTGATAGGAAGCAGACAGTTAAATTCGATAGTTTAATATCATTGACAGTTTAATAAAAACTGTTCGCCAAACTCTACATAACCCAAAAATTACATCAAACAATTATATAATGGCGGAGTACGAGCGGAGCGGACAATAGATGGTCAGTTACGTGATCAATAAAACTACTAAAGGGCGAAATTATTGGAATAGTTAAAACTAATCGAAACAACACATTCACCACTCATGTCATGGACCAGTTAAACGTGATCTACAAACTGTGACGATAAGGAAAGATGGCAATTCCTGGGTACATGCTGCTCGTATGAGAGCATCTACAAGACTGTCGATATCCGACTCACCACACCTAGCACGTAATCCCAGACTTCGCCCAAGTGTACTAACGTAATCGAACAAACAAACACTATCATAACTTCATTAGCACACTTGCATTCCTATCATTACTTTTTATTATTATTACAATCAACATTATTGCTAACCCCGACACATTAGTTAATCAGTTAATGACAGTAAAACGATGGCAATGATTTGATAACTTGTATAAAGTTTACAAGTTTAGTGTTCGAAAGTTCGAATAAAATACTTACATGAGTCTACACAACATAGAAATAATTTCTTACACTAAAAATTCTAAAATCATTTGCTCGGTCCTACAACACTAGACTAGTGGGGATTCCTATTAAGTATATATCTTTTTGACCAATAAACTTGTATTATATGGCTTATGACAAATAGAATTTCCTGTACCTATTTTAATAATACCTAAACAACTCTATTGCTAAGTAATGAACACAAATCACAAAAATAAAATAGACAATCGAGGCTATCTTAATTCGACAGCTATGTCATTTTAAGTTTACCTATATACTACTAGTGTTTATAATTACTCTTTATAATAATAATATAACATTTCGACACTTCTCCTCATTCGTTCTCATGGGTAAATTCCCATCGTTAAACTTCCGTTAAATAATATACAATTAAAATTCCCATTTTGAAATCGGAAATCATCCCTAATTCTGCAATGAATACTAAATGCGATTTTCATTCTATAGAAAACAACCCCTCAGCTTTAAAAACGATGCTCCAAGTTTTAAAGTTTGTTTTAATAAAGTGGTAGCTTAAAGTTTAGAGTTCATCCTTCTTTTAAGTGATTTATTTTTATGAGAGAAGAAAATAAACGAAATGGATACGAATTCAACAAGTTGTTGAGGGATTCTTTGTTTATCTTTTTAAAGGGGAGAATGGGTAATTACGTTATGAATAAAAGGGTGGTTTATTATTTAAATGAGGTTGGGGAACACCTGTTAATAAACACGATACTTAATACACTAATTTTTTGCATCCTCTTTACATTACGTTTATCATACTAAATACAATAAAACGTTAAAATATTCAGATTTGTGATTTTATTTTTGAAATCTGTTTTGTCTTTTGAATATATGTAGGTATGGGGTATGGCATAAAGTACGGTGCTCGATGTAAAAATTTTATTGTCTTATCTTAGGTAGGCATTGTTTTTTTAATTTTCTTGTTAACCGATTACACCAGGAATAATCCTTGATATAATATAATGACTATAATATGATTAAGATGCTCTAATTTTAAATTATCTTGGCTGGTACACCGTATACGTCATAATATGCAAAATGATTGAATATTGTATAATCTTTGCTACTATATCTTTCCACTTGAGTCCAACGTAACTACACCCTTACAATGGTAGTGAATTGTTAGTGTGATCGCCTCCATGTCGCCAATGGCATTTGGCACGTCTGTACCACGAGTGCGTGCGTGTGCTGTGTACCCCGCGACACGACAACGTCCTTGCAGTGCCGTACCCCCCCGTACCCCCTGACGCACGTCACGCTGCTTGTACCCGTGCTGCATGGACTAACAAAGGGATGACCAGTGGCACGCTAAATGTACAAGCTGGAGGCAGCGTCAATATAGATAGAGACAATGGACATGTGCAGTCGACAAAAGTTTACTGCAGAACTATCTTAAGTTTAGAGTTGTGTATGGAAAAAGATTCAGTAAGACAAATATTTTCTGTGCAGAACTAGCCTTAAGCCTAATTTCCACCGACTGTTTTAGTGCTTAATGCATAATGATTTGTGCGTAAGGCGTAATGCATAATGATGATTTATTAGATGGCCATTTCCACCTATTTTGTTTAAGGACTAATTCGACAGAGGTGACATTTGATGTCGAAGTTTTGTAATTTAATAATTACCGGCATTTTTGCGATATTAAGGAATGGAAGAACTGTTAATTTCGTAAGTAAGGTATTCAAATCCATATTTCGAAACAAATAATAAATTTGACACATGTCAATCATTATGCTTCTGCATTACGCCTTATGTTTGGAGTTTGCAAAGTTTTGTTCTTATGCGTTGCTCTTAGTACTTATGCATTAAACATAGTTCCTAAGCATTAAAACAGTCGGTGCATGGAAATGAGGCTTAAGCCTCTACTTCTATTAAATTCCAAGTAAATCTATTCTGCGCAAAAGTGTCCTATGTAATTAATGATATTTTTATTCCGTGCAGAAAAATCCAAAGTATTAAAAATGTGAACTTAGGATACTTCTGATGAATGCTCTCTTATGTAACAGTATAAATACTATTATTGTGCAGAATTAACCTATATCCACAATTAAGACATTATGAATAAAATCTTTAATTCAATTTATCTCAAGATGTTAAAAAAGTGAGATAGGATAGTTCTGCACTAACTAACGAATGGTAGTTACCTACTTATAAACTATTGCAAGTCTAGTGTCGCAATTATTTGATTTCGAAAAATGAATCATTTGTACCTAACCTACTATAATTTTGTTACCCCGCACGATTTCTACATACATGTTTATTGCGTCTTTTATACAATTTGAATGTGGTACACTAGTAATATACTATGAGTCGATCAGTTTGAGATATATCGGTAACCATCCGTTAACTAAGAAAAATAGATAACAAGTATAAAATACAAGATAGAGATAGTAAGTAGAAATGCACTTTTAAAGAGTAATCGAATTATCGAATATCTCGGATTTTGTAATAAAAATAACATACCTACTGACATTATAAACAACTGTGGTTTTAATTTATCATTCCTACAACTCGACTTCAATGAAGTCTATATGAAAATTGTTTACATTTACAACTGAGTGTTACAATTACAACTTATTTCATCCTTTGATGTTTAGACGAACATTTTTGTAAAAATATTTGTCTATGAAAGTTTTAAACTAAAGGACATAATTGAAGCCATATGACGAATGCAATACAAGAAGAATTTGTTGTGCGCATCATAGCAAGTAAATTCTTCTACGTCTCGTGGAACTATTCATCGTTGTGGAAATTTCCAGGCCATATTTCCAATGGTTGGTCGGTCGTAGATTTTCCCGTGGCGTCAGACGGGGTTCGCGACCGACAGCGCGGTCTAACGGGGTGGCGGGGGAGGTAAAGTAAGTGGTCCGTTCGTGATTATCACGCGCGGGCTGCACAACCTCCCCTCACGTCTCACGTCCAACCCCGCTGGCGGCCATCTTACCCAAGTCACCCCCTCAACCCGAGGAACAAGGGTGAGATATTCGAATTTGGAAGGCCGGACATCAGAGTCGGACAGTACTTTGTTCTGCAAATTGTGTTTTATTCTTTTTAAGATCTTTTTTAGATTAATTCTATACCAAACTGATATTAAATTTCTATCGTAATTTGAAAAAAAGTTAGTTCTTAATTTTAATTCATACCAATGAATTGTTTGGTGATTTTCTGTAAGTAAGCATATTCGTAAGGGCTGGTTTATAATGGATTCAATATTACTTCCTCTGTATTCTATAAGATGTGTGATAAGAATGAGAAGTGTGTGGTTCATAATCATTTCAGCCATCTGCTAACTTGAAGACGTAACCTTTGTCGACGCGATCCACCAAAAGGGCATTGAAATGTTATGGGTGTTTAAAACAGTGCATTTTTAGGTTTTTCGCACATAACTCAGCGACTTTTCAACCAAATTAGACGACTCTTTCGGGAAAAACTCATTGTGGCTGTACTTTAAGGGGGTAAACTCAGATTAGGATGATCTCTTTTCGTACCCTTCAAAACTCTAACAAAAAAATCTGACGTGGACACCACATGACTTCCTTGTACGCCTTGTGTGTTCATACTTTTCTTAATAACTAAAATGTAGAATAATATAAAAAATCCTTTTAACTTTTATTATACTAGTATACTCACAAATATATTTTAGTCATTTTATTTAAACTGCAGAAGAAGATATAAAGCATATTTTACTATTGTCACTGTCATGTCATAATCATTTAAATTTTACGTAGTAACAAATGTTAATCGATCATGGACTACAAGACAAGATACCGAAATACTAAATTATAAATATATACTTTAATTATTCTTAAATGATAGCAGATACAAAAATATTTATAAAATACCGATTGTAGGTAATAATCACATAATCTTTCATTTAAAATAAATTTGTCTTAAATTAAATATTTATCGAAATATTTGAAAAAGTACTATAGTCCAGGCATTTTAGATAATGTTTTGGCAAATAGGGGAAAAAAATGATAGACAGCTGAATTTTGGTATATACGCTCATAATGGCTTCTAGTTTAACATACTAAAAGTCCTAAACGATATCGCGTGTGCTTCCATTGCTACGACCTTGTAAAGACCTTGAGGATGAGATTTTTGCATATAACTCACGAACGGTGACACCAATTAAAAACTATTTTTTACGAAAATGTTGGTAATTTAATGTACTACAAAAAGGCCCTTACCAATTTTATCGTCAGTTTATTTATTTCCCTCAAAATCAGGAAAAGGCTAATCACCGTTTTGGAATCGTTGAGAGCCCGTGAATTAGACTTCCGATTTCAGAAAAATAGCTGCCATTTATGAATGGAATATACTATCGACTTCCGGTTTGCGGCATTCAATTCCTTTTTTTCTATTAGACGTATATATTTTTTAACTTCGTCAGGCTTTGGTTTAGCCGGAATTTTAAGTTATTTTAATTTTAGTATATTACTAATTTTTTCATTTATTATGTTTAATCGAGTGTTATTTCTGAACGAATAAAAATACTGACTTCCGGTTTTCGGCATTAGATTCCTTGAACATTTATCTACATTATACATTATACTAAAAATGTTGAAACATCTTCGTTTAGCCGAAATCTAATGATATTCTTTAAGAGAACACATGGATATTATGGAATTTTTTTTAAATTTTTTGTGTTTAAACAAGTGTAATTTCTGAACGAATAAAAATATCAACTTCCGGTTTTCAGCATTCGATTCCTTGAACATTTCTCTATTAAATACATTATACCAAAAATGTTGATACATCTTCGTTTAGCCGAAATCTAATGATTTTCTTTAAGAGAGCACAGGAAAATTATAGAAATATTTTTTATTTGTCATGTTTGAACAAGTGTAATTTCTGAACGAATAATAATACAGACTTCCGGTTTTCAGCATTAGATTCTTTGAACATTTCTCTATTAAACACATTATACTAAAAATGTTGAAACATCTTCGTTTAGCCGAAATATAATGATATTCCGTAAGAAAGCACAGGGAAGTTATAGAAATATTTTATTCAATATAAAAAGTATAAATTTATTGAATAATAGTATATTATTTAACGAGCAAATAATGTAGGCTATAATTCAAGAGGATGAAAGTTTCTTCACGAGCCGAAGGCGAGTTAATAAATCATCCGAGTGAATTATAGCCATTATTATATATAGTCAAATACGATGTTATATCTACGACTTTTTAAATAAAGCAACATTTCTTATTTACAAATTTGTATTCATATTTACCTAACCTCAAACTTTGGTGTGAAGACAATTGACAATTCATCCGAGTAATTTAGAACTATTATGGGCTAGTCATGCACAGCGTTTTACAAATTATTACTATTTATTTAATTATTTTTACTGTTTCTGCTTACAACGTCATAAAACGATAACTTAATGTAGTACTAATAATAATTGTAAAACAGGTATACTATAATGTGTTTAATAGAGAAATGTTCATAGAATCTAATGCTGAAAACCGGAAGTCTGTATGTTTATTCGTTCAGAAATTACACTTGTTCAAACATGACAAATAAAAAATATTTCTATAATTTTCCTGTGCTCTCTTAAAGAAAATCATTAGATTTCGGCTAAACGAAGATGTATCAACATTTTTGGTATAATGAATTAATAGAGAAATGTTCAAGGAATCGAATGCTGAAAACCGGAAGTTGATATTTTTATTCGTTCAGAAATTACACTTGTTTAAACACAAAAAATTTAAAAAAATTCCATAATATCCATGTGTTCTCTTAAAGAATATCATTAGATTTCGGCTAAACGAAGATGTTTCAACATTTTTAGTATAATGTATAATGTAGAGAAATGTTCAAGGAATCTAATGCCGAAAACCGGAAGTCAGTATTTTTATTCGTTCAGAAATAACACTCGATTAAACATAATAAATGAAAAAATTAGTAATATACTAAAATTAAAATAACTTAAAATTCCGGCTAAACCAAAGCCTGATGAAGTTAAAAAATATATACGTCTAATAGAAAAATATGCAAGGAATTGAATGCCGCAAACCGGAAGTCGATAGTATATTCCATTCATAAATGGCAGCTATTTTTCTGAAATCGGAAGTCTAATTCACGGGCTCTCAACGATTCCAAAACGGTGATTAGCCTTTTCCCGATTTTGAGGGAAATAAATAAACTGACGATAAAATTGGTAACGGCCTTTTTGTAGTACATTAAATTACCAACATTTTCGTAAAAAAAGTTTTTAATTGGTGTCACCGTTCGTGAGTTATATGCAAAAATCTCATCCTCAAGGTCTTTACAAGGTCGTAGCAATGGAAGCACACGCGATATCGTTTAGGACTTTTAGTATGTTAAACTAGAAGCCATTATGAGCGTATATACCAAAATTCAGCTGTCTATCATTTTTTTCCCCTATTTTTTTTATAATGCCTGGACTACTACTTCTGGTTTGTAGATTGAAACCAAAAATAGGAGGTGCACAACTAGATGCTATAACAGTCCTAAATACAAAATTTCAACTTTCTACGTCTCACCGTATTTGAGTTATGCGACATACATACGTCCGTCCGTCCGTCCGTACGTACAGACGTCACGACGAAACTAGTCATAATGGATTCAGAAAAGGTCAAAACGGATATTTCCATCAAAATCTGAAAACCGAAATTTTTCGCGATTACAATACTTCCTTATTACTCCGTACAAGGAAGTAAAAACAACGTTTTTGGCCCACAAAACGTCCAACTTTGGCGTTGTGTACCGAGTTGAAAAATTTGTCGACTCGATCCACCAAAAGGACATTGAAATTTGTTCAATTACCTGGTGCAGGACTCAAAAAACGAAGTTCCTACGACGATTTGGCATAAAGTTATGGGCATTTGAAAAAAGTGTATTTTTTGGTATTTTGACTCATAAGTCGAAAGTTTTTCACGAATGAAAATTTCTCGTCTCGACGCATCACTAAGAACAGCCCCCAGTACAATTTCGATTACAAAAACTGTCTTACCTGGGTGGCCCTTTGGGAAAATGAAATTTTGATATTGGTCCGCGATTTAAAAAGTTTGCGCACCATTGGCTTCGAACCTCTTGTAGCACTGTACCACTAAGCTACTACCTCACGCCATGGTGCATGGCATCCACGGCTGTGTTATCATCCATCTCGCACACACTCGGGACAGTGAGGGGAACAATTATCTCTCGCTGGTCCCACGTCATGCAGGCTAGGCGAGGCGACCGAGCCGCGTCGCGTCTCTTACATCCGGCGCAAGATAACGCGGACGCGAACGAACAAAATTACTTGCAGAGCGAGCGCACTAGGGCAGGACCCCAGAGCAGCAGATGTAGCGGATGGTATTGGCTATTGCTGGTCATTGCAATTATCAAATTATAAAACTGTCAACAATTTGTGTTGAAAAATTTACAAAGTTATGCAAACGCCACAACTATGGAAAACTAACATCCGGCATGCGGAATTACACGCTCAAAACAGTAAATAGTACCTTCCCTATATTAAAGAACTAAAGTGAATGTTTTAATCCTGATGTGAAGTTTATTTCACGAGCCGAAAGCAAGGGAACTATCACCTAAGGGATTATAGGTACTTTATAGTTCTACGGTATACACATTGTTTTTTGTACTTCACTCTCATACGAGTGCATAATATTTTAAAAGAAGACACATTTTATAATTTTGGCAATACAAACTTTGACAAGAAATTTGTATATATATTTTTTATAACGGGATTTTATAATTCAATGCCTCGGCAACGGAATTAAATATGAAAAATAGTCCTTTCGGATCAAAGAACCATAGCCCTTAAAAATAAAGAATAAAGAAGAGTTTTACTCCCGGAACTGCTAGAAGTTATTTTATGACCTATAATTCTTAGATGAAACAAGTGAATTTAGATGTCGCCAATCTAGTCACATGTGCATATTTTTGGATAAACAAATACA
Organism: Agonum fuliginosum; assembly: GCA_947534325.1. NCBI lineage: Eukaryota > Metazoa > Arthropoda > Insecta > Coleoptera > Carabidae > Agonum > Agonum fuliginosum. The sequence continues at coordinate 28,444,945 of OX384037.1, forward strand.
TCACTGGAATGGCCTACTGATAAGGCAACTTTCGTCGTATCTGTTCTATAGTCCGTCCCAAACTTCTTTGCCGTGACGTCATACCTGTAGTTCGTATGAATCAATTTGAAATTATGGCGGGAAAGTTATATTTTGATATCAAATATTTTTAAACTATATTATGTGAATATTTGGAATAACTATATAAATTTAATAATAAATAAATACCTCTAGAACAGCTGACACGGGAATAAGTAATTCTCCTTTTTCTTTTTCAGCAGTAAAATATTGGTACAAATTCAAGACAATCTGAATTGTTTGTTTATTATTACGTTTGCCGGGCATATTTATAAATAATATTATAAATATCTATATGCAAACAGCTAATATATGCATAAAACAACGATATACCTATGTTAAATTATTTGATCACAGTGAAAATAGTTTTTATTTGTTTGACAGTTTCAAAATTTACAATACAATGTATTTCATAAAACAACATGAAAAACAGCCTACTCAGATAACAAGTTATAATTGCTGGTATATCAACAATATAATAATTATTATTATACGTTTTCTATTTCTTTCTTTTTCTACTTCATAATAAAAACAAAGAACAAAACTTCACGTAACAGTATCAATACTTCGCAAATTTCGAATGACATACGTGTTTCAACTAAATATATGACTGTAATAAGATAGAAAGAGTAAGACAATGTATTCTTTAGTTATTCTTGAAAATAAAATAATTACGTAACGGCAAAGAAGTTTGGGACGGACTTTAGTTTAGGATTTACCTAGAGGCCCGAGTTAAATAAACAAATTTACCTATTATTGTTAGTGAAGATTTTCCTTATTATTAGATGTACACTGTACTTATATTCTTCTACATAATATTCGAATATTGTAAAATACTCTAGTACATAGAAAGAAATCAATTAAGAATAAAAAATCTAGTTGTTAAAATAAAACTAAAAGTTGAAATAATCAGATTGTATTACTTGCAGAAAAAGAAAGAAGACCAAAACCTCATCAAGAGAGCTGATGTAACGGAAAACTTACACAAGGTAAAAGGTGTCTGTATTGGTTGCATATTATGTGTTGGAAAACAGTAAAAATGTCCATGAACTTGTGTAGAACTAATCGAACAATTTAAGTTGTAATAATCAAACAAGGTCAACGCAACGGAAACCCTACAACGGAAAGCTTGCACACATCAGTATTGGTTGGTAGTTAAGTGCTCAAAAACTGGAATGAATTAAACTATTAAACAATTTGGGTGTTGAAATAATCTGATTGAATTGATCGTAAAACAGGCACGCGTGCGTTTAATCGCTTATCTTAACAGCCGATCACTAAAACTACCCTAAAAACTATAATCATGTAACGGATGACCTAATGACCATGATATTATACCCCTACTACATGTGTAGATGTGTTGCTTATTATAAACTAGGTATCTAACTATAACCACAACCGCAGCCCCTTACGCCCCCTCTAGCACCCCTATGAAAAAAATGTTTTTATCGAAAAAAATGTCCAACTTAGTCGATGTGTACGGAGTTGGATTTTTTTGACTCGCTCCACAAAAAGAGCACTAAAATTTGTTCAATTTCCTGTGCAGGACTCAAAGAACGAAGTTCCTACGATGATTTGACACAAAGTTATGGGTGTTTTAAAAAAGTGCATTTTTTAAGTTTTTCGCACATAACTCAGGCACTTTTCAACCAAATTAAACGATTCTTTCGGAGAAAAACCCATTGTGGCTCTACTTTAAGAGGGTAAACTCAGTTTAGTATGATCTCATTTCGTACCCTTCAACACTCGAACAAAATAAACACTTTTTGGGCCAAAAAACGTCCAACTTTGGCGATTTTACATTCATTTTCCAGAACTCACTTTCATTCTAACATAACTCAGGCACTTTTCAACCAAATTAAACGATTCTTTCGGGGAAAAACCCATTGTGGCTCTACTTTAAGGGGGTAAACTCAGTTTAGGATAATCTCTTTACGTACCCTTCAACACTCGAACAAAATAAACACTTTTTGGGGCAAAAAACGTCCAACTTTGGCGATTTTACATTCATTTTCCAGAACTCACTTTCATTCAAACCCGTCCTGATCGCGCTGTTTTTATAAACAACAATAATTAAATATTAGAGTCTTTGATTATAACTAAAAGAAACGGTTCTAAATGTCGCCCTCAGATGTGTACGTTGTACGGCCCAGAAGGCAATTTCCCAGCCAGCCTAAGTTCCACCCTGCGTGGATGCCATGTCCGGCCATGCCCAACGGCCAGCAATCCACCTCCACGCCGCCGCCGCCGCCTCAGCCTTGTCGTGCAAATGACAAGCAGCCAGGCCAGGCCAGGCAGTCGCGTCTTGCCCCTCACCCCACACTACCCCCCGCGCTCCACACTACCCCATGTCGATTTTAATTTGGAATTCTGGCGAGGCGCGTCGCGACGACCCGCGCCGCGTCGCGGGGCCGGGGGACGTGGACGCGAACGCGAGACGACGCCGACGGTCGCGGGAATTGGAGACACGCAAGGGTAGAAGGAATGACACAGAGGTTCTCAAACAACTACTGTTGTAATCAGTTGTTGCAATCAAGGTCGTATTGTTTTTAGGAATCGAGCGTTTTTTAAATCCTTTAAATTAACTTCGATTGTCTAGTGGCTGGCTGGTTGGCTGGTACGGCCTTTGGAGGGCTAATTAAACCACACTTGGCACATAGATTTGTCGCCAATGACAACGGAAATCGATTTTTGAAGTTAAAATACTTATGAATTAACCAAAGATGACAAAAAAGACTTACTTTCTTTAAACATAAAACACACCAAATTCCTCTTGTAGATAGTCTTTCGTCATTTTCAGATCGACACATAAAAGCTGATATTTAGTATGTAACGTGACAGTATTAAGGGGAAAGTGTAGGTACTCTCAGTGCTTTAGTATTAGTGTAATTACTTATTAATCGTCGTTTAATATCACTTGATGAATCACATTTTCGTAACAAGTACGATGTAAGTATCACTGTTTCCGACTAGTTTTGATTGATGTAAACATGGAAAGTCTATAAAACCATTGAAAATTGTACTTTGCCAATAAGTATTTCCGATTGGTTAATCTAATATAACCAGGTGGCTGCTTTTATTACGGATCAGGCAATACCTACAGTTTTCAGAATTGAAAACTACATAGGTACATTAGGTAAAATTTTCGTTTCGTTCAAGATGTTAATCAATTTGTTGACTGATTGTTTTCGATTCGTTGACACGTAGAGAAGTAAATTCGTATCTAATGCTACATCGAACATAATCATAATCATACGACTTTGATTGCTATTGAACTATATTTCCAATTCATCAACAGTTCTCTTGGTTTATGTTTCGCGACTTGGTTGTGCCAGCGAGGGTCGGCGACACCGGCCAGGTGCTCAGGTACCCGCAGTCGCGAACCCGCGGTTCTGTAACGTGCTTCGTACTAACGGATGTACGGATCACACACTTTACCTGTCATTGTCAACAGCGAGCCGCTCAGGTAGCTACAGATGGCTAGCGACAGCCAAACGAACAACGATCCAACGATCGAAGGTGATCGACAATCGGGTGTTGATTACAACAATGAGACTCGCAGAACCTGCCTTACCTCTAGTTGTCGTTTTATTTCAATATTCACTCAACCCATACAACATATCGATCGTATTAACGTCTATAAAACGTACATCTTTGCTATTGTCTTATAGACGTCGATTTTTAGACGTCTTATGCGGTAGTCTTTAAGTCGTCATTAGTTGAATATTGCTAACTAGTAACTACGTATTTGAAAATTTTTGTCTTGTAACAACCCACCCTAGAGACAATCTTAGTACTTCTAGATAGTAGTAGTATTAGTATTGTATTCTATATTGCGAATTGCAACCTTACCTTTCTTTGAATTTCACAGCAAAGGAAAAGAAGTTTCTTAATAAATATTTTTGAAACTTTAATGTAGTTTAATACATCCATGGCAAAACTTGTCATTGTGTCATTCATTACGTTTCCCTTACTGAATCTGCACTCGTGCCTCGTCTTTTAATCCAAGTCCAGACAATTCTTGCTGTGCAGTGTACATTCCAACAACGTATAATACTAAAATTTTTGAATGCAAACATGCAATTAATACGAATTTCACGATTCAATAATTTTGTTAGTATCACCACGAGATCGAAATTTTCGTTGAGCGATGTTTTTGCAAAATATTACGTAAATTTTCAGATCTTTGGGTATTACCTTTGATAATCGCAAATCATTTAAAAACGTCTATAATGTCAAAATAATAATAATTGTGAAGATGGTGAAACAGTACTAATTCAAATAAATCACCATTAAATGAGTAGCAAACGGTTTCAATTTCAAATGATTTGTGCGATGGAAAATATTTTTTCGTCACACAAACCTAGTGTTCTTATCATATATCATACAAATTCATGAGTTTAGCTTTACATAAAAATTATAACATGGGTCAGGATCAGATTATAAAAGATTACATAAGTATATCTAGCGAAGTAAAATGGTAATAGAACAGTCTAGCAACTACAATCCGTAGTAGAAACATCAATTGACAACAATTTACTCTCTCGTTCGTCGTCCCAAGAATAAACCTCGCAAGTTCTACTTTACGATCGTCTGATCGAGCGACGCGGGACGAAAAAAATTATCGCGGCGTCGGCGGTGCGAACGACGCCAAAACACGAAACGCACATAAATCACGCGGCACGTACGTCGCAGTGTGCCATGACGGCGCTGGTGCCCTGTCTCCCCCTGCCCCCGGCCCTGGCACGACACGTCGCGGGGGACAAGGGCTAGACAACGCAGGGCGGTACTAGGAGGAGGACGAGGGAAATTCTAAACGTCTGATACAAGTTCATATTGTATTTCTTTAGCATAAAGAAAATGTTGTTAAAATGTGCTTGTTGTTTGTTCGTATTAGGTATCATTGTAATTATAAGGTACCTACCAAGGTATTGGACCCTGAAAGCTCTTCTATGTAATTTTGTAGTACGACACCGAATACATGGTTTGCTGTTTGTTGAGTGCACAACAACAAAAATTCTGATGTGGCCAACACAAGACCTTCTGCCATACTCTACCTAGTCTTTTTATTATATTACAAACATTGACATTATTTATTTATGACAATTTTTGCAATTAAAAATAAAAGATAATATTATCTATGGTTAGAGTTAATTTTAAATACAATTTGCTGAATCAGATAGTACCTATTTAACTATAAAATAAAGTGCAACTAATATTCTACTTTTTTGAAGTACCAGTATCTTGTTGTCCATGATATGAAATTTGTTTCTTCACAAAATTTGAATTATGACAGTGACAGTACAGTTGACATCTTTTGCTTGCATCTTGGTTTACATTATCGTTTATATATTATGAAACTATTAAAATGGAAGTAAAACTATTTATTAGATTAGTAGAATAAGCAGAATTAGGCGAGAGGTCGTGTGCTGGCCACAGCAGATTTTTTTTTGTTCGGATTCTAAAGATTTTTTGAGAATTCTAACTGGCATAAACCTAGATGAATTCTTTTACAAACATCTATACTCTGTTTCAGCTTAGAACATAGTAGGTGGCACTGTGAATGCAGTCCGTTCTACACCCAAACATTCTATTAGTTTAAACTTTGGCGCGAACTTACCTATAGATGAATAAAAATTGTCAAAATAACAAGGAAGTAAAAAAGAAACACACGAAATTGTTGCATTTTCGTCGTGAAACACACGTTGTTTTACTATTTTCAGGTTATATAAACTTGAAATGTCAAACGGAAATGAAATCGCGAATCTCTGCAATGTTCGCTGGTGTAAATCCACCTCTCGTCTCGGCCAATCAGATTCAAGCATATCATCGTCCTATCTTACTCAACGCTATGTTCTAAGCTGACACCAAGTATAGTATACCCGTTTTTCCTTCAAATACTTAATATGCAATGAGTAAAGCAGAAATTGCTACACCTCTAAACACGCAATATTTTGTTACGGAGACGGGACCCTTAATGCAACGACAATTTGATGCGCAGCGATTTGTACTGGAAAAATTAACATGTACTTAATGCTGAGGACCCAATCATAAGTGAACAGAACAATTGTTATCTTATGCATTCATTTATTGTCCTATTAAAAAGGAATGTCTTTGCGTAGGTCGTAAAAGTCATTCATTCAAAATCGACAAAACGTGTTTTAGGATTATATCTTTCTTCTTGACCTGTACACACACATTTGAAGACATCAAGTACGGTTTGTTATGATTTCACCTATCCATAATAATTAGGCTGAGTTCGTATAGTAACATTTCGTAATCATTGATCGTCTGCGTTCGCGAACTAAACTAAACTGGCCTGTGCCGTCCTTGTCTGTTGGGCTGTTTGGGTAGACATCCGGCTAAGCTAAAACGTCAGCGCTGAGCGGGCAGCGAATGCACGGATCTGTGCCTGGCGGCTGTAGAGGCGGTGCGGTGGGTTCGACCTCAAAGTAACGCGAAATGCGATCCTCTATCCTCTACAACTGAACCAAACCAGCCTACGTGACTTACACCACTATTCAACACAAGGAACATGAAGATTCAATGAATGTTAGTAAAGTACTGAAGAAATAAAATAATAAAGAGTGATAAGACCGACCGTGCTTAAATCCTTGTTCAAATAAAATTTTACCATTCTTGTACTGGCCATAAAACACTCGCTACGATAGTGCATTTTATGCTGGATTTTAGGAGGTAGACGGGCCTCTTAATTGGAGGGTAGTATTTTCCTCGAAAATCGAAATGAAGCAACAATGTAACGTAACACACAAGGGTTGCAGCGAGCTTTGCTACTTGTATGTAGATGATAAACTGTGCTTTTCTGACAGAAGTTAGGTAAAATTAAACAAGTATTAGGTAATATATGGGTGACCGGTATCTATTCGGATATAAGTTGAGTAAGAAAAGGCATGATTATGAGTATGCGTATGATTTGTCTCTGAACAGTTTGTAATCAAGTCTTGGTAATTTTCGGACAAAGGCCCGTAGCTCTGACATACGGGCACTCGGCAGTGGCGGTGGCGTACAGCACAAGCGAACCACGCGGCGATGTAGCGAGGGCGAAGGGCGAGGGGCTGTAGCTCGCGCATCAGCGGCCAGCTGCTTCCCACGGATACATGCACACGCACCTAGCACAGGGTGAGGCAGATACAGGCCCGACATTATTCACAACTTACTACGTACAAAGAAGCTTCAACCCTCTCTAGCTCTATTTTAACAGTCTCTAAAATTAACAAACTTTATATTGATATTGGTTTTCTCGTTGGTATTATTTGAAATTATCAACACAATAATTGCCCCGGGGCCCCCACAACCTTAAATCCAGCTCTGCGCCTCCACAGTAATTTCGTAACGAGTAAGTAAATATACATATGTCAACTTGAATGTGGCAGCCTCACATGATGTGAATCATCGGTATTGATATTTATATTTTACCGTGTGCGCGGTTACAAGTTTCACAAAGGAGCGCTTAATTTTTCCTAAACGCAATTCTTCCTAACCGTAGTTGTTCCTAAAATAACATTTTAAAGTATATAGTTACTCCTGAACGTAGTTGTTGCTAAACGCAATTTGACATAAACATATTATTCCTACTCTAAATTTTTACTAAACGCAATTTTTCAATTTTCTCGATGCACATTTTTTAAACATTTATAACTTTGTGCCAAATCATCGTAGGAACTTCGTTCTTTGAGTCCTGTACATGGAATTGAACAAATTTTTGTGCCTTTTTAGTGGTTTAAGTCAAAAAAAATCTGACGTGGACACCACATGACTTCCTTATACGCCTATTAAACTGTTCATACTTTTCTTAATAACTAAAATGTAGAATTATATTATACAAATATATTAATAGGTATATAAGTACTACTACTACTGCTACTATACTCACAAATATATTTTAGTCATTTTATTTAAACTGCAGAAGAAGATATAAACGATATTTTACTATTGTCACTGCCACTGTCATGTCATAATCATTTAAATTTTACATAGTAACAAATGTTAATCGATCATGGACTACAAGATACCGAAATACTAAATTATAAATATATACTTTAATTATTCTTAAATGATACCAGATACAAAAATATTTATAAAATACCGTTTGTAGGTAATAATCACATGTTTCATTTAAAATAAAAAAATTTGTCTTAAATTAAATATTTATCGAAATATTTGAAAAAAGTACTACTTCCGGTTTGTAGATTAAAATCAAAAATAGGAGGTGCACAACTAGATGTTATAAAAGTCCTAAATACAAAATTTCAACTTTCTACGTCTAACAGTATTTGAGGTATGCGACATACATACGTCCGTACGTACGTACATACATACATACGTACGTACGTACGTACAGACGTCACGACGAAACTAGTCATAATGGATTCAGAAAAGGTCAAAACGGATATTTCCGTCAAAATCTGAGAACCGAATTTTTTCGCGATTACAATACTTCCTTTCTACTCCGTACAAGGAAGTAAAAATTCAACTCCGTACAGCGTACACATCGTCAAAGTTGGGCATTTAAAAAATTAAAAACATTTGTTTTTCACAGGGGTGCTAGAGCGGGGCGGAAGGAATTGCGCTTAAGTTCGCATGCATGACTTTAAAGTAGACATTTCAAAAATTTTCGCCCGCAAAGATTCATCAAAATCGAATTAAAATACGCCGAGTTATGGCGGTTTGAAAATGGTCGAAAATTTTACGAATTTCAAGTATTTCATTTTTTTCCACCAGTGTATAAAAAATAATCCAAATTACTAAAGAACTATTAAACCTACTTAAATAATTTATAATTTTCCTGAAGATTTATAAGTGCAATATCAGTATCATTAAAGAATAAGTATCGAAATTACTATTTCTAAATCTGTACTATAAAATACAACAATGCCACTGACCGTATTATCGAATTACAAATTGAAAACGAGATAATGAATCAAGTTAAGGGTTTACTGTATCACCGATACAAATGCAGCGTGTTCACGAGTTCACGTTCAGTTCATTCAAATTTTGCTCAATGAATAACGAATCAATAATACTTTGCATTATGTATTTAACCTATAATTACCATGTGAATGACATAAAATAACTGTTGTACATGCATGTGCAATGATACAGTAATGAAATTATTAAATTAAATATTCATTAAATATATGTTTTCTGATTAATTATTGATGTATAAATAATTTTTGTGCCTGAGTTTTGTGTTATTTAATGTTGAGGACTTTTCTATTATTATTATTATTCTACAAGTAGTCTTAAATTAATAACATACTTTTATTTCCATAAATATACGTAAATATATTCATTAGTATTTCAACCAAATTATGTGTTTTATAGTTTGGCTAAATGGAGTAGATCTTTATCAAACCATATAAAATTGTTATGGTAATGACCTATTCATTATCCTGTTATATCATGATAACATCTAATGTTGTGGTTATTAATTTACAACAATGTTTCACCAACAACTTAATTATCTAAACAAATCAATTACATGGGTTGGTACTTGATAAAATTGTATTTATTTTAAAACGCCACACATTTGTCATGGAATAACTAGTTATTTTTGTTTCTAGATTGCGAAATGATACTTTTGCTTTTGAGGATGAAAGTTTTTTGCGAGCATAGTGAGCAAAAAAATCATTCGAGAATGCAAAAGCATTTCATCGCAATCAAGTATCAAACAACGTTTTTTCGAAAAATATGTCTCAATATTAGTAAAATTGTGTACAGAGTTGTTAATTATATATGAAGCGCATCTAAGTTAGATTTTTATGACATAGACAAAATAAACTAAATTACCTACTTTTCCTGTATTTATGATGCCTATTGTTAGATCAATATCAAGCATACCTGTAAGCGATAACCTTGTCGTAAGGCTTAAGGAATTAGTTGGCGAGCTCAAGATCACGTTTAACTCTGGAAGTAAAGAAAATATAAGCAAACATGCTTAGTGAGGAGCAGTAACACTTCCACCTCAGACTCTCACATCACACATCAATCTCAACATCATACCACATTCAAACATTCGTATCTCGTTGGCGACCTGGTTAGGGCCACTCCAGCCCCATCTGACTAGGATTACTACAGCCCATAGCTGCTCGCTGTATTAGTCCACTACAGTCCAAAGCTGCTCGCTGTATCGTTGGCGGCCAACCACGGTCCGCGTACCCAACGTCTCAATTCTTATCACACTCTACACATCATAGACACACACAAGGCTCAACTCACCAGGCCAGATCAACCCGAATCTATTTCACATAACCATATACACTTTACTGATTTATGATCTGTTTTTCTCAAACACACCATTAAACTGAAATCTAAGAGGCTAGCTAATGAGTTTTATTGTCTTAAGAGTTATATAATTTGTTTGTAGTACTTTTATTAAAATAACATCTCGTAATACTTGTTACCTAGCAACTTGAAAAGAAAAATTGTTTAATAAAAGCACGACACCGTAGGTAGAGTGATTTTATTTAAAACAATTTTACGAGTCAAATTGCTGTCAGGTGACAAGGTTGAGATGTCAAACAGAAATTTATTCAGAGGAAATAAAATGCTCGAGTGTAATTCAACGAGATAATTTAACAACTTGTTTGGTTCTTCTTCACATATATTCCAAAAATCGAATCATTTCACTGACACAACATATTAGAAATATGAAGCAGATGACATTTTAGTGTTTTAGTTTATTGTTTGGTTGCTAAGAAAAAGGTAAATAAGGTTTTATCACTTGCAAAAAGTTACCTTTCATTTATACGGTGTCAAAGCGATAAAATTGTGTTTTGTTTATGGCTTACTTTATACAGGAGTGGAATTATCATAAGTAATATAATAAGAGCCATAAATTTATCGGTAAAATTTACGAATAGTTGTTGCGTAGAAACGGACAAACGAGTGTCAAAATTAACATATTTAAATCACAACAGCGAAGCTGGAGTGATTTAAGAGTCAATTTTGACCCGAGTTGTCGTTTCTACGCAGGAATTATGAGTAAATTTTACCAATTAAATTTATGACTCGAATTATATTTGCTTGATTATTTCACGAACGAATATCTTCTCTGTATATTATTTTATTTTTGACGTTTGCAACATTAAAAACATTTAATAAACAAAATGTAACCATAGCTACCCTACTGTGGTTTTATCAAATTTTATCGCTGAAAAACTGCCCTCTTCGAAAAAGTTATGCATTCTTATTGGCCAGAAATGACGTGTGTAAAATAATCATATATAATACCACTAGTGTTCCAAGTTATGTCGACAATTTTTGTTGCTGTATCACGAATGGTTATTTATTCTTTATGAAAATGATTTATAAATAGCTTTACTTCCATTACAACAGTTATAACAATAGGATTTTGATTAATAATGATATATTCAATTGTTTAAAATTGTCTATTGGATCACTAGTGAAAATTGTCGAAAAATTATGTCGCTGCGAGCACTAGTGATAAATTGTCGAAAAAATTCGTTTCAATTGGTGGAAAATTTATAAATCCTCAAAATTGATTGGTCCATTTTTGACAGAGATGACACATGAGTTGAATTGTCAATAATAATTTACTGAGAAACAAAAATGTAACTTATATTAATAAATCACGTGTATTTATAGTTGAAGTAACTAGCTCATGTTAGCAATGAAAATAAAACTTGATTTTGTCCATTTTAACCGTCCTGTCGTACGTAGTGATCTGATCGGAAATCGAAGGCGCGACGGTTGGCCGCCGCCATGGCCGCCGCGGGGCCTCGGGCCACGGATTAATTATGCACAATGCGAAATTCACTGCCCCCGACCGCCCCCAAACCGCCGCCGCCGCTGAATTAGGATGGACCTTAGGGTCAGCACACGAACACGATCCATACTTGCTAGTACACTGTACTCTGTACTTAGGGGGAATTCATATACTAAACACTAACTTCACTTAAGATTCATAATACGAGGCATACCTACTTTCATTCATACGTTCATGATAAATTAAAATCATGGATGACGGCACGCAAGGAAATACCTATTATTCCAATCTCACTTTTGATAATTTTTAATTAAATTAGTGAATTCTGCATTGCTCACTAAAGCCTGACATTCTTATTTTCTAAGTGTTTATTGTGAATACACATATTCAACTTAAAGTTAAACAAGAAAAATGTTAATTATTGTAAATACTGCATGAATACAGTATAGAATTTTAAGATAATATGGTACTCCACTGGTCATAGGTTCATCAAGTTCGCCAATGGCTTCTTCTTTTAGTGTATGTACTCTAGCCTTCTTGTTTTCTAAAAAAAAAGCGCTATACCTGCTTTAACGTACTGCACTTGAGCCACACTAGAGAAATTCAAAATAATGACACAGTCAGAAAAAAATCAGGAATTCCATTTTGGAAATTTACGATAAAAGATAAGGAAATTCCCGATAATAAATAGGGAAATTCCCGGGAATAAGAAGGAAAATTCCCGATAGCTATAATAAATGGAGAAATTTAACCCAGGCGCAGCATTACCGACATTATTAAAACTTGGTTTTGTTGTGCCTTTGATTTTTAGGAGGAAATTTATTGTAAATTTTTCCACAGGAATTCCCCTGATAATTTCTCCAGAAATTCCTCCCCCATAAAACTTCCCGGGAAATATCCTGGGAAATTTTTGGAAATATTAGTTCCCGGGAATTTAGCCACTGCGTGCACCCCTGCATGCCTCCTAGTGGGGCCCTGTGCCCTGTGCACGGCGGACACAGCAGCTGCTGATAGATCACACGGCGCGCGGAGGCGGCGGCGGCGGTGGCGGCAGCGAGGGACAAAGACCGCGCGCCAGGCGACGGTTCGCGAGCACTGAACCCCCACCGCCCCCTCACCACCCCACGAGACCCAGGCCTGACACGCACATGGACACGGGTACACACCCAACACTGTGGCGCAATCCAAGACAATCGAGCCATTTTCACTTTGGCAATACTTATTTCTTTATCAGATATAAAAATAGTTCAAACTTTGAAATAACTAGAAGTATTAGTGAAAACGCGGGATAAATATACCAGGTAGTTCACGAGTTATTTACAAACACGTATAATAGCAAACTATTTCACAATGGTTATTGCCCGAAAAGTTCATCCGTTTATCCATGGTTTATGTTTATCCGTACATAATCATTTACAGCAAGTAAAAATATACTATATGATTCAAGGATTTATGCCCGTTTTAATATTGGTCGGATCGATTTCCAGTTTTAAAAATCTGAAGTGGCCTGCACACAACCTTCCGCCAAATCTAGACTTATAAACATAAATGTATACGTATACAATCCGGTGTCCCTAAAATATACAAATAAAAATCTAAAATATTCAAACATAGAAATTTGCATCACCTGAATCAAAAGATTCGTTCACAGGCAAACTCTTCTGTGTTGAAGCCATCCTCCGTTCAATTACTACATTTAATATCTTACTTATGACTTGACTTATATGGCGCTAGTATGTCAACTTGTCACCCGTCTCACCTGTCAATAAATATTTTTTACGCAGAAACAAAAATCAACCGAACATGGATCACAAGATATCAACGTTTTATCTGATAAATTTATTTTTTAAATTTTACTGCAGTTCTTTAATGCTAACAGATAAAGACAATTTTTTATAACGTAAGTTGCAAATAACTTTGCCTCTTATTCTTATTACAAATAAATATTATATTTATCAAAATTTATATAAATTTTTGACAATTATTATCTTGTTCAATCTTCAAAAAATATCACTTCCGGTGAAGATATTTGTACCAAAATCTGATGTGCTCTTCCTATTCGTATACAATTGTAAAATACCAAATATCAAATTTTTTGGGTAATTCGTATTTGAGTTATGCGACATTCGGCATCGGCCCGAACCACACACATACACACACACACACACGCACACACAGACACACATACATACAGACATCATCGAGAAACTATCAAAAATGAGTTGTAAGGACCCTAATTCGTGCTCATCCACTAAAAATTCACAACCCGATTTTTTGCATGATTCCAATACCTTCCTTTACAGGTAAGCGGAAGGTAAAAAGTCATAGAGTCCACCGTCTCCAAAAAAAATTAAGTCAAAAACCAATATTTAGGTTTGAAGGGTCTGAATTACAACAAAAGGTATAACGAGGCTCGAGGCTACACTTTCACGACTAAGACAACATCTAAAAATTTCACAAAACGAAGTTGATGTGAAATTGCAATAGATGTATTACAAAATCTGCTGTTGCCACTACAGTATATTCCCAACTATAAGTTTTAATAACTTGGTTTCGGAAAGGCTTCAATTTTATGCTTTACTCAGCAAAATGTAAGTACCTAAATGTATCTTTTTCCCTAACTATTTAAGTTGATACCAACTTCAGCACAATAATTATCAAAAATCACGATTAGGTACTATAATTTCCACTATTACATACGTCGGAGAAGTTAAAAGACAACATTTTTCTTCATAAATCATCTTTAGTTGTATGTTTGAAGATAACATTTTTGACGTTCAATTAGTAGTTAGCACAGGGAAGCAATTTAATTTTTAGTTATTTTTGTCATTATAAGAGGATAAGACGCATTATTTGCTCTCCCCTTAAATACAATAATTAATTAAGGTTGGATAATTGACCTGAACAAAACGATATTTCGGTATGTCTTTAGTGAACCTTTCTTGCTTCCTTTACTAACATTTAAAACAATATAAAATGATCTAATATTTGATCTGATAAAAAAGGATTAATCTTGATTCTTGAGTATTAAAATACATTCTAATTATTGTCGCAACAATGTATCTATAACCCGCATATACTATAGATAAATTTGTCACTTTGAGTTCGAGTGAAATTCCAGTTTATCAATAATACAGTCAGGCTCAGAGCCGTTAAAATTCCACAGCTATTGCATTGGTATCGCGGTGTTATTCCACCGTTGTAGGTAGTTCTTTCTTTTCTCCATGTTCAGTAATTTGTACGCTATACCTGGTGGCTAAACCGTGACAATGCCACCACAACCCAACTCATCCACGAACCAAGAACCCGGTACCCGGCATTTCTAAGCTACCTCCGTTTCCAGGAACGCCGCTAGGTACAGATGACCTGTTAAATTCGTGATGAGCTTCGAATTTGCCAATCGAACTTGAGAATACCAAAATAGGTTTGTTTATTTATTAGAAATAAACTTAGAGAGAGAGACACTGAACCATTTGGAAGATTTTCATTAACTGGAACAAACAAATCAGTGAAATCACCTAATCAACAATACCTACTTAAATAATCAAAGGTAATACCCCAAGAGATTAAATTGTTTTTGTATTGACGTAATTAAGTTTGAAGGAATATTTGAGAAATTTTTCAAGAGCGAAATTCGTAATAATTTGAAGGTTTAACAAAAGAAAAATTCTTCATAAATTGTATATCTCAACTGGCATTTGGAAAGATTTGATATTCATGTCGATCTGGCTCTGATTGGTCTATATCGAAGACACCGCGGTTATGTTCACATGTTTTACTAAATTTAGACGCGTGCGAAAAATCATGTCTTATAAAACTTGTTCTTTAATGTACTATTTCAAAATACGAAAATAATTTATTAGAGGTTTGTGTAGGAAACCATTTGGTTGAATTGGTAATTTTAATATTAAATATTACGTTGTAACCACAATGATCTATTATAATAGGTCATTGGTTGTAACTAATTAATAACTATGTTTGCATAATAAAATAATTGAATTTAGTTTCAACTAGCCGGTCACATAACTGTCTTTATGCAAAATAAATAGTATTCAGTGGCACAAAAAATGATCTTTTGAAGTAAACTATACCTACCCATATTTATAGGAATTTCCAAAAATCTTTTTGTTCCAGTATCAGTACGTTAAATACTAAATGCCATTACAATACAATATGTACTTCAAGTTATGGTACATTCTGTATATAGGAGTTGAAGAATTGTAACATATTACCTTATGTAAATATAATTATTATATTATTATGCAATGAGTTATAAAAATAACTTTTAATACGCGAGTATCGTATAATTGTTGTTTCTATTAATAGTCCTTATGCAGCACGAAGAGTTGGAAAATAGTATATCAAAGAACAAGTTTTGTAAGTTTTTTTCCACGCGTACAAATTTAGAAAACGAGCCAATGCACATTTACTCAGCGGAAAAAAATCATATAAATCTCTCCTTTATATTATTACTATTACATTACTCTATTATATAGACATCACTGAAATCAGTATTACCAACAAGAAAATCTGTTGTTATTGTCATGAAAGTATAGATTTTTTGACAATTTGTGTTATAAAATCAACCTGTATCGAAATGAGCACCTGTATTTAAAAGAAAGGTCAACCAAGATGCAAATTAAAATATGGATTTCGTAATCGTATAATCAGCTGCAGTTCCTGTTAACTTGTTATTATTTCTTCGCTCTGCACATGTTGTGAAAGGTCGTCTGAAACTTTTCCAACTTTTCCGACAAACATAAAAAGAATTGCACGAGAAAATAAACTTCTAAATGATTATATTCTCGTAGTAAACTGATGAAAGAAGTGTTAAAGAACATTGGGGGAAAGAAAATTGTTTATTTGGACAGTTGAAAGTAAGAGTATATAAAAAAGACATGAACTTGGCTTTGATTGAAGAAATATTGACACTGTGAACCGTTCAAACAATATGATTCCACGAGAATAAAACGATGAAACAGAAAATAGAATAATTGGCTTATCAACCATGATCTATTCTTTATTGAACGAGCGTTTACAGGAATGAGAAATTACTCATTACTCACATGATTATTTTAAATAAGTCGCAAGCAAGTGAAATTCCCCTTATAAATCTGTGTTGTTCTTTTTATTGTGGACAGTAGTAACAAACTTTGTCAAATCAATAGTCGGAAAAAAGTTAATGAAATAATAATTTTGAAAATTAGAACTTTAAAGAATGTTGTGGTCTTCAGGTGAGAGTTTTTTCCAAAGGAGAGCAACAATGATTTGTTCATGATGTTGGTCGTCATAGTGACCCATATATCTGTATCGCATCTAGTCATTACACACAGTCGTGCTGGATAGGGTTTTATATTTGGTCAGCACAAACAAAGTGAAATGAGGTTCGTCGTGACCAGCGACCCACAGTCTACGCCAACAAAATCAATATGGCGACCAACGGGTCGGGGGGCAAGGGGATCAGAGGGGCAATTAGCGGGGGACTTCAACATTAGAGATGGATATAGAATATACGCGGTCCATAACATCTACATCATACTGATATCTTGTAGGAAGCACACAATTTGGACAAATATAGTTTTGTCAAAGTGTAGTTTGACCAAAAATAATTAAGACAAACTGTAATTTGTTCAACTGGAATTTTGTCAAACGGTTAATATATGCCAACCCGTAATTTAGCCAAACTGTATTCTAGACAAACTGTAATTTCACATTCCGTAATTTGACCAAACTGCAACTTCGACTAATATTATATTGTCATATCGTTTTCAGGTAAAGCGTAATTTAGTCAAAACGCAACTATACCTAACTGGAATAATTCAACACGAAATTATTTATCCAAAACGTATTTTTGTCAAATCGCAGTTATTCATAACCATAATCCTGCCAAACAAGGTGGATTTATGCAGCCAAACTAAAACTAACATTAAAATTAACATTAGCACTTGCAGTAACATTACCATTAAAATTGAGAGGAGGCATTTATGCAGACTTACATTACGCCTGCGCAATTGAAGCATTCTTAGTTTGACACATGTGATCAGTAGGTTAACCTATTTGTTTTCATTCGTAAGAGTTGTGTTCTTCTGTCAATATAAGTATTAATTGATACTAAACAATAACAATCGCTAACAAGCAAGCAAACTAACCAAACGAACATATAAAAAACGCTCGAAAAATAAGAATTCTACAAGTGATGTTTGTAGCGCTTGCGCAGTAGTGAAACCAACTAACATTAAATTAAGAAAGTTGGAAGTTGGTCATCTTTCTAGTATAGTTTTAATGTTAGTTGAATGCGTAAATCAGTTCGTACACTTGTGTATATTTAACTTCTTAGTGTTAATGTTAATCTTAATTTTAATTTGGGATGCATAAATCCACCTTACTGAAATCGTAATCTTCCCAACTCTATTTAAAGGTGGATTTATGCAGCCCAAATTAAAATTAAGATTAAAACTAACATTAAAACTAAGAAGTTAAATATACAAGTGTACGAACTAACATTAAAACTAAACTAGAAAGATGACCAACTTCCAACTTTCTTAATTTAATGTTAGTTGGTTTCACTACTGCGCAAGCCCTACAAACGTCACTTGTAGAATTCTTATTTTTCGAGCGTTTTTACCTCTCGCCGAGAGAGGTATAGGGATCGTGAAAAAATTCGATGTCGAGATTTTTGTCAATTGGCACGTTTTAGCACCTTTAGAACCTATTTTGACTATTTTCACGATGATGTCTGTGTGTGTGTGTGTGTGTGTGTGTGTGTGTGTGTGTGTGTATGAAAGTCTGTATGTACGCCTACTATAGCCTTTCGTCCCGGTTCATTATCTCAAATTCTACTGAACATAAAATTCTAATATTTTGCATTATACATTTATATATGTTAATGAAGAGCTGAAAAGATTTTGGGAAAAATCCACCAACCGGAAATGGTACTTTTCACTATAACATTTTTTGCAAAAATTGTATAAAATAATGCGATTGTTACAATTTAACATACCACACATGAAAGAAGAAATTACATTGTACAATATTTAATCTTACTTGTTTCTATATCTTTAACCAATAAAGAAATATAATTTTTTTAAATATATAATTTTACCTACCACGATTTGTGAATCCCGAAATAGAAATAAAATTTAAAACAAAAATAAAATTGTCAATGTGACAGATAAACAAAAATAATATAATGTATGATTATTTTATATTATTATATCAAATGTTATACGGTGTTGTTGTATTTTATTTAAATTAAATCTTAATATTTGGTTAAATACGAGGTTAAATAATAATACTTCAATGTCAAGGCGAGAGGTATTGTAACGGCCACGTCAGATTTTTTAATATGTTTGTTTGGTTAGTTTGCTTCAGTTTGCTTGCTTGTTAGCGATTGTTATTGTTTAGTATCAATTATTAATTATATTGACAGAAAAACACAACTCTTACGAATGAAAACAAATAGGTTAAACTACTGATCACATGTGTCAAACTAAGAATGCTTCAATTGCGCAGGCGTAATGTAAGTCTGCATAAATGCCTCCTCTTAATTTTAATGTTAATGTTAGTGCAAGTGCTAATGTTAATTTTAATGTTAGTTTTAGTTTGGCTGCATAAATCCACCTTAAGACATAGTAAAATACACCCCGGCCTTGACCACATACATACACACACACATACATACATACAGACATCATCGTAAAACTAACAAAAATGAGTTGTAAGGGGACTAATTCGTGCTTATCCACTAAAAACTCACTATCCAATTTTTAGCATGATTCCAATATCTTCCCTTAGAGGTATGGCGGAACTTTTTGCAAGTGAAAAAACCTTATTTACCTTTTTCTTAGCAACCAAATTATAAACAAAACACTAAAATGTCATTTGCTTCATATTTCGAATATTTGTAAGTGAAATCATTAGATATTTGAAATATTTGTTTAAAAGAACCAAAGGAGTCGTTAAATTATATCCGAATAAATTTCTGTTTGACATCTCAACCTCGTCACCTGACAGCAATTTGAATCGAAAAATTGTTTTAAAATAAAATCACTTACGGTGTCGTGATTTTATTAAACAATTTTTCTTTTCAAATTGCTAAGCAACAAGGTTTCAATACAAACAGAAATATATCCGGCGAAATAAAAAGCTCTTGTGTAATTAATTACAGTTACATGTTAAAAACTGACCGTCTTTCTGCCAGAGGCTTAGGCTGGGCAGGTAGAGGTGTATCAGTTGAACATTTCCAACTCCATCTACATTTGATCCTTTAACAGTATCGTTCAACTCTCGACCACGTGGAGCTATCGCAACTTCGACTGTGATATCAAATGAAATTATTGCTCGCATTCATTTGTTCCGTTTCCCTTTAAAAGAGAGAGACGAGAGTATATCGCCGCGCGCACACACAATCATGAATGGGAAATATGAATGAGTTCGTAGTAACCGTAGTAAAACTACAAAACAAATAAAAAACCACAAGAGCTCTCTGTCTAACCAGTGCTCTCTTTCTTTCATCGCACTACTTCATTCTGACTAGCTTGGACGAGGATTCAACATCCTTGAGTCATGAACATCATCATGATTAGTACATTGTGCATCTACCAACTAGGGCCGAAAGTGGCGTTGTCAACACGAGCGAAGCGAGGTCTGCCACTGCACAAGTCGGGGGGACACTTTTGTCCCGAGATGCACACGATATTTTTTTCAATACCTGCACCGAAAAGCAATTAAAAGTTGAAGAAAGAGATGAACCGGATGATAACATAGGAAAAATGTACCTATAATAATTCCATAAAATATAAATCAATTTTGGAATCCCGCGTAAAGCGGGAGGAAAAGTCAGAAATATCTCACTTTCGCCCCTAATAACAGAGAAGAAAGGTGGCATTTTCGGTGCAGGTATTGAAAAAAGGATAATAATCATTTTAATAATTAAGTGAAGCTGTAGCTGACTCAAAATAGAAATATCAAATATGTATGAAAAAGTTTTATTAATTTTTACTTTTAAAAAATATCTGTTGTCTCATATTCACTATACATTTATTTTATTATGATGTATTTAGGTGACTTTATGTGCCGTTATCTACTTTTAGTTACAAAAATGGTCATAGAACATTTTTGGCAGTATTTTAACGTAAATATAGTAGGTAGTCATAAATAAATAATATCATAATCTCAATCTCTTAGCAGAAAGTTTATTTAAAATATTACACGCGACAGTTTAATTAAAAAACTGACCGGGACTATTTAACAGAAAATTGACTGTTGACTGTAAAAATTCATGAAATTAAGTCCTTTTAATTCAACCAATCCTACACAAATAAATGGATAAAAAATTATCTCTGTTCATAAGTTTTGTTATAGGTATCCTACATCGATCTTATACTGTCTAGATGCCGCATGACCGTCCATAGCATTGTTGTAAAATGTAAAGTGATCGCAACATATAAGAGTGAGAGGGCATGACAGTTGGATCTTGAAGTGTATTGCGGGTTGCATTATGATAATAAAAACGCGTATGTAACGTCGTAGTAACAGCTGGTGCACTAAAAATGCATTATTTTGTTCGTTTTAATTAGACAAACATCAAAACTCAATGTCTTATTACAAAATAATTTGATATTTACTAAACGTCAGACAGCACTGACATTACAGGTTAACCAAATTTCAATTTATGTCAAAGCTGCCATAGCGTCTCCATGGTTATGAACTAAATGCAACGCGCAATACACCCTCAAGATCCAACCGAGGTATCCTCTCACTCTTATATGTTGCGATCACAAACAAATTCCACATGCGGTATCTAGACAGTATAAGATCGATGGTATCCTACAAGTCAGGATCCCACATCCTAGAGACCTACCAGTGAGTTCATCTCACGACTGAGAAAATATGTCATAAGCCTACCTTATTCTTAAAATTTTGTTAAACGTTATCAAATCAAATCATTTAAATTATGGAGAACCAGTAGTAGAATTAAATTTCAAGATCAAATATAATTACTTGAAAGTTACATTTTTATAAGGATGGTTTATTGAACGTTCTTTTTCTTTGCATATACGAAACTATCTTTCAAAATTAATAACATATATCATCTGACACGGGTTATTATGTAATAAAAATTTACCTATACAAATGAATTAAGTAGTTTTAAATTTTTAAATAAAATACTTATATTCTACATGAAAAACTTCGCATGCAACTCGTACCTATACAAAACTTTTATTCATCTTAAGTAAGTCATTGATATCACCAAACTATCGTTAAATAAAATATACTCTTTACTAGTCTTTACCCTTTTTTACAATTCTGCAACAAAAAATGATCCATTGATAAAAAAACACTTTTGAATTATGATTCTACTAAAAATTGTCTCCCAATTCCAATTTAATTTCGGTATTTAACTTTGAATTTCGGTTTCAGGAATGGCCACGACAGGTGGAATAGATTATTTATCGACTTACAAAGTTGGGGTAAAATAAACAGATAAATTGTATCTTCTCTGACAAGCTAAAGTTGTGTGTTTAGTTTGTTTTTGTTTTAAACTTTGTGAATTCCTCACTTGACGTAAGTTTACAACTGCAGAAAACGTGCTACGGGGTTGTAAACATACCAAAATTACTCGATCAGATAATATAGAATTTCATTTAGTGATTGATTCAACGTTTTGTCATACATTTTATCACAGCATAATGCATAATGGTTTAGTGTTTGTTTAGCATTCTAGCCGTCCTGGGTTCGATTCCCAGCAACCGACAAAATACTGCAAGTCCAACTAGTTAGTTTCCACTATAACATTTACCATTCTGTCATTGGGATTGGGATATGCAAAACTTAAATTATGTTGCGTAAAGGTGGATTTATAACTGCGCACAGTGCAAAGAACATAATTTAGCACAACACAGCACAGCACAGCGCACAGCATTTTCTTCACTGGGGTTTTATAAATCACACAGAAACACAGATTTATTGACGGGTTATCACAGCTGTTTTAACATTTAATTTGGAGGCTTGACAGGAGACTTTGACATAAATAATAAATGAATAAATGGTAAATAAATAATTCGTGTGCTATGATAAATTATTTTCTATGCGCTGTGCGTCTTATAAATGGATGCACTAATTTCCATATGACCAATTCATATGCTATGCTGTGCTAAATTATTTTCTATGCGCTGTGCGTGTTATAAATCCACCTTAACGCATAACAAAATAAAAATATGACATTTTTAAGTATTAAGTCCTTCACATAGAAGGTGTATTTTTAATATCACATTTTCATTGTTTATAAAAAAGTTAAATAAGGTTTTTTTTAAAATTTATTTAATAAACAAAACATTGAAATGTCATTTGCTTCATATTTCTAAAAATTTTCAGTGAAATGATTAGATTTTAGGAATATTTCTGAAGAAGAACCAAAGAAGTCGTTAAATTATCTCGTTGAATTATTAGGTACACTCGAGCATTTTATTTTCTCCGAATAAATTTCTGTTTGACATCTCAACCATGTCACCTGACAGCAAAGTGACTCGAAAAATTGTTTCAAAATAAAAATCACGACAGGTGGAGTGATTTTATTTTGGTTTCATGGTGTACTTAATTACAGTTGATAATTTACTTTAGCTCCGCAAAATCGTAAATAGATGAACAACTTTTGTTCTAATTTTTTCGACATAAATCTGTGCGCTGCCTCTGTACTGGAGCGCTAAGAAGTACATAAGTAGTAATTAGCAGAGCTGGGACCAATACTCAAAAAAAGTATTTAAATACTAAATACTAAATACTTTTGAGAAAGTATTTGAAGTACTAAGTACCAGTATTACTGTAAATACTTTTTATAACTCAAAAGTACTTACAATACTAAGTACTAAGTAATTACTAAATATAGCTAAAAAAATTATTTTTAAATAAAATGACACTGAAAATTGCATGACACAAATAACAGCCAATAGATGAATTGATAATAGTAACCATATGGTTATATAAAAATTTTCTCGGAATTTTTTTACTAGTAGCTTGAGTAACTTAACTGGAATTAATAAGCGGAAATTTTTCCGGTATCTGTCACTTTGACATTAAGTTAAAAATTGGTTAAATTGTCATTTTGAGTATAAATAAGCAATTAATAAGGTAAATGATACATATTTATTAATTTTAAATACAAATTTAGTAAATATTTCAAGTTTATATTGTAAAAAGAATTCAAAAATAGAGCGTTTTGCTTCCTCTGAACAGGCACGTTTCAGCTCATTTTTCTGTGCACTCGTGATAAAAAATTTGTATCGTGCATTCCAACAACGTAATTAGCTCTCGTGTACCACTCGAGCTAATTAAGACGTTGTTGGAAAGCACTCAAAAAAAATTCCGGAAAGAATTAATGCACATGTGATATTATAAGTGAAAATAATTGTTTATTTATATAAACCTAATACAAATAACAATGACATTTAAACATTTATTAATGTTTACAACGTAAGATTCATTGTTTATATATAATTAAGGGCTGATTTTATAGTCTCCGGTTTAAATTTTAGTTGAAAATTTTATAAAACGAAAAAGGAAAACTATAAAAGCAGATTTTGATTTACTGTGGCTCATCGTGCGCATGTGAAAAGTATTTAGTAATTTAAATACTTTCAGTACTTAAAATATCTGAAAGTATTTAAAGTACATAAAAGTATTTAAAGTACTTTTTAAAGAATAAAAGTACTTAAAGTACAGTACTGAATACTTATTTTGAAAAGTATTTTAAGTAAAGTATTTAAAATATTCGATGTACTTAAAGTATTACTTCCAATACTTTTACTTTAAGTAATTCCCAGCTCTGGTAATTAGGTATCATTTTTGTGTGTGTTGATATTTTGCAAATTAGGTATTATGTCGTGATTTGTGACTTTAAATGAAAGTATAATTTGATAGTTATACCATCATTATCTACGCACCCATGTATATTTGCCCCAATATAGATTATTTACAAGTGCTAGTGTTAGGTGCAAGTGAAACGTATTAACTTGCTTAATAATTAATAAGTAAACAACTTAACAATTCTCCCAGTGTACTTACTGTGCTAACTGTTGACTAATTTTCGGTAAACACCGTCAACGTATTGTTATACAGCGAGTTTGCATAATTGAAATGGCTGCCTAAAATAGAGATGACCTTCAGGGCTTCAGGGGGTCATTACTCTATTTTTACATATTATTTGATTGAGAAATCACGTACTTTTACATTGAGAAGCTCGTTAGCATTGTTAAAATTTAAAAATTCTGTTGAAAAAAAACTTATAGTATTGTTTCCTTTTCATGGAGCAATTCCCTGTGGTTGTGGTGTCTTGGTGCGGTGTCGGTAGGTAACTTATCTAGATAAATCATCTGGATAATATATTTTTATCTATTATCTTATCTAGATATTTTGTTTCTTATTTCATTTATAAATGTCAGACAACCAACAAGACATAAGATTATTGAGTTGTTTTGATAAAAATATCTGAGAATAGCGTAACTATGGTTTGATTATTTATTTCATAAACGTCAAAAATTGTTCGATAAAATATGAACCGCGTACTGTACGGGAATACTTTGTCACGGGCCGGAAAAATAAACCCGTAGGTACTGTTATTTTTCGTAGCCTAGCAACTACACTAAAATACCGGAATGCACTTTCCGGTTCGAAAACACTCTTTCTGTATTATAAAGAATTTTCAGATCGCATGCATACATGCACATAGTATTATTATGCATTTCACCCAGACCCAACTTGGGTGTAGCAGTCTCACATATTATACCAATTATGAAGGTGGGTTTATCCTCACAAAATTTAAGAATAAGAATAGTCGTAAAGTTGAAACAGTTATAACGTTTGAATCGGTTTATGCTGCAGAATAAGAATAAGGAGGAAGGATTAAAAATTATTTCTTCAGAGTAAACCGACTCATATGAGATACATAACTGTTTTTACTTTAAAAGTATTCTTATTCTTAATTCTTATTCTAAAATTTTTGAGCATAAACTCATCTTACAGCTTACAAGTTATATAAGTTTTTAATAAATATATTTTACCGCATGCTCAGACAAATTACTCATATTCACAAGTAGTACTCATAGTTTTGATGTAAGTACACCGCAAGGGAGATTTGTGTGCAGATAAAAGATAAAGTTCGGATTTAAATCGGAATTTTCACATTTTTAACACAACAGTCAACAGAGTAGCGTCACTTAGAGCTACCATAGTTATCTAATAAAATAAAATTAGTTGATGAACTCAAGAACATACATCTGATTAATTTTTCAAATTTCAAATGAACCCCTTTCCTATTGCCCCCTCGCTGTTTGAATTTCGCGCTTCGCGGATTTGGGTTATAATTGGTCGGGTTCATTATGTTGGCCGGGGGGGTAGAGTGGTAGAGAGTTTGTCTGGGCTGGGGATCTCGCTTGTTTTTTTAGTGACGCGCCAGCAGCCGATATCGCGAGTCGCGAACACTGCGACCCGCGAGTTAAAAGCGCGATGGCGGATGCCACCCCCTCCACCCTCTCCCCCGCCCCTCTCAAGACGTGTGGCCAAGAGGGGGAATCAGGCAAATTACAGATTCAAATAAATAAACGCACACATTTGAATATTTTGTATTCAGAATATCAGAATTGGGTTGCTGACGTAAAACCCGCTGATCTACATTTAACTAATCCGAATAGAGATTACACTGTAAAAAAAATCGCGATTTTACATACATATTGTAGTAAAAATTATACATAAAAAATGTGTCATTCCTATTTTACAGATATTTCTTTGTAATTTGGCAATAGTTATGTAAAATTATTAATTAATTGTAATTTTTTTAATATATTGTGTAAAATTACTACTGTTTTACAAATGACAACAGATATTACATAGTAATTTTGAAGTAGTTACGTAATATTAATATCTTACTGTAATTTTCAAAATTTATTATTGAAATTTACTACTGTTTTATTAATGCATTACTACAATATATATGTAAAACATAAATACAGACAAATTTAGGAAATATTTACTAATTACGGTAAAAAATACTAAAATTTTTGCAATAAATATTTCTGTAATGTGCTATGTAGTATTTCTAGATTACGGGTGTAAATTAACATATCTCATATGGAAAATTACAGAAAATATGTATATTTATTTTGCTATACTTAAGTAAAACTCCGAATTTTATGTGTAATATTACTAAATTAATTATTAATAGTTTTACATAATAGTTCTGGAAGTAAATTACATATTCATTGTAAAATTACAAGTACATGTAAAATTACAGTTAATACTTAGGCATTTTAGTTGCCTAAGTTTCTTATGTAAAATTACACACATTTTTTTTACAGTGTACCTAACACCCTTCTTAGTTCCAATTACTCGGTTTTGGTTAAAACGCTAATTAAACATAACAAAATAAAGAAACCTTGTACACTTTTTGAATCCGACATATTTGGTTTTGGTAAAAGCTCAATTGAACTGAACTAAATAAAGAAACCTTATACCTTTCTTGAGTCCCACATATTCGATTTGAATTAATTTTATTCATCTTTATGCACATCTGTGCTCTCAGCGTTTTATTCATTCTCTTCAGAATTAGATTCTTTTTACTTCCTTGTACGGAGTAATAAGGAAGTATTGTAATCGCGAAAAATTTCGGTTCTCAGATTTTGATGGAAATATCCGTTTTGACCTTTTCTGAATCCATTATGACTAGTTTCGTCGTGACGTCTGTACGTACGTATGTACGTATGTACGGACGTATGTGTGTCGCATAACTCAAATACGGTTAGGCGTAGAAAGTTGAAATTTTGTATTTAGGACTGTTATAGCATCTAGTTGTGCACCTCCTATTTTTGGTTTCAGTCTACAAACCGGAAGTAGTACTTTTTAAAAATATTTCGATAAATATTTAATTTAAGACAAATTTCTTAATTTTAAATGAAAGATTATGTGATTATTACCTACAATCGGTATTTTATAAATATTTTTGTATCTGGTATCATTTAGGAATAATTAAAGTATATATTTATAATTTAGTAATTCGGTATCTTGTAGTCCATGATCGATTAACATTTGTTACTACATAAAATTTAAATGATTATGACATGACAGTGACAATAGTAAAATATGCTTTATCTTCTTCTGCAGTTTAAATAAAAGGACTAAAATATATTTGTGAGTATAGTAGCAGTTAGTAGTACTAAGTTAAAAGAATTTTTTATATTATTCTACATTTTAGTTATTAAGAAAAGTATGAAAATACAAGGCGTACAAGGAAGTCATGTGATGTCCACGTCAGATTTTTTTAATAAAACACAATAAACAATAAATGTGCAATAAAAATGTGATTTAAATAATTGTTCAATGGTTTCATAATAATCGAATTTTTTATATTTAATTTAATAATAGAGTATTTTTGTAATAATTTTTACTTTACGACTAATCAATGGTAAACCAAATTCGCATAGTAAATACAAATTGATGGCATAATTGTTATGTAGCTATTATTGCTGTCTTCCCGGACGTCTGAGTAAAAGTATCATACGCGTAAATCACTTTCTTCTAATTTACTACATCTATAAATTTGTTTCTGTAATTTATACTCGTATTATTCAGGTAATACATTATAATTAGTTTAATTTTGTTTATGTAAATGCATGTAAAACGTTTGTGCCAAATTGTCAAATATTCCATTCATACACTCGGTATATTCGTATTATGTAATTATTATTAATACTGAACAATATAATTGATGTAAATACTGAGAAAATTTTACCACTTCGCTAAATATTTGTCAAATATTATGTAATAATGATAATTCATCATTATCATTTAATAAACCAATATATTAAACATTTGTTGACAGAATAACAATCAAATCGAATGTATACTACGAAATGACCTTATTTGAAACTCTTTAATTTTCCTTTCAGTTAATGACCTATTTTTACTCAATTCTAACAAGTGGTTGTGTAGAAGTTTCAAAAAACTCATACAACATAAGTTTACAAGAAAACTTGTGTAGTACTTGACCATTTCAAATAACTTTTTATCGCACAAAGAACTATAACTAATTTGGGAACCCATTCTTGGTCGCTAAATAATATTGTGCAGCAATAATTAGTGTTTTATACTTTAATATGTAATGAACAGTTTAATAATTGTCTATAGAAAAACAAGTAATAAGTATAGATATAGTATAACGTGAACTTCTGGGTTAAAAAAGATTCTTTGGTAACTAATTTAACTTCAAATTTGATACATTTAACTGAATTTCAAATAAAATGCTGCCTTTTTTATCAAAATGAAATGTAATAAAATATTTATTTATTGACGGCACAATAATAACAGAACAAAATTTGTTATACCTACCATTTTATTATAATAAATATTATACTTACTTCCTGTTGAAAAATTGGAGAGAAAATGTAAAAATATTGCGAAATAAGCGGGAAATTCGAATAAAATTATGAAAAGGTTCATATTTGAATATTTATTCGTCACAGCCAGAAATGTATAACATTACTTACAATAGCATACATACAATTTGACTCAGGAATAATGAATAAATGGAAGTAGGATCTACATTAAAAATCATGAGTAAATTAATTCATATTTATTGGTACAAAAATAATACTTCTCCATTTTTTACATCACAAAATTACTTAACATAAAAAAAAACTCGAGATCTTATGAGTAAAAAAGTTGAAAAGGAACACAAATGAACTTTGGCCACCAATATTTGAGATCGACAATGAGCAAAACAATTGTTGGAATCAATTGTTGGTAAATAACGTCTAAAGATGGTAACTAGAACGCTTCTTTGGTATTCTGAAAGCGTGATTAGACGTTGTTTAAATAACTTATAATAATTTAACATAAAGTTTAATATATATAAATGAAGGTACGTCAAATTGAGCTAATATAATAATTTTAATTACATATAAACAGTATATAAACCACCCTGTCATCACAAAACGTCGTTCATAAAATCTGTCCACGAAATACAAATCTACGATAAACTATGTACAATTTTGGAACAATGGTAACACTTCGTCAGAGTTTATTTACGACTTCTAACTTTGGTTTTCATATTTTCCGCGCCGTTTTTTCTGTCAGCGCCAGTGCGCACATTATTTAACAAATATTTCAATTGCAAGATTTGAACCGCGGTAACGGAGGGATCACCACACTTTTCTAACCACTTTAAGAACATTTCACCGTGGTTCAAAGCTTCGGTTACCGATGACGGAGTTGGTTCTTCGGGTTTTTCTTCTTTGGTGACGTCATCAAGACCATTGTTGACCGGTGATTCGTCATTGTTGTTGTTATTCAATAATAGGTTGTCTAAAACTGCGCGGACTTTTGTGTTTGTTTTGGTAGATTTTGGCGTTTCTTCATTCTTGACCTGGTTTTCAATGTTGGTATCTTTGGTTAATTGTTGGTACAAGATTGGTTTTTCTGGCGGTGTTACCATGGTTGTTGTGTTGTTGATCTGTTGCGCTGGTTGTTGTTGTTGCTGCTGCTGGAAATGCTGGCTGTAAGCTAGTTGTTTGTACCATTTCCAAAACCATGAGCTATTTGGATCTACAGTGTTTTGCGTTTGGTTTTGTTGGACTAGACCTAACATTGCTTGTTGTGTTTTCAACCAGTACCACACTGAATCGTCCATCGAAGGATCTATTTGTTGTTGCTGCTGCTGCTGCTGTTGTTGTTGATGATGCTGTGATTGTTGTACTTTCTTTGTTTTATGATGTGATGATTTGTTTACATTGTTGTTGTTATTATTAAGGTTGTAAGTTTGCGCAGTGACTAAATTAGCGGTGGTGGTGGTTGTAGGAACCGCAGTTGAAACCACTGGCACTTGAGTAAGTTGCGAAATATTGTCCAACCCTGCTGTAACCGACGTCCGTTTCTTGGGATTGGTGACGTTGTTCGTGGATACTTGCTGCAACAATGCACTGTTCCACTGTGCGACGAGCCCAAGATTAGCTGTCAACGCGGAAAGGTCACTCAAATTCGCAGCAACGTTGGTGTTCGCACCACCGAACATTTCAGGCCGATCCAAACCCAACTCAACACTCAACCGCGCCAATTCCAAGCGATTTCTTTCCCTTTCGCGCTCGCTGGCAGATATTGTTGAGGTCGGTGTAACAATGTTACAAATCTTCGGACTGTCTTGCTTGGTGAGATTCAGCGCCGAATCTGCCTCGACAGGTTCTGCAGGAGGTGGTTTAGCGATAGTAATGGGCGGTGGGGAATTGGAAGCACCGCGAACACTTAAATTATACGGTTGTAAACTTGCGATTTCATCGTAGCGCGGTTTCTTCTCGCGAGTGGGCTGCAAGTGATCCGAGTCGTCAGTTTCGGGAGTTGACTGGCGGCTGAGATAGAGTATCTTGTCTTCGTTCTTGCACCATCCTCGCAGGGTGGACTCCGGCACGCCGATGTCCCGGGCCACAGAGGCTTTACTCTCGCCGTCGTGCACTCTGCGGATGGCTTCCATCTTCTCGTGGGCGCTGAGCGAGCGCAGGGGACGTTTGCCGACTTTGGAAGTCATCGCGACACACTCATCTACACCGGAGCACGTGGTTCACTGCACTGCACTGCGCCGCGATCACGAATGATACAAACTAAACACGCGGTGTTGGTTTGTGACGCAGGCGCGACTCGGAGTTTTTTCACTCAGCTGATGACAGATGTGGAGATGTACCTCTGCTAGTGTCTCTTATGTGTGTGTTCGCGTTCGCGTTGGCTAGTCACTGGTCTGCTGGTCAGTTCCTTTGTCCGAGCGATCAATACGGTGGCGAGGAGGAGACTCGACTGCTGTGCTGTGTGCGCGGTTCGCGGGGCCGTGATGGCTATGGCTTGACGTGACACCCCCCACCCTACACCCTGCCTGATTTACAACGTGGGTAGAACGGTCGCGGCCGAGGGATAGAGGGGTGATCACCCCGCGAACTCAGGGGGGTGCAGGGGGAGACTCGCGACGTACCAGCCTCAGGATGAGTATCCCTAGTTACCGCGAACTTTGCCGCGCCGGCTACCTGCACACGACCGTTTACCAAGAGGAGATTATTGCCTCTGCTCCAACAATTATTATTTCAGCCAAGCACAACTCTACCGCCAATTTTATTAAATTCAAAAGAAACTAAATTGCCTCTCATAGTAATTCTCAAAAATAAATACATTCATTTCAGCTATCATGAAATGAATTAATTATTCAATGTATAAATAGTATTATTCAATACAGTTACACTCATTTAATATAACAATAAATTATTACCAATTATTCAAATTATTACGACAGTTGTCTGCTACATGAGTAGTTAGTCAAAGCAATTATAGCTCAATAGAGCCATTGTTACACGTTCTTACCATAATTAAATAATATCTTGATTGCGTATAATTGATTAAGTTTATTTATTCCTACCTCATTTGAGTTTATTATAACGAATGACAAATTGTATCCAAATTAAGTAATATTTCCTTAAAAAATGAATGAATTATTTAACAAAGCCGTACAAAAAGCATACTCGCATACGGTAATGACTCATACATAAAATTATTAACGACACTAGACTGCAATTCGAGTCATAAACTGTCATTTAAAGTGGTGTGTGCCATTATTAAACATAACTTATTGTTGTATAATTAAAATTATATAAAAGTAAATTTCATATTTCAATAACAAAGACGTCATTTGAATCGCTAAAAGATCTAAACTATGATAACTCTTGTTGGCTACAAATTATTACATTATAAAAATTCAATGAAAAATTCCCTACTACGATAGTTTATAAAGGTGATGCTCGAATAAAGCAGTGCCAAGTTCACCGATTATAAAACTTCCAAAAACTTGGAATGTTTCCGATAAAATCTGTTGTAGAAAATAAACAGCTGACACAGTGTACGTGTGTGTGTGTGGATTAATAACTCGAAACACACATTCATCTTCTCTCGCCGTTTGTTATTGTTGTTGTTTATATGTCGTTGTCGTCTGTGACGTCAGCCGTGCGCAAGCGCATTGGCTACAATTCGTCGGGAATTTGAATGAGCAGATCTCGGCGCGATATGAGTTTAATAACGAACTAAAAAACGACAACCTGTTGCAAGAGAGGAGAGAATACAGAGAGAGGTTGTAGGTTTATGCTCCACTCTCTAGATTTGTGGAATTCTTCTCACTTTTCACATTTGCTTTCTTTCTTCTGATCGGGCGGAAGGGGAATGAAATGATAGCATTTCATTCATAAAACGTGCCGGGAAAATTGATATTGAAACTGTTCCAATAAGAGCTCAATTAGGAGAATCAATTTCTTCATGGATTTTGACTGATAGATATTAACTTAAAAAATTATTATATCATTACAATATCATTATAGTTTAGTTTTTGACGTATTTATTTATTTCTATATTGTTTAACACGTGGTTTAATATTAAGCATGTGGTAGACGGTTAGTAATTCTTTCTTTCATTAAATCTTCTTTGTTTTAGTGTCAAGTAATTACATTCCATATTTATTTACAAAACGTCAAAACTACATTCTACGAACATTTGCATCACTAACTTCTATTGTTATTTTAGTTCTTTGAATAAATAGGTATCGGATAATTAATGGGAAACGAATAATTAACGGATATCGGGTATAGCGAATAACGGGTATTATCTGGATAATTGTTTCGGCTTCGGGTACCCAGGTATCGCAATTTTCGAATTTCGTCATTTATTTTGCAGATCACAGAAACCAGAAGCATAGCATATTTTAGTTTTTAGAAAACAAAATATTATATTTAGCGTAGAGTTGTAAAAGTTTTGTAGGTATTTATTTTTTATCAAGTCAAGGCTCATGGGGGTGAATAATTACCCCCTTATATACATGTGCCTGCATTTAACATTAATTTACTTTTTGGTTATTGTTACAATTTTCAAATTTTCTAAAAGTAACCCGGATTTTAATTTTAATTATTTAAACCGTAGTGATAGTATACTTATAACGAGTTTTAAAAAATTCATACATAGACAGATGCAAAGCATGCATTAATAATTAATTACTGTTGTCTAATAATATCTGTTTTTTAAACTATTGTAATCTTGAATCAATAATGATTAATATGTTCCTCAGTTGAAATTTGTAATTATTAATTTCCGTATTAGAACATTATCTAGTTATTTGATATTTTGCAGTGAAAACATTTAGGTTTCGAGATTGAAATAAAATCCTGTCTATAAAATTAAAACTGTATGATTTCTGCAAAAATCCAGTATTCCTTCCCAATCCCAATGTCAATGAGATAATCAAGTTAGATAACATAATTGTTTGTTAGTCCATCAAATAGCGTAGAATCCGTCTCTTAACAATGCTTCTAACAAGTCACTTAAATATAACTCAGTCTCTTCCCGATGTTAGCTAAAAATACCCGTAGATTACCCTCAGCTAACGGTCACAGACACCGTCCCGTGTTGTAATAACGGTGACGGGACGCGGTGGTAAATAGCCAAACAGCGTGAGTCACGGTTAAATTACGCGAGGACCAGCGAACAATGCTGACAAATAGAGGAAAGATGGCGACGGTGGCGGGACAAACAGAAACCAGAATGCAGAAGGGACTGATGGGTTCCTAGAAAGCTATACCGCGACGCGGGATACGGCCTGTGCGTCATGGGAAATTTACAGAGATTTTTTTGGAGGTTTGAAAAGGTTGTCCCATCATAAAATCGAACTGTTGTGGAGATCAACAAATGAAGAAATGAGAGCTTAGCACGTTTATTTGGGAGAAACATATAACTTTATAAACTTTTATCTACGACAATAGAATAATGTATTCATTATATACGTGAAAGTAGTATAATAAACCCCACCATAAGGACACATTATGAATTAATGAATTCATTATTTCACACTGTTAAATAATGAGTACTTTATTCTTCCGAACTGTCAAACTGCCCTCACACCTGTTTTACTATTTTAGTATTATATCAAGTTATCATTTGATGACGTTGTAAGCAGAAACAGTAATAAAAATTTGTAAAACGTTGTATATGACTAGCCCAATAGTTCTAAATTACTTGGATGAATTGTCAATTGTCATCACACTAAAGTTTGAGGTTAGGTTAATATGAATACAAATTTGTAAATAAGAAATGTTGCTTTATTTAAAAAGTCGTAGATAAAACGTCGTATTTGACTCGCAAATAATGGCTATAATTCACTCGGATGATTTATATACTCGCCTTCAGCTCGTGAATAAACTTTCATCCTCTTGAATTATAGCCTACATTATTTGCTCGTTAAATAATATATTATTAGCTATTAATATAACAAGAATATTATGCGATTTATAGTACCGAGGATGTTGCTAAGCGACGAGGTGAAACCGAGTCTCTTTGAACATCCAAGGGGACTTAAATCGCATATATTCGCGTTATATTCAAAGATTCAAAGCTTAATCGTATCATCAAAGACAGCTATGTTAAAACAAATCAACAATTTTATCTGTCAATTAGTTGACAATTTGCATATTATGGAAGGTTTTGATGTTATTATGGTTGTATCTAACGTATTAAGTCTGTAACTGATGAATTATAAGTAACTAACGTATTATGTTGTTTATAATTATCAAAAAATGTTGCATGTTATCAGGTAATAACAGTTGATGATACGATTA
The DNA here is from genome assembly GCA_947534325.1 of Agonum fuliginosum. NCBI lineage: Eukaryota > Metazoa > Arthropoda > Insecta > Coleoptera > Carabidae > Agonum > Agonum fuliginosum. The sequence continues at coordinate 28,480,420 of OX384037.1, forward strand.
AATAAATAATATTACATTGACTCTTTTATTTAAAACAACAATAAGATGCTAATAAAAAAATCTGCTGGCACACGACCTCTCGCCTAATAATAGTTTTACTTACATTTTAATAGTTTCATGTTCATTTAATATGTAAACGATAATGTAGGTAATCCAAGATGCATGCAAAAGATGTCAACTGTCTGTCACTGTCATAATCATTCAAATTTTGTATAGAAACAAATTTTATAATTGTCCTATTGCTCTATATGAAAAGTCTTACTTCAGGTTTATGAATTGGAACCAAAATACAATTAGTCTATTGAAAATCGTATTTAAAATTTGGTATTTAAATGTTTAATATTTTTGGAGTTGCCGTTTCCGAAAAAATTGTAACATATGAACGAACGCACACTCACACACACAGACATCATCTCAAAAATGTTAAATTCGTATTCTATAAACCCTAAAAGTGCTTATCTGCCAAAAACTCACACTCAAAAATTTAGACCCATCACAATACCTCTCTTGTAGAATATGAGGCGAGAGGCAAAAATTTCAGCTTGGCATGATGATGTTTATCTAAACAAAATCGATCGTCAAATAAATAAATAAACTTTAAATCAGTTTGTAACACACTGTATTTTCTTCTATTTATAATAATTATGCAAACTGCAACAGAGGAATTCATCAAGAAGATTTACTATTAAACTTAAATTGCATTCATATTTAGGAATTATCCATAACTTGCTGTGTAAATGTTATATAGAGATTTAATATTTAGGAATGCAGTAGTACTTTATGTATTCAACGACACTTTGATGATGACAAATACAATTCGAAATTATAAACAAGACAAAAAATATTGTGCATCTCGTCTCGTCTGTAATGTTTTCTCGTTTTAACGATATTTTGTCTCGATTTTAAAAACGACTGTAGACGAAACGAGATAAAATCGCGTAGAGAGTAGGGACAAAGATATTTGTGTACCAAACACGAACAAAATTGTTAAAAATGCGTCAAATTTTATAATAGGTATAATAAGGGAAATATTGTAGATGGTTTCGTAAAGTACGCGGTCCGTAGTTTTCCTAGTATTTTAGTTATCGAATTCAATCCCAAAGTGCAAATATAATAAACCAGCTCGCCTAATCTTTTCTTTGTCTCCAAGTGGACAAAATCCATATGGACTATCATCTATCAGTGGCGTCATCAGGACAGCGACAGCACATACAAACTACAAACAGACGGATGTTTCGCATTGAGAAGGTCGTTCCACGTTCCACGTTTTCAGATAATGCGATTCTTGGAAAACGCCGAACTACGGGGTGCCTGTGCCTCTACCATCTACCACTTCACAGAAATAAACATGCCACAGAAGAGAGACAGCGATAAGCTATGGTCAAATACGCACTCATTAGATTGTTTTCTTTTATACTTTTATCAGATAGTGAGAGTATTAGTATTAGTATAAATATACAACAATACAATACGCATTTTACCCAATCGAATGTGGCAGCATCCCAGCATCACATATTGTCAGTCATCGATATAGATATTAATATATTACATAACACGAATTGTAAAAGGCACACTACAATATGCGAGTGAAAAAGTTGCGCACGAGCCTTGGCGAGTGCAGCAATTTCACGAGCAATGTAATTGCATTATAATTCGAGTTGTGTAATACATTTTATCTACAACCATAAGACAGTAAAAATGAAAAATTTCTTGAAAACAGTAACGTAATAATATAAAATACATAACTGGTATATACAGTAAATCCTTGGTATTTACTATTCTTGCAAATTATTGTTTTAATTTAATAGCTTACTTACTTACACATGGTCGTAGAAAATAGCTATTTATGTAACAAGTAAGGAAACCTACCAGTTAAGTACCTTAAACACATAAGTAAGATAACTACCGAGATTCCTTACGTGGTGCATACAATATTTTTTCTACTTTCGTTCGAATTAGTGCAATTTTTTTTGAAATAATGAAATTTTAACATCTAATGACACTTACAAATTTTGACATAAAACAAAAACATCCAAATCTATACGAACGACATTTTTATTCGAGTTTTTCTTAATTTAAACTGCATAAAATATGCTATTGCAAGTCAATACCATTTTATATAGAAGTTTCTTTACAATTTAGTCTATCATTTTGTTAATAAATGTAGTTTTATATGTGTATATTTTATTAAATAAAAAGAATGAAATAAAGACCATTGCGTGAAATAATGAAATTCATTACCTAACGCAAAGTAGTGTAATAAAGTGACTATAACCTAACGATTTTACCTACCCTACACATCTTTAGATTTGACTTATCGCATTGTTAAGCCCATAGAACGCAAGTCCTTGCAAGACAATAACCCTTAAAATTCGTATTTGGAACACAAATATAAATTAACTTTTAAAAGCAGCACTAAAGGAACAAAATATGTATTTTAGATAATGAATAAAAAATAGGGTTAGAATAATTGCGGTTATCGGTTTTTTGACACATTATCAGTAAAATTATTTTATCTACGACTACTATGAAAAGTTTATATTTATGCTTTCAATTGTCAACGAAAAGTTGATTGTTACTGAGGACCAAGCAAAAAAATATTTATGTACGACTTCATTATAATCAATTGTTTATGACGTTGTTTAGCGTGCATAAACTACCAGTTTATGCACTAGTGCATAATGATAATGTAAAACAACAATTAAAATTAATACATTTTTTTTATTTATGAACAAGAATTCAATTAAATGAAAATTTTATAAATTACAATAAGGAATACATTTTACAGACTCCTGACAAACTGACACTAAATTACCAACAAAATAATATAAATAATATTAATCAATTTCATGTAAAATAAACTAAGTACAAACCTTATTTAATTGTTTAGGGATAAACTAGCTAATTTGGTTATCTATTCCTTCGTTTATATTAATATTGTAGCACACAACATCAAATACTTGGCCCATCTGGATATCTTATACGACGAGATCAGTATTGAAGTACTTGCAATATTGTATTTTCGGTATTTTCCTTTATTTGGCATAATCAGGAGAAGTGTTTCTTTTGCATTTAATGCAATTTCAATAATTTCTTTCATTTCTAGACCAAAAATAAGAATGTTTTTAATAAATGTCAGTTTGTGAGTTTCAATATTTTTCTCAAACAAATAATCAATAAACAACTTTGTAACCATAACAATAGAAAAAATACACTAATACTATCAAATTTTTTTGTCAACCCGATTATGTCAAATACAAATGTCATTCTAGGCAATATAAAAATTGATTATAATGAAGTCGTACATAAAATATTGTATGTAACTCGTACATAATCGGACTTTATAGACTCGCCTTATTTATTAGCCTCGTTCGCTGCGCTCACTCTGCCATAAACAACGGCTCTTCAATAAAGTCCTAGATTATGCACTTGTTACATAAATATCTATTATTGTGCGTCTCCTATGGCAACGCGCAATAAAGTACTTTTTGATTACATAAAATAAAAGAAAATGACAGAATCAAACAATGTTTTTAAATTATTTATTTCGATATTATTGGTATCGTCATGGTTACGACTAAAACATAAATTGATTGAACGCAGATTGAACTAACTAAATACTATTATTATTATAACAAATAATTTTAGTCGTAGATAAAATTATGTGTGTATTGCGCGCATAAAGTGTCTTTGTTCCTCTTGCACTATTGCAACTCTCGCCTTCGGCTCGCGCTGCAATCATCGTGCGCGAGTAACAAAGAGTCACTTTATGCTCTTAATACACAAATAACTATTACTTTTCACATTAAAATAGGTTAATTTTGATAAAGGTTGATGATTCTATTGTCAACAATATAATGATAATAATCTTGTCCCCCAAAAAAACAATTCCATTTAATCTTGGAGGGGTGGAACCAGTTGAAATAACGCGGAAGACGACATAACATAACGGTATAAAAGGTAGTCGTAGTCCGGTAGTAGAATTTGTCCAGTAGGAAAACAGTTTGATTTATGTCCAACACAAGAAACCGGTTTTTGTTCGATTATAAAGTAGAATCCTTTAAATCTTTATGCTAATGCACACCAAGAGGACAAAAAATATGTGAACAGTGATTTATCTCTGGATTCTTTCAATTCTTTACTAGCCGACCGGAAGAATAACTATATTACGCGGATAATGACATGATTACACACTGAAATTCCGATTAGATATTGATATTGAACTAGTTTATTTATATTTTATCTGCTTGTCAATGTCTATTCTGTCTATTTAGTTTTTATTATTTGTCTATATGTCCGTTTATTTGTTTTTTCAATTTAAATTGGAAACAAATGATGTTCCGTTTTCCCCTTTTTCCAAATTTAAAGGTCAATATCTCAAAACCTAAGCGAGAAATCAAACTCTAGTCTGCAGCATTGTATTTCTAACACTTAAATTAACCTATAATCAAATTTTTTGAATTTTGAAAATTTTGCAATTTTTTGACCACTCAAAAACCAATCACTCCCGATTTCTCAAAAATAGTTCAATATAGGAATCGACGTATTTTATTCCTCGTGCCGAATTACATACTTGTACCAATTTTCAACCTAAAATTCCAACGGGTACAAGATTTATCACGGTTTCCCCATTTCAAGGGGTATCGTTTACGATTTTTTCCAAAATCGACAATGTTGGATAAAAGAAATTATTTTTTATTGATTCAAAACCATGAATTTATTTTTTTCAAGATTCAGAATCTTGGTAGAATCTTCGTGCGAACAGGGCTTAAGATAAAGTCGACGGTGTGGTTACCGACATTTGCAGTTATGCAAATATTTCAGTTGGAAAGCTAACTCAACTACTGCAACTGATTCATTAGATTTTCTCAATTTCGGAGCATCTTTTCAACAAGGGCAGGTTAACATTTGTAAAGTATTGAGGGCACTGTTAGGGACAGTGTATGGTAACTCTAATAGGACCCGGCCTGACACTGGCTGTAGTGCTGTTGCAGATCAAGAGATGTCACCCCCAGTTCATGTTACTTCAAATAAAGAGTATAGATAATTAGCTAGTCATTTTCTATTGGTCCTTACGTCCTTACCAAAATGGCCAAAGGCTTGTATGGCCACTACTATAGCCAGTACTCTTTGTATATAGCTACTCTAATCTAAGCAAACAAAAAGTGACAGCAAAGATCAAAGCCAGTTTGTGCATGTGAAGAAGTTAATTAATAATGTTATAATTGAATGTAATATTATTTACATGTTTTGAAAATAGCATTATACATGCATACAAGTAAGTGGGGAACCGTTAGAGTTATTTTACCTGAGTATAATAACTTCTAACCTTATACCGTACTTCTAACCAACCCTTGTTATTTCCAATTTATAACATGTGAAGAACATAAAGAGATTGTTAAAGACATAATTATTAACAAAACAATAATGTTAATTATCCATTATTATGTAAAAGAAAAAATTATATGTTTGGAAAAAAATTGTAAATAACGATAGGATATTTCAGTAGTTAAGTCAAAATAAATATTTGACTAAATATGTACCATTAAATAAATATTATTTTGTTTAATTTTTTTGTTTTATTTGTATTTTTTCATTAATTTTTAAATATCACTTAAATATTTACCGGGCTGCAAAAGCCTGAACTTGCGTTAGTACCGTTGCAGATCAAGAGATGGCGCCACCAACAATGTCAGGTCTGTTAACATGGGAGTGGGTTATCTATAGACTCTTATATGGTTTGTGGTTAGGGAACTCGCATTTTCGCCACCTCGCAAACGCGTTCCCTAACAGTGCCCAATAGTATTTTGTGCACCTAGGGAGGAAAGCGTGCTATTACTCCCGCGGGCGAAGCGGCGGTCCGAGCGAGGGCGCCGGCTTCGCCCAAGGGTGTAATAGCACGCTTCCCTCCCTAGGTGCACAAAGTGTTTTCCTCCCGCTCGGGAAGAACGCACTTGCTTTCCTCCCGCGCGGGAGGGAAAACTCGCTTCCCTCTCTCTATTAGCAAGAGGAAAACACTGCTTTCCGCCCCCGAGTGACGTAAAATACTTTACAAATGTTAACGTGCTCATGTTTAAAAGATGCTCCGAAAGTGAGAAAATCTTATGAATGAGTTGCAGTAGTTAATTTAGCTTTCCAACTGAAATATTTATTATTATTTGAATTTAGCACCAAATTTTGTAACTAGATTGAAATTTTTTCACAGTATATATCAGTGTTTTAGTTACAGAATTCTTTGAAAAAACGAACTATAGTTATTACGGTGGCAGAAGAGAACTCTTTATAATAATAATCAGCATCAGGCTAGTGTTAGGGTGGTCTGTGTGAACGTGAACCCTCATCCCCATGTAGCACCTTGGATGGTCGATGGCTTGGCTAGCGCTAGCAGCAGCATGCTACACAGGCTGTGCCGCAGAGGGGGCGGCACACGGTGGCTAGAGACCGGGGGACGGGACGTGGGTCGCGATCCGCGGAGCCGACGAGTGCAGTGCTAGTCAAACGGTGGCTCGACAATGAGGTCCAGCACGATTATTCTGTCTTTATTGAAATCGAAACAAAACTAAAAATATCTATCCCGTATTTTTTCTTTTTCGCGACTAAATGCACCACTTGTCCCCTTGTCCACTGCCGTTACCGGGTACGGAACGTTTGTTATCTTTTTAAGCCCTGTTCGCACTTCTTCTTTTCCAGGATTCTGAATCTTCGTAGAATCTCCTATATATAACCTATTTCGCTATGAAACGTTTTATGTTTAAAGCCCTGTTCGCACGGCGATCTTTCATAGCGAAATAGGTTATACCTAATTTCCAAATTATTATTGTTTGTTGCTAGTTGCTATATTGTTTTATAAAACATTAGTCAGAAACATTTAATAACTTGTTTGTGCCAACCTTTATGAATACAAGTGAAAATAGCAAATGACAAATAAAAATTGAATCAGAAATATTGAAGTGTGGATTGCTTCTGAACAGAAAATAAAATTATTTATATAAAATAAAATGAGTGTACTCGTACCTATATTGAATACAATATTAATTATTAGATTATTTATATATTTATAGTATTTTTAGGCATATATTTTATATAGTTTCTAATATGACATAGGAACCCATCCATTCTACCATATAAGATCTGGTGCCTTTTGTATCTCACGATGTTGGCATCGGTATGAATTTATCGGAGAGTTGTAAAAGCGCATTTCAGGTCATCAAAACGTATGAAAAGCGCAGAAAAATCAGTAAATTTATGTACAATAAGCGCAGATCGTAACGACAATCAGCGCATTTTTCGAAAATAAGATTTCTGACCATAACAAGTTAGTCCAGATCGTCTTCCAGTAAGTTGGGGTTAAGTATTGATTAGTTTATGTCAAAAAAACGGAGTTCTGTTGGACTCAATTAGGGTTTTGTTAGTATTGATTAGTTTATTTTTAAAAAAACGGAGTTCTGTTGGACTCAATTAGGGTTTTATTAGTATTGATTAGTTTATTAAAAAAAAAACGGAGTTCTGTTGGACTCAATTACGGTTTTGTTAGTATTGATTAGCTTATATAACGTTTATTTCGGCGCTTTTATAACGTTTTCCGTTGATCGTTTATTAATGAGTATCATTAATGTAAAAAAATCATGCATTTATGACCCCTATAAATGCATGATTTTTTATTAATCAACGATTTATTGGATGCGTTCAATACACGTAATATTGTATTATATTGACCAGCTCTAAGTTTTACCAAAATACAAAACAGAATTAAAAGAAATGATTTTCATACTTCTAGGTAAATAATATTTACGTAGAATTGCTTTAAAATGAATATAAAAGTAATAACATCATTCTAAAAACGAAAAAACCTAAAGATTTAGTACTGCTAATCAATATTAAGTGAACTGACTGCACCCGCTTCTCCCTGAAAACAGTTGATTTTTATTGTTGAGTTGTCCATTGTTGTCGATCCAATTGTGGTGAACATTTGAAGTTGTCCTAATTTGTTATGGAATAAAATTGAAATTTTTTCAAATTAAAAAGGTATGACCAACGGAAAAATATTGTAACTAACTCATGTGTTAATAGGCGATTAATAATCTCAACAATTAACGCGTTCGCTTCTCTCACGCGTTAAAAAGTCTCAATTATTAATCGCCCTCATTAACACACTAGTTTGTTAAATAACTATTATTTCGGCGCTTTTCGTACGTCGATAAGAAAAACTGATAAAGGCCAAATGCGCTTATATAACGCACCCGAATTTATTGTACTTTAAATTATTGATTTTTATATTAAAAATAAACAAAATTTTAAGCAAACTGGTACATTAAACAAAACTACAAAGATTAAATATTCGGATTAAAAAATAAAAAATCTGACGTGGCCGTTACAATACCTCTCGCCTTGACATTGAAGTATTATTATTTAACCTCGTATTTAACCAAATATTAAGCTTTAATTTAAATAAAATACAACAACACCGTATAACATTTGATATAATAATATAAAATAATCATACATTATAATGATTTCTGTTTATCTGTCACATTGACAATTTTATTTTTGTTTTAAATTTTATTTCTATTTCGGGATTCACAAATCGTGGTAGGTAAAATTATATATTTAAAAAAATTATATTTCTTTATTGGTTAAAGATATAGAAACAAGTAAGATTAAATATTGTACAATGTAATTTCTTTTTTCATGTGTGGTATGTCAAATTGTAACAATCGCATTATTTTATACAATTTTTGCAAAAAATGTTATAGTACTACAAGAAAAGTACCATTTCCGGTTGGTGGATTTTTACCAAAATCTTTTCAGCTCTTCATTAACATATATAAATGTATAATGCAAAATATTAGAATTTTAGAAAATCTTATGAATGAGTTGCAGTAGTTAATTTAGCTTTCCAACTGAAATATTTATTATTATTTGAATTTAGCACCAAATTTTGTAACTAGATTGAAATTTTTTCACAGTATATATCAGTGTTTTAGTTACAGAATTCTTTGAAAAAACGAACTATAGTTATGACGGTGGCAGAAGAGAACTCTTTATAATATTAATCAGCATCAGGCTAGTGTTAGGGTGGTCTGTGTGAACGTGAACCCTCATCCCCATGTAGCACCTTGGATGGTCGATGGCTTGGCTAGCGCTAGCAGCAGCATGCTACACAGGCTGTGCCGCAGAGGGGGCGGCACACGGTGGCTAGAGACCGGGGGACGGGACGTGGGTCGCGATCCGCGGAGCCGACGAGTGCAGTGCTAGTCAAACGGTGGCTCGACAATGAGGTCCAGCACGATTATTCTGTCTTTATTGAAATCGAAACAAAACTAAAAATATCTATCCCGTATTTTTTCTTTTTCGCGACTAAATGCACCACTTGTCCCCTTGTCCACTGCCGTTACCGGGTACGGAACGTTTGTTATCTTTTTAAGCCCTGTTCGCACTTCTTCTTTTCCAGGATTCTGAATCTTCGTAGAATCTCCTATATATAACCTATTTCGCTATGAAACGTTTTATGTTTAAAGCCCTGTTCGCACGGCGATCTTTCATAGCGAAATAGGTTATACCTAATTTCCAAATTATTATTGTTTGTTGCTAGTTGCTATATTGTTTTATATTAAATAAACAAAATTTTAAGCAAACTGGTACATTAAACAAAACTACAAAGATTAAATATTCGGATTAAAAAATAAAAAATCTGACGTGGCCGTTACAATACCTCTCGCCTTGACATTGAAGTATTATTATTTAACCTCGTATTTAACCAAATATTAAGCTTTAATTTAAATAAAATACAACAACACCGTATAACATTTGATATAATAATATAAAATAATCATACATTATAATGATTTCTGTTTATCTGTCACATTGACAATTTTATTTTTGTTTTAAATTTTATTTCTATTTCGGGATTCACAAATCGTGGTAGGTAAAATTATATATTTAAAAAAATTATATTTCTTTATTGGTTAAAGATATAGAAACAAGTAAGATTAAATATTGTACAATGTAATTTCTTTTTTCATGTGTGGTATGTCAAATTGTAACAATCGCATTATTTTATACAATTTTTGCAAAAAATGTTATAGTACTACAAGAAAAGTACCATTTCCGGTTGGTGGATTTTTACCAAAATCTTTTCAGCTCTTCATTAACATATATAAATGTATAATGCAAAATATTAGAATTTTATGTTCAGTAGAATTTGAGATAATGAACCGGGACGAAAGGCTATAGTAGGCGTACATACAGACTTTCATACACACACACACACACACACACACACACACACACACACACACACACACACACACACACACACACACACACACACACACACACACAGACATCATCGTGAAAATAGTCAAAATAGGTTCTAAAGGTGTTAAAACGTGCTAATTGACAAAAATCTCGACATCGAATTTTTTCACGATCCCTATACCTCTCTAGGCGAGAGGTAAAAAGGCATGTTAATTTTTTTGCAAGACCTCATTAGCTTTAGTTAGAAACTGCAACACACTTCTAACCGCACCCTTAAAAGCTGTATTAAATTTTAAATCTATTACAACACGGTTATCCATTGTTCTCTACGGTACAAATTCAAATAATCCTTCGATCCTTGGTCAAATCTCAAATTATGATTTCTCCCAACTAAATCTGGACCATCTTCCACGTTACTATCCCGAAGATTTTCGTTAGAAATCTCTGTATTTGCCTACTTTATGTAGTATTTTCTCCTTGATGGAAATACGTGTTGCACAGTTTGTTGGTCGCTGGTTCCGCTAGTCGTCCGCTTGGCGCGGCGCGGCCGATCGCAAAGGACGCGAAACGCGGTTCACTCTGTCTTTGTCTAACGCGGCTCTAGTTGTCTCGCTTTAGCGCAGCGGACGGTCGACGGTCCGTTCCAGGGCTGGACTGGCCCAACAACCCCGGGAAGATATTTTCAGTGCGGAAGAAAAGATTTTACGAAAATGTTTAATACGAGACAAATGAAAATTGTATTTCGCAAATTGAGAAAAAGTGGAGTTTATAAAATTATCTAGGCTGATATAAGCTTGCTCAGTTGCTTAATACATCATATCTATACCTACGCATTTCCCTATCCATACCAGTTTAATATTATTTTATGAAAATTGTTGTTATTTAGCTCACAATGGGCTACTTGAAAATGAAATTTCTATTACCATATATACCTAATGTTAGGTCGAAAATATAAATACCTATGTCAAAATAAACATTTTATTTAAAAATTAGTTTTTTAATAAATTGAGAAAAAAAATTATATGCCGTCATTATCTTGAACAGGAGGCTTGGGCAAATCGATTCGATTAATCGAAATCGAATCGAAATAGTTTTGAAATTCAAAGAATCGATTCTTTTTTTTCTAATTCCATTTTTTTAATTCTTTTAAAAGTTTAAATTTAATTTTTTTCATATTTCAGTTTGATTATAAATTTATTAAATTCAACTGTTGCTTAATAATATTTATTGAAAACAATACGTTACTTCATTGTTTTGATATGTTTTATTTTGACAATTCAACTCATGTGTCATCTGTCAAAAATGGACCAATCAATTTTGAGGATTTATAAATTTTCCACCAATTGAAACGAATTTTTTCGACAATTTATCACTAGTGCTCGCAGCGACATAATTTTTCGACAATTTTCACTAGTGATCCAATCGACAATTTTAAACAAATGAATATATCTTTATTAATCAAAATCCTATTGTTACAACTGTTGTAATGGAAGTGAAGCTATTTATAAATCATTTTCATAAAGAAAGAATACATTTTTATTCGGTGAATTGTCCTCCGAATACCATTCGTGTTCCACTCGTGCAATTTTCAATCAAGCGTAATAACCATTCGTGATACAGCAACAAAAATTGTCGACATAACTTGGAACACTAGTGGTATTATATATGACAATTTTAAAAATCTTAATTCGATTAATCAATTTGAAAATTTGAGATAGAATCGATTTCAAACTTTGGAATACTGAATATAATCGAAATCGAATCGGCTTTATGAAAAATCGAACTGCCCAGCTCTCAGAATCACTCATTTCCCACACACAAAAATAACTATTCTATACCCTTTATATCAGAAAACATGTTAATTCGCACAAAAAGAAGTTATTACTTAAAATGCATGTAATAATTTGTTAATGTTCACTAGCGATTATTTTATATCATTACTAAACAGATGTTATTATAATTCTACGTTCTACGTATTAGTATTATTGTCAGATTTTAATTTCCTACCTATAACTATTACAATAAAGTCAGTTAATGTAGTACTAATCTATTGTAGTACCAAGTGTTAAGTGTAAAAGTGTATTTGGTATTTCCTGAAGGAATTATTTTCATATTTAGCTATCAAATATCCCACATAATAGAATCACCCCATCAAAAATATATCGCTTAACTTGCAGCCAAGGGTGAAAAGTTGGAAATCACCCTCGCAATCGTAAAACACTTTTATGCCATATGTTTAAGCTTTAAATCTGTAATAGACTTCTCAAGGGTCCCATTAAAATATCGTTTACAGGACTTTCAAATCAAGAGGTTTCTTTAAATACCTAATTATACTTTACTATGGCATTCGAATCTTGGAATTAGAACCAATTTTACGACGAACGGGGAATTGTTCATTAGCTTTAAATGCTCAAAATAGTTCTACCTTTATTTTCGCTAATCTCTTCACAGAATTTATTATAACAAGATACCTTCAATAAAGAAAAAGTTTATTTGCTGATTGATGAGAATAGTAACCCTTGCAAAATTTGCTGACACTGTTAATTTCACTGTAATGCAAATTTAAACATTGTGACGTAGATTGTGCAAAATGATACACTTCGTCTAAGTCTTGGCGACTCCGTCAGACTCGTTGTAATATCTCAACAAAGCGAAGTATAGTCTTTTCATTTTATTAGAACATAATTTTAAACTTATTTCAAATATTAAATTATAAATATTAAATATCTAAATAATATTAAAAAGTATATCATAGTATGTGGGACTCAAAAATGGTACTGGGTGGGTTGTTCATTTAGATCAGTTCACCCTAATTTGTGTATCCCACTTCCCACTTGTGTTGAAGAGAAAATAGTATATTGTTCTCCTATCATACGAGTTTTTCAATTACTCTTTCCGCAAGTGTGTTACATACTATTTTTTCTACCAAAGTGGGAATTATTTAAAATTAATTTTAAAAATTGGAAATAAAATATTTACAAATTTAAGAAAAACAAATCAGATAGGCTTGCTGTAAGAGCTAAGCACAATAACAATATCTAAAAATCTGACGTGGCCATCACACAACCTTCCGCCATATCTAGACTTTAAACAGAAATGTATACGTACAATCTGGTGCCCATTTAAAATATACAAATAAAAATCTAAAATATTCAAACACAGAAATTAGTATCACCTGAATCAAAAGATTCATTCACACGAAAACTCTTCTGTGTTGAAGCAATCCTCCGTTCAGTTACTACATTTAATAGCTTACGTATGACTTATATAACGCTAGTATGCCAACTTGTCACCCGTCTCATCTGTCAATATTTTTTATGCAGAAACAAAAATCAACCGAACATGGATTACAAGATTTCAATGTTTTATTTGATAAATTTATTTTTTAAATTTTACTGCAGTTCTTTAATGCTACCAGATAAAGACAATTTTTTTATAACGTAAATTGCAAATAACTTTTCCTCTTATTCTTATTACAAATAAATTCTATATTTATCCAAATTTATAGAAATTTTTGACACTTAATCTTTTCAATCTTCAAAAATATCACTTCCGGTGAAGATATTTGTATCAAAATCTAATGAGCTCTTCCTATTCGTATACAATTGTAAAATACCAAATATCAAAATATTTGGGTAATTCGTATTTGAGTTATCCAACAGACGGCATCGGCCCGGACCACACACATACACACACACACACACACACACACACACACACACACACACACACACACACACACACACACACACACACACACATACATACAGACATCATCGGGAAACTATCAAAAATGAGTTGTAAGGACTCTAATTCGTGCTCATCCACTAAAAACTCACTACCCGATTTTTTGCATGATTCCAATACCTTCCTTTACAGGTAAGCGGAAGGTAAAAATTGACAGAACAATTTTATAATTTTGCATTTATGATAAAAATAATGACATTTCATGCAGAATATTTGAAAGGATAGTGAAAGTGAGATTATTTGTACCCTTTCGGACATTTTACGGCAATTTTTGTCTCTGAAGTCAAAAATATCCTGGCAGCTTTGACCTTCCAGTAACTGCACAATTTCTAGTTCAGCAAAATTATGTGTGTCTGAAATTAAATTTCCGTGAAAATCGTCAATTTGAATACTTATTACAGAGATTACAACAAATACAGTGATTTTGATATGAAAAATGTACTTTTTAAAACATTAGCACTCAGTGCAAAAAATGTTGAAATTATTTTCACCACTCAATGTTTCAAAAGCCTACTTTCGCCATCAATTTTAATTTCTGAAAACATGTGAATTCGCACTTTCGTAGGAAAACTCATAGTCTAGATTTAAATCGTCCTATGTTTGCATCTTTCTAGTGTTTGCATTTATGCTGAATTTATAATTCTACATTAGAACTTTCCTGTGCTTGAATATTAACTTTTAACTTATTAGGTAGGTACTATTTGCATGTTCTGGTGTTGATTTGTATTTTCTGGTGTTTTTCCAGTAACTAAAGTGCCTGAATATGAAATAAGAATCATCCCTAATTCGGGCCTGTTGTCCCGTCACCCATCCCATCCGACTGAAGCACCGCTGTAATTTCGCGTCGTGTTGCCTGCGCTGCGCCGAACGTTGGCAGCCGTACTCCCATACCACCATAGCGAACCCATCGTCCCCCATAGGCCGTAGCCGTAGCCAAGTCCACGGCAGGTTGGCAGGCCTGCTGCACGCACACACGCACGTGCGGACCTTAACACAAAGGCCAGCGGGGACAATGGGGAGGAATGAGAAGGGTGGTAGATGGGAATAGATGAATTACTTTAATTTTTATAAGAAATGTTGACTTACTTAATTTATGCCTAATTATTGGCCAGTTGCACCGCTTTCACTTCAATTTTAAGTTTTTCTTAAATGAACAAAATCGAATCAAAATTAAATTATCAAACATTGCTGTCATAAGTTCGATTCGATATTATTATAACAGTCACTGTTGGACTCTTGGGGTGTGTACACACTCCTAATAAATTTTAGTTTTAAGTAATAATAATTCATAAAATATAACTTAACTAACTTTTCAAATTATCAATTTGCTTGAAAAATGACCAAGATGCTGGTCGAAACGACCCAAAAATTATAACTATGTTGTACAATAAAGCCAGTCATCCAAATAAATAGGATTTATTCATATTTCCAACCTCAAAATTCCAATTGCAGCTTAATTAACAATTTAAAAAAACTAAAGAAATTATATTTTTCAAATACCTACTTAATGGAATTTTAGTAATAAATGAGTAAAAATTCAATTTTTTTCGTCAGATATGTAATTTTCTTGACAAAAAATATTTCATATGCCTCCGGTCGGCATCGCTAGTTTTCCATATCTCAAAATCCGCCAGAAACTCTTTGTTGCCAGCCTAGGCCGGCAAACAACCGGAAGTTATAGGTTGGCATCTTGACATTACTACAGTTGTCAAGCAGATGTCAATTTTATGCGTTGAATATTTTTTATACAAGAATTAACAAGATTTTGACAAATTTTAGACGTAAATCGTTAATCGAAACTGAAATAAATATATTTTAAGCTCAAATGCAATTTTTTAGGTTATGTATAATAAAATACAAATTAATTAAATTCATTTTATATTTTTGTAATGAAATCGGCACATAAAATATTGTGTATTACACGTCCAGAAACTGTTATGCTAGTGCTCGTAATTTGCAAGCCTCGCCTGTGTCTCGGCGTGTCAAAAATACTCGCTCTTGCAAAAGATCAGTTTCTGGCCTTGTGATACAAATAACTAATCTTAGCACTCTCACGAACAATTAACAAATGCAAGTAATCAACTATTTAAACAAAATTAATAAATATGCAATAATAAGGCCATAATTTATAATATTAAAATGCATGAATTGCAATGTTTTTTTCAAAATTTGTTAGTTGAAATCCTAGAAAAGCATAAAACAAACTTATTAGAATCAAGTATTCCTGTCCCGAACTTTTTACCTCTCGCCTAGAGAGGTATAGGGATCGTGAAAAAATTCGATGTCGAGATTTTTGTCAATAAGCAAGTTTTAGCACCTTTAGAACCTATTTTGACTATTTTCACGATGATGTCTGTGTGTGTGTGTGTGTGTCTGTATGTGCGCCTACTATAGTCTTTCGTTCTGATTCATTATCTCAAATTCTACTGAACATAAAATTCTAATATTTTGCAATATACATTTGTATATGTTAATGAAGAGCTGATTAGATTTTGGTAAAAATCTGCCAACCGGAAATGGTATTTTCTTGAAGCATTTTAACATTTTTTGCAAAAATATATAGAAAATTCTGCGATAGCTACAATTTGTCATACGACATTTCAATGAACAAATTATATCTTACAATATTTATTTAACATCTTGTCTATATCTCTTACCAATAAAGGAAAATTATTTTTCAAAGATATATAATTTTACCTACCACGATTTGTAAATCACAATATAGGAAAAAATTAAAAACAAAAATGAATGTCATGTGACAGATGAACAGACGTAGGTATGCACAATTTCTAAAATGTTTGTGGCACCATTTTAAAAGAAATGTAAATATTATTAACTGAACATAATGTAATATGGTAAAACTAAAGTTAAATTTTTATCTCTAAAGAGCTAATTAAGGACTAAGAACTATAAAATTATTTGCAAAAAGTTTGTAAATTTATTGCAAAATTATAATTTAAAAAAGCCTAACTAAAACCAAATTCACATAAATTACAGTGTTAAGGCGAGAGGTCGTGTGTTGGCCACAACAGATTTTTTACCTAAAAATTTCGGAATAATGGTTCATTTGCCTTTTCGTATGTCTCAATTAAAATACTAAAATTAAACTCATTTTCCAAAACACATTGAGCTTTTTAAGAGTACCTACCTACCTTTGATTTTAATCCAAATATAATGATGTCATTTAAATTTTGAAATAATGATAATTATACACGTCGTTCGTTTCTATATTTATTTGGCAATGATACATTTGATGAGTCGGTACCTGAGTGTTTAGTATGTAAGGTAAATAACCAGAGCATCCAAGTAAGACCGTAAGACCCAGGTGTATTTCATTCGCGTCCCTCACATCGCATGCCCCGGACCATGGTCAGAAAGCCGGCTATCGAATATCGACTATACCCTGCTCTGGACACAGCCGGGAATTGAACCAAGTACCTCGAGGTCAGTGGCGGCGCCGAGAATAGCGGCAATGAGAAAGACAAATACCAAAATAAGACATTGAGGGAGATGTTGAGATTTTTTCAGATTCTAAAAGCTTTATTCCCATCTCTATCATAGTCACAATCCTTGAGAACAACGTTACTATTTAGGTACGTGAAGTGTGAACATCGCCCCCTGTAAATTCCACTGTTTTTATGTCTGGTAAAAGAGGCCACAGTTCGCATTTTTACCGCTAGGTGGTCTCAGGTCGGATAGGCCTCATTTTATTATGAATTAAATAGCGAAAATACTCAATATCCTCATAATTGAAACAAATACAACAAGTTAAATATAATGCAGAATTAAGACATATATTTAAATCTGTTTCATTAATTTGTTTTGCCCGCTGATAGGTTAAATTTAATTTTGCCGCAAAAAAATCTAGTGATAGTTTTCTCGTGTTTACACAGTGTAAATACGGCTCAGCGAGACAACTTCAGATTGCTCCGTTTAGTTTAGAAATCAAGTATAACAATCCACAACTGTCTGTTTCAAAACACCAAGACCAACGGACATCGAAATTCCTATTCAACAACTAATACATATAGTTTAATTAAATGTCTGGTTATCTAATCTGTTTGTTATTTTGTGACAAATCACTATATTTTCGTCATAAGAAACAATTTTAAATTTTTCGATTTTTCAGCTATTCTTTTGGGTTTTCTCAAAACCACCCCTGTATTAGAGCGAAGAAAACAAAAAAAGAAATATTCAAATCGGTCAAGTCGTTCTCAAGTTATGGTGTGACCAGGAAAACAGGCATTCATTTTTATATACAGGGTGTAACAGCGAAACCAACCTCCGCTTATATTTTCTGTATTATTATAGTTACAAAAAATATTATAAAGCAAAGTTGTAGGATACCAAGGGAGATATCTGCTTAAAGAATAAAATAATTTTTTAAGTTTGTATCTTACATCGCTTACTAAAATAAACACGTTTATCTAAATAAAAATACATTGATTGGTAAATTGTGTAATGCTGTGATGACGTAGATATTTTCTGCCCCTTGTAAATACCCATCCTGCGCCCATGCGGTCGCACTCGTGCCGTGCCGTGACGCCTTCGCATGCATCACGGTGCGTCACGTGTTGTCCCTTGTCCCGTCCCACTCCCTTCCCATCGCAGAACCGCATTGCGTTCGCTTGCAGACCGTTATTTATTCCTCCCGACTTAACTTAGCGAAAACGCGAGCGAGTTGCCACATCTCACGCATATCAAATTATGGCTAATCACTGGAAAAATCAACTGATGTATCGTAAAGCCATAGAGCTGATCATAAAAAGATGAAACTTTTATCTGCGCATCTTTTGTTATGAAATTCAAAAGTGTCATTTTAGTTGGTCTTGTAAGCATCATACAAGGTGCACGGCTATAGAATACTATGTTAGGTTTTGCATTATTTTGTTAATTAATAAATTAAGTTGTGATGCCCGTACTTACAGAAGTACGTAAAAAGTTATTTGTACCAATGCATATTAGCATTTTATTATTATTTATAATATTTCTGAATTTCTGTTAAAGCGCATCTTTTGCAATAAAAGCTGAAACAAAAAATCTACTGTGTCCACCACAGTACTTCTTCGACTAAGTATAATAACTTACTTATTTTATCTTTTTTCCTGAACTATTTAAGTTGATACCAACTTTGATAATAAATTGTTATAAATAATCATAACTACCTTATCTTAGATCAGATAAACATTATTTATAATGCAGTGAGTGTTAATGATCATTTTAGAGGTAATAGGTACATCAGCAAATCTCTTGTATGCCCATATATTTAAGTCACAGAAATGTGTGTGTTTCTGATCACTTTTGTCTCCGATTCCGATGGTACGACCAATTCCTCCGTCCATTATATAAATTTATAATAAAAATAGTTTACAAATTCTAAATATTAAATGATTTAGAACTTTTAATTCAATATCCGGAACTTATACTCTGGGTATCTTGAACTCAATCCGATATCCGGATCTAGATCCGATGCCCGGATATCTGGATCCAGATCAGACTCCCGGATATCTGGATTCAGATCATAGACACCCGGGTATCCTATTTTTAAGATGTAAGTACAATAATTATGTTTACGTTTACGGAAGTAATTCATCTAATTTTTAATACAAGCATTCGCTGTTTCCACTTTCTAGCACTGTGAATGCTCAAATTTAGTTAGATGAATTTGAACTTTATTAAACGTAAACATAAAAATAAACTTTAAAACTAAATCCTTATGTCAATGCAGCATTAGGTATCTATTTTACTAATAATTGTTATTATTATTATTTAAATTGAAAAGATCGTCCGATGATGGATAATTGGATGGATATAAATTAATACATTTCTTGTTACATTTTTAAAAATGCAACAAGAATTGTATTAATTTATATCCTGCCAATTATCCATCATCCGACGATCTTTTCAACTTAATTAATATTTTGGATACGATAATTTTCATAATTAATATTATTATATACACGGTAGGTATAGTGTATAGTACATAATCTGTAAATTATTGATTATTAATAGTTTATCATTCCTCGTATAAGATTTAAGTTATTACTTTGAAATAGTATAATCAAAAACGTTTACATTATGTGATATGAAAGACAAGAGTGCTGAAGTGCTGCGCCTGGATTACAAAACTACAGACTACAGTTGTTTGTTTTGTTTAGCAGCTGTTTTCCACGTGGTTTTTATGTTAGTTTGAAAACCGAGCACCAGCTAGCGCCATCGGCAACAACCCTAAACTTATCGACCGACGTCGCGACGGCCACGACGCCCGCTATTTGACAACTACACTTTAACTTGAGGTAAATCATTCCTTCTGATTTCAAAATACATGCACAAGCAATCTTTGTGCATATCATCATTTTACTAGAACACAATAACAGTGCAATCAGGCACAAAAAATTATCTCTATCAATCTACAAGATTTTTAGCAGTAAAGCAGCAAGGGTTTGTCTTCACAACAAATAACAAAATACTGCGAGAGATAGAGGTGTAACAGTTTTTGTTTTATTCAATGCATTTTGCATATTAATTTTGTGGGTAAAGTGCTAATGTTTTGTTAAAGAATTAATGTAGTTTTATGTCTAATATAAAATTTGAAAAACTATTTAAGTACAAAAAATAATTTCAAATGATTTCTTAAGCTCTGTTCGCACGAGGATTTTGAATCCTGGAAAAGAAGAAAACTTCTTCTGTTTCAGGATGCAAACGTGGAATTTATAATAATTTATTGACTGCTTCAAAACCATGAATTTTTTAAAAAGATTCAGAATCTTGAAACTTCTTCTTTTCCAGGATTCAGAATTTTTGTACAAACAGGGCATTATGCTACAGATATTTAGTAGACAATCTAAAATAGTGCTTATCTTCCTCTAAGTTTATTTTTAAATAGGTATGTCTTTAATTGTAATTTAGAAACTTGTTTATGTATTTTTGCGAGTTATACAAAAGTGAATCGAGCCACTTGGAGACGACACCCTTAAGCAAAAAGCGGTAAAATCTAGTTAAACATACCGGTAACGTAGGTCTATCCAACACTTCATAAGTAATGTAATCAGCAACAAACTGGGCGCAACCTTCCCAATGTTTCAATTCCAAATAAGGCAGAACCGTAGGTCGAATTGTATTACATACAAGTTTCTGTAAATAAACGAAATATAATGTAAAACATTGTGTACAACTTTATTTAGCTTCACCTGTAATCCGCACCCGTTTTCTACCGCAATTACTAAAGTCCGTCTTTTAGGAAAATTAAATTTAAACTGTTGTCTAAAATTTTCAGCCCAGCAGAGCGCAACTTTTTCTTTCTCAGTTTGTTTGTAATAGTTTTCAGGAAAATATATACGAGCTTCAAATTCCGGGATATCAATTTCAGGCCAGCATGTACCTACGATTGCAAGTTCTTGACCAATTTGTTTGATATGCGCTGCAGTGATTACATTGCCAGTGCCATCTAATTCTTCGATAAATGTGTTTATAGTATAATCTCTACTGATAATACTCCGGCAAATACTAGGCGCAGGCGAACTTGATTTTTCATCGATACCTGCTTCTTCAGGTTCCATGATTTTAACTCTAATTTTAACTGTCTAACTAATAACTGTCAAAATTTTTAGTCTTAGCTGACAAATAAGTTACTATAGAAACAGAGCGGGATGCAGGATGTAGAATTATAAAGATTTTTGGCGATTTACCTGAGATTTATTTGGATTTATGCAACACACCCTTCACTACAAATGTTACAAATAAAAAAAATGAGATAACCTCATGCATATTTTCTGTCTCTTTTCTACTTGTCAATATCGTCATATCATAAAAATATTAAAATTCATTATTTATTCAGAATTTTCCGCATTATTTCCAACATTTTTATTGGTACTTTTTTAACTTTTTCGTTATAAACAATGATATAAATTTTAAAACTTTATAATACAGCTTGAAATAAAAAATCTTTATAAAAATGTGCTAAATGTATATGAAATAATGCAGAATAAAATGAACAAAAATATATTTAGAATTTTAAATTATTTTCAGTAGAAAAGTGATGCTTATTTAGTTAAAAAATCTTATGGATTATGTGCTGCTATCTAGGGTCTATTCAAAATAAGGGAAAATATTTAGGGTAGTTTCATAGATGGCAGCAACTCTTACCAATTTATATCGAGCCAAATTTCAAATCCATTATTCTTTAATAAACTAAACATTCAGAAGTAAAGACAATTTATAAGAGTGACGTATGTGTAATACAACTTAAAGAACAAATGCACTTATACTTTTAAATTGATATTCAAAATCAGTAACCATTATAATTTTATCTGCAACCTAGAGCCAAAAGCTTTGGACATTATCTATCATAAAACTATAAATATAAAGTTTTGTTACTCTATCTTTTCTCGTTCATAAGTTATTGTTATTATTATTAAACATATGGACGCATATCCATCGTCTATATACACGGACATATTTGAAAAAATTGTTAAATCGGATCCAAAGAACAAAGAATATTTTACTCCATGATTCAAAGTACCTCAAAACATGTATTTCCGAAAAAAGCGGCATCGACTTTTTCATGACTTATAAAATTAGTAGGTACATTATTTATTTTCTGCTTGTTATCCTCTTTTCCAACATTTTTAAAATAAATAATGCTTAGATTACTTATATTGTTCGATTTTATAAAAATTCGCAAAGCAAAATATATATTGCAAAATTCTTCATTTATTTAAAAATGAGCCTTATCTTTTGACAACAGTTGTTAAAGATAAGGATGCAGTTTACTATAATTTATTAATGTCTTTTTTTATAAATTGCTTAGTTAAATTTTAAGTAATGAGTCGTTTTTGCGATTATTATATAAATTAATTCTTGAGCGATTAAACAATTACTAATGATGATATTTGTGTTTTTGAGGTTAAAACTATTTCTCATGCGATATTTCATAAATTTGGTGAAAATTACAGCCTTACGTATTAGTGTACCAGCAATTCATTACTGTATTTATTTCTTGAATTGCATAAGAATAGTTTTCTTTAGATTTTCTTTTAAATATTACTAATTCATTTAAATAATTTGCATTTTATAATAGATTAATTATATATTGATTACCAAAACCAACATAAAAATAAAATAATATTAAATGTGGACGAAACCTTTTGCTTAAAGTGGGACAAGTTTATATATATATATAAAAGTATTACATACCTATTAAATAATCATTAATCTAAGGTAGAATCACATAAATATCATTTTTAATAACTAATCAGTCTTCTGTTGAAGTGTTTGCTGAGGTATCTTCCGATTCTTCATCAATTTCGGAATTGCTGGTGCCACTTTCGCAATTTTGAGTTCTTTGTCTTTCAGCCTCTCTCATTCTTTCTTGCTAAAATAACATCTTTCTTTTAGTATTCGGTCAAATATTACACTAATGACTATATTTTCATACATGCTCAAGTATTTTTTCCCGAGATCTACGAAGCTGTTGAATTAACCTATATTGAGCATCAAGTTGATCACAACAAGAACGGCAAATTGTCTTAGGAAGGCTGTCTTGGGGCTCAACCTAAAAATGTATTTATTATTTAATGCTGGTAATGTCAGACTTGTTTATAAAACTTACTGAAATTGGCATCAAGTTTATTTTTTCTGCTAACTGCAGTTCTCTACCCTTTTCACTATAAATATGAACTACATTTCTATTTAATTCTGAACATAACCTGCATATGAATCCAGTCATTACAGCACAATCGTAACTTCCCATTTTGATACTTTTTTCTCAAAACAAATGAAATATTTTGCTTGCAATTTTGAGTATTTATTATTTATTTTATTATCGTGACCAGTGTTGCCACCAGATAAAATATCTCGTTTAGTTCGCAAAAATGTCGCTACGCGGTCGTTACACCTGTTACACCGTTTCTCAAAAATAATTATTTAAAACTTTTTAAACAGAAGTCGTTCTTTTTAACAAATCATTTTTAGAATAGGACACAAACACGCAATGTTATCAGCTAGCAAAATGTCAAAAGTAAAAATTGTATTTAGTTTGAAGGTTTGAAGGGTTTGAAGCTTATATTATTTAGTTTAAATTTTAAATACATGCGCAGTGCACTATGCGCAGATAAAAATGCGCTTTTCATACGTTAGGTAAACAAAATAGTTTTGTTTTATAGTACAAAAACTACAAGATTTTGGGACGAGCATTTTTTGTTTGAATGAAACATAATATTTTTTCGCTAACTGCTTAAAATAGAGTTCATTAGTAAGGTTATGTGTTATACTTTGCGGCAGTGACCTCTATAAATTATGGACCGGAAAGAAATCATCTTTCCGTGACTCCATAAAATTCGTATGCGGTATGCAGCCCGCAGAGGTTGTCTCTTTCTAACCAGTGAAAGTATTGCGTTCGCCAAATTACAGAGCATGCGCAGTTGTTACATTAGAAAGAGATGACATGTTAAAAAAGACAAGGAAGAGCTCTCTCCCATGACAGTTCGCAGGAGCCGCCCCCTTGAATTTTAGCCGCTTTGTCGCCTAAATGCTTAAATGTCGCTACAAGTGGCAACACTGGTACTGGTGTTTTGCTCATGTGATCGTAATCATGTACTGCTCATGCGCTGTACCCATAATGCGCTAATGTGCTGTTTTGTATTTTAACGGGTTAAATTTTGTCTGTTTGTGTTTACATTTTCATAGTTTTTCGCGGTTTTTGTTATTATATTGTGTGCTGCATAATAAAGTATGTATTATTTATTGCTAGATACAACTAATCATTGTAGTATTAATTTTACCAAATATGTTTTTTCTTCTGATCAGAGTAGTTGGCTGTGTCCATGGAAACTAACCTCATTCTGCTATTCGATGAAAGAATATTGGAAGTAAAATAATAATAATATGGGTCGTCCAAAAAAAACGTCAACTGTCAAATCTGCGGCAAATCAACGAAAAAAAACTACTCAGGATTCAACTAAAAGTCCTTCGGTAGTGTCAACAAAGATACGTCAACAGAAAAAGTTGACTAACGTTTCAACTTCAAAATCCCGTCTGTCAGGCCCTAAAACGAATGCAAAAATTTCTAAACAAGTGCCGAATAAGATTGAAAATAAAAACAAAAGGTCATCTATTAAAGGAATAGAGTCAGAAAATGATACAGGTGTTAAAAAGATAAAGCGACTTAGCACAAAATTAGCGTGGAATTTAAGAGATAAAGATAAAAATGTTAATTCTGTAAAAGAAGCCGAGCTCCCTAAAAGAGATACGAAGAATAATATAAATGAGATAGCAACAGAAATATCAAAGATCGCTCTGGAAAAATCTACTTCAAGTACCAGACAACAAGGCAGACGATTGAAACCTCCAATGATTGAAAAAGATACAAAAGAGAGTTCAAAAGGTACAGAGCCGCCTAAAGATATATCACCGCGTATCAAACGGCGAATGCAAGATTTAATTCAAACCAAAAAAGAAATTGAAGAAATCAGAACAAAATCGAGGACGGAAATCAAAGTCACTGACAAAAATTTACAATCTAACAAAAGTCCAGAACCTAATAGAGTACTTCGTAAACGAAACATAATTCCAAACAAATTTAAAGATTATTCACTGGACAGCCCAATGTTGAAAAAAATACAACAGCCGCGTAATCCTGAACCTGTAGATGTTTACGAGTTCCAATATGATCCAAAAGAAGAGCCACCTAAAAAGAAAGACAATAAAAAGTATGAATCAGACTCTTCCGATGACGACAATTCTATGCAATTTGTAGTTAGAGAATTGCGAAAGAAAATTAAAATAGTTCCATTTGGAAAACCGAAAAAACAAAAAAAAGCGAAACCGGCAGTGGAAGAACAAAAAATAGTACAAAATAAAAAAAATACACAGAATGTGGTGGAAAAAGTGCAGAAATTACCAAAAATTTCAATTGTTCCCATTGATTTTGTACCACCTAAAAATTCAGTTGAGACTGTCACTACTGAACCAATTGGTCCTCCTGCTACTGCTGTAATTGATCCTCCTGCTACTGCTGTAATTGATCTTCCTGCTACTGCTGTAGTTGATCTTCCTGCTACTAATTCAAGTAATATTGCTCCGGTATCAATTAATTCTGATCCAATTGGTCTCTCTCCTGACCATAATAATACTGATTATATTGATCTTCCTGTTGATCAAAATGATACTGATTTTATTGATTCGATTAAAATACCTGATCCATCGATTCAAGCAAGAAATATCGTTGAGGAAGTAACGAAAAGTTTCTTTGAAGATCTGTCGGACGATGAGTCTCCCATCAATAATAATAATGTAAAATCTCCCAAAGGACTAAACATTATTTCCAATGTTGTTATTAGACAAGGAACTCCAAACAAAGCCAAAGTTCCTGTTACACCGAGCGAAATATTTAACAGCACTGTAAATCACCGTAAGCCAGCAAAACCTTGGAGAATCGACGTTTCTGCAATCCGTAGAAAACCACAATTCTTTTCATACAAGGACAAGAGTTTTACTCCTAGATACGAACCAGAATTTATATTGAACGATCCGAAATCAAATTTAAAAGATAAGATTATTGAAGATAAATCGAAAAAAGTTACACTGACTTACCAAGCTAGTATTGTTGAATATATGAATGGTTTAAAACCTAAACTAATAAACAACGCTGATAATCTATTTAAAGATGCTCCCAAAAAAATACAATCGCCAAGAAAAATATTAGGAGAACTAAATTTTGTACAATCTACACCGCTAAAGCCACATCATGCAAACATTTTCAAATCACCCAATATTTCAGTGATCAGCAGCCCGAAAAAGAAATCCGATAGTATGTTCGGATTTTCTTATATGTCTGACGATGAAGAAAACAAAGAAAATATGCGACGAAGTCCACGAAAAAGTCCTAAAAAGACTGTGATTTTGGCTAAAGAAGCTGTTAAACCACCTAAACCTTCGCCTGAACCTGTAAGCTCAACAGTTCAACAAAAAGAAAATAATGTGAAACAAGAAAATGTTACCATTAATGAAACTGACAATTCTGCACCTGCTGTGGATAGCAGTGTGTCGATTGCACTTTTCCAGGATTGCGATAAAGATAATTTAGAAGTTTCTAAGGTATTATTTTTGTTTAAGATCAAAGTATTACTTATTGTTATATTCTTCTTTTTACATAACCGACGTTTCAGTTTATTATTAAACCTTTTTCAAGATTTTTTTCATTAAACAGTGCAGTCAGTTCATTTATTTATCACACAATTAATTTGAAATATTTTGCAGAAATGTACAAGAAAATACATCCGAAAGAATACTAAACGTAGACGTCTGTCTACTGTTGATTCACTTCCCAGTGACTCTGAATCTGAATCAGAAAAGCCCGTTAAAAAGAAACAAAAAAATGCCCGAACTAAGGAAGAGGTAAGATATTTCAATTGTCCAAAAAAATGTAGACATTTTTGTACTAATTTCAATTTGGTTAAATAATTAAATTATTGAACAAAATTTTAACAATAATAGTTACTCATGAGAATAAGACTACTATATGATCCGGTCGAGTTCTCGAGTAAAATACTATATTATATTTACGACAATTTTATAAAATTAGCGTATTTATCTGATGCCGTGTTATAATGACAACATTATAAGCCTCAATTTGAGGAACATAATAGCGTTCATTATAGGCCGAAGGCCATAATAAAATAACAAACAACACGTTACTAAGGAAGTTTCAAAATAGCATAACTGATTTTTTTATTTAAATTTTTTAAATACAAATATATTTGGATATTTTATAATAATTGAAGTTTGATTCTTTTATAATCATAATACTAGAAGTTTTTTGGTCATAAAGCAAGCTCAGTAATTTATTACTCACTTGAAAATAATTGAACTAACTTTGAAACATACTATAGATACTGAATTTATAATGAAATAGTCATAGATAAACAAGTTTTGTTTATAAGTTTAGTTGTAAAACAAATATTGTTTGTATTTGAGTACAAGAATAATATTTTGTATTTTTCAGGAGCGAGAAATAGACAGACTTGCGTCGCACTACAATTCAATGTTTGAAGAAATAGACAAATACGAATTAGTGATCGAATAACATTTATACTCCGTTTTTTATGTATTTTTGAATTTCTTTTTTGTTTATATGTATTATACGACGTAATTATTAATATTCGTAGTGGTATTTGCAAACTTTATCATGGTAAACTGATTCCGTCTGATAAAATTTGCAAACAAACATTTTATTTGCATGTCTTGCAGTTATTAAAATTATACATAATATTATATTTTTGATATGTAAACCATAGAATGTGCCTTATTTTCTTACAATAAATATTTATTTTGAAGATTATTCACAACTGGAACTTTATTTATGATTCTACACGTGTTCATTTCGCAGGTTCTAATGATCGTTTTAAAACAAAGAAATTGTTAGAAATATCTTATCTATGTTAGCGTGTCTTTGTCTTAAACGTGATATAAATTAAGGTAGAGTCCGCAGCTGCAAAATGCATTATTATACCAAGCCAAGTGCCCGTTCTATATTTGGCTAAGCAAGGTCGTTACACTTGACAATAATTAACTACTTTTTAAACTATTTTATTTTATAACACAGTTTTACTGTTCTTGAGCGGTTGAAGCACCAATAAATTTTATTTAAACGTTTCGCAGTTACAAATTGTGCTTAACCTTATTTTATTGATGTCTTTTGATGTTAATTGTTGTTGTTTTACTACCTACAATTATTCATTTATGAGCAAAAATTAATTAAATGAAACAAAATCGTCCATTTTTGTTTACACAGCGATTTTCATTTGTTTTCATGGCCTACTACGATCAAATAAATATTTAATGTCTTACTACCATGCCATAAATGTTTTTTACTTCCTTGTACGGAGTAAGGAAGTATTGTAATCGCGAAAAATTTCGGTTCTCAGATTTTGACGGAAATATCCGTTATGACCTTTTCTGAATCCATTATGACTAGTTTCGTCGTGACGTCTGTACGTACGTGCGTACGGACGTATGTGTGTCGCATAACTCAAATACGGTTAGACGTAGAAAGCTGAAATTTTGTATTTAGGACTGTTATAGCATCTAGTTGTGCACCTCCTATTTTTTGTTTCAATCTTCAAACCGGAAGTAGT
Source organism: Agonum fuliginosum (assembly GCA_947534325.1). Lineage (NCBI taxonomy): Eukaryota > Metazoa > Arthropoda > Insecta > Coleoptera > Carabidae > Agonum > Agonum fuliginosum. The sequence continues at coordinate 28,509,558 of OX384037.1, forward strand.
AAATTTAAAAAAAAAATTGATAAATAATTAATTTTAGGCAATTTTTTTTATTTTAAATGAAAGATTATATGATTATTATCTACAATCGGTATTTTATAAATTTTTCTGTATCTTCTATCATTTAATAATAATTAAAGTATATACTTATAATTTAATATTTCGGTATCTTGTAGTCCATGATCGATTAACATTTGTTACTACGTAAAATTTAAATGATTATGACATGACAGTGACAGTAGCAGTGACAATAGTAAAATATCGTTTATATCTTCTTCTGCAGTTTAAATAAAATGACTAAAATATATTTGTGAGTATACTAGTATAATAAGTTAAAAGAATTTTTTATATTATTCTACATTTTAGTTATTAAGAAAAGTATGAACAAACAAGGCGTACAAGGAAGTCATGTGGTGTCCACGTCAGATTTTTTTATTTATAGTTTACGGAAAATTTGATTGCAAATTTTGTTTTTAAAAAGTTATTTCGAAGAAAAGTACTTTATTTTTGTTTGTATTTACCATTTGGCAACCAAAGATATTGATGTAAACAATTTAAGCGGCCCGTCTACGTTTTTTCCGAATTCTATACTAATAATAATAATTCTATACTATAATAATTTTACTTTTTTTTCTATTCCATTCTTTTCTCCACTACTACAGCTGCCTGAAACCAGCCAGAAACTCATATTTTACCGCATCTTAGCAATGCAATGTCATTTTGAAGTTGAAAAATACTGTAAAAGTGTTTTCGTTGCGAGTAAACTGTTAGTTTATTATTGACTTTTAATAAACATTTAATAGAGAAAGAATTTTGTGCTGGATTTTAGGAGGTAGATAAGCCATTTAAAGCTCTTGCTTGGAAATTTATAGCAAATAATATATTTTGTTTTATATCAACAAGGCAATATTTAGTATTTAATAGTCTTCTGGTAATTAATAAGTAAAAGCAAAAATAATGTAGGAAATCGTGAATCGATTATATGTAACAATAGAATTTATGCATAAATAAAAGAATAAGCTAACAAAATATTTTTATTATTATCGCACCAATTCACTGTATAAATTTACCTATTTAATCATCCTTCATGTTAAATAATATTTGCTTGTTTGTAATAAAATTTAATTATATTAAAGTAGCAATAAGTGAGCCTCAATGTTTTAGCAAAAATTGCGTACATGAATCATCTAAGTTATAAGTAGCGTAGGTGCATCTTATAACAAATGAACTTCCGGTGCGAACCGATTCTTTGGCGCCTGCGGTCGCAGTCAACGATGACTCAACTACATTTGAACTTTCGCGCCATTGTGAACTTTTTTGATTGGCCGACAGAAACTTTAGTCATTGGCTATTAATAGTGATGACATCACGGAGCTCTATTCTCAGAAAGGGCTTCCCCTGTCAAGTTGAGATGACTCATCGTAGAATTTACACATTTTGAGCGAGAATTCTGAGAGTTAGCATTTTTTTTCGATTGTCTGGGTGGTTAACCTGTGCTGCGCTCTGTTCTGTTCTGTTGACTGTTGTGCTGTGCTCATTCGTGAAGTGGTGCGCTTGTTTTCAAAACATCTGCTAGTGCTACGATCATTCAATTTATTAAACAGTTTATTAATCAAAATGAAGCTGGAATTTAGCGATGGACTGGACATGGACAATTCAGACTTTTCTAGTGACTCAAATTCGCAAATGTCTAATGATTACATTTCGAATACAAATACAACAACTGTTATAACTCCAACTACAGTAAGTAAATTATTATCAAGTAGCCTTGTGCAAGCGTAAGCGCTTACCATATATAGAGATCAACTTTCGATCAAGACGTTTGTGATACGAGAGTCTGACGTAATCACGATAATATTATGAAATTTTTGCGGCAAACATTTGCTATAGGGGTCAATGAAAAATACTGTACACCCTCGCGCTTTGCCCTTTTGTGGACAGCTGCCACCCCCATTCGATACATACAAAGGGGTGCATAATAATATGTTACATAAAAATCAATAATATGCACCAAGGGCCAAACAACTTCAACTCTTTGTATCTACATTTTGAATAAAATTTGTTAAAATTCATTGTTAAAGCACTACATAATGTCATTTTAATATTTACAATACCTATAATTACAATCTTTTGATTTACAATACGAAGTTTTAAAAGTCCTCAAAAGTTATGCAAAAAATACTTTCTTAAAATCTGTAAGCTCTTATATTATGTTTTGAAACAGATAAATTAATAATTTTGAATTCATAAAATTAGGGTTGTTTTAATGTTTGTGCCATCATTGTAAAATTAATATCAAAGTGATTTTTGTGATATGCACTTTTTATTTTGAAACATAAAAACAAGCTATTTTTATTTATCTTATCATTTCCTTTGTGGTAGATATAAAGTTAGCTGTGGCTGTGCAATATAAACAAAAGAGCGAGCAAATTTCTTTGTTTCAATTATTGTTTTATTAAGTTGCTCGCCTACTGTATGTTCAACACAGTCTAAAAACTTATATTGCTATATTTATAAATTTATTAGCTTGAAATTTAATATAATAATTCTAGAAAAGGTCACGTAGAAAAACTGAACAAAACATGAATTATATTTTATATTGGATCCATAAAATAGATCAGATTTGATAGAACTGCATTGTGCTGGTTACATTTCTTTAAAAATGATGCCACAAAAATTTCAGAAACTGTGTATCTGGCTGTTCATCTGTCACATTGACATTTTCATTTTTGTTTTCAAAATTTTTTCCTATATTATGTTACAAATAAAAGAGTACGCTTTGGAATCATGCTAAAAATCGGGTGCGAGTCCTTGAACACGATTGTGATAGTTTTACAATAATGTCTCAAAATCAAAATATAAAATGTCATTTATTATTTATTTGTCATGTTACAGTTTAATAATAATTATTATTAAATATTGCATCAGATATGCTGTACCTATCTATTGAAATTTGAATACAGTACAAACATAGATTTATTTTTGAACTTGAAGTTCCATGAATTATGTTAATAAAACAAGTAAGTATAATTAGTTTGAAATCGAGCACAACGATGTCCATGAAATTGAACGGTCGACGATCCTCTTAATAAATAACTAGATGCACGTGCATGTGCATAGAGGAAGTTCTCAATTTTTATTCAATTTTCCTGATTGACTGCATAGATAAAAATATCTTAAGTGAATGTACCTTAAATTCATTTAACAAAGTATGACAATCTACGCCTACTTACATTTACAGGGGTCAGAGACATTTGCACCGGGGGTCAATTAATGCTGTGGAGACTTGCTATGCTCCAAATAAAAAAATAAAACCGTATCTTTAGGCTTCCACACTTGCCTTGCCACTAATTAGATAATAGAATCTGAATTTCATACATTTTTTCTATAATGTAAATTTTAAAAATAGAAATTTAAGAAGTAATGAAAAACATTCAATAATCAATAAAATCATTTGATTTGCGTATTGGCGATAACAATTAATTCAATCGATATTTATACACCAAGTGAGATACATGATTGTTTATTCAAGAGAAGAAAGTTTAGCCCCCTAGCCCGAAGGGCGAGTGGGATAATTTCTTCGAGTGAGTAAACATTCGTATCTCACGTGGTTTATATAATATTTTATTCAATTTTGACGGAATTATTTCAAATATATGAAATATAAATTTATTTTTACGTGACAAAAAAACGAATCCAAGTAGTTTTCACTTTCAGTTGCAAGTTGTCATTGTTTTTTTAAATACATTTTTGACGAAATAATGACAGTTTAAAACGTCAGAGTGATTTAAAAATGTGTTGAGTGATAAAAAAAAATCACTTGTATGAAACAATTGTTTAAAGTTGTTGCTATGGAGTTAATAATAGCAGTTTAAAACGTCAAAATTGAATAAAAATTCATACATGTAATTAAATTTTGGTTTGTACAGGTGTTACTATACCGGGTGTAGACTTTTTTTTCGATAGAAAATACAATGTTCAAATTTTAATTTAAGTTTTTTTTTACCTATTGATTTTCGAGCCAAACTGTAAATACAAAAGATGTTCAGAATTAAAAAAACTGCATCCAACGAGCCCTTATTTATAAACGTAATACAAATTTTACCTTTAGAGGGGGGTGGGGCTGCAGGTATAATACTGAATATTGTAATGTCTAATGTAAACTTTATTTTGCTTTAAATTTCGCAGAGCCTTAAAGTTGTATAATTTGTCGTCCTTGCAAATGAAATGACGTGTTCCACAGTGTAATTTAACACATTATATAAGAATGTTTGTACTGTAACCACAGGAATTAGATCTTTAAGACATCTTTTCCGGTAAGATAAAAACAAATATAAACTGTTTGTAAAAAATGTAGGTATACTGTGTACAATTATTTTGTTGTTTTATTGTTATTTATTTGTATCACCGAAGTCGAAAAATGTAGCCAGGGTCCTCTTTTATCAATCACCCGAAGGATAGTAAAATGTGCAGTTGGAATTTTAATTTTGTACAAGATAAATATAAGAAACCTTTATTTTGAATTGCTATTATTCAAATTCATCATAAAAATATACAATAATTTGTGAATAGTGATCCTGAAATGCGTAAATTACCTTAGTTTTTATATAGTTTTGCACACAGAGAGAAAACCGTGCTATTATCCATCTTTAAAAATTTAATTTTAAGTTATTTCTCTTTATGTTTTGTTGTTTCTAAATAGTGTTGCAGAATTGAAAAATACTTACTACCCAAATTGTTTTTTATCATAACCATGTGAGATAAAATTATCAAACATAAATAAAACATTATCTAGCACTACAAAAAGTCTATTAAGTTCTCGAAAATATTCTACATAATAGTTTTGAAATGAAAACTTTAAGTATGAGTCATTATTTTGCAAATTACTCTTTAATAGCATAAAATTAAAACATTATACGTCATGTTTGTGTAACATAAATTAGATGTTATTATTTTTTAACCAAAATAATACAGTGCAAAACAGAACTTTTTGTAGTTCATATTTATTTACTTTTGTTGCTAATAAAATAAATATATTGTAGTAAAGTACCTAACGTATATTTATATAATTTTTTAGGAGGAAAATTAGTAAGTAAATATTGTAAATTAGATGATGAAATAATGACGTCGATGAACGTCATTATTACGACGTCATAATATAAAAAGGGCTATTTTTCTAGCTTAATATCATTAACATTAAAAAAGATACCTAAATGACGAATACTTATTGTACATAAAGTGTGGGAAATAAATAATATAATTAATAATTTTTTAATTCTTAACGAGACTTTTACGTACTAATATCCTTTTAAAGTAAACTAAACTACTTGTAAGCTTGTAACGGTTTGTACTTACAAAGATTTGATCTTGATCATTCCATTTCCGAATGCAACAAATAAAATGTTGATTATACAAATTATTGACTGTTTAAATGTTAAATGTGTTACAAACAATTTAATTGACTATAATGAGTCTATACGATTACAATTAGTCTAGTCGTTTAGTATATGATTTTGATTATACTTTATTTTCCAAAATTTGGTTGCAGTTACTTTTTCCAATTTTCCGATTTTTTTGAATAAAGGAAAGTCAAGAAAATCATCTAAAATCGTTTTCCTATAACTCTTTTGTCGATTGGAATATTTTTCTCAAAAAATTAAATATTATCTACCGAGTGTAGATTTTTTCTGAGGAAAAACAATGTTAAAATTTTAATTTCGCTCTAAGTTTATACCTATTAATTTTAGAGCCAAATTGTAAATACAAAACGACATCCAACCGAGCCCTTATTTATTAAATTTGCCACATTTGAGCTGTTTACAGAGTGTCATGCAATAAAATGAATTAGTCAGATAAAAAAATTAATACTTCAATTATTAATTACGATAAAATGTACCTAAGGAAGAAAAGAAGGAAAATAAAATAATAATTAATGAATTTTTTGATTAGTGAATCCTTCTTATGGTCCAATAAATCAATTAGAACAACAATATCAAATCTGTCAACTGTCAGAGTGACTGATAATTTGTTTTGTTTTGTTTAATTTTAGTGTAATGTTTATTGTTTTGTTAAATATAATAATTTAAAAATATTATTGAAGATAAAAGCACAATCTACAAGATGGTCGATGCAGAATTTTAAAATTTTGCTTTAAAATCTAAATATGTTCCTGGTACTGCCGCCTTAAAAATTATGAATTAAAATTTACTACAACGGCCAGTGTTGTCATCATTTGAATGAGCAATTTCCATATTAAACTCGAGTAGAAAACTACTTTATCTTCACCTACATTGAAAGTTTTTTATTTAATAAAATTGGGTGGTGAAATAAAATTGCATAATTTTCGTTGAATTCAAGGCTTAAATATTGAAAAAATGCGTTCACATTTAGAATTTTATTGCAATAGTACTAAGCTTAAATAATTAAAAACGTAGTTATTGAAATATACGTAAGAATCAAATGTGGAATTACAATCTTTACAATCTATTCAACTTAAATATAAAATTACAGATTATGATTTATGATATAGTTCCGATTAAAACTTTGGTGTAATAAATCATTAGGTACTTTTTAAATGAGTAATTGGTATAGGTATAATTAAACTGAAAACATAAGGTAGGTAAATAATATATTATATTGATTAATAAAATAAAATAATTCGAGACAAATTTTTTGTTGGTTTTCGATGTTATAATCTATAATTTTGATTAATAAAAAAAATTCCACTCGTTCACGAATCGTTGTTTATATTAGTGTAGTTTTAAATAAGTACTTAACCTCCTTTACCTATGTAGAACTTTATAATAAAAAAGTTTTGATATAATTTAAAGTAAAACTTCTTGTATGCGTTCAAATCAAGTGTTAGAATACCAATGACAAAAATAATATTCAAATTATGTTAAATATAAGTCTCAAGGTAATCGAACAATTTCCATATAGAAACAGCTAATGATTATTAAAATTCATTCAACATTTTACATTTTCCAGTTACGCAGTTCTGCTTGTAGACTTTGCTAGGAATGATAGAATAACTTAAGCGTTTTCAGAATTTTGGTACTTTGGTTTCTTTGAAGACTTATGAAATTGTTATTATAAGAACAACGATAAAACAAAAATGATATTCTGTTCTGTTTTCTTTCCCCATAAATATGAATATTGAGATTTTTGGGATAACAACAAATTTTCAATTTTGTTGTTGTTGTTATACCTACTGCGAGTTGTTAAATAATGGTTTCAATACAATACTACTTATAAAAACAAAATAGGCCACGTTTAGATACCTAAAAAAATATTGAGGAACAAACTTTAAAAGTAGTCACAAAACAAAAAGATGACAACCGTAATATTATTATTTTAAAATAATTAAACTTTGAGGACTATACTTTTACCTTATATTACTATTTAATTTTGCATAAACTATAGCTGCCATTTGGCTTGGCCATTTTAGTACTATACTATAATTGACTATTATATTTAATAATGAAACAAAACAAAGTAAAAATAAATTTAGTTGTTCATTAAATAAATACCCGTCATACCCTTTAATTTAATTTTATTCATTATTTGCGACAGTATATAATATACTTACAAAATATACCTACAAATATTTGAATTTATAGATTGATAGAAGTTTTCAGAACTTCAACTTATAATTACAGAATTTTACACAAATAAAATAATTTATTTATAAATTTATTAATCTACTAAATGTAGCATAACTTGACCACACTACAATGATATTATATAAATAGAAACAAAAAATAATGTCATATATTTGTGGTTAAAAAATTTAGATAGGTATACGGTATACTATACCTGTAATTCCTTATATGGTAGTTGGTAGTATAAATAAATAACAAATATTTAGTAGGAGTTCATTATTTTATTTCTAGAGTAAAACCGTATTTATTTATTGTCATAATCTTTTAAGTACTTATAAGAAGTATTGTTTTTATAAATCTAATTTGAAGTTACATTATTTTCTTATCACAAATTAACATGAAAAAATTATATTATTATTGGATACAGAATTTTAGTTAGTTGGATTTAAATGAATTACTTGTTTAATAAAAACTAAAAAAAATTAATATACTCTATGCAGATTTCTAGTTGTGACGAAATAACATTAATTTATAAAATAAATAGTCACTATTATATTATCTTTATAGAAACTGTTAACTTTATTAAATTATTAACTGTTAATAACGTCTTTTCATAATTATTTAATTGATTCTTGGTAAATGCTTGTAAATTGATATTTGATGCCCTAACCCTTTTCAGGGAAAAAGCGTGATTCTTATGTAGGGTTTATAAATATAAATAATATGTTGTGCAGTTATCGACAACTGAGTTTTTAATTGTTTATTATTGTGTTTTAAAACATTACATAAAGTATACATAATATGCAAGATCTTGGTTGTGGATTATCTTGAGATTCAAATTCAGGTTGGATAATGTCCTAAAGAGAATGTGTACTATAAGTTTTGTAAGTCAATTATTTTAATTGACATTTATTTTTTTAAATTCTTAGTTATTTTTTTGTAGTGCATTTATCAGAAAAAAAAATTTAGTTTTCATGTAGGTACCAAATTAATAGTCTGAATTTAGGAAATAATAAATGTGTAAAATTATAACAACCTGCATATTTAACTATAAATATTCGAAAATATTAAAATGAATTAAATATTTAAAATGATGAAATAGGTAGGTAATATGTATTACTTTAAATTAAATATTTTGCCAAGGAAAGAATAATTATTCTTTATCCTGCAACATTGATAATAAATTAGATTAACGTCTTTATTTCTCCGAAAAAAACATCCAAACTTTTCGAGCTGTAGTACAGAGAACATTTTTATTTTAAGCAATCATGAAATGCGAAGAATTTGGCAAAAATCCTCAGCATTCTGGCGCCTGTATAACTGTTTCTCTAGTACAATGAATGAACCTCCCACTAAATGGGACAAACCATCTCCCACAAATCACCTTCCAAATAATTCACAGAATTCATTATCAAAAGATCGAAGTTACTCGCTATCCCCTCCCCGACTTCCCGGTATCGTCAGTAGCAATGCTGACGTCATAGCTTGGCCAATCAGAGTAGCAAGACAGGGACGGAGAATAGCTTGAACGTGTGCGTTGGAGAGAGACAAGCGGCGGAGAAAAACGTCCTTGCTTTATGTATAAGCTACTTCGCGATCGCGATCCGCCAGTCAGTTTAAATCCACGGTGATAGTGGCTGTTTAGTGACGAGGAAAACTCAAACGTTTACATGTCTCAGTTGGTCCCGTATCTAAGTTTTGGATTAGAAGAATCCTATACTGACGATAACTTCTACTTGAGCGCTCCCAATAACAAAATGGTAAGTTTCAATCTAATAATAACGTATGACTGGTTTTGATAAACTTACTGATAAGCACAAGAATTGTAAAAACAATGTTTAAGTTGTTTAGTCATGAGTGTAAACTTTGATAAGCACCTGAAGCATAAGCACGTGCTATGTGACTCATTAATTCAGTAGTGTGGTTGTCAGTTTTTTGTCACAAAATTATTGATTTTCCCGGAAACACTAATGAGATTTTTAAATAAAATTTTCCGCGAAATTGTATAATTACTTTTCTTAAATAATACGTTCATAATTATGTTTTTAGATCGGAAATGCTAATGAATATTTTCATATTACACATTTCGGTTAAGTTTTTGTACATGGTTTTTGTCCAATAAACTTCTTGTATTTGTAATAGTCTAATTAAGTGACGTCGGTGACATCTCAAAAATAAAATAGGTTTCGTAACCTGACAACTGTCACTGTCAGTTGAAGTTTGTCTACATCTAAAATGTCGTAGATTAATGTTCAACTAAAGTTTAGTATGGCAATTGCTTATTTGTATAATGACGACAGACTTCTTTGGCTCGTGTATAAACTTTTATTCTTAAGAAAAATTTCTGTCGTTAAACAAAACTCTCGTTGAATAATACCAGTACTGTAACACTGTTAAGTAAATTCATATGAAATGACAGCTATCATATTTATTTATGTGACTTAGGTTACTTAACAACAAACTGTTTTGCATATTGCATGGCGATTGCACGTAGCTAGCAGAAAAATAAAATGCAATTTTAAATTGACCGAAACTCATGTGTAACAAAACTAATGAATGTGACAATGCGTACACAAAATATAAACAATTAGTTAATAATATCTCTAAGTATAATATGGAACTACTTTACCTTCAATTATAAAAATTTAAATAAACAATAATATTTATTATCTTGAAAATTAATAATATACTATACCGACATACGTATACATATTATCAGATTATATAATTTTATACATTAACAACCTGTAAAAATTTGACGGAAATGCTTACACCGGATATAGTAGGTACTTTTAAAAAATCTGACGTGGACACCACATGACTTCCTTGTACGCCTTGTGTGTTCATACTTTTCTTAATAACTAAAATGTAAAATAATATTAAAAATTCTTTTAACTTATTATACTAGTATACTCACAAATATATTTTAGTCATTTTATTTAAACTGCAGAAGAAGATATAAAGCATATTTTACTATTGTCACTGTCATGTCATAATCATTTAAATTTTACGTAGTAACAAATGTTAATCGATCATGGACTACAAGATACCGAAATACTATAAATTATAAATATATACTTTAATTATTTTTAAATGATAGCAGATACAAAAATATTTATAAAATACCGATTGTAGGTAATAATCACATAATCTTTCATTTAAAATAAAAAAAATTGTCTAAAATTAAATATTTATCGAAATATTTTTAAAAAGTACTACTTCCGGTTTGTAGACTGAAACCAAAAATAGGAGGTGCACAACTAGATGCTATAACAGTCCTAAATACAAAATTTCAACTTTCTACGTCTAACCGTATTTGAGTTATGCGACACACATACGTCCGTACGTACGTACGTACGTACGTACGTACGTACGTACATACGTACGTACGTACAGACGTCACGTCGAAACTAGTCATAATGGATTCAGAAAAGGTCAAAACGGATATTTCCGTCAAAATCTGAGAACCGAAATTTTTCGCGATTACAATACTTCCTTACTTCGTACAAGGAAGTAAAAACCTACAAGATTTTCTTCAACATTTTTATAAATAAAGCATTATAATAATAATTTTCGTTATATTATAATAATAGAAATGAAATCAAATATATTTGTTTCATGAAATCGTAGTGAAAAGTACAACTTTAGCTCCGCATTTTTCGACCAATCGTGCACGCAATCTCGTATTCCCGTAATTAATTTTGTATTGACATTTTGCTTTACTGTTATAAATTAGAAATAATTTTGCGATTTCATAAAAAATATAGTACCTATATCTCGGCTGTAGAAATATTTTTTATTACTTACAAGGTTATTTTCCTCGGCCGCTGCCTCAAAAAAAATTGCATTCGCAATAACAAATCTTTCTTTACAGTCTATATTTTCCATTATTTAAAATACTTTTATAAATATGTCCAGAATATCGTTTTTTATTCTAAAATAAGTGCATTCAATATTAAAGAATCTATTATTATGTAACTGAACTGAAGATAACACTATCAGTTAAAATTTCGGATGCCCTGCCATATCTATGAGTTATCTCTATCTCAATTGATAAATCGTCTTCATTCCTTCGATTACTGTAATTGATCGTCTAGATCATAATTTAAATCTTTTTAATAAATTGACGTTGATGTAAAAGCATCGTATGATATCATGGTTAATATTGGCTTCTCTTTTTCTTTAAAAGCTGCAGGCATTTCAAAAAATACGCGCGCACAGTTGCGTCATAGAGAAAGTAGAAAGAAATTAAAGATCCGGGTGCAAAACGGATGTTCACTGCAGAGTTTAGTAGATTTACTAGAAAATATTGTATAATGCATTTATGGAAATGCCAGTTTTGTGCTATCAAAAATTACTTACACCAAAAACAATTCATATAAAATAAAGATATGAAACAAATTAAATTACTTAGCCTTAATTTGGTGATTTAATTTAACATCCAATACACGTTCCAGTTAAACTGCACAAAAGTCTCTCTTGTGGTGTACTTTTCACTAACAACCTGCAAAAGGTGTGAGATAGTATGTGTTTAGGGGGTTTGTCTATCACATACCATTTTACCTTTTTGGGTGAGCAGCTTCATATTATGTTCACACATTGAGGATCATCAGTATTATACTCGTATTTTACCAGCGGTTAACTAAAGCCCTGTTCACACGAGGTTTCTTTAAAGATTCTTTCATGCTTCAAAATTTTGAGAAACATAATTATAATGAGAATTACTTTTTAAATTGCGGTGCCGCTAAATTGAATCTTCAATGAGTCTTGGAAAAGAAGAATTTATAATTTAAGTATTGATTGCTTCAAAACCGAAATTTTTTTTTTCCACGATTCAGAATTTTGAAAGAATCTTCGTGTGAACAGGCCATAACGGATACTATAATGGTTGTACCTAATATTATTCCTGGTTATAACGTTAATTTTGTTGTCTTTTGTAAATCTAGTAATCTTGATAATGATGTTGTGAGCATCATTATTTATTTACAAATTAAATAAATCAGGAATATACTGTTGTTGGTTAAATCTCGGATTAAATAATTGAATTTCTGTAGAAATGTTCTGAGATTTTACTGTATCTTATGCTAGCTAATAGCCACCAAAATTGAGAAATTCTGTTTTACAAATAATAATTAAATTATTGGAAATCGAAATAAAAAATGTAAATACGTGGATGGCTACATAATTGTTTAGGTACAGCCCGGATAATTTTATTATTTAAGTATATAATTTGATATTAGGTACTGATTATAGAAAAAATATATATTTTCAATATTTGCAAAAATAAGGTTTAGTAGTAAAAAATTTAGGCCCTGTTAACACGAGCATTCTTTGAAGATTCTGTCATGCTTCAAAATTTTGAGAAAAATAATTCTAGTGTTAAATTGCGGTGCCGCTAAATTGAATCTTCAATGAGTCTTGGAAAATAATAATCTATAATTTATTGATTGCTTCAAAACCGTGATCCAGGATTCAAAATCTTGAAATAATCTTCAAAGAATATTCGTGTGAACAGGATCTTAGTGACATTGGTTTAAAGTTAATTTTACTGTTTATTTATTAATTATTAAATTGACTATTTTTTTAAAATAGTATTTATAATTTTATTTTATCAATAACATAATAAATAAACAGTTAAATGGACTTCCAAGACAGTGGCACTATCATTATTTTTTACTAATTTTGAAAAAAAATAATTTTTCTCTAACCAGTGAGTTCAAATTATATAACCAATTAAAGTTTAGAGCAGAGGTATATAAACACCCTGTATAATAATAAAATTATCTGGGGGGGTTGTCATTGTCAAAATAAAGGTGGTACCTAATACAAAATAAGATAAGAGAATTTGTGCTACAATATTACAATCAAGTATAAACGTTCTAATACAGTACAAATGAAGTCTATTACTACAGCACTAATATTTATGAACCAACAATTACTAGAAAGTGTTCTCCGCGTATTTAATCATACATACAAGATTACAACATACATCGGAACAATGACAACTGGCTGACAGTTGCCCAGCCACCTGGGATAAAGCTAATGCAAGTACAAACAGTAGGCCATGCCGCAAGCCCACTCGATCTACTCGATATTCAACTGTTCTGTAAGTTGGCCAGCCGCCCAGCCTACGTGGAATGCCCACGATGACGTCACTGCGTTGGCTCGACAGTTGACTGTGCGGAGAAACAGCTAAACATCGTATTTCGTGACTGTCGTTTGTTCGAGAATGCGTCATCGCGCTCCGCTTTCCCCGCGGGGATACGAACTACAAAAAACTCACGGAACTTTGAGATAGCGTCCAAGATACAGTCTTTTTTATAATATTCACTTTTAATCTCATGTGCATTACTTAATTCTTTCCGGATTTTTTTTTGAGTGCTTTCCAACAATATGTTAATCAGCTCGAGTGGTACACAAGAGCTGATTACGATGCAATGCACGATAAAAAATTTCCAGGACATGAAGTAAAAAATTTCTGCTAAATTTTTATGTAACGATGGTTACTATTATTGTAGGTAATCAATTATTCTTCCATTGGCTGTTATTTGTGTCATGCGATTTTCGATTAAATAATGCTTTATCATTGTTCTTGTTAAATTTCAACAATAAATTAAAATTGCTTAGATTATGAACATTTTGTAGTTTTACTAAACAGTAAAATTACATGCAAATTTAAAATTTTCATGTGGGAAGTAGGAAACTAGTAGAGTTTTTTTTATCATTTTAAATAGTCCGGTAACGTATCGTAGTATTTTTTAGTACGTGATCATCACATGACTTTTTTGTTGATTCAGAATGTATTTTTATATTTTAAAAATATTGGTGACTCATCTTTATCTGTCTAGTTTCTAATAGTTTGCAAATAAAAGCATTTCATAGAAGTTGTTTCTGTTTTAGACAAATTATTACCGAGAATTTTAAAACCATTTTACTTAATTTGGTTGAGAAGTTGACATAAATAAATAAATTAGTTCCCACCTACCAGCCCTGAGTTAAGAGCCCTAACTCATTCGTTTAGCTATTATTATTAATTAATATATTATATTAGTGTTAAATAAAAGTTTGTATGGCGTATTTATTTTGTATATATTTGCTGGACAAAGTTAATTTTAATAATATTTTTTGCGCTAAACATGAGTACCTATTTTAGTGCAAGTCTCATTTAATGTACTGTAAGTAAAAACTGGAAAATTAGGAATGCAACCCAACTTACAGCAAAGTACAGCATAAAACTGTATCAAATGTTAAAAATAGATTTATACAAAAATGAATATTGTGATAACAACTTTACATTATCTTTATTCGTTGAATCAATTATTATAAACTTAAAAATAATACTTTATTTAAATGTTGTGTTGACTGAGTCTAAAATATGACGTTTAATTGAATTTTGCCTAAAGCGTTTTTAAGTAGTCCTTATTCTTGGGCCACGTATTCTTTGTGAACTTACGAAACTTCCAGAAATGTTGCGAAATTCCAAGACAAAGAAATAGCCAATATTTTTTCTTTGTTTTATTGCGCAATATAGTTTATAATTTAACGATATATTTAGCATTATCTCTGTGATAACAAATTGTTTATCAATATTATATCGCCTTGATTTGGTCGTGAAAATATTTAGGATTTTTTCCTTATGTTTGCTTTTAAGTTGTAAATATTTAATAGTTTCATAGCGTATACAGTTTTAGTTTTTAGAAGCGATATAGTTAATCGATTCTTGAAATATTATTTAGAAGATTACTTGTTGTAGTTGTTCTTATCATCGTTAATAAATAAATGTACAATTTTAACAAATATTTATTTAATATTAGAAAGAAAAGTTGTTCAAGAAACGTGTCTTTAGATTACATACCTACACGTTTAGTTTTTTTCATCAAACTGTTAGTGTTTTGAATGTCAAACTCACTATGTCATGTGCATTTTTCTCGTATATTTTGTGCATTATTGTTTATTTTCACCTTGAATACAAGGTAAATAATGTAATACTAAGAATATACTATAGTAGGTGATAATATTCATTTACATTTTCCGCCAAAAGTTATTAAATTTCCTGTTTATTTGGATTTGTATGATACCAAAAATATCAACAAAATTTTAAACGAGGAAAAAATTTACTCGACTGGATAGATAAAATTAGAGAAGTTCTTGGAGAATTCAGTCAATTTATTAAAATACAATAACACACATGAATGTTGTAAATTTATTTGTTTTAATGTGTTTTCTTATAGTTTGACTTAGCACCCTGAAGAGGACTTAATTGAAGTTGAAACGTTGGTGTCTTATTGTATTTTAATAAATTGACTGAATTTTCCAAGAACTTCTCTACTTTTAAAATTTAAAACATCGGAATTTTAATTACTTTGTGGTTAGCTCAGCGGTAGAGGGTCCGCCTAGCATTCTAGCGGTCCCCAGTTCGATTCCCAGCACAACCGACAATAATACCACTGGGTCCGAGTGGTTGGATTCCACTATAATAACATCTACCATCCTGTAATTGGAAGTTAATTCTGTAGGTTGGTTACCATTAAAAATTAAAAATAAATAAACTCACGTTAAATCTTTAAGACATACATAAGTATAATATTGTGTTTTGTGTATATCATGGACAATGGACATAACTTCTCGGCTCAGAAACTGTAGTCCTCGGACGGCATAAACATCTTACGAATGTCCTTGATACATAAATAACTATTCTAAATCGAAACGTCAAAACAATTATTATGCAAGTTTGTCATTGAAAACATTGACAGATTGATAAAAAAAAATCAACTATTTGTCACGGGCTGCATTTAAAAAAAACTGTGAATTGACCATAGTATTTTTTTAAATTTTCGCACCTAAAATTCTAAATACGCGCCTACATGTTTTCCCCTCTTTGGACGTCCGCCGATGTTTTGGACAAGTCCGTACTTGTAATTTAGAGTCGATTAATGTTTTCGAGGAAATTTCGAAGCGAAAAATCAATAATCATTTCTGGGAAATTCTGGCAAACTGTTCTCTTGACCTGCGCCTCTGCTTTGGACAAGTCTATGCCAGTCTTTGTAGCACTTTTGGTTTATTGATATTATTTCTGGGATATCAATAAACACCTCTTTGGGAAATTCTGGGAAAGATTAAATCTATAATCTTTTGCATCCCTTGAATTATCGATATCTATTCGGAGAAATTTTGTTGCTTCTAATTTAATTAACATAATGCGGAAAATTCTGGGAAATGTAAATGAAATGGTGTTACTTTGGTAGGTTTTGAAGGTTTTTACCGATTTTCTTCGCGTAACTTAAAAACATTGTTATTCAACATTTTATAAAGGCATATCATATCGATGACCCTGTGAGAAGTGAGACTAAGTTATTCTTATTACGCATAAAAAATTTTAAAGGACAAAAAAAAAATTGTTTCTAGGTTGCAAAAGTAGGTAGAATTTTAGGGTTACTTTGGCAGCGCATATAAATTGAATTTGCTCGAATTTAGGAGCTGATTATAATCGTAACATTTGTTCTAGATACTGTTATTTTATTCGATTAAAGATATCTTTATTCTAAGTGGTTAAAATAAATGTTGAACTTTTAGAACATTTTAAATTTTAAAATATAAAATAAAAAGGCTTTAGTGTCGTGTTTTAATCATACAGATTTATTTTAAGAACGTTTGGGGAGGAATACTTCACTCATCATCAGCTTGTGAGCGATCATATATTGAGATAGTAATAAAATCATAAGACTGGTTTTCGCCATGGTGGTTGGCAAAGTCTTTATCGACAATTGTTCCTCACCAGTTTGAAAAATGGTTTGGTGGTCGATCATGGATACCATTCAATCTGTTCGGAAGGATCCCGTGCCATATTTGCCACCTTTTGCTGGCATGCGCTTGAAACAAGCCACTTCGAATGACAGCGAGTGCTTTCTTCAACGCATCTCTCGTATAATTTATATGTGCGCCCTCTCAGATTTTTTTTGGTACTGTCGTAGCATTTTTAGCTAGAGCTGATATGTAAAAAGTTAACTTAAACTTAAAAAACGAACACATAATGCAAACTAAGTTAAAAAAGGCAACAAACATAATTCAGTTAGATGCCAAAGTAGGTTTCAGGTACTTAATAATAATTCTGGGAAATTTTATTAGTACTTCCAAATCAATAAATATCTGTGGGAAATACTGAGAAACTGCATCCCCCCTTGACGTGCGCCACTGTGTTGGGCGAGTCTGTGGCAGTCGTTTGCAGCCCTTTCTGGATACTTGATATAAATTCTGGAAAATTTGATTAGCTCTAAATCAATAAGATCTGTGGGAAATTCTGGGAACCATTTCCCCCTTTGACGTGAGCCGCTGTTTCCGGCAAGTCGATACCAGTCACTGGCTTTGACCAGACGGAAACCACTGGAGGCCGCATGACGTCATCACAGTCATGTGAGTTATCAGTGCTTCTGTCAGGCCACAGCCACAACGCTGCTCTGACAGCAGGAAAACAATCCTAAGGTGGCTATGGTGAGCTGTGGTATCCCCAGATAACAAAACACCATCGATATAGAGAGGAGACCCGCACACTAACTCCGCCGGCTTGTCATTTGTTTTGTGGATACAGTGCGGTGCGGTAGTGTGTCGTATCGGACAGTGCTTTGTTTTGTGCGTTTTTTGTTTCTTTTCTGCGCTCCGACTCCAAGGTAATGTGATATTTGTAAGTGCGTATTTTTCTCGGGTAGGTTAGTTATGTATGATACGTGAGAAAGACCTTAGAACACGTGTACTTTTATTTGTCATCATGACAATGACAACCGGTAATCAAAATAGGAATTAGCTTATTTACCAAAAAGGAATGTCATTATTTGTAACTTGAACGTTTGTTTTTCAAATTTGTTTCACAATTATTTTTCTTTATCGTATGAGCTTTCGCTTATTAATACCTACTTGTTGATTCAAATAATAATTGTACTATAGTTACATTTTTATTTAAATCTATAGATAGGTACATTTTTTGTGATATCTGGTAAAATATGAAGTTTTCAATTAATGGTGTAATCCTGTGTAAATCTGTAACTGTACAAATCCATAAAACGATAAATATTTAACAGCACAAATCGAAATGGCATTAGGTATTTGTTCTACTGGCATCAAATTTTGTTTATTGTTTACAAACTTATGTAAAACGTAGATTTTGATAAAATTTGCCTATAAATCTTTTTAATCAAATAAAATCTGCAATTTTATTTCTGCAAATCTGCTTTAATATTCAAATACTTGGATTTAATATTCATGTATAGTAACTAAACTATTGATAATTTATTAGTACCTACATTTATTAAAAGTTGTATACTACTGTAATAAAATATATTGCGCATAACATTTTCGACAGTTCGAAGACCCCCAAAAAGTCAACAACTTGTCAAAATTTACATAAAAATTTAGTGATCTTTAATTGTTATTTTTATTATTTCATTTCAAATAATTTTCAGTTTATTTGTTTTGTTTAGTATTTTTCTTAAATCTTCAGATATATTTCGGTATATTACAGTTTTTGTGTGATACCTTTGTTTATTTATTGCTAATTAGATATTATTACAAATTAATACTTACAAAATACTGAATATTTATTGTTATTACTTAACACAAATACTTATTATTAAAAGATAACACAAATTGTCAATATTGTTAAAGCAAATATACGGATATTATTATAATATTTTTATTTCGTTTTAATAAGATTAATTTGTATACTGTTGTGTTTCTCGAGAAAAACATTTTGAGGCGCGCTGCTAGATCGTAATGAATTACTTTTTCTACTAATTCTCGCATTGTTCTAACAACTATGCAATTTTGTTGTTTACTGCCAATGTTTTCTGATGAAAATTGCGTAGTATTCCCGTATAAGGTGCAGTTTTAATCAATTAAGATTCTATAACTTTATTTACCTAAAAATAGTTCGCCTTTTTCTCTGAATTGTGTGTTTAGTAAATACGTACGCAAGCAGTATATAAGGAAATAATATTTGTTTTGCCGTAGATAAAATCGAAAGATAAAATTGAGAAAACGAAAAAGCAAATTTGTGTAATGAGTAATATTTTTTTAAGGAAATTTATCAAAATTTGCACACAGGTGGCAAGTAATGATTCATATACATAACTGTGTAACACTTTGTGAGCAGTAGTAAATTAAAATTACCAATTATCCAATTTACGTTTTGAACCCAATAATATATTAGTCCAAACATAAATAATTATTGTGTTGCTAAGAAATGTACACTACACAAATAAAAAAAAATGGCAATCGGAGTAATTAATTATATAATTAAGTATTTTATTTCAAGTTTCATATGGCAATTTTAACACTCGCCTGCGGCTCATTTATTCTCATAAATCTCAATAACCATTAAATGTACCTGGCGGTCAACACATTATATGACCTTAATATTGCAATTAAATTTATCAAGAACGTGACGTCACAATTCAATTCATATTCTAAACACAAGGATTGTTGATACAAATCGTCTATTTTTATATTTCAAGACTTTACACTTGAACTTGTTATGAAATTTAAAGTAAAATAAGATTTTTAAACTTTTCAAAGATTTTCCTCACATCGTATCTCTTTAAATTGAAAGTCTGTTCAATTTTCTGTTTTATTTTTCAAAAAAATGCATCTAGCACTGCATTCAGAACAAATGTATGCTGTGGGAATCCAGAAATCATGTACCTACTAATTTGGTGAAATTTGATTTACAATTTAAATTTGTATAATAATTAAGTTGAGTTAAAAGTATCTAGTAATCTTTTTGAATAAACGTAGGTAATAATTAATTGCAATTTTCTATTTATCTATGACATTATTATAATAATTTCAACAATACACACATACTGTCAGCCGTCAACTCATGCGAGAACTCCTGATTTTAAATGAGAAATACACAAGGGCAAATTTTCACTCACTGGATTTGAACCTTAGCTGTCTGAACCACAGTTGGTCACATAACGCACTCAGCTGTTTTTATTTTTGCTGGTAACCATCTTACAGGATTAACTCCCAAATACAGAATGGTAGACGTTATTATAGTGGAATCCAATCCAACCACTTGAAATCCAGTGGTATTATTGTCGGTTGCGCTGGGAATCGAACTGGGGACCGCTAGAATAATATTATGTTGCGCTAACCACTGGCCGTTATGTTATGTTATGTTTTATTTTTAACAGTGTAATTATAATTTTTGTGTAATTTCCATAACAAGAGTTTAAGGCCTTAATAAACAATGTGATTGTTGAGAAGACAAAAGAACCCTCTTATTTTTGGGTGTCAGGTCAGTCAACCTACATCCAGATATGGTACCATTCCATTGCATCGTAGCGGCCATGAACGACAGTGTTTTGTCATTTTTATTGTTCTCTTGATAAACCAAACCATATGTCTTTGTTTCATATCACTACTTTGTTTAATATTGATATTAGAATGCATTACTCTATTTTTTAAACAGAATATTTTATCTATCTGTAAATTTTTAAAGGATTTATCAATTAATAAATAGTATTATCTTCTGTAAATGTAATTTCACTTTTACTTGTCATTTTACGGTGCGGTGTTGCAATTCTGTGGAAATGGATTTTCCCTTGACGTACATTGCGATATTTATACCTACTATCTTTTTTTACATTTTTTATAAAAACGGAAATGGTGGTTAAGCAAAAAATGACGGTAGCATTAAGTGCTATTATACTTAAGGTATAATAATATCTAATTTGTTTTTAAATAATATGACAATGTCATTTTGTTCTCTAAAGCGTATTTTTAGAGTTTTCAAAAAGCAAAAAATAAAATGCGCCTGTTTTTATATTCAATCCCCTGTAGTGTACTCTTATAAAAAATTATGAGTACCTGAAGTAATGTGTGGTAATCGCACACATCGTATTTATTGTAAACTAAATAATTTATTGTAATAATGTATTTGTATAACGCTGCTATGTTCACATTTTATGACATTTGACATTATTACCAAAAATGGTCTATTTTGTAACACGTTTTGTCAGTTGCTTACATAAATTTATGTAAATACTACTAATGTCTAAACGCATATTAATAAAAATCTTATT
This sequence comes from Agonum fuliginosum, assembly GCA_947534325.1. Taxonomy (NCBI): domain Eukaryota; kingdom Metazoa; phylum Arthropoda; class Insecta; order Coleoptera; family Carabidae; genus Agonum; species Agonum fuliginosum. The sequence goes on from OX384037.1 coordinate 28,531,231, forward strand.
TCTGGAAAATATGCTAATAATTATATCAAGTTTGCTATTGCTGTAAATTTGCTATTCTATCTTGTACACTACCTGCATATTCATTTATATCTCAGAAAAAAAAATTGTAGGTATAGCTATACTGTTTCTGCTTAACAAATAGTTATTGTGTTACCCGGTTTCAATTTATTTTTTTCAATAATATTCTATAAACGGTAGACAAAGCAAAGACAATGCAAGTCAATTGCTTGTTAGTCATTCTGAATATCGAGTATCGAGATTTATGTTTTACAATTTATAATTCATAATTTTCTGTTGAATTTGTTCGTCGAAAATTGTTCCCAAAATATGACATTTAAATACCTCGGCTAAATTTTAATCTGTTCTTTATCATGTAAACACAAGTGCTTTTACCACACGCAGTTAGTTCTTTCTTACAACCTCTTACTTTAAAAACCAAGAAATGGTTTTGATAATAACCGAAAATGGTTGGACATTCCAGCGATAATCATTTGGAGAAATGTTCCTTTGTTTGTTGTGTTCTATATTCACTACATTTTTTAAGACTGAGATTTTATTTGGAACCTCAAGGAATCCAATGTCTCATAATGTTTTTTCTATTGTTCTTATTTGTATTGAAGTTATTTAGCTTTAATTAATATTTCAACGAGATTAGTCTTCTCTAAATATCACTATTGTAACTTATATAATTGTTATGATTTAACTTGTATATTAATATTATGTATACGTTCATTCACTCCACATTAATATATTGTTTACTCCTATCCTGTAATTAGGTTCGCCTGTAGGATAGTGTATAAATAAATAAATAATAATAAGAACTAATTTTAAACAATAATAACCCTGTAAAATAAATTTTTTGACATAAACATAAACACAACACTTCAATCTGACATTTGGATGCAATCAATTAGTTTTATCCTCCTAGTTTAAAAACTTCGTACTCGGCGTTTCTGCAAATCTGCCCTGTTATCGCGTTATAATCACTTGACAATGAAGTGATTGGCGTCGTCTGTGCGCCGTCCGGTCCTAACCGCCACCGCCGCCGCCACAATGGGTGCCACATGGCATCCCAAGTATTTCCGAACGGACATTCCACAGATTTCACGGCAACATAAACACACACACACACACATACAAGTGCTATATGCCGACCACGTGCGTCTTCAACATGCTTAATTACAAGTAAAAAGTGCCCAATGACAACTAAAAAAATCACAAGACCGCCCTACTCAAGATACCCTACTCTTTTAATTGCAGTTTAATAATAGTATTATATCTATTACTTAAATATATTTAAAAAGTGTAGATGAATCTCTTCGTACAAGTTGGAAAAAAATTGATGTTCCGTTTTTTCCTTTTTCCAACTTTAAAGGCCGATATCTCAAAAACTAAGCGAGAAATCAAACTCTAGTCTACAGCATTGTATTTCTAACACTTAAATTAACCTATAAGGCATGTGCAGCTTACGTCACAATATCAAACAACAATAGTTTGATAGGCAAGCATGACAGGGAGGTGCAATTTGATTTTTGTAAACAAGAGTTTATTTTCAAATTTTTTGACTTATTTTTATGAAAATATTAAATAAAATGGTAGTATCACTCATTTAACAGATTACTAATTAATAAACTTAAATTGATTGGTTTCAGTGATAATTTACTTACTTTACTTATGTCATATTTGCACAACAGATGTCAGTATGTATATATAAATGGTTATAATTCAAAGACATTTGTTCCAACGTCCGGTGTACCTCAAGGGTCTGTCCTAGGACCCTTATTGTTCATACTATTTATTAATGACATAGTAAATGTAGTTCAACACTCCAAATGCTTGTTATTTGCTGATGACTTTAAAATATTCAAAGAAATATCAAATATAAGTGATTGTATGGATTTGCAACATGATGTTAATAATATTTATGAATGGTCATTAAGAAACCAGTTATACTTTAATAAAGATAAATGTTATGTTATGAGTTATACAAGGAAAAATACATCTTTTTGTCATAATTATAATATGAACATTACTCCACTAAAACGAGTTACTATTATTAAAGATCTTGGAATTATTTTTAATGACAAATTAAATCCAAAAGTTCATGTTGATGCTGTTGTCAATGAGGCATGTAAAAAAATGGGTTTTCTTCTACGCACTACTTTTAACTTTACAAATGCTTACTGCCTTAAAATTCTATTTGTTTCAATTATACGTAGCAAACTTGAATACGGCAGCCTAATATGGAATCCATTTTACATGTCTCATATAAATGGGTTAGAAAATGTACAAAAGAAATTTTGCAAAATTTGTTTTTTTAAAATCAATCGCATATGGCCTAACCTAGAGTACGAAGACTTATTGGCAATGTTCGATCTTGAATTGTTACAAAAAAGACGTTTGAGGCACCAATTACTTTTTTTATATAAAATTGTGAACAATTTCATTGATGATGCAGGTCTACTAGCTGAGCTCAACTTTCATACACGTCCGTGTAACACCAGAAATCCTGTTGCATTTGTTTGCCCAAACTCGCGTACTAATCAGCATTTAAATTCACCGATTGTGTCAATGTGCCGTAACTTCAACTTACTATGTAATGATTTAGACCTTAACGATAAGCTAACTACATTTAGATTTAAGTTAAATAACTGCTTAAATTGATAATTAGGTTTATAACCATTATTATAATTATTATTATTCGTATATTTTCACTTTATAAGTTAAATAATTACTTAAATTGATAATCTAGGTTTATAACTATTATTATAATTATTATTATTACTATTATTATATTATTTTTTTTTCATTGTTATTTAGTTTCTATAAGTAGCTACTCTCATATTAATAAGTAACATTATACTGTAATTGGGATCTCTTCCTGTAGTATAATAAATAAATAAATAAAATAAATAAATAAATTTAACAGCTTAAATCTTAGGTCAGTACTTTGTATTTTGCACTTTTCTATAATGCTTACCTATCAAACAGCTGATGTTGTGACGTAGGTGCACATGCCTTATAACCAAATTTTTAGAATTTCAAAAAGTAATAGTTTGATTGCCGCGATTATAAATTTAGCCAAACAATTTTTCTACCAGCAAAATCGTAGAATCTGTGCAAGAATGAGTCGAGGATTCATCGTTGAATTCTAACTCCTCGCAACCGCAGTTTTCCTCGAAATCTCGAAGGTCTCCGTTCCGACCTTGTTTGTCTTTCTGCTCTCTATTGCGATCACGTGGTTGTTGTCGCGTTCGCGTCCCCCTCGCCCCCCGAAGGTCATTGCAAGGTGCGTGGGCGGCGGTCAAGATCGCCCCCCATTCAAACTCAGAAAGGAGATGATGAGATGAAATCACCGTACGATTATTTGCATTTGTAGATGTGTGGGATTGGCGCCGATTTTCGAGGAAAACGGATCGCGCTGGTGAAGGGGGGAGGGGGGTAAACCATTTAAGGAAACTTTGTTAAAAGAGCTGAAATCCGTGGGCCGTCTTTATTCTTTATCCAGTTCAATCTTTAAAACTGTAGAAATATTTCTTTAATAAATGTGTCTATCATCGATTTTTAATCCAATTTGAATTTGAGTGTCAGCCGTAAATATCGTGTAGATACAATACAGGGTGTTTCATAACTTCAAGTACGTATACGTTGAATGTATATGTTGTTTGGTATGCTGATTACGAATTAAAAAGAATTTTTTTCAATTCGAAAAATTAAGGGTTGTTTACTTGCAGCATTTTTTGTAATACTGCACTGGATTCGTTTTTCTATTAAATACAAACAATAGAAGCAGGTAATCAACATCTTAAATTACATAATACTATAGTAAAATAAACAAATAAAATTTAATTATTTTTAATGAAACAATAATATCTCCACCCAGTGGCAGTAGCAACAAAAAAATTTTGACTGGAATAAAGGGAAATAAATTTTGCGATTTAAAAAAAAATCTTTTTTATTCGTAATCTGCAATCAAACAACATAATATCCTTAACATTTGTACCTAAAGTTATGAAACATTCTGTATATCGTGTGTGTCGTTAGTAGAGATTTTAGTGCAATTAAACTGGATTTGACCTTAAATTATCATAACCACAGTCCAGTCGATCATGTTATACAATACAAATCATTAGGTATTATCGTTGGTTATATACTTATACATATATAAAGGAATTTTAATGTACTTTTAATGCGTATATTTAGTGTTCTTAAATACTTTTGTCATTTGATTTTGACTGTTTGATTTTTGTCAACAATATTTTAAAGACAAGTTTAAAGTTAATAACTATTATTCTTTTTAATGACGTATTGTTTGTTATTGACGTCATTCGGAAAACCTGATATAGATTAGCATTTATTTTTAACTTAATTAGATAAAACATATGTATCCAATAAATTATTAGACAATAAAATTTTGCAATATATGTATTTCAGAATTGGCTAGTGTTGCCAGTAATTATTAATCAATTTTTTGTCTATATCCTTATGCTATAATAATATTTATATCAGGGCCGGATTTTGATATTGATATTGATTTAATTTTTAATTACATCAACAATAATTGTAAATAACCTTAAATACGGCCCTAATTTATATAGAAGATAATTCGATACTTAATCGGGGAATAAATTCAACATGTAAGATACTACATGATGTAATAGATCCATTTTTTAATTTAAAAAAATAAATTTCACTCTAAACGACGAATACATTAGTGCTACTAAAATCACTCGGTATGAAGCAAAGTGTACTTTAAAGTGTAAATAAAATATTTTTATCTACGACTAATGTATAACATTATCATTAAATGTGTGATGTTTGCTACATAATACCATGTTATAATCCCGTAGAGAATAATACCAGGGAATAATAGTCAGTATTCCCTCCTCTGCACCAATCAGAAAATTACTTTGCCTGAATCAATTTCTCCGTGCACATTATTTTTTCAAAACATTGCAATGTTTAATGATGTGATAGAGAATTGACATTTGGAAATGTCAAAATTTTAGCGTTTTGGTATTTATTTTTACTAAAATCTTGTCCATAATAAGTTAGTCGTAGATAAAGTACAGTATACAACTCGCTATAATGGCTATTATTCCCTCAGATGATTAAAACCCTCGCTCGCTTTGCTCGCTCGTGTTTTAAACTTCATCTTCAGGAATAATAGCATCCATTATAGCGTCGTTGTATAATATACTATTAATTCATGATCAGTATGTCATGCAGTAGCTAGTAGTGCTTATCTGTCATTTAATTATGTCTGAATTTTTGCTTTATTAAAAAATTATTTACACATGTCGAATTATTATTTAAATTATGGCGTGTAAATTATGCGTAAATACAATCCTGTTTCAGCTCAGTGTACTTTGATTATAAAAAGTCATGCTGGATTAGAGCCAAAGTGTAACAAACTGCCAACTCAACCATACTGTAGCCTTTCTGTCTAGTGTATTAGTAACTAAAATTTTCTATGATTCTATGAAATAGAAATCTTGAAATCCCAATTACGAATTTTGTAAATATTTATTTTAAAAGTTTTTTATTTATTTATTCAGGAGTTATTTGCTATCATTATCTTATAATTTATGTGAAACGAATTTACAAATAAAATTTGTTCACATTTAAATAATTTACGTTTATAGTTCATAAATTATTATTAAAGTTATTAAAATTTAAGAGTTTTTTACCTTAACCGCTCCAGTATTCCAAATATGTATCTCATTAAAAAATAAACAATTAAACAATAACAGCAGCTGTTTTTCTTTTGTCTCAGTTGATAAGTAAGGAACTCATTAGATTAGCTCGGTATGCAGAGAACTCAACTAGATCATATTAACAGATCAACATTACTGATAATGCAGTATGAATGAAGAATTTTTCATTCACATGTGACATTTGAGACAGTATGTTATAATTAGACTTTAATCACAGTAGATTATAAAGAAGGTGACATTAATGCTTATTAAATTAGATCGTAAATACAATGGGTTTACATCAAATAACGACTTTAATAAAACAAACCTTAAATCTAAAAAATGTTCGTTTTTCTTCGTAGATCAAATTCCGCTAAATTATTTGTTATTATTTATATTTAGTAGGTGGAGTGAGAATTAAACCAATTTTCAATAGGGATATTGTTGTTCGTTTTTGAGATCTTTTTAAAAATCGTTTAACGGACATTTTATTTTGTATGAAGGTCAGACATCAGGGCAGCAGTCTTAAGTTGTTTATATTTAATCAAAAAGCTAACGTTTCGCCACCACTTTTGGCTTCTTCAGGTCAACTTAGGGAATACAAAATAAGTGTAAAAGGCAAGAAATAATGTAAGACTGCAGTCCTGAGTAATTCCTATATCCTTCATCCAAAGCAGTCGATCAAAAACTTCATTTTCATTCTATATTATATGTAAAGTTAGTGTTATAATTATTCATTTAGAGTATTTTATAAACTAAAATATTTTTTGTCGTTAAGTTGAGAAGTCAGTTTATGGTTGTTTCAAATAACGTTAGAGCATGAAATTATTTAACATCTAGATCATGCTCAAAAATATTTTCGAGCTATGCTGTGTTGTTAATTTCAGAGAAAATCAATTACAAAAGTTTATTAAACATTATACGTTTTAGTAGCGCCTATAGCCATGAATTTGGAACAAAAATAATCAACACATTTTAACTTTCAAATTGAAATTTCTTCTTGAAATATATGTAGTTGTTTTGTCAGTTTCTATAAATTTGAAGTAGCCATTATTGTAAACCTACATATTTTCTTATTATCTTAAAAATGTTTATGTACTTTACTTCTCATTATTTACAATATTTTGTTTTTTTACTATTTTAAATATGAAATATACGGTTGAATCCGTTTAGTACGTACTTAAGACATAACAAGTTGGGAAGATTACGATTTGAGTATTGTATACAAATTTTTAAATTGTTATATTATTGTATTTTTTGACACCTCCTCATAAACATGTAATGTTTCTATAGGAAATAAAGTATATTATTATATATAAAATGCGTTTGGAAGATTACGGTTATGAATAACTGCGATTTGACAAAAATATGTTTTGAATAAATTCCGTGTTGGATTATTCTAGTTAGATATAGTTGCGTTTTGGCTAAACTACGGTTTACCTGAAAACGATTTACCAATATGATATTAGTCGAAGTTGCGGTTTGGTCAAATTACGGAATGTGAAATTACAGTTTGGCTAAATTACGGGTTAGCATATTTACGGTCTGACAAAATTCCAGTAGAACAAATTACAGTTTGACTAAAATACAGTTTGGCTGAATTATTTTTGGTCAAACTACACTTTGACAAAACTATATTTGTCCAAATTGTGTGCTCCCATTATGAATATGTGTGCAAATGAGTTGAAGTCGACTTGAAGTGATTTTACCTCGTAAGGGTTGATGCGATGTGTTTCGTCCACTGTGGTCCTAGTCCGAGTGAAAATGAAGTGGACGGGCAGCATCGCCGTAGCTGCTAGATCTAAAAACAACCTAAGTGGGCGATCTAACTTAGTAACTCTGCATTTGATTTCGGCGCTAGCGATTCGCATGTGAAATTAGACTCAGTCACAAGCAGGCGTCGTAAGCCGAACGACGGACGCACTCGCGTCTCGAACGAACGAACCGTTAACGGTAATCTGAACCGGTAATCGATCAAATCGAACACGTATTCAATACGTAAACACAACATAATATTTAGTGATATACAAAGTGCGCGCTACTTCTATTATTTGCATTCTTTATATCGATTGTTATAAATCGATTGTTTTTGTTTTTCTTCGCAGTTTTGTTTTAGTGAGATCATGGCGCTCTTTGATCAGAAAGAAATCGCGAATATTATCGCACAAGAGCTTTATTCGCAGGTTGGTTTTACACTAAAATGCTCCTTTGAGGCAATCACTATTTTTAGATGTGACTAGCTTACTAGCTACAGATTTACTTAATATAAGGCTTTTTATAGATTATACACTTCGGATCATGATGGACACTTGCAAATATGCAATTTAAAAACAAATACACTAATACACATTCAGTACTTATAGTAGTTTCATGCTAGATTTAGATTATTAATTTCACATATATTCGTAATCTCAAATATTATATCCATTTTAAATGAAATTGTATTGTATTTCAAATTCAAATTGACCTTTGTACCGCAAAACACAACAGAAATTACTTAATAATTATTTTAAACGGCGAACTTTATGTGTTTCTAAATTTGAACAATTATATCATGTGTATCTTTAACCGCTTCTAATAATAACAATAACAATAGGAAGACGTACTATAAACAATACTATTGATAGGTACTATTAAAGCTACACTTGCTTGTAAATTTATTCAATTTGCGGACTTACAAATTATTATATTCTTAAATGAAAATGGGACATTCTTATTATTATTATTTTTAAGGGTTGTACGATTGTTGCTGTGAAAGCAAAATAAAATGTTGCAATATTCAGCATTTGAGTCCAAAACCTCATATTTTACTTATATAAAGAAATTATTCCAAAATGTCACAAGATAATGTTTTTTAAATTACGTAGCTAATTTTAGTTTTGAAGCATTCAATTAATATCTGAAAACAGTAATTTGGTCAACATAAAATTATATACGCCGTTCGATTCGATTAATTAATTAATCAATAAAATTATATTTTTAACTTCTTAATTCGTTTCAAAATAAAACAATACAGGGTGGTTTGGTTTCCAGTGTTCAGCTTATATTTCCTATACTAATAACATTCCAGAAAAATTTTTTATGTAAACTTATTCAGTATTATAATATGTTCTATGTTATAGCAAGAAAAAAAAATTTCGTCACGCAGTTTTATTTAAAAAAAATTACAAATCTGAAAAATAAAAATATATATTTTTATATACAAATTCAAAACAAGAAAATAATTAGTTTTATGTGAATAGAACTTAAATAAAGAGAAGATGATGACAAATTTTCACAAACTAGTTTCTTTTAGAATTTAATTTAATTATTATTTCGGTACCTATTTTAAGATTTTTAAATTGATTTTTTGGTGATAATGAAATCGAGATACCTACAAAATGTAACTTTTTTGAATTCAGAAAAATATGATCTTTACAAATCTTTAAAAATAAATGAAAATAATAAATAATTAAAAAAAGAAAAAAAAATGCACATCAACAGTGTGTTACGAATATTTTTTTTATAATACAGAATACAAAACAATGAATAAGTGCACATGAAAAAATGTTCTAAATTGTTATTAGTTTACAAAATATCAGCTGGACACTGGAAACCTAACCACCTGTATAGACAAACGCGAAATAAATAATTAATCCTATAAACTAGAATTTTATACATTTGAGTATAAAGGAATAATCTTGTTAATGTTCATGTGAAATTTCAGTTCTTAATTTATATTAAATTTTAATACATTAAAAATCGATAAAATTATTATTGATATTGCATTATATATTTATCGAAATTATGGTTCATCATTCTTCGTGATACTTTCAATAATTATACCTCAACAATTGCAATTTGATTTCTTCCTCATTTGTGTAGGAAACGGTTAGGCCAACAATGACAAATAATGCAGTTTATTCTCCGTTTTCAATGCCAACAGTTGCAAAATCTGAATATGAACGCGGTAACACGTTGCGGTCTTGAAAACAAACGCTTCTATAATTGTACATTGCGGTTTACATCGTCATTATTTTTAGGTTGAGATACCTTAGCAAATTTGCTGTTACGTTGTTGAATCAAAGCCAAACACCTGAAACTGTAACACACGATGACAGAAACAAGTTTTTGTTAGAAATATTGCAAACAATGGAAATGAAATAATATCAAACGAATTTGCGATTGCTGCGCTTTAAGTGGTCAAAATACGAACAAATTGTAGGATATGGTTAGCATTGTTGCGCGCCTAAGTTAGATTTTAATGAAATAGACAAAATAAACATGCTTATAGTGAGGAGCAGTAACACTTCCACCTCAGACTCTCACATCACACATCAATCTCAACATCATACCACATTCAAACATTCGTATCTCGTTGGCGACCTGGTTAGGGCCACTCCAGCCCCATCTGACTAGGATTACTACAGCCCATAGCTGCTCGCTGTATCACGGTCCGCGTACCCAACGTCTCAACTCTTATCACACTCTACACATCATAGACACACACACACACACAAGGCTCAACTCACCAAGCCAGATCAACACGCATCTATTTCACATAACCATATACACTTTACTGATTTATGATCTGTTCTTCCACACTACCATTAAACTGAAATCTAGGAGTTTTATTGTCTCAAGGGTTATCTAATTTGTTTGTAGTACTCTTATTAAAATAACATCTCGTAACACCTATTTACTTTAACTAGATATTATTTATAGATTGATGACAGTTTTCAGAACTCATAATGATGAATTATTATAAATAAAATAATTCATTTAGGTATTATTTGCTTTGATATTGCTGTGTTGCAGCAAGTTCTGTAGCCTAAACCAGTGACTTTTAAAAGATAGCACTATTAATAACAAACATATATAAATACTTTTGTTATTTTATAGTCGTAAATACTTGAAAAATTGTAGGAAAAAATAGTCGGAAATCCAATCTATTTATTGTTTATCCTATTGTTTCTGTAAACTTATTTTTTTTCCTTTAACTAAAACAATATTATGTTTGTAACATGAGTTCGACCTTTGTACCAATGTGTTTATGTATTGTATGTTTTAACATGATTATTTTGTTTTCAGTTTATAACACTCGACGGGCTAAACTCCGGCGTTCCGACCCGCACAACCCCTACACTAACCCCGACAACCCTAAGAAACATCGAACAAACCTTCATCGAGCTACAGTGCGAAGCCGAGAGTCACCAAAACGAGGCCCGCTTTGTACCTCCGCTTGTCCATTCCATTGGTGAGTACCAACCTATGTCACCATTCCAACAAGGGATACATACTTCACGAAACTAACGACATCGGACAGTAGACTTCATGAAGTTTCTTCAAAGTCAAACAAGTAGTGTTGTCACAAAAAAACCTGTGAATACCGATCCTACGGAGAAAATAAATATTTTTATAAAATATATTTAAGTTAGTGATCTTACATATATTTAATACAAATAAGTAGCATCCTCGTATAAACGAAACAGTATTTGACAGCTTCTAGCAATTGTTTTACTTAAAGAAACTTTTAGGAAAAACTTTCCTTGTGTGAACTGGGCATTAGAGTGCCATAAGACGATATTCTTGAAATACCTACGTTATAATTTTCTGGTAGTTCATTTGGTCAATGTTTTACTATATTTTCAACTTGCTCAAAAAACGTCTTTTGGAATCATTCAGAGCAATATTAAAATAAGAAATCAAGTAGCAAACTCTAATTTCTTTCAACTGATGTTCTTATTTTTAAAATATAGCCAGAATTTACTTATCCCTGATGCTAGTACAGAAACAAGTAAAGATGATACTAATTTCAAGTACCTATACAAAGTTTTCACTCCTATTTACATAATTATTATTATGCTTCGTAACTTCTTAGTTTTCTAACAAAAATATTACTGGACCCGATTAGTTTCTACTATAGTAACATTCACCACCATACAGGGTGATTCACAACTTCGTGTATATAATTTAATGGTATATGTATATGCACGAAGTTGTGAATCATCCTGTATAATACGAAAACCTGTAAATAGTTGTTCATAATAATACGTAAACTAACTAATCCAATATGTTTTGCAGGTAACAATCAATACATCTCGGACGTAGACCTTCACAGCACCAAGTCATCCTCCGTGTGGCACTCATCCTTGTCGCAGAGCAGCTCAGACTCGAACCGCCCCACGCCGCCGCTGACTCCAGCTAGCGGCGGGTCTAGTGTCGACCTCCCCACGACATCCACCACGGCTACGACGTCCACTAGGCGCAACATGGGCGGCAGGAAGCCCAGCAAGATGGCCAACATCTCCCCCGAGGAGGAGGAGCGCAGAGTCATGCGCAGAGAGCGGAACAAGATGGCTGCGGCTAGGTGCAGGAAGCGGAGGGTTGACCACACCAATTCCTTGCTTATTGTAAGTAGTTTGGTTGGTGTAGTTGAAATGAAAACGAGAATGCAGTCTCAAATCTAGTACATAACCCCAGTAGTTAGCTCCACAACCTAAGCTCAGTTTGAGCTCTTATAGGGCATAAATTCTTACATGCTTCTGAATCCTGCAAAAATATTATATTATGCACCAAGGGAAGGAAGCTGGGGAAGCACGCGACATTCTCGCAGGTGGAGTCGAATACTGCAACTTTACCAAAGGGAATAGTCGCGTCCCTCCCGTGGTGCATACTATATTTTTCGTCACAGGTGCACACGAAGCACGCTGTCACTTCCTGTTTTGCTTCCACTAACCAGAAAAATAATGGGTGCACAAATCTTTCATAAGAATAGTATAGCCCTATCCTTTACACACTGATCTTAGAGTGTGGAATTACCTAGCATGCTAGCAATACTTAGTTCAATCCCAATAACTGAATCATTTGTAACAAAACTTTTCAGTTAGCTATTGAACTGGAATATAGTATAATCTAAAAATAATAAATTGATATACAAATATTTCATAAGAATAGCATAGTTTATCCTTTTCATACTGAACCTAGAGTGTGAAATCACCTATTACCTATAACATGCTAGCGGTTCCTAGTTTGATCCAAGTAGCCGACAATAATACCAGTTGGTCCAAGTGGATAGATTCCACTATTATCTACCATTCGTTCATTGAGAGTCAATCCTGTTAAATAGTTATCATAATAAATAAATATCAATTACGCCTTTTGTCCAACTTGGGTGTGGTAGCTTCACATATTATGAGTCCAATCGTCAACTCATGATTGTTAGTGGAGAGAACACTACAGGGAAGATTTTAGTGGCGTTAAACTGAAATGTTTACTTGAATGGATACTAGATTCGAACTTGAGTTGTCAGAACCATTTGTGGTTACTTCAGGGTAACACATAATTCGTATAATGTTTAACAATCCAGGAAAAACAATACTGACTTACTAAAATTAATAACGCAATTTATACATATAAAAATAGAGATTAACATAGCGGAAACTTGATAATTTCGTCAGATTTAAAATGAATACTATACTTTCATACTATTTTAGTCACGTTACTATTTTTATATGTGTTACTTGCGTTACTAACTAATTTTAGTCAATGTGTATTGTTTTTTCCATACTACTAATTACTTATGTGTTTTCAGTTGCTCTAAAAAAGCTAAAAGTATTGATTAAAATCGGGTTTTTATTGAATAAAGTATATTTGAGACTGCAATCTTCAATAATTTTTACCCTTAAATAAATGAAATAGTTATTGTCGAAGATTTAGATTTAGCATTGACAACGTTTTCTTCGTGCTTTACATGCAATCAAAACACTATCCGCTGCACTACAATTAAACTGTTATTCAAATTACAATATTTCTATCATGCTCACACTTGATTAAAGTTAAACCTTATAAATTTTTATTTTTATGAAGCTGAAAAAACTATAGATATATTTATTCCAATAGCGTATTTATGTCATTCCTTTATTCAAGCCAAAGTGTTTTGTTATAATTACACTTTATGGCTTTGCAAATCCTATAAATAATTATTTATAAATAAACAGAAAATCATAAATAAATTCATACGATACCTTATTTGTAACCGTAAAAATAAAAGATGCTTATCGGTTTATCTCATATAATTTAAGTTTATAAAGACAATTGGATAGAGTTTCTAACGAATTCAAGCTACCTATCAAAACGTAGTCTATGATTCAATAAATTATTCAGTAGTCAGATGCAAATCCTGATACTATAATAAAAATTCAGTTTATAATCATTTGTGTTCGAAATTTCAGATTATAAATACGAAAACTAATGTTTTTTAAATCTTTTCAGGAAACGGAAGGTCTAGAACAAAAGAAACAGCAACTCCAGAACGAAATCCTCCAACTGCAGAACGACCGCGACGAGCTCGAGTTCATCTTAGAAAATCACCGCGCATGCTGCCGCCTGCAAACCCGCCCTGGGGCGGCGCCCCGACCAAACAGCCCCCCAGACATCAAACCCTTCGTGTACATGCTCGAGGACAAGATCGAGGGCACACCCAGAGTCAAAACAGAGCTAGTAGACGACACCATCAACACACCGACAGATCTCGATGATAACATATTCTCCCAACCACCAACAAAAAAGCTCATGCTGAATGCAATGGCGTCTGGAATTCACGGAAAACCAAACAGACCTAACAGTTTGAATGTTCCAACTACCTTCGTAACCTCCAAAACGAATGAAGTGGCTGGAATACCAATCTCTACGCCTTCTACTGGGATCCCGTTTAATTTTGACAGTCTCATGGATGGGGGCACTGGCCTCACTCCGGTCTCTGCCCCTCTGCAACCTTCTTGCAGCAGTCAAACCAGACATAACCCTGCTGTTGATCTTAGCTCCCCTGATGCCGGGGGCCCACCAAAACTAGTTAGTTTATAAACGGATGATTGAGGAAGTCTTGAAATGTCATATTTTGATTAAGTAGATTTAAGTGTTGACTTCTTAATGTTCTGGAGTTATAAGACAGTTGGTGCTTGACATATTTGCAGTTGCGATGCTCAAATTTTATAAGATTTTGCAAAATTAGCAACCGTGAAATGCCTTTTATAAAATGATTAGTTTTTTGCCAGAAAAATCTTACAGATTCCCTCCATATTGTTTATTATATTAAGATAGATGCAATATATTTATACCATCTAGGTAATAGCTATTACCTGTTTGAAGATAAAATAAGCGATTTGTGTTATTATTTTATAGGTATAATATATTTAAGCAATATTAGTTTACCTATATTTATAATTGAATTTTGATCAATTTTATATTAGCATAATGTTATGTGACGTCATTTTGTATTTATTTTACACATAATCTCTTGATACGAAATAAATGTATCTAGTAAAAATACGCATTTTATTTTTTTCCTATTCACTGACTGACACTGAAAAATTAAGGATATAACGGTAGGTAAGTATTTGTAAGAATTTAATCACATTCAATGAATCAATTTAGATTATATTTTCCTGATACTCGTAACATTTAAAATATTTATTTATTTTTTCTATCAATGTAATTATTATTATCCGCTATATTTCACCCCACCCTGAAATGGTTACCATACCTGCCCCACCATTATATTGCGTACAGAATCCCCCCTAAAGTAGTTGTGCCCCCCACTAGTTTCCTATTTTGCAGCGCAATTTTTAATTTCAATATTTACCTTGATAGTATAATTATGGGAAATAATATCTTTATACATAGCATCAAAGAAATAAAATCTTGTTTACATAATTCATGAACCCAGCAAAAAAAAACTGATCTTATGCAGTCATCAACATTTTTGCGCAGTGACGAAATACTAGAAAATTATTTTTGGCTCATCGATTATCTTTTCTACTTAAATCATTCCTGACTTAGTAGAATTTTAGTATTGTGTTAAAGAGCATTGATAGTGAGTGAAAAAGAGTAGTTTATCATTTTCAGAACCAGTTTGAGGAAAATTAACTATTAACCATTTGCGAGTTGTCATCCCACCTTGCCAGTGGCTTGCGTCACAAACGTCAAATGAAATCGTGTTTTGTTTGAGAAAATTTGACCTTAATACAAAATAAAGATGTCACAGACGATAAACAATCCCGTAAGTATCTATTTATTAATTAATTTTTAATTATTTTACAATTATTTAGTAATTTGTACACGCATACAGTACTTATTTATAAGTATTAGGTCATTCACGGTATTATATTTTAACCTATATGGCCTATTTTAGGAAATTCCTCATATTTCTGCTATAAAAGATGGACTTGTACCCGGAAAAATGTTACGTATCCAAGGGACTACACCTTCCACAGCCCAAAGGTAATACAACAATTGAACAAATAGCAGAAACAAATGAATAACTACTCACACTATGGTAACTTTTATTGTAAACTCGAGTCAAGTAGACTACTATACTTTATCTACGATTGTTTTATAGTCGTAACAATTTACTCTAATACTGGATTATAAATTTATTTCATAACGTAATTTGAATCGGCTGCTGTAAGATTGCGATTGCTACGATTGTTTATTTTCTATTTGCACGCGTTACTAAGCAACAGACTTTATTATCTTTGCTACAATACAGGAAACAATGAACCAATAACCCTGAAATAGTATAATTTAATTATATAGTCGTAGATAAACTTTATGTTTTCCTATGGAATGAATCTCTGGTATTGTTGACCATTAACTGCATTTTTTTGTACAGATTTAATATAAATTTACAATGTGGTCCGAACGTATCACCAAGAGATGACATAGCCCTGCATCTATCTGTACGACCTGCAGATGGCTTCATTGCTAGAAATACTTTACATGCTCTATCATGGGGCGAAGAGCAAGGACAAGGTCACAACCCTATTACTCCTGGACAACCTTTTGAAATTTTAATACTCACAGACCAAAGAGATTACAAAGTATAATCAATACACAAATTGTCTAACTAAAATCTAACGCTGCTAATGATTTAGATCGCAATCAACGGTAAACACTTCTGCGAGTTCGTTCACCGGATACCTATCAACCGTGTCGACCACATAACAATCGATGGAGACGTACAAATCAAACTCATCAACTTTGAGTTGAGTGCACCGCCCCCCAATGCCGCAATGGGCGACGCGCCACCTCAAGGCGCTGCGTACGGGCCCCCACAGGGCCCACCAATGTATGGACCACCTGGACAAGGTAATATGGGAGCTCCTGGTGCATATGGACAGCCCCCAGGACCTTATGGACCGTATGGACCCCCACCACCACCAGGACACAACCCAGTGAGTTAGATTTATTTTTAGAAAATGTAATCATTGTAAATATGATTTAATTTGTATGAATAATCGTAATAACAGTGCATGGGACTAATTGGTACAGTTCGATAAATATCTCATCTTTTGAAATAGACCTATCCTGTCACAAGAAGTAAGTGCGATAGATTCAAAGTAACATGTCGTGTTGAGTAAGACAGCAACCGAAGTTCAACAGGATAGGTACATTGTGCACCTAGCAAATATTCTTCTGTTACTAAAGCATTTTAATTATGTTAGAAAAAACTGAATCGTAGGAAGATCGATAAGGGTTCAAGTAAAATCAAATACTCCTAATTATTGCAAACGTTTCGATTCTTATTGTATCATCTTCAATGCGGTGCTGGAGTGGAAACTACAATCACTAAAAAAAATTGAATTGCCACTTGTCAATGTACCTTGCAACAGGAATGTGCTTCTGTTTTTTTAGTGATTGAAGTGTCTACTTTAAAGTCATGCATGTGAACTTAAGCGCAACTCCTTCCACCCTCTCTAGCACCCCTCTGAAAAAAATATTTTAAAAATATCCAACTTTGACGATGTGTACGGAGTTGAAATTTTTTTTTGACTTGATCCACCAAAAGGGCACTAAAATTTGTTCAATTTCCTGTGCAGGACTCAAAGAACGAAGTTCCTACAATGATTTGGCACAAAGTTAGAGGTGTACATTATTCCCTAGGGAAAATAATATTGTGACGTTTCTATCCGTATGTCAAATTTGTTTTTGAATTAAATGTGATCAAAATGATGGTTATGAGATATTTACCGTGCTGTACGGTGTACGCTGGGCTTAACTGTAATTGTTGTTTATAGGAAGGCGATAAAGGTTCGGGCATAGAAGGCTTTTTAGGTCAAGCAGGCGCTGCTATAGCCGGTGCCTTCGGTAACGCTGTTCTCCAAGGCGCATTATCAGGCAAAGTGCGTTTGTAACATATCCGCTGCTTACAAATCTGTAAATAAACTCTGTTCCAATAGCAACAAGCCCAGCCTAGCAACAGCCAACCAGCGCCGGCTCAGAGTCCCCAACAACCCCTCGCTGGGGGGTACGGGGGGCAGTCTGTGGGGGGACTGGGGAGTATCGGGTCCTTCTTAACCAGCGCTCTGGCTGACACTATACAACCCCACCATAACAATCAGCCAGCGCAGCAACCACCTCAGCAGCCTGTTGCTGGCGGGTATGGGGGGCAATCTGTTGGGGGCCTTGGTAGTATTGGGTCATTTTTAAGCAGCACTTTAGCTGATTCTATACTCAAGCCGCAACATAAGGTAAATGGGAACTAAATACACTGAGAAGTATCATCGTGGTTGTTAAATATTTCCAAAATTATTGTTAAGCTGGATTCAGAATTTCCAAAATTTGACATAAATTAATTATTTCGGAATTTTTAAAGATATTGGGTCGAATTCAGCACTCTTCTCTAAGCTAATGAAGCTTCACTAAAAATAACAAACAAAGACAAACGCATGTTTCTATCTGTAAATAAAAAAGAGATAAAAGATGTTTCCAAGGTAATTAGAGAGCTTCATTAGCTTAAAGAAGAGTGCAGAATTCGGCCCATTGTCTTTGTGTAGGTTAACTTTGCATGTCTTTTGATGATGGATGGTTCTAGAATATTTTAATAACAAGCAAAATATCTATCATTTTGTTACTGACGAAGAATGGGTGTCCATTCAAACCAAGATAATAAAAATCTAGTAGGTATATTCATACCGTATCACCAGAAGATGCAAATCTAGAAAATTTGTAAGTACCTAATAAAATATTAGCATCAACAGATTCATTCACTGGAAAATTCAAATCTAGAATTTTAGATTTTAGACAGGAAGATGCGAATCTAGAAACTCGTTTATTTCTTTATCAAGATAATACACAACAATGAAAAACCCAGTACCATTCTTGAGACCCACGGTTATGACAATAATTTTCTAGATTTGTATCTTCCCGTGTCTAGATTTATGTCGAATTTAAAATTATAGATTTTAATATTCCTGTGCCTATAATAAATCTTTTGATGCAGGTATTTTGTTACTTATAAATTTTCTAGACTTTCAGATTTTTATTTTCTGGTGTTATATTTCCGAGTTAATTTTTTTTTAAAGTAATGTTCATAACGGACCTATTGTTTGTAATTTATTTTATAAAATCTAGATTATATTAATAATTTGTTTAAAGCAGTAACTGAACTGCTACATCTGTTATTATAGTACAGAGATCGTTTTCGTAAGTCACGCTACAGAAACTCTGAATTCAGCTTTACATTATTGAATGTTAATTGTTAAAGCTAAATACCACGATAACTTTGGAAGGAAAGGTCAGTACATACTCTAACATAAATATTTTTGTTTATTTGCACCAAAGAATTGATCCACACAATCTCATGTTAAATTTGCTTGCATGTTTGTAACTAACTAACCAGTCGCACTAATATTTAATTTAGTATGAGATTAGCTTTCCGGAAATTTAGATTTGGTGCAAATGAACTTGGCTGTTCTAGAAAAAGCACAAGAAGGAGAAGAAAGCGATGAAGAAAGCTCAGAAAGCTCTTCAGTATGCTGTTCCGGCCGCAGGGATAGGTTTCATAGGGTTTGCACTTCATAAAGGATTGAAACACAAACATGGAAAGCATCATCATTATGGCAGATCTTCCAGCAGCTCGTCTTCTTCAAGTAGCAGTGATTCTGATTAAAACATATTCAGGCCTAAAAATTTTACTTTTTATTTCAATAGCCGTCCAGTATTTAATTGATAACTGTTACATTTGATTCTCATTGCATGACAGTTCAAAATTCATATTAATATACTAACAGAATCTCTTTATATCTTCAGGTTTTTTGTACTTTATTTATTATATAAAATATAAATATGTTATGTTTGGATTGGATGGAAAAGTTTATATCAAAAGCTTATTGTACATGTTTTATAGAGTGTTGATAAATTATATATTTGTATTTGTTAATGCTGAAAAAATTGAGTTTTATTTTTCTCCCTTGTAGTGTACTCTCTACTAACAACAATGAGTGCTCGCGTGAGTTGACTGCTGCAACCGCACACAAGGTATATATTCTGGTAACCGCACATACGGTATATATATATATATATATATATATATATATATATATATATATATATATATATATATATATATATATATATTTATACCGATGACAATATGTGAGGTTGCCACATCCAAGTTGGATAAAAGTCGTAATAGATAATGAATCAGTTTTTAATTTTGAAAGTTAAATTAGATCGTGTCACCCAGTTATTGTTTAATTTAACAATTAAATAAAATATAATTATTATTTAATATGTCAAGCAACAATAAAACTCAGTTTTTTGTTTTTATTTATGTTTGAAACGCTTTAAATAGTCGTCGAAATGTCAAGTCCTTATCTGGTTGGTGTTTTAATGAATCTTTCAGGAAAAGATCCGATGAACAGTTACACGCACGCCTGTGGACAGCTGATCATGACATATGTGCTAAGTGTGTTGCTGCAAGACTCCATCGCAATACATTTGTGATACGTGAAGTGTTGTTTTTAATAGATTTATCGGCTATTGGCCATGGCTGGGGCCTCGCCAATAAACCCGATTAATTATTTAATTAACAGACAGTACAGTGAAACGTTATCCATCAAGAATGATTTGTTTACTAGACGATTATCAAGGGCGACAAATTTGTTTAGGAAAGACCTCTTATCCCATTATGGGTGTGTAAACGCCATCGAGTTCTCCCAAGAAGGGGAGCTCCTCATATCTGGTAAGGGTTGGTTGCCTTTGTTTTACACCTGGCTTTGTTCAATGACAGCTCTCAAAATTATTACAATAAATTTCGACATCGCTTTGGCCCACATCTTTATATTTATAATGTTGACATTCGTATCACTAAGTAATACGATACTGTTTTCATATATTTTTTAATATAATAAACATTTTTTTACACGTTATTATAACTAAATTAGTATACGTATACTTCCAGAAATAGACATGTAATCTGATATATTTTTTTCTTCTTTTTGTTATGTTATCAATCTGTTAGAAATGTCTAATCTACATTATGATTTTTGAATATTTACTTAACATTATCACTGACACATATATTCAATGACATCCTCTGGAAATCTAAATACTAAGAGCAAATATATGACATTTGATTCATGTTAGGTGGAGATGACAGGAGAGTTCTGCTTTGGTCCGTGCCCCATGCCGTTCTGGATAAGGGGCAACCTGTTGTTATGAACACTCCCCACTTGAGCAACATATTTTGTCTAGGGTTCGACTCGAACAACTCGAAAATATTTTCAGCTGGAAACGATGATCAAGTGATAGTGCACGATTCAAGAACGTATGTTTTAAGACACATTTCTTGAGCTCTTACTTCTACTAGGTGTTTTCTTATAGGGGTCTTTTATTAACAAATTTTCTACATGAAAAACCAGTATATGGTCTTAGTGTTAGTCCACAAAATGATAATGTTTTTGCAAGTGCAGGAGAAGACGGTAGGATTCTTATTTACGATATTAGGGAGCCTTCTAATACAGGTATTCGATCTACTCTTTCTAGTATGTAAGAGAATCATTTGATTTTGTTTGCAGATCCACTATGTTTAGCGAGATATAAGACTGCCTTCCATGCTGTGATGTTTAACCCTGTAGATCCCAGATTTGTAGCTACTGCTAATACTGAAGAAGGCATTACCTTATGGGACAATAGGAAACCTAAAGAGTACGTGTCAATTCAAAAAAGATTTTACAGTGGAGAAATTTTCTTAGACTGCTGTAAAATTTATTTATTTGTGTATATTATTTCTATTAAGGGGATCGTCTAGCCTCAGTTTTCATAAGCAAAATGAGTTTGCGTTTTAAACTATAATTCTAAAGCCTAAGTTCTAATTCACAATGAACGTAAACATAAGAATCGCGTAAAAGAATATTTTTTAAATGTTACATTACAATTAAATTTTTGAACTACCTGATTTCAAAACTGCTTAAATTTTACCTGTACATACGTATGCACGTTATGTTATGTTATATTCTGAATTCAGCCTAAAAAATCCAAATATCAAATAAAAGTTGCAAAAAAATTCTGCATTACCATTTACAGTTACAAAATACTATCAAGCCTGTGAAACATAATTAAATGAAATAAAAACATGAATTTATGTATTATCTCGATCCGAATGAACTCTAAAGCCCTGTTCACACAAGGATTCTTTGGAAATTCTTCCATGCTTCTGAATCCTGGAAAAAATAAATTCATTGCATCTATTTATAAATTAGAAATTGTTTTTCTAAGACTCATTTAAAATACAATCTAGTACCGCCGTTATTTAACTGACAATTAGCACCATATGATTCTTTTTCTCAAGATTCAGTTCAGAAGCATGAAATAATTCTCAAAGAATTCAAGTGTGAACTGGGCTTAAGAATACTTTTCAACTTTTGCAATATATCAATAATAGAATACTGTGATATGTTTAAATTATTTATTATATATTTTTTGCTACTTATGTAAAAATTTGATTTAAAATTTTGTATAGTCATTTAGTAGCTGACTTTTCTATAAATTGCATTATAATTTATTCAAGTTTAATAAATAATGTAGATTCTAGTAGACCAGGCGATACTTAATATGAAAAATAAAATAAAAATGTGTCTACTATCGGATTCATAATTATATATTATATAACAACAATTTTTAGTAAAAATGAACTATAATTTTCATACATATTTAGAAACTGTTAATTTCAATGACATCTATACTCAATATAAGCTTTGTTAAGTTATTTTTTAACAAACATTTTATTAAATGTTAAGGTTCATTTTGTCTATAATAATCAAATAAGTGAATATTTAAGATCTTGGTTACTGGTAATCTTATAAGAATCAAATTCAGGTTAACGATACAAAAAAAAGAATTGTTAATAATTTGTATTTAAAAATGATTATTTTAATTTTTTTCTAATATTTATTATTAATCCGATAGTAGTTTTATAGTCAAACTTTTATGTAATTAAATTAAAATTCTAAGTTTATATCTTCAAAAATAAGGATATTGAGATTTAGTCATAACAAAGAGTAGACGAGCCCTTTCCCTTAATAGATACATGTATTCTAAACTGTTCTTATAATAAGAACGATATAAAAATACAAGCATAATATCCTATAATAACATCCAAGATCAAAATAGGTCTTGTTTTATTTGGTTTTTCTCTTTTTAGGCACGTAATTCGCTATGAAAACGGTTCTCGACAAAACAGTGGCATGAGTGTCCGATTTAACTCACTTGGGACTCAAATCTTAGCGCTACGTCGTCGATTGCCCCCTGTATTATACTCAGTCCATTCAGAGCGCCCCATTTGTCAATTTTATCATCCAGATTATTACAATTCCTGTACAATGAAGAGCTGTTGCTTCGCTGGCGAAAACGACGAATATGTTCTTTCAGGATCTGATGATTTTAATCTGTACATGTGGAGAATACCAAAAGATGAGAGTAAGATGCTAACTTTTGGTGTTAAACTGTTGTTATTTTTGTGTATTTTTAGCTGATTGGGGTACAATTCATATTGTGTTACTGGGGCACAGATCTATTGTGAATCAAGTGAGGTATAATCCGCAAAATAATATTATTGCTTCTTCTGGGGTTGAAAAAATGGTCAAGGTACTTAATAATTATTTCATTGATAGAGTTTTGCTTGTAATTTGCATCCCATCGAAACTATCCGCTGCAAAAATTTAAACAGATTATTTTTGCAATGGAACGCTCATTTTTTTAAATAATTCTGTATTTGAAATACTAGTTTTACATTTATTAAGTAAATAATTCATGATAATTTAACTCAAACAGCCGATAAACGAGATTAGTTCTAGATATTTACCAGATTTTTTAAACATGGGTTTACGATTGACAAATAATAGGGTAGAAAAGTTTAAAAAGTGCTGAATTCTTTTAAAACAATGAAATAGGTACCTATAGATATAGTTCAATTATATAATTTTAATAAGTTCACCCAATTTAAACGAGTGAAAAAATGGATGAACTTCGTTCTACTTAAAAATGGATGCTATAAGATATAATTTCGATCAGATGCGACCTACAAGCAAAACGTACATAAAATCACTCTATATCCTCAAACAGGAAGCACGAACTCCTAAACACATCTATTCAATCTATATGTCAATCACATCACTTAAAACCAAAATAATGCACAGTCCAGCCTCCAAGCTGTTGACATTTAGTTCGATTTTCATTCCATATGCCCAAATCCCCGCATGTGATTAATTCCTAGTGTATCAACCACATTCTTCATGATTTGACATTCTTTATACACCAATTTATTTCGCCTTCGATCAATCTTTGTATACCTACAAACTCCATGCAAAAATTCTTTTCACACGTCATATGTGCTTTTGCAACCACTTCCTAGAGACACAAGTACTCCATTATAACACACATCTCTTAGCTTAAAACAGGGAATGGATTCAACACAAGAAAATAAAATTCTAGAATATTCATACATAGGAAAATGCATGCACAAGAAGATTCAAATCTAGAAGATTTATAGCCTGCATTAACCATTCATTCGCAAGAAAAATCAAATCTAGAAACAGGATGATGTAAACACAGGAAGATGTAAATCTAGAAAAGTTATATAATCAAAATCGAGTATGTGGGACTCAAGAATGGTATTGGGTTAATCATTTAGTTCAGTTAAATCTAAATTTTTGTATCTCCCTTATTAACAAATAAGACAAACTAGTTTTCTAGATCTTCCTATATTTACAATTACGTCGAATATAAAATTCTAGGTGTGCATTTTCCTGTATATGAACGTTCTAGAATTTTATTTTCTGGTGTTTAATGACCCCATAAAACATAGTACCTAATTTATTTTTTAAATTGAAGATTGTTTGTAATAATTTGAAATGTTTTAGTTGTGGAGCACACTACCAATAGGCGGTTGGAAAGGTTCCTTATTACAATCAGTTCCAGAAAGGCAGCGCCAAGTATTTTCTCATGAAGAATATATATCTCTTGTACAAAATAATGGCCAATTAGTCTCCCACGATTATAGTCATCAGTCAACACAAGAGGATTCTAGAATGATGGCGTTTTTCGATTCTTTAGTCCAGAGGGAAATCGAGGGCTGGGTCATGAGCGATGATACTTTGTCATCAGATAGCGATTATGATTCTTCGGTAAAAAAATATTTTCAGTCGATTTTCAGGTATGATGTGTTACTAAAATGTTTTGTTTTTAGTCCAATTTAAATTATTTATCACAAGTGCCACCAGAATCACATCGATCATTTAGTTCTGATAAAAAGACTAATCGAATAGCACAACTAATTTTTGAAAAACGAGAAAAATTAGCGAAAATGGCTCAACAGAAATATACAAGTTCTTCGCACAGGTAAATTTCGACATAATTTTATTTTGTTGGACGGAATTTGTTTTTCTATACTAAAAGACTTTAGTTTAATCTTAATGGAACATACAGTTCAAGAAAAATCAAATCTATGTATGAATGGTTTCCATATTAAAATAATTTGAAATGAAACTGCAAAAAAATAGAAATTGATAATTTGAAGTGCAGTTTTACAATAGAATTACGTCTGTAAACCATAACTAAATGAATTTACATTCATACATACACAAATCTAGATTAATGTTTTATGTCTAAGAATATTTTTAAACTTGACAATAGATTTATGAGAGACAAGTATTCAGTAGAATATAATTAATTATTAATGTTTATTTTTGTGTCCACAGGCATAAAAAGCGGGACAAGCAACGCAAGAGAAAATCGTCCAAGTTAAAATCATCTTGTTTAAAACTTAGCAGCAAGAAGAGCTCATCTTCACATACAAGGAAATCTAGCAAACATAGTAAACAGTCTACCTCAGCATCAGCCCCAAGTGGGGCTACAACCAGTTCTACCTCGGAGGGCACCTCAAAACGACAAGACAGAATTGTAGAAAGGGGTACACCTTCCTCACATAAACATAAATACAAAACGAGGTCGCATTCGGCCCGGGAACGCGAAAGAGAAGAAGTATGATATTTTCAGCTTACATAACAATTATTATGTATTATTCAACGAGTGTTTAACGCTGGAAATTACTCATGACTTTATTATACGAGCTGTAGGCGAGCATTGTAATCATTCAAATGATAAATTGACCAGTTTACATCGAGTATAAAACAATCTATGTCTATTAAATAATAAATTTGAAATTATTGAGAAATTATTTGGATATGCTATATAGTCCAAGCAATACGTAGTTCTACCTGGAAAAAATTAAAGAAGTTTTGCAAATTTGCAGGAAAGTGTAGTTTCATATCCCGAATAATATACTAAATTTGCGACCTTGAGGAGTCGCCGCTCCCGCCGCCATATTGAAAAAATGGCCGCCATTTTTTGTTTTTAGCGTTTACCTCGTAAATAGTGAATATTTCGAGAAAAGTTTTTATTGAAATAGATAGATTGGACAATTCTCTATAAAAATGTTGTATACAGTTTTTACGTAAGTAGCACAGTTTTCGAGAAAATCGAGAAAATTAATTTGAGCTTTTTTTTATCAATTTAAATAAAGTAGTATTCTTGTCTTACCACACAAAAATGGCTGTAGTTTCTTAACGAACAAAGGTATCGACTTCCGGTTTTCAGCAATCGATTTCATAGGTATTTTTCTATAAGAAATATAATTTTCAACTTTCTAATTGCTCTTGTTAAGGAATAATTTTTGTTTATTCTTTAAAACATAATAAGGAAAAAAACGTTCATTTTTGCGTTTTTCAACTGTTATTTTTTAACGGATAAAGATATCGAATTTCTGTTTCAAGCATTGGATTCTCCACACATTTTTATATAAGATACATAATTTGAAAAATATCTAAGATGCACGATAAATTCAGAATTTTTAGATATTCTTTGAAAAAAAACTGAAAAATGAAAACAATATTTTTATTTATAATATTAAATCAGCTGTTATTATTAAATGGAGTATAATATCGACTTCCGGTTTCCAGCATTAAATTCTTTGAACATTTTTATATAACACTAAAAATTTTCAAATTTTTAAAAAAATCTTTGCTGTGTCAAAATTTGAGGATTTTCATGGAGAGAAAACAGCAAAATTTTGTATTAATTAGTTTTCATAAAGTTTAAACAACTGTCGTTTCTAAACAAATAATAATATCAAAATTTGGTTCGCAGCATTAGATTTGTTGAACATTTTTCTTTAAATTACATTATTTTTAAATTTTATTAAGGCCTTAGTTAAGTCGATATTAAAATATTTTCGCCGAGAGGAACCAAGTAATCTTAGTATTAACTTCGATTGTTTTGTGGCACGGGCTTTGTAGGTCTAATTAACCTTCTTCCTGCTACCCAGTCAAGCTGAAACTTGGCACATAGACTCGTCGCCGATGATAACGCATTCTGTCAAAATTTTGGGCACGAACCGCTTCCCCCACCCACAAATAATCATACTTCCGAGTCATTTCGTATTTGGTATCATAAAAACATTTGAATAGGACTTTCGAAAAAAGGAATTCAAAATGGCCGTCCATTAACGGCCACCATTTTGAACACATTTGTCAGAATCATCTCATGTTTGGTGTCATAAAAACATTTGAAAAGGGATTTCTAAAATAGAAATCAAAAATGGCCGCCATCA
Organism: Agonum fuliginosum; assembly: GCA_947534325.1. Lineage (NCBI taxonomy): Eukaryota > Metazoa > Arthropoda > Insecta > Coleoptera > Carabidae > Agonum > Agonum fuliginosum. Next base: position 28,558,855 of record OX384037.1, read on the forward strand.
ACGGTTTTAAATTATCTACTTTTGTTTTGCGTTATTATAATCCTCGAAATTTTTGCTATGTATTACAGTATTTTGAAAACATGAGAAAAATAAGAAATTAAACGATTTTAATATTATTTTTATTTACTTATTTAAACAGACAGTTGTCCATTATGTTAAATGTATAATATCAACTATGTCTAAACCTCTAAACTGTCTAAACAACGTCTGCGCAACTGTTATGTGTGGTTAGTGCTTATATCTGACGTCAGACAATAAATGCCAGAGGCATCAATTTTTTGAATATTTAGATCATAGTAGCTCTCTTAAAATAATTGACACATTCATTTATTACCTGGACGAAGACAACATAAAGTTTCCCGAAACATTGTATTAATACATAGAAACATAGAACTATACCCAAATAAATAATTTATTTATCATTATGATTTCTGAAAACTTCTATCAGAGTATAAGACAAATAATTAACTAATAACTAGACGTCAACAAATAAAATTCCGACTGAAAAGATAACATTTATTCAATCTCAAGAAATACGCTCTCATTTACATAGAGATAACTCTCAAAATATTAACTCTACAAAAAAAGTTTTAATACAAAAGTTGTAGAGAATTTAATTCTCTACAATTAACACATTAACTATTTTTATCTAAGAATGACTAGAAAGGAGATATTGTCAAAAAACCAATTTTATGCGCCATTTTTCCAATATGGTGGAGGGAGCGGCGGTCCCTCGAGGTCGCAAATTTAGTATATTATTCGCGATATGATACTACATTAAACTGCCAATTTTCAAAACTTCTTTAATTATTTCCAGGTAAGCCTGTTATAAACTCCCTGTTGCTTGGACTAATAGTACAGGAAGTTCTATTAGTCAATAAAGAATAAATAAAAGAAGTCTTCTTCGAAATACATCTTGTAATTTTTTTTAGGTGCAATCTAGTGAATCTTTAGATGTCCCAAGCACAAGTACCGGTATAACAGCCTCTGCAAGCGGAAGTAGTAGCGTCTACCGAATCTACGACCAAGATTCAGACGATGAGGTCGCCTCTTCAACCAGAAACAACTGCATATCTCCCTCGCCCATCGCAAACCCAGAGCCGCCTCTGATAAACATTCTTCCTACGCCGTTAAACGGAACCCACGACATGTATATAAACATCCTGCAAGTGCCCGTGTCAAATACAAATGGAGTGATCACAGTCAGAAATGAAACCTTCCCAGAAAACGAGAGTGACAGTGACAGTAATAGTGAATTAAACACGCCAAATGGAAAGTTTACTTGTGAAGCAAATACTCCTGATAGTGGAATAGTCACAGGCCCGTGCTCGAGCACAGCGAGCCTAAACAGCGCTTGTTCTTCAAGCGGGGTCAGGTTCCTGAGACATCATGAAGATTCCGACGACCCAGACTGGGTGTGTGAGAGTTTTAAAAAACGAGTGAAAAGAGCGAGGTTTAATTTTAGAAATAATTTCGGAGGAGATTCTGATTCTAATTAGGAATATGAAATTGTGAACTGTTTTATTACGTGTTAATGTCGCTATATGTGACAAATATATACAAATTGTAAAACACTGTATAAACCGAAATTTATTTGATTGTTGTATTTGTCTCACAGAGAAGTGTATATTTTTTTCGCATATTTTTAGATTAAATTTTGTTTTATTTTATGTTTATGATCTAGAATTATTTTATTTTAATAAATTGTCTTTCAATAAACAATACGATTAATTTTTAACCATTATAATAACAATATTTTTTTAGTGAGAGTTTAATCAATCATAGGATACACGAGTTGCAGGCGAGTACAACACGAAGTGCTGTACTTACTATAAGTATTAAATAATTCAGGGACTCGAACCGCACAAAATAAAGGTTCGGTTCGCGGTTCGATAAGATATAATAAATTTCTAAAATAAAATTTTAACGAAAAAGCGTTAAATTTCGGATCATAACCAACGGTTCAGCTCCGGTTATGGGTTTGCCAAATTATTTTTTAACGGTTTGGATCGAGATTCGTTAAAATAGCTGTAATTGATTTATTTATTGAGATAAATTTGAAGCGTCAATTTTTTTAAAAGATTTAAGTACGTTTTTCAAACAACAAAATTAGGTATGATCAAATTTATGGACTAAAATTAAAATACAAGAAATTTTATTGGTCAAAACGGTAGTTGATCGCAGTCGAGTGATATTAAAAAACTCACTAGTGAGTAATATAATATATAATCGTGTACTGATTATATTTATTTGATATTTATAGTCGCAGATAAAAATAGATTTACTTCCTGCATTTCAAAAAATAAGTGATCATATGGTGTGCACGTGCACCTAAAGAGATTGTTGCAAAGTACGTGAATGTATCGCAAAACAAATATTGTTATTGTTGTATTATAATCAGTGAATGAAATGTTAATGATTCTGGCCGTTCTGGTATTGGTTGACTGCTCGAATTTCGCGCAGCTGTAGAGGAAGTTTGTAGCCCCCACTAGTGGCATGAGGTCAAAGCTACGCATTTGTCAAAACAGAAGAAAACAAAGGCGAATGGATCTGCGTCGTGGTTTGTGATTTCCATGTGAAAATGCCGTGGTTTGTGCCATGGTCGGAGAGTATAAAGAAAAGGGCCTGTAGGTACCTTCTTCAAAGGTACTTAGGCCAATTCTTTGAAGAAAAGCTTACGTTAGATCAGCTTTCTGTTGATTTATACAATGGAACAGGGACTGTGGCAGACGTTAGCCTTGACGTTCAGGTAAATTTATTTACAATATGCTCATTTGAATATTAATCATTAAACATTTCTCATTGAGAATTAATATTCATGCTTTGTTCTCCATGTTTTCACTCGAAATCATGTATGACATTTACGCATGAAGCTATAAACGAGATAAGCAGTTTTCATTACTTTGGCATGATGACAGCTGACATTTGACATGTGTAAATTTTTGTCTCCTTTAAATTTTAGGCTCTCAATGAGCTGGGCGAGCAACAAAACTGGCCCATGGAATTTGTGGATGGCTATGTTGAACAGATGTCTATTTCTGTCCCTTGGAGCGCCCTGCTCAAGGAATCAAGCGATATTGAAGTTCGGGGGCTTAATATTACCATACAGCCTAAGCAGAGATCCGAAAGTGGTACTATTATCTACACTAAATATTTTAATCTATAAATTATTGTTTTATATATTTTAGGGACGTCAATGTTTGAATCTATGTGGAGTAGTATGACAAGTTCTATGCAGTTGGCCCAAGAATGCTTAAAACAAGAATCTCCAAATACCGCAGAAAATGCTCAACCATTAGAAGGCATTGAGAGATTCGCACAGACAATAGATTCCAGTAAATATTTTTAAATTATCAGTTATGACGGTTATGACTGACTTGCATTGAAGTGAAACAATCCGCTGCATTAAACTCAAAACCTCTATTCAAGCCGAAATGTTTTATAATTACAATTAATGAATTAAATTCAATCTTTATAAATTTTAATTTTTGATAATTACTTAGAAAAAAAGGTAGATAAATTTAATTAACAGCTTCTTTTTGGTCAAAAATAATTATCAGTTCAAAAATATATTATAATTGTTATTTGGTATATTCAATTAATTTTTCAAATAAAGAATCGAAATTTTGATTGGGTGCAAGCCAGAGTATAATGCCTTGCTCACATTAGGATTCTTTGAGATTCTTCCAAGCTTCTGAATCTTGGAAAAAAGGAATTCACTGTTTTGAAGCTATCAAAAATTAGAAATTCTTTTTTCCAAGAATAATTAAAGATTCAATTTAGCGGCGCCGCTATTTGACAAGTAATTCTCACCAAAATTCAGAAGCATAAAAGAATCCTTATATGAACAGAGCAGAATGTATTCACAATTTGTCTCATTTTTCAGTACTTTGTCGAGTAAAAGTAAAATTCATAAACACAGTCATACGCTTAGAGCATGTTCCAAAAGACTGCAACAACGGTGTGGCTGTGCAAATAAATATACAAAGTATGGAATATTTGGACGAAGCAGGCAACGATCCTCCGAGTGGTCAAACTACGGAGTTAACAGCTCAAGATCATAACAAAGCATACGTGGTGTCTTCCTTTACAACAAAGAAATTCTATCTCGAAGGCGTGCAATTCTTCACAGATGAGTTTCCAAGTCGAGCTCGAACTTTTTCTCGATCTGTAATAATGAGTCAGTCATTAATGAGTAATGTTAATATAGAAACATCGAAAGTAACCGATGATGAATTTTTAAATACTATTATTGATGATTCGTCGAGGAGTACTGAGCGTAAGAACAGAACTTCTGAAAGTGAATATTTTATGTCATGTACTGATTTAGATTATGAGAATTCCGTGCAAACGCCAGTTGTTGATTCTCCGGAAGAAAAAAGAAGATTTTCTTTTGGGCAGACTGAACATGAGCCTATTCTTTTTGGAAAAATGTCCGGGCGGCAAGAGGTAATTTTTCATTTCTTCTTTTGTTTAAATATAATATTTATTTTCGACGTAAATAATACATTCATTATTCGATTGTTTTCAGTGAGTAATGTGATATATTATTCAATAGTGATTTATTGAATTATTCAACTGGCTGGGCGGCAAGAGATAAATTTTTATTAGTTTTGCGTATTTCTTTTGTTTAGATTTACCCATTTTGTGAGTTTCAAATTTTTATATTTATTTGACTCAATGGCCAACAAAACTTCTTTTATTACGACTTTTGACCAATAGAACTTTCTTTAGTGTTACATAATAGCAGTTATTAAGTTTAGTTTAATTAATAAAAAATAAAATAGACAATTGTAACAAACTTAAAAGCTGTCATATCAGATTTATAAATTTAATTATTACTCTAGTGTAATACAATAATTATTACTCATTCAAATGATTGCGACATTCGCACTGACCTGCAGTCATTTCAAATTTGCCTTAAAATGAATGAATTTTTCGAATTAGTCGTAGATAAATTATAGTATTAGACCTGGTTTATGCAAGTTGTAACTTTTGCATTTGCCTCGACATTATGAATATAAACTCTTCGGATTGAGCATTTGTCAGTCAAACATTTAAGCATAATGTTTATGCAAATTCGCGGAAGCATTAGTAAATATTAAATGCAAAATTAAAGCCTTGCATAAACCAGGCCTTAGTATTAATCTCGAGTAAAACGTGGTAATTACTCACTAGAAAGTGTGTAATAAACTAGAATTCTCGTTAATTATTTCCGTTTTATTTTCTTTGAAAAATATACTATTACATTATATTTCAGATACGATTGAGAATAAAGCAATCCGAAGCAGTAGTCGGGCCAAAAGTGTCTCTTGATGTAACTTTAGGTTCATTTACAATATTTTTATCACCAAGGCAGATGCATGTTTTGATAGAATTAGCCGAAGGTATGGCTAGTCCTCATTTGGAAGATACAAGGTATTTCTATACTATTATGTAAAGATCAGTGATATAATATTAAATATTTTTAGTAATGTCCCACAACGACAAAGATGCACAGAAAAGCCCATGGGAGAGCTAGATTTCCAGCGGGTTGAGCAAGAACTACAGCAACAGCTAAACCCAGTCGCGGCGTTGCAGTCAGCTGGCTTGCAGCACACTCAAGGCTGGTCTACTGCGCCTTTGGGTATGTAATCATTCAAACAATCATCATCTAATTATTTATAATATAGGGTGTTGTGCAATTATAACACCAACGCTCACATGGTGAATAAGGAAGATTGAAGGAGTTGTATCCTCCTCCAGTCGTTCGTTAAATTAAGTTAAATTTAATTCATTGAGTCGAATTACATACCTACATGTACAAAAATTTTAAAAGTCAGTCAAAACTAAAGAAATAAATTAAGTCATGAACAATGGCTTGCAATTTCACATTTATATACTAACCAGAATATATTTAGCTCTTTAATTGTTCTAATCCGGAAATGATTTCGCTTCCCTTTTATTTTATTTTCAATATTTTATTTATATGTCTAAATTTTAATATTATACTAAATGTTAAACGATTTCAAATGTCGCCCCTTAGATGAACCGGCCATTTTTATCTTAATTACGGTTTTATAACATATTTTGTTATAGACTACGATGAAAGCGACGTGGATTTTCTTCCAATGAGGAACGCAACTCTGTCTGAGAGCGTTATGTCTGCTGCTAGCAGCATGGAATCCTCCGTATCTTCAAGTATAAGCTCAGCTAGTAGCAAAACTAGCAGCCATATTCCTTCAAAATCTAAACGAAGAGGTAAAACCCTCTAATTTATCACTCCACCCAAGTTTAAATGATCTCTTTACAGTAAGTAACGCAGATATGGACCCAACTGCAGAAACAACTCGGTTTCAAATTCGTTTGGCATCTTTAGCTTTAGTTTTGTTGCACGAAGATATGTTGTCAGTGTCAACAACTGGTGAACAGATATTAGTACCTTCTAGTGTCACTCAAATGAAACATACGGCTGATAGTTTCTTTAAAAATTTGGGCTTGTTTGCTGTAACTGGCTATGGGAATAAAGATTTTGAAAAGGCTAAGGGGGTTTTTGAAAAAGCTTGCCAACTTAATCATATCAGGTAATTAATATTTAAATAATCTTCAAGCAAGTTGTAATTTTTTTTTTTTAGATTATTAGCCGCGCCTATTCAAATCGAAGGCGATGAAAAAACAACTTCAACATCGAATTCTATATCAGGTAATTTGACAGCAGCTAAATTAGAGCTTTTAGAATGTTTGTGGAACGAAAGCAAAGCAACAGTAGAATATGTGCAGCTTTTAACTTTCAATGAAGGTAGCGCAACATCTAGCCCGATTGGAGCAAAACCAAGTTTAAAATTAAACTTTAAATATTCTGAACGGGCCGTTAAAACTGGGCGACAAAAAATTACATATCCCAAAACCGACCTTACGTAAGTCACAATATTGTACGACACAAATACGTATTTATTGATACTTGGTATTGCAGGGTACATTTAGATAATTCAATGATAGAGTTTGATATAACGATAGTTGATAGAATTTGTGCTTTATTGAACCCACAACCAGTTTGTGCCAAAAGTACTACTCCAGTTGGTCTGGCCGATGGAAGTAATACAGTTGGTGCTTTTAACCAAGCTACGGATTTATCATCTGTTTCTGAATATCGGTATGATATTAAAGTTATGTCGCCAAACCTAACAGTCAAACTAAGGTAATGATCATTTGTTCTATATCCGATATAAATATTTCTTCTTGAAAGTAATTGAATTCATCTGGATTGCAGTCAATATTATTTATTTTTTCCATTGCTATTTTGAGTCGATAAAGTAGCACTTTAACCGCAGGGGTAGATAAAATAAAACATTTTTGATAATATTTATTTATGTATCTAGGACAAAAAATGAAACTAAGGTACAAGCAAATTGTTCACGGCCGAGGTCGGATTACTTGTGAGTACCTTAATGACACTTTTTGTCTGAGTAAAATAAATACAACATTTTATTTCATACTCTTTCTTTTCGAGTGCTGCGCTTCATTTAATCATTGTATTCCACAGGAATTTTTTACAAATTAGTAGTGTTAAACGATCTTAACTTTGTCTGCAGTCCTGATTATTTCAATTATTTTGAAGATTCTTAAATAACAGTCGTTTATCTATTTCTATTATTCAATAAAAAGTTTTAAAATATAATTTGTAGATTTCCAGTGCCCGATTTTCGGCCAGTTCACGATATGCAGCGCATCCCATGGTGGAAACGAAACGTGCGCCCCGATTTTTTAACTTTAAAGTTTACAGATGCTACTATACAGTCGATTATTCATAGCAAACAGCCCTGTTTAAAATATGAATTACAGTGCCGGGCTTTAGATGTGCATTATACAGAAGCAGATACTAATATTCCTTTACATATCGGAAGAGCAACAGTTGATGAAAAAACCGGGACTTCTTTACCGGATGGGTTCAACTGGCCGAGGTATAATAGTTTTTTTTCAAGTTTTACTGATCATCACTCATTATTAACTACAAAACTTAAACTGAAAGTATACTTTATTTCAATAAATACATACATACATAAAATCACGTTTTTTCTCTAAACACACTCATTCATTCCACACGTCAAATATATAAATTCACAAGCATTTAACCAGCAATCAATCTTCGCTAAAAATTTATATCCTGACTTACTTATTTTGACTCGTCCACATTCATTATTCTATTCATGTAAGCTCTCATATTCTTTCCACTCGGAAACATTCGCACATGCAACAAAACATCAATCCAATGAATCACCAAACGTCCACTCCAATCGCTCACCAACTATTTCATCTGCGAACAAATTTCAGCTGTATATTGTTTATAGAGTTGTGATGGAAATATACCCAGTGATAAAAATGCAAGTGCAATTAGAGGAGGGCGGTATGGAAAGCGAACCAGAAACAGGGGCATACTCTCTAGACGGATTTGGATCCCAAGTCGTACGAAATCCAAGTCCATTTAGTGCCAAAAGAATTGTACATGAATCTGATACGCCACATACCAAACCCCATCAAGGTATGCGCATATTTTAATTTAAAAATTTCTTCAATGACAACATTCAAGCAATTTTTCATCCTTATAAACACTACGTCAATTAAACTTAGTTGCTTAGTTAATAATTACTTTCAGAAGATACAGAAGAGTTAATAATTCCTGGGGATCGCCAAGAAATGACCCAGTTCATCGAACACGCCATTCGTTCATCTCAAATTCGGTTAGATTTGTTTCTTCCATCAGTCAGTTTACAATTGGTGTCTAAACATATTTACGAGCTGCTTTACAATAGAATCAATACTGATTTATTATTATGGGAACCCAGTGCACCGAAACCTAAACAAAATATTGCTTTCGATGGCACCTCTTTAGGTTGTGATCTTCAAGAAAGTATTTATCCAACTTTTTCAATGTGCAAAAGCGGAATACAATATGGTAAGAATAAATTTAATATTTTAGCGAAATTCCGGAGAGCCTTAATTATATAGTATTTTTAGTTACTAAATAATGATTTTCTACACGCATTAAATTCAAATTTAAATAAAGGCGGCATATGACCACAGTAGTCGGTCCGCCTCAAAACTAAATTAAAAAAAAAATAAAATAATAATGATATTTTAAATTTACTTTATAAAATGAATTAATTAGTTAACAAAGTCTTAGATAAAGTATATAAATAAAACAATTACTCATTTGAATGATTGCGACACTCGATTTGGCTCGTGTAACAAACTTTCACATGAGTTATTCCCATCGTTAAATTCTTGTTGAATAAATGACTATTTTCAAGACTCAGAGAGCGAAAGCGAAGAAGAGCAAGATCAGGAAAACGATGGAGTATTTTATTCGTTATATGAATCACGAAATACACGTCACAATAAAAGACCGTCTACGACTTCAGATACAACGCATGGACAAAGTTTCCTGTCTTTAAATATGCACATAGCTCAGGGAGTACTATGTATGCACACTCCAGCAAGGGTAAGAAATACGAATCAATCAATAACAAGGTTTTTCTCGTGGTTTGCATTTGATCGAAACTATAATCGGTATTAAAGTCAAATATCTATTCAAATCAAAACCTTTCTATCAGTTTTATACTTTATGGATTGAATTCAATACTCTTTGAATATTAGTTGGAAAAATGATAAATTATTATTTATCTAACAGCTATAAGTTCAAAAATATATTATTTCAGTGTGATAAATTAAAGTAATTGTATTATATATTTAATTCAAATCGTTTTATATTGTAAAATTTAAAATATGGCGACAATCGAATTGAATTTCGATCGAATTCAAACCACAAAATAATTTATTCTGAATAATAATAATTTTTAGGATACAAGCACCAACGTGATTCCAGAACAACATGGTGAATTTCTACTTATGGTTGAAGACGCATCAGTTTTTACAGTCTCTCAATTTATGGGCAACCCTGACTTAAGTTACGTTTGTGTCCAGGGACGTAGTGCTACTTTACATCACTGCGGTACTTAATTTTATACTGAATGTCGTTATTGCTACTAAATATTGACTTTTCATCAGATTTAACAGCTACCCCAAGTCAAAGTCCACCCTTGAGAGAGATGGGCTCAGCGCTACCGCGTCATGTAAATCCTACTATTTATAAATCTGAACCTGGGGCCCTTGTGGGCGCAGCCTCTAGAGCTGGGGATAGAGATATGTTGTCGATTGCTGTTCGGGTTCAGGCTAGTCACGAAACACATCACGTTAAGGTTAGTCTTATGATTTCATTAATTTTGACAGAGATACATATAGTTACCACGGGGGTAAATATTACGATTTGGTAATAGATACATAAATAACTATTATTATTTCAATATAATTCGAATATGTCTAGGTATGCAGTACCCTTATCCACATCAAGATTTTTTTATTGTTTCACTTAATAAGCGCTCTTTAAAAACTGCTACAATGCGCTTGTACCTTTTTCCATATTCGTTAAATTAAATTTCAGTGCTTTGATACACAAATAATTTTTTTGTAGACAATACGAGTTGCAGTTGGAATCAAAAAAGCTACGTTGAGGCATAAGATGTGCGTTGAACCTAATAGTTGGTTTTCGCAAATGGTAGATTTTTTCGATGTGCTAGATTATCCTATACCAGGATATATTCCCATGGGAGTATTAACTGAATTACATTTACATTTATGGGACTGTGCCATAGACTACCGGTAAGCTATACCTACAAAACGTTTGCTTAAAATTTCAACAAATGAGAATCAAATTTTATGTACCATTTCGACTTTTATTGAACTAAAATTTTAACATGCTGTTAAAATTTTAAACAAACATGTTTGCAAGTGGACATTAGTGTCAAATATTTATTACATATTTAATTCCATTTCAGACCACTTTATTTGCCACTGCGATCAGTTTTAACTCTAGGCAGCTTCAGCATGTCCAGCCATCTAACAGCTCAAGCTAACACGTCTACTTTGCGATTTATAGCTGAAGATTGCGGACTGTTTTTGAGCGATAGGGCTCCGCCTAAGGCCGGAATTCCTTCTCTGTCGCCCGTTGATTTAAAGAAAGACTATGTCAGCGTTTTGGATTTAAGTTTATTTGAACTCAGTCTCAGATTAAGCGATAAGGTAAGTTAAGAAGTAGATTAATTTTACTTACTACTTGCGATGTGGTGACTGAAATGTAATCCTGCGAAGTTTGGTCTGGAACTTTGAAGCACACACTTTTTCACACAATTTGCACATAGTTTTACAGGCAATACATTTTTTAATATTTTTATTACAAATACGATAACACGGAGACAATGCGCACAATTTAGACGCCCGCACCTGACTAAACCAAAACAACGCTTTCAAAATTAAGTAAATTTATTAAATTCTTTATGAAAACAGTGACCCAAGACTGTTTGATTAAAATATCTCAAAATTAAAATTGCGAATTTAAAAAAAATGCTTCCAGCAGTAAATGAAGTGAATCACACTACAAAATACAGCTATAGAAGTTGGTAACGGATGAGATTTTTCTAAACAGATTGTACACTTTTTATTTTCAAGCATACGATTTAGCCACAGATTCATTTGTTCAATATTTTAGTGAATTTTGCAATGTTTCCCAGGTTCGTGGTTTGAACCCACACGTAGATCTCCGCGCATCGAACAACGTCCTGCACATCCGTACATGCTCCGACACCGGCCGCGCATTGATGCAACTTCTAACATACTTCGCCGGCGATGGCGACCTGGACAGCACCCTGCACGCTGCCCCAGGTGGTCCTGGGTGCTCAGACATCGGCAGCGCTCACTCCACCCCGAGAAAACAAACCCTAGTTGACGAGGAACAACTGTTAAACGTCGTTGAACCGCCGCAAGACATCAGCAATCTGAGCAAGAGTCAGCACCAGCACGTCAATGAACTCCTAGGGGAAGCTATGAAGGAGAGCCTGGCCATTGCGGCGGCTGTAGATGCCGGGGAAGAGATGCAGAACTCCATGCAGACTGGAGTTGATGTGTTTTTCTTCCCGGATGAGAATCAACCGCTGCCTGAACCGATCAAAAGCAAACCGCCCACCCCGATTCCGGTTAAGAGACCCGGCTCGGCGCATATTTTACATTCAAACAGAAGCTCTGATACTGATGAAGAGTTTTGTTTTGTTGGAGATGAAGCCGGTTTAGGCATCATGGTAAGCTTTCTTTCGAATATTTGAATATTATACATCACTTCACATAAAAATCAGGCCATTTCTACATATAGGGTTGGTACGTACCTCTATTGAACAAAAAGTCACACATTCTCTCTACATGTATTTATTTCAAAATTTAAACTTAAGAGGAATCTCCAGTATTCTTTGTGTTGATACTTATCATTTATATTACGTTTGCTGTATTTTTTTTAAAAATTCTAAAACAATAGAAAGTAAAAACCATTAATAATATCAATTTATTTTAGGATTGGAAATAAATTACTGGAGTGCAGTCAAATAATTTTATTATCTCACTCTACTAGTTTCGACACCCCATGTGTCTTCTTCAGGAGATGAGATTAAAGGAATAATGTGTTACATATAATAAATACATATTTAATAATATTTGCTAAACCATAAGGATAAAGCAAATAAGTCATAGAATTGAAACCGTTTTCACCCATCAAGGAAACTTATTTAAACGGTTTCAATTCTATGACTTATTTGCTTTATCCTTATGGTTTAGCAAATATTTTTAATCCAGACGATTTCCATATGAGAGCTTCAAACCTGAGACATTCAAATCTACAAGAAATTTTTGTATTTATTATATGTAACACATTATTCCTTTAATCTCATCTCCTGAAGAAGACACATGGGGTGTCGAAACTAGTAGAGTGAGATAATAAAATTATTTGACTGCATCCCAGTAATTTCTTTCCAATCCTAAAATAACATCAGTCAAGAAAATTTTTCCTAATTATCAATTTATTTACTCAACGGTCGTCAATGCAAACGCTCACCAACTATCTCATCTACTTATATTATCTTTACAAGACTTTAATTCGACATTCTTTCTAAATGCATAAACCCCTGCAACTGATTTAGTTATATTTCTTCTTTATCAGTCGCATTCAAGATTTACAATAGTATTAATTTATTTTCAGCCCAAAAGCGGCTTTCCAGAGATTCGTTGGCTAACCGAAGATTCAGTCAGAATAATCGATAACCATTTTTCAGTACCAGTTGGAAAAACAGATCTTCTGAAGCCTCCTAAACACTTCCCGACAGCTGTTCTTCGATACACTTTATGTGAAATGACTTTAGTTTGGCATATGTACGGGGGATACGATTTTAAATCATCGAAAATTGAAGTTGAAGCGGATAAAATAGCGAAAAAGACAGTCAATTTCTCAGATATGAACACTGAATATTTAGACGGCGGGGTTAAGTATTCTAAAACGACTCCTGGTGAAGTTAATTTTACTACAGCTGATAAAAAGACGCAAAATGTGAGTTGGCAAATCAAAGGGGGTGTTGGAAGGGACCATGATGTTCTAATGGAGCTGCAGCTTAATAAGGTATGTTATCAAGTTTTACGTATAGCTTGCATCCGATATAAACTATTCAAATCAGACCAAAGTATTGATTTGTTATTAATATTTGTATTAGGTCCGTTTTCAACATGAGGTTTACCCTAATGATACCACACAAGCTTCGAGACAAGTATTGTTAGTTTCTGAGGTAGAAATTCGGGATCGATTAGCGTCTAGCCATTTTAATAAATTTTTGTATCAACATACTAGTCAAGCCCGGCCCAAACAGTCACACGCTAATATGGTAAATATAAACAATAGTTACGGTGAAAAAATTACTTCAATTATCAGTCATCCAACTTCTATTACATCACTGACGTTTCGGTTTACTCTTAAAACTTCTTCACAGTTAGGAAGATCTTACAAATTGTCATGCATTAATTAATTGTATCTGATACATAATAGTTTGGAAGACATTACTCACCCTGAAGAAGGTTTCACAATAAATGAAAACGTCGGTTATGTAAAAAGAAGAGTATTGCACAACTGTTATTGTAAGTAATTTTGTTCTTCTTATAAACACCAAAATCAATTTATTGTCAGTCACTGAAAAAATAATTGTTGTTTATTTAGATCGTAATAAAAGCAACTCACATTCGCCCAGACCCAAAACTATCTGCCCAAGAATGTAGTCTCCGCGTTTCTATTCTCCCCTTGCGTTTAAACATCGATCAAGACACTTTACTATTCCTAATAAACTTCTTCAATGAATTATCCGGTAATATTAATTCTACAAGCGAAGATGGGTCGACCTTATCGTCTTCAAGGCATGCTACTCCGACGCACCAGCCTCCAGTGATGACTGTAACAGTCGAAAACGAAGCAGAAGTCAAAGAACAAGCTCAAAAATTAGTCTCTGATAATTTGCTGATCCTATTAGAAGAAGAGCAAGCCAAACAAGAAGAGGATACAATTTCGCAGCCAGTGCAAACTAATTCTGAAGACAGTCCACCGATTTATTTCAGAAACGTTATATTTTCGCCGAAGGTGCCGATTCGGTTAGATTACCAAGGAAAACGGGTGGATATGACCCATGGACCTTTAGCTGGCTTGTTAATGGGGTTAGGGCAGCTAAATTGTTCAGAATTATGCCTAAAACGACTTTCCCACCGACATGGATTATTAGGAGTGGATAAATTATTGTCTTTTGCTTTACATGAATGGTTACAAGACATTAAAAAACATCAACTACCAAGCTTGTTAGGAGGTTTCGGACCAATGCATTCTTTCGTTCAACTCTTCCAAGGAATTAGAGATCTTTTTTGGCTGCCCATAGAACAATATCAAAAAGATGGACGTCTAGTTAGAGGGTTACAGCGAGGAGCGAACAGTTTCACTACATCAACTGCAATGGCGGCTTTAGAACTTACTTCGAAGATTATACATTTGATTCAAGCTACTGCGGAAACAGCTTATGATATGGTTTCGCCTGGGCCAAGTGTTCGAAGAAGGTCGAAAGGTCACAAAGGTCGGAGACGGCATTATACTCAACCACAAGATATTCGAGAAGGCATGGCGAATGCTTATATGGTTGTGAAAGAGGTAAATTTAACTTTTAAGCTTGGTAACAGAAAAGTAGAAGCTTTAAGGATAAATAAACAATTACACACTAGGAAGATACAAAATATATTAAAGCTAGTGATCTTAAATAAATTTATTAGAAATAATTAGTTTCCCAGTATTAACGGTATTGACAGTTGACAGTCCTAGCACTTGTTTTACTTTCAAGAAACTTTTTAGGATAAAAATTTATCGTGTGAACTGGGCATATTAATTAATTTTGTTCATGAAAAAGTAGTACAAAAACAATGGGGTGTAAAATTAGCTTCTACTGTATCTACTATAAGTAATATCTTGTGCTTATGTTTTGTCCATAGGGTTTAGGTGAAACTGCCGATAATATAGTTCGTGTAGCTTCCCAAGAACATGAACAAAAGGGTTACAGCGGCGCCGTTGGAGGGGTACTGCGCCAAATACCCCCCACATTTGTAAAACCAATTATCATTGCCTCGGAAGCTACTAATAACGTCCTAGGTGGAATGCGATCTCAATTAGTACCCGACGCAAGAAGAGAAGCTAACCAAAAATGGCGAAGTGAAGATGGTTAAAAATCAAAACATTGTTGTTTAATTTAAATTAACTCTCTTATTGAATACAAATTAAGCAACAGTAAAATGATTGATGTAAATTGTGAAATATATTTTATACTTATGTAAAGAGCTGCCAAATTGGCTTTTAAAATATATACGAATAATTTTATAGTTATATGCTTTGTGATAAATAGTTAAGTTGATATTGGTTGCCAAAATCAATTCTTTTTCATCGTTCAATATAAGAATAAATATTTTTGCATTATTCCAAGAATTTTGCTTCTAATGTAGACGATTTTTCTTAATTTTAGTAACATGCAAGCCGGAAAATGTGATTTTATTTTTTGTGGACCAGTTTTTATTCCACTCTTTCAATGGTTGCATGTTATATTATACGTTATAAGTTAGTATTTCCTAATTTTTCTTAGTATGGTTATTTTTATTATTATATTGTTGTGCTGTGCAATATTTTGAATAAAATATATCAAAATTTATTGTTACCTGGCTTTGGCATTAGTTCCTAGCGTTCCTAGTACTCAGTGTGGAAGTTTAATACATCTGCATATTCTCGATAATTTTCAGATTTCAGTGATTTTTAATAGAAAATTATTGTCCTATCCATTGGTATAATAAATTTCAATTATCTTAATCGAAAGAAATTATAATAATATAAATATTTGAATTCCAGTGATTCTCAAATTACGGCTGGCATATTTTGAATATTTGGCCAAAAAGAAAAAATCTTCGTCACTTTGGTCTTACTATTCCATGCTACGAAGCGTATTATCCATTAAGAAGAATATTGACATTAGCAAGTAAATATATCTGGTTGCATTTTTGAAGCGCAAATCCGAAGGATATTATGTTGCAAAGTTTTTATTGGAAACGAAAGATGAAAAGTTTTTAAATACAAAGGTAAAAAATTATTTTAATTATTTTTTAAAATAATAATTTAGTAAAATCTTTATTTAGGTAGCGTTCATCATTGGATTAACTGAAGCTTGCAGAAGGGAAGAGCTAAAAGATTTACGTTTAGAAAATATAACAGATGAAGATAAGGTTTTTCGCTGTGTTGTTCCCAATACAAAAACTAAAATTACTCGGAAATTTTTGGTTACATCTGGGAATGTTGAAGGTGTAAATATGGTAGAACTTGGGTCCAGAATATACCGATCATTCTCATTTTTTAAATCTCATACAGAAACAATGAATGTACAAAGCAATCAAGGCATTCACACATTTGGAAATATGCCAAAAATGATTGCTACTTTTCTTGAACTGTGGAACCCGGAGGAATACACTGGGCATTGCTTTAGGAGCCTCCTTATTAGTATAGTCAGGAGCAGATATTCAAACCGTCAAACGTGATGGAGGATGGAAAAGTAATACCGTTGCAGAAGGCTATATTAAAAATCAGTTGAGAAAAATATCTGCAGCAATTCTAGGTGAAAATAAGAATATTTCACTTCAGCAGAATATGCGAAATAAAGTACAAATTAATAATTCGAATGAAACTTTTGACAGGAGGGGGTTCCCACACATGGCTCTGGCCACGTGGCCGTCCATTTCCCATTATAGTCCGCGAGCATACACGTGACGAAGGCGTCCTTCAAATCAGATGTTTGGGGGTCCGACCACAGCGCCAGCTCAGGAACTAATTTTCTTTGGCGCTGTTTTAAATAATTCAAAACAGTTCAGTTCGTTGTTGGTTTATTATCGTAAATATTTTGGTACTACATTTTTTGCAGTGTTGAAATATGTCTGTTTATTTCCGTAGTTGAATGACGAAGTGAAAGCTCGTTAGTTAACGAAAATAAAATCGATCCGTACGATTGTGACGAAGCCGGGTTTTCAGATAATATTGCACTATTTCCGAAAATTGTGTACGGCGACATATATCGGTATTTAGTGTTGACAAAAAGTGCATACACCGATGATGACTTGAAAGCTTTTAAAAGCTTGGCACCTTATAAGTTCTTTTCATGTGATTGGGTGCGCGATGTGAAGGTAAAGCTTTTCGGTGAGAATGTATTAATTTTGGGCAAGGTAAGAATTGATTAAAATTTTGTTGTGCAATTTATTACATCGCGCAATAAGTCGTATGTCAAAAAATTACAATTTAGGCTTATGGCACCGTAATAATCAGAATAACTATATCTGGCCTCGTTACTGCAAAAGGTTGTATGTGTTAGACCAATAAGAAAGGCAGAAATCTGACAGTGAATAAGACCAATGTCGAATATATATATATATATATATATATATATATATATATATATATATATATATATATATATATATATATATATACCGGGAGTTTTTTTTATTAGTAAACATAGGGCAGGTCATTACCATAGTTACAGTGTTACAGAATGACAGCAATGTATTGGAGCGTCTTTTTTATCAGTAAACATAGGGATAATTACATACTAAAATAAATATAAATTAAAGAAATGATAAATTATTTATTTATATTTTCTACACTTAAGAACTAGGTAGATACCTACATTAAGCTAATGAGAATTTTTTTAAACGAATTAAATGCTCAAAATTGGAACCATTATCTTCTAAACAATATCCTAAACGATTATAAAAATAATTTATAGCATTTGCTGGGGAGTAATATTTTGGAAGCAGCACTAATTCGATTTTTTAATTGTTCAACATTCATTCTGTCACCATTGTACACATTATTTTTTAAGTGTCTACCTAGTTCTTAAATTCTCATTAGTTTAATGTATCTCCCTAGTTCTTAAGTGTGGAAAACATAAATAAATAATTTATCATTTCTTTAACTTATATTTCATATTTATTTTCGTATGTTAATTATTATCCCTATGTTTAATGATAAAAAAAACGCTCTAATGCATTGCTGTCATTCTGTAACACTGTAACTATGGTAATGATATGCCCTATGTTTACTTATAAAAAAAATATATATATATATATATAATGGAACACCCTATATTTTATTATTCTGTTGTGTGTATTTTTGCATGTTTTTATGTTATACAAGGTGTCCGATGCCTAAAAACATTAATTTAATTAATTTCGAAATTAATGTTTTTAAGCATAGGACACCTTTTATAAAATAAGAATATGCAAAATTACACACAACAGAATAATAAAATATAGGATGTTCCATTTGAAAATGACAAGTTATGGCCATTTGAAATTGAGTAATTTTGATTCTCTGTATTGAACACCCTGTATAATAACATTAAAAAAAAGTTATGTCAGAACAAAGAGTATACAGTTGTACAGAAAAAAAAATTCATAATTTTTACTATTAAAATAACTTCAGTGCGCCTTTTATAAAACAATACGTGTATTCGGCTTTTTTTAGAGAAAAAATGGAATAACTTGGCAACGCCGCGAAAAACTAAAATGAAATTTATATGTTCGTATAGGTCAATAAAATACAATTCAAAATATATGAAAATATATAGGGTGTTTCATTTAAAAAAAGACGAACAATTATTGCCAAGTCGTTATGCAACACCCTGTATATGTGAAAATAATTTTAAGTTATGCTCCTTGAGTAGACGAAAAATTCTGTTAATAAATTTATGCTGTATTTTTAACGACAAGGGAGATATCGACGACGGGCATTTCGATGACTCACCCTGTATATATATTTGATATACGACATATTGCATTATCAACGACGATATGTCGCCGTACACAATTTTCGGAAATAGTGCAATATTATCTGAAAACCCGGCTTCATCACAATCGTACGAATCGACATTGTGCATTAATTTTATTTTCGTTAAATAACGAGCTTTCACTTTCTCACTCAAACTATAAAAAATAAACAGACATATTTCAACACTGCAAAAAATGCAGTACCAAAATATTTACGATAATAAACCAACAACGAACTGAACTGTTTTGAATTATTTAAAACAGCGCCAAAGAAAATTAGTTCCTGAGCTGGCGCTGTGGTCTGACTTGAAGGACGCCTTCGTCACGTGTATGCTCGCGGACTATCATGCAAATAATATAAATTATGTGAGGGTACACAACACTACGTTGTAGTAATACGCTTTAATATTCTTTATATTTCACATATATTTCTATACTATATAACGCACAAATTATTAAATTTCAAAAATACCATTGAGTGACAGAATGTATTCGTATCACTACTTTTGTGACCAACAGAGACAGCTATGAACTAATTACAACTTTTGGCCGGGGTTGTCAATGAATAACGTGGCCAGTTGGTAAACCGAATTATTCTTTAACCTTGTTTTATACCTTAAGTGAAGGACAGGGACTGTTACTGGACACGGAACTTAACCAGGAATTTCACAAATGCAATGTCAATTAATATTTGCTGGATGATCTTTCTTTTCTTTTTGTCACGTGTTCTGTGGGCCCAGAATTTTCTGAAAATTAAGCGCCATTTTCTATTTGAGCTTGTTTTTGTTATTGTAAACGAATTAAATATTCAAAGGGCGCCTAAGAAAACTTTTCAATACCGTCGGCCACTCATGACCGGGCTCACAGAACACGTGACATAAAATGACCGTTCCACCGTTCGTCACATTCACATGCATGAGCGTGCCTTATTACAAAAAATTACTAATTTTGCTTTACTCCACAAGGATTACGAACTACTAGAATAACGGAATCTCCTCTTAAAAACATTTTCGAAATGAATCTGTCCTTATTTACAGGTTTAGCCTGTAAACACAAAAAATATTAATGTCAAGAATAATAAAAACAAAAAAATATAACATACCTTCTTTTTTCCTTTACCAGTACGCGGTAATTCAGTCCACATTTCTTTCACGTTTTCCAACACCATGTTGCAATGTCTATCAAATGCCTTGACTCGTCCCAACAATTTCTTATTGTTTCTGCAGTTTATTAATACCTGAGTATTGTTTTTCACACTTTGGGATAAAACTGAAAGAGGTCCTGTATTAAATTCTTCCTCCTCCCGAGCAGCTAGCTCTTCTGAAGTCATTTCAGACTTTGGTTTGGTTACAAGAGCCCTAGAAATAAATTTTCATTCACCATTCAAGTCCATTTCTTACAACGTTTTCAGATAACCCCAAAATATTTGGAATGCGTTTGGAAACGTTTGTTTATAAGTTTTTATGTAAGAAGAAATAAATACTTACATGTTTATGTATGTGAAACGAATGCACTATGTAACTGATCAATTTGTATATAATATGAGTCAGTAAACAAATTTTTACCGGCGTCTTTTATGTTTAACTTCGTTGTTTTAGCCTGTGGTACAAGTACAAGCACAGTTCCCGGTCTGCGCACTAATACGTCTGAACCACAGACAAAACCTTCTCTTTTCTATGCACAGTATCCTGGGTCCTGGACTCCTAGCTAGTTAGCAAATATTGATTTTCAGCCCAGATAACTGGAATAACTATAACTATATAACTATCACACTGTCAATAGCACAGAGTAAATAAATAATATAATGTAATGATACAGGGGGAATGTAAACTGGTTTGACTGGCAAGCGAGGTTGCGCCATGCATGAGACGGAAGGGGTATACACGAAAAAATCCGCGAGCGCCATCTTGGTTCGCCCCACATTTAAAATTTGAATGCATACAAATACGTTACTTGCTGTCCTATTGACAAACCACCGCACACGTTACCATTCTTTAAAATATTAATCAAAATTAATACTTTAGACTTTAATAAAACTTAATACTTAAAAGTCAAATCATATACGGGGCGAACCAAAATGGCAACTGCTAACTGCTAAACTAAAGTTGCTTCACGCCGATTTGATACATGCCCTCTGTAAGTTTTGCGTCTCTGTGACTGTGCTCGATGCTCGTGTGCTCTGTGGTCAGTAGTCCAACAGTAGTCACAATCAGTAAATAAAGTCAATAAAGGAGCGGGAATGTTCAAATGCACTTCATCCTCAAACGAATACAAAATAGTTTAAAAGAATACACATTTTGCAACTTTGACAGTAAACTTTATGACAAATATTTATATTTTTCACGACATGCGGAGAAAACACAATTTTCTTCTCGTGAAATAGTGAGGAAAGTAGGGTTTCCCTCTCTAGAGAGGAAAGTAAGCAGTGTTACCACCAGTGTTATTTTACGATGAAATATTTTTAATTTATTAAATTTATTATTTTATTGAAAATTCTGATTTTATAGTGATATACTGTAAACTATTATTTTACAATTATTATGTTTTATAGGTACCTTCTTTTTCTACTATTTCACGATTTTACAACTTAAATTTAATTTAGCATATTGGCTGCATTTTGTTGTTTTGAAACGTCATTCTGACAGATGGTAGTTATAACCTAACTTCTAGTTATGTGTTTCTTCTACATTTACAATGTTTTTAAATATGTCGTGAAAAAAATGTTGTGTCTAACACGAGAGGAAAGCTCTTTCCACTCTTGCTCGATTGCCTCACTCGCTTCGCTCGTGACACAAACTTCGAGCTCGAGTGGGAAAAAGAAGCGCTTTCCTCTCTAGTTGGACAAATAACTATTGTTACCCTAGATACTCTGTAACAAATAGCACGTATTTACTTGACAACGGTATTAATTCAATTTCTTGACAACGGGATTAAATATGAAAAATAATCCCTTGGGATCAAATTAAGAACGTTAGTCCCTAAAAATAAGGACTAAAGAAAGAGTTTTAGGTTTTAGTCCCGGAAGTGCAAAAATAAATAATGTATATTAATTTATTTAAAAAATAATAAATTGTTTATAAGATGAAAACCATGAAAACTGATAATTTTGACCAGAATTTCGGAAGCATGGGGTTTCGTATGTTAATATTTTGTTTTATTGGATATATTATTTGTAGGTGGTTCAATAAATTGTCGTTGACATGAGTTTGACAGATTTATATACGTATGATTTAAAATATTCAACGATTTATATTGGCTTGTTAAGTATGCTTTTATAAACGATTATATTGAATAATCATAATTCATAAAACAGTCCATAGCTACAATTAAAATAAATGATGGTTTATTATTAATTTAAAAAATAAAATAAAAATGTGTAAAATTATTATATTTATTTATAATAGTATTTACAAAAATATATTGAATAAAATAGATAATTTAATTTAAAAGGATACAGATATATTTAAAGTTATATTATGTATATTCATATTTTATTTTATTGTAACGTTATCACTTAATGTAGTTTGTTAGTATTTAGATATACAAAAGAATACAAAAATCTGGAATACTAATCTGTACTAAATTTAAGTAAATAATTCTATTTAGATCTAATATATCCAAATTAGCTTCCAGAAATAGTGTATAATTCTATAAATTTGGCTGTACATGAATACATTATACTTATATACAGTATTAAATAGGTGAAATTATATAACTACATTTTATCACAAATACATACATAATAAAAAGCACGTTCATATAATCTGAATTATAATGGACCAGAATAAATGGCACAACGTATAGCAATAAGGAAAATTTAGCCCTCTGGTCAAATACATAACACAATACTTCAATAATTAACAATATGGAAGAAAACAGGAAACTAATTCTAATTTAAGACAATCCCTGCGATAAAATCAAACTTATTTGAGCAATAAACAAATTTATTATAAGTGTGATGCTAACTGATAACATTTTTGGTTGAAATGGAATTTTACAACAAATTCTAACATAATAAAATTGTTCGTGGATTGCCAGTCAACAAAAATAATACCGTGCGCTAAATAATAGCGCCAATTAAAATCTTCGCCCTAGAATACACCGTAAGGCCTAATATTCTTGTAAAATGATGTCAGATCTAAGGCTGTAAGACTCAGTTGTAGTGAGGGTTATAAGGAGCCTGTTGAACATAGCCCTCGTTGGTAGTTCTGCTTTGTGCCATTTGTGTCGCTTCTGCGTACGAGGGCGGCAGTTGATTGGCTGCCGAGTTAGCCGGGTAGGCAGGGGCTGGTGAGGTGTAGCCCCCTGGCATGGGCATCGTCGGGTAGGGTGCTGCGCCTGGGAAGCCTCCTGGAAGAAATATTATAATTAATGCGGACGTCCACAATTTGGTATTTTGTTGTATTATAGATCCAGGAATGATAATTTTGGAAATCGAAAGTGGCTTCAGGATTTTCGTTCTTGAAACCCAACTTTTATTATTTCCAAAATTTGGAGTTGTTTGATGATTTGTTTTAATTAGGAGAGTTTCGAAAGTAATTAACTAACTTTTCTACCAAATTTGGATTTGGATATAGTTTTAATATCTTCAAATTTATTTATTTCACATTTTGAAGATTTTTAAACAGACATTTATTAAAATACAACTAGGTAGGTATATACACTAATATTTTGCCTTCGATTAAGATATTCTTAAATGTTAACTCACACCACTGAAAACATAATTATTATATACTCAGTGGTCACATGTACTTACAATGAAACACATTAAAATAACATTTACTCGAGCATTTACCTAATTATTTTTTACTCTAAAGTTCGAGCTACAGAGCATATTTTATGCTTTGTCAATACTAGAACCATGAAGTAAGTATGTAAAAGAAAATTCCTAATGGAATATACATTGTCTACTTTATTACATACTACCATTAAAATCATAGAATAACATAAGTTAGATATGACCCGACTAAAAATATGAAACATTTTAAAAGTTTTATTTAGATTAGGTTGCCTCACCCAAAATGGATTTAGATTTGTAATATTTTCTATTTATGCAAGCAAATAATGTATATCCTTAAACATTTTGGTTTTACTCCTCCTAGTTTAAATCAGACTATAGTGATTTTCAAAGTGATGTAAATTAAACTTGGCAGAAAAATCATTTAAAATTGAAGTTATTTCAAACAATTCAAGTTAAAATTTGATGAAAACACTTATACTGAAGATTAATTTAAAATTGATTGCATTATAATACTATAGATACATTAATAAAATATTACACTAAATTTCTCTACTAATGTACAGTTTAAATGATAAGCCATGCATAGCATACAAAGATGTGTGTAAAAAGATAATAGAAAACTAAGTTCATAATGCAAATATCAACAGGAAACAGAATCACATGATAATTATTAGACTCAATGAAATCCACGTACACGTATTTATATAAAATGTTATCATAGTTACAATTGCTTGCTTATGTTATAATAGAATTTGTATTGATTATTATATTAACAACAATAACACGTGACAATAAATTAGAAATCAATGATTTACCTACCTGCATAATATAATTTTGAATTTTGTTGTACTCTGACGCACAATCATGTTTTGAAATAGTAGCAATATCGTGACAAATATTTTATTCACTTACAAAACAATATAGCGAAATTTTGAAATGTAGTAGAGTTTTACCAATGAGGCTAGGAATGGTAGGTGTGTAAACAATTAAGAATGACATCATACAATCATAAATGTGTTATCAAACGCAATATAAATGAAAAGCGTAGTCATGTGATAAGCTATAAATATATCATTGTTCAGCGAAAAATCATTATCAGATAAAAAGATACAAAACATATTAAAATTTGTATAACAAATATCTTGTACAGAGCCAAAAGCAATATAATTAAAAGTTTACTATTATTTGATTATCTTACATCTATAAACTTAATTATTTAACTTTCAAATATTTATATATCACATTTCTCAATTGATAATTTTACACCGAAATATCATTCTTAAAATTTTAGTTTTTATAAATACACTACGAAGGTCGTAGATAAAATATTGTATGTTAATAGTGATTTTATTTCGTTCGTGGGGTTGCTTCACTCGGTTTCGTCTTGTTTCGCTAACGTCCCCAATCATTCATCACTTTTAACACTAACAACTATTTTAAACGCAAGTTACACAAATACTCAATTTATAAATGCATTTTAATGATATTTTTGCAGGAAACAAAGTCGAAATTTTTATAAACGAACATAAATGCGTTAATATTATAATTATTTGTTTACCAAGAGTTGAAAGAAGATCTTTACAGACTAGAGATTACAGAAGCTAACAAATAGAGATTACCGTTATTTTGTTTATTTTTCAACTATGGCTTCTTTACCTTCCTATATTATAGCTTTTGGTCAGTAGAATTTTTTGTACCATACCGTATTTACCAAATTATAAAAGTCTGTTAGATTTAAGGTAATCTAGCAGACATTTCAAATACAATGAATAAATTATTATTGTTTTATTCGGAGGTGTACAAATAATTATTTTGTATTTTTCATTTTAGGTTCATTTAAAAAAGAAATTATATGATCTATTTAATTGATAGATTTACAGTTTTTCTTTTTACTAAATGTCTCATTTACAATAATTAATCAATGCATTGTGCTCTAAATTTTCTATATAAATGATAACCGCATGACCTAATCTACAGTTACGACAATATTAATAATCATGCAACATACATCAGACAACATAAAAATCTACAATAAAAGCCAAGTGCAAACGTACCCGTCATTGGCATAGGCATTGGATAATATCCATAGGGAACTTACACAGAAAAACTTGTGTTAAAACATTCATTTGGTTTCAAAGCGGGCCACAACATATAATACAACAAAAAAGAATAATTTTTAAATTGTGACCCGAAATTGGCTTAAACAATTTTTGGTATTAATGATATAAACTCAACGTTACAATATATAAAAATATCAACGATAACATTAACTAACAGTATTATAAAATTGTGGCCCGTATTTCTAGTTAATTGTGTTAAGTAAGTCAAAGAAAGGTCAATACAAAAATGACCACAATTTTGTATTGATGATAACGTGTCATTCATAAAATTGTGGCCCAAAAACAATTGAATAAGAAAGAAATTTTGTCAAGGGCTATAAAAATACGGTACAACAAAAAAATCACTATTTTTTGTATCAATTAGATACAAGGTGAAAGTAATTATTGACGTCACATTTTCGTTCAATCTATGTAGCTGAATATTTTGGTCTAGCCCGTAATAATAATTTATTTATTTCTTGATTATTTTATAACAGAGAATTTGTACACATGTCAATTATAAGATAAAAACACAATAAATATAAAATGATAAAGAATATCATCCATCACAAATCGGAAATTAAATTAATAAATTTGCATAAAAACAAAATTGTAAAATGAATATTTAAATTGCAATTTATTATAAATGTTTTACGATAAATTTGTATTGTCTATTGTTTTTAATGTACTGATTTATTTAATTACTTAATGTAGATATGCTTCTTCGCAATATTGAATGAAAATAATCTAGAAATCACCATTACCAGACAAAATATTGTTTGATGATAAAATGTGTCATAAAAAACATTATGTAAGTAAGTAAATATCCTTTTCTAATAAATTTAGGATTTTAGCTTGGTCTATTTTTTAATAAAGAATAGTAAATTTCGAAATTTTATTAAATCGCTCCTAGATTCTTAGATTTTCACCGGTTTTATTGACCGAATTAACTTGCATTAAATGATACAAGTTGTAAATTTATAGACTTGAATATAACTTTTAAATTTTGGTAATTTCTTCAAAAAATTATCTAAACATTGCTTATAACCAAATTTATAAATGTACCTTATAAAAAATATTTGATAACGACATATTTTTCTTATGAAAACTGTACAATGTTTTTCTTTACACTAACAAGAGTATTGATTCCATATAGGTAGGTATATTTGTTTTCTTGAGTTAAAAAGTATGAAAAACATTTTATTTATTGATTAAGATGTACTACCTACTTTTATTTTTACTTAGTTCATTAACAGTATTACTGTTTATGTGGATGAACATGAGAATTTCAACTTAAAAAACCTATCATAAAATGATGACCCAGGTCCCGGACCAATAACAAAGTGAAAGTATCTGACGCATATGACGTCAAAGAGTACGAAATCATTATAATTTTTTGTTTATATCTCCAATGCCAATAATTATTAACGTGAATTATTGTGCATAATTTATAGACCAGTTTACCTTAATTATTAAGCAAATATTTGCAACGAAATATCAAAAAGCCTTTGAATAAACATTAAAAACTTACCACTGGTAGGATATGGGGCTGTGGTGGCTGCTGGGGGATATGGCGTTGTTGGGGGGTACGCAGCATGGGGGGCGAAGCCCACCGGGGCTGTAACACTCCCTGGTTGGGGCATAGGAGTCTCCATCACTGGATACGGCGTGGCCTGGTAGTTCGTCGTTGTTGTGGTTGTAGTCACTGGTGGAGCTGCTACTAGACAAATGAATCATTTAGTTAAGTACAACTATTTAAAGAATTTGTTTAAAGTTTACTTACTTCCATAAACAATGCCTTGTTTGTTGCGTTTACAGCAGTATCCACACACTGAACATGTAATAAACAACAAAATCAGTATAACTATCGGAATAATAATATCCATTCTGAAACAATAGGAATATATAAGATAACAACTCCCAAATATGCCTAATTTGTACAAATATAACCACCAAATTCTCACCTAATACAAATAAACAATAAATTATAAGATTAATATCACTTGTCACTATGACATACTATAACTATAATACTCTGTTAGTTAATATACGTTGCACAACAGAAACGATGAATGAAACACACGGATCGCTCTTATACTAAAATCAACCTGTTCCTCGATAACAGGATGAATCATCTAGGTTTTTTTGGAAATCCCCCTACGACACTAGAAATTCCACTAAAATAACTAGATTGAACATGGTGGTGTAATATTTATTTACAAAATATTATAACATGATCAAAACATTTAGATCATTTATATCAAATACTAGATCTTCTTTAATAAGTAGTAAACGTCAGTTAAATTGTACAAGATCTTTTTTACCACATAACCTCAAACAGTCACAATCACAACATCATGAAAAACTATATTTTATAAATAAGCTTAACTATAGTACACAGCCGGAAACAAATAATTGTAATGTGGGAACCATTGGCCATGTAGATCACGGCAAAACTACCTTAACTGCAGCAATAACTAAAGTTTTAGCCAAAGATGGTCTCGCAAATTTTATATCTTACGATGAAATCGACAAAGCTCCTGAAGAAAAGGCACGAGGTAATGTATATCGTCGGGATCGGGAGCCCATTCAACACCAAGAAATAAAAATCTAGAATATTCATACATAGGAAAATGCAAATCTAGAAATCTAGCTGTCTTTTAAACAAAAGCAGTGTTCTTACACAGTATACGCATTAGAATGAACCAGGATTGAACTAAACAAAATTCATAACCCAGTACTATTCTTGAGTCCTACAGACTTGATTTTGACAATAACTTTTCTAGATTTGCATCTTCCGGTGTTTGCATTTATGCTAAATCTCAAATTCTAGTCATAAATTTTCCTGTGAATGAACCTTTTACATATATAAAATATAGGAAGCTTAATCCGGCCACTTAGGACTGGCAGACCGGACATTCAATCTTCAGCAGATATGCAAGACCCAAATCCTTCAATTTCACGACTAATAAAATGCCCACACTAATTTGATCTCTAGCTCTTGGACTATAGACATCATACTGCCCAAATATACAAATTCATCCACTTGCTTGCTTGTTCACACTGAAACATTACAATCAGGCACCAAATCACCTCTTTCAAACACCTTTCAAACGCTTTCCATTATTTATCGGCATTTAAAACAAGATTCATGCCTTTACCAACCTCATTTACTGTATAAATCATTCTTCTTAACTCTTCTTTACTTTTGATGTAGGTATTTTATTACTGATAAATTTTCTAGATTCTTGTGGTGTTATATTTTCCTGTGTATTATGTATTAATATTCTAGATTTTTATTTTCTGTTGTTGAAACTTAGATCGCTATGATCTAAGTGTTGAAGCCATTCTCTTTATTGTCTACCAATCCTTTCTAAAAATAATAATTAAATTTTATATTAAAGGAATAACAATCAACGCAGCTCATGTTGGATACAAAACCAAAAAGCGTCACTATGCTCACACCGACTGTCCAGGTCATGCAGACTACGTGAAAAACATGATTTCGGGGGCTTCCCAAATGGATGGCGCAGTTCTTGTTGTAGCCGCGACTGATGGTCAAATGCCTCAAACCCGCGAACATTTACTTTTAGCAAAACAAGTCGGTATAGACAAAATAGTAGTTTACGTAAACAAAGCTGATCAAGTCGACCAAGAAGTTCTGGAACTTGTTGAAATAGAAATTCGCGAATTATTGAGTGATTTCGGATTTGACGGTATAAATTCCCCGATTATTTACGGTTCGGCATTGTTGGCATTAAAAGGAAACGATACCGAAATCGGTGAACCATCAATTCGTAAATTATTAGACGCGATT
Source organism: Agonum fuliginosum (assembly GCA_947534325.1). Lineage (NCBI taxonomy): Eukaryota > Metazoa > Arthropoda > Insecta > Coleoptera > Carabidae > Agonum > Agonum fuliginosum. Next base: position 28,588,793 of record OX384037.1, read on the forward strand.
GATGAATATATTCCAACCCCTACGCGAGATTTAACTTCTCCGTTTATGTTACCGATTGATAACGCCTTTACTGTACCCGGAAGGGGTACAGTCGTAATAGGAACTTTAAAACGAGGTACTATTCAGAAAAATGTCGAGGCAGATTTATTAGGTTTCGATCAACAAATTAAAACAACAGTTGGAGATGTCCAGGTTTTTAAAAAATCAGTACCAGAAGCATTTGCGGGTGATAATATCGGAGTTTTACTTAGGAATATTAAATTACAAGCTGTAGAAAGAGGTATGTTACTATGCGCACATGCTACTGAAAAGATGAGCAATCATTTTACTGCTAGTATTTATTTTCTGGCCAAAAATGAAGGCGGAAGAGGAAAACCAGTTACTAGCAAATATATTCAACAATTATTTAGCCGAACATGGAATGTGCCTTGTAGGGTTGATCTAGGTAATTACACGATTAATTAAATACATATACGATACATAAAATTACGCTAAATCCACAAACATAGTTTGCAAAAACCTCTGAACACATTTATTCCACACATTAATCACAACTAATATGCCAGCCTCCCAGCTGTTTTACTTGGTTCATCTTTCGATAGCAAAATATTGCACCGTTCTACACAGACTCAAAATACATAAATTTATTAATTCGAATTCATCAACTCAAATTCAAAATCATAAGATTCACAGGCATTCAAATAGCAATCAATCTTCACCAAACATTACTATTACACTTATTTTGTTTCTTTTATATTTATTATCCTTTGCATACAAGATATTTTATTCTCCCTACTCAAAATCATTCGCACACGCAATAAACCATGAATCACATCCACTCATTTACTAACCGGGCGTCTATGCAATCGCACACCAACTATCTCACCCGTATTTATATTTGCTTCATAAGCCTTTCTTTCGATATTAGTTTGACATAATATCCAAACCACCGCAGCTAATTCATTTCTGCTCTTTTAATTACGTTCTAATTTATTCCACATTCGGCCTCTCTCTATGTTTGGCATTCAATTTCATCCATCGATGCAGGCACATGGACTCCATTATACACACTCAACCGAGCATTCCTTGAAACATTTACATATTTATATTGTGTAAACATTCCTAACACACCTAAAAGTTTATATACCGCAGATATTCTTTTTTCGATCTCCCAATCAATGTTTCCATTTTTAAACAATACTATCTAAATATACAAACTTGTTTATCCATGAGTCACATTAATTATTGTATGAGTGATAAATGTGCCTCATTACTCACAAGTGATTTTTAAAATAATTATTCAACTGACTTTTTGACCAATAAAATAGTTCGTTGCTAGGTAACGTACAAAAATTTAAAAAATTAAAGATTATTGACAGCTGTCAGTGCAAAATCTTATAAAATGTATAAATATAAATAATTGAATATACGTGGATAAACGGATAAAGTATAGTATTGTAATTATTCACTCGAATTTATATTCTCTTAAATAATGATCGTTGTTAAAACTTTAATCGAATAATATAATATTGTCTAATTTTTAAATTATTTATAATTGCAGAAGAAGGCACCGACATGATTATGCCAGGAGACCACGGAAAAGTTTATGTAACTTTGTTGTGGAAAATGGTAATGACAACTGGTCAACCGTTTACGATTCGAGAAAATAATATCACTGTAGCTACTGGAATAATAACTAAAACACTGCCTAGTCTAAATATTCCTGGTAGTTTAGGAAAATTAGAAATATCTTGTAAATAATTGTTATAAAATTTTATTGAATAAAATTAATATTAAATAAACAAAACCTGTATTTCACAAAACAAACTTAAAAGTCACTTAAAACTAATAATACTGCAGGGAAGGGAGTAATATCATGAGAAAAAATTAAAACAGTTTCATCTTTTTGTTTCTAGCTGCGTTCATCAAAACTTCAAACGCATTTCTACGTTTTCCATTCTCTAACTCCATGGGTTTTATTACTGTTGAATTGACGTTGAGTTTACCTTCGGTTAAATTGACGATAGGTTTCACTTGCGATGACCCGACATTAAGTTTTATTTCCGGTAATTTGATGTTAGAATTGTTTTCCGTTAAATTAGTTTTTCGGCTTATTTTCGGTGAATTGACGTTAGTTTTTGTTTCGAATTTTGTTTTCGGTTTTTTTTCTGGTACCTTGACGAGTTTTATTTTATTTTGAACGAATTTTACTTCAACATTATAAGGATGTTCTTCTAGTTGAAGATTACATGAGTTGTTATTATTTGTATTGTCGATATTTTCTTTTCGATCATTAAGTTTGTTTTCTCCTATGTACATACCCTTTGTTGTTAAAAAAGTTGCAGGTGTGTCTACTATAGTGTTATTATTTATAGTTTGTAAATTTGTATCTGGTTGTGAATCTTCTTGGAGTTTGAGGGCGAAATCATTTTTGATATTATTGAAGAACTGAATTTGAGTCAAACATCTTTTTAATTCTGGGTAATCTGGTATTCTGTTTGCGTATTTTATGATTTGATTGAATTCTAAGCCAAAAATTAAAAATAACAAATTTGACATTTAATACAAATATTAACTTACCCTCTTTTCTAATTTTAGAGAGGTGTTGTAATTTATCACATAATAAATGAACAATATATGAATTATTGCCTACAAAAGTTTCATAAAAATCATTATATTTGATCATACAGGTAAGAACATCAGTGAGTACAGTTAAAAAGAAACTTTGTTGAGATGCGGCCACATCTTTAAATTTATTCTTAATATTATGCTGAAATATATATCTGGTGTAATTAAAAGATCAACGAATAATAATCAATATTTACCAATAATTGTATGAGAGTATGTCTAGATAAAGATGACAAAGTATTAACAACCGGAATTTGTATATTTATCACACTGTTTATAGCTAATTCATTAACCCTTTTTATATTTACATCATACTCTTCGATTAACTGATTCATTTTGTTGTCTTAATTAAATAATAAAGGACTAGAACGCAACAATAACAAAACTTACTGTACTTGTTTCAACATGTCAAATGTCAGTCAACCAAGATTTAAAAGGCGGGAACGTAACTAATGTTTACTTTACCAACTTGTTACCAACCTAAATTAATATTTACAAAAAAATTAATTTAAATTTATCTCAAAGTAAAGTATTATTTTTTGTTAATAAATTATTTAGAGCGGCAAAAGTTCCGTCTACTGGTGGCGTATAGAGTTGAAGCGGCCCTGCATTTGCGGGTTAAATACCGAAAATTTGAGCAATTATTTCAGTGCTGGTATTTATTTTCTGGGGGTTGATTCTGTAACTTGCGTGAGCACTTGCGACACCAAAACTAACACAGATTTGGCACATACATCTGCCGGGAATTTGAAGAACTACTGCATATGACGTCACTTGTTGCGAGACACGCAAATATTTTTTTGTCATACCTGCACAAAAAGTAACCTTTTTCGTGCCTGTTTTACGTGCGCAAAGTGGCTTATTTTTTAACTAGACAAAAAATGCGTGCGCAAAGTACAAGCGTGCGGGAATAGCGTGCGCAAAATTTCACTTTGCGCACGCAAATTTAACACTCACACAGTTTTCTGTAGTTACCGACACGAAATGTGCGCGTAGCACTAGCGCCACACACGTGATAATCTAATACTACAAGCACGTGAACAGCTGTAATACCTACTTCTCTATGCATAGTTTCTACTGTCGAGTGTCGACTATTGTGCAGATTGTGCATTGGATATTGGATCTAATGCCCTGTTCACACGTTGCTACTTTGAAGACACATTCGTGCTATTGTAGCATGAAAAAACCGTGGTCGCTTGTCAAATAGCAGCGCTGCTAATTTGTAGCATCAAAGTATCAAGAACTACTCGTTGATAATTTCACACCGTTGATCGTTGTGTGTGTAGATAGCGATTTTTTGCGGTAATTGTTTCAATTTGAACTTCTTTTCATGCTACAGTAGCACGTATGCGTCTTCAAAGTAGCAACGTGTGAACAGGGCATAATGGACAATAATATTTTATTCTTATATTTTAATGTTCTTTTCTTTACTGTTAATAATTAGTTTCTTATGCTTTTACATGTAGGTAAATATTAGTTACTTTTTTATTTTATACATATTAATTTTAAAAGTATTCATTTTATCTTTTGATAAGTAAGGTCACTCAAAAGGTTACTTTTTGTGCAGTAATGACAAAAAATATCGTGTGCATCTCGTGAGCAAAGGCGCAATTGCGCTTGGCTTCGCTGCAGCCCTCGCCGTAGCGACCCTCGGCCTCCTCGGCTCGCCTCGGTAGGCCTCGAGCCGCTACTGCTCGGGCTGCAACTCGCCTCGCGCAATTGCTTACTTTGCGCACTAGATACACAATATACTATTGCGTGACCTACGGAGGTACTGTTTCTACTTGCGTCACTATCTGTCTCTTTCTAATGCCTGTGGCACACCGGTCAAGGAGCATCGAGGACCATCGAGTAACTCCTCGATGAAACGAAAGAACGCACCCGTCCGCGATGGATTTCTATTTAATCGGTGACAAATACATCAAAGTTTTGCGCGAAATCAAATCCAAAGATACGTCTGAAATGAGATACATTCGTTTCATCGAGGAACAACTCGATGAAAATAGCGGCGCCCCTATTTTTCGTCGAGGACGGGGTGCGTTCTATCATTTCATCGAGGAGTTACTCGATGGTCCTCGATGCTCCTCGGCCGGTGTGCCACAGGCATAATGCGATTTTTCCCGTTTTGGCACTATCTGTCAGATTTGGTTTGACATTTAAAGTGCATATTTGCAGAAAAGTGCAAGACAACTTCAAACAAAAATTCGTTACAAACCGAACACGAACCTGTCAGATTTGAAAATAAAGCGTCTGAACTTCTTCTTTTTACCAACGGTTTGATTCCGCGGCAGTTTTAAATTATTTCACAATGAGAGACAAAGCAGTGGGTAAAAAACCACCCAAACAAGATAAAGTATCAAAAGTAAACTATATCAAAGCAAAGTTATCAGCAGAAATAGAAAAAATAGAAGAAAAAATAAACGTAATCACTAAAGTCACTGAAGCTTCAATACAGACTGTAGAGTTAAAGAAGAAAGAATTGCGCGAATTAATAAGTGACGCAGAAATATGCCACAAAAAAGAAGACACAGAGCCAGAAATCAAAATCAAAGAAAGAAAAATATCCTTCACAGATTTAGACGAAACTCTTGCGAATTTAGACACAGAAATTTCAGAAATTCAAGCAGAACATGATAAATCTGTCGCGGAACTGAGTTTATATAAAAGAAAACTAAACAAACAACTAGCGTATTATGAAGCATTAAATCAAAGACTGAATGATTTACTAGACTTGTTGCAAAAGGAAAGCAAAGAACATGAGGTTAAACTCAATCAGATGTTGGCACAAAAAGCAGAACTACAAAAACGTACAGACCTCTCAGAAGATGAAATAAATAAACTTACAGAAGAGTTGAACGCACAAGTGGGTGAACTCAATAAAGAACACAAAAAGATGATGAACTCTAATAACAAGAAATTTTCTGTAAATATATGTAGCAATTACTCTTCCATTTCTTTTAATTTATGTTTGATAGGATATAGAAATTAGTGGACCAATTCTAGTTAAACAATATACAGCTGAGCCAGAAACTGATTCAGATTTTAAACAAGATGTTGCTGGGTCTGAAACTGGTTCAGATTTTAAACAAGATGTCGCTGGGTCTGAATCTGATTCAGATTTTAAACAAGATGTCGCTGGGTCTGAAGCTGATTCAGATTTTAAACAAGATGTCGCTGGGTCTGAAACTGGTCCAGATTTAAAACATGATATAGCTGGGTCCGAAACTGGTTCAGATTTTAAACAAAATGAAGCTTGGCTTGAAACTGGTTCAGATTTTAAACCAGATGTAGCTGTAGATGAAATTGAGCCAAGAGTATTCACAGAAGAACAAATTCATGAACTGCAAGATTTTGCATCGAATTTATCACAAATTACCCAGAGATTGTCACAGTCGCACCAAGTTACGCCAAGTACGTTAACATATTTTAAGTTATAATATTTTTGTTTCCAAGAATCTTTTTAAGGCGGTTGGGGGTTGCAACGATTTTTTTTCTATGTTAATCTATACATTAAAATATTAGACCGATTTTTTTCTTTTTGTCAGTTACTTGATATGTTCAAGTCTTACTGAGCGTCGTGAGATTCTGCTAGCACATCATCTGTGTAAACTGATTCATGGAGAAGTTGATGATCCGACTTGTTTAAGCCTTCTTTCCTTTCACACCCCTTTTATTCTTACTCGGTATTCCCAAACATTATATCTTCCTACATCCCGTACTAATGTTCTAGTCTCTTCCCCAATATACCGCATGTGTTTGATATATCAGGCTAAATTTTCTAATGTTGATATATTCCTTTATTCTCCAAAACCATTTTTATCTTTAATAAATTGTGATGTTTAATTTATTGTTTATGTCTAATTATTTGCTAAAATTTTTCTTGTCATTATTATTATTATTTTTCTTATCGCTTTTAATCAGGGACCTGAACCGTTGAAAATATCGGTTCGGGTTCGGTTCGTGGTTCAATAAAAAAATTTGGTTTGGTTTTGTGTTCCGGTTCAAATTTTTTATTTTTGTCCGGTTCGCGAACCGGTTCAATTTGGGTTCAACAGTTGATATTTAAATTTATATTTTAATTTTTTTTAAATACACTCAAATGCAATATTATAAGTTTAATGATGATAAATTTTTACATTTATATTAACAATAGAAAATAAAATAAATTATTATTGCAAAATGCAAACACAAACAAAACAAAGTGCTAACTTGAAAACTAGAAACTTAAACTAAGTAACAAGAAGGAAACATATTAAATAACCGGTTTTTCGAACCGGTTTACTGAACCGGTTCAGTATTTGTGTTCCGGTTAAAGTTCTTGTTCTTTTTTATTTTAGAAAAAGGTTCAAGTTTCGGTTTAGGTTCATAAAAATAAGCCGGTTCACTCCGGTTTCGGTTTATGTTCCGGTTCGGTTCAGGTCCCTGCTTTTAATGTATTGTACTATTTTTTGTATGAATTATCTTTGTTTTGTTTTTCCTGTCCTTTTATTGGGTTTTTTTACCTGTTGGACAGTGTATTTTTAAATAAATAAATAAATAAGTTGCTTATGCCCAGAAAAAAATTAATAAAGTTAAAAAAAAAATAGGTGCCGCGAAAAACGATGCCGTGTGTGACGTCACCGGCCCTGAGAAAATACGTTCACCGCGCTGACGAGGATCGAATACGATACGTAGATCTTACCTTATTTCAACACAGGTCCGTCGTCTATTCCGTAGTCAAAACGACAAAAAACGAGATGTTATTTTAATAAGAGTACTACAAACAAATTAGATAACTCTTGAGACAATAAAACTCATTAGCTAGCCTCTTAGATTTCAGTTTAATGGAGTGTTCGAGAAGAACAGATCATAAATCAGTAAAGTGTATATGGTTATGTGAAATAGATCCGTGTTGATCTGGCCTGGTGAATTGAGCCTTGTGTGTGTCTATGATGTGTAGAGTGTGATAAGAGTTGAGACGTTGGGTACGCGGACCGTGGTTGGCCGCCAACGATACAGCGAGCAGCTTTGGGCTCTGGTGGACCAATACAGCAAGTAGCTAGGTTGTTTGTAGTAATCCTAGTTAGATGGGGCTGGAGTGGCTCTAACCAGGTCGCCAACGAGATACGAATGTTATGATGTTGAGATTGATGTGTGATGTGAGAGTTTGAGGTGGAAGTGTTCCACCAGCGTATTACTGCTCCTCACTAAGCATGTTTGCTTGTTTTCTTTGCTTCCAGAGTTACACATGATCCCGAGTACGCCACCTAATTCCTCAAACGATACGACAAGGATATCGCCTCAAGGTATACTTGATATTTGATCTAACAGTAGACATCATAAGTACGGTAATCTAGTTTATTTGTCTATGTCATTAACATCTAACTTAGATGCGCTTCGTATATAATTAACAACTCTTTACAATTATTGTTGCATCCTATTTTACTTTGACCAGCACTATGTTTAATTAAACTGATATTTTATGTTTTGTGACGCTATTTATTATAAAAATTAAGGATTTGATTCAGAATTGGACAGAAAATAGACATAATCCTTTTAATTGTATCAATATTTAGTATACAAAAATAATTACAAAATATAATCTTCTTTCTTCATTCACACATCTATAACAAGAACAACTTTCAGGTGTTTTAAGTCCAGAGCTTCAGATTACGCCATTAAATCAAGAGCTTCAGATTACGCCATTAAGTCAAGAGCTTCAGATTACGCCATTAAGTCAAGAGCTTCAGATTACGCCATTAAGTCAAGAGCTTCAGATTCCGCCATTAGGGACGATAATAACACAAAACGACGATTTGATATCATTAGAACAAGCCAAGTTATTAGGTCTGATAACAAAATCTGATACATTCGAGGAAGAGGAAGAAAAACCAGAATCAAAACTAGTCATCTCCCTTACCACAACATCATCAATTTCAAGCTCACAACGTAAGTCAAAGATACAGAGTGGACAAAAAAATATCTATTTTTAAGCGCTGTTTAACCGCAACTGACTGGTCTATACAAAATATTTGACTACCACTCAGACAAAGTCAGTTCAATAGGCTTTTTCTTGATATGTTAATAGAAGCAAGTTACACAACTACAAGATAATCGCTTGGTTAATAAAACTACTTTTAAAATTCAAGTTCATAACAAGAACAAGATATCCAATATTATCTTATTGAGGTGTGGCATAATAATTAAATTGAACTGACCATATAGTGGTAGTAAAATATTTTGTATAGACCAGCCAGTTGCGGTTTTAACAGCGCTTGGTTTTTTGTAGCCCACTGTGTACCTATATTAACAATTTCTTCTCAGAGTCGAGTTCTGTTGAAAGCGAGTTGAATTATCGGGACGTCGAGTATTTAAAGCGAGTTTTTGGTAAATCTGTAAGTTTGGCTTTAGCTGAGATGATAGCGGTTCAACCGTCGGATCCCATACATTATCTAGGGCATTGGTTTATTAAATATCGGTATAACCAGGAAATAGATGAAGCCAAGCTACATGACATTCAGGCATTGATGATCGAAAGACAAAATTTCGAGGCCGAAAGATGGGTGAGATATTTTATCAGCAAATTATTTTGGTTTATTATTACAGACCATATTAATTATTCAATACGCGTGCTCAGAAAAAACCAATCACAATGCAGGAAGGGGAAGTACTACCGAAATGGAACTAACATTATGACTATCTTGCTTCGTACCAAAATTAGATAAATATGTAAATTTGAATTAAAAGCTTGCGTTGAGATATAATCAGTTGGCAAAATGTCAGAATTAGACAAACAAAATTTTAATCGTCATTTTTCGCCGTCGTGTAGCGTAATCTTTTTATTTCGGCCCTCTATAATGTAAACTCTTGTTATTCAAATTGCTGTTGCTGTCATTATTTCAAATCGATGTTTTAATGTATTTTGATGACACTGAGAGCAGTGTAACTAGTCGGGGAAGTAGTGTGCGATATGAATGATTTGTTCTAGCACCGGGAGCTCCAAGAGGAGGCATACCTCGCGGTACTGGAGGCTGTGTTCCGAGCAGAACGTATAATAATGCACCAAGAGTATCTGATGGACGTACAAGAGCCGGAATAAGAATATGTACAGGAATCGTTAGAACAATTGAATTTTTAAATGTTTAATAAATATTTACCTGCTCTGTTACTTCCTTGTGATATTTCAAGTCATGATTAATCGTTTAGAATTGTTTTCTATTATTTTTAGTTGATTTTCCGTCATGCTTCAATTACGTCGATTTTATTAATTAATTATTAATTGCTAACATCAAAATATTCCAGTGAATATCGACGTATTTGAAGCGTATTTCCTGACGGTGCTATGATCTCAAATTTATTGAATTTTTTAAAATTAATTGCATCAAAATAAAAATAAACTATTTAAATTATCTAACCTGTCACTCACTATGGGCCTGTGGTCCTTGGGGTACATGTTCCTGTCGTCCTTGGGGTACATGTTCCTGTCGTCGTCGCCCCCGTCTCGCATGTAGAGCCCACCGCGGTTGTTGCGCATCGGACGGAAACCGTTGCGGCCCCCACGACCATCGCGGTGGAGCGGAGGCTTCACGCGACCCTTCTCTACGGATACACGTCTATTCAAATGGCGCAAATAATAATTCTTGCAGTTGTTGTGGTATATTGTATCTGTCGGTAAACTGCCATCGAACACTTTAGTTAGTTGTGGTCCCTGAATGCCGATTCTACAAGGTAGATATATTAGCTTTCGAACAACAAATTAAGTTAATTACAGTTGGATTTAAAAAAAATCAGTACCAGAAGCATTTGCGGGTGTTAATATCGGAGTTTTACTAATTACAAGCTGTAGAAAGAGGAATCTTAGAAGCTTAGAATGCGTACATGCTACCGAAAAGTTGAGAATTATTTTATTGCACATACCTGTTTATTTTTCGCCAAAAATGAAGGCGGAAGAGGAAAACCAGTTACTATTGTGAACATGGAATGTGCCTTGCAGAGTTAATCTATGTAATTTATTATTACACAATTAATAAATTTTTAAAGGCGGGAACTAACTTAAGTTTACTTACCAACTTGTTACCAACCTTAGAAAACGATTTTCCCCGGTTTGGCACTATCTGTCAGATTTTGTTTGACATTTGAAGAAAAGTGCAATATTTATTAAAATATAAATAAAATGGCAGTAAATAATGTAGCCTGCTTGAAGCAGATTTCATCCTTTTTACAAACTCCAGTAAATAAGATCAATTTAAACAGTGATAAAGTAATTATGAACCGTACAAACTAATATAACAAACCTTAACCTTTACAAATGTTACAGATGCCCACATGCAATATTAAAAATAAATCAGTAACAGGCTTCGTTAATATTATAATAACATTACTAAAAGAAAATAAATCTCCTTTACTTGGTTCTGACTTAATAGAAGAAGCAGAAGTACGACAATGGTTGGAATATTGTGTAACTTACGCTTCTCAGTACAATAATACTCAAAGCTCGAATCAAATTTTACAGGTAATTACTTAATTATTTATCTGAAACGTTATTTTTATTTCATAAACTAATTTTTTCAGGAATTGAATAACGTACTTACCACGAAAACATACTTGGTAGGCAACGGTTTAACAATTGCAGATGTTGCTTTATTTTACACTCTTCAAGATTTGATGATCAAATGCACTTATATGGACAAAGAAAAAAACTTAAATGTTTCTAGATGGTACGATAATATTCAACAAAATAATTCAGTTAGGAAAGACAAGCCTTTAATTGATTTTAGCACTATCTTTCTCTCCTGTCTTAGTTTAAGATAAATTTTCATCGTAACTACTTAAATAAATTTCTTACTGGTATAAATTAAATACTTTGTTTTACTTACTTATTGTTGTGAGTTGTGTACTTTATCAATAATTTATCTCCTTTATGGTGTGACATTCCATTAACCATGAGTACTTACTACTAAGTTGACGAATGGTAACCGGACACGATAAAATAATATTTTTAAAAAAGTGGTTCATGTTCCGGTTTTGGTTCAATGATTTATTAGGAGGGCGTACGAAAAAATGAACCTTTCATAACAATCGATTTAACTTTTTTTTGAGAAATGCTTTTGAATTTTAATGTTGTATTCTGAATATTTAAGTCAAGTTTTAATTTACTTTGAAATTTTAATATATTTCAGTCCAAAACTAGAACAATTTTTAAAAATATTTTGCGCTAATCGAACTTGAATCGTTATTTTGTGCGGTTCGACTCTGTTCACAAACATTGGTTCGGTTGCGGTTATAGGTTTGACTAAATATTTTCTATCGGTTTCGGTTTAGTTCTGGGTTTACTAAAATAGATGCGGTTTGTTCCGGTTTCGGTTCGATTCGAGTCTTTGGATTATATTTCAAATGTATTTAAGGTAAGTATGGAAAAGGTAAATAAGCAGTATAATAAAGAATTATTTTTTATTGAAAGCATTGTTTAAAATGTATAAAACTGTAGAATGCATGTAAATAGTAAAATACAAAACATTTTATTTAGTTATTTACCCAACATAAACATATGGATAACGGTATCCATTATAATATGGCCATCCACCATAATAATATGGATAATATCCTAAATATGCTGATTCTGACTTTTCCATAGTTTCAACTTCTTTGGAGCCTTCAGCTTTGGGACTTTCTGTCGCTCCTGGTATACTATAAAATTAATTTTATTATCACTAAACACTAATTAACTTGTAGGTTAAACTAATTATAGCATTAATTATACAGTAGGAACAATAGTTACTGAATGTACAAGATAAATGCATTATTTGATAATTGTAATTAGTAAGCTGCTTACGCTGGTATCTGTGGTGGTACTGGTACTGAAGGTAATCCTGGAATTGGAAATGGAATACCGGTGTCAATAGAAATAAAAGGTTTTGCATTGGCTGTGTATGCTGCAGCCAGAATTATTGAAAGCACAATCAAGCTCTGAAAATAAAAACATTCAAAATATTTATTTATAGAATGTACAAACATGATAGGCGAAACGTTATATAGGTATATGAATGATTAAAATAAAAATATTTTCAAAATATTTTTGTTAATTTAATGGAAGACGAAATAATATGCTAAATATTGCAAATCTAATGGAACTTTTATTTATGTAGAGATTTGCTTTTCTTTGATTTTATATATTATACCGAAACAGGCTTTAGCCGTTATGCTCCTTTTTGAGTGATTTAATCAGACGAAATAAATTTCAAATACAATGGAATTTATCATTAGGTTATGTCGTAGGTATTAGGTTCTGTATTTAGTTCAGTTTTATCAGAATTTATGTAGGTACCAAAACCAGGAACCTGGAGAGATATTTATTTGTAGTTCAGGTTCGGTTATGGTTCAAACAAAAAAATCTGTTTTCGGTTTAGGTTCAAGAGGTTTAAAATCCTCTATTATTTCAGATTTTTTGGGGTTTCGGTTCAAAAATAATAATTATTAAAGTAACGCACATTACTTGTTTATTTCACAAAAAATAATGTTTTTTTATAAAAAGGAACTAAATAAAAATTTATAAATAAACAATTTCTTCATAAATACTTAGTAAATGGTTATCAATACTTTTAGTTTAATAATAATTAATATTATTAGTAAGATGTGTAGGATCATCAATATTAGTTTAAAAGTGTTGTGGGTAGGTTTATTTGATCCAAAATAAATAAATTATAATGAAGTATTTTGGATCAAATAAACCTACCCACAACACTTTTAAAATAATTAATATTGACAAATAGTTTTAACTTAAAAATAAATAGGCACATTTTTAATATCGCAGTCGTTAGCCAAGCTACAACGATTTGATCAAAAATTGTATTTAATAATATTTTCTACTCCTATAATGAGTAGACAAATTTTACAGTAAAAAGGGCTCTCTACAGATACCTGAGTAACAGCTGCGAAATGACGTGACAATGATAATTTTAAAATGAACAGAAACAGATATTGTGGTTACATCTAAACGGTTCGGTTATGATTCCGGTGATATTATATGCCGAGTTTATTTGGAAAAAGATAGGCGTTTTATAAAACGACTGGTTTTATAATTAGCCTGCGATGTAAGAATCTGTGACAGTATAACAAGTTATTATGAAGTGCAAATTGTCTTAAGGATTGTAAAGATATTTAATTATTAATTAAAAATTGCTTCAAATTGCGTTAAATTAAATAGATAGATGACCAGCTTAACCCGGCAGTTTGCGATTGTGCTTTAAATTTCTTTGTAGTTTTAATAATTATTTGCAATTTCATATTAAAATAATATTACGAATATAAATCTTTATTAACATTTTTATATAGTATGCGTAAATAATTTAGGTATATTTTACAATAAGAAAAATGTTTTTTTTTAAATTAAGAGGTAGGTATTGGTATTACTTATTATTTTAAATTAGTCAGAAGAATGAAAAGTGGTATTGAATATTTAAAGAACTTATTCATACGTTTATTATTAGTCTAAAAAAATATTGTTAATTTCTTTTGTCTACCTATTATATTTCATATTTGTAAACCCAAGTAGAACGATAATATTTTCCCCGTAAAATATAATATGTGCAGTTTGTTTCAAAGAAAATTACGAATTTATTTTAATATGCTACTTACTAACTTATTATTTCTCTTATTTATAATGTTGTAAGTAGTACAAAATTGATCAAAAACGATTGTCGTTTACAATAAATATAATTTTGCTATTTGCGAAAATCAGTTCATAATATAGATTTAATACCCAGAGATATTATCATTTTCTAAAAAAAACTATTTGTATTAATGATCAGAACAAAATAATTTTAACAATTTATAAGAATACTGACAGTCTAGTTCACAATTTATAATAATAAAAAATAAAATAATATTTTGAACACTCACAAAGCACTTCATGATGAACGAAGTTAGTGAAGAACTGAAACAACACTTGTTTGGCTCATCCTTGGTCGTCCAGGATTATATATACTTGCACTATGATCCTGCTACACGATTAGCTAATACTTAGGCATGTACAAAAGAGAAAGATGCATTTACTATGTCTATAATTTATTTTATCAGTACATGCATTGCTTCTTCATTATAATTGTATATCAATCGCCTTTTTTAAGCGTGACTCTCATTATATTATGTACTAGAAGGATGTATTACATTGCTGGAATCATTCTGTGATTCAAAAATAGTATATCAAGAACGGTAAGGACAGTTTACCGATAGAAGACAATGTTTGGAAACTGTAGCGCTAGTGGCAACTTGTTGTACTAGATGCAAGTTCACTTCAATGCATCTCAGCGATTCTGAAACTTGTAATATTCCAAGTGCTTGGATTAAATCTGAATTTTTATTCGAGTAGACGAGCGACAATAATTTTTTTGGATATTAATCCATGACGAAGGATATTCGGAAAGAAAATCGCATTATTACTTAATTTTAAAAAATCTGATGTGACCAACACATGACCTCTCGCCATACTCTATTATTTTTATTTTTCTAATAATATAAGTACTTATACAGGTTGGTGGATGTGAAATGCGAACATAGGGAAATATATGACAATGGAGTTATCATCTTATCATGCTAGGCATCTTGATATACGTGGAATAAGTACTGTCAATGTCAAAGTACCTGTCATATTATTGAAATTTTTATTTGCTTTAAAATATTTTCTTTCCATAATAATGTATGTGTACGAGCAGAACAAGAAAGTTTACATGCACTTTTAGATTTTATTATTATTTCTGTTATTGATTACTCTTTTTGCCACACAAATTCACATTATTTCTTTTTGTGACACTACTACAAACAATATCAAGATACCTGGCATGAAAGTTCGATTGTCATGTATGTTCCCTATGTTCGCATTTCACCTCCACCAGCCTGTATATGATGTACCACACTCACAAATATACCATTGTATAGAAGGGAATTCGGTAATTGTAGTTTTTATATTATTAATGTTTATCATAACCATATACCTACCTAATCATAGAAATAATAAATGACTTTTAATATTTTTAATTTATTTGACATTAACGCTCAAATATTTGATTTTTTGTTTTTATTGGCAGGCAGATAAATTAAAATTGTAACAAATTAAAATAGTGCTAGATAGAAACAACATTTTGAATAAGTACGAATTGTAGAAAGAATCATTTAGTATTATTAAAAAATTTCCTATTAGTCCATAAATTTTGAGGATATTCCAGAAAAATTCTTCAGATCTTCAAGAAACTACCACTTCCGGTTGCACGATCAACACCAAAATTATATCTAACTTAGGGTGTCAGAATATTATGCAAAATTTCAATTTTTTTTATTCAGTGGTACTTGAGTTATCGTACCTCCAACATCCATCCATCCATCCACACACACACACACCTCAAAACGTGCTTATCTATTGAAAACTCACTATCGAAATTTTAGCATGATTACAATACCTCTTTTACGATTCCATGAAATAACAGAACAATGAAAAAATCTGACGTGGACACCACATGACTTCCTTGTACGCCTTGTGTGTTCATACTTTTCTTAATAACTAAAATGTAAAATAATATTAAAATTCTTTTAACTTATTATACTAGTATACTCACAAATATATTTTAGTCATTTTATTTAAACTGCAGAAGAAGATATAAAGCATATTTTACTATTGTCACTGTCATGTCATAATCATTTAAATTTTACGTAGTAACAAATGTTAATCGATCATGGACTACAAGATACCGAAATACTATAAATTATAAATATATACTTTAATTATTTTTAAATGATAGCAGATACAAAAATATTTATAAAATACCGATTGTAGGTAATAATCACATAATCTTTCATTTAAAATAAAAAAAATTGTCTAAAATTAAATATTTATCGAAATATTTTTTAAAAGTACTACTTCCGGTTTGTAGACTGAAACCAAAAATAGGAGGTGCACAACTAGATGCTATAACAGTCCTAAATACAAAATTTCAACTTTCTACGTCTAACCGTATTTGAGTTATGCGACACACATACGTCCGTCCGTACGTACGTACATACGTACGTACATACGTACGTACGTACGTACGTACGTACAGACGTCACGTCGAAACTAGTCATAATGGATTCAGAAAAGGTCAAAACGGATATTTCCGTCAAAATCTGAGAATCGAAATTTTTCGCGATTACAATACTTCCTTACTTCGTACAAGGAAGTAAAAACAGAACACGAAAAAACAGAACATGAAAAAACAGAACATGAAAAAACAGAACATGAAAAAACAGAACAATGAAAAAACAGAACACTGAAGAAACAGAACAATGAAAAAACAGAACAGTGAAAAAACAGAACACTGAAAAAACAGAACACTGAAAAAACAGAACATTGATAAAACAGAACATGAAAAAACAGAACACATAAACTAATCTATGCTAACAAAAACCTTCTTGAGTCCAACAGAACTCCGTTTTTTTGACATAAACTAATGTATGGTAACAAAACCCTTCTTGAGTCCAACGGAACTCCGTTTTTTGACATAAACTAATCAATGCTAACAAAACCCTAATTGAGTCCAACAGAATTCCGTTTTTTAAAATAAACTAATCAATACTAACAAAACCCTAATTGAGTCCAACAGAACTCCGTTTTTTTAAAAATAAACTAATCAATACTAACAAAACCCTAATTGAGTCCAACAGAACTCCGTTTTTTTGACATAAACTAATAAAAGCTAACAAAACCCTAATTGAGTCCAACAGAATTCCGTTTTTTAAAATAAACTAATCAATACTAACAAAACCCTAATTGAGTCCAACAGAACTCCGTTTTTTTAAAAATAAACTAATCAATACTAACAAAACCCTAATTGAGTCCAACAGAACTCCGTTTTTTTGACATAAACTAATAAAAGCTAACAAAACCCTAATTGAGTCCAACAGAATTCCGTTTTTTTAAATAAACTAATCAATACTAACAAAACCCTAATTGAGTCCAACAGAACTCCGTTTTTTAAAAAATAAACTAATCAATACTAACAAAACCCTAATTGAGTCCAACAGAACTCCGGTTTTTTGACATAAACTAATCAAAGCTAACAAATCCCTTCTTGAGTTCTGTTTTGTCATTGTTATTTTTTTTTCATATTCTGTTTTTTCATGTTCTGTTTTATCAATGTTCTGTTTTTTCAGTGTTCTGTTTTTTCACTGTTCTCTTTTTTCATTGTTCTGTTTTTTCAGTGTTCTGTTTTTTCATTGTTCTCTTTTTTCATTGTTCTGTTTTTTCACTGTTCTGTTTTTTCATGTTCTTTTTTTTCATGTTCTGTTTTTTCATGTTCTGTTTTTTCATGTTCTGTTTTTTCATTGTTCTGTTTTGTCCGGTCACCCTCTTTTACAGATATAAGTGGCGAGAGGTAAAAATCGTTTTGAGTTCGTAAAGAAAATGACTTACCTATCCTATATATGAATAAAAATTACACAGTACCTAATTAAATTTGAAAACACATCCGCAATAAAAATTAAACTGCAATGCTTATACGAAATAGAAGTTTTTGTTGTAATTATTAGCGAATAACTTTAAGGTTACTAGCCGGTCAGTCAACTATTCAGTACTAATTTTTTATTTAATGCAAAAACTGTTTATTATAGAGTAGTACTGAACTGTAATTTTTGGGCAAGAGAATATTTTCATTAGCGTATAATAAAAATATAAACAGATATATTTTGAAATATTGGAATAATGTTTCTTAAGCATACAATAAAATTTCAAAAATATTAGGTAGGTATCTACCTACTAAAATGAAGACTAAAATATCATATATTTATAAACAAGTACAATAAACCATTAAGTTTGAAATATCCAAATGAGCACCAAACCCAACCAATAAACCGATTTAGCTGAAATTGGGATTGTGTTTGTTTTTTTGAAAAGATGATTCTCGAACTTTGCTCTTTGCACGGATTTCTAATCTATCCTCGTAAAAAGCTACTAAAATGTATTGTTATGCATTCATAAAGTAATCTGTAGTCTTAACGTCTTAAGTCAGTAGTGTAATATGCACTGAAATAATTTATACAAATCATTAGACACTATTTATTGATTCATTGTTAAATAGTACTTACCTCAACCTTGTCACCAGTACTTATTTTCATATTATAGCAAGCAATGCTAAAATAGTTCATCAGAAAGGCGTGTTCATTATGAAACATTTATTAGAATATTCAATTAGCAAGTTTGAATATTCAATCCGGTAGTAGTAGTACTCTACTTAACGCGTAAATCACATAATTGTTTTACCCTTGAACATAATTTATTTGTCTTTTATAGCTAGGTAAGCTAATACAATATTAATATCAACAATAGGATGTTAAACAGTTACATATTGAATAACAATATACGTGATTTTATCTTAAGAGGTCCGTCTATTACCTACAATCCAGCATAAAATGTACTAACGTAGCGAGTGTTTTGTGGCCAGTACAAGAATGGTGAAATTTTATATTAACAAGGATTTAACAGAGAAAGAATGGATCTACAGATGTGTCTTTTTAAAATTTTGATTAAAAAATTGTACATGAATATAAAAAATTCGAAAGATTTAAAAAAAAAAATCCTATTTTATGCAAACTTTACACAGTTATATCTCATGATAGAAATTAATTTTTAAAATTTTAAAAAGGCACATCTGTAGATCCATTTTTTCTCTATTTAATGTTTATAAAAAGTTTTGATTTGTGTAAGTATTTATTGATCAAATATATTTTGCTATACATTATTTTATACTATGACTTTTTTACCCCCAACTCTTATAATACATAAGCGAAAATGTTGATAAAAAATAGCAGATTATAAATCCATAATTCTTATTTTATTTAAATATATAATGACGAGTTTTAAGTTTCTTCAGTATATTAATAAACTATTTAATCTTTCTCATTTAAATTTAGTTTCAAACATTGTGATAAAGAGTTCGAGAACTTACAGCTATTTTCACCATCTAAAATACAAAATATAATTAAGGACCAACTTACTAAATATATAAATTTAATATTTTCAATTACCTGAGGATGCCAAGGTACCAAAACATTTTCGAATTTCTTTTATAGCTGATTGTTTCAATTTTTCGTTTTTGATTTTGTCTTGCGCCCATTTTATCATCCCTGCTTCTGAAGGAATACCGTCGTCTTCCATCTGTAATATTTTTAAAATTAAATAAATTCTTGTAATAGGTAAGTACCTATTTCTGTGAAAATCTGTAACTTCAATATAATGTATGGGTCGTTTTAAAATACTTACAATTTCCATATTGTTGAAGACACACTGGCTAATGCACTGGAACAAGTAAAACATTTAAAATTAAAAAATTATCTACGATTTTTGAATAATATATGGAGTGGTCGGAATGTGGACAATAAAGCAAACTTCTTTTTTCACTTCATCTGACGAAAAATTCTCGTCTCAGTCAATTATTCCAGTCTCATCTCTATTTCTTAAAAATAAGTAATATTTTTTGCATATGTATCTAACGGGCTTTTAAAGAATACTTTATAGAAAATATTAAAAAATATTGTTTTATTAAAATAGGTAGGTACTGAAATTTATGATTGAAGCGATCGAAGCTAAAAACTGACTGAATATTTTTTCTATAAATTATAGTTTAGAGAATGTTCAATATACTGAGACGAAATTAAAATAAGACGATGAATTTCTTGTCTCGATGATGATATAAGTAACATGTACCTCAAATATTATAAAGTTATTATATAGAGTGACCAATAATGTTTTATATAGTATTATTGATGTGTCATATATGTCAAGGAAAATATGGAAAAAAATATAGCAATTCCTATATATTTTTAAGTATCTACTAGTACTAGAAAGAGAAAACAAGAAATGGAATAATTTTAACATTTTAAGAAATACAAGAAGAAAATGCGCAGGCCCTATATTCTTTTTAGGAACATTTCACATACCTATTGTATATTTTTATGAAGAATTTGAATAATAATAATTAAAAAACAAATTTTTCTTAAAGCTTTAGGAGGGCCCAGAAAAGAAAGTCAGTACATTCAGTACGGAGTACAGTAAAATATCAGAATAAAATATCTTTGAAATGGTGTATGTACAAGAGTCTAAAAATCAGTAGGTACTGTACTGACAAAATCATCATCATTTCATTATAATTCAAAAATAAAATGTGTTTACTTACTTCTGTATCCGAGTTATCGTTCTTATTTCCCTTTCCTCTACTGGGCGACTTTCTAGATCCACTTCTTCTGCCACTATTCCTCGACTCATCTTCTTGCGATTCGTTCTGGTTGTTATGTCCATGTTTTCTTTTACCATCCCTACTAGAGTCCCTATCTCTATCCTTGTGGGAGTCCCTATCTCTATCCCTGTGGGAGTCCCTATCCCTGTGGGAGTCTCTATCCCTGTGGGAGTCCCTATCACTATCCCTGTGGGAGTCCCTGTGAGAGTCCCTATCTCTCTCCTTGTGGGAGTCCCGATCTCTCTCCCTACCGTACCGGACATCCCTGTTGTAATATCGTTCATCGTCCCGGTCTTGGGGCGGGTAGGGCGAGCCCGGACGAGCGTCTGGGTTTCGGTTGTTGTGGTTGTTAGGGCTGCTAGGGCGCCGGTTGTTGTTGTTAGGGTAGAAGTCTTCGTCGGCGGTGCTCAGGTAAGGATTGTATGAGCTCGGGCGTGGTACTGAACGCGTTTCGTCCCAACGGTTTTGGTAAGGATCTAATGTAATTTGAAGAGTTTCAGTCATAGGAACTTATTACCTATGAGTCGGTTTATGCTGCTGGAGTAAGAATTATTTCTCCAGCATAAACAGACTCATATAACTTTAAAACTATTCTTATTCTCAAATTTTTGAGTATAAAGCCACATTTAGTATTTTTTAGTATTTGTTAAAATGAATGACACTAGATTCATAAATTGCTCGAGCACTATGTTTCCGGTACGTCATGCCATCCGGTTGTGACGTCAACTGCAAGCCCGCGAACATTGAATTGTTGAAATAGATATATTTAAGTTCATTGTTACGCGCTGTTACGCATGTTTATGTATTTCCAATTCTATCTTCTAATATAACGTTTTACAGTGTAAATGTGTCCTATTTTATTTAGCAATCTACGCCCTGGTATTTATTATTAGTATTTCAAAAAGTATTGGACTTGTAGTGTTGTAGCTTAGTTTCCCTAGGTACTTAGTCATTGTACGAATGTGTTTTTGGTTGTCGAAAGAAAATAAATAACTTAAATAAATTTTAGAGCCAAACTGTAAATACAAGAGATGTTCAGAATAACAAACGGCATCCAACGAGCCCTTATTTATTGATATAAAATATTCCTGTCTCGAGATAAACGTAAATTAAATTTGAAATATTTGAGCTGTTCATATTCCTCATCACCTCCATCTTGTAGCCGCGCATATTTGTTTACTATAATACGTCATTATTTAATTGTTATAACTATTTAAAAATTTAAATAATAGATAGAAGCAGAAGCAGTAAACAATTCTTTTAAAACATTTTAAATAGTGTATGTAGCAAGCAAAAACACAGTTTTATGAAACCTGTTGACCAAGAATAGTTTGTTGTTCTACATGTAAAGTGCTAACGATAATGTATTTACTTCATTTAATCTAATAATTCCTTCTAGAATAAAATACTGCGTGTGCATTGAGGTGGTGCAACACTTTCTGTTTTTTTGGGGTAAAAATAATACAGTATGTAGTATCATGCGGGTAAAGCTAGAGTACCAAAATAGACTATTTAGGTATTCTAGGTAAAGCGGGATTTATACAGCTCACATCAACAACTAACACTAAATTAACATTAGCATAAGCACTAACGCTAAGAACAAAATCCGATGTGGTCAACACATGACCTCTCGCCATACTCTACTATTTTACTAAGTGTGTATGAAGGTACTTACTCACAAAATTATACCATTGTAGAAGGATATTCGGGAATTGTAGTTTTTATAATATTATTAAAGTTTACGGCAGTGTGGTAACGTGACAGCGTTGTGATTGATATAGTCAAGCACGCTTCACAGCGGTTAATACTTGGATGGGTGACCATCGAGACAAAAAATAATAGCCACTGCGGCTCGGTGTTCCCGGCCCCCTTACACCGAAAGGTATAAAAAGGGGTTACTGACTATATATATATATATATATATATATATATATATATATATATATATATATATATATATATATATATATATATATATATATTAAAGTTTACTATGACCTTATAAATAATAAATGACATTTCATATTTTCCATTTCAATTTATCAAAAAGTCAAAAATTTATATGACAACCAGGTTTGGAAGAAAATTATTGGGATGCAGTAAAATATTAGACACATAGGGTGTCGAAACTAGTTGAGTGAGACAATCAAAATATTTGACTGCATCCCAGTAATTTTCTTCCAATCCTCATATTCACATCAGGCAAGAAAATTTTTCCTTAATTATATGACAACACTTAATTATTTTATTTTTTGCTTTTATAGGTAGGCAGACGCACACGTGCGCACACATACACACGCACACATACACACGCACACACACACACGGTCATCATCGCGAATCTATCAAAATCGTGTTCTAGGGACCTCTAAACGTGCTTATCTATTGAGAACTGACTATCGAAATTTTAGCGTGATTACAACCTCTCTTACAGGATTGATTGAGTGGCAAGAGGTAAAAATGGTCAAAACGGATTCTTATGGCTGGTTTATGATGGATTTAATTTATAAATTTAGATTTAAAATTTACGATTACCATCATATATATATATATATATATATATATATATATATATATATATATATATATATATATATATATATATATATATATATATATATATATATACAGGGTGAGTCATCGAAATGCCCGTCGTCGATATCTCCCTTGTCGTTAAAAATACAGCATAAATTTATTAACAGAATTTTTCGTCTACTCAAGGAGCATAACTTAAAATTATTTTCACATATACAGGCTGTTGCATAACGACTTGGCAATAATTGTTCGTCTTTTTTTAAATGAAACACCCTATATATTTTTATATATTTTGAATTGTATTTTATTTACCTATACGAAAATATAAGTTTCATTTTAGATTTCCGCGGCGTTGCCAAGTTATTCAATTTTTTCTCTTAAAAAAGCCGAATACACGTATTGTTTTATAAAGGCGTACTGAAGTTATTTTAATAGTAAAAATTATGAATTTTTTTTTCTGTACAGCTGTAACTATACTCTTTGATCTGACATAACTTTTTTTAAATGTTATTATACAGGATGTTCAATACAGAGAATCAAATTTACTCAATTTCAAATGGCTATAACTCGTCATTTTCAAATGGAACACCCTATATTTTATTGTTCTGTTGTGTGTATTTTTGCATCTTCTTATGTTGACGATCGGTTAAATGTTATTTTTATTTTTCTACTAGAATTATTTGCCCGAAAGCTTTAATTTGATACCACACACGATAGTATTTTGATAAAATAAAAAAAGTTATGTTTATAAAGTTGGTACCACTGGTTGAATAAAGCTCATTAACGAACTTGAAGTCAGAATTTGGGTCAAGATCTTAAATATAAAATTTCAGTCCAAAATTCCAACGCGCTTTTAAGTTATGCAACATCCAGACAGACTAACAGACCGACAGACCGACAGACCGACAGACCGACAGACCGACAGACCGACAGACCGACAGACCGACTTTTTTTAAAATTATGTTTTTTGGGTTCAGTAGGGTCTAAAACGTGAAGATTCACCAAAATCTCGAACTGTCAAAAAATCACGATTACAATACTTCCCTCTATTACATAGATCGGGGAAGTAAAAATTATGAATTTTTTTTTCTGTACAGCTGTAACTATACTCTTTGTTCTGACATAACTTTTTTTAAATGTTATTATACAGGGTGTTCAATACAGAGAATCAAATTTACTCAATTTCAAATGGCTATAACTCTCCATTTTCAAATGGAACACCCTATATTTTATTATTCTGTTGTGTGTATTTTTGCATCTTCTTATGTTATAAAGAGTGTCCTATGCCTAAAAATATTAATTTAATTAATTTCGAAATTAATGTTTTTAGTCATACATCTTTTATAACATAAGAAGATGCAAAAATACACACAACAGAATAATAAAATATAGGGTGTTCCATTTGAAAATGGAGAGTTATAGCCATTTGAAATTGAGTAAATTTGATTCTCTGTATTGAACACCCTGTATAATAACATTTAAAAAAAGTTATGTCAGAACAAAGAGTATAGTTACAGCTGTACAGAAAAAAAAATTCATAATTTTTACTTCCCCGATCTATGTAATAGAGGGAAGTATTGTAATCGTGATTTTTTGACAGTTCGAGATTTTGGTGAATCTTCACGTTTTAGACCCTACTGAACCCAAAAAACATAATTTTAAAAAAAGTCGGTCTGTCGGTCTGTCGGTCTGTCGGTCTGTCGGTCTGTCGGTCTGTCGGTCTGTCGGTCTGTTAGTCTGTCTGGATGTTGCATAACTTAAAAGCGCGTTGGAATTTTGGACTGAAATTTTATATTTAAGATCTTGACCCAAATTCTGACTTCAAGTTCGTTAATGAGCTTTATTCAACCAGTGGTACCAACTTTATAAACATAACTTTTTTTATTTTATCAAAATACTATCGTGTGTGGTATCAAATTAAAGCTTTCGGGCAAATAATTCTAGTAGAAAAATAAAAATAACATTTAACCGATCGTCAATTGTTTTTTAAAATAAATTATTCAAATTATACCGAGTTTGGTGTCAATTTAAAGCGCTCGGGGAGATAAGTTTAGTAAAAATGACATTTATGTGATTTTCAATTGTTTCTCAAAATATAATTAAATTTTTTATTGAACCAGTGCTACCAACTTTATAAACATAACTTATTTTATTTTTATTAAAATACTATCGTGTGTGATATCAAATTAAAGCTTTAGGGAAAATAATTCTAGTACAAAAAAAAATAACATTTAACCGATCGTCAATTTTTATATTATACATCATTCAATTTATACCGAGTTTGGTGTCAATTTAAAGCTCTAGGGAAGATAAGTTTAGTAAAAATGTAAAAAATTACATTTATGCGATATTCAATTTTTTCTCAATCAATTATTATTCAAATTTCTTCAAGTGTATTATCAAAAGTTCTCTGAAGAAAAAATTTAGTCGGAGAATTAATAACAACATTTAAACGATGGTCAGTTGTTTTTACCTCCCGCATTATATTTTGAGAGGAGTTAAAATTTTCGAGTGTGAGTTTTTTGTGAATAAGTACGTTTTACAATCCATAGAATACGAATAAAGTATTTTCAAGATGATGTCTGTGCGCGGTTGTGTGTGTGTGTTACAATATTTTGTGGACGATATCTCAAATAATATCAACCATTTAACAACCAAATTTTACATTTAAGGTTTTAATACAAATCTTAAGAATCCAGTTATTTTTGCTTAAATATTTCGATAAATAATTAATTTATGACAATATTTTCCATTTCAAATGATAGATTATATTTTTGTCATCTACAAATCGTATTTAAATTTTTTTATCTGTACATGATACTATTTAGAAAATAAATTATTGTTAATAATTCAGAGTATGAAACATAAAATTAAAGGCGTTACGAAAGTATAAGTTATTAAAACTTATAGTCGGGGAAGTACTGTGCTGGCCACAGCAGATTTTTACTATTAAAATAACTTCAGTACGCCTTTATAAAACAATACGTGTATTCGGCTTTTTTAAGAGAAAAAATTGAATAACTTGGCAACGCCGCGGAAATCTAAAATGAAACTTATATTTTCGTATAGGTAAATAAAATACAATTCAAAATATATAAAAATATATAGGGTGTTTCATTTAAAAAAAGACGAACAATTATTGCCAAGTCGTTATGCAACAGCCTGTATATGTGAAAATAATTTTAAGTTATGCTCCTTGAGTAGACGAAAAATTCTGTTAATAAATTTATGCTGTATTTTTAACGACAAGGTAGATATCGACGACGGGCATTTCGATGACTCACCCTGTATATATATATATATATATATATATATATATATATATATGTATATATATTTTGTCACGTGATTTGACATACATGAGATGACAGATAATTATCTTCTATTTTGTAACGAATTATTTTATTACATTTTTGTCTTTATGATATTTATCTATATTTTCCTACATATAATATTAATCTTATATCCATATTTCTCATATTCATTTTAGCAAATCGACAACCACAAAGTCGAAATATTTAAGTGTCACTTCAACGTGTCAATTGTCTCTTTTCAACTCACTATGATCATTTTAATATAATGTGATATATAATAAAACATGATAGCCATGATAAATAAATTATTGGCAAGTAGTGTCAAAATGGAAATCAATTTTGTTATGGCGTGTAACGGTTGTGCTGGCTTTGAAATAAACAGTTTTAAGAAAAAAAAATCAATAGTGACTCCTTGCTATTATTAAATTATTATTAATCGTTTGTTCAATAATATACTGTTTTTCATTTATTTCAAAACATTATTAACTAATAATGAAGGTGGGTAACTTACCTCTTTGGTTCATATAGTCATCCTCAGGCCTTGTATTCATCCCAAAATTTCTCATCCCCTCATGCGCAGTGCCTCCATAGCCAGAAACCAACTCTTCCCTATGTCCGTTTCTACTCTTTCTTCCATTGTTGTTCTTGTCTCTACTGTTCTTCCTATTCTTCTCCTCTTTGCTGTCGTCGTCATCGTCGTCTTCGTTGCTGTCCTTCCTTCTCCGATGCTTTTGTTTCTTATTCCTGCCGTGGCCGTGTTCTTCGGAACTTGAGCCTCCGCATTCAGATGTCTTGAACTTCATGATTTCAGTCTTGAGCGAAGATGTCTCTTCGGTTGGGCGGCCATTTCCTAAACCGACTTGTGTCGCCGCCTCGCATAAAATTAATAACAGAAATAATGTGTATAGGTTTGTGAACATACTGGAAATTTTGTAGGTTTGTCGAATGGTGTAGTTTTTATAGATTTACTGAAAGAATAGATATGATGCAGGTAATTTTGAGCAATTGTTCTGTCGGAAATGGCATTGTTTGCAAAGTCGACTCTGACTGTTTGGATGATGTTTTAATTTTGGTTTTCCTGTTGACTTTTGAAACTTCGCAGAATTGCGTAATTATTTTCAGGCATTAAATTTGTGATTAGAATAATACATAGACTGGAATATGTAAAATTGGAGGTAGTTATTGATAAAGGAATAATTTTCTTTATCTGCTGGCGTTTCATAATGACAACATTATAAGCTTTAATTTGAGGACCATAATTGCGTTCCTTATGGCCATTTGCACCGCTTCCACTTAAATTTTAAGTGGCACTTAAATAAACAATATCGAATCAATATCAAATGTAGAAATAACATTGCTGTCATAAGTTCGATTGGATATTTTTCATTTAAGTGACACTTAAAATTTAAGTGGAAGCGGTGCAAATAGCCATTATAGGTCAAGGACCATAATGAATCAGTACCATAATGAAATTTGTGAACAATACAACAATTTAAAGCAAAATTTTATTTAATAACATGCATTCATACATCAATGATAAATATTTATAACAAATGTTTCACAATTTGACAAGGTAACACCAGGTATCGATGGCGAAAGAGTTTAATTATTCGAATTATTAATTTGTACTTAGTTTTGAATATTCTGCTGAAATGAAATATTCTTATTTTCATCTAGAATTGCTGCAGATATTTTTCTCAACTGATTTTCAAAATAGCCTTCTGCAAACTGACAAACTTATGTCAGAAGAATCACTCATTTTTAATGAAAATTAATCTTTAACAAATAAACCTTGTTTATTTGTAAACAAGTAACTCGTTGCCATACCTCGTTACTAAGAATGTTTCAAAACGAACATACCTGATTTTTTAAATTAAATTTTTTTGTTCAATATCAAACAATTTATTTTACTTTTTAACTAATTTACGCCAGCAGATACAATTTTGTGTGTAATACGAATCGTAACCAATCATTATGACACTTCTATCGGAGTAATAAGTATAGTCACTCGGATGTAAAGTTGAATAACTTCTTTAAAAATAATCCAAAAAATTTAAATAAAACTTTATACTAAAGTATGCACGTTTCTACGTTATTGCATAGAATTTCAAATTTTTAAATGTATATGTGTAAAAATAACAATTCAGAAATTATTTCAGAATGCAGTTCAATAAATCTTTTTTATATTTAATAATTATACATTTATTAGTATTAGATTATTATGTAACAATTACTTTCATTGTAGAAGATTTGAAAACAATTATTAAAAATAACTACCGACCAGTGGCAAAAAATGTTTGTTTGAAATACGATACAATTTTTTTGTGAATTTAAAAAAATTCTTTTTGATTCATGATCCTCTTAATTTAATTTTTTGTCCTAAGTTGTGGAACATTTTTTACATAATATACCGTTAATAGTACATAGTATCTATAAATAGGAGATATTTAGAAATAAATCTTTGTCTGAACCAAATTTCCTAGGCACATCTAAGAACATTATCGACTAACGCATTTTGTGTACCCCTTCCACTTATGTTCTTGGGATTCCCCGTTCAATGCCTCATGAACTTTCAGTCAGAAGTTCTCAAATTGTTCTTTTTTAACCTCAAGAACTTGTTTCTTTGTTCTAGAAATTTTTTACATTTTTTGAGAATTTCTGGTTTATGACGCACACAAAGTTTACAACGTGCTTGATTGCATTTACGAAATAACAAGAGATTTATTCCTGTTTTTTACTATAACCAGCAAACCAACTAAAATATTTTCCTTATGATGTGCACAGATTTTCATTAAATTTTGTGGCTCTTTTTTACGAGAAATTACTAATGATTTCAAGAGAAAAATGTGGTTAAAATGTGACGAGTAATTTGTTTGTTCATTGTTTATTTAAATGTAAGATCATAAAATATGAGAATAATGAATAACAATGTTTTCAATAATTGCGATTCAATATAAAAACGTTTAAAGCTAATAAAATAAAAATAACATGTTATGACAATTTTTACCTTTCGCCATACCTGTAAAGGAAGGTATTGGAATCATGCTAAAAATCGGGTAGTGAGTTTTTAGTGGATGAGCACGAATTAGGGTCCTTACAATTCATTTTTGATAGTTTCACGATGATGTCTGTGTGTATGTGGTCAGGGCAGGATTTCTGTCCGTCGAATATCTCAAATACGAATTACCAAAAATTTTTTATATTTGCTATTTAACATTTGTATATAAACTGAAGAGCTCATTAGATTTTGGTAGAAATATCTTCACCGGAAGTGATATTTTTTGAAGATTAAATAAAAAGCGCCACAGGAGAATTTTTTTTTTGATTGATTGATTGATAGATGACAGAGTTTACGATATAATTTGAATTATATAAAATATTAAACGTTTAACATTTTAATTTCATAAAAAGAAAAACGAAAATCAATACAAAATACTTTTTACATTTTAATCAGTGCTGTACTAACAAAATCAGAACGAATGTTATTTAGCGGCTTAAAAAAGGGTAATAGATAATGTTTAAAAACATAGTAAAACATTTTTAGTTAATGCAGGTTCCTTATTAAACATGGAAACGTTGTATATTTTTTTTCTTACTAACACTAAATACATAAATTGTTTACAATTCTTTGACGTAGGTAACATGCAATACCTTCACCTAATTGATATAATATAATTTCTTAAATTACCTACGCAGTAAAGTACTCATAGCTAATTAACAAATTGATAAGGGTTTTCTAAAATTTCTTTTCGTAATTAGGAGTTCAAATAATATGTTTTTCGTATTTGGATTATTACAAATAGATATGAATTTAGAATGATTCGTAACGAGTAGGTATTGGTAATAACATTTTTATTATTAACTTAAATATTCACTATCTTTACACTAAATAATCTTCTGCTGCAAAACATTCAGTTATATTTTTGTTATGTTATGGCTCATTTTAATGACTTGCTGTTTAATAATTTTTGAGTTTGCATTTCACCTGAATTCATTTATTTACTTAGTGACAGACCAGAAACATAAGAATATGTAAAAAAATATTTGATGGTAAATTTAACAATTTTGTGACTCATAAATTTAAATATGTATTTGTAAGTGTTCATAATTATTGTGCAATATTCAAACAGCTTGTTGTAAAATTGTCAGAATTTTTATTTTTAACTTCGTTCCATCATAATTCGGAACTTTCCTCATAATTCATTTCTTCCTACGCCATATTGCACAACTATTTATAACTACTACACTTCTTCTAAACTGTGCAAATAATTTTTTTGCAGTTTACAAAAAATCCGATGTGGCCAACACATAACCTCTCGCCATACTCTACTATTTTTATTTTTCTAATATAGGTACTTAAGTATATATTATGTAGTACTTACTCACAAATATACCATTGTACTAGAAGGGAATTCGGGAATTGTAGTTTTTATAATATTATTAAAGTTTATTATGACCTTATAAATACTAAATGACATTTCATATTTTCCATTTCAATTTGCCAAAAAGTCAAAAATTCATATGACATTAACACTCAAATATTTTATTTTTTGTTTCCATAGGTAGGCAGATAAATCAAAATTGTAACAAATTTGTAGAATTTTTAACTTCTTGTAATTGGAAAATGGTGCTAGATAGAAACAACGTTTTGAATACATATTGTAGATAGTAACATTTAGTATACAATGTTATTTAAAAAATTCCTTTTAATTCATAAATTTTGAGAATATTCCAGAAAAACTCTTCAGATCTTCAAGAAACTACCACTTCCGGTTTCACGATCAACACCAAAATCTAATCAGATCTAATCTAGGGTGTCAGAATATTGTATACCAAATTTCAAATTTTTTTATTCAGTGGTATTTGAGTTATCGTACCTCCAACATCCATCCTGACACACACACACACACAGACACACACACACACACACACACAGACATCATCGCGAAATTATCAAAATCGTGTTCTAGGGACCTCAAAACGTGCTTATCCATTGAAAATTCACTATCGAAATTTTAGCATGATTACAATACCTCTCTTACAGATATGAGTGGCGAGAGGTAAAAAAAGCGGCGCAGGCGAAAAATTTAATTGTGTTTAAGTTAAATTCAAATTTATTTATATACTAATATTACCACCAACACACTATTTTGGGTAAAGTTTAGAACAAGAAGTTTTATTGGTTAAAAAAAAATTATACGAAAGGAAGGTAGTCGGAATTTGGACCAGAAGTTATAAATAAAACAATTTCTAATAACTCTAACGTTTCGTTTAAATTTTAAACATCTTCAGAGAGCTGATAGAGAGTCAAGACACTTTACAAACTTACGTTGGTTTGAATTGCATTGTTATTGTTTGCATTTAACTTCAACATAAATCGAAACTATCAAAATGTGACTTTGATCGTTCTTCCTACGTGGTCTTCAAACATTATAGACGTCATCGTGAGACTATTAAAAATGAGATGTAAGAACCCTAGTTCGTGCTCATCCAATACCTCCCTTACAGGTCAGCGGGAGGTAAAAATAGGCTATATTCCGCCATTTTACATAAAAATGGTGAAAATTGGTTTGACCGATTTAATGAATAATAATAGTTCATTTTACGATAAAATGGCTGACAAGGTAGTGAAAAATGTTTGTAGACGATTTGAGTGAGTAATTAATAAAATAAATATTATATTACCATTTGTAAATTAGCGTGCCATTGCGTCAAAGTTTGAGGAACAATTTGCACTTTCCACCAAACATCGGAAACATTGAAAGTAGTTATATTTTCGTCAGATTTTCCACTCTCCTTGAAGTTTCGACCTAAACAAAATTTTATAAAGACTGGAAACAAGTTTCGTGATTGGTTGTTACCACTGAAATAATAATACTGGAACGTGCTCTGGCGACAGAGACAGCGACTCGCGGGTGATTGCGTCTTTGTCGTACAGTCCTGATTGGTTTGTGGAGTGTAAAGCCTCATTCACATAAGCATTTAGTTTTAAGGTTTACATTTATGTTTACGTTTAAGAAAGTTTGTATACATATAAAGAAATATGAGCATTCACAGTGCTTCAAAGTGGGAAGTGTGAATGCTCGTATTTATTTATATGAATTCAAACTTTCTTAAACATAAACATAAATGCAAACCTTAAAACTAAATGCTTATGTGAATGAGGCTTAAGACAACGATAGAATCACCCGTGAGTAGCTGTCTCTCTCGGCTCGCTTTTCGTACGCAGCAAACATAGGACAGTACTCGTTCCAGTATTATTATATTCAGTGGTTGTTACCAGTTCTCCAACTTATAGTTGTAGTTGAGCAATTCACAGGAGTACAATGCATGCTAGTGTTTGATGGAATTGTTAACAAATTGTTTAAATAATTATTGATCGTAGTAGTTCTTCCTGAAGCCATTGCATTGCTAAGAGGGCTAGCCATTGAACTGTTTATAAGACTACTTATAGCATTGTTCATAGAGTTGTTTAATGGACTTGTTAACGAATTGTTTAAATAATTATTCATCAGAATAGATGTACCTGAAGCACTTGCACTGCTAAGAGGGCTATCCATAGCACTGTTTATAGGACTACTTATAGCATTGTTCATAGAGTTGTTTAATGGACTTGTTAACGAATTGTTTAAATAATGATTCATCAGAGTAGTTGTACCTGCACTGCTAAGAGGGCTATCCATAGCACTGTTTATAGGACTACTCATGTTCATAGAGTTGTTTAATGGACTTGTTAACGAATTGTTTAAATAATGATTCATCAGAGTAGTTGTGCCTGAAGCAATTGCACTGCTAAGAGGGCTATCCATAGCACTGTTTATAGGACTACTCATGTTCATAGAGTTGTTTAATGGACTTGTTAACGAATTGTTTAAATAATGATTCATCAGATTAGTTGTACCTGCACTGCTAAGAGGGCTATCCATAGCACTGTTTATAGGACTACTCATGTTCATAGAGTTGTTTAATGGACTTGTTAACGAATTGTTTAAATAATGATTCATCAGATTAGTTGTACCTGCACTGCTAAGAGGGCTATCCATAGCACTGTTTATGTTCATAGAGTTGTTTAATGGACTTGTTAACGAATTGTTTAGATAATTATTCATCGGAGGAATAGTTATTCCTGAAGTCATTGCATTGCTAAGAGAGCTAGCCATAGAACTGTTTACTGCAATAGGTGTCGTTGAACTGGTTTGCTGTTCCAGAATATCTAAACCTGAAAAAAATTATAACACTTAATATTAATACCTGAATATATTCGTAGTTTGGCTGTACTTATTGCTATGTCTTTATTTAAGGTTTCGGTCGTAATGGAA
The DNA here is from genome assembly GCA_947534325.1 of Agonum fuliginosum. NCBI lineage: Eukaryota > Metazoa > Arthropoda > Insecta > Coleoptera > Carabidae > Agonum > Agonum fuliginosum. Next base: position 28,622,825 of record OX384037.1, read on the forward strand.
TAATAAATATATCGGACAAAATGGTACATTATTTTGAGTGAAAAAATTGTTAATGCTCCATGTTCTATATTTTTGAACAACGATGTGTATCTTGTTGATATAAATGATCTAAAATTAGTTTATACGTTCAATTAGGGACATGGCAACACAGTTATACATACAAGTCATAAAAAATTACTGCAAGACATAAACCATTGATGACCCCCCATGTTAAACATTTTTGATGTTTTGCTATTTTTTGATGTAGAACTAAGGCACGCTCTACCTCTAAGATATTAGACCCTGGGAATGCCCTCCGATTTGGAGTTAGTGGCCTGAAAAAAATTATCAAAATTAGCTCATAATTTAAAATTGTAAAAGTAATACAAATGTTATAGTAAACACAGTAATTCAGTAAATTGGCATGCACTGAATATATTCTATTTAAAACTAATCGGACAAATCTGAAGTATAGGAATGCTGAAACTGATCGTTTTTTATTGGCTGATGTAACACCAGTATTACACCACACAAACTTTGTAACAAACGAATGTTCTCCATCTTGTCTCGTCAACTGTTGGCAGTAACTGTATTGAGTTTTTCCGCTGATAGGTCAAATTTAATTTTGCTGCCAAAAAAACTAGTGATATTTTTCTCGTATTTACACAGTGTACATATGGCTCAGCGAGAGAACTTCAAGTTTGTCCGTTTAGTTATTAAATAAAGTATCTATATATACCGGGTGGAACACCATACATGTGTACATAGGCGATTAGCATTGCATTTTCCATATATGTAGATTCCTGCTCCCCATTTCTACGTAGAAATACGGTAAAGTGTAAAGGTATCAATCGAAACGTAAAATTATTTCACTCCAGATGCAACTAAAATTTCCTTCAAGGTAACTTTAAATAACAAATCTAAACTTACATTGCTATGGTAACTAACTAGGTATACCTACAACAACTTTTTAAATTTGACAGAGATGTCAGATTTATTTTGTATTGAATTAATTAATTAAATTTGAATTTTGTTTATTAATAAAATACAGACTTTTATGCTTTCTAATGCCCAGTGCACACGGAGAAACATTTAGACAAGTTTCCTGAAAAAAGTTTCCAGAAAATGGAGATTTTTTTTGAAAAACTATAAATATGTTTATAATGACATGTCACATTTGAAGATTTGACAAATAAGAAGTTAGTTGCACTTCACTACGTTTCTTGAAAACGCCTCATTTTTAAAACATTGAAGTTTCCGGAAACTTTTTTCAGGAAACATGTCAAAAAGTTTCTCCGTGTGCACTAGGCATTACATTTATTTAAATCTTTTTATAATTAATACAAAATTAAATCTGACATCTCTGTCAAAATTTGAAAATGCTAATCGCCTATGTACACATGTATGGTGTTCCACCCGGTATACTCGCATTTCTATAAACTAAATTCAATTATATTCAGTAAACATCAATACAAATTTGTAAAATGTGTATAATAATAACCTCAAATATTGTAATTCAAGAATGAACTTACCGACATCGCATGATTATGATTGCTTTATGTTACAATTTGAAGTAAATGATGATATAAACAGAACTTTAATGAAATGACTTTGTTGTAAATGAAAACATATTATTTATGTATTATTTCCGTCCATGTCATTTTGTTAGACGCACACAGTGCTACTAGAATTTGAAACCATCGCCAACCTTAAATGTGAATGACGATTTTATATCATACAATAAATTTGACATTTGAGTTATAAATATTTTATTAAGGACGTACTGGTCCTATATCTGCGAAATATGAGCATGATGTAAAAATTTAATATATTGTTCATATAATATGTTCTTTACTACATTCATAGAACGAAATCAGTAGATAAGATTTTCTTGTTGTGAGGTTTTTTTCAGGGCAAAAATGACATTTCGAAAATTTATGTCATTGATAATAAATTGTTATAAATAGACCAGACAAAATTATTTATAATGCAGTGAGTGTTAATGATCATTTTAGAGGTAATAGGTACATCAGCAAATCTCTCGTATGCCCATATATTTAAGTTACAGAAATGTGTGTGTTTCTGATCACTTTTGTCTCCGACGGTACGACCAGTTTCTCCTTAAATAATTAAAACTACACAAAAAATGAAAATGTCAATATGACAGATGGACAGACGTATACACAGTATCTGAAATTTTTGTGGCACAATTTTTAAAGAAATGTGTAAATATTATTAACTGGGTTTGAAACTAGCACCTAGGAGCCGAAATTTAATAAATACAAAACAGACTGAAGTTTTTATATTCTTCCATTAAACGTATTCAGTCAAGAAGCATCATCGATTCATTATTAACTGGATATTGTAATAAGGTAATTATAAAGTAAAAACTTTATTTACAAAGAGTTAATTTAACTTTAATGCCAATCGGAATCGGTACTTTGCTTGAAGAACTACAATTTTTTTTACAAGAAGTAGCCTAAAAAAACCAAATTCACATATTATGCCCAGTATACACGGAGAAACATTTTGACAAGTTTCCTGAAAAAAGTTTCCAGAAAATGGAGATTTTCTTTGAAAAACTATAAATATGTTTATGATTACATATCACATTTGACGATTTGACAAATAAGAAGTTTCCTGAAAACGCCTCATTTTTATAGGCGCCGTTAAAACTTTGAAGTTTCCAGAAACTTTTTTCAGGAAACATGTCAAAAAGTTTCTCCGTGTGCACTGGGCATTACAGTGTCAAGGCGGAAGGTTATGTGCTGGCCACGTCAGATTTTTTTGTTTAACTCCAGCAAAACGTTTAATCTTTATATTGCTCTTTTAGCCAAAATTTTGAAATACTGATGCAACCTATAATAAAAATTATTGCGCAATTAAATAATATAAACTTAATTATACCTAAAGGTGGGCTTATGGTTATTTTGATTTCTGAGAGATATGTCAAAAAATATCGTATAACAAGAACAACCTAAAATAGCCTGAAATCTTATCGATTTTACGGGCATGGATACATTTCTTCATATAAAAAATCTGAAGTGGCCTGCACACAACCTTCCGCCATATCTAGACTTATAAACATAAATGTATACGTATACAATTCAGTGTCCCTTTAAAATATACAAATAAAAATCTAAAATATTCAAACACAGAAATTTGCATCACCTGAATCAAAAGATTCGTTCACAGTAAAACTCTTCTGTGTTGAAGCCATCCTCCGTTCAATTACTACATTTAATATCTTACTTATGACTTATATGTCGCTAGTATGTCAACTTGTCACCCGTCTCACCCGTCAATATTTTTTACGCAGAAACAAAAATCAACCGAACATGGATTACAAGATTTTAACGTTTAATCTGATAAATTTATTTTTTAAATTTTACTGCAGTTCTTTAATGCTACCAGATAAAGACAATTTTTTATAACGTAAGTTGCAAATATCTCTGCCACTTATTCTTATTACAAATAAATACTATATTTGTCCAAATTTATATAAATTTTTGACAATTATCTTTTTCAATCTTCAAAAAATATCACTTCCGGTGAAGATATTTGTACCAAAATCTAATGAGCTCTTCCTATTCGTATACAATTGTAAAATACCAAATATCAAAATTTTTGGGTAATTCGTATTTGAGTTATCCGACAGACGGCATCGGCCCGGATCACACACATACACACACACACACACGCACACACACACACACACATACATACAGACATCATCGTGAAACTATCAAAAATGAGTTGTAAGGACCCTAATTCGTGCTCATCCACTAAAAACTCACTACCCGATTTTTTGCATGATTCCAATACCTTCCTTTACAGGTAAGCGGAAGGTAAAAACAGCATCAGATTAACAAATATATAATAGAAATGCTACAAGATTATTTAAAAAAATTATATTTGTGGCAAATATAATACCTTCGTCCACAGCTTTTATTGGTTTGTTAAATATAATAATCTAAAAATATTGTTGAAGATAAAAGTACAATCTACAAAATAGTCGAGCAGAATTTTTATATTTTGGTTTAAAATCGAAATATGTTAATTTGAATTTTGTGACTCATAAATTTGAATATGTATTTGTATGTGTTCATAATTTTATTCAAACAGCTTGTTGTAAAATTGTCGAAATTTTTATTTTGAACGTGTTTACTTCGTTCCATCATAATAATTCGGCAGACCTTTCCTCATAATTCATTTCTTCCTACGCCATATTGCACAACGATTTTCCTTCTAAGCTGACAATGACAACAACACCTAACATCTATACGATAACAACTTGCAGAAGATCCCCAACAATGACAAGCAGATTTAACTTTACATGATTCACCAATCACTAAGTACTTTTACTGGAATTCAGAGACGGTTACTAAATAAAACTACACGGTTAACCTTCGCAAATATGCGATAGTGGACTGGTTACCCATGAGACTGGGATTTTTGAGAAAATAATGAAAATGGAGCGACAATAAGATATAATCTTATGCGGATATTCTAAATTATTATGGTAAAATGTCTTTGACATTCAAATTGTTATTTATAAACAACAATAAATATTTATTATGAAGCGAAAATTTGCCCAGAATTAATTTTAAGATTTAAAACAAAAATGTTTACTCCGAAATTATTTGTCGTAGTTAAAATTTATCGAAATTACTTATTTTTATTTTATTTATTTATCTTTTATCAAAATATCCGTCCTTTTTAAAGGTCACTACTATCGGAGTAATAAGTATAGTCAGAAAGATGAATGAATATCTTGTTTATAAATAATCAAAAAAATTTGAATAAAACTTTATACTAAAGTATGCACATTTCTACGATATTGTATAAAATTTCAAATTTTTAAATGTATTTGTGTAGAAATAACAACAATTTATAGCAAAAATGAGCTATGATTTTAACACATTTTTTGAAATTGTTAATTTCAATGACGTCTGTTGTCAATTAATGATGAAATTGTATTCTAATCAGGGACCTGTAGCGATATTAATTTGTTTCAGGTTTGGTTACAGTTCAAGCAAAAAAAAAATCGGTTCAGGTTTGGGTTTAGGGTTTCGGTTGAAAAATAATAATAATTATTAAAGTAACGCACATTTCTTGTTTACTTCACAAATGTTTTATTGTAAAAATGAACTTAAAATAATAAATACTTAGTAAATGGTTATCAATACTTTTAGTTTACTTAACATTAACAAATAGTTTTAACTCAAAACTAAATAGGCACATAATTAATTTCAAATTCTCATAACTTTGGATAGAATTATCGTAGAAACTTGTTCTTTTTTGAACTTTAAAGGAAATTGTGTGAACTTTAATGTCCTTGCCTTGAATATGGTCTACAATTTTTTTTGTACTCCGTGCAAGTTGTTAAAGTAGGTCTATGGTGGTTTACGGGACATGGAAATGTATCGAATGTGGCTTTGATCTTTTTAAAACCCAAAGAATTATTGATTTTGGGTCAAATTCAACCGAGTTATCACGGTTTGAAAATTTGACATTTTTCGTCAAAAATCGAGTTTTCCCTTAATTTTTTCCTCGAGTGTAGTATAGTTAAAATAATGTATAAACAAAATAACTCCTTTCAAATATATTCTTTCGGCGTATTTTGCTTTTTATTATAAGGTCATTGAATCTATTTATATTTTGTTAAAATCCCACAGTTCTTGACAAATAAATTACACTAATATTTGAATCAGAACACGATTTTTTGCAATTTTGTTTATCAGATTTTTGTGAATACAAGTTTTACTACATTCTTTAAGCTTATAGCTATTGTTTAACAACCTAAGAATTTTTATTTATTCAAAATTTTTCCAGGTAAAAAGATATTAAAAATATAACTGAGAAATAATGTTGTTTCGTCATCCAGCGTTCAAGTCACTGCGTTTTAAAAAGTTTTTCCCTGTTATAAAAATTATTAATACCACTTTTCCGTCGGCGTACTAAATGTTTATGTTGTTAATTACTTAGAATTATATTTTAGAGGTAGACATTTGTAATAAATTATAGTTAAATAAAATTTTTATTGGTAACTACCTACGGGAACATTATTATGTATCTACCATATTATTATAAATACTTCTTCGTATGTTTCTTTCTAACAATTATTTATTGCAACAATTTACACAAATACAAGTATTTTTGAAAACAATAATATGTCCTATTATACAGGGTGTTTCTATACCTCTGCACGAAACTGTAATAGATTACCTATATAATTTGATATACTGATTATAGATAAAAAAGATTTTTTTCAAAATTCGCAAAAATAAGGGTAGTGAAAATTTTAGACTAGGTATGTTATGTGTGTGAATTTTATACTCTGGACCTACTATAACAATTAAATGAAAATTAATTTTTTTCAAGTTTCTTTTCATTAATATTCAAAAAGTTCATATTATTTATCTCGAAAGTCTAATACAGGGTGTTTCATAACTTCGAGTACCTACATACGTTAATGGTATATGTTGTTTGATATGCTGGTTACGAAACTATTTTTTTTTTTAAATTGAAAAATTAAGGGTTGTTTACCTAAAACATTTTTTGTAGTGCTGCATTGGATTCGTTTTCCTATTAAACACAAGCAATGAAGTAGGTAATCAAGAATTTAAATTACATAATACTAGTAAAATAAACATGCAAAATTTAATTATTTTTAATGAAACAATAATTACTCCACCCAGTGGCAGTGGCAACAAAAAATTTTGGACTGGAAAACATGGAAAATAATTTTGCGATTCTTTTTGATTCGTAATCAGCATATCAAACAACATATACCTACCATTAACGTATGTACCTGAACTTATGAAACAACCTGTATATTAGTTTTGAGATTAAATTGGGTAGAGCGTGTTAAACTGCTGCAATAAATAATAGCTGGATCATATGAAAAATATTTATACGGTATTTATGTTTAATAATTACTTTATATGTCCCGTGGATATCATTTAAAAAAAACTATATTTAAATTTTAATCAACTATCCCAGCGGTAGCTAAAATATAGTCTAAATTATAATTCTTTGAATTTTTAATTCTCTTTCATTGAGTGTTCTACTTACCGTTTGTGAAATACTATAAGAAGAAAGTGATAGTTTAATATTGAACTTTGTGTAGTCATGGTTTATGAATGTGATCTTCTGATTCGTGTTGAACTTGGGAGTTCCATGAAAATAACTATGTGTTGTTTTAATAGCAGGCAAAACACAGTCCGATTGCCTCGATTGCCTAGACCACCAAACACTACAGATGAGATGATTGCCGCAAGGGCCAGCGGCGTAGAATATGTTCATAAAAGGGGCACAATAATACGAGAATAATGATGTTTGTGCCATTTCCTAATTTAAATAGTTATTTAATTATTTAGTGTGTTAATGAGGGCGATTAATAATTGAGACATTTTAACGCGTCAGAGAAGCAAACTCGTTAATTGTCGAGATCAAACTCGTCTTTGTCAAATAACTTTCATGTAATGTGTAATGCCGGTCTAAGAATAATTTTTAGAATAATTTTAAACTTACCGCGAAGAGAAACGTGATTATACTCGACTTGGATAATTGATATCTACGTATTTACCTCTCGCCTCATATTTTATAAGAGAGGTATTGTAATGGGTTAAAATTTTCAAGTATGAGATTTTGGTGAGTAAGCACGATTTAGGGTCTCTATAGAATACGAATTTACTATTTTCACGATGATGTCTATGTGTGTACGTATAGACGTATGGATTTATGGACTGACGATTTTTCGTATCAAACCTACAATAACCAAATTTCATATTTAAGTTTTTAATAAGGATTTTAACACCGGATAGGATTTTTGTACAAATCTGCAAACTGCAAGTAGTACTTTTTGGAACTTGATATAGTTTTCCTTAAATAAATTATTTATTTATGCCAAATGTTGCAATTAAAAATAACAGAAAATATAATTATCTATGAGTACAGTTAATTTTACAATTTGCTGAATCTGGTAGTATTTAACAATAAAATAAAGTACAATTAATATTCTACATTTTTGGAATTACAGTATCTTGCTGTCCACGATCATATGAAATTTGTGTGACGGTATAGTTGATTTACATTATCGTTTACATATTACATGAATATGAAAGTATTAAAATGTAAGTAAAACTATTTATTAGATTAGTAGAATAAGCAGAATTAGACGAGAAGTCGTGTGCTGGCCACATCAGATTTTTTATATGAGGAAATGTATCCATACTTGCAAAAATCGATAAGATTTCCGGCTACTTATTTATTGTGTCATACAACAAATTTTGATGTTTTTCAAAAATTAGAATAAAGCGTAAAATTTTTGAGCAAAAACCCACCTTTAACAGGAAGATGTAATACGTAACTAAATAATATGCCATTTTTAAGTTTATGTTTATTTTACATGTAATAATTATTTAGATATACTTACCAAGTATGCTACATGTATGTAATACCGCTAGTGCGCTAATTAATAGCCACAATAGTGCTAAGAAAACAGTTTTAGATTAAATAAGATTATTCATTCGGGAAGTCCCTTGTTTTATAAATAAAACTTAGCACAATATTAGGTTCTTTTTTGGAATTTTTACTACGTAAGTACCTATGCACTATATGCTCTGTTCCACGAGACCTTTCATTAAAGGGACACACGTTTATGCTGTTTCGATCGTCGTAATTATAGACATAAGTATTTTATTAATAATATGATATAATGTGGTCTAAGAATACTATTTATATGCCTCCGGTCGGCATCGCTAGTTTTCCATATCTCAAAATCCGCCAGAAACTCTCTGTTGCCAGCCTAGGCCGGCAAACAACCGGAAGTTATAGGTTGGCATCTTGACATTACTACAGTTGTCAAGCAGATGTCAATTTTATGCGTTGAATATTTTTTATACAAGAATTAACAAGATTTTGACTAATTTTAGACGTAAATCGTTAATAGAAACTGAAATAAATTTATTTTAAGCCCAAATGCAAGTATTCAGTGCACAATTTTTTAGGTTATGTATAATTATTTTATATTTTTATAATGAAATCGGCATATAAAATATTGTGTATTACACGTCCAGAAACTGTTATGCTAGTGCTCGTAATTTGCAAGCCTCGCCTGTGGCTCGGCGTGTCAAAAATACTCGCTCTTGCAAAAGGTCAGTTTCTGGCCTTGAGATACAAATAACTATTATATTACAATTTAGGTAACAGGAGGATCAGAAATAAAAATAAACTTGTTACAAAGTTATTTAATTGTGGATTAAATTAATTAAATAACTTTGTAACAAGTTTATTTTATTTCTGATCCTACTGCCACCTAAATTGTAATATAAATATTTTAATGATTTAGGAACCACATCAGAAACGAAAAACTTAATATTCCATCATCTTGTGATTCCCTTGTAGAAATATCCCTGTCCTGTCACTGGCGCTCGCATCTGTGTCTGTTGGGTGCCCTTGACCAAGCGGTCTCGGTCAGCGGCCTCCATCACCCTTCTTTCTTCTGGTGTTGTGCCGCCACCGCGCCGCCGCCGCCACCGCGGCAAGACGTCGCGGTGCATATAAAAGTGTCCCAAGCCCATCCGCAGACACAGACAAGTGGCAGATCTTCGCAAGATGGCCAGACTAACGGTAAGAAAGATTTAATTTTTTCTAAGTTTTGTTATAATAAGTGCAACAATCAACGGGATTTATCTTTGTTTTACTTCATTGCGATTAAAATCAGAATTTGTTTAATTGTCCAAGTTCACACCTAATGGCCATTTGCACCGCTTCCACTTAAAATTTAAGTGTCACTTAAATGAAAAATATCTAATCGAACTCATGACAGCAATGTTATAATATCTACGTTTGATAATTTGATATTGTCTGTTTAAGAAAAATTTAAAATTAAAGTGGAAGCGGTGCAATTAAAAAATAAAAGTGATTTTTTTTGTCTATAATTCCCAGTTCACAGCAGAAAAGTTTTCTCTAAATGTTTTCTACAAAAAAAGCAAGTGCTAGAAACTGTCATCAAAATTTTTAAATGCCAGTCATATACGGAGAAACTAATTACTTCTATAAAATAATTATAGCTACCTATTGATTCTTAAATATATTTTAAAAAAACATTTAGTTTCTCCGTGTGAACGGTATTGATATTTTTATATGACAGTTTCTAGTACTTTTTTTTTATTTCGTTCCTCATGGCTCGTGTGAACTGGGCATTAAGAATAAATAATAACCTCCCTCGTTTAAAATGATAAACATGATTAGTTTTATTATTGAATTATTTATGGCAGAAAATTGTACTAGGATGGTGAATTAAAATGTGCCTACCTTCAAAAATTGGATGTGTGTGTAGATTAATATTAATTGAATTTTAGTAAAACAATATTTAAGTTTATAATACTTAGGTACCTACTTAAATTTAAACATAAATCTTTAAATTGAAAATTTTTTTTAAATGCTACTTTGTTTGAGGATATAAAAAATGTAGGTACTTACTGCCATTAAGTGAATGTTACTAAATAGCCTTATATTTAATGTTAAAGTTGGATATAAATAAAAGTTACCATTCAATTTTTGTGATAATCCTAAAAGCTAAAAATAATGAAAATCGGTTAAACTATTTGATAAATCGATGTAATTTGACATGTTCAGATACTTTATGAAGTATTAAATTGTCTTTACCTAATCTTGTTGTAATTGTATAAAGATGGAATTACTATCAAAATTTTAATTTTAATACAAAATCTTGTGAGTCGTAGATTGTAAAGTCTTAACAAACAAAGAATTTTGTAAAAGTTATTGTTATTAAAATATTCTGGAAATTTGTTTTCATTTTGTTCCAAGTTAAATTGTCGGAATAAAATATTATGTTGCCTATATTATATAAGTAATAATTAATGATTTTCTTAACTCTGCAGATATTCCTGTTGTTGGCGTTGGCGGCCACCTCCATGGGCCTGCCCGTCGAGGAAGCCGTCCAGGTGCCGCAGACAGCGCAGGTTCAGGGCCAAGTGAACGTGAAGCCAGGTCTGGTGGCCGTGCCCATCGCGCAAGTCACTGTCAAAGACAAAGAACCGAGTCAGGACCAACCTCAACCTCAGCTTCAGGTTCAACCTCAAGGACTTCCTCTGCTGCAAGAACTAGAACAAGTCCAGCAGGAGCCCCAAGTGCTGCCCGTACTTGCCGAAGTCAGTACTTTACTTTACTTTTATTTATTTATTTATTTATTTTATTTAATGCAATCATTATGTTGCACCTGACATATCATATTTCAAACCGCAAGTCTGTAACTACAGCAAAACGTTTTATCTTTATATTGCTCTTTAGCCAAAATTTTGAAAAAATGATGCAACCTATAATAAAAATTATTGCGCAATTAAATAATATAAACTTAATTACCTCAAGGTGGGCTTATGGTTATTCTGATTTCTGAAAGACATGTCAAAAAGTATCGTATAACAAAAACAACCTAAAGTAGCATGAAATCTTATCGATTTTGCGGGCATGTATTTTAATATTATGCTTATTACTATTTTTTTCAAAAACAAAAAGGCCATTATGACAGAATATCGTGTTGCTGCAACGTAAGGCCGAATATGAAACTCAAAGCGAGAAATTATATTACAATCATCTCATATTTAGCAAAGATTTACAAAAAAAATGACTAAAAGCAGGTATAACAGTATTAAGTCAACTATTTTCTAGAAATTGCTATAAAGTATAAATGTATAAATAAGTGAATGTTTCACAATTTTTATTTTGAAGAAATGTTTCTATGGCCATTTTCCGAGTACTTATAACAAATTTGAAAAGAAAATTTAGTTTGTATATATTATTAAACGTACTTAGGTATTTTGTTTTTTGTATTTTAAACGATTGCATGATAATTGATAATGCATGATAATGATCTGTTTGTTTATTGATTTTTTAATGATTCATAATTTTTCATGTTAAATTTTACTTCTTTTGCATAAGTCAGAATAGAATCATAAACAGTTTCAAGTGTTTGGTTTGTGTATTGAAAATTGTTAAAGACATTTTAAATCAATTACAGAATAATCTTGGTAATCCTAGAAACTTCTTAGTACATTCTCAGATTTCAATAATTCTTTATGAAAAATTAACTCATAACATTTCAAAATTTGTACTCAGACAATTGAATATCAAGTGATGGCAAGAATAGTAAAAAAATGCCAAAAACACAATATTACAAACTTCAGTTCGGTATCGGGCTTAATTTTTGAGTAGGTAACTTTTTGCAAGTGATAAACCTTATTTACCTTTTTCTTAGCAACCAAACAAATCACTAAAATGTCATTTGCTTCATACTTCTAATATTTGTCAGTGAAATGATTCGATTTTGTGAATATTTGTCAAGAAGAACCAAAGGAGTCGTTAAATTATTACGTTGAATTACACTCGAGCATTTTATTTCCTCCAAACAAATTTTTGTTTGCCATCTCAACCTTGTCACCTGACAGCAATTTGACTCGAAAAATTATTACAAAATAAAATCACTCCATCTACGGTGTCCTGGTTTTATTAAACTATTTTTATTTTCAAATTGCTAGGCCACAAGGTTTCGATACAAACAGAAATTTATCCGGCGAAATAAAAAGCTCATGTGTAATTACAGTTGTCTTATTTTTCATTGTTTTCCAATGCTATTTAATCGTGATTAAATTGAAGCTAGCTTTTTTAAACAAATTTTGAGCTTTTTGAAGGCATATTCAGCCGGATAAGTAGTGGTAAAAGCATGACACTTACATGAATTTTATGTTTTCGATATTCTATATCTTTAAACATGCCAAATTATTCATTTCAAGCAGATTTTATTTATTTATTATTTATTGACGTTTATCTGACAGAAGTATAAAAATAACAAACGATTTACTATTGTTACTATGGTTACGTATAACAACAAAATTTGTCAGATGTCAGATGGACGTCAAAATCAACGTTTTGGTTGCAAAAAATGTACCTTATGAATACTGTACGTACACATAAATCTATGTATTCATGAAATACTCTTGACATATACCCCTCGTGCTAAAGAATTGAATCGATAAATTTGACGTCTGGCTTATTCAAAAAATTTTGCTTTAAAAAAAGTGTTATCGTACATAATAATTTCAAATTATTATGTACTCACTTTACTTATTTCATCTAGACATGTCAAATTGATCATTTAAATTCATTGCACTTGGGATATAACTTATGATAAATTACCTTCTTCGAACAAATTTATCATTCTTAGTGTATGTGAAATAATAAACATGAATTTGTTATAGATTCCGGGTGGCGAACCCTCTCCTGACCTCCTAGAAGGCCCCGGGGGCCCTGAGGGTCCCGATGGGGACAAGTCCGACTTGGACACCGCTAACTCATTCGGCTGGGGCGGTCGCGGATGGGGCGGCGGGTGGGGCCGTGGCTGGGGCGGTGGCTGGGGCGGCGGCCGAGGCTGGGGCGGCGGCGGCTGGGGCGGCCGAGGCTGGGGCGGTGGCGGCTGGGGTGGGTACTACCGGGGCTACGGACACGGCTACGGACGAGGCTACGGACATGGGTATGGGTACTGGGGGTGAAAAGGACGAAGTAGAAGAAATCATTCATAAAGAATCATTCATCAAAATGTAATGTGTCATCAAACAAGACTGTTAATTCTAACAATAAAATACATTTTTGTAATAAACTGTTTTATTATTTTAACACACAGTGCAGGAGCGTGGCATTCTCTCGAAAGCGACAATGTACATTTTTCATTATTTATCGTTTTCGGCGTTTTTATACCTGTTATACCTGTCAAAAAACCTCGTACATAAAATCTCGTTATTTACTTAAATTGGGTTAGCACAAAAAAATGAAATTTGTGTATTTGCTCAGTTGTCACACTGGTGTCCACTACGTGCCAGAAATCAGCTAAAAAATTAATTTCGATCGCAACTCCACAGCTTTTGAAGATATTGTTGAAGATAAAAGTACAATCTACAAAATGGTCAATGCAGAATTTTAAAATTTTGCTTTTAAATCAAAATATGTCTATTGGAATTTTAACATGTTTGGAATGTTGACAACATATAAAGTATATATAAAAGTTAATTCACTTATAAATAAAAGCTGTACAATTGGGGGTGAAAACCCTCTTTTTACCTCTCGCCTCATATTCTATAAAAGAGGTATTGTGATGGGTCAAAATTTTCGAGTGTGAGATTTTAAGAGATAAGCACGTTTTAGTGTCCCTATAGAATACGAATAAAGTATTTTCGAAATGATGTATGTAACTCAAAAAGTTACAAAAATTTAACAAGCAAAATTTTATATTTAAGATTTTAATACAAATCTTAAAAGCACAATAAATTTTGGCAGCAATCCCCAAACCGGAGGTAGGTAGGTAGTACTTTTTTTAAAATTTTGATAAATAATTAATATATCGCAATATTTACTTCCTTGCACGGAGTAAGGAAGTATTGTAATCACGAAAAATTTCGGTTCTCAGATTTTGACGGAAATATCCGTTTTGACCTTTTCTGAATCCGTCATGACTAGTTTCGTCGTGACGTCTGTACGTACGTACGTACGTACGTACGTACGGACGGACGTATGTGTGTCGCATAACTCAAATACGGTTAGACGTAGAAAGTTGAAATTTTGTATTTAGGACTGTTATAGCATCTAGTTGTGCACCTCCTATTTTTGGTTTCAATCTACAAACCGGAAGTAGTACTTTTTTCAAATATTTCGATAAATATTTAATTTAAGACAAATTTCTTAATTTTAAATGAAAGATTATGTGATTATTACCTACAATCGGTATTTTATAAACATTTTTGTATCTGGTATCATTTAGGAATAATTAATAGTATATTATACATCGAGGGAGAGAAATGCATGTTTTTTTCATGAGGTGCAATTTGTAGCCAGAGGGCGAAGCGAAGCGTAGCCCGAGGGATACAAAGCAACGAGGGAAAAATTGCAGTCTCTCCTGAGGGGTATATACTATTTTTTACACGGACCAAATTAATTTACTTTAAAAATATAGTAATAAATTATCAAGTAAGTTATTTGTTGTTGGTAACGTAAATCATACATAGCAACCCACAGAAACAAATAAATAATAATAATATAAACTCCCTAGGGAGTGATTATTTCCCTAGGGACTAAATGAATCACTTCTATCATGCTTTTTAATAAGAAAAAGATGACGTTTACTCCTGTCCGTGTAAAAAGTATATATATTTATAATTTAGTATTTCGGTATCTTGTAGTCCATGATCGATTAACATTTGTTACTACGTAAAATTTAAATGATTATGACATGACAGTGACAATAGTAAAATATGCTTTATATCTTCTTCTGCAGTTTAAATAAAATGACTAAAATATATTTGTGAGTATAGTAGTAGTAGTTAGTATAATAAGTTAAAAGAATCTTTTATATTATTCTACATTTTAGTTATTAAGAAAAGTATGAACACACAAGGCGTACAAGGAAGTCATGTGGTGTCCACGTCAGATTTTTTTTATTTCAAATGAAAGATTATATTTTTATAAATTGTTCTGTCATAGTACTTTAGGAATTAAAGTATTATTTATAATTTAGAGTATGAAACTTCAGTAGGGTAGGTATCTTGTTGTCCATAATTGTTTAACATTTGACAAATAATTATTACTTTATAATAGCCAATGGGATATAACTATAAAATACTGATTCAAATACAAGTATCGGAAATAAATGTTGGCCTGATGAATAATTTCGTATGTCACAAAAATATGAGTTAACTACATGCTGTTACTCACTTTAGATTAGATTTCTTGTACATTCTAATGAGTACAATAAAATAGTCACTGCTTGTTTGGTTCTAGAATGTTTTCTAAACTGCAGTTCAGAGGCGGACTGGTAACGTGTCGGCCCAGTGGGAAATAAATTTCACCGGCCCAACCGAAGTTTTTTAAAGAAGTGTTGTTTTACGAAAAAAGAAAAAAAATGCGCCGCAGGCGAATTTTTTTTTTTGGGTTCAAGGTCAATGGCTCTTTCATTAAAAGTTTAGTTTTTCCATAGTAGGAAAATTATACTCAATTTACCCTCATTTACGTAGTGATGCCGTGAGACGAGAAATTTAAATAATCTCGTCTTGGTCATTTATCGGCTGTTCAATTCTCGTCTCGTCCCAATTTCTCGAATAAAATTTGTTGCCATCTATTTGTAAAGCTAGAACTTTTTTGTACATTTCTGTTAAATTTGCACATAATTCTTATTTTTAAAATAAAAAATATTTATATCGAAACAATAAAATGCTACGAACAAAGTACAATAAAATGTATTTTGACATTTTCGAAGAGAATAATATCAAATATTTTTCAGTTTTTATTTCGAGAATTCTCGATTTCTCGAGAACTATTTCTCGTCTGGTTATATTGATTCTTTTCTCATCTCGCAATCCGAGACGAGAAAATTATTGGTTTTCGTCTCGTAATTTTGAGACGAGACGAGAATGAGACGAGATTTCTCATCTCGCCGGCGTCAATACTTTTATGAGTACAAATTAAAATAAATAACTAATTTAAAAATAAATGTAACGAAAATTGGGAATTTTATTAATATGTAATTAGTCTAGCGTTTTCTTACACTTGTAAAGAACAAAACCGAGCCGAACGAACAGCCGATTCCATTAATGACTGACCAATACAAATCATGAATACAAAACTTAGTTTCGTTTGTTTATTTGTATACAATATTGCAAATAATTGTGAATTTTAATAAAGACAAACTCAGATTTGGGTTGTTTGAGTTATTTATAAAAAAAATTATTATCCTTATCGATAATCGGCCCTATCGTGTCGGCAGTCGGCCCAAATTCATCGCGGCCCAGTGGGAAATATCCCACCATCCCACCGGCCCAGTCCGCCTCTGCTGCAGTTTGTACAAAACTATAGGAAAACATTTGACTCATTCGCTTGTCAAGTTGTTGAATGAATCAATTAACATACTACAGTTACAGTTCAAGATCCAACATGTGATATTTCAATCTAGAAAATTTCTATATGATTTTGATTCTCTGTAAAATTAAAAATTAATAATTTAAATCTATTTTCCTTCTAATTTCACGGTTCAAACTTATCGTTTATCGTTTGTGTTTTCATTTAATTAAGATGTAGTTATAATAAATTATCAAATTTTGTAATTGTATCTTCTTTCGTTAGAACCTAATTTACGTGAAAAGGTTTATGGCTTCTGAGGGAAAACAATATTTATCTTACTGTTTCAAGGGTTTGGTTGATTCATTGTATATTTTCCAAGGAGGGAGAGGTAGGTATAAACGAATAAAATTATTCAATATAATCGTAGATATGGTGGAGTATTTACTACAGTTTAATATGGCAATTACTCAATCGAATCGTGCAGTTAATTTTTATTTTCTTAAGTATAATTTTCTTCGTTATAATTCATTAAATTATATGCTATTAATATTTGTGAATATTTTTTTGCAATCGAAAGTTTTGTATTCTAACTTAACAAATCCCAACGTTTTTGATTTTTACTAAAAACTAAAATAATTAATACAATTAGGAATAAATTATAGGGACCATATACGACAGTGCGAAATATAAGTTATTTTTCAAATTTATAACACAATCAGAATATTGTGATTACTTTATAAAACATAGTTTTGTGTAACCAGCATAACGATTATGCATAGCTGTTGGCATAATAACAACAATTTCTTAGAACACAAAGCTAAACTTAGAATGACTCATTTTTAAATTATATATCTTTTCGATGACGTCAACAACATATTTTTGATTACATTCCCTGAAAATTTTACTCATCATTATTTAAATTCCAGGAGAAAAGTACCTACTATACATTTATATTTTATTTCAGTTAACTTTATTAAATATAAATTCATATGTGTATTACTTAATTCTTGGATTAAAGACTTTATTAGTTTAATTTAATTTAATGCATTATGATGTTTCGGTCAAACTTTGACCATCTTCAAACAGAACCTAGAAAAGACACTAGCTAATTACAAAAATTACGAAAAAATATACAATAAAAACTTACAAGGTAAAAATCAAAACCATGGAGTAAACAAAATGTACGAAAAAACACAACCTGAGTGAAATAAAGTGATAACAATTTCAACAAATGTGCCAGCAATTACAATCAATAGAAAGAACACACAACTAGATCCTTCTAACTATTAATAATATTGTTTAAACATTGTCGGTAATTCGAGTAACTAAAACAGAAGTCATTTTGAGTGTTACAACATTCTTTCCCTTCACCTTCCGGTCGCGCTCGAAACAGTTTTCAGATAGTCATTTTTATGCACTTTATCTGCATAAATTTCTGCAAATAGGAACAAGCAATAGGCATAAATAATATATCAATAGAATTTCTAGATTTCCTTATGCTAAATAAGAATACCTGAAAATAAATATAATATGCAGTAGAAGTGAAATTTCAATTTTGAGGAACCTGATATCATTGTATATGATCAATAGGAAATAAATTATTATTATTATTATTATCAAATTGCAATGAATTTTATGCAAAACGTTGTATTAATACAAACATATTTTTTAGAATAATGAAATTAGGAATGTATATATTTTCTTTGTGTAACATAAATTTCATTGTACGTTTTAAATCGTTTCATGTAGAAAGCATGTGCAAAATGAGACATGTAAAAATTTTAAAGTGTTGTTGACGTGGCACTAGTAGTTTCAGAAAAAAATTACATTTTGTTTAAATCAAATTATGACCTATAATATGATTTTGACGATTACAGATTTCATGTTACGGTTTTTTCACTTTTAAGTGCGTCCTTAAGAATTTCACTATCCTACTGTAATATTAAGTACCTATAGAGATTTGTTTTGTATTTTTAAGAATAAATTTGTTTTCTAAAAATTTTCTATCTATCGTATGCATGTTATTTACAATTTTTACTACTATCTATCGTATGCATGTTATTTACAATTTTTACTTCCCCGATCTATGTAATAGAGGGAAGTATTGTAATCGTGATTTTTTGACAGTTCGAGATTTTGGTGAATCTTCACGTTTTAGACCCTACTGAACCCAAAAAACATAATTTTAAAAAAAGTCGGTCTGTAGGTCTGTGGGTCTGTCGGTCTGTTAGTCTGTCTGGATGTTGCATAACTTAAAAACGCGTTGGAATTTTGGACTGAAATTTTATATTTAAGATCTTGACCCAAATTCTGACTTCAAGTTCGATAATGAGCTTTATTCAACCAGTGGTACCAACTTTATAAACATAACTTTTTTTATTTTTATCAAAATACTATCGTGTGTGGTATCAAATTAAAGCTCTCGAGAAAAGAATTATAGTACAAAAACAAAAATAACATATAAACGATCGTCATTTTTAAAAAAAATAAATTATTCAAATTATACCGAGTTTGGTGTCAATTTAAAGCGCTCGGGAAGATAAGTTTAGTAAAAATGTAAAAAATGATATTTATGTGATTTTCAATTTTCTCAAAAAATTATTCAACTTTTTTTATTCAACCAGTGGTATCAAGTTTATAAACATAATTTTTTTATTTTTATCAAAATACTATCGTGTGTGGTATAAAATTAAAGCTTTCGGGAAAATAATTCTAGTAGAAAAATAAAAATAACATTTAACCGATCGTCAATTGTTTTTTTTTTATAAATTATTCAAATTATACCGAGTTTGGTGTCAATTTAAAGCGCTCGGGGAGATAAGTTTAGTAAAAATGACATTTATGTGATCTTCAATTGTTTCTCAAAAAATTATTCAATTTTTTTAATTCAACCAGTGGTACCAACTTTATAAACATAACTTATTTTATTTTTATTAAAATACTATCGTGTGTGATGTCAAATTAAAGCTTTCGGGAAAATAATTCTAGTAAGTACAAAAATAAAAATAACATTTAACCGATCGTCAATTTTTATATTATACATCATTCAATTTATACCGAGTTTGGTGTCAATTTAAAGCTCTAGGGGAGATAAGTTTAGTAAAAATGTAAAAAATGACATTTATGCGATATTCAATTTTTTCTCAAACAATTATTCAAATTTCTTCAAGTGTATAATCAAAAGTTCTCTGAAGAAAAAATTTTTTCGGAGAATTAATAACAAAACATTTAAACGATGGTCAGTTGTTTTTACCTAACGCATTATATTCTATAAGGGGAGGTATTGTGAGGAGTTAAAATTTTCGAGGGTGAGTTTTTAGTAAATAAGTACCTTTTACAATCCATAGAATACGAATAAAGTATTTTCGAGATGATGCGTCTGTGCGCCGTTTTGTGTGTGTTACAATATTTTGTGGACGATAACTCAAATAATATCTAACATTTAACAACCAAATTTTACATTTAATGTATTAATACAAATCTTAAGAATCCAGTTATTTTTTTGTAGCAATCCCCAAACCGGACGTAGTACTTTGCTTAAATATTTCGATAAATAATTAATTTATCACAATATTTTCTATTTCAAATGATGACTTATATATTTATGTCATTTACAAATAGTATTTAAAATTTTTATCTGTACATGATACTATTTAGAAAATAAATTATTGTTAATAATTCAGAGTATGAAACATAGAATTAAAGGCGTTACGAAAGTAAGTTATTAAAACTTATAGTCGGGGAAGTACTGTGCTGGCCACAGCAGATTTTTCTCTAAGTATTGATGTTTTCCATTGCACATTAATTGTTATTTACTTTGAAATTTAGTTTTCTCTTTTATCTTTTTCATGTGGCAATGTACTTATTGCAATTGTCATTATTTTGTCTGCTTTGTTATTGCGTTGTACCTGGTTGGGTGTTATTATTATGTATGAATAAATAAATAAATATACAATTGCGTGATTTAGGGTAAGTATTTGACTCCAAAGGAGTTGAGTGGTTGTAAAATTTAGTAGAAACGATTCTGTTTTAGAGCATATTGAATAATTGTTCTTTTTTTCTGGAGCAAGAAGAACAGTAAAATGTAAAATGCATACCCCTGTAAGTTAAGGGGGTTTTATCGCTCAGCGCTGCTAGATCACAAATCCTCGTTATTTCATAGGCTGACAGCCTATGTTTTATGAGCACATGTTGTCTCTATTTATCTAATTGCTATGTTTCGCTCCATTCTTGTTTAGAAAATGTATTTTTTAATTTTATTTAACAAATTACTCGATTACAATTTGAAAATTTTATATAAATAATGTGATACAAACATTTAAATTTACGATGCAATCATAGACTACGTTTACACGTACGCCTAAAATGTACTTTGACTTGACTTTGAAAAGGCGACTTTCGAAAAGTCAAATTGTAGAGCATTTACACATTCAAGAAAATTATACTTGGCTTTAGAATTTCGACTTGCCTTTGACAATAAGACAGTTGACAGTATGACAGTGGTTGGCAGTACGAGTTTGGTTATATTACAATTTACAACGAGTATTTAGGTAACTCAGGGCCGGTATTTCAGATACAGTTTAAGCTGTAGCTTACCGTTAAACTCCGTTTAAGAAAAATAAGGTGTATTTCAACATCAGTTTAACAGTTAAACTATGGTTTAAGTTAATCCACGGACTGGGTACCGTTTACTGAGATAAACGTCGATTTTCTTATAACTGTTAAACAAATTGTCACAAGAATTCACTTTGCTTTCATTTTAATATTATTCAATCTGGTACATTCAAAATGCCTATCTTTACGAATAACGAATATAGACATTAGTGTGTTAACTAATACCGATAGTGAAGCTCTAGGGAACGCTGTTCAAGCCCAATAATTTACATGGAGCATAATTCGAATCTGTGTCTAATAACCACACATTTGTAAATGTTGTAGCTACAACATTTTCAAGTCTGCAACTCAAGAAATATCGTGGTTATGTTATATCCATACTATGTACAAAAAGTTCAACATTTACAAATAGATATACCTTTCAGACGTCAATAAATTTTATGGATGGGTTATCGCAAAATACACGAGCAGCAAAAATGTTAATCATTTGTATTGTCAACTGATTACCTAGGCTGGAACTGCAAAACTAGATTTACTACAGACAGATCAGCATTGCTCGCAAACGTAAGCGTAACAATAGCAAGCAGTTCCAGCACCAGCACTGAGCAGAATATGCGCAATGCGCAACAAACAGACGATAACAGAACAGCGCAGCACAAAAATGAAGTTAACAGTGCACTTTTTAGTTGTTCGCCTTGAATTTTTTTCATAATTATTGTATCAAAGTAAATTTATTGTCTATACATACATACACAAAATCATTTATAATTCAAATCTTAAAATAAACCTAGCTAATACACAATTTTATAATTTATTTTGACAATATACTTTATTTTTATCAAATGTCAAATGCCAGTTTATGTCAAAAAAGCCTCAAATTTAATACAAACATTTAAAAAAACATAGGCATAAACGTCTACGAAGACAGCTATTATTTGGCGGCGCAGTACCAACTTAAACAAGACTGCAGTTTAATAAATCTAGAGTTTAATTTTTATTGAAATACGCGTGTATATTTAAACGTCGCTTAAAATTTAATCTTTAGTTACGTAAACTTTGGATTAAGACAAAACTGAAATACCGGCCCTAAATTATGTAACTGAACAAAAATTACAGTATATTAATAAAATTTCTTGCAAAGAACACTGTGGATTGTATATGAAGTTACATTTACTGAATATTATCGTAAATTTTTTAAATATGTTATCAATGCTAGCTAAATTTGGGATGAAATTCAAATAGATTTTTCATCATCATATAACATATTTTAAAATGCGAGAAAATACGATTCTTTGTTGTTAAAATGAGGTTACAACAGACTTGCCGCGCTTTTATTATTATAACTGCATACATCTACAGATGTCACTAAAATGATAAAGTAAAGTACTTTTCGTTTACACGATATTTCAAAAGTGACTTTCATTAGTCAAGTCTGATTTATTTTAGACTTGACTTTACGACGAAAAGTAAAAGTCGATAATGTTTACACATGAGCAAAAGTCGCGTTTTCAAAGTCAAAGTCAAGCCAAAGTACATTTTAAGCTTAATTTCCATGCATCCGTTTTGTACGTCGCGTTTTATCCGTCATCAATAGTGATTGGTTGAACTGAAATGTTATTTTGAATTCGACCAATTACCATTGACGACGGACGAAACGCGACGTACAGAACGGATGCATGGAAATCTAGCCTTAGACGTACGTGTAAACGTAGTCATAGTTACGAAGAATTTTCTCAGAATTATTATTATTTAATTGTTTAGGTATAAATAATAATTATAACAATTAAAAAATTCGACAACGTAGCTAGATTTTTACTGCCTTTGTCTTTATACAGTATTAATTTTAGATTTATATGATTAATAGGTTAGGAGTAATTTGTTAAATACTTTTTTACTGTGATAAAAGCTCCTTAAACCAGAAATACCTTGAAATATACTAAATCTCATCCTTCATCTTCAATCTCGTTTATGTATACCAAATCTATTACCAATGTGCGTCTGTTTCTTCAAACAACATCGTGTGACTAACAAACAAACGCTGAACGGGATCATTTACTCGAAGTATTAATGTCAACGGAACCGTAACATTGTGATTAAAGACTTCACATGAACAATTAACACTTGGGATTGACGTGTGAGACACAGGTGCGAAATTGGAGCGGTGGTATATAAGGAACACCGCGAAAAATTAATTCATATTGTGAATAAGTTACACAGAGATTATTGTGAAGAGTAATAAAATATTAGTGCAAAAACACATAAAATGGTATGTATTCGTTATTATTATTAGGCGAGAAACATAGCTTATGTTAAATTATGTTTATGTCACATTATAGTATATTTCAAATTTCATTATAAAATGTCATTTATTATTACTTTACTTGGGAGTTGGGAATGCCTAATGCGCCACATTGTGATTTCCAAAGGACATTATTCCTTCTTCAGCAGATATGCAAGCCCCAAAACCGAAAATTTTACGACTCTTAAAATGTCTACACTAATTTGACCGCTAGCTTTTCGTCTCAACATAGTTCAGTTATATTTGATAAACTTTTGGAAATATGCTCAACCCCCCTATTCACCATACTTTATGATGACAGTAACTTATGTGGACTGGTCCTAAATTATTATTTCAAGGCTTTACAAATGTTGTGAAATTTAAAGCAAAATTGGTTGTTACAATATTATTGTGATTTTGTTTATGAAAATTAAGATTGTTGTTAAGCGCTGGTCTTAGACATCTTTTGAAATACTTTATAGACTTTAGAAAATAAAAACTGATCATTTTGTTAATATTAAATTAGCTTTTTGTTTGCTATTTAAAAAAAAACTTACTTTGATTATCATTCATAACGAATAAATCTTGAAATCGTGATTTGATTGCTGCTTACTAAATGTTTATTAGGTATTGACTGAGTAGTTGTTATATAAACGCAAGTAGAATATAGAATACTATACATTATTATCTACATTACATGCATCTATCAGTTTATTGTTTCACGATTGTCTATTTTATTCTTTAAATTTGGATATACAGAAAGTTATATTGGTTACAAATTAAGATATTTTATTAATAAAAAGACAGTAATGTAATTTAGTATTACCTCTAGGGGTTAATTTATACTAAGAAACTGACAAAATTCGAAAAAACAATAATTCATCGAGTAAAAACTGTTCAAACCTAAGCTAATTCTTATTATTTTGTTGCAGGCATGGCAAAAAACCCTCCTAATATCAACCTTCTTGTTTGTAATAACCGAGCAAAGACCAACAATTTTCGTGGATTCAGAGACTGATTTATTAGAAGAAATCCGTCCAATCCGAAGCATACAATCTTCAGAAACAACTACAGTACTTCCTGAAAGTTCCACTGAAGTTCCTGAAGACAGTGAGCGAAGAATTCGAAGCACAAACGACAGAGAAGACACTGAAACGACTGAAGCAACCACGAAGTTAAATAAAGAAACAACAGTAGATGCGTCAACTGAAGAAAACTTAGATGCCTTTGCTATTTTTGTGAAGATTTCTGCAAAGGCGATGGAAAATCCGGTCCAAAAGAGATCCGTAGAAACCCTTCAAGATAAAGAAGGTGCTGAAGACCTGGAAGATCTTGATACAGCTGCGAATACTGTCTTCAGACCTTTGTTTGCGTACAGACAACAAAATGAACAACGTAGAAGGTTACGTACCTTACAAAACGCGTAATTGTTATAATTTTAATTCATTGTAAATATGTTGTACATTATTATTTATATAAAGCGTGATATTTTGTAATTTATGTTTTATAAATAAATGGTTTTATATATAATTTGATGCATTTAATATTATTCGATCAATCAATCAGTCCGAAAGAAATTTATAGAATTTGGTAATAAATAGATAATTTATTTAAGTTAATTTCTGTATTTAAATATAATATTTCGAAAGCGCTAAGCTTCCTTCTTCAGGATATCATGAGACACGAATTTTTAATTACTTTTCGCCTCGTATTCTATAAGAGAGGTATTGTGACGGGTCTAAATTTTCGAGTGTAAGTTTTTGGCAGATAAGCACGTTTTAGGGTCTCTAGAATACGAATTACACATTTTTGACATGATGTCTGTGTGTGTTTGCGTTCGTTCGTTCGCTCGTATGTTACAATTTTTTCGGAACTCCAAAAATATCAAACATTTAAATACCAAATTGTAATTTGATATCAATTCATAAAACGGAAGTAAAACTTTTCATATAGAGCAATATGATTTTCTTAAATTATCTCGATAAATAAAGCATTTATGATTATATGTATACAGAGAGTTTTTACTTCCTTGTACAGAGTAAAAAAAAATTAAATATTTTCAATTTATGCAACTTTACACGGAGATATTACCCGATAGAAATTTATTTTAAAAATTTTAGAAAGGCACATCTATAGATCCATTCTTCTTCTATTAAATGTTTATAAAAATATTACCTTGAAGTCAATATTAAACAAACCAATTTTAAAGTATTTTTCAACTTGAAGATGTCATTGTATAGTTAGGATGCGGCAAAGTACGAGTTTCGGGCTGGTTTCAGACAGGAAAATAATGGAATAGAAAAAAAATAAAATCGAGAATATTCTAAGATTAAAGCAAAATATCTGTATACAAATTTGGAGTAAATTAATTAGTCTAAAAAAAAGTACAAACGTTTACGTTTATTAAAACCTTCCAGCGGTTGAACAATTACCAAAAATGAAACGACAGAGCAAGTGAAACTTAACCCTCTCGGTCACCTGCGACGTTGCGGCTCAACTGAAGCGGCAATAGAGCAACGACGGCTTTCAGGTGTCTTTGAAACAGCTAACTGACGTTTTAATTTCACAGATTCACAACAAATAATTCAAACAGGCAGCGACTGTATCTTTACATGGTTACATCTCCTGATAGAAATTTATTTTTAAAATTTTAAAAAGGCACATCTGTAGATCTATTCTTTCTCTATTAACTGTTTATAAAAACATTACCTTGAAAGTAATAATAAACTAATAGTTTACTTGCAACGAAAACACTTTTACAGTCTATTTTTCAACTTGAAGATTACATTGCATTACATTACATTTCATTACATTACATTTCAGCTTGGCCTGATGATAAATAAATAAAAATTTATATCAGTTTGTAATACACTGTGTTTCATTTTATTTATTTGGTTAAATCTCGCTTTGCTTGGACTACTTGTTTTTAATTTATTTAGGTATATTTTTAAAGTAGTATAATTGAATTTCTATTGCAGAACGAAATGGACGACCCAGCTGATGTAGTAGAGGTACTGAAGTGCCATCAGTGTGACCAGTACTTATCGGGGGGGCCCGTGTACCTGGTGGTGGGCGGGGCGGCGGCGTGCGGCCGGTGCTTCTCCCCCAAGCGGCCAGCAACGAGGAACAAGGAGTACGAAGCCGTGGCGAAGCTTCTACGCTTCCCCTGCAAGAACCGAGAGCTGGGATGCGGGGAGACAGTCGCCTTCGATGAGGTCGGCCACAAGGCTCGGTGCTCGTACCAGCAGCACGTGTGTCCGGTGCTGCGCTGTGAGTGGCTGGGCACCAGGAGTCAGCTCCTGCAGCACTGCCAGGAGCAGCACCCGGACCACGTGCTTGACAACCTCTGCAGCCTGACGCACGACATCACCACGTCCAGCCTGCACAACTACCTGCTGCAGGCCTTCCAGCTGCTCTTCCTGGTGCTCACGAAGGTCTGTGTGACGTCAGGGCGGATCTACCACTCCGTGCGCCTCTTGGACAGGGACGACATGGCCCAGGACTTCGGCTTCAAGCTTCACGTCAGGCGCGGTAATGTAGAAATAACTAATAGAGGTGACGTAGCACCTGGTGGCTGCCTGGCGCTACAGGAGCCCACGGCGCTGGGTCTGGACGTCAACAGCCTGCTGGATGTGCTGGGCGGCTGGGGCGGCGCCACGTTCACTGTGGATGTGGAGCGACGGGAGAAGTGCTCCAGGTGCGGGGCGGCAGTGTCAGTGATGTTGTACCGTGACGAGGGCGGCTGGCGGTGCGAGCGCTACGCCCCCACCAAGCGAGCCTGAAGGAACCAGGCCCACTCTGTAAAAAATATTCGTGATTTTACAGAAAAATTATAGTGATTTTTTACTATAATACGTATGCAATTGAAATTTTTACATAAATTATGTAGGTTTACATTTTTACAGAATAAATAATTCTATAAATTTGCAAATTTACCCTTTAAAATATGCATAAATACCATAATTAGTATGTATAATTTATTTTACAACAAATATATGTGATTCTACAAAGATATGTGTAAAATATTTAATAAAATAATGTAAGATTATTATGTTTGATGTTAAAAAACATTGCTTGAATTCAAGTATGTATATTAAACATAAAATCAATGGAAAGTAATAAAACAACTGTGTAGTTTTACTAAAATTTGTAAAAAAATAGACAAAATTACATTCAAATGTAAATTTACTATACTTCACCTAGGCAAACTAGATTCCAGTAACAATTATAGTAATTTTCCAGAATTTTTTTTACAGTGCAGGGCTATACATACCGACATTCCAGGCAAGTGCAGCAAACACGAGCGGTTCTTCTGTCAGCAGCGCACCATGTGTGATATATGCGGTGAGGACGTGCCACGTGGTACGTTGTTCACGCACTACACCTCGAGGCACGTGACGTCAGGCTGCAGAGGTTGTCTGAGTGCTGCAGGATCTGCCTCCTGGTGCCCAGCCACTCACAGCGCAGCACCGGACACACGTGCTGCCGGTACGAGCACCGAGTCTCATTGAAGACGACTGTCTCCCCGCACCCCAGCTCTCGGTTCTTACAAGGGAAGCGTAGAAGCTTCGCCACGGCTTCGTACTCCTTGTTCCTCGTTGCTGGCCGCTTGGGGGAGAAGCACCGGCTGCACGCCGCCGCCCCGCCCACCTCCAGATACACGGGCCCCCCCGACAAGTACTGGTCACGCTGATGGACTGATGGCACTTCAGTACCTCTAGTACATCAGCTGGGACGTCCATTTCGTTCTGCAATAGAAATTCAATTATACTACTTTAAATATATACCTAAATAAATTAAAAACAAGTAGTCCAAGCAAAGCGTGATTTAACCAAATAAATAAAATGAAACACAGTGTGTTACAAACTGATATAAATTTTTATTTATTTATCATCAGGCCAAGCTGAAATATATAATTATGTTATAATCTTGTTTTGATTAGTCCTAAGTTTTTTAAAAATGTAAAGTTAAATGTTAATTGACAAGTATAAAAATGTATATATATTAACAGTAGTATGAGATAAAATATTATAAAGTATGGTTAAGTCTAACACGTGCAATAAAACTCGACAGTACAAATTCGATTGAAATGAATTTAAAAGAAAACAGAAAACTCAACGTCAATAATAATTTAAAGCTGAATAAAAATATGGCATTTATAAATATATGTTAGAGTCATAATTTTAGTATATACCTATTAAAACAGAATTACCTTGAGAAAAATGTGTAGCTCAGCAGATAGAAGAAATTACAATGAAGTGTATATTTTGACTAGTAAATAGTGAAGCGGAAGTAGTGAAATAGAAAGAGATGCTGGATACAAAGAAGAAGAGAATTCAGATTTACTGGTGATTTATTTGAAAAAGAAAATGAATAACATACTTTTTATTTAAATGGTGGCAACATTTTAAAAAGGTGTTGTTCTGGAAAGTCTGTGATTTCATTTAGTAAATTTTCATTGTTGATTTTATGTAACAAAATTTCATATTTTTTAAAAATTAGTAATTTGTGGAAATTTGATTCTTTATGTAGAATTTTACAGTTTTCTAGGCTACAAGAATGATTCTTGTAGGTATTCTTGTAGATTCTAATAGGTATTTATGTTATAATCGACAAATAATTACTACTTACAAAAATATTACAATAACTAGACACGAAACTCGTACTTTACCGCATCCTAGCAATGCAATGTAATTTTCAAGTTGAAAAATATACTGTAAAAGTGTTTTCGTTGCGAGTAAACTATTAGTTTATTATTACTTTCAAGGTAATGTTTTTATAAACAGTTAATAGAGAAAGAATAGATCTACAGATGTGCCTTTTTAAAATTTTAAAAATAAATTTCTATCAGGAGATGTAACCATGTAAAGTTATTTTTGAATTTTTCGGAATTTTTATAATTTCAGTAGGTGTAGGAAGGTCCTAGGAACCCTTTCTTATGTGGACATCTTTATTATTTGTTAAAAGTATAAAAACATGTTTTTATACTTTTAACAAATAATAAAGATGTTCACATTGAGTGCGTTTCTAGTAGGTAAAAATTTAGCTATAAGTATACCAAAATCCAAAATCAATTTAATAAAGTGAATGTATTTAATCAATATATTCGTCGATTTAGAACTTTTCCTTCAGACAATTCCATATTGTTATATATTATTGTGCAGTACATAGGTAGTAACAAAAATATTGTATTTAATATGTAAATATTGACTGAATTGTGTGAAATATTTGAATAATTTTTTAAGTAATCATAACATATGATTGACGCAAGTGGCATTTGACTAGTAATAGTTTAAGACAACACACTGTTTATGTTTACTATTTTACACAAAAAAACTATGTTATCTGTGAATGAACAGAGCATTTCTATTTTAGATTTCTTAAACTTTATTATTACTAATTATTATTGACTTGGTGAAGGAAGTACAATCTTTTTTACCTCCCGCTTATCTATAAGAAAGGTATTGGAATCATGCAAAAAGTTGAGTTGTGAGTTTTAAATGTATGAGCACGAATTAGAGTCCTTATATTACAATTCATTTTTGATGATTTCGCGATGATGTCTGTATGTAAAAAAATCACGATTACAATTAATTTGTCTTTTTACAATATTTAAATAATAATCCAAAATGGTGTTTTAATGCCCAGTGCACACGGAGAAACATTTTGACAAGTTTCCTGAAAAAAGTTTCCAGAAAATGGAGATTTTCTTTGAAAAACTATAAATATGTTTATGATCACATGTCACATTTGACGATTTGACAAATAAGAAGTTAGTTGCACTTTACAACGTTTCCTGAAAACGCCTCATTTTTATAGACGCCGTTAAAACTTTGAAGTTTCCGGAAACTTTTTTCAGGAAACATGTGAAAAAGTTTCTCCGTGTGCACTGGGCATAAAAGACTTCTTTTCTTTCTTAACATAAAAAAATATAACAAGACATTAGATAATATTATTTATTAAAATACATCAGTACAAAAGATAAATAAATACACATAAATTATCAACACTACTTAGAATCATACGGTGCATTTCTATAATAATACGGATACCCCTGATAATTCTGAGAATACACATATCTCCCAGGCGGCGCATAATAAACCTGCGACCTCCTCAGAGAGTTCGGACTACTGGTCGTACTCTCCCTCTTTCCCCCGTACAGCCGCTTCCTCTGCTCCTGGATCTTCCTGTAGGAGAACAGGGGCCTGAACACCATGTTGGCCGCCGTCTCCATGGCTTCGCCTCCTTCAGGAGCGCTGAAGTCGTATTCAGCGGGGTCTAGAAGCTCCACAGCCTCCTCGGGACTGAAGTCTACTTGGTGGGAAGCGGCGTCAGCGGTCAAAGCAGTGGGGAGGAGGATGAAGCTCTCAATGTCTTGAGGTTGGTGGACTGGCAAGCATAGTGTCGTTGTGAAGAGAGAAATTGTTAGCTGAAATCAATATCATAATTATTAGTATATAATCTTTCAAAAATTGTTTGTGTCTGTAAATTATTGTGTCTAAATTTCGCGACACAAATATTTTTATTTAACTTTATTATTACCTTATTACATTATGTTCAGTTAATAATATTTACATTTCTTTTAAAATGGTGATACAAACATTTCAGAAATTTTTCATCTATCACATTGACATTTTCATTTTTGTTTTTAATTTTACCTCTCGCCTCATATTCTATAAGATAGGTATTGTGAGTTTTTGGCAGATAAACACGTTTTAGGGTCTCTAGAATACGAATTACACATTTTTGAGATGATGTCTGTGTGTGTGCGCGCGCGCGCGCGCGCGTGTGTGTGTGTGTGTGTGTGTGTGTGTGTGTGTGTGTGTGTGTGTGTGTGTGTGTGTGTGTGTGTGTGTGTGTGTGTGTGTGTGTGTGTGTGTGTGTGTGTGTGTGTGTGTGTGTGTGTCTGTGTGTGTGCGCGTGTGTGTGTGTGTGTGTGTGTGTGTGTGTGTGTGCGTTCGTTCGTATGTTAAAATTTTTTCGGACACGATAACTCCAAAAATATCAAACATTTAAATACCAAATTTTGTATTTAAGGTTTCAATACGATTCTTAAAAGCCCAATATAATTTTGGTTTCAATCTACAAACCGGAAGTAGTACTTTTTAAAAATATTTCAATAAATAATTAATTTAAGACAAATATTTTTATTTTAAATGAAAGATTATGTGATTATTACCTACAATCAGTATTTTATAAAAAATTTCTGTATCTGATATCATTTAAGAATAATTAAAGTATAATACTTATAATTTAGTATTTCGGTATCTTGTAGTCCATGATCGTATCATTTGTTACTACGTAAAATTTAAATGATTATGACATGACAGTCACAGTGACAATAGTAAAATATCGTTTTTATCTTCTTCTGCAGTGTAAATAAAATGACTAAAATATATTTGTGAGTAGTAGCAGTACTTATATATTAATATATTTTTGTAGGTACTAAGTAAAAAGAATAAAGTAGGTATGGCGGGAGGTCTTGTGGTGGCCACGTCCGATTTTTTCCCTATATTGTGATTTACAAATCGTGGTAGGTAAAATTATGTATCTTTGAAAAATAATTTTCCTTTATTGGTAAGAGATATAGACAAGATGTTAAATAAATATTGTAAGATATAATTTGTTCTTTGAAATGTCGTATGATAAATTGTAACTATCGCAGAGTTTTCTATATTTTTTGCAAAAAATATTAGAATGCTTCACGACAATACCAATTTCGGTTGGCAGATTTTTACCAAAATCTTTTCAGCTCTTCATTAACATGTACAAATGTATAATGCAAAATATTAGAATTTTATGTTCAGTAGAATTTGAGATAATGAATCAGAACGAAAGAGCATAGTAGGCCCACATACAGACTTTCATACATACACAGAGACATCCTCGTGAAAATAGTCAAAATAGGTTCTAAATGTGCTAAACGTGCTTATTGAGAAAAATCTCGACATCAATTTTTTTTCACGATCCCTATACCTCTCTAGGCGAGAAGTAAAAATCTACACAAAACATTAATTTACATTACATTTTTCACAGATACAGTTACAGTTTTCCTAGTTCCTATCATGTCTTTATCTTTATGTATGTTCAAATTCAAACTTCAAAATTAATAAAGGATGTAATAAATTACACTACCCAGTCGACTATGTCATTTCTGTTGGGCACCTCAACTTCACAGACATATTATTAAGTAGGTAAGTAACGTACATACATTTTTTAAATTAAATGAACAGTCGTAATCTGACAGCACTTATTACAAATTTACAATTTATCTAATAAATAGAATGACAAATTTGTCAATATAGTTAAAAATAATGCTTAGTATAGTATGTTTTTGAATTTTGATATAATATTAATTCCAATCTATAATTTACGTTAAATGCCAAGATATACGAGTATTATCAAAATGCAAGATTAACTGATTGCAGATATGCTTTGCCTATGATTAGTGATTGACACACTATACTAATAATTCTTCAATAATACAACCACAATTAATAATATATAAATAATATCGTAAGAAGTGCAAGATCACAAGATCTTTAATTATTTCCATACTTACAAAAAATATTGTTGTCTCCATGTCTTTTATTCAACAAACTTGTTTATTTAATCACACAAATAATCAACTGTTTTTGTTTGTAATCTACAGAAATCTCTAACACTGTATCAAGCTACAACAACTCTCATCTTATATACGCCAGAAGAAGTAAACTCCAGGATATATGAATGAGTTTCTTCGAATGTTATTCATAAAAATCATCACAGTTTACTTATCAATTAGACCCGTGTGTGCGTGCGGTTGCACCAGATTTTGGACGCAGATTGTCTTAGAACAGGACCGTATCAGCCATGATAGACTATTTTGGCAACTTTTTTTTCAAAATTCGAATATTATTTTTGAGGTTTGTGAAGAATACAGTTTTGGGTCACTGGTTGAATAGGTAGTTTTAATATTAAATATTACATTGTAACTAATTAATAAATATGTTTATGTACGACTGCATTATAAAGTACTGTTTATAACATAATTTTGCAGCTATAAAGCAGCTCTTTATAATACTAGTAAAATAAAGTTTCTTTATTTTACTAGTAAAATAAAATAATAGAAATAATAAAATAATAATAGAAAAGGCACACTTCGCTAGAGATTAAATTTTAATTTGTCATTTGTCAAATGTGTCATTTTGTAAATGTCATTATAGATAATAGAAAATCTTGCGTATAGGGCAGTCAAACATAAAATCTTGTATGCAACACGTATATAATAGGGTTTTATTGACTCGCCCATTTATGTGCCTCGCTTCGCTGCGCTCGCTCGTCCCCTACCCTAAACTGTCTCGCCAATAAAACCCTATATTATATACTTGTTACATAAATAGCTATTGCGTAATACAATAATTGAATTTTGTTACAAGTAGCCGGCCATATTTATTCAAAAATAAATGGTATTTAGTGGTTATAAAAATGTAAAGTACCTACCTATATTTTTATAGGAATTTCGAAAAAATCTTTTTGTTCCCGAATCAACACGTTAAATACACTCTGTATAGCAAAATGAAAAAATTATATAATAAAATCGTAGATATATCGTAGCAGTAGGTATTCTTTTCGAAATTGACATGTCAATAATTATTCACTCGACTTATTCCATTTTCATTTTCTGGAGTTAATTATCTTCGTTTCGGTAAACTCTCATTGAATTATACTAATGATATTGACCAAAATAAAGGTTTTCTTAGATAATTATAAAAACGCCATGCAATTTAGAAACAATTTTAAATTAGAAATATGAATTTATAGATATCAAAACTGCTACAAAGTTTAATATTAATTATATAACAAACTATTAAGAATTATTCAATGAGTGTAGTATTTTAATCAATCATCATTATGGTTCTTTAATTTGTCTAAATACCTCCCTGATAATTATTACCGCAGTTCCGCAGTCATGCTAAAAATGAGCAACATGTTTCCGCAGAAACTAAAATATTTTTCAATCAGTCATTGTTTTCTACTAAGTATTATCTATTACTAATTCTCAAGCGACTATGAATGGGTTGTTCTATTTATATTTTATATAAATTATTTTAAATATAGTACAAGGATTGTTGTAGTAAAATATTAGCAAAAACTATATTAAGATTATTGATTTATTTGCTATTAGTTTCCTGAATTTGTGTGGTCACTATTTTTAGGTATTTTATAAATTGTATTATCGCTTAATTTATTTATTAGTTATGCAATATTTATTTAGGAGTATATCAGTATGTTTTAGGAAAAGTTTCCATACAAAATTATCACCTACATATACAAAACAGTTTCATAGTTGTAAATAAGATAAAATAAATAATATTTTTTATATAAAAATATTAGTAAAAAACTTAGATTATATTTTTTAATATGGGTCATGTTAAACTATTAAAACAAACTGATTAACGATGTCAACAGGCATTTAATTCGTTTTTTGTTTATCAATTTTTATTTGACTATTTTAAAGAAAAATGCTTCAAATAAAAGTTGTGTTGCACAATTCAGTTATCTATTTTTATAGTTTCTGAAATATTTTATTGGATGAGGTACCCGAAAAAAGAACCCCTAATGGCCCGATCGAATTCAGACGTACCTTACAATCTGACTCTGGATCAAAAGTCAAAAGAGACCTGCATACAAAGTTTCATGATGATCAGACAAACTGGGTCTAGATCTAGATTCTTAACCCTACACCCTTAATGGTCCTATCGAATTTTAATATACCATTAAATCTGACTTTGGTCAAAATAATCCTGTATACAAAATTTCATAAACGGTCTAGATGCAGATAAAAAACAAACAAACAAATCTAAAGAGTTTTGCCTTAATTTTTAATTTTATATGGTAGTCTAGTTAATAATAATAATTTAATAATAATCATTTATTTAATCATGCTATGATACAAGTCATTTATGATAAGTCACATTATAGAAGTAGAAATTAATAATTTGGCAAATTGTACATTGTATTTTGCGAATTAAAATTATTTTTATT
Source organism: Agonum fuliginosum (assembly GCA_947534325.1). Classification (NCBI taxonomy): domain Eukaryota; kingdom Metazoa; phylum Arthropoda; class Insecta; order Coleoptera; family Carabidae; genus Agonum; species Agonum fuliginosum. The sequence continues at coordinate 28,658,634 of OX384037.1, forward strand.
GAGAATCAGGACATCGAAATGTATGACTTCAAAGTTTTTGACCGTTTTATTTTAACACCCTGTTTTAAAACATTAATATTAAATAGGTACCTACAAGTATTAATAAGATAATGTAAACCAGTTGTTTAAATTAATTAATTTATCAATAATAAGAGTAATATCGATCATTATTATTATATCCAGAATAATAAGGATAATAATTATTCCCGGACTGATATCCTTGATAATAGTAAGGCCCATCATAACAACTCCTTAAAGTATACGGCGTATAAACCCTTCTAATATTATTAAAATTATTAGAATTTGTGTTTTTATTTTTATTCCTATTAACTTTGTTTCGTTTCTCGCTTAATTTTTTATAAGTGAAGAGCGGTCTGAAGACGATGTTCGCGGCTGGTTCCAAATCACTGACGTCATCAGCCTCTGCAGACTTCTGGTGATCTGTTGAGAAAGTTTCCACTTGATCTTCGAGCAGCTCAAGGTCTGCAGAAGGTCGTGAACTTGGCATTGAGGATGTGGAAATTATCAAAGAAATTGAAAGTAACTCCTGAAAGAAATTGTGTAATATAAGAGAAATTTATAGATATGAGAACGGGACATAAATCTGTTTGAAGATATGATTTTTTTATACTAATATTTTATACACGATGTGTCTGTACCTATTTCGGGACAAAATTTAAGGGTAGGTATACCGGGTGTCCCACGAAAATGGTACGGTCGAAATAATTTTTTTATTTATGAAGTAATCTCAATAAAATTTTATATAGGTAAGCTAGCCATAAGAAGACATCAAAATATATATAATTTATAAAAATTCAATGATTTATCACAAATCTTAAGCCTAGTTTCCATGCATGCGTTTCATCCGTTCCGTTCTATCCGTCGCAAGTTGTGATTGGCTAGTTCAAATTATGAAAAATTGACGCGTTGGTAAATGCAGCGACGGACAGAGTTCGTCTACTCTCTACTCGTTGCAGCGCGACCTTGAGAACGGATGCTTTGATGTCACTTTGACAGTTAGCAAGTGGTTTCATACGGTTATTTGTATTTGTTTGGTTTACCTAAGCAACATGATTAGCTTCGTAAGTTTATAAAATCGTAATTAATATTATGTCATAACAGCAGTGAATAGAAGTACCAATCAAAACATCAAAACGGATGGAACGCAACGGACACATGTGAACAGTCTAAATTTCATACGACGTGAAGTTTGCAGCGACGTATAAAACGGAACGGATGAAACGTATGCATGGAAACTTAGCTTAAGTCTAGATTTCATACAAAATATCTCAAGAAAAAGTCGAAATAAAGAAAATCAAGAAAGGTTACAAAATTTGACATTTGTAAAGACAATTGACATGCGATAGGTGAAAATAAGCATAGTATTGTTAAATTCTGTTCATGTAATGTAATTGGGTTTATAATATCAATAAATTTTTTCTCGAAGTAGGTACTAACATCCTGATAGAATTTTCCAGATTTAACCCATTAAATTTTTAATCATGAAATGTACACATAAAATTGAGAAACAGCGAGCAACGAAATATAATAGTTAGATTTTATTTAAATAAATTTGAAATTATAGCCAGAGTCGATGAAATTTTGGTGCTATTACAATATCAATACTAAGTCTAAAGTTTAAAGCTCTATTTAGATTTAATTCTACATAAACATGTCAAATGTTTAAAAACAAATTTTTATGAGGAATCTGAAATTATATACTGTAGGTATTTTTAAAGCTAAATTATCTAAAAATACAGATACGAATCTCCCGTTTGTTCACTTAGTTAAAGTAAGGTATTTCCAAAGCACTTACTTGCCATTCTTATAGCATTTCAAGCAAATTGTGTGTATTAAGTATATTTGAAAAATAAAATAAACAAAAACTTTGTATTGTAACATTATATACTTTGAATTTCACAAGTTTAACAGTTATATACGCACTACTACTTACCAGTAACAATATATGCTTGTTACACATTTTAGTAAATAAATATTCTTGCTTGATATTTTCAACGCAAACTGACAAGACATCTTCTGGTTCTGCTCTTATATACAGTGGTAAATTCTGTCTTTTTGTAGCTTTGCAAATAATTTTAGACCACCGAAGAATAAGTTATTTCTTTATTTGTTAGCTAATTAGACCCTTATTATTTGACTTTTTAAGCAAACGCAATATTTCATTCTAGAGAACAGTTTTGCAAATATAGTTTTGTGTTTTATTAATAAATCAATGTAGATATTTATATAACTAAGTTGATATCAAGTAAATAAAATTGTTGATAACTCACTAGAATGTTATAAGCTATAACTCACTCATAAATACAAAAATTGCTATATTTTTTAACTTTTAATATACCTACATAAATTATCATCTATCATTCCGTTTATTCAATTTAAGAGTGGTATCGTCTCATAGTTGTGAGTCATCAGAACAAATACACATTTTACCATGTACAGTTACCAGCCGTAAACTTACGGATGTTCATTGTTAGTAGAGAGTGCACTACAGGGAAGATTTTTGTGCTGCTGAAGTGGAATATAGATACTTGTCAAAATCACATAATTCAATTAGTTGTTCGCTTTATTAAATTTACGTTTACAATTTTTATGGTAAATTGGTGTTGTATAAAATGCCACACTTACATATACAGAATGGGCCATAAGTCACTGAACATTGTATTTTTGATATAATTATTTTTTTAAATGAATAATTTTTATTACAAAAGATAGTTTTAATCATGGACAGTTTTAAAAATATTAAATTTTAAAAATAATATCTTTTAGATGCCTGCCATCAGCCTCTTTGCAAGCTGCTGCTCCATAACTGCTGGTCCATAACTGAAGCCAGAACTGGTTGATCAATCGCAAATAATTGAACATCTCCAAATCGTGAAACGATACGGTTACCAAAAACCGTTCGCAGCAAATTCATTGTTTCCCTTGCAATTATGGGACGTAGCTCCGTATTGTTGAAACCACATTTCTTCAGTTATGGACCAGGTACAGCAAAGAGCAGCAGCTTGCGAAGAGGCTGATGGCAGGCATCTGAAAGATATTTTTTAATTATTTTTTTTAAAACTCTCCATGATTAAAACTATCTTTTGTAACCAAAATTATTCATTTTCAATAAAAAATAAAGAAATTATATCAAAAGTACAATGTTCAGTAACTTATGGCCCAGCCTATATAATTAATAATAGATTAGGTACTCACTTGTAAAAAGTATGCATATTTTATTTATGCTTTGATTGATATGAGTCATAATACATTTATACTATAATAGTACGTTCTTGAAAAACCTTGCATGTAATATCTAATAACATTGTAAAAACTGCCACATTGTACTTGATAACTATGTTTATTAATTAGCATTTCTTGCTTACAATTACATATCAATTTTCATAATCTACAAAGTTAAGTGTCATTTAAAATATAAGAAAGTACAAGAATGCAGACTATCCGCAAATAGTTTTTTGATTACCTTTTGTAATTGCTAGTTCAGTTTTGGCATCTAGTACTTAAGATTATTCTTCAAGATTAATTTCGGTTTACACAATTGATTCATGATTTTACTATATTCCAAATTGTGTTTTAAATATTTAAAAAGAATTTCCTTTTTTAAAAACTAACAATATAATTATTTATGAAGCAAATGTACCGATTTTACTTATTAATAAGGTAGGTATGGTACCATATTTTATTAGGTGGATAATTTTGTAAGTATATTATTTGACCTACTATAATTTGAACAATTATTATTCAGGTTCGAAACAATTTATAATTACTGCACACATATTTCCTATGTAGTGTGCCATCCACTAACAATCCATGCATAACGCATAAGTGAGTTAAAGGCAGATAACCTCTCGGGTGTTCGAAATATTTATAAAAAAATAAAGTAATCATTATGAAATATATGAGTAAATTAAACAAAAAATTAAAGTGTACATACTGTACGATGTGCTGCTGATCATGAAACAAAAATATTTTTTTTAAATTTCGCAAAAAATTGCATCGTATTTTAAGCAAACATTTTTTTGCCACTGGTCGGTAGTTATTTTTAATAATTTTTTTCAAATTTTCTACAATGAAAGTAATTGTTTACATAATAATAATAAATGTCAAAATTAAATATACCATCATAACAGTGATACACATGTCAAGTAAACTACCCTTAACTTTGCGAATTTTAAAAAAATTCTTTTTTTTTCATGATCAGCACGTCGTACAGTATATACCCTTTAAATTTTGTCCTAAGTTGTGGAACAATCTGTATATTGATGTATCTTGAAAATTTTTATAGGTATGTATTTGTATAATATGAATTTATAGATTTCAAAAACTAAAAAAGTTAATTAATATAATTTTTGCTTTAAATTTTACATCAAATAATGTAAAGTTCAACCAACCAGGATTAGTCCAACAAAGAGTAAGGTGCATTGCACCTTCTGTACGTCTTATTACACCAATCTTTCTCCTCAAATATTTAACTTTTCCCTCCAAAAAATAAACATTACCAGCACAATATTATGTTGTAAACAAATCTATTTGCAAGTTCAAGTGCAGGAATGACTCATGCGTGCATTTTACCGGTTCAGAGCGGTTATTTAAGATGCTAAACGATGAATAGTTTAGCAGAAAACAATTTTTCACTTTCAAAGTTGGCGTGTTAATGTTTTTATTTAGTTATGACAACAACATCATTGTAGTAAAATGACGTGAATCAAAAAATCAAATTAATTTTGTGATCAAAATTTTAAGTAATGAAATGGAACTCAGCAACTATTGGCCAAGGGAAGAAGCTTCTTTAACGGGATATGTAAAGGGCAAATTATTAAATTTAGTAAATCGTATTGTCACGGTTAGTATACAATAAATTATATTCCTATCATGCCTTCATCCAACTTGGGTATGGCAGCTTCTGTAGCCCATTTTACATTGAGCAATATTGCAGATGCAAGTGCAACTTTTAACAAGTTGCTTCAATATTGCACGAGTGTTTAAGTGTTTTTATAATTTTAATAATTTATATAAATAAGTTGTATTTCGAATACTACTACCTATTTATAATGATTTTCTTATAGTTTGTAGGTGTCATAATGAGAAAAATTTACAAGTTTCTATGCAACAAATATACGAAAGAAGTTATTTGGAGTTTATGTGAAATTGTTATAACTATGTCAATGTTTATAACTTTGTCTTTGGCAACTTGTTATATGACGATTATTGTGAATTTAAACGAAGCTACTAAAAAGAAACATCCTCTAGATGATGAAAATAGTAATACTGTCACCGAAACTATATTACCAAAAAATTAAAGTGTACATACTGTACGATGTGCTGCTGATCATGAAACAAAAATATTTTTTTTAAATTTCGCAAAAAATTGCATCGTATTTTAAGCAAACATTTTTTTGCCACTGGTCGGTAGTTATTTTTAATAATTTTTTTCAAATTTTCTACAATGAAAGTAATTGTTTACATAATAATAATAAATGTCAAAATTAAATATACCATCATAACAGTGATACACATGTCAAGTAAACTACCCTTAACTTTGCGAATTTTAAAAAAATTCTTTTTTTTTCATGATCAGCACGTCGTACAGTATATACCCTTTAAATTTTGTCCTAAGTTGTGGAACAATCTGTATATTGATGTATCTTGAAAATTTTTATAGGTATGTATTTGTATAATATGAATTTATAGATTTCAAAAACTAAAAAAGTTAATTAATATAATTTTTGCTTTAAATTTTACATCAAATAATGTAAAGTTCAACCAACCAGGATTAGTCCAACAAAGAGTAAGGTGCATTGCACCTTCTGTACGTCTTATTACACCAATCTTTCTCCTCAAATATTTAACTTTTCCCTCCAAAAAATAAACATTACCAGCACAATATTATGTTGTAAACAAATCTATTTGCAAGTTCAAGTGCAGGAATGACTCATGCGTGCATTTTACCGGTTCAGAGCGGTTATTTAAGATGCTAAACGATGAATAGTTTAGCAGAAAACAATTTTTCACTTTCAAAGTTGGCGTGTTAATGTTTTTATTTAGTTATGACAACAACATCATTGTAGTAAAATGACGTGAATCAAAAAATCAAATTAATTTTGTGATCAAAATTTTAAGTAATGAAATGGAACTCAGCAACTATTGGCCAAGGGAAGAAGCTTCTTTAACGGGATATGTAAAGGGCAAATTATTAAATTTAGTAAATCGTATTGTCACGGTTAGTATACAATAAATTATATTCCTATCATGCCTTCATCCAACTTGGGTATGGCAGCTTCTGTAGCCCATTTTACATTGAGCAATATTGCAGATGCAAGTGCAACTTTTAACAAGTTGCTTCAATATTGCACGAGTGTTTAAGTGTTTTTATAATTTTAATAATTTATATAAATAAGTTGTATTTCGAATACTACTACCTATTTATAATGATTTTCTTATAGTTTGTAGGTGTCATAATGAGAAAAATTTACAAGTTTCTATGCAACAAATATACGAAAGAAGTTATTTGGAGTTTATGTGAAATTGTTATAACTATGTCAATGTTTATAACTTTGTCTTTGGCAACTTGTTATATGACGATTATTGTGAATTTAAACGAAGCTACTAAAAAGAAACATCCTCTAGATGATGAAAATAGTAATACTGTCACCGAAACTATATTACCAGGTTACGATTATGATTACAATTTATATTACTTTTAAAAATAAATGCTTAGGACCAGTGGCGTATATACCGGGTGTTTCCTGAAACAGGCGCACCTCAAAAAATTATATTTATATTATAAGTTTATAAACTACTTTGAAAGCCGCATTAATCTACATAAATAATGAATTTTTATTACTTCCTGTTTCGCTGGAAGTGACATCAACTTCCTTATTTTAAATGTAACACCCCATATATATTTTAAGATTTTGATTCTACATAAAATTCTGGATAGAACCATGTATAATACGCTACTTTTTCGTTGTGTAATATCTAAGTAAAATAATAAATAAAATAATTAAATTATATTTATATGCCTCCGGTCGGCATCGCTAGTTTTCCATATCTCAAAATCCGCCAGAAACTCTTTGTTGCCAGCCTAGGCCGGAAAACAACCGGAAGTTATAGGTTGGCATCTTGACATTACTACAGTTGTCAAGTAGATGTCAATTTTATGAGTTGAATATTTTTTATACAAGAATTAACAAGATTTTGACAAATTTTAGACGTAAATCGTTAATAGAAACTGAAATAAATATATTTTAAGCTCAAATGCAAGTATTCAGTGCACAATTTTTTAGGTTATGTATAATTATTTTATATTTTTGTAATGAAATCGGCACATAAAATATTGTGTATTACACGTCCAGAAACTGTTATGCTAGTGCTCGTAATTTGGAAGTCTCGCCTGTGGCTCGGCGTGTCAAAATACTCGCTCTTGCAAAAGGTCAGTTTCTGGCCTTGTGATACAAATAACTATTTCAAGAAAATAGAGGTCATTTTGAAAATTTACTATAAATAATATAATTGAATTGCAATTCCTTATTAAAATATTTATTTTTGTTAATAAACTGACATTTTACTATCAGAAAATCTGATCATTTATTTCATAACTAACTAGGAATGATTCGATTTGTTTCTGTAATATTTTAATTAAGTATTATTATACTTAGAAATCTATAACGAAAAAATAGCTTATTATGCATGGTTGTATTCAGAATTTTATGTAGATGTAGAATCAAAATTTTAAAAAATATACGGGATGTTCAATTTAAAATAGGGAAGTTGATGTCACTTCCGGCAGTTCCGGCTAAACTGGAAGTAATAATAATTTATCCACAATCATCTCATAATTAGCATTTATTTGTTCATACTTATCGTATTTTTATTTGCAGATATTTCTGAAGAAATTTCTCAGGAACAATTCATAAAAGCCATGTAAACTGTATCAAAAATTTGTTTGTTAATAAATAATATAAAATAATTTCGATGAGTGTATTATTGAAAGGGTTTCGCTTTCTAATGTTATCTAAAAATCACAAATTTTGGAAAAGCCATTCATTAACTCGCTTTCACCCTAGTATATAAGCATGGAAATTTTGGAAAATGATCATTGTACCTTCAGTGTTCTAGTGTTGTACAGTAGTAAACAGTTCATCCAAGATGTCCAAAATCACCATCGTATTTTTGGTAAGTTTATTTTATTAATTTTTAATAATAAGAATTTGTTATTGCTCGTTCAATAGTTCATCCTTTGATGGTGTACTTTTCAATGTTACACTTATGCATTTGAAGTAGGTACTTACCTATTATGTGATTTGATTGATCTAAAAATGAATGATTAAATTATTAATTGCACTTCAATTCTAAAAGATAATTTTGTCCCGAAATACAAATAACATGATTTTTTTGAGCTTTAATTAGTGTTTGTGTATTAATAGTGTGATGATCTCAATCTAATATTGTTATACATATGATGTTGAACTTTTGTATGTAGATAAGGAAGCATACTAAAAGTGCGGCATCTTCAAAATTAACAATTAGGAATTAGTTTGGTTTTAATAATTCTGCGAAAATCGGTGAAAATTATACAAGTTTAGATAGAATTTATGGCAATTCTGTTGATAAAATTATAGCTTAATTGTTATTCCGCACTTTTTACATCTATGGTCTACTCATTTTGTCTTTGAAGTCATGATAACTTTTATAGTTTATTGATGAGATCTTCACGAAATTCTAGTGTTTAATTCCTTTTTATCTCTAATTGTTTTCGGAACAATATATAGTTTGAATTTTTCAATTCAACAATGCTTTATCATTACTAATGTAAAATTTGAGATTTTTATTTTGAGCAATATAGCCAGAATCGTGAATTCTGATTCTATTGCAG